>JAQMRL010000001.1:5587674-6864031 GCA_035578175.1 Catonia carolina
TATGCCTACAATTCGTAATCTCATTTGGTGATGGGATTGCTTATTGTTCTCAATTGAACAGATTGAACGTGCAGACATTAAGATATTTAAAAAATTTGCAATTATTTTTTAAAAAAACCTGAAAATTATTTGATCGCTGATAAATTTTACAGTGTACAAGAACTCGTTTCCAAATAATTTTTTAGTTAAAAAAGGGAAATAAATGAAAATAAATAAACATTCAAAACATCCAATAAATGCTGAAGAAAACTGTGTACGATTGGATAAATATTAAAAGTAGACATACTTATTGTAGTAAAAAAGCAATAATACAGTAGTTAATTAATGTACAATTAATTAAAGTAGTATGTATATTTAGGTAAAAAGTATTAACGTAACTTGTAAGTTCTTGACATGTCCTATACGTTTTTAGGGGTCTCCTGGGCGAAATAAACAAAACAATCGTGCGCTGAAAGTCAGGATTAATTAGGCAACATTACCAAAAATATCTTTCTTCAACTCTTCCTGTTGCATGTATAGTAAGGCTTTAATATCCTCATTTTCTTTTACAAGAAAAAATACAATAAAACATTTTGTAAATATTGGGTGAGAAAAATAAAGAAACAAAATAGTTGAGGGACATAGGCCTACTCGTATTACTTATTAAACAAAAAAACCTGAAGTGAATAAGCAATAAAAAAAATGTAGGATACATTTTTAAAAGCATCTAATTTGAAAATAAATTAAAAAAGAAAATTATTAAAATTAATACTATGTACAGAAGATTATTCTTTTTAAATGCACAAAATATACATGCAATAATATTTTCTCTTTTTTAACTAAATTTGAAATATATTACTTTTAAAATAAAATCCTTTAGCAATACCTATACAGTTAAAATGGCATTGCCAAATAAAACATTAATATTTATTACACATATAACTTAAACTTTAGTGTTTTAGTCTAAAGAACTGAGAAAAAATAATATAAAATATATTATTAAAAAATACTGTTGTTTTTTCGAAGATTTTGATTAGAAAATACCGGGAAGATATAACAATAAGTACGATATATTAAGATAATGTTTTTAAAAACAAGTTTTTTAATCGTTTAAACGCATCGATTCATGTACTATTATTATTTCTGTAACATTAAAAATTTAAGCAATAAAATTTACAATAAATAAACAATTAATTAAAGAAATAAATTTGGATTTAATTTTTTAATATTAAATATTTTTTTAAATATACAAAAATGGTTGTATTAAATAAACCGTTAAAAACTAGTACTGTACTCCTACATTCAAGTATGTCATTAAAAATAAACACTGTCATTTATTTTATGTTAAGATAAGCAACTTCTCTAAAAGCCATAGCATAAAGCATTGAAGAAAGCCAGTACAAGCCTGTTTAGGTCACAACTAAGGATCAGTTTAACTTCTCTAACGGGAAGAGATAGGTGTATAAATAGATAGAGCCTGGCCGAAGGAACACATGAACACACTAAACTTAAAATATCAACATATACACACACTAATACACAAATACAAAACACACGCAAATTCTACCACCAGACGTATATGAACATATGCACAATATATATATGTATATGTTTTGATAATTAAAATAAAATAAAAAAATATTAAAGAAAAGTGACAGCCTCCTGCAGTTAGAGTTAAAAAAACTCATAAAAATCCAACACGACCTCAATTATTAAAAAATTCGCTTTCGTTTTTATATTGTAAGAACTTCAAAAAAATATGAAGCTATAAAAATTTTATGATTTGTTTTTAAATATTATATTACAAGCTATTAAATGCATACATATGATGATAATTATTATTACAATAAGTAGCTAAAATGAAAAAAAATTAGAAATGTGAATGAATAGGAAATATCTTTACCGTTATGTAATATTTTAAATTATCTACAAGTGTTTGTGGTATACGAAACACATTATAAGATTTTAAATTTAGTTTTAATAAATCGATATAAGATATTCTGAGCTATTCAAATATCTTGGAGGATGGATGACACCAACACCAATCCCGAAAGTATAGGTGGTAGAAAAATGAAGACAAATGGAAATAACGTCCAGTTCAGCCATTCTTAGTTTGCTCCTACTGTCAACAAACCAAAGCCAGCTGCTACAGGGTGCACGCTAGAGTCTGCGACTTTACGGATATCGTATTCCTATTAAGTTAACTATTTTTTAAATTATAAGTACTAAAAACTAAATTAAAGTACTAACAACATCAGTCACGATATGATGTAGGCCTGACAATTTCATTTATAAAAATACTTTTAAAAGTATTTTGTATTTAAATAATTTTGAAAGTATTTTGTTGTTACTTTTTAATCAGTGTGTACACATTTTGATATAATGCGCATGCTCAGTGACGTCATTATTTGTTTACATTAGGAGCAAACTAAGAGAGGCTGGACTGTACGAACTGTGTAACATATGCGTATGGACGATGTAATATAGAGTAAAAGGGACTTAAGTAGCGTTTGTAACAATAGCGTTTTGTATGAATTGTTTTTATTTTATCATATTAGGTTACTTTTATTGAATTTATGTTTTCTATAAAAGACAGAGTTGTATGTACCCAATATGCTACTGTTATTTCAATTAAAAAAAAAATTATTTCATCATTACTCATTTTTCTAGCAAATTTCACTTTTTATATTAGCCCTTTCAGTGCCAAAACAATATTTAAAAGTTTTATCTAATGCCATTTAATTTGAATAAGGGTGTACAAAATGTGCCAGCCCTTATTTCGAAAACTTGCAGGCTTTAAAAATTTCAACGTTACAGAAACATAAAATTTCCCGTTAAAAATTAATTTTTATTGTGTTCATAAAACCATAAATCGTTTTAACACTAAACATATTCAAAATATTTTTTTTAGTTTATTTTCAGTCGCATCAACAGCTTGGTCATTAGCAACTACTAAGGGTTTTGGTACCACCTTAACGGTGGTTTTAATGTGCTAAAATTTCCAGACCCTAGCCGGGAATTCAACCCGGGTCCTTTTGCTTTGTAGGCTAGAGCGCTAGTCACTACGCCACGGAGGCGGTTTCAAAATACATTATTCCATTAATTTTTGTTTAAAAGTTTTTTTGGAAATGTTCAGTTATCCGAACGTTGGCACTTTACGGATAACTTAAGGACGTCCGGTAAACCGGATGGTATAACTAGGTAAAATATATCGACGTCCTGGTTTCCGGACGTTGGCACTGAAACGAAGAAAAATATGTGTATACCATTTTGTTATCAGTTTGGAGATTTCTTAAAAATGCTTCTATCTCTCTTTTCAGGTATAACCTATCCTTTCTTTATTAATTTTTTTGATAAATTCTCTTTCCTTTTATATAAAATTACACGCTCATTACCGAGTAAGTTAGTTTCAGATAACGTAATGCGAATGTGGTTACAGCGTGTTATTTATTTAAACAGTTGAGTACTTAGTTTTACATGTGATCAGTTCTCCGTAATACAATTCTGAGTAAAATATTTGGTGTTTTTGTAGGTAGCAGTTAATTAATTATTTTATTATGGATTGCCATATTTTGTTTATAGTTAAGTTTCGTTTAAGTATTAAGTTTCGTAATAACTTTTTTTAATTAATTTAGTTTAAGTAATTAAATTGTAATATGTTAGTAGTCAAAGCGTAATAATTTATTATTTTAATTGATTAGTTTTTTAATAAATAGTTGTCAGTTTAAAAAAAGTTTAATAATCATTTTATTGTAACTAGATGCCGTACGAACCTTCATTAAATGTTACAATATAAATTCAAATGAACTTAAAGCATTAAAATGTGGGATGAACCTTAAGGTCTTTACGATGTAGAATGTATACCATTCAATAAGAACGATCGGCTTGACAAGAGTGAAAAGAAAGAAATTGGGATTAAAAAAACGAAAAGGTCACAAAATGGACTGTAATGAAGAACTTTACCAAAAGACTGAGAAACTTGACAACCCATTCAGGAAGAAATGATTGTGCTTTTACGGGCAGCACAGTCTCTCTTTTTAAATGAGATGGTGAGTTTCTCAATCTTTTAGTAAATTCTTCATTACAGCGCAGCTTTTAATTTTCTTATTTTTCTTTAGGTCCCAATATTTTTATTGTATGTTCTTTCTTTCCTTCTTTCTTTCTTTTCACTCAAAAACAAGAAAAGACGATGCTTTTCATTAGGACCGTTTGGACAGAGGAAAAAAGGGCAGTACACTCTGTACTGACGAAGAGCTGGATTGCTCGAAGGAGGAAAAGTGAGAACTACTATCGGTTTCATAATCATAGACACCCGAGTTTGAACCCTTGCATCTCCAAAACTATGAGTCGGATTTCAACATACTTTACATCAAAATTTAGCTCATTTTATTCTGCGTTGACCTATAATAGACCTTTATCTTCAATATTGTGTAAAAATTGCCATATTGAGGTTGGAAGACAAAAAGACCCGATTTTTTTGATACCGCAACAAATTTCATGCGTTTAGAAGCGTGTAACTCGATAATTATTTGGCCGAAATGTTTTAAATTTCAACACAACATAGGCAAATTTATTTTTACAGAGTGTGCGAAATTTCAAATTCGTACGTTATTTAAATGTTGATTTATTAACAATATTCTGAACCCTTGCTATCTCGGTAACCGCTCGATCGTTAGGCACGGGCAAACTATCGTTTATTCAGCGTAAAAAACTCAGTAAAAATATGTTAATAACATGAAATATTGATTGGCCAATGTTGTGGCAGAATTTTTAATATTTTGAAAAATAGACTGTGAAATGCGGGGGTGGGCGCTACTATCCATGTTGCCTTAATCTGGCTGTTTACCTGAATTGACAATGCAGTCTGTCAATTCAGGTAGACAGTCCGACAGGATGTCAAGTATACAAACTAGCAACATGGATAGTAACACCCACTCTGCCGCATTACCTATCTATTTTTCAAAATGCTAAAAATTCTAATACAACATTGGCCAATCGATATTTCATGTTATTAACATATCCGTACTAAGTTTTTTACGCTGAATAAAATGATAGTTTGCCCGTTCCGAACGATCGAGTGGTTACAGAGATGGCAAGGGTTCAGAATATTAGATGTTAATAAATAAAAATTTAAATAACTTATGAATTTGAAATTTGGTACACGCTGTAAGAATAGAATTGGATATATTGTGTTAAAATTTCAAACTTTTCGGTCGAATATTTATCGAGTTACACGCCTCTAAACGCATGAAATTTGTTACGGTAGCAAAAAACCGGGTCTTTTTGTCTTCCAACCAGAGTTGGTTTCTACTATAATGAAAGTGCAAACTATTTAATGACCAATTATAAACTAAATTTTAAATATTAACACTAAGCTATCAAGAATGAATTTGTGAATCAATTAAAATTGTTATTATATATGGCTGTACTTGTCAAAGTTTTGGCATAGTTTTCCTAGGCCACTCCAAGAGGATGCTTTGTCTCCTTTTCGCGTTCTGTGCAGTAGTATAAAATTTTTATTTTCTATCCTAAATTTTTTCACTTGTCATAAGTTATAGTATAGATAATAATATAAATCATATTATATAGTCATAATATAGACATGTTATAGTTGTGTATGGTGGGTACATAATGCTATTAATTTGTTGTTGTTTAGGTCATCAGCCGAAAAGCTGGTTTGAACCTCTAGAGGCTTTACTAAGTAAAACGAGGAGTGAGGTGGTTTACCATTGCCTTCCTCACTAAGTGGAAAAGTACGCTTATCAGCATGCCGGGCACTCTGAAAATCACAAATTTTCCACTCTGCAAATGATACCTTCACTTCATTCATCACAGGGTCTGGCTGTATAATGAAATTCATTACTTTCAGAGGAGATAACTCTGATTAGTGTCTTTTACACCTCTACCTCTTCTGTTCTTAAATGATTCAGTCATTTAATTGGCTGACCATGCGATAAGAAACAGAACTATTTATTTTAGCCCTGCAACTAACAGATTGGGTGTAAATAATTTGACACTCCACCTGTCTGTTATGGGCAGACTATTAATTTACGAGACAATAAAGTTTATTCATTTATTTATCAGTAAAGCTAAAAATAATCTGTATTGTGACACCTAAGCCTAGGTTCGTTTGGTGTAGTGTCAGTGTTAGATTGAAAGCAGAGCAGTGTTAGTGTGAGATTTTAAGTGCTCAAAGTTAGTGTAGTGTACAGAATGTGTTATTATGAATCAATCACAGAGATTCTGTTGAGAATCTCTGTAGCACCATTTGCTGTAAATAGTAGTTCAAGTTAGAATAAAATTGCTCGATAAACTTAAGTTTAGATTGTAATATATATGAAATTTAGTAAAGCAAATCTTTATTTTATTTGATACCAGATTAAAACCCTGCCACTTACAAGCAAGCGCATTTATATATCTTCTTTCTCCAGCCCTTTGTTTGTCCCAAATGATCCTTAGGCTCACCAATACACGCGTAAAGCGTAAAGTGGAGTTACGTGCAACTGATCAAAATACTTCTGTTTTTTTTTCAAGCTACAAGGGACAAATGTACGGTATTTCCGCTTACCAACTGATAGGGAAGTTAAAGAATCAGTTTAGGGTGGAAAACAAGTAAATTAATGAGTCATTAAATTGTATAAATAACAATATAAAAAATATTTTCACGTAAAACAATATACATCACAGATCACAAGTCAAAATGTTTGGCATTGGAAATTAGTTATACTACGGCACAAAACGCTAAAAGGCGAACGACCAGGCATTCGCTAAGAGTTGCTAAGAAAAACTGTGCGAAAACCTTGAGCAGGATAGCTAAACATAAACTAAAACTAATTTATTACAAATTAATTCTTAATCACCTGCAGTGTCCAATTCACAATTAAACAATGTTTATTTTACAAATTGTAAAATAAACAGTTTTAACTATTTTTTTAAATATCTAGTTAAAATTAATTATACCACGCAACAATTTTAACATAATTTTATACACATTTTTGAAAATAAATATGAAACATTTTCAACATAATTTGATACTAAATTATATTTAAAGATATTTAAATATAAAATAGTAATTTCGACAGCAACAACGAGGAGGATAGACCAAAAAGAGTGATAAAAATGAGAACTGCATTCGTGAATATCAGGAACCTTTATAACAAAAATCTGGTGTGGAACACTCACACAACTTTCTCTTGCCAATGCAAATAATGACCAATAAACCTAACATTAGTAATGAAACATTAGAAATAAACAAAACACTAACCTCAATAAACATAACCTTATTTTAATCATGAGTGAAAGACGCAAAATGAAAATCGACCTGTTTGGCTTAAAAATACGGAAAATCACTCTTTCACGCTAAACTCTGTAGAGAAAAATGCTTTAAATAAAAAGATGTATATTATATGTATAAAAGTGTATATTATACACTTTTGTCGTAAAATGCATTCTAAGGCCGAAATCTTCAGAAAATCAAATTTTCACACGTTTTGGTGAGAAAACAATCAGAAAATCGCTAATTACTGCTAAAATAAGCGTTATACAAAAAAATGTTCGAAATAAAAGTTGTAGGATTTTGAATTCTCTACAACTTTTATTATATAAATTTTTGCGCTAAAATTTATAATGAAGCCGTAATCTTAAAAAAACTATGTTTTTACGTAAAAACAGCCTCACCCAGAATTTCAGCAAACACGACGCCTACCCTATCTTGTAGAGCATAAAAAATTTTAGTAAATCAGGCGATTTTTAAAAAAATCATAGGACCAGTTTTCGAGAAAATCGCAAAAAAGTGAAAAATTACACGAATAAACTACTACATCCGGTTGACCGATTTTGATGAAAATGTTCGTGTCGGGTCCGGTAGTGGTATGTAACTTAAGTTTCAAGTTTCATGTTCGTACGATGTTCCGTTCTTGAGATATTCTGTTCACACACACACACACACACACACACACACACACACACAGACCAATCGCTAAAAACATGTTTTTTGGGCTCAGGGGGTCTGAAAACGTATAGATCCGGTGAAAACTCGATTTCGAAAAATCGACATGAAAACAATACTTTCCTTCCTATATATTCATATAGGCAAGAGAAAGTAAAAAAGCGTTATCATGGGATACAACTTCAGGCGGTAATCAGACCAGAAGCTCTGCATGGAGCAGAAACACTTAAAATGATATTGAAATGTGATGTCGATTAAATAATGAGCATAGAAAGGAAGTTAGAACCACCTGAAACCTAAGAAGAAAGAAGATTGCTATACAATCCCAGTTTGAACTAGGAGATATACGAGAAAACAATATCCAACAAAACAATAATCCATGTAATCAGAAAAAGGAGACTTGTATGTTTTGGATATTCGTTATGAATGAACGATAGTAGATTGACAAAACAAACGCCAATATTGAATGACCTCACAAATGCATAAATGTACACAGAAAACATACATAACAGAGAACATTTTTAAAACAAAAGCCAGAGAGATGACTCTCTTTAAGGGAGAAAATGAAGGAAGTAGCGTGAACCCCACAACATTGAACATCTTAAGAAAAATCCAAAAAATAAAGAGATTCTAGGAGGAAAGGAAACGTGAAAATGAAATGAAAAAGTAATTCAAATTGATTTGCGTGCTCTTTCTTAAGGGTCATTCAAAATATTAGTAATAGTACAAAAAATGTATTATATTTTTTTGTAGACAGAAAATAATTCATTTCCACCGATTCACCGCCAACATGTTTAATGGTTTTCACAAATATTGGTTTTGGTGGATATCAAAAAATTCATTAAAGGAAATCCTTCAACAACCAAAGAAAACTCTAAATTATTTTCTCAGAGCAAATGATTTTACTCTTTTTTATAAATTAAATAAAAGTCACATGATTTGGAGAAAATCCTTCAAAAAGGTTGAACCAAAAGTTAAAGTTAATTATGTACAAAGAAAGTAGATACTCGAAATTCCAACTCCTTTTCAAGAGCTTTACCTTCATTTTCGTTTCGATTCCCAATATTATTTTTTCTGGTTTTATTCACTGAATCAATGAGAGTTTTCGGAACTATGCGTAGGTACAGAGTTTTTTTTTACAGTAGCATGTTTTAAAATGTAATATATTTAGTATCAGTTAAATAATAGAATTGAATCATGGTGTACCCAGAATGGAAGCAGTTTATATTGTAATTCTCCTATGTTATTAGCAGTTTATGTTAAACCGGGTGTATATCTGGCGGAGTTTATTCGTTGCAGATGCAGACACTATGTTTGGGTACGCTACCATCCCTTAAGGGGCGCAGACAAGGGATTTGGCCTGCAGACAGGTATTTACGTGCAAAACACTCCTTGATATATCCTACTAATTATTCAGATTGTCTTGTTTTATCTGTAAAACGCTACTGCGCATGCCGCACGCTTAACCCGCCTCTGTCTTGTACAGCGTAGCATATTAGCCAATACATTAGGCCTACTTTGTACCGTATAAGCACTCTGCTGTTAACAGTTTTTATTTTTGTTGCTTTCTACCTTCGGTCCGTAAATCGTTTACTAGTTAGACTGGTATCATTGTAATAAATATTCCACTTCCTTTTTCTTCCTACATAAAGTTACCACTTAAATAATTATCTAAAACAAACTAAATAAAAGTTAATTTACCTGGCTTTATTGGTTTTTGATAAAAAGTACATAATTTTACTTAAATGTTACAATAATGCTTTGAATAATTTATAAATTAGTTTCTTTATCTTCAGGAATAAATCTGTTGTACCAAGAAAAAAGGACAATATGGTACCTTCGGGTGCCATGTCTCAAGATTATTCCTCAGCAAAAAGGAAAATACAATAATTATCCGTTTCACTGAATCCCGTCGTTCTACAATTCTAGATTATACTGACTGATCTTTTGGTTGTTTAAAATTTTTTGCATATTAGTTTGCACGGGTGTAAAAAAGCTACTACAGTATCTGCCGCTTATTATAATCACATTGGTTCTCCCTATTTTGATCGTACTAAGCGGCGATAACAATATATGAAAATCACGTCAGTCTGCCTAGCCACCAAAATGAAATATGGTCTTGATAAGAGTAAACGTACTTTTTAAGCGAATTATCATTTCCAATTTGTTATTACGTTTTATTTTTATTTATTTATTTTTTTACTTTCTCTTGCCCTGTATAAATGTAAAGGTAAGGAAAGTATTGGCTACCGAAAATGACCCCGCGGACTACTGACAGCTCGCAATCGAAGGTTTTGGGATCCCGGGCTTATAGAGTACATATGGCGATTTTTAGAGCAGAGCTTTTCAGTAAGGAACTGGAATAAGAGATTAAGCTTTGGTACTTTCACAACAATGTTTCGTTTTAAATCTAAGAGATAAAACTACAAGAACTTTCCAATATCTGTTGAACCCCTAGTGAAAAAAAAATATATATATATATATATGCACCTAAAATCAGCGTTCTAGATGATCGTAAAGGTACAGACATAGAGATGACTGAATCTATAAGGAGTTTTGCAGGAAAATAATAGAGCGGCGAAAATTCGAACTAACTGTGACCGTAGGCAGTCCTCCGGATTTTCGGTTTGTTCATAAAACTAAAAGTAAAAGAGCAAATAAAATGTACAATGCAGATCTTTAATTACGTCTTATTTAAATTTTTATTGTTTTATAGAAATAAACTGCCCATAACTGGCAGGTGGAGTGTTAAATTATTTGCACTCGATCTGCTTGTTCCAGGGCTACAAAATACAGTTCTGTTTCTTATCACATGGTCAACCAATCATATGTCTGAAGCATTTAAGAACAGGAGAAGCAGAGGTGTAAAAGATACTAATGAAATCTATCTTCTCTGAGAGTAATGAATTTCATTACACAACCAGACCCTGTGGTGAATGAAGTGAAGGTATCATTTGCAGAGTGGAAAGTAGATGCTTCTCAGAGAGCCAGGCATACTGATAAGCATACTTTTCCACTCAGTGAGGAAGGCAAAAGTAAATCACCTTACTTCTCGTTCTACGCCTCTAGAGGTTCAAACCAGCCTTTCGGCTGATGACCTTAACAACAAAAACATGGACAAAAAAGACTTATATTTTGTCAAATGTAATTGAACTAGAGACCTGTTTACTAATGCATAAAACAACCACTGAATCATAAGATAAAAAAATTAATACAGCTAATGAAAATTATAAATTAAAGAAGATTTACTTAAAATAACCGCAAATTTTAGCTTGAATTAACTTTGCAATTATCAATTTTGCAGCCAGTTTCTTAATCCTTTTTAGGAAAAGTTGTTTCCGTGTCCTTTCTGGTTATTTTTCAAACCATGACAATATGATAGTTAATGCTTCAGTCTGTGCAGGACTGGCTTTGTTGTTCTTTACTGTTTCACTTTCATCCTCATCTTAAATTTCATTCAAAATATCTTGAACAGTATTACCAAATTAACAAAATATTTATGTAACACAATGGACAATTCAGACGTTTGTATTTTCGACGCACTAATGTACACAGGAAGAAGGTTTTAGAAAATAATTTATAACTAGTTTTGGTTAAGATGATTATATTTCTCGATTATTAATAATTTTTGCAATATTAATTTTCTTTTAGAATTAGCATTAGTAATTTTCAAAACTTTTAAAGTGTTTTATTAAAAAAAGGAGAAAAACGACATATATATTCTAGTAGACTTAAAGATAAAACAAGTTTTCAATTTGCTCTTGTCAGATAAGTAACTGATCAAATCCACCATAAAGGATAGTAGAAACCATGAAGTGTACAGTATCAAGGAAGCAGCATGTCTTTCTATTCAAAGCTAACAAACGTTATATATACTGAACATATTACAAGCTCATACATATTGCTTAAGTTAATAAGGTATGAAAAAATTGTTTATACAATATAAAAAATGTTTATAACATGTAAGATTACAATTTTGAACATGTTATGTTCAACTAGAAAACGATACAAGACATGTTATTGTAACAGCGTTGGTCAATTCCTTCAACAATATACTTTTAGTATGATTGTCTTCCCGGGATCACCCACGCAAATCGTGCTTTCACCGATCGCCAAGTTTATTGTAGGTATGGGCTTTTATTTGTATTATAAACACAAACATATGTATGCACTGATATTATTCAGTTACAATCACAATAACTGAAGTTGTTTTTCAACTTTCCCTTTTTTAGAAACTACAGTAAATAGTAATTTTGTTATTATTATTATTAATGCTATTATAGTTGTCATTATTGTGTGTTATTGTCATAGTATAAGATATAATTCACCATTTTCTATCAAATCACTGACAACTCTCTGCATTCATTAATTTATAACTTGTTTTTGTATGTAGATAGATTATAAGTTGTGTCAGTTTTATTACCAGATTTTTTGTAGGAAACGGCTTCTGTAACGCAATTGCTCAAAGATTCCCACAATTTTCTATATATCCTACATCAGAAATGCTTAAATAAGATTTGGCTTCAGGTGGATATGAAGTTCTGTAGATATCTGGGTATAAAAATATTGCCCCATCTCAATACTCAGCGTAAACAAAAAACTAACTGGTGTGCAAAACTCACACAACTTTCTCTTGCCAATGTAAATAATGAATTTATAACCCATGTTTTATCATGAGTAAATACCGCTTAACCGTAATCTGCTTTAACCGAAACGGATCCGAAAAACTTGTTTTTTAATTTGGTGATTACTCAATTTCAATATTGAGTTTACGCAAAGTACAGCTTTTAAACACGTACAGTTGTTAAAGTACAGATCAGTGCCCAATAAAATAAATTACGAATGTAAAGTTTCACTATTCTAGGAATCATCTAGTACTCGTCCCTTACCTCCAAAAAGAGCTTCTAATAAAATGACTGATGGCGTGATTTTGCGCAAAAAGTGGTTTCATTAAAAATCTCACACTTTTGAAAAAGACTCTAAATAATTAAAAAAACATACAGTAAACATTAATCTTACTGTATAATATTAAATTTTATTCACTCGAAATTTCAGTGTTTTTTTATATATACTAATAAACAGTTGTAAAAAATAATGTATATAATGATATTGACTAATTAATTGAAATGACAATGGCAATCAAAAACACAATTGAGTTTCTCCTATTATATGAGAAACGACATTTAATGTCATTAATTGTAGTTGTTTCTTTAGCCACAATCACTATTTACTGATTTACTGTTGTGTTTGTTTATAATTTTTATTCAATCGTAACTATTAAAATATTTCTCAGCTGTTTATTTGTTTACGTTGTTGTGCGCGTTGTTTACGCTAACGCGGCACAATTCACAATAAGAAAATTATATTTTTCTTTACATGTATATAATCATTTTTACTAATTTTAAATTTCAGTAGTAAGACGGCGTGTTATCCGGAATTTCGACTACTTGTAATTGGGTCCGCCCCCTGTATTTCGGTTAAGCGAGATTTTACTGCATGTATTTATTCATTAAATTAGCGGTTGCTTAATTGGTCTGTTATTTTATTTGAAAAAATTGTAATTAATATATAAGAAACAGTTTAGATAGATGACTAGTGAAAGTGGATATTTCGTGAAAAAATTTTTGTATTATGTAGTAGTTAACCCTTTATAGGTCTTTGGTAAGTATACTTTCCACTATCAATAAGGCCGATTTTATTTAAAATAAGCTATGCAGTTGAACCTTATTGACATTTTATGGTTTTATAGATATTTTCTGGTAAGTAGGCTACCCAGATTTTGAAATTAGCGCGCAGCGACCATTTGCTTTCTTGAGTTCAACGAATATGGTAAGGATTCATAGCTGCGTATGCTACCGTCCTGTTTTGTTGTTACTTTTGTACAGTGCTTAGAAAAATCGAGTTTTTTACGGGGAAACAAGCATTCATGCAAATATAAAGTTAGGATTTATTAATTTTCAATCGCTCATCTGGTAATAAGATGGGCCCCAGTTCATTTCGGGATTAAAGTTAAAACTGTTTCCTTGTTTTATTACAATAATTATTTAGTATTTAACAAGTCGCATTTATACGTAGCGAACAGGAGTTATGGTTCATGCTTTAGTTTATAAAAGGAATGAAGAGTGGGACATGGGAGATTACCCATTGTGTGAATTCACCCTTCGTCACTGAATGCATTTGCGTAGTTTTGATTGAGTTAATTTGTTTTAGAAGTTATTTAAAAAACATTTTCTTCATCAATTATCTAAAAACCAAAACGAAAATACGGAGTTCAAATTTATGAAACGACTGATAAAAGAATTTTTTAAAGCTTTTAAATTAGGTGTAAGGTATTAATTTTATTATGATAAAGGTGCAGTTTTCATAACGTGCAAATAACGAGACAAATTAAGATATATTCTTAACTTTTCTTTTTATATTAAGGAAAATGTGTCGATGAGACCGCTACAAAAAAAAGCCATTAAGGTCTGTCGAATACGTTGAGGGAATGAAATAGCTGGCACCCAATAAGGGTTCAACTAAGGGGACAAAACGTAGTAAAGTAAAGGCAAGACAAATGAACCTCGCATTAGATCTATAATTAAAATGCGATTTCCAACCGAAAGAAGGCATAGCGGGTGAATGAGACCTTAAGAAGGGGATGGGGCTCTCAATAGAAGCACACAGAGAATAAGTCATCGGGAATGGGACAGCGGATTAGGGTACAACAAATCTAAGGAAGCTCTGACTGTGGCAGGCACACCCCCACCGATTCAAGGTTTTGCAAACGTGTATTTCCGTACAATATTAAATTCACAGCTTTCGTATTTATATATCAGTCTGCGAATTTGTGCAGGAGTCTATAGATAATTCAACATTCAACGTAACCTTTCTTATAGTATTTATTTTCTTTATAAGACGGTATTCGTTTACTTTGCAATTTTATACAGATAAAAAGAAAATTATTTTAATTTCATAAGTTTTGATAGTTCAAGAAATTATAAAAACCGGTGAAAAAATGCACACGACATTTTCTCCAATCTAACAAAAGACTAATTTTCATTAACAGTATTACCTACATATATAAACTTCGATGTATGTGTGTGTGTGTGTGTGTGTGTATGTTCTCCTTTATCTCCTAAATTACTGAACCAATTTTCATGCAGTTTTTTTAACTATGTCAAATGTTGTAACTATTATGCCGGTGCAGGTTTTAGGCTATTGAAACCCTTAAAAAGTTAGCCCTAAAGGGTTGAAAATAATATTTATGTCCTACATTAAGGCTTTTATGAGGTTAGATAATTTGCTGCTTTTAAACAAGCTGATGTGATTCAAATAAAGATTTGTCATACATAAAGTGATATGATTTAGCAAATAGCGACGTGGTGCTAAGGATCAGCTGGTGAAAACATCACATATTAATTTTATTGTATTTTATAAAAGTAAAGTTCCATGTTTCTTTTATTTGTTTTAATTTTCTTTTAATTGGTGAGTGATCAATTGCTTTGATATTTTATTTTAACTTTTATTTTATTCAACGTAGATTTAAGTTTTTGGTTTTGACAATTTTTTGTGTTTTTTTTTTGTTTTTTGTTTTTTCCATTTTCAATAATGCCATCAAAAACCATCACTAGAAAGAAAACCTTTAAAAGCAAAAAACTTAAAAAACAAAGAACTGCTGAAATTTTAAACTGCTACATATTTAAAAAAAATGATTACACCATTTTTCGCGTGCAAAGCCGCGACGGTGCATGCTAATGAAAGATAACTAACTACCAAAAACAAAATTTATCTCTAAAAGATAACTTCCGTACCTATTTTTAATGTAAAGCAAAAGAGAGAGAGAGAGAGTTACAAATAAAACCATAACCTACGTTTAATTGAGAGTGGACAATGTAAACTGAAATATATAACAATACCAATCAGTAAATGATCCAAAATGATAAACAACCTACTAGTATGTTGAACTTTGTTTCAATGATCCAGATTCTATTTAGTTAAACATAATACAATTATTACTATACTATGCTATAAACAATACTTTTAACTAAATATACTTATACGCAAAAACTCTTCTTCACGAAGAGTTCTGTCCGCGCATACGAGTAAACAAAAAAATTATTTAAACAAATTTATAAATACTAATAACTACTATAAAAAATATTATTGTAAAATCTAAAAAGGGTTCAAGAAATACATTAAACAATTTTGTTAAAAGCATTAAAAATAAATGATAAATGCCATTAAATTTATATAAAAATATCAATAATAATAATAATAATAATTTTAATAACAATAAACATTTTTAAAATTACCTTAGATATGTACAATTGCATTAATAGAGAAAAGACTTCTTTTTTCTTAATAACTATAACTAATTTACAATATATTTTAGGGAATACTTTGTGGATATTTTTACTTAATGAGAATTAATTCAATTAATAAGCACAGAAACAAAAAAAACTAATGCAATGAGGAAAGCAAAACATAATCAGAGAACAGTTATTTTAAAACTTGAAAAAGTTTCTCAAATTCTTGCTCGTCTATCGATAGGATATGATATTTAAGTTTATGTTTCATGAGATAAATGAGGCAGTTTTTAATTAAAATCGTAAGAGTCGTTTTAGAGAAAACTTAAAGTTGAAAAATTGCACAATTAAAACACCTGATTCGGGTAGAATGATTTTGACGAAAATGTTTGTATCAAGTCTCTTTGTGGAACCTAACATAAGTTTGAAGTTTCAACTTGGTTTTTTCTATTTTTGAGGTATTTTGTTAACAGTAAGACGAATCGGCAAGGAGTTATTTTGGGCTCACAGGACCTGAAAATTTGATTTCAATTATTTTATATACCATAATTTTCTTTTCCTACATTTCATATAGGGCAGGAGAAAATAAAAATACTGTAAATGTCAAAGTGTAATAAAGTCCCAGATCTTAACCAAGAACCCAACCTGAGATCTTTTGGTGAGCGGAGAAGTATTATGCTATCTGTAACCGATTGATTTATCAAGCGACAGAAAATTTAATTAGATCAATTCAAGTAATGATTTTAACGGTTATATTTAAATAAGTAACATTACGCATGTTTATGAACACCGAACTGAGGAGTAGGAATTATGATGTAGATTAAATGAAGGTTATAACTGCTCATAAATACGAACAAATTAACCTCTTATTTGAGAAAATGAATGGCGCGTGTCAATATTACATAAATGTATAATTAGATAATTATACACTGAACGATTTCTAACGAACATCTTATGTAAGAAATTTTATTAATCTGGTGTAATTATATTTTTACGGTCGTATGTATGTATCTTTATTACACAGTAAATTATTTAAAAGTCTTCTGACCATAATAAATTATACCATCTGTGTTTAGTTTCTCTTTCGAGATATAACGAAACCAGTAGTTATACCAAAGTAACTTAATAAGTAACATATGAGTTTTCGTAAAGCTTTTCCAAACTTTTTAGTTTTAAATTTAATTCAATATTGAAATTTTTAAACGCAGGACGTTCAATAATTAACGAGACAAATTGATGTAGAGAAAACTCTTTTTATTTTATGATAATGAAACTTACATCGTTTTTCAACTAAATGTCTTTTTAAGGAAAGACTGTACTTTATATCCCGCCAATGTTAAATTTGCCATTTTTAGCGTCATTTTTCATAGGATTGGTAAAATTTAAGGAAATTAGACTTTACACACCATAGGTGTCGGGTTTCTTCTCCAGGTACTGACTTTTTTCAATTTAATCTTTGGACCATACGATTTTTTTAAATATTATGAATAAGATAACATTTTTACAAATTGTTTTCTACGTGTTTTGCGTATTACTAATTTTTGGACCACTTGAGGAAGTCATAAAAATGTCGGTAGGCTTATATGTGGATTATACAAGATAACTAACTGGTAAAAATTTCAGCCTGGTAGGTTTATTGGATTCTGAGAAAAATGTACCTAGTGTTAAAAATCTAAATTTATGGGAAAACGCGAAAAACAAGAAGACACAAATCAAAAACAAAATTTACAAAAACAAGTAAATTTCCCATCAACAGTTGTTTAGAAAGCTGAACCAACAGCTGAGAATACAAAAAACAGTGATGCAGGTATTTTAAAAACTACAATTCTTTTTGCACTGAAACGTGCAGTATAAAATTGTGAAAAATATTCGTTCTTAGTAACATGATAATTTTTCTGAATAAACCTGATAATAACTTAATTTTTTCATAAAAAAATTATTTTTTTGAAGTAATTTAGAGTTATTTCTGTTAGATCTAGGCCTAAACTATTGAAAAACAAAAAACCAAAAACGAAATTTTGAGTTAAAACAATCGTGCCATCTCCCCTTAATAACAATATTTAAGCATTTTGTCCTACTTTTCGGTTAGCTTTCTGATTTCCGCAGCATCTTTACCTTCGTGTTTAAACTATTCATTTACCGCTTCTTTGTTTCCGAACTTGTTGCCGAGTAAAAAGTCTATGAGTAGACCAAACAAATAAAAATCGGACGGGGCGAAATCTAAGCTGTAAGGAGGATGTAGCAACACCTCCAGACCAACTCTTCGAACGTTTCTTACGTTCTCTGAACTGTGTAGGGCCGTACGTAATATTTCAAAACATTTTCAAAAGATTTAATTGTCACAAGAACTCTTTTTGTTGTTTTTAGGGGAATTTTGAACTCTGAAAGAAATACTTTGTTCTTATTACGTTTTGCAAAAGTTTTTGTTTTGGATGTATTAAAATATTGAGTTACCTCAAAGTTTTCAAGTAATTTTTGTTGGAGTTAAAATCTTTAATAGGTCTTCTCATAGACGCATTTCCTCATAAATAAATGACTCATAACCTCACAATCCGAAATTTTAAAATTTTCGAAACATAGTAACATTTAGACTGATGTCATTGGGTCATGGGGTTGCTTATTGTTCTAAATTGAACAGATTGCAACGTACACACATTAGGGATTATAAAAAAAAATTAACCGAAGAAGTTAGATTTATTAATTGAATCAACTCCTCATCAAAAATATTTTTACTAACATAATATAAAATTTCAATTTCAGTTTACGTTTTGATTTTTCTTAAAGATAATAAAATTTAGAATGAAAATAATGTAATAAAATATTTCCTGTTTAAATTTTGTACAACGAAAATAAAATATATCAGATATAATGAATTTAGAAATTTTATAAAAAGTAAAATCAATAAATATGTTACATAAATTTAATTAAATAGGCCTATAGAAAGACTTAAATTACCATTCTACACTTTATGTAATATATTTTAAACCAATATAAGTATTGCAAAGGTATGCCATTTTGATTTAACTTATGTAATCAATAATATTTATAATATTGCCGTTTCTAAGTGAATAATTATTTCCTACAGAGATGCGTGTATCAAATACTCAACATGGGACCGATATTTAGTGTTACTGGTACACTTTATGAGCCTATACATAGCGGTAAATTTATGAGCACATGTAACATTAACAGCGTTACTTTATTTCTACTTGTATTAAAAGTTATTCTGCTCTCTCAGCATGCTTTTTTCATTAACAGACACATATACAAACTGATAAAATTCTGTCTGAAATTGTGAAGGATAATATTTTATCCTAAAAGAAAATAGCAATATTTATTCGGAAAAAAGATCCTTGTAGTATAAAATAGTATAAATAATAACATTACAATGAAATTTTGGAAAAATGACATTATTGAGGCGTTGGTAGTGATGTAATTTAGGATTTCCCGAAAGAAAATGAGTGTCCATAGAAAATTATTTTTACTTTATCTCTTTATGCCGCCTTTGCTCTTTATGGATAATTGGTAAGAAAAGTTAAGTTTTTGTGACAGTTTTTCAAGTAGCTTTATCACTGAAAATTCACGTGTCTAGGTCCTCTAAGCTGAAAACATGTTTTTACTGATTGATCTGTCTGTTAAATCCAGTTTTCACCAAAATACAGGTGTTAAGGTCCTCTGAGCGATAAAGAGAAGGTTTTACACATTCGTTTTGGTGTGTGTGTGCGTGTGTGTGTGTGGGGGCGTGAACAAAGTACCTAACTCAAAATAGAACATTGTACAAAGTTTCATGTTTAAAATTCGAAACTGAAGTTAGATATCACAATGAGAACTAGGGTACTACACATATTTTTCAAATTCGGGCAACCCTAAGTACCAGTTTTTTTCTTGTGATTTTTCACTTTTTTGCAATTTTTGTCAAAAACAGCTTCTATTATTTTTATTAAAATAGCTTCATATACTACATTTTTGTACTTTACTTGTTGGAGTAACAAAAACTGTGTTCTTGTGGTATAAATAGGTATTTTTAACATTGTGGCCTTAATATGAATTTTGAGCAAACGTTTAGGCCTATATAATCGAAGTTATAGAAAATTAAAAATCCTACAAGTCTCATGTCACGCGTTTATTTTTAAAAAGCGTAGTTTAGCGTCAATTAGTAGTTTTCCTTATTTAACTCAATGAGTTCTGTAAAAACTGATAGTTTTTCAAAATAGGTTTTTTGTGTATGGCTAAATATTTTTTTACAAAACTGGGTCAAGAAATAAGTTACGTCGTTTTGAATTTACAATTTTATGAGTTTGATAAAGGTAGAGATAAAAAAAATTTGAAAATTTAAAATTCTATAACTATTTTTCGAAGATGATTCCTCTATCTTACTTCGTTTAGTGGTTGTTAATAAGTTTACATACAGTGTTCATCAAAATTGGTAGATACTTTTTTACACTGGCAAGAGAAAGTCGTGCCGATGTTTATAATTTTGTTTGCATGTTAATTGTAAATAAACATTATAATTACTATAGATGTGATATCTACTTTCTAATCCTTTGTTATTCTATTAGTATATATGATTGCTTAGTACTGTAATAATAGCAGTAAAATTCTGTTACTTTTAGTTTGTCTATTAGGGGCACCTTTACAGCCTCTATTTTGGTGCTTTCTCCATGTCAGTGGCTTTAGTGTTTAACTTATAAGTATACAGTATTAGCTAGTCTGTAGTATTTAATACGAAAGTTCTGCGTTAAATATATTAATACTGTGTTAATTATAGAAACTTAAAACAAAAAGTTTTTTAACACATTGAGTGCTAGAGACTCGCCTAGCGGGTCATGGGTAGGTGTTACCGCCAGGCTGCCGTCTCACGTAGCGGGTTCTCTCTTGTTATCATTTTAAGTAATTCCGGAGGGACACCGCCTGTCGGATATCAGTTTATTGCTAATATATAGCCCTCAAAAAGAGGTTTCCTTTGTATACGTAGAGTTCGTTTTTGAATTTCGTCATACGATCTTCTACCCTCGTGTAGTATACTAGTTCAGTATTTTTAACGGGTTTTCAGAGTACAGTTGAAGCCGTGAATTTAGTATCTTTGCAGGTTGTTGTTTAGGTCATGAGCCGAAAGGCTGGTTTGAACCTGTAGAGGTTTTACTAAGTAAAACGAGGAGTGAGGTGGTTTACCATTGTCTTCCTCACTGAGTGGAAAAGTATGCTCATCAGCACGCCGGGCCCTCTGAAAAGCACAAATTTTCCACTCTGCAAATGACACCTTCACTTCATTCACCACAGGGTCTGGCTGTATAATGGAATTCATTACTTTCAGAGGAGATAACTCTGATTAGTGTCTTTTACACTTCTACCTCTTCTGTTCCTAAACGATTCAGTCATTTAATTGGCTGACCATGTGATAAGAAACAGAACTATTTATTTTAGCCCTGTAACGAACAGATTGATTGTAAATAATTTAACACTCCACCTGTCTGTTATGGGCAGGGTATCGATTCAAACTTTGCAGGTATTACACCTTTGCAGGTATCGATTCAAAATAGCTTACATTTTTAAATTTAGCTTACTTTAAATAAATATTATTTGCAGTTTAAAATTATATAGGATATTATGCGTAAATTGTAAAGGTAAATGGAAAATTCAAACAACAAGTACATTTATTATAACAGGCGAAAATAAACTTAAAAATATTAAATTGTTTACTTTTATTATGTTTTTAGCGAACATAAATTCATGTATAGGTCGCAAATAAAATAAATCTATAAAAACGTTTGTGATATAAGTTGTAGGCCCTACATAAAGCAAGCCGAGAACACACTGCACGAGCAATCAGCCCAAAGGGAGAGATACCTCATAATTGCTCAGCATTGAATGTGTTAAAATAATATCTGTCACTCCGTGACATCCCTTTCAGTTTTTCACCTTAAAAATCAAATAGAAGCTTATCATTGTTTAATTTTATCTCCAATCCGGTATGCCATATAAGTTTGGGGTAATTTCTCACAGAGTAACATGGAAAGAGTTTTGAAAATTCAGAAAAAATCCTAAAAGGTGTATGGCGGGAGTAAACCATTCAACCTCATTCACAGCATTATTTAAGAAGCTTCAATTGCTTAAGTTCCTTATTTATACATCATTCAAGTGATAACAAACTTAAAGAAAAATGCCTTTTTACAGAATTTAAATGTCTACAGCCACTATACAAGAAACAGAATTGATTACTATGTTGATAATCACAATACTAAATTGTTCGAACAAAAACCTATTAATGCAGGTAGAGAATACGTCAATACATTCCCACTAGCTTTAAAACTTGTGGTGATTTAAGTTTGTTTAAAAAAGTTCTAAAACAATACTGGATTGATGAAACATTTTACAGTGTCCTTTCTAAATAGTTGAAAAATAGATTTTAAAAAAATTTGGTTGAAAAATATAAATATATATTTCTAAATAACCGCTGAAGCAACTTGTATATTATTTTATATAAATGGTTGGATGACACGTTTATTGAAGTGAGCAAGTAAGTAGTGGTAATGAATGTTTGGTCGTTTGCGTGCGTGGTGCGGTGCGTTTGTCTTCGAGCGGAGAAAAAAACGAAATCAAACGAAGGATCTCGCGGCACCCTCCTAGTAGACTGTATGGGTTGCGCGTTCTGGTGCGCGTCTTATGCCCTATTTATTTGGTTGACGTACCCGGAATGCGATGTAAAGAAAATATAAAATTAAGCAGCCTCTTACCTCCTTTTTCAGCGTGAATCGAACTCGTGATGAGTGGGGGGTAAAAATGGATAGACAGAAATACCAAAAAAAGGCAAAGGGATTGGTATACCCACTACACTGCTGTCTTCTTCCAAGAAGCGAATTCTTCACATGAACTTCACGGTTGTAGGCCATTTTCCGGGTGCGCGTCTAGGCGGTGCGGTTAACAAAGCGCGGCGGTGCACTACAATAAAAGCTACGGACCGAATGTCCCCGGCTTGTACTGGCGAGTGAGTGTGTGGTCAGCGGTTACAACACAAACGACAGCGGCGCCCTCAACCCTTTAACTATAAATTCAAATTATGGCGCAATCAATGAAAGAATAGTTAAGTAATAAATTTAATATATTGAAATTTAGACTTCAGTTTTATCTTAATATGTCTATACTTTTTTCTGGAGCCTTCTGGATGCAATTATTAAAAATTGCTGTTCGGCCACAACAATTATTTCATGAAATAATATATGACATTATTTATAAAATATTTTGAGCAAAATACGCTTTGAATTAACGTGAATTAGGATCCGGGCAGGCAACAGACTTTTTGACGTTCATCAATTAAATTGAAAATAAATAATTATTAAAGAGTAAAATAATTATAGAAGCGGAAGAAAATTGTCAAGAAAATAATTGCCGGTTTTCATATCGAGTAGCGTTAAAATCAGGTCGGTTTACACTTTGTACTGTAAATATCGTGTGTATAAGAGAGACTTAAATTAATAATTTCAAAGGAATTCAATTAAAATAATGTTGTAGGGAAGACCGGGGCTAGTAGGCGCACTCGCGATTAATATGTTGTTTAGATTTTGTCAATCCTGAAACTTGGATCACTATTTCCGGCAGTCACTGTGAGTATTTCATTGTGTTTTGAGCCGTTTATGAAAGCTTAACAACGTTCACATTAATTATTTGTTTTTTACCACGGGTAAGTAAAATTTCGGTTTCTCTGTTATTAATTTTTCATTCAAAAGTGTGGTTAAATAACCCATTAATATTTGTATCATTAAATTCACCAGTTCTTTGGGGATTTTACTGTGTAAAGTTTAAGTAAATTGATTGCTTAGTTTTTTAACTACGTCATCGTTTTTCCAAAACGGTGAGTTGGGGCTAGCTGGCGCAACAGTCAAATTAAGCTTAAACATTTTATTATTAGGTAATTAAAACAATAACAATTCAATATTTTAAAGTTTAAGTTTAAATTAAATTTAATATAGACCTAATTATTTCGTTTATTATCTAGCCTAACAACAAAACGTATTACTCGTGTCAAGGACGTTAATTTTGTGGGATTAAGCCTTAAATATTTTTATAAATTTTTATAGAAAATGCGAAACTACAAAAGAAAAACTTAAAGGGGAAGCACTCCGCCTGATATCATGTTACGAGCTGTCAGGAAAGTAAAGCTTAATAACAATAAATCGATAAGAAGTGTATCTAAAGAATTTGACGTCCCTGAGAGTTCTGCCAGAAAGTATCTCAAGAGGCGATCGAAGGGCTAAACGCAGTACTCGTGACGTCAACATGATAGGTAACAGTTCTTTAGAAGCTGAAAAAATGCAACAAGGGAAATATTTCTAGGAAGTCTCCGGCCAAAGATAAGAAACGTGTAAAAATTACAGGGAGGAAAGGAAAAGAACACCGTATCCAGTCAGACAACGACACACTATGTTTGCATTGTCTTTCATCTTACAAAAAAAGAAGCAAACCAGGAGAGCCTTGGATAAGGCGCACTTCATGTTGTATGTGATTGTGAGTCCATGAAGCTGTGCAGGAGAGCCAAACATTTTCTTTAGATGTGCTAATTGTGATTCATGTGATGACATTAAATAGTCCCATGTCAATATGATTGTAGATTTCTACAACGGTTTAAAGTTTCCTAATGTTTATTACTGTATCCAAAATTTACCCAAATAATATAAAGTAATCTGTTATTTTTTAAGGTAGTTTTGTAGTTCGTTTGGGTAAAATGAGTAAACCTATTTAGACGTCTGATAAGCATTAAAATATAGATTTTTAAAACTGTGGATTACTGGAAAAGTTAATTTTGTTTTCGCTACCTGTTCTGGTATTCTAGTTTAATACTAGTTTATCAATAACATTCATTAAAATAATTCGTTTCAGATGTTGTTTTATTTTATTTGCAACGACACACACCTATATAACTGTTTAACGAATGAATAATAACTTGCGCCAACTAACCTCGAAGTTGGAGTAAGTTGGGGCATGGGTTTTAATGACTTGAAATGTTCATAACTCACAAAATATTTAGATTAAAAAAATTTAAAAATTGAGATTTTAAGGCTAATAAGTTAAGGTATGCCATCAGCATAAAACAAAATCTCAAATACTTCCTAATTAGCTACAAAAAAAATATAATGTGAAAAGTGCGCCAACTAACTCCGGTCTCCGCTAACGGCAATATGCGTCTTCTTTCTTCACTTTAATTTACTTTTTTTTTTTAACTTTATGTCAGGGTAATGAGTTAAATAAGACTAGTTATTAGCAATTTTAGTATTTACTTATATTTATTTGTAAATCTTCTGACTAAAATTGTTTTTTTTTACTATTATGTACATTTGCTTATAACTGCAAAACATGCATAAGAATAATTGATTTTATAATAGTTAAATAGGATAACATGTGAAGTAGACTTTACAGAAAGGCGTAATGCTTCTTTCCTTAGTGCTTGTGTGTGTGAACATTTTATTAACTACTATGTATTTGTCAGTGTGTATTTCGTATGCATAATTTAAGTAAGTTGGGCGTAGGCTAGATGTAATGCAAATCACCCGTATTCCGCCTGCGCTACTTGATAGGTAATTAAACAAACTAAACACCTTTCTGATAATAAAACCTTGAGTGAAAGATGGCTTTAAAATAAAATAGAAAACAATAACTTATACTACAAATTATTTGAAAATGAGAAACAAATTATTATAAAATAACCTCAATATTTTATAAAATTTTCAATTTATTAATTTAAAAAAATTATATTAAGTATGACGTTGAATATTATTCGTAAATTAAATTTATATAATTCAACTTCAAGTTGCGTGCAAGTAAGTTTGTTTTAATTAAAACAAAAAACCAAATGAAACTGGTTTCAAAAGGAATTATTTATAACTTACATCTAAGAATGCAATAAATATATAAAAAATTAATGACTGTTTAGTTGAATAATTTTTCGATGTATACATTGTAAACTATGTGACTTAGAGGCTGAATTAATTACAGATATACTTTAATAACCTCATCAAATTGAATAAGCTAAGATTTATAACCTGGGTTAAAAAAGTTATGTGTATTATATAATTACTAAAAGTTTCACGGGCAGATCACCTTATTAAGTTAACCTCACAATGATACAATAAATAAGTTGCGTTATTGAGCTTCCAGGTTTTATTCACAACTGTTTTTCCAGGTACTGCATTAAAAATAACCACAAAAACTATAAAAATCTGGTGTGAAACACTCACACAACTTTCTCTTGCCAATGCAAATAATTAACAATAAACCTAACATTAGTATTAAAACATTAGAAATGAACAAAAACTAACCTCAAAAACATAACCTTATTTTAATCATGAGTGAATGACGCAAAATGACAATCGAACTCAGTTTGGCTTAAAAATACGGAAAATCACGCTTTCACGCTAAACTAGGCTCTGTAGAGAAAAATGCTTTAAACAAAAGTTGTAGATCTTTTAATTTTCTATAAATTTAATTATATACACTTTTGTCGTAAAATGCATACTAAGACCGAAATGTTAAAAAAATCAATTTTTCTCACGTTTTCGTGAGAAAAAAACAGAAAATCGCAAATTACCGCTAAACTAAGCGTTATACAAAAAAATGTTTGAAATAAAAGTTGTAGGTTTTTAAATTCTCTACAACTTTTATTATATAAGTTTTTGCGCTAAAATTTATATTAAAGCCGTAATCTTAAAAAAACAACGTTTTTACGTGAAAACGGCCTCACCGAGAATTTCAGCAAACATGGCGCCTACCCTATCTTGTAGAGAATAAAAAATTGAGTAAAATAGGCGATTTTTAAAAAAATCGTAGGACCAGTTTTTGAGAAAATCGCAAAAAACTGAAAAATTATACGAATAAACTACTACTTCCGGTTGACCGATTTTGATGAAAATGTTCGTGTCGCGTCCGGTAGTGGTATGTAACTTAAGTTTCAAGTTTCAAGTTCGTACGACGTTCCGTTCTTGAGATATTCTGTTCACACACAGACACACAGACACACAGACACACACACACACACAGACACACACACAGACCAATCGCTAAAAACATGTTTTTTGGGTTCAGGGGGTCTGAAAACGTATAGATCCGGTGAAAACTCGATTTCGAAAAATCGACATGAAAACAATACTTTCCTTCCTATATATTCATATAGGCAAGAGAAAGTAAAAATGAATTTTTTAAAATTAATTCGTAGATAATATCATAAAAATGGTTACGCTCATTAAACTGTACGTATATATATGTTTGATTTGGACTAATGTATCAAATATTTGTTTACTATTCCTGTGGCACGTACAAATGTAATTTTAAATTTTAATATAAAAATTATGGTATTAAGCCAAAAGTTGTAAAGGTTACACGCGCTAAAAATTAATTCCGTTTTATTATGCTGTAAATTTATGACGTTAAATAAAAATGAACAAAAACTGTACAGACCGTTTGCTCTAATCTTTTAGCATAATTACTATGTGTTTTGTGAATTGATTATTATTTTATAATAAATACTAATATTATAATTATAATACCGATTTAATACATTGCTGAGAAATTTTCTTACGATGTTTTTTTTTCTAAGCTCACAAAATAGTAAGAACCTATTTTAAAATTCTTGTCGGTACAGAGTTTTAAATTAATTTAATGTACAAAATCATTTAAGTACATACCGGTGATCTTTTATCGTTATTTATAAAACTTCATTTTTTTAATCTTAAAATATATATTTAAAAATCTGGTGTGAAACACTCACACAACTTTCTCTTGCCAATGCAAATAATGACCAACGTAACCTAACATTAGTAATAAATCATTAGAAATTAAAAAAAAAATTAACCTCAAAAAACATAACCTTATTTTAATAATGAGTGAAAGACGTAAAATGAAAATCGACCTCAGTTTGGCTTAAAAATACGGACTATCACTCTTTCACGCTAAACTAGGCTCTGTAGAGAAAAATGCTTAGGTTAAAGTTGTAGATCTTTTAATTCATATAAATTTGATTATATACACTTTTATCGTAAAATGCATACTAAGCCCGAAATGTTAAAAGAAATCGATTTTTCACACTTTTTCGTAAGAAAAAAAAAGACAGTCGCTAATTACCACTAAACTAAGAGTTATAAAAAAAATGTTTTATATAGAAGTTGTAGAATTTTTAATTCTCTACAAACTTTATTATATAAATATTTCCGCTAAAATGCATATTAAAGTCGTAATCTTAAAAACCAATTTGTTTACGTAAGAAACGCCTCACCGAAAATTTCAGCAAACATGGCGCTTACTACCCTATCTTGTAGAGCATAAAAAACTGAGTAAACCAGGCGATTTAAAAAAAATCGTAGGACCCGTTTTTGAGAAAATCGCAAAAAAATGAAAAATTACACGAATAAACTACTACTTCCGGTTAACCGATTTTGATGAAAATGTTCGTGTAAAGTCCGGTAGTGGTATGCAACTTAAATTTCAAGTTTCAAGTTCGTACGATGTTTCGTTCTTGAGATATTTTGTTCACACACACGCGCACGCGCGCGCGTGCGCACGCACACACACACACACAGACCAATCGCTAAAAACATGTTTTTGGGTTCAGAGAGTCTGAAAATGTGTAGATTCAGTGAAAACTTGATTTCGAAAAATCGACATGAAAACAATACTTTCCTTCCCATATAACTTATTCATCCTATAGGCAAGAGAAAGTAAAAAAGAGATGGACAAATCCATCCAAGAGACTTAAAGCTAAAAATAAGCTTTTGAAATATAACGAGATTGTTTTAAGAAGGTTAAATATCGGAAAGACACGCATAGATGTGAGTAACACAGACTTGTCTACAACTCAGGCAGTGTATGATTATTTTGAATAAAACAACGCCTTTATCTATAATTAGGCTTTTTTGAAGACAAACGACAACTGAAAAAAGGTTCTTGTTCTATTACTTAACTTCGGCATGCTTTAACTGTTTTAGTCTAGTATATTGAAAGAATAACCGTTGTTAAATCTGGACTAATAGGTATTTCACTTAAAATTAATGCGGAAGTATTTGGTTTCCTACTCTCGTATTCACGGATGTCTACGTTATAAATTAGTTTTCTTCTTTACACCAATCTAGCTTTCCGGATTGATCATTTTTGTCACTGACATATGGGTGCTAAAATTTCTTAAAAATTGTATGCGTTAACATAAACAGTACGTTTCTTTTGCCAAAAAAATTATTTTTATAATTTTTCATACTAGTAAGTTTATTAGACTTACTAGTAGGAGTTTATTAGTAGTATTAAGCATTTTGACAATAACGAATTGGTACTGATTATACCTTTTAAAATGATATTTCAATTCATTAAATCTGGTTCCTGTTAAGAAACTTTAGAGGATACTGTACTTTGTATCCCACCAATGTTAAATTTGCTATTTTTACTTTCTCTTGCCTATATGAATATATAGGAAGGAAAGTATTATTTTCATGTCGATTTTTCGAAATCGAGTTTTCACCAGATCTATACGTTTTCAGACCCCCTGAACCCAAAAAACATGTTTTTAGCGATTGGTCTGTGTGTGTGTGTGTGTGTGTACAAAATATCTCAAGAACGGAACGTCGTACGAACTTGAAACTTTAAAATTAAGTTACATACGACTACCGGACCCGACACGAACATTTTCATCAAAATCGGTCAACCGGAAGTAGTAGTTTATTCGAGTAATTTTTCACTTTTTTGCAATTTTCTCAAAAACTGGTCTTAAGATTTTTTTTTAAATCGCCTGGTTTACTCAATTTTTTATTCTCTACAAGATAGGGTAGGCGTCATGTTTGCTGAAATTCTGGGTGAGGCTGTTTTCACGTAAAAACATAGTTTTTTAAGATTACGGCTTTAATATGAAATTTAGCGCAAAAATTTGTATGATAAAAGCTGTAGAGAAATAAAAATTCTACAACTTTTATTACAAACATTTTTTTGTATAACGCTTAGTTTAGCAGTAAATAGCAATTTTCTGTTTTTTTCTCACGATAACATGTGAAAAATCGATTTTTTAAAGATTTCGGCCTTAGAATGCATTTTCCGACAAATGTGTACCTATATAATAAATTTTATAGGAAATAAAAGATCTACAACTTTTATTTAAAGCATTTTTTACTACAGAGCCTAGTTTAGCGTGAAAGAGTGATTTTCTGTATTTTTAAGCCAAACTGAGTTCGATTTTCATTTTGCGTCTTTCACTCATGATTAAAATAAGGGTATGTTTTTGAGGTTAGTTTTTTTTATTTCTAATGTTTTATTACTAATGTTAGGTTTATTGTTAATTATTTGCACTGGCAAGAGAAAGTTGTGTGAGTGTTTCACACCAGATTTTTAGGTACATTTTTCATAAGATTGGTGAAAGATAGGAAAATGAAACTTTACACACTATAGTTGTCGGGTTTCTTCTCAAGCTCCTGCATTTTTTAAATTTAATCTTTGGACCATACCATTTTTAAAAAAATTACGAATAACAAACAAATTTTACAAATTGTTTTCCACGTCTTCTGCGTATTACTAATTTTTGGAGCACCTGAATAAGTCATAAAAATGTCGGTAAATTTGGATATACAAGATAATTAACTGGTAAAAATTTCAGCCTGGTAGGTTTATTGGTTTCTAAGAAAAATGTACCTAGTGTTAACAATCTAAATTTACAGGAAAACGCAAGAAACAAGAAGGCATAAATCAAAAACAAAATGTACAAAAACAAGTAAATTTCCCATCAATAGTTGTTTAGAAAGCTGAACCAACAGCTGAGAATGCAAAAAACCGTGATGTAGATATTTTAAAAACTAAAATTCTCTTTGCACTAAAACGAGCAGTATAAAATTTATTAAAAATATTCGAAAATGATAATTTTTCTGTGTAAACCTGTTAAGTACTTAAATTTTTTCATAAAAAAATATTTTTTTAACGTAATTTAATGTTTTTTCTGGTAGATCTATGCCTAAACTATTGAAAAACATAAAAAACCACAAATCGAAATCTTGAGTTAAAACCATCGTGCAGTCCCCCTTTAATATTAAATATTTTAAAACAGAATTTTCATTCTACGCTCTCTTATTTATAGCTATACTGGCGTTTTTTACGACGTAATCTCAGAAACCACCAAACCGATTTCAAAATTCTAAAACTGTTGGAAATTTTAAAGTTTCTTGAGTAATTCAGGCTATACGCCTATTGAATTACTTAATCTTCACTTTCTCTCGCCCTATAAGAATTTATAGAGAAGGAAAGTATTGATTGCATGTTAATTTCTTAAAATCGAAATTTTACCGTAAGTATACGTTTTCTTCAGGCCCCTTGAAACCAAAAACGCATTTTTAGTGGTTGGTCTTTGTGCCTGTGTTTGAAAAATATATATTAAGAACGGAATAGCGTACAAAGTTGAAACTTCAGAATCAAGTTAGATACCGCAAGTGGACCGGGCACATACATTTTAATCAAAATCGGTCAACCTAAAGTAGTACATTCGTGCAATTTTTCACTTGTTTGCAATTTTCTCAAAAACAGCTCCTACGATTTATTTTGAAATCGCTTCATTTACTATACATTTTTTGCCTTACAAGATAAGGTAAACGTGATTTATTTTAAGATTATGGCCTTAATATTTATTTAAGGGAAAAAGTACATATAAAAGGTTGTAGAAAATCACAGTTATAGAAAATTAAAAATCTACAACTTTTATTTCATTCATTATTTCTACAGAATCTAGTTTAGCGTCAATTAGTCATTTTCCGTATTTTTAATTCTACAATGGTTGATTTTCATTCTGCGTCATTCACTCATGACTAAAAAATAATAGGTTATGTTTTGAATTTTGCATTTTTACTCATGATTAAACATGGGTTTTATATTTCATTATTTATAGTGGCAAAATAATGTCGTGTGAACGTTTAACACTATATTTTTAATTTTGAAAAACTTTGGGACCTATTATAGTCATCTCTTATTTTTTCGTTTGGAATGTAATTCTTTTATCTAGCAGTATATTATATACGACCATTGTCTAAAATGTATTGTATTTTGCAATTAGGTATCAGGTACGGCACAGTATCGCTCTAAAAAATAAATGTATCCAGTCAATTACTCTTTACTGTTATAAAAAAAATTAAAATCGTTTAGGCCTCATATATTCAAAAAAATAATGTCACATCTGATTACTGAATAGAAAGTTATGTAAAAAAATCAGAGATATTTTTAAGAAATAGATTTTACCTACTTTTATGTACTAACACATATTCGGTTATTTCTTCCCTTCCACTGGTGATTCAATCTGATGTTAACAAAACTCATGTTTCCAGTACTAGTTGCATTTATTTTTTTAGTAATGATAAAGCTTTCAACGTGTAAGGTTGTGTGACAAGTTAAACGCTTTAAGTTTAATTAGTCGTAAAGCTCAGCAAGCGAGTTTTTTTCATTTTACATTGTTTACTCATGATTAAACATGGGTTAGCCTATATGATTCATTGTCTACATTGACAAGAGAAAGTCGTGTGAGTGTTTCACTCCAGATTTTTGTGTGTAAATTTTTACATTGAATCTTTTGTAAAATTTCCATGGCACTGATAATATGTAATAGATAACATGGGAAATATTTTGATGATATGAATTTAATAAAAACAAAATACGATGATGAATTGTAATAAATAAAATATTTGACAAGTGATTAAAGATAATTTAATTTATTTTTGCTATAAAAGAAAATACGACAGATTTTTTGGAAGATTCAATTCAATAAATACTTTCTGTTTATTTTGATTGTTATTTTTTTAAATTTCTTATTCGTATCGGAACAAGTGTTTCGTTTGTGTGTTTGAATGTTTGGATTTCTTATACTAACAACTTTACTTCTTTTTTATCTCTTTAATAAAATATTTCAGATACCGTTTCCAGAAAAAGAATAAAAAACATAAAAACAAATCAACCTAGTTCGAGTTTTTAAGGTGGAAATCGGTCTCTTGTTCTCCCTGTAGCACACAGACAGACAATTCACAATCCGTTCACAGACACGTGCTTCGTGTTATGCAATAGCCTCGCGCTTCCAAGTATTTTTAGCTCAGCGTAGAGAAAACAACATTAAGCTGTCTTCTTTTTTATCACTCCCTGCGAAATTACTTATACATTTTTACTATTGTGTAATTTAACCCAGAAATATATATTATATTTATTAGTAATAAGGTAACATTAGTCATATTAAATAATTTTTCACCAACAAATGTATTTTTGTAATTATTTAAATAAAGTATAGATTATTTCATATTAAGTATTTACTCGTATAACGTTTTGAATTTAAGAAGAGATGGCACAAAGGTTTTAACTCAAAATTTAGATTTTTGGTTTTTTATGTTCTTCGATAGTTTAGGCCTAGATTTACCAGAAAAAAACATTAAATTACGACAAAAAAATTATATTTTTATCAAGTTTATACAGAAAAATTATCATGTTACGAAAAACGAATATTTTTTATAATGTTATACTGCTCGTTTTAGTGCAAAGAGAATTTTAGTTACTAAAATATCTGCATCACTGTATTTTGTATTCTCAGCTTTTGGTTCAGCTTTTTAAACAACTGTTGAGGGGAAAATTACTATTGTTTTTGTACATTTTGTTTTTGATTTGTGCCTTCTTGTTTGTCGCATTTTTCCTGTAAATTTATATTTTTAACAGTAGGTACATTTTTCTCAGAAACCAATAAACCTAACAGGCTGAAATTTTTACCAATTAATAATCTTGTATATTCACACATACCGACATTTTTACAACTACCTCAGGTGCTCCAAAAATTAGTAATGCGCAAGAAACGTAGAAAACAATTTGTAAAAATGTTATGTAATTTGTAATTTAAAAGAAAAAGGTATGGTAAGAAGGTATGTCAGTAGCTCGAGAAGAAACCCGACACCTATGGTGTGTAAAGATTAATTTTCCTATCTTTTACCAATTTTTAAAAAATGTACCTAAAAATAGAAAATTTAACATTGGCGGGATACAAAGTACAGTCTCCCCTTAAATAAATGAAAGAAAATTTTTATTTTATTTTCACTAGGCTATATATGAATATAGTCCACCATGAGTAGTTCTATGGACTACTTGTCATGTGTAGTCCTATGTGGACCCTACTACGAGTATAATGTATATAAAGTATAAGCATAAGTCATATGTGTGTTATTACGTAAAGTCCACTACACGAATTATACGTAAGAAATGTTGTTTTCCTTTCAAATTTTGAAATCCAATTTTCACCGGACGTTTTCAGGACCCCTGAGCCCAAAAAAATATTTTTACCTAAGTGTAGGCTATGTGTATGTGTGCGTGCGTGCGCACGCCCGCGAGTGTGTGAACAACATAACTCGAAAGTTACAGTTTATTCGTGTAAATTTTCACATTTTTGCCATTTTCGCAAAAAAGGTTCCAGCCGTTAGAAAAGTTAAAAATTATACGAATAAACTACTACTTCCGGTCGACCGATTTTGATGAAAATGTTCGCATCGGGTTCGATCGTGGTATCTAACTTAAGTTTGAAGTTTCAAGTTCGTACGATGTTTCATTCTTGAGATATTCTGTTCACACACTCAGAGACACACACCCAGACCAATCGCTAAAAACATGTTTTTTTGGGTTCGGGGGTCAGAAATCGTGTAGATCCGGTGAAAACTCGATTTAGAAAAGTTGACATGAAAACAATACTTTCCTTATATTTATTCATATAGGCAAGATAAAGTAAAAATTAAAAGTCAATAGGAATGGTATTAGAAATCATGTTGTCGTCATGGCGGGAAGACGCCATCTTATTCTTCTGTTTCTGTTGCCTATTTAAGCGCTGGATTCAGTGTAAATGATTCATGACGCTTTCTGCAGTAATGAAAATGAACTTTGGTACAACCAATGGAAAGGAAGAAATGTGCCAAATGACAAACTGAAGGAAATAGAACTAATGTCTAATTAAAGAAACGCAACTGTTTTTCCCATCGATAAAACCGGCACTATTTATCTCGCTTGCACTATCAAAAATACATAAAGTAAGCATTTTCTGCACCTTTTGCAGGGTAAAAACTTGATTACAGTCAACATGACAGAAAATCGACTTGAGGGTCTTCGTATGACAAGTGTGCATAAAGAGAGGGTACTAGAAGCTATACAAATTTTCTCAAGATGTAGCCAGAACTGCCGTAAGCTAGTAGTGAAATAAGATTTAAATAGGTTTGAATAGCATTACAACATATTTTACCTTTTTCTTATGTTGAAATAAAAACATTTTTTAATACAAAACTTTTATCTTATTTTTGTTTTTGACCCCTCCCCCGTTTCTACCCAGAGAAAATCCTGACTATACCTAAGTATTATATCATAAAAATTCAAAATATAATAAAAGAATATAAATTGACTGAAAAATGGACCTGTAAGTTACTCTCCCAAAAATCTGCCGAGGATTTTTACTTTATTTCTAATAATTTAACTGCAAAATTTATTTTTCAAACATTTAAAAATGGTATTTTTTAATTTTTAAGGGAATTTGTTGGTGGTTGTTGAATTCAACCTTTTAACCTTCTCTTGCCCTTTATGAATACATAGGGAACGGCAGTATTGTTTTCATGTCAATTTTTTAAAATCTAATTTTCACCGGAAATATCTGTTTCAGGTCCCCTGAACCCAAAAATATATTTTTATTTGTACTAAGTTAAATTGAAATTTGGAATTTAAGTTATATACCAGTAGGAGATCAACAAAAATATTTTTATCAAAATCGGTTAACCGGAAATAATAGTTTAATTATAAAATCGTGTAATCGTTCACTGTTTTGCAATTTTCTATTAAACGGCTGTTAATTGTTTTTCAAATTAACCTCATTTACAACAATTTTTATGCTCTATAAGATAAGTTAAGCGTCATGTCTGCTGGAATCCTTGGAGAGGCTGTTCTCTTGTGGTAAAGTTATATTTTTTTAAGATTGCGGTCTTTATATGTATTTTAGGACAAAATTGTATACTTGTAATTAACGTTGTTGAAAATAAAAAAAAACCTGTAAATTTTATTACAAACAGTTTTTCAACAACGCTTAGTTTAGCACGAATTAGTGATTTTCTGTATTTTGCTCATCAAAATCGGTAAAAATTGGATTTTTTAAGATTGCAGCCTTAGTATGAATTTTATGACAAATGTGTGTGTGTATAATTAAAGTTATAGGAAAAGAAAAACCTACTTTTATGCCAAGAAATTTTTCTACAGATCATAGTTTAGCTTCAATTACTGATTTTCCGTATTTTTAACTCGAACAGAGATTGATTTTTATTTTGCGTCATTCACTCATGATTAAAAACAGTTTATATTGTTTATTATTTACATTGGAAGAGAAAGTCATGTTAGAGTTTTACTCCAGATTTGTTTTTATTGCGCGTTGATGCCTACACAAGTTGTGTACTATTGTGTAAATATTACAATCTGACACACTTATAAGTGCACACTAGCAAGTAAGCTTGTATTAGTAGAACAATGTGTGATTAAAATATGTATTTCAGGTGTTATGTATTAACTTATAATTTCTTGACATGACCTATATTCCTTCGGGAGTCTCCTGGACGCAAAAATAAAAACATACAAAGCCTTTGCTTGTGCATAGGTAATAATGTAAAGTGATATATCAATTAACAATTTATATCATACCTGACCGGAAATCAAATCCGAGACCCCTTGCATAGAAGCCAGTTGTGCTGAATATTACACCAATGAATTTATTCAAAGAAGTTTAATTTTTAAAGTTGTAACCGTTTTAATATTTTATATCAAATTATATAATACAATATTTCGTTTTTTGATTGTAAATAAATAATTGCAGTGAATTTAAAATAAAAAAATAATGTTTGGAGTAATAATTAAGTGCTTTTGTTGGAATGAAAAAAGAAATGACAAAACTAGAAGTGCCTCCAATAAGTGTACGATTGATAATCAAACAACCTCCTCCATCACAAGAACATGTCTTTTCCGAAGATGTCCACCGAAATAAAAGAAAAAACTAACAGGAATAATGAAAAAGTGCATTATGAATGTAGGCTACTAAATTATATGAAAGGATAACAAGTACAACGACCGGGGGGCGCTAGGAGATGGCACACGTTGCACAGTTTGTTGGCTGTTGGCGCAAGTCCCTGACCTTACTTGCCTTCGGCCTCTTTGCCAACGACCTGCTGCTGCTGTCTGCACTCCAGTGTGTTCTGTGTTCCTGCTGCCAAACCTTCACCCACAACCACTACTCCTTTATTTACAAATACTAGATACGATGGGCACAACACTTTTGGCCAGCGCAGCGTACCAAACGATCAACATCTGGAATTCCGTACGCTACTACGATACTCAGCCAGACTGAGAGATTCACTCTACGGCGAAACTCTTCATTATAGTCTACTACGTACACACTTATTCTCATAATATTTAACTTTCTATTTTTATCCTATGATTAACGAATTTTCGGTGCATATAAATTCACTTCCAAGTTTTACATTATCCGGATATTTCCACGCCAAATATTTGTGCAATTTTTATTGTCAGTATACTTGCCAACTCTGTAACAACATACATCTTTCTCGTCATGATGTTTCTCTAAATGCGATTAAATCTGTGTATTGTATAAATGTGAAAGCCTTCGTTGACTGACTCATTCAAACTTGTGGCTCCTGCTTTTTGCTTTTACTGATTTTCAAGTCCACTAAAATTCAGTAAAAACAAATCGTTTCAGCAACAGTCCATGTCACTAGGGATAACACTTTGGAACGACGTACTGAAACGTTGAGGTCCAGTGATTTTAGCATACGGGTGACCCAAAATTACCCCTACCCTGTTTTTAATCGATCTCATTCTTATGAGAAAATTCATCATGATTTTATTTTTTTTTAATTTTATTTATTCATAATTTTTACCAAAAAATCATTTTGTGAACACCCAGAAACACATAAGGAAATCTAAAAAGTAGGCAGAAAAAGCTAAATCATATTACTCATTGATAAGCAGGCCGATGTTCAAAAAAAGTTATCAGAACGGGAGAAAGATTCGGAGGAAATTTTTCCCGTTTTCTGTACTGTTTACTTGCATATTGACCAAAAAACGATAAAAAAAATTTAAAGGCGAAAATTTCAACCTTGACCAACAATTTGATGAAAAACCTTTTGATAAACAATCTCTCGAATCAATTGCCAAGATTTGTGCTTATTTTAAATAAAGATGACTAACTAAGAAGTTACAAAGTAAAGAAATATTTCAAATTTTATTTGGAATATAAGTACCTAGGATGATTCTTTACTTAAAATTTTGATAGACTTGTTACATATTTTCGGTCACATCGGTTTCACCATAGTACCAATTTATAATTCAAAAAATTTACTTTATACATATTTTTTATATAAATCAAATAATAGAATTCAATTGGAAATCATTTTTGATAATTAAATTTTTTATGAAGTTTATTTTGTACATTGTCATAATAGCAGTCGTTTAAAAAGATTTTAGTAAAATTGTTAATCATATTTACAGCTCGCTAGCTTCAATAAACCTTATGACGCAACTGCGCCTCTGGCACCTCCGTGACGCCACTGGGACTTTATGTCAAAAAGGGTTTAAATCATAAACATGTTTTCTTTGAAATTTGATTGATTTATACAGTTATTAATAACTTTTTTTCATAAACTAATTTAATTAAATTAATAACAATTTTAGATTAGAAGATGTAGAACAGGGAAAAAGTATTTTCATCAAGTTTCATTAAAAGCGTTTAGCAATCGTAGCGTTTATAATTGTACAAATTTCAAAAAATTTTTTAATGTGATTATATTTTTGACTATGGTAAAGTAAAATTAAAACAAAAATTATAAAATAACGTTAGCACATAATGACTTAAAAATAACACATTTTTATAATTATCTGCAAAGTAAACATAGCAATTTTTGGAAGGATTTTCTAATTGTAATTTTTTTATGTATTTGCACAAATGTACTAGAATGAAATTTCAAACGTAATGCAACTAAGGTAATGTTAGCACCAAGTGTAATAACATTGTTACGTACAAATAGACCAACAAAATGAAAAATGCTAGAATATGTCGTTGTACTGTTTCTAGTGAGATATGCCTACAATTTATTAGTTCAAAAATTGATATGTCAGCAATGACAACACAATTTATTGAAATGTTAAGAAATCATTTTAAAATCCGTTATAAAAACTACGTACTTAATTTTGATTCTGTTATAAATTCAACTTAATTAAAATATTTTAATTCTATATAGTTTATACATAACATAAAAATATTTAATAGCATGCGTGACGAAAAGTATCTTAAATGATATGCCTATACAAATATGCGAATGAAGGAACCAGAACATTCTGAAAGCCCTACGTTCGCAGTGATGAGAATGTGGATTTTATTTTTACTCCTGGTTTAACGTAAGAAAATGTGGAGAAATTTGAAAATGTGGAGAAATGCTTAAGAATTTAAACGATGTTCCGCAATTACAACTTGTGAACGATAAACAATGGCACTAATTTTTAACAATTATCACTCAAGTAATTCTACAGAACGGAAAACCTAAAGTAAACTTCATGAGCTGGAGAAACAACTATTCTATTTCTGCTGCTTCTACATGAAACGTTTTCACTAACGCAAATACTTTTGACTCTGATGACTACAAATTATTAAAAAGACAAACTGAACCGAAGAAAGGAGATAACTCAGACTGGAATTCTGGATAAACAAACGAATCCTCGACTCCATAATAGACTTCTACTTATCTTTTGAAAGAATCTGTAGCTTATTATAAACTGTGGAAACAAAAGACTCATAATTTTCAATGGACACTTCTCTATGACCGATAGCAGGTGTTACAGCATCAGAAATTCAGTTGCTGATTTCATCGCACTACATGAAAAATTATTCCGGAAGATTGTTAACAACTAACTGAGACACAAAGAAACAAATATAATGGTAGAAGATTAATCAAATGTAAAACATTTCAATTTAAGTATGCCCACTAATTTCAAGAAAACTTTCAGAAAACAGAAACCATGACGACCTCCACAAAAAAACTTTAGAAAATTTCAAATAGACTCTGAACAAAATACAAAATAAATTTTCCTGAACTCAAAAAGAAATAGACAAACGTCAAAGACAGACCTCAAAAGACATAGACTCTGGACAAAATACAAAAGAAATTTTCCGTCACTAAACTATAAAAGAGTTCTACAGGTAACAATTGTCAGAATCAACCCCGAAAATATGAAACGAAACGAATCGGAGATTTAAAAACAAATACTTCAAAGAAGGAAACTAGACAACTAGGAAGGTAGCCGCAGCAGTACGCCAAAGAATTAGCACTGCTAAGAAGAAAGTATAAACACCGACGTTGGACTGAAGACTGTGACGAAGCAACCATAAAAAACCAACAAACTGTAGAGCTTGGTATTCGGACAAAATGAAAAGAAAATTTACAACATCAAGAAACATCGGCTCTTGAAAGAAGCATGAACCGACTAATAAAAAACTGTTTTACAAGATTTTCACGTAAAACTTGATTGACATCAACCTTCAAGCTTGTACTTTCAGAGTAAAAATGGTACTATGAACAATAAAGAAAACTGCAATATCATGGCCAAAAACTTGAAAAATGATAAACTGCTTAATAAATATAAACTGGCTTCAAGAGCTTTCATGACGAATATAAGCAGACACCGGAAAAAGAAAATTGTTCTGTAGAATGCATAAATTCTCTTTAAATGAATCAAACATTTTATTGTAACAAATATTATTACAAATACTAATTATAAATTGCATAAACGGTTTACAATACTTTCAAATTCCTTAAAATATTAAATTAAATTTTATGGAAACTCAGTAGAAATTATGAGTAATAAAATTACTTTAGTATAAACATAATAAAATTTAATGCTATGAATTCGCATTAATGGTTTACGGTAATTTCATGCCTGTGTAAAATTCATCAGTTTGTTTATATCGTGTCCGGTTATTAGAAGAATCGTGTACATCTTAATTATTACTTTATTTTACGAAGAAAAACTGTAATTACATGAAACAAATATGATAATCACTAAATTGAAAAGATTTTATAGTTTCCATTTTATCCAATAAAGGAAGTGTAGTAAAATGAAAGCTGTAGGCTAAGAATACATAAAAGGTTCTTTACAAGATTTATCCTTATAATATCTTAATATTATCATAAGTATCAGCTAAAGTAATCCGCTAGATAAAATAATATTATGTTCCTCTTACATAAATAAGTAAATAAATAGATATATTATTGTAGCAAATAAATTGTGATAATTTGTATTTTATCAACGACATGCTTAATATATAGAATAAAACAAATCAAATTATATTTTGTTTATGTGAAAAAAATACAATTTTGCGTAGACTACATAATTTATTATTTTAGAATACAGAAAGAAATCTCAGATAAAAATAACAAATATATTTTATATTACCAAAAACTGCGCCTGCACCAAGCGTGAGCTTATATACATATTTTCCCATTACTTTACAAAACTCAATAAAATACAAAGTGACTTTGCTGAATTACATTTTAAGGGAATACTCTACTTTGTATCCCGCCAAGGTTAAAATTGCTATTTTTAGGTACATTTTTCATAGGATTGATGAAAGTTACGAAAATGAAACTTTACACACTTATAGTTGTAGGTTGGTTTTAGATACTGACATTTTTTCAATTTAATCTGTAGGACCATTAAGTTTTTAAAAGAATAACGAATAACATAAAGTTTTTACATTTTTTTCTGCGTTTTTTGCATATTACTATTTTTTTGAGCACCTAAGGAAGTAAAAACAATGTCGGTGAATGTGCATATACACGATAATTGACTGGTAAAATTTTCAGCCTGGTAGGTATAATGGTTTCTGAGAAAAACGTACCTAAGTGTTAAAAATCTAAATTTACGGGTAACTGCACAAATGAGAAACAAAATTTACACAAGCAAGTTTAAGTTCCCATCAACAATTGGTTAGAAAGCTGCACCAATAGCAGAGAATATTAAATAGTGAAGCAGATATTTAAAAAAAACCTAAAATTCTTTTTGCATTAAAGCGAGCAATATAAAAATATGGAAAATATTTGTTCTTGGCGACATGTTAATTTTTAGGGTAAACCTGATAAAAACTTAAATTGTTTTCATTAAAATAATTTTTTGTTGTAATTTAATGTTTTTTGTGGTAAGTCTAGGTCTAAACTATTGAAAAACATAAAAAACCGAAAATCAAAATTTTCAGTCAAAACCATCATACAGTCTCCCCTTAAAAACCTAAGTTCATCTACATTAACTTCGTGGTGGAAAAATTAGTCTTCCAACTATGGTTTTCTATGTTTACGAGTAGGTAAATCAAATTGTTTTCGCCGTTTGTTATTACGGTGTCTTAATAGTATAATAAAGTTTAGTTTAAGCTTAAATTTTGTAATTTATTTAGTTTTTGTATACTATTGTATTTTATTAGACGGCTAGGTTTAATCACTAATTCGGTACATAAAGAGCAATTAGTTGTTATAAATTTAAAGTAAGTCTATTTATTATTAATCATACCAATCCCAAACTTGGTTTAAGTTTCAAAATATTTTCGACAGAAAATTGGTAAGTAAAGACATGTTAAACTTTATAAAAAAATATCTTTTAAAAAAATTGTTTAACTTATTTATTAATTAAATAAAATCCAATTAATTTATATTGAAATTATTTTTATTTCTTTTAAAATATCACCCTCTTACATTTTTACGTATTTAGTAAACTAAATTATATACACGAAAATAAATCTGTTAAGATTGTTTCTAAATCATACGACATATTTTTAAAAAGGTTGATGTTGTAAGCTGTTAAAACTAGATTTTTTGATTTTTTTATCAATTTTTACCACATGATACGCTCTTCCAATTTTTTCTATTTTACGTTTCATTTATTTGTCGCCAGTGCCATTCTCTTGGATTACACAACCTACGTACTTGATTTTTTTTTAATCTTTCTGTTTTCTGATCTTTATGAAGTATTTCTGACTTTCTTTCTTATTAGTCATACGAGGTGTAACTATTAAATAACGAGACTGACGTAAAACAATTTATTTTTACTTTACACATAATCAATTATTGTTACCTTCATTATACACTCCTCCTCTATCCCTACAACGCTCCATAAAAATTTTCCATTGTTGGAAACAGTGCTGGAAGTCATCTTTTGTCAGCTGCTTCAGGACACGTGCCGCTTTTTCTTTTACAGCTTTCACAGACTCAAACCTTGTCCCTTTAAATGCAGATTTCACCTTATGGAACAGATAGAAGTCACATGGTGCAAGATCTGAATAAGGTGACTGTTCTAACACTGAGATTCTGTACTTGGCCAGAAACCTTTTGACAGATAACACGGAATGAGCTGACGCATTGTCTTGGTGGAGAACCCATGATTTGTCCTTCCAAATTTCGGGGCGTTTTTTCCTTACTCTTTGACGTTGTTTAGAAAGTAACTCAAGGTAGCAATATTGATTTATTGTTTGACCTTCAGGAACCCAGTGAAGGTACACAATCTCATGGATATAAAAAAAAACAATCATCATTGCTTTAAATTTTGACTTGCTCATTCGAGCTTTTTTGGCTCTCGGTGAAGTTCGGCTCTTCCAGGGCATGGATTGGCGCTTCGTTTCCAGATCATAAGTAAAAACCACGTTTCATCACATGTTATTAGCTTCTACCTGTTCTCTTAGGTGAAATCTGCATTAAAAGGGACAAGATTTATGTCTGTGGAAGCTGTAAAAGAAAAAGCGGCACGTGTCCTGAAGGAGCTGACAGAAATTGACTTCCAGCACTGTTTCCAACACTGGAAAATTTGCATGGAGCGTTGTAGGGATAGAGAAGGAGTGTACATTGAAGGTGACAATAAGTGATTATGTATAACATAAAAATAAACATTTTTACGTCAGTCTCGTTATTTAATAGCCACACGTCGTATACTGCACTCATTTTATCAGAAATATCTTTAACTCTACTTCTTTGCATACCCTTCAAATAACTAGACATTTCTTACTGTGTAAATGTTATAATAAAATTTTATATTTTTCGGGAAAATATTATAAATATTTATTTAAAGATTAATACATTAAATAAATTAGTTGAAAAGTCTAATAAATTTATTAATAGAAAAATTATCATGGTGTGGATAATAGAATTTTAAAGACAATAAAAATTAAAATATTCATTGCCTAAAATTTCAGACAAAATATAAATGTCTAAAAATAAATGAAGCGTATTAAAAATACCCAGTAGTAGTCTGAAAGTTTGGCACAGTTTCAGTAACCTAATATAATAATAATAATAAAGATTGTTATTAAATAATCGCAAAGAACAATAAAGAAATGTTCTACTAATTTAAATCAATGAGGGGAATAAATTTAAATACAATTTAAATTAGTACATAGTTAATACGAATAATTACTAAGAAAATTGTAGTTTTGTTCAAACATTTATGCAGTATGCAATAAAATACCATACAAGATTGTGCAGTGCTTAAAACGGGTTTAGATTTCCTCTCGAAACACAAATCCCCAGATATTTTGTAACGCATAACAATGGGCATTTACCATTCTAGACTCGTTAAATTGAAACGAGGAAATAATACTATGTAAGCAAAAGCAGTATATTGATTGAAAGTAGACCTAATGTGCCATACATTGCATTCAGGTTACATGCCAAAAATAACCTAGCAACGTATTTAAATACTTTACAATACTTAAGAGTACAGAAGGGAACACGTTATTGTGTAGAAACAACTGACCCGTTTTATTTTTGTCGTACTTTTCTGGAAACAGCTCGGTCACTGAATGTCAGGTTAAACAAAAGAATTTACGTACAAAAATATACAGACCAAAAAATCTACTGCAACTTATTTTTCAACCCGATAGTCTAACATTTTATACAAATATTACCTTAAACATCTGGTGTGAAATACTCACAGGACTTTCTCTAGTCAACGTTAATAAGTAGACTCATAAACCATGTTTAACCCTTTATAGGGCAGTACTACGGGGAAAAAATACATGTAAAATAATAAATTTTGTTTTATAGGGACTTGAGAAATGTATTTCTAGTGCCAGAACAATAAGATATTTCTTATTTTTATGTTAAGCCTTATTAAGTATACTGACCAAGGAACGTTTATTAAAATGGGAATCGCATAATGTTTAATGGTAAAAATGCTTATTAAATCAAATTGTAGTCCTATATAACGGAAAAATGTGTAGAATAACTTATCTCAACTTTATATTAGCATGAATGCTTGCTTTCCTGTAAAAAAGTCGAATTTTTTAAGCACTGTACAAAATTAACAACAAAACAACACGGTTGCGTACGCTGAAATGAATCCTTACCGCATTCGTGTAACTCATGAAGCAAATGGTCGCTGCGCACTAATTTCAAAATATGGATAGCGTACTTAACAAGAGAACTTCTATAAAGCCATAAAATGCCAGTAGGGTTCAACTGAATAGCTTATTCTTTAAAAAGTCAACCTTATTGCCAATGGTAAGTATACTTACCACAGACCTATTATAAAGGGTCTATCAGGGTATAATCATGAGTAAACAGTAACGTTAAAAACAAAGATAATTTTAATCACGAGTAAATGACGAAAAATTGAAAACCACCTGTGTAGGACTTAAAAATTCGGGAAATCACTAACTGACACTAAACTAGGCTCTACGGAAATCATTTTTTTGTAAAATGGTAGATGTTTTTATTTTATATAACTTTGATTTTGTATTCTTTTGTCATAAAATGGATTCTAAGGCCGCAATATTAAATTCCATTGTTTCACAAGTTTTTAAGGGCAAAATACAGAAAATCACTAATTGACACTAAACTAAGCGTTGTAGGAAAAAATGCTAAAAATAAAAATTATGATTTTTAATTTTCTTCAACTTAAGATATAATTTTGCTCTACAATGCATATTAAGGCCGAAAACTTAAAAAACAAAATTGCGTATTATGAGACACAACCACCCATGAGCTTCCCCAATCATGGCGCTTTTCCTACCTTGTAACGCATTAAAATGTTGTAAATGACGCAATTTAAACAAAAAATCTGATGTAAAACACTCACACAACTTTCTCTTGCCAATGCAAATTACGAAGAATATAGCCTAAAAATTAGTAATAAAACATTAGATTAAAACAAAAAACTAACCTCAATAAACATAACCTAATTTTAATCATGAGTGAAAAACGCAAAATGAAAATCAACCTTAAATTGGCTTTAAAATACGGAAAATCACTCTTTCACTCTAAACTAGGCTCTGTAGAGAAAACTGCTATTTATAAAAGTTTTAGATCTTTTAATTTTCTGTAAATTTTATTATATAAACTTTTGTCGTAAAATGCATACTAAGACGGAAATCTTTAAAGAATCGAATTTTCACACGTTTTCGTGAGAAAGAAACAGAAACTCGCTAATTACCGCTAAACTAAGCTTTATACAAAAAAATTTGAAATAAAAGTTGTAGAATTTTAAATTCTCTACACCTTTAACTACGAGGGTAGGCTGATAAGTAATGCACACATGCTTGTAGAAGACGAACAAAAAGAAATAGCAAGATGGGGTAAATAACAAATTAAAGTACAAATCTTAACCTACCAAATTATCTATTTATTTTTCAATATAGTCACCGTTAAGCATTACACATTTCTCCCAACGTTTAACAAGTTTTTTCATTCCGTCACTGAAAAATTCTTCCGACTATCCTCGAACCCAGGACGCAATAGCTGCCTTCACCTCATTGTCCGAGCTGTAATGATTACCCTTAAGGTCTCTCTTCAGTAGAGGAAAAAAATAAAAATCGCAAGGCGCAAGGTCGGGAGAATACGGAGGGTGCAAAATTGGTTGAAACTTCAGGTTTCTCAGAGCCTCTCCAGTTGCACGCGAAGTGTGTGGACGAGCATTGTCGTGTTGCAAAATTATTGGCGCCAGGTTGCCTCTAACACGACAAACTCGACGTCGGAGGTGTTTCAGAGTCTGTATATACTGAGCAGAATTTACCGTTGCCCCTCGTTCCAGATAATCAGTCACATAAACTCGGCGAGCATCCCAAAACACAGTCAAAAGAATTTTTTTTGCGGACGGTTGTGTTTTGAACTTTTTCACAACAGGAGAATGTGGATGACGATATTCAGCGCTCTGCCTTTTTTCTTCGGGATCGTAATGATGAACCCATGACTCGTCCCCCGTCACAATATTCAAAAGAAAGTCGTCTCCTTCGTCACGGTAGCGCTTCAAAAGTTGTTCAATTCGCGTTGTTTAATTCTCGTTGACATAGCACCAGAACACGACGCCATACTTCCACTACTCAAAACAAACTGAATGAAAGCAACGCCTTCAAACTGCGCAGACTTGTAGAGGAGAAATAGTACTTCCACATGCCACCAGGCGCGCTACTGAAGTTTATTTAGTTGTCTTCTACAAGCATGTGTGCATTACTTATCAGCCTACCCTCGTATATACATTTTTGTGTTAAAATGCATAATAAAGCCGCAATCTTAAAATAAATTAAAGTTAAAGCCGCAATCAATAAATAAATTAATTAAACAATTTTGAGTTATTAATTTAATTAATTTAAATAAATTATAACAATTTTTGATTTAATTTAACCTACTGATAAATACTATTTAATTACATAAAATAAAACAATTTCAAAACTTCAGCTTAAACCAACTCGACTAAAAATTTATTACTTTTTTTTGGGGGGGGGTTAACGTCCGACTGTTTTGTAATTACTGGTAATGCAGACGGTGAATGAAGAAATGATTTTTTGTAACGTATGAAAATATGCCGTCCCTGAATAGGATTCGAACTCAAGACCGCATGATGAGAGGCGAGCACGTTACTAATTACACCAAGGTGGCCAGCGTAGTTCTTTAGATCCAAAACTTTTACCTGTTAACGAACACTTGCTAACAACCACTCGCACAATCAGTTTAACTTAGAACCGGTCCCGTAACGACACTATTTCGAATGGCCGGACACAGACTTCCAATTCAGCTATTAACTGACTCACTATAAAGGCGCTAACTGTTTTTATATCTAGGGTCTGATAGTTAATATAGACCCTTTAAACAACCACGAGATTTTTCTAACTAAATCTCCGTTATTGCTGAATAAAACAAACGTTTCTACTGCTATCCTCGATTTGCTGTAAAAACATTGCATTCACCGCAATTCAATGTCCTTTTTCAACATACTCCACCCTATACAACACTCAATTGTTATTATATCAACAATTACTGGAATAATGTTACAATATTTTATGTACTAAATTTCAATAACTGTTGAGTATTTAATATTTCACACTTATGTGTAGCAACAGAGGTTATGGCTCATGATTTAAGTTCGTATCAGGAAAAGTGGAGAGTTTATTTTATTAAAGGTTACCCATTACGTGGATCCACCCTTCACTACTGGTATTTACTAGAAAAAACGTTTAAAAATTGAGATATTTTAAAATAAAGTAATTATACTTTTGTTTAATGTCATTGGTAGTTTTTTGCGTAAAAAAATCCTGACGGAAGGGTAATTTTAAGTGACATGAGAGTGAAGAATGCTAGATGAAGTCTGGTTGTTTTGAAGTCATGTGAAGTGTCTGGTAGCGGTGGTGGAAGGGTGGAAAGGATGAGAATACGTTGCTGATGATGCGGGGGTGAGAAGTGGCAAGTAGTGAGAGGCGACTGAACCCCCTCCCACTGTTAAGGACCCCTTACCGTTAAGTGAACGATAAAACTACGCAAATAGCCCTATAAAAACTGAACGCTTAATATTCCCTTACGTTAGGTGATAATATGCACATTCCGTTCCTTACGCCGATAATGGCTTTCAAAATGAGCGTCTATAAATAATATTTAGAGTTGAAAAATATTTATTAAAACATAAGTACAGAAAGAAACAAAACAAAAAATCCCGAATCTAGAGACCTTCTGAGGTTAAGGGTGTCAGAATAAAGTGGGGAGGATTCAACGCAAAATTAAGCTGACAAAAATAAAGAAGAAAAATAAAATGTCGTAGGCCATAAGTACTGCATTGGATCGTCGCATGCTTTGGCACCGCTCCATTTTAGGTCTCTTAAATAAGAGAGCTGTTGCCCCGCCCCGCCTCTCTGCGCAGTATTTCATCGGCCGTTATTAGCTGTACCATATAGGTCTATAATTCCCATTTTTCATACTCTCCCGACCACACCATATAGCCTACAAAAGATGTTTCTATTTGAATTTCCCAGCATCCAGGATTTTGAGGACCTGACGACCGGTCGATCCACTAGAAAAACCCCTTCGAAATGCTACGAACCAAAACTTCATATAACACTACACCAAAAAAAACTAAATACAGTTTTTATTGTCACGTACAATAATTTTTATTATATAATGACAAGTGAAATTTTTGAATGGAGATGGAGAAGGTTATACTACCGCACTGAACGCAACAAGAGAGCTGACATTTGCTTGTTGCAATCAAGGGAAACTGTAGAAACCCCTTGACCAAGACAGCCATTTATATTATACCAATTAGAACCTAATTACAATGAAATTTTTGATTTTTCTCACCTAATGTTTACTTTTACAAGTCAATAACTATAGTGACATGCGAATGACTAAATGGAAATTAATTTTACATTCTGTAAAAGTAAATTATTACAATTTTCGGAATTTTTAGAAAAAAATGATTAAACCAAAATTTATAGATTTTGTTAATAACCTACAAATATATTTATATTTATTTATTTCCTACTAGGCCTACTAAACAAAAGATTAAAATCCGTACTCGTTTATTTACTTAAAATCTAAAATTAGCGACTTAAATTACATTTGCGATTAAAAAATATTAATCTACTAAACTATGATTTTCCGTGTTCAAGGGTAAATCAATTTTGTGCTTCTTTGGTTATTTTTATGATACTTTTACTACTACTGTATTATTAGGTTATCAAAAAAATTTTGGTGTGAAATTCTCACACGACTTTCTCTTAACAATGTAAATAATTAAAAATATAACCTATGTTTAAGTTAATCAATAGTAAAAATGCAAAACGAAAATTACCATATTATTTTAAACATGAGTGAATGACGCTTAATGAAAATCAACCTCTGTAGAAATTAAAAATACGGAAAATCACTAATTGCCGCTAAACTAGACTCTGTAGAAAATATGATTGAAATAATAGTTGTAGATATTGTTATCTTTTCTATGACTGATTATAAACACTTTTGTTGTATAATGCATACTAAGGCCGCAAAATTCTAAAACATCTCAACTTTATACCTATTTTTTTGAGAAAAGTAAATAAAATCACTTTGTAACACGAAATTTGTAACATTTTCTTTTCTATATTTTTGAAGTGATTAAGTCAAATGTGTAAAGTAAAATACGTTTTTACGGAATTGAAATGTCCACAAGAAATAGAATTGGTTAATACGCTGGTAATCGCAACACTAAATTGTTAGAACAAAAACCCACTTTTTCGGGATGAAAATACATCAATGACAAAAAGTTTTTTTAAATTGTAATCTGTATTAGTCCGAAGAAAAGCTAAAAAATATTTGTTAGGTTGAAATTTTGTAGAACACAAGAGTCTTTTTCTACATACTTTTTGCCATAAATATAAAATTTCTGAGTAAACACTACGGTAAGTTCTAGCTAGATGACCCATTTATTGAATTAAGAAAGTAAATAAGCTTGTAAGTAATTAGACTAAGCAAGATAATAATTACCGTATTGCATCGAATTTAAGATGCACCTTTTTTGCAATATATTCATTCGCAAAATCAGGGTGCGTCTTAAATTCTCTGTATTTCAATACAGGGATTTATACCTGTTATGTATGAAGCAATTAGGCCGCTTAGGTTTACGGGACCCTTACTACTACACTCACAACTCACAGACACGCGGACTAAGATTTGACTTTCAGTTGAAATGTAAGAAAAAAGCAGTTATAATGTGTATTTGCGTGTGGTGGTAAGGGTTTACTAATGTCTCAGTGGCCAAGTTCAAACAATACATCCATGTTTGTACCGGATCCTCGTTCAAACCATTCCCATATTTTGTATTTTTACTTGCTCTTGCCTGTATGAATTTATAGGAAGGAAAGTATTGTTTTCATGTCGATTTTAAGAAATCGAGTTTTCACCGGATCTATACGTTTTCACACCCCCTGAACCCAAAAAACATGTTTCTAGCGATTGGTCTGTGTGTGCGCGTGTGTGTGTGTATACAAAATATCTCAAGAACGGAACATCGTACGAACTTGAAACTCAAAACTTAAGTCACATACCACTACCGGACCCGACACGAACATTTTTATTAAAATCGGTCAACCGGAAGTAGTAGTTTAGGCCTATTCGTATAATTTTTCACTTTTTTGCGATTTTCTCAAAAGCTGGTCCTACGATTTTTTTAAAAATCGACTCAATTTTTTATTCTCTACAAGATAGGGTAGGCGCCATGTTTGCTGAAATTCTTGGTCAGGGTGTTTTTACGTAAAAAAAGTGTTTTTTTAAGATTACGGCTTTAATATGTATTATAGCGTAAAAATTTATATGATAAAAAATGTAGAGAATTTAAAATTCTACAATCTTTATTTCAAACATTTTTTTATATAACGCTTAGTTTAGCGGTAATTAGAAATTTTCTGTTTTTTTTCTCACGAAAACGTGTGAAAAGTCGATTTTTTTAAGATTTCGGCTTTAGTACACATTTTACGACAAAAGTGTATATAATAAAATTTATAGAAAATTAAAATATCTACAACTTTTATTAAAAGAAATTTTCTCTACAGAGCTTATTTTAGCGTGAAAGTGTGATTTTCATTTTGCGTCATTCACTCATGATTAAAATAAGGTTATGTTTTTGAGGTTAGTGTTTTGTTTATTTCTAATATTTTATTAATAATGTTAGGTTTATTATTAATTATTTGCATTGGCAAGAGAAAGTTGTGTGAGTGTTTCACACCAGATTTTTAATTACCTAATTACGACTCTTATTGGAACTCGCAACAGCATCATCAAAGTTTTAAATATGAATTAAGTTTATAAACTAACTGCAATTACTGTCATTTATTTTAAGGAGATGTAACACTCAACACTTTTAGCACGTAATTAAATTTTTTTTAATAGGCCTACTTTTTGTGTACGTTAATTTTACCTTCCTTTATTTTTTCCCACAAAATATGATTATATTTTGGGGTGTGTCTTAAATTCGATCCAATACGGTATATTAAAAGGATTGGTAAGTAATGATTTATAGCGTTAATATCTAGAATTATGAATTTATTGAAACAATCAAAATGATCGGACAACGCCGCATTAGTAGAAATATTTGCTTATCAAAGACAAATCAAATTACGCAAGACCACATCATTTCTTACAGCAGTCGCATTTCAATTGTTTTTATTTCATTGTATTACTTTGCCAATGAAGTTAAATAATACAGATGATAACTCCAACATAGGATTCCTCGGGAGTACCTGGTTCATTTCCCAAAATACAATTTCCGTGTTTCGTGTCATGGAAGGTGAAAGAAAAGTAGAGCACACGTCATACCTTCATTACGTACAAAAATAGAGCTCACTTTTGTAATCAGGAATGTGGTTTTAATATGAAAAGTTATGTTCATAAGTTATGACGGTCCTTTTGTGTTAATCAAAAAAAAAAAAATCTGGTGTGAAACAATCACACAAATTTGTCTTGCCAATGCAAATAAACACCAATATAACCTAACATTAGTAATAAATCATTAGAAATAAACAAAAAACATAAAATTATTTTAATCATGACTGAAAGACGCAAAATTAAAATCGACCTCAGTTTGGCTTAAAAATACGGAAAATCACTCATTCACGCTATACTAGACGCTGTAGAGAAAAATGCTTTAAATGAAAGTTGTAGATTTCTTAATTTCCTATAAATTTGATTATATACACTTTTATCGTAAAATGCATACTAAGGCCGAAATCTTAAAAAAATCTATTTTTCACACGTTTTTGTTAGAAAATAACAGAAAATCGCTAATTACCGCTAAACTAAGCGTTATACAAAAAATTTTGATATTAAAGTTGTAGGATTTTAAATTCTCTACATTTTTTGTTATAAAAATGTTTGCGCTAAGATGCATAGTAAAGCCGTAATCTTAAAAAACAATTTTTTTACGTGGAAACAGCCTCACAAAAGAATTACAGCAAACATGGTGCCCACTCTATCTTGTAGAGCATAAAAATTTTAGTAAACCAGGCGACTTTAAAAAAAATCGTAGGACCAGTTTTCGAGAAAATCGCAAAAAAGTGAAAAATTACACGAATAAACTACTACTTCCGGTTGACTGATTTCAATGAAAATGTTCGTGTTGGATCCGATAGTGGTATGTAACTTCAAGTTTCTAGTTTGTACATTGTTCCGTTCTTGAGATATTCTGTTCACACACACAGGCCAATCGCTAAAAACATGTTTTTGGGTTCAGGGGGTCTGAAAACGTGTAGATCCGGTGAAAACTCGATTTCGAAATATCGATATGAAAACAATACATTCCTTCCTATATATTCATACAGGCAAAAGAGAAAAAAGTTAAAAGTTAAAAGTCTGTTAATACTAGGACACGGGAGAAGTAGTGAACCAGTTTATTTAATGCACCCTTCTGAGGCTAGCAATAAGACCTCTAGCAGCCCAGTCGCAATTACTAGCAGTTTATAATGACAAAAATAAATGAATGTAAGTGTGATTAATATTATAAAGTAATATGGAACGAGAGAAAGATAGTGAATTGTTCTGTGAAACAACATCATAATAATGTTAAGTAGAATTTTGGGTAAAATATAGTCGGAGAAAGGATTAAAATTTATTTATGCAGCATTTGGTTCGGGTTGTGGGTTGTAGAGAAGGGTGACAATTGCGGGACATAGCACGGCACACGACTCGATGAGCCCCCCACGTTTGTTGTTGCGAATCTTTATAGGGTGCTTATTGCCGTCGGTTAGGCCTATATATTGTTTATTTGTTTCGCTGGGTTTCCTCTTTACAGTGTTTTCAGTCTATATGGCATAGTTCTACACGCGCCATTTATAAAACGAATTTCGTTCGGTATCCGTTCAGTAGCGGAACCTAAACGGAGGAGTGCGCACGGTGAAGTATGGAGGAGGCACGGTTTATCCTTCCCTAAGATAATTACAATAATTAAAGGCTTCTGTTGCCTTTCTGCGGATTCATGAGAGGGGTCCGTGGTTAGCCTGGCGCCGGCGCCACTATCCTTACATTTTCAATTCTATGCTTGTGCGGATTTTGGACTCTACTTCGATGAACGTTAAATTCAACTAACTCTCCGTTAACAGCATTATCACATACATTCATTTTACTCGAGGCTAAGACCGACTTAACTCCCAATACCTATTATTTAAAGTAATTCCAATTAAAATTACTTTTAACTTATTTACAGCCAATAACAAGTTATAACTTTATTATAAAACTGACATTCGACTTTACCGACCCGAGATAATAACAACAATGTTCAGATATTAATAATAATGAAACAAGTAGTCCGAAGGTCAGCCGGCAGCAATCTTCGCGCGCACTTACGATAATCTCAATACCTTAGATATTAATACGTAATACAAATGACCTAAATGATAAATTCTTATCAACATATTTAAATCGTAAATATCTAACGGTAAAAAATAACAGTTCATTTAATACTTTAAAATACTATTAATAAAACAAATATTTTAATCATCTAAATTTAAAATTAATACAAGAAAGATAAGATTTTAGCCCAAAAATCTGTACAAGCGATCAAAATTAAAGTGCGTCCATTTTCTTACGTGCCATATAAAGATACGCGTACCAAATTTTATAACTGTAACAATTAAACATATAGGAATGTATTGTTTTAGTTCTGAGAAGGATAAGAATGACATCCGTTTTATAGCAGAGTGCTATGTGTTGTCATTATTAGGACAAGTGTGACATGGACACCAGAATATATAAATTTCATATTAGAAAAATGTAAAAGTAATTTTTTCGTTAAATAAAGTAATGAACAAGAAACTTTATAAACAGAAGGTCTAAAATTAGATATTGTTATTGAGGTTTAATGAATAGATCTTTTCATCTACAAGGATACAACCGCATGTATTCTACTATAAAACGTGTTTGTGCGTTATTATATTTCAAACAGAATGCCGTATGGATTTTAAATTAAATTTGTCTACATTAAGCTAGGAGTTCATTAAATTTTATATTAACATGACTAAATTTAAAAACTTCGAGCGGGTTTTTTTTATCGTTATACACACCAGTGGCCCCTTTACGAATAAATTCACTCAGCGAATATTGAGTGACACGACTATCCCTAGAACAGATTTTTGCTTTGTTTAACTTGATGGATTCATAGCATCTGATTTATCCTAAATTATTCATAAAATTTTGTTCAATCAATAAATTTTAAACTTTAAATATTCCATAATGGCAACAAAAGTGATATGCCAATGGTTAAAAATACGTGGCCTTCGAGAAAAATATAAATGGTTCTTTAAAAGGTTGGTGGTCAATTGGGACGATCGCTGGAAAAAGATAGTCGTTAAGAAAAACTTAATTGTAATCAGATTAAAGTAGGCTGCTTTGCACGAATTGGGAACAGATTTTATGGTAAATAAAATTTGCAATTTTGTCACCAGAGTATCAATACCTTCAAATCTATTATTCAATTACAGTAAAATCCCGTTTATCAAACCTTCTCTCATCCAACAATCGGATTATTCGACGTGGCTAACTGACTGACTGTAACGAATGTGAATTGATAAGCGAGGGCATAATATTTAGCCTAAGTTGTATCACATCAAGAAACAACGCCATCCGACATAATGGTGATGCGACACTGGCTTGATATGGCCGCCAAGAAAAGGCACATGTCTTTAACGTAAACGTCACGCTAGCAATCGTCTATAACAGAGTTTTTCCAAAAGAAGTAAATCTTCTCGTAAGTAGCCCCTTTGCTGAACAAATGTGTGCTATTATGATAAGTGTGTTAAATATTCTTTGTATTTCACTTATTAGTCCCTATTTTTAAAAAAAAATCTTTGAAAGTATTTAGATACCTACTTTAACTTATTTCACTTAGTGTTTACAGCTTAAAACTATTTATCGTAATTTTTACAAAACTTATACTTTGTTTCATTAAGTTTTTTTAAATCCAAAAAGTTAACGGTTTTTCAAAATTATCTTGTGGTGCCGGATTATCCGACCATCTCCCGGTCTTGTTTGTGTCGGATGATCGAGACTCTACTTATTTGAAAAAATTTTTTCAAACATTTAATAAGCTGCTCAGAATTTTGGTTCACTTTTTGGCAAATCAGCACGATATAAGGTTTCTATCAAGGGAAGAATGGAAAACGTGAGCTGATAGAATTTAAAAAATAAGCACGTACTGAAATCGCTTGGTAATTTAAATATATATAGTAGTTTCATTTATGAAATACTTATTTACTTTTCAATACTTCAAACGTATTGCTGTTACAATTGCATCGTCACAATTCTAACTTCACAACGTCACTGCCAGAATAGCAGCACTATCGATACGTTATTTCAATTAATTATTTTGTTATTTACTTCGAACAATCACGTTACGACTTGTGCCAGTTTTCATTTTCGAATATTTACAAAACTCTGAAAGCGTCCTCTTTATAACCAAGAAACAATTATTTAAATTTGTTCGTTAGAACTAAGTATAAAAACAAACGGAGTCTCCATTTGGAATACAGTGAATCACATGTATCGTATAAAAATACCAACAGTTCCCACACAACAAATACTGCTTTCGGGTGACAAATCTTTTGAAATGTAAGATTCCGAAAATATTTGTAAACCTTTTTTGTACCTATTTATTTTCCATTGTCTGTTTTAATAATATACATTCTTCAGGGCTCAGATGAAAAAGCTAGGAAAAACCCAAAAATTTTATTTCTAATGGATATTAGATTACATTTTATCTGTGCTTAAGAGGTATGATGATTTTCCAAATTTTTTCATAATTTTATCCAACACTATATTTATTGAAGAGAATTGGTGATTAACCGTGACGTAAGGCCGTTATAACTTTTAAAGATTTTCCCAAATTATTAATCATATTTTATTTAACCAAAATTTTCTCGAATTGACAAATCTAGAATACCACACAGATAAACAAGAAATATAAACGGATTTGAACGATAAAATATAGATTCATAAAATTATAAAAGAGCGGTTTATAAACAATACCATTTTAATAAAAAACCTGTATAAAATACACATTAATTTTTGGGAAAAAGAAATAACGGAAATACTTAAACAAAATATTATTTAGGGAATTTATATTTGGAAGTGTTTATTGTTTCTGGCTCACGAATAACAATAATAATACGTATGTAAATATAAACATATATATAATGTTTATATTATATGTGTGTGAGTGTGAGTGGGTGGGTGTGTGTGATAGTAGCTAAGAGGGTAGCCCATAAAAGCAGTATTTCAGTATGCCACGTCCGTTGCTACGAGAAACCGCATTCTGTTTACAACCGGACGTGAGGACTTGGCAGCGTTTTTATTCAAACTTACAAAAATATACGAATTTGTCTAGACACTATTTCAAATATCCACCAGAAGTACTACACAATTAAAAACTGTTGTTATTATTATACGTACTGCAATCTTGGTATTATCTAATTCAATAAAATTTGCTTTAAAAATTTTTACCTACTTTCGTGTACAAAAAATTGACTTAAATTTTTTTTCATCTCAAATTCATTAAAACGTTTGAAGTGGTCTCAACGGTTTTTCGGTCAAAATTTTAATTTTTGTTTTCGTCACGTTAGTTACCCTGATCTTTAAAATGAAGTATCATTTTATTGAATTTTTATCACATAAAAAAATTATTTATTGTAAGTATTTTATTGTTGCTTGGTAATACTAAGTATGCTGCATATGGGCGTTATTTAGAATTTTTTCTTTGTGAATATTCACATTATTTTTTTGGAAATGGAAAACTTTAGTACTTTTTTCTAGTACTATTGCGGTAACATTTTGTTACAAGTATAAACGATATTGTAAAAATATCGGTTTTTTTATTTGTAAATATGTAGAGAAAGAAACCTATTTTTAACTATTTACTGTTTAAATCAGTGAAATTTATAATATTTCTCTTTTAATGGATTCTTCTCAAAACATGAAATTTCAGGTAAAATCCGATTGACTCACTAACTACTTAAATTATTAGTTTGAAATTTTTAGGAGTGTCTCACTGTGCAACAACACAACCTACTGTCAGATAAATGTTTTATTAAATTTTTTAAACCCTAGTTATGGCTATTTTGTTGTGTTTTGGGTGACTACACGTCGGTAACCATTATTAACCAATTTTTTTCATCATAAGTAAATATTTTACAAAATACTTTCTTCGAGTATTTTATTAGATAACAATGAATATTAGGTAAGAATTTGAAGCCAACTTTTGTCTTGACTGCTGCGAAAACGGGTCAAAAGTTAACATTAGTCAGATAGGCATTGAAATCCCCCGTAAAGTTTAATATCTTAATATAATAACATAATATTTTAGAACCGATCTTGGTCGTTTTATTAGTATAAAAGTTAATATAACTAGATTTACAGAATTGCGAGCTAACATGTAGGAGCTGTCATTGCCACTTTGACAGTAGCAGTGTTTACTATTGCTGCTCTGTGGGATATTAAGTGATAATAATATTGCGAAATTTATATTATTTTTTTTATTTTTTCACAATATCTAAGTATAAGTTCTTTCGTATAGATTTTTTTAGTGTTTCTTAACTGTAACTGGTAAACTGTAGGAGTTTTGCGTGAATTAAGTGGTTATTTTTGAGTGAAAATATTCAGTTTCTTTCTATTAATTTAAATTGTCATACTGATTATTCTGAAAAACTGTGACTTTTTTAAGTACTTTTCGAATTAATGGTTTACCTTAACTTATCTCGTTATATTTCAACGTTTGTTAAGTGTTATCTTTATTTATTTATTTATTTATTTATTTATTTACTTTTGCTGATTGTACGAGAATTGTAATACTGAACTTTTGTACAATGATTGATAAATTAGCGAAGCGGCAACGATGATCGAGCAGCGTTGCAATTCAGCCAGGGTAAACCACCTTGACTAATGTAACAAATCGGATAAACTGCCAAATCTGACAGCCCCGCCTTTGCAGGAAAGCTCGCATTACTGTGATATCGAAGGTAGCTCATACTTTTAATTACTAACACACTTAATTCAGCAGGAATAGGAGTAGTAAGAAAATAAACAATCACTAAATTAATTCGTTTACCCTTGCATATGGTAAATTGTAGTAAGACAAATTGATTTTCCAATCCATATTTAAGGGGAGACTGAACTTAGTATCCCGCTAATATTAAATTTGCTACTTTTAGGTACATTTTTCAAAGGACTGGTAAAAGATAGGAAAATGAAAATTCACACACTGACACTTTTTCAATTTAATCTGTTGGACATAAATTTTTTTAAAAATTAACGAACAACATAAAAATTTTACAATTTTTTTTCTACGTCTTTTTCCAGATTACTAATTTTTAGAGCACCTGAGCAAGTCATAAAAATGTCGGTATATATGCATGTACAAGATAAAAGAACTAGTTAAGATTTCAGCATGGTAGGTTTACTGGTTTCTGAGAAAAATATACCTCAGTTTTAAAAATCTTAATTTACGGGGAAAGGCACAAATCAAAAACAAAATTTACAAAAACAAGTACATTTCTCATCAACAGTTGTTTAGAAAGCTAAAACAACTGCTGAGAATATTAAAAACAGTGATGGAGATATTTAAAAAATCTAAAATTCCCTTTAACACTTTAACGAGCAGTAAAACATCGTGAAAAATATTTCTTCCTGGTGACATAATTTTTCTGGGTAAACCTGATAAAAATTTAATTTTTCATTAAAATAATTTGTTCGACGTAATTTAATGTTTTCCTGGTAGATCTAGGCCTAAACTATTGTAAATCATAAAAAACTGAAAATCGAAAGTTTCAGTCAAAACCATCAGTCAGTCTTGCCTTAAGTAACTTTGGAATTTTAATTCTCAATGATAGAAAATTAAGTATGCATTTTAGTGAATTTTGTATAACATTAAAAATTTAATTACCATGCACTCTATTCTCAACAGGAATTTTTTTTTAAATTATCTTACATGAAATGCTCTTCAAGTGCATTGAGTGTAATATTCATAATTAAATAACGTTCATTTTAAGTTACAAATCTAGAATAATCTAAAAGTCTTCAATAAAATTAAAGTAATAAGTTCATATATTTTTCTTTCTTAAATATAAGAAAAACAAGAGATTTACAAACCTCAAAGTCATAAAATATAAATTAATTTTCTTTAATGTAATAATATCTAAAAACGTTTGTAAGCGTTACGTTATGGTTTAATTTTATCACAAGCATTATGCAGCTAAAAATAACTGAAACGTAGAATTAATTTCTATTCGTTCCGATAATTATGTGAGGCAAATCTTTTATTTGTACTTATAAAATACATACTGTATTAACTGTGATTTATTTTTTTAATAAACACAAATCTAAAAAGAAAAGTAAAAATAAACAATTTTAGACTACTTAAAAATTTAACTACACCATGAAAACCCACAACAAAATACAACAGACTATACTAAATAAAAAATAAAATGAGTAATTTAGTAGGGGAGTTCTGTGAATTTTATGGTCACTTTAGAATACTAAAGTTTAGTGATGTAATTAAATATAAATGAATTGTATTGAACGTTAAAAACGATTGGAGAAAACAATAATGACTTATGTTGACGTTCAGTCGTTAAATACAAAATATAAATAAAATCTACGCTATTCAGTTCAATGGATTTTTTTAGACTGAAAAAAATACAAAGATAATTAAAAATCAGGTTACATTTAATTGCCGTTTATTGTTGGTTATTGGTCGTTTATTACCGCATTCCCTAACATCATTTTACTTCTTTCTTAGTTTCATTTTATGAATTGTTTTTGTTGCCTTACACATATTTATATTAATATTATCATCTATTATCACACTCAGTTAACTAAATTAAAATTTAATTAGTGCTTTAAACTAGTATTATTATCGAAGACTACATGGGAATAACTAGGTAAGTTCATTTTTGACATTTCCCAACCGATTTGTAGCCCAAATTCTACATCGTTTCTTCAGGAAACCAGTCAAGGGTACAACTTGATATGTCACGAGATATAAACAATAGAAAAAATAACATGTATGTACAGGGGGGATGACTTAACATGTTCATTTGTAAAACAAGGGAAGAAGATGAAAGTTATTTGAAATTAGGGTAAGTTATTTTATTACAGTATTAGCTAACCTGGTTGCATGCGATATGCAGTATCTGTGAACAACAGTGAAATAATAAAAGTACTAATGTTTCTTTCAAAATTAAAAAGTTAAGTTTAATTTTCACTCAATATGTTCGTTGCAGGGCTAAAATAAATAAATCTGTTTCTTATCACATAGACAGCCAATTAAATGACTGAATCATTTAGGAACAGAAGAGGGAGAGGTGTAAAAGCCACTCGTCAGAGTTATCTTCTCTGAAAGTAATGAATTTCACTATACAGCCAGACCCTGTGGTGAATGAAGTGAAGGTGTTATTTGCAGAGTGGAAAATATGTGCTTTTCAGACATGCTGATAAACGTACTTTTCCACTCAGTGAGGAAGGCAATGGTGAACAACCTCACTCATCGTTTTGCTTAGTAAAACCTCTACAGGTTCAAACCAGCCTTTTGACTGATGACCAAAACGACAACAAGTTGAATAATGCATATTGATTGCTTAATTTGTTTCTAAACTAATAGAAATATATAAATATATATCATCGCTTGACAAATCCATGTCAACAGTTACAAAAAATTATCATAGAGATCCATAGGTCTATATCAGATTCATATATGAAATCAACTATTGATTTGAACGCCATGACGAGGTTTTTTAAAAATTTCTTTAATGCCCACTGGTTCTATATCGTAAATACCAAAATTTATTCAAATTAAGATATTAGTTAACAATTCAGAGTCACATTCTACACGCTAATACTGCGAAACAAAAAATTAATTACATATTAAGTACTAACAATTTTTAGAGGTCTAAGGCTGGTACTTGGTACTGGTGGGAACTGATACCAAATATGTTGTTGTTGTTTAGGTCATTAGCCTGGAGGCTGGTTTGAACCTGTAGAGGTTTTACTAAGTAAAACGAAGAGTGAGGTGGCTTACCACTGCCTTCCTCATTGAATGGGAAAGTATGCTTATCAGCGTGCCGAGCCTTCCGAATAGCACATATTTTCCACTCTGCAAATGACACCTTCACTTCATTCACCACAGGGTCTGGCTGTATAATGAAATTTATTACTTTCAGAGGAGATAACTCTGATTAGTGTCTTTTACACCTCTGCCTCTTCTGTTCTTAAATGTCATTTAATTGGCTGACCATGTGACAAGAAACAGAACTGTTTATTTTAGCCCTGCAACGAATAGATCGAGTGTAAATAATTTGACACTCCACCTGTCTGTTATGGGTAGACCAAATATGTTACACCATGATAACTCTACTTAATGGTGACTGATACTGGCACTTAGAGAGTAGGCCAATTTTTGCCAGCCAATTTTGCTTCGATGAATCCTTGCGTGGACCTCTCGGTAATTCATAGTGCCATGTGGGTTGTCGTTATATATCAGAATAAAAGGCCCATTCTTGAAGCCCATTCCGGAAAAAGCAGTTTATTCAATTAAGGAATGGAAACGTTGATAGAAAGTTTTTTTGTCCTCCATATTGGGGATTGGGCATGGGTTTAACAATCCTCAACTGTAAAAATAATTACCAAAAACCAAAATTACTCCCTTATGGATGTGGATGACGCACAGAAATTATTGAGGGCGCTACAAACTAGTAAAGAGGATTGGCGAGGGACTGCACAGGAAATTCAAGCCCACCATGAGCTGTAGAGCTACTAGTTGATAATCTATATTCATAAAATTTGATATGTGTGTGTGTGTGTGTATGCTCCCCTTTATCTCCTAAATTACGGAACCAATTTTCATGCAGTTTTTTTATATTGTAGCTATGATGCCGGTGCAGGTTTTAGGCTATTGAAACCCTAAAAAAGTTAGCCCTAAATAATGAAATAATGTTTATGTCCTACATTAAGGCTTTTATGAGGTTAGATAATCTGCTGCTTTTAAACCAGCTGATGTAATTCAAATAAAGATTTGTCATAAACAAAGTCGTATGATTTAGCAAACAGCGATGTGGTGCTAAGGATCAGCTGGTGACTACATAACACAATAATTTTATTGTATTTTATTATGTAGATACGATTTTGTTTTATTAAGGATTTTATAAAAGTAAAGTTCCGTGTTTCTTTAATTTGTTTTAATTTCTGCTACATATTTAAAAAAAAGTGATTACACCATTTTTCGCGTGCAAAGCCGCGACGGGGGATGCTAGTGATAATATAAATTTCCTTTTACGGCGAAAGAAAATTATGGAGAAATATTTATTATTTAAAATATTAATCATAAAAGAACAAAATAACTTTTGGGCCACCTCCGGGACTCAATGGTTAGTGAGCTGTGGTGCAAAGCTAAAAGTTCCGGATTTCAATCTCAGCTAAAATCTAAAAATTTTATTAAATATTAAGAACCCACCATTCCGTAACCCAAAGCTATGACCTTGCACTAACCACCACTACCTAATTACCTTGCATCAAATGAACTGTCGTTGCAGTTTTGAATTAAAACTAAAGAAAAACCCACTTGCGGAAAAATCTAAATTAAAATATTTAAAAAAAATTTAATTAATTCCTTTAATAATAAATAATAAATTTCTAAAAAAATTGTTTACGAAAAACAGTAAATTATTAATTTTGTAAATTTCAGGACCACAGTTACATAAAAGATATGCTCGAAAGATTAAAGAACATGTAAAATATATTATTTTAAAATTATGATTTATACTGACAAGAAAAATACTTTTAAAAAAATACATCAAACACATTTTTAAAATTATTAGAATAGATGATTATGTAAAGTTAAAATAACTTGTAAGACAGTTTTTTTGTTGTAATATTTAATAAAATTTAATTTTTTAAATAAATTTCATGATCTACTGGTAAACCTATACAAATGTTTATAAATTTTACTAAAAGTTAAAAATTAACGCAACTGAATTTTGATCTAGTTTAAAAATAACAAAAATGTTTTATAATATGAAATATTTTGTAAATGTATGAACGATGATAAAGTCATGAAGTTAAAAATTTATTCGAGTAGGAAATAATATTGATGGATTTAAAAATTATATGTTTGAATTTAATATAGTGTTTTAATGTTTAAAAATATTTTCAAACCAGTGGTAAGATATTTTTATACACGGACCACCAGGATTGTATACACGTGGTTTCGGTTTAACGTACTGGATGAATGTCACCCACAATTACTTTCAAAAATATAATAACTAATAATTCTACTTTGATTTAGGTCTGACATTAACAGAACATTAATTTACACCAAAGAATTTTTCATTTAATATATTAAACGTATGCTACTGTTAATCAATAACTGCTAATAGAGAAGAAACTGAGGTAAAAATAATATCAACTTCATAATAATGGTTTTACAGCTACCTATAATAATTGTTGTGTACTGTAGCAATGTAAAGAGACTTAAAATTCCTGAAAGTTTTAAAATTTACATCAATTAATTATTTAAGCCGTAATCCATAAATCAATAAGAACTTTCATAATGTCTTACTAAAATAAAAATCCATCTATTGCTCTAAATATAAATTTAAAATTTTGAAATAATCCTCCAAGTTAATCATATACCATTAACACATCTCGTTATGGTAATTGAAACATACAAACAGCTAAAAAGGAAGTTATTGTTGTCCAAAATGTCCCAGCTCCACCATATCAAGTATTAACAAGATAACAAGTAGGTATTTAAAAAGAAAAACTGTATCTTCTAGAACACTGCACTATTATCTATATGTATAAAATTCGATGTGTGTGTGTATGTTCCCCTTTATCTCCAAAATTACTAAACCAATTTTTTATGTTGTAACTATGATGCCGGTGCAGGTTTAGGCTATTGAAACCCTTAAAAAGTTAGCCCTAAATGGCTGAAAATAATGTTTATGTCCTACATTTAGGCTTTTATGAGGTTACATAATCTGCTGCTTTTAAACCTGCTGATGTGATTCAAATAAAGATTTGTCATAAATAAAATCATATGATTTAGCAAATAGGGACGTAGTGCTAAGGATCAGCTGGTGACAACATCACATGATAATTTTATTGTATTTTATTATGTAGATACGATTTTGTATTGTTGAGTATTTTATAAAAGTAAAGTTCAGTGTTTCTTTAATTTGTTTTGATTTTCTTTTAATTGGCGAGTGATCAATTGCTTTGATATTTTATTTTGACTTTTATTTTATTCAACGTAGATTATTCAACGTGTATATTAGAGTATACAGTCGATCTAGCAGCTACACAATTTCTGCTACATATTTTTAAAAACATTGATTACACCATTTTTCGCGTGCAAAGCCGTGACGGGGCATGCATCTTATAGGACACTAGAAAAATTAGAACAAAAAAAATTCTAAATTTAATTTAATTTGTAGAAAAATTTAATAATCATTTAATTTAAATTATAGAAAAATTCTAGAACACTGCACATGATCCTCATGTGCAGTGTTCTGCACACTGCCGTTAGGATCGTGTCCTCTTCCACTACTGCACATGAGGAACTAATTGGCATACTTTTTGACGGCCCAAATAAAGAAAATACAAAAAACAGAGATCTGACAGAATGAAAGCCATTTAAGCAAATACACTTCAAAAGAAAACCCAGTAGCAGATAATGACTTAAGTGATCAAATGTGATCAAACTAAGCACGGTAGAAAAGAATGCTTTAAATAAAAGCTGTAAGTATTTTCAATTTTTTATAACTATATACAGTTTCACCCTAAAATGCATATTAAAGCCGCAATCTTAAAAAGACATTTTTACTACGAAACAGCCCCACAAATTTTATAAAACATGCCATTTACCCTGTCTGTAACACAAAAATGTAGTTTTTAAACAAAACTGTAGGAATTACTTTTGAGAAAATTGTAAAAACGATAAAATTGTACGACGAATAAGCTACTACTTTCGATTGATCGATTTTTATGTAAGTCTTCGTGTCGGGTCCTTTCATAGTATCTTACTAAAGTTCCGAATTTCAACGTACGTTTTACCGTTCACACACAGAAAAATACGTATTTCTTTAGGCTCTGAGGACCTGAAAACGTGTATTTCCAGTGAAAACCCGATTCCGAAAAATCGACAGGAAAACATTCTTTCCTTTTATGTTTTTTTTATCCGTCCTGGAGACTCCAGGAAAAGTATAGGACATGTCAGTTATAACACCTGAAATACATATAAGAATCACACAATGTATCACTACTATCAAGAAAGAAATTCTTGTACGCTATAAAAAGTTTCACCGATCAAATTTTTCAAACGTTTTTTAAAGGAATGCAAATTATCACAACATTTTAAAAATTGGGGTAATTTATTTATAAATTTTCTCCCTGCATAAGTAGGTTTTCATTCAAACAATTTTGTGGAGTGATTAGCCACATAATAGCCTAATCATTTCTGTTTCACGTGTTATGATTGTGAAAATTGAAATTCTGCATAAAATTATTTTGCCTAACATACATAATCACCTCAAAAATGTAGAGAGAGAGAACTGTAAGCAATTTAAGCTCCTTAAATAGTGGCCTGCATGAGGTTAGCTGGTTAGCTTCCACCATACACCTAATAGCTTTCTTTTGAATTTTAAAAACCCTATTCATATTACCCATGCTAGAATTATCCCATACTAAGATACCATAACGAATATGAGACAGAATGAGACCATGATAAGCTGCCATTAGTAATTGGCAATTTGTTTTAGTGCAAATACCCCAGATGATATTTTACTACAAACTTGATTGGTATAGAAGTCCCAAGACAAAAATCTATCTAGAGATACTCTTAGGAACTTCACTGTTTCTACATGCTCTAAACTATTATTATGAATAAATACATCCCCTTTTTTATTTCTTTAACTTTATGTTTGTTTTTGAACTGCAAGTACTGACACTTTTCCCCATTACTGTTAATAACATTTGATTCAAGAACTATACTACGGACTCTTGTTAACATGAGCATCTACCAGTAAGCTGTTACTGATTACTGAAGTATCATCAGCAAACAACAAAGTTCTGCCATTAGGCAGCGTTTTGTATCTTATGTATTTTATGCAGAGCAAGAGAGAGTAAAAATTGAACGGCTTTGACACTACGGGAAAGAAAAAATACTTCTTACGTGAATTTTTTTTGTATGATGAACGAAAACGCAACTGAAACGAACAAATTGAACGTTATATAATCTTGTAGCAATTTTTTTTTTATTTACATAGCGCAGGTATAAACACATTTTAGTTATTCTTTATAATAATTTTAGAGATCACAAAAGAAATTCATCTATAATTTTCATGAGATTTATAATAAGCAGTATGACGGTAATAATAAACCACAAAAAACAAAGACGGATATTTATTTTAAAATAAGTTTAAAATAAGATAAATCTTAAGACAAAATCCTGTGGGATGTCGCATTTAGTCTACAGTCTAAAGTAACAAGAGCTCTCTTCTACACATACGTATCCTTGATGTAAAGTCTAAATGTCCTGTCGGACATGTAGCTATTAAATAAAGAAGAACCAAAAATAACAATTATTTTTAGATATCTGACTAAAACGCTGTTATTCACAGCGTCGAACATGTTAGTTACGTCTAGAAATAATATTAGTTTAACACATTAAAACTTCTTTATTCAAATTATAACTAAAGCGTTCACGATTATTGTATAACAAAACACTGTAATGGTTTTCTGTTGTTGATATTTTTGTTATTATTATTCGCTAAAGCAATTTTATTTAAAATAATACAAACAAAACATTTGTTCGGCGGATATTAAAGAAAAATTAAATAACCTGACCTAAATCGGTACGTATGCGTAACAAACGTATTAATTTTTTTTAAATCTATTGGTGAGGTTTGTTACCTAGATATATATTTCATGATTATGACTGCCGTGAATTAAGTCTATCACCATTAGAGGAGTCAGACTCGGAAAAAAAATATTTCATATTTTGATACTCATAATAGGCTACACTTTTCAATACGTAATACCAAAATCAAGTTTATTTGATAACCAGAAATATTTTTCTTTAATTTAAAAAAAATTGCGTCAAGCTGTAATTTTGCTGATTCTGTAAACACGTATCGTTTATTTTCTGAAAATAACTGTTTTAAAATTTCCAGTGTCAGCATTGTTAGCAGTTTTCAGCACTGATAAAACCTTATGTTATAAAAATATCAGCGTTAATTGAAGATGTTAAATACTAGTTCTTCATGGAGGGAAATTATAATATATGTTTATTAATTTTTTTATTAAAAGCACATTCTGTGATTTTTTTCTAGCAGATTGAAACTTTCAGTGAATTTTTTTTTAAAACCTGGTTTCATTCAAATCATGGAATACGCATGTAAGGAGCGAAAAAATAAGAGACATACATAACAGAAATAGATGCCGAATCATTTAAACGTACTGAGAAACGTAGGAAAAACTAAACTTTGAGATTAAATTGAGGTAATCTGACCCCCTTAAGTCAAGACATTAGGGTTTTCTTGCAAATTTATTGGGTTTTTCAAATTTTGATAGTTAGAGATTTCCTGAATCCAGACGGAATAGCATTTTAGTGTTTTGTAATTAAAATTTGTAAGAGAATCATTTTTGCTTAGGAACATTATGAGAAATATTTGCTATTCTGTAGTTACTGTAGTTACTCGTATATACCAACAGAAATACTACAGTAGATATGATCAGAGTATACGGACGATAGTAGGACACACTGATCTAGATTTTTTTTTTTTATTATTGGTTTAACGTCCGACTGTTCTGCAATTGCTGCTAATGCAGACGGTGATCTAAAATACAGCTCATAGCCAATTACATTTTTGTCAAATGAACAATGCGTTGCGAGTTTGTGATGCCGCAGTACCAAAGCTCAGCGTTACGAAAATTCTGGATTAGATTTTTTTTAATATTTTCTTTTAACTTTAAACATTTCTAAATCCATCAGTTAAATTAATTTACAACCTGATACGTAAAAACATTTTTTTAAATTTTTAAATTGATGGTAAAGATTTAAAAAAACCCATCGGTATCATCTATTTACACGATAAGTGCGTAAATGTAATGAGTAACAAAAAATTAACCGAAAGGCAGTTGTGTGTGAGACAGTGAAATGGAAACCTCACACTCGACCAGCTGTTATTTGCTAGATCTGATCCGCAATTACTCATTGTTTCTAGTATCATTGTAAGTTTTGGATAGAAGATTCAAGTCGAATTTTTTCGGAGTATTTCTGTATTATTGTGACTTAAGAAACTGATATATTTATTTTTTTGGTTTCATTACAAACTTTCTTTACTAATAAAGGTATCATCTTGAGAATACTTATAGAATTTGGAAACTTATAAATTTACTTATAAATTTTGTAAGGTAAAGAAAGTATTTTATTTCATTTCTGTACAGTAATTATTCCCTCCCTAAAATTTAGGGTGAAATGATTGAAATTAAAGTGTCGTTACATAAATTTTCCGTTCAATCCCTAAAGGAACAAATGTGTCAAATGTCAGCTCTCAAGGAAATCGGAAAGTTACGAAATTAGTGAGTGAATCAGTCAGAGAGTCAAAGAGGAAAACTTTGTGGCTTGCAAGGAAATTCAATCCTACATATTTTTTAGTAACTAATATAACTATTAAAAGAAACGAGGAATAGATATTCCTCGTTTACCACAGTAATACTTTATTAAATTCAAGGAATTTCTTTATTCATTGCATAGACTCGGTGTAGTTTCAAATCTATTTAATCAGCCTCCTGCTTCAAATGTATGTGCAGATATGCATTATAAATGTGCATTAATATTCATGTATCTCGCGAACTACCACAACCATATATACTACAAAGTAGATAACCAATATTAGATGGTTTTAATGTTTTTATAAACCAAATTATATTCCCAGAAAACTACAAATAAATTACTAGTTGATTTTTTTAATACATTCAGTGGATAGTACATAATGAACTCCTATCCGCAATTCTATCATCTGCCCAATTCTGACCACCAGTAAGGTCGGTTTATTTCTGTGCCACTCATAATACCTGAAAAACGTATTTTAACATTTTCTTATTCTTTGCCGCTGCCAATAACAGACAGGTGGAGTGTCAAATTATTTACACTCAATCTGTTCGTTGCAGGGCTAAAATAAATAGTTCTGTTTCTTATCACATGGTCAGCCAATTAAATGACTGAATCGTTTAAGAACAGAAGAGGTAGAGGTGTAAAAGACACTAATCAGAGTTATCTTCTCTGAAAGTAATGAATTTCATTGTACAGCCAGACACTGTGGTGAATGAAGTGAAGGTGTCATTTACAGATTGGAAAATACGTGCTTTTCAGAGGGCCCGGCATGCTGATAAGTGTACTTTTTCACTCAGTGAGGAAGGCATCGTAAACCACCTCACTCCTCGTTTTACTTAGTAAAACCTCTAGAGGTTCAAACCAGCCTTTCGGCTGTTGACCTAAACAACAACATTCTTTGCCCGTTTTCCGTATTCTTGTGCGACTCTCCTCCAGTCATTATCTATAATTTCGTGAAAATTGTTCTACAAATTTAAGAAATGAATTAGGTTCTTTAAAAGTAGCATTCATAAATGGATATTAATGATGGAAGAAGCAATTTACGAGTAGAAATAGTGCTATAAAACAAAAATGGCTCACTTATTTATATATAAATATATATTTAGTTTATTAGTACATATATTTTTACTTTCTCTTGCCTATATTAATATATAGGAAGGAAAGTATTGTTTTCATGTCGATTTTTCGAAATCGAGTTTTCACCGGATCTATACGTTTTCAGACCCCCTGAACCCAAAAAACAAGTTTTTAGCGATTGGTCTGTGTGTGTGTCTGTGTGTGTGTGTGTGTGTGTGTGCGTGCGCGTGTGAGTGTTTGTGTGTGTGTGTGTGTGTGTGAACAGAATATCTCAAGAACGAAACATCGTACGAACTTGAAACTTGAAACTTAAGTTACATACCACTACCGGACCCGACACGAACATTTTCATCAAAATCGGTCAACCGGAAGTAGTAGTTTATTCGTATAATTTTTCACTTTTTTGCAATTTTCTCAAAAACTGGTCTTACGATTTTTTTTAAATTGCCTCATTTACTCAATTTTTTTATTCTCTAAAAGATAGGGTAGGCGCCATGTTTGCTGAAATTCTTGGTGAGGGTGTTTTTACGTAAAAAAAGTGTTTTTAAGATTACGGCTTAAATATTAATTTTAGAGCAAAAATGTATATAATAAAAGTTGTAGAGAATTCAAAAACCTACAACTTTTATTTCAAGCATTTTTTTGTATAACGCTTAGTTTAGCGGTAATTAGCGATTTTCTGTTTTTTCTCACGAAAACGTGTGAAAAATCTATTTTTTTAATATTTCGGCCTTAGTATGCACTTTATGACAAAAGTGTATAATAAAGGTAGCTCAATTTCCTTCACCTCGTACATTGTGAATTGTAAATGTATTTATAGCTTTTGGAAAAAATGAGTTGGGTTAATACTGTAACAATAAGAAAATAAATAAATTTTTATTATCATTATTATCAGTTGTTATGTGCAGAATAATATGAACGATTAAAATTTAACTTTGCTAGACACTGATGTCGGCAATCCACTGAGAAAACTAGCAAGAAAAAAATCTGGTGTGAAACACTGACACAACTTTTTCTAACCAATGCAAATAATTAACAATTAAAATATAATTATAATTAGACACTACAATACAGTAATTAAACCAGGAATGCTATATGCCAGCGAAACTTTATCACTAAACAGGAAAACAGATATGGAAAATCTAAAGAAAGAAGAAAGAAGGATAATCAGGAGGAATCTGGGACCAAGATGGACTGAAAATGGATATAGATTACAGAAAACGTCTAAAGTTGAAGAATTTTCTAATGTAGAGACAGACATGAGGAAAAGACGCCTTAAATTCTATGGCCATATACGTAATGAGGCTTCCCGATCACAGACTAACAAAAAAAAAATAGTAAAATACGTAGCATCCCTCGTTGATGGAGGAGAATGGATCCGAAATGTTAAAAAAGACTTGGAGATGGCTACGATAGTGAAAGAAGACTTGGACACAAGAAACAATTTTAGGAGGAAGGTTGAGAAATGGAAAGTTAAACCAGAGACAAAAGCTCCGAGAACTGGAGTAAAATGGAGTAAAGAAAGAAAGGCTAAATTCTCGCAGGGAATGAAAAACTGGTGGGCAAATAAAAAGAACAACAAGAAACCCCAAAACTGAATCATCTTTACTTAGCGTCTTCCACTTTGGGAGTTTTACGACTAATAATAATAATAATAATAATAATAATATAATTATAATTATACCTAATTATAATATAATTAGGTGTTACAATAATGTGATAACAAATGTAAATAGAAATAGGCAGAGTCAAAGAAAACTTTGCTGTTAAAAATACTCTCTAATGAAACATAGTTATTTCGACAGGGCGTTATAATTTATATTTTCATCAAGTTTAAAGAAATTGAAGGTCAATTGATAATTCAATATCGAGATAATGATCGAAAAAACAAAATGCAGGTATAGAAAAAATTTTGACATGTTTTTATTAAATGAATTGATAGGGGTGATTTAAAATTCATGAAAATTGACCGATTTTACATTAAGTTAATAAAAGTAAACAAATAAATTTATCGTTATGTTCTTACAGTAATATACATTGTTTTTATGCTGAGTCAAGAATTTTTAGTAATAGAATGGGAAGATTATACGACTACATGGAACGCAAAAAGAAGACTGACGAGGTAATTGCTTGGAGTGACCAAAGAAAATTATCCTAAAATTTTGACCAGGGCAAACAAACATGATACTTGTTCAGAGTAAGTTATTGGGAATTTTTATACGATGAAATTAAAAAATTTCTTTTTTTTTAATATATATTTTCTATTCTGCTTATGTTAAGTTTATATTAATTGTTTTTTTCTTTTGTATATAATTTTTTTATTTCATGCGTAATATTTAGTTTCTGTTAATATTTTGTGTTTTTGTACAATTTTATTATTATTCCAGAATGTTTAAAATTATTCTTATGTTTACCCAGTATTTCAAATTATTTTGTAAATTGTTTGCAATTTTGTTTTTGTAATCAATGTTTTTTAAAAGTAGTTTGTTTGTATGCAGTTGTAGCGATGCAATTTTAAATCAAGATGTTAAACGTAAATATAAAACAAAACAACTTTCTTGACACATTAGCAATTTTTTATATTATTATTTTTACCATACCTATTTAAAAAAAATATAGTATCAGTTAAGCCGATTCAAATAGCCTATATGTATAAAAATGTAAGTTACATAAAATTATGTTCAAATTATTCTGTCATTATTTTTTATCTGTTGTTTGTTGTTAATTAAAATGCTAACTGGTTAATGCACAATTTTATAAAGTTGGATTGTAAATATGGATGGACACTGTACACGATTAAGATATATATATATATATATATATTCCAAACATTTTTAATAGTCATATGCATTTCATATTACTTTTACGATTACTACTTATTTTGTTATATTATTTTGACTGTTCGTGTATAATATTATATAATTTACGTGACAATAAAGTTTTGTTAATGAATGTGTCAATGAAAAAACGTTGCAAGTAACAAAAAGAAATTTTTACAAAAAGTGAAAGATACCATCTGATTCTTAGCTGTATAAAGATTTTCCACTGTATGACGATTTTGTTTCAAGAATTTCCGAGATTTAAGTAACAATTCTACCCGTTAGAATTTATTATTCTGCTCAAATAGAGGATTTATAGAACGTATTCCACTGAAACTTCACTTTTGTAAATTTTGTCACTTGCAACGTTTTTCTGTTGAGCCATTCAATTATCGATTATAAATTAATCTTTAAAGGTGTAAGTACCTTAAATATAATTAATCTCTTTCAATTAATATTGTTCCAACTTGAATGGACGGATCTGGAAAATTTTCTAGGCCCTTTATTTTAAATACTTATCTTGAAAGAAATTACAATAGAAATTACGTGTGATATTTTAAGTGAAATTCTTGGAAACCCTTTCAGGTTATAGTCCGTCCATGTAAGGTTATAAGAGGAGAAACTGCTTACATTTAGATCCTGGGTGCTACATACAGTCTACAGCTAAACAGACATTAACACACCAGAATCTTACTATTCCCAAAACATACCATTAACAACTTCAAATTACACACATTTCTGCCTAACAAAAATATTTTCCCTCCATAAACCATCGACATATATTACAATAGCCACAATGTGGTCTACCTTTCACGTCTGGAAAAGAGGCGCAACCTTTGAATATTTATAAAAATATAAATGCTTTTTTACGTATCGCACTTTCAGAGCAGTGGTGTATAAACAATATATTTTTTTTTATTTCCTAAATTACAACCACGATTTTGTAGTTAAAATTCTTAATAATCTATTAGTAGACATCACTAACAACACTTTTTATTTATTTATTTATTTTTTTATTTTTTGGTTTAACGTTCGTTTGTTCTGCAATTACTGCTAATGCAGACGGTATAGGATGAAATGGTTTTGGTATCGTATGAAAATATGCCGTGCCTGAATGGGATTCGAACCCAAGACCACATGATAAGAGGCGAGCACGTTATCAACTACGCCAATGCGTTGTTGGTAACACTGTAACAATATAAAAATATTACTATATTGAACGGCTTTTGCAAGCACAACATAGTTTTACTCTTAGAAACTTCTTTGTTTTCCTCAATACTTGATTTTTAAGTTAATACAGTAGGCCTACTACACTGGTATTGCGAATATGTTTCTACTATTAAGTTTTATATGAAGGTTGGCAAGAGTTTTCTGTCTGTTGTAATTGAAATTTATGATAGTGAAATTGAGTGAAACATTTGTATGTACAATATTTAAATTTTATTTTTGTATATTTTTTTGGGTATTTTATTGAATTACTTTTAAATTTATAATCGAAATACTTAATGGGATAAGAGAAGAATTAATTAAATAAGTAATATGAAAAGGGTTAAATTTTATCCGATTCGGGATGCAAGTCTCTTTGATAAGAGAGAGAAACGGTGAGGGGTTGAGAAAGAGGGAGGCAGTGAAAAAATGGAATGGTGGTACGTAACGGTACGGTATTTTCAACTCCAAGTGAGTTGTGGATCCATTAGGTAATTAGTAGTATCAACAAACCATGTCCTACCTAGCTCAACAATGGGGTTGGGGAGGAAACTGTCACAACCTACGAGCCCTTGCTTTAGTGGATTTCATCTTAAGAAGGGATCAATTGTTTATAACGACCCAGAGAAGAGTAGTAATAAATTTTATAATGTACGGTTGATAAAAATTATCAGCGAGGGAAATACCTTTGTTATAATAATTTAAAAAAATACGAGTACCTAGTGTTTAAGTAAAATATTTAATCTAAATGATTAATTTTGTCAAAAATTTAAAAATTATTTTTATACAATATTATATAATTTATCTCTAAAAACTATCAAATAATAATAATAATAATTATGTAAAATACAGGGTGATTTTTTAGTCCTGTTACCCAATTGTTAATGTCTGGTAATTTTTTTCTAAGGAAGGGATATTTTGTTTTGTGACACAAAGTTGGTAGCCCTACTCAACCGGTATAGGTACGACAGTTTGAGTTGATTCTCCTTGAGTTGCGTAAAATTTTGTGCTGTTTCCAGTTGTGTTACGAACAGAATGTCTTTTACCCTAGAATAACGGGTTTTCATTCTTGAACAATATTTTGCTACAAAATCGTATGCGAGTATAAAAGAATCATTTCAAATTAAATTTTTTGGTGTTCCTCCACTCTATTCTAGTCAATTTCTAGGCTAACTAACTGATTCTTAGAGGCAGGTATTGTTTGCAGCAGAAAACGTAGTGAACGACCAACTCTCTTGACAGATGACGTTAAGAGAATGTGAAAACAAGATTGCTCAATTCTCCATAAAAAAGTTTACAAAAACTTTCCTCGCATGTTGATTTGTCATGTTCGAGTGCTCAGAAAGCTGCTAAAAAATTTAAATTGTATCCGTATCACATACGATTAGTTCTAGAGCTTCAGCCTCCAGATTTAAACAAGAGATTGTTTTACGATAAAAGACATTCTGTTCGTAGCACGACCGGAAATGGCACAAAATTTTACACAGCTCAAGAAGAATCAACTCACACTGCCATATCCATACTGGTTGAGTAGGGCTACCAACTTAGTGTCACAAAACAAAATTTATTTTTTTTAGAAAAATATTACCAGACATTAACAATTGGATAACAGGACTAAAAAATCACTCTGTATAATAACAAACCAAAACGAAAATAGTAGATGGAGTACCTAAAAATGAAAAAAAAAACTATAGGAGGAAACAAACGATTAATAAAAATTATTAGAAAACGAAGACTAAAATTTCTACGTACACGTGTACAGAATGCATAACTAACGGTTGGCTAAACAAAATTTTAAGACCCTAAACAATATTCCTAAGTTTTCAGATAAGAGGTACAACAAAATCTAAGATTATACTGATAAAGATGGAATAAACAAAGAAGACGACTAAACCAAAAGAATAAATCAGAAGTTTAAACTACTGATTGCTGACTTGAAGGGCTTCCACAAAAATAAAAACAGATATTAAATGGACAGAAGGCAAAAAATATCTACAGGGAGAAAATGCTGAATTTGTGGGCTGCCTAAAAAACTTTTAAAAATACTTAAAATTGTTCTGTGTGTACAAATAAATCTTTATAATTCACCCTGCAGCCTATATTCAATACTGTAAAAATATTTAATATTTTACTGACCTGTTACAGCTGTTATATTTATTGTTTTTTACAATTTTTAAATAATCCTACTACTTTCTAATGACATGTTTCTGTTGATCCATCATCTTTAGAGTACATACCATTGAAACTAAACTTTTTAAAATTTATTAAAATTATCAGAGGATGTACGAGGTGTGGCTAGAGACTGACGTTGTAAAAGATTTTATTTTTATTTTATTCATAACCACTTATTGTTACCTTCAATATACACTCCTTCTCTATCCCTACAACGCTCCATGCGAATTTTCCATTGTTGGAAACAGTGCTGGAAGTAAATTTCTATCAGCTCCTTTAGGACACGTGCCGCTTTCTCTTTTACAGCTTCCACAGACTCAAATCTTGTCTCTTTTAATGCAGATTTCACCTTAGAGAACAGGTAGAAGATAATAACATGTGATGAAACGTGGTTTTTTACTTATGTTCCGGAAACGAAGCGCCAATCCGTGCACTGGAAGAGCCAAACTTCATCGAGAGCCAAAAGAGCTCGAATGAGCAAGTCAAAATTTAAAGCAATGATGATTGTTTTTTTATATCCATGGGATTGTATACCTTCACTGGGTTCCTGAAGATCAAACATTTAATCAATATTACTACCTTGAGGTACTTTCTAAACTACTTCAAAGAGTAAAGAAGAAACGCCCCAAAATGTGGAAGGATAAATCATGGGTTCTCCACCAAGACAATGCACCAGCTCATTCCGGGTTATCTGTCAAGAGGTTCCTAGCCAAGTACAGCATCTCAGTGTTAGAACATCCACCTTATTCACCAGATCTTGTACCATGTGACTTCAACCTGTTCCCTTAGGTGAAATCTGCATTAAAAGGGACAAGATTTGAGTCTGTGGAAGCTGCAGAAGAGAAAGCGGCACGTGTCCTGAAGGAGCTGACAGAAAATGACTTCCAGTACTGTTTCCAACAATGAGAAATTCGCATGGAGCGTTGTAGGGATAGAGAAGGAGTGTATATTGAAGGTGACAATAAGTGATTATGTATAATATTAAAATTAAATTTTTTATAACGTCAGTCTCGTTATTTAATAACCACATCTTGTATGTTATCATTCGTCATACGAATTTAAAAAAGTTTCGTTTCAATTTTAACAATAATAATTGTTATGATGGTGGACCTACTGAAACATTTCAATAGAAAGTTAGATTATATAAAAATGGTAAAAAACGAGTGATATAATAACTGCATGTAACAATTGAGTGAAAACTAAATATTTTTACAATAGGATTACCGTACGTGATATGAAAAGGCTCTAAACAAAAAACTAGTCATAATAAAAAAATTATATAATATAATATAGATCTCTGAATGGCCAAAATCAATTTTATCAGAAATTTTAAGGAGAGACTGTGTACCTTGTATCCCGCCAGTGTTAAATTTTCTTTTTTCAGGTACATTTTTCATAGGATTGGTAAAAGAAAGGGAAATTTCGTTTCCCTAAATTCAATTTAAATTTAAATTTAATTCAATTTTAATTTCGTTACACACTTAATCGTTGTCGACTTTCTCTAGCTACTAATATTTTTTTCAATTTGATCTGTTGGAGCAGAAAATTAGAAACAAAATAATAACATAAAACTTTAACAATTTCTTTTCTACGATTTTTGTATATTGCTAAATTTTGGAGCATCTAAGGAAGTCATAAAAGTACGAGTATGTGTGTATGTCAAGATAAATAGCTGGTAAAAATTTCGGCCTGCTAGGTTTAATGGTTTCCGAGAAAAATGTCCCTAAATTTTAAAATCTAAATTTACGAGAACAGGCAAAAACAAAAAGGCACAAATAAAAAACAAGGTGTACACAAACAAGTAAATTTCCTATCAACAGTTGGTTAGAAATCTGAACCAATAGCTGAGAATATTTAAAAACGTAGATATATTAATAAAATATATTCCCTTTGCTTTAAAACGCTCAGTACAAAATAATGAAAAATATTCGTTCTTGGTGACATGATAATTTTTCTGGGTAAACCTGCTAAAAACTTAATTTTTTCATAATTTTTTGACGTAATTTAATTGTTTTCTGGTAGATCTAGGTCTCAACTATTGAAAAATATAAAAAACCAAAAATCGAAATTTTTATTAAAATCATCATGCAGTCTCACCTTAAAGTCAGTAGTACAGATCCAGAATAATTGGGTTTCCCCGCTGAACACAGGCTTATTGCTAGCCTAAAACGTTTGCAAATATCACCGCATGATAAAAATTTCTATGATAGTCTCAGTAATAAAAATAAGCGGTTGCAAACTGCCAAAATGTTACATAAATCTATAAAAGAGTGACTAAAAATGTGGCATTCAGTGTCTTGAAAGCATTATTTGAATGACAAATGACACATAAATACTCTGAATAAACTGAAAAATAATTTTTCCTTTGTATCGGTCGGGGAATACAATAACATAAATGACTTTAATTCAACGAACAGATCCAAATATTTTTCCTTCTTTCTTTCTTTCTTTTTACTCTTTATTTTTCCTATTTCTTAAGTGTGTTACATTTAGACAACCATTTTTAATTATGTAATATTAAACAGATAATATTATTTGTATCAATAATTTTTTGAGTATTTTTTTGTGTATATAACCCCTAATAATTTATTCATCTCATTGTTGTTAATATCATAAATATTTTGTAAAATAAGCTAAAAATTAATAAATTGGTCAGCATATTTGTAAACAATATGATATTTTAAACAAAAAATTTTTGCAACTTTTATACTCAAAACGTAAATTACGCACATATGCAATATGTGTGTGTGTGTGTGTGTGTGTGTGTGTGTGTGTGTGTGTGTGTGTGTGTGTGTGTGTGTGTATGTTCCCCTTTATCTCCTAAATTACTGAACCAATTTACATGCAGTTTTTGTTATGTTGTAACTATGATGCCGGTGTAGGTTTTAGGCTATTGAAACCCTTAAAAAGTTAGCCCCAAAAGGGTTGAAAATAATGCTTATGTCCTACATTAAGGCTTTTATGAGGTTAGATAATCTGCTGCTTTTAAACCAGCTGATCTGATTCAAATAAAGATTTGTCATAAATAAAGTTATTATATGATTAAGCAAATAGCGACGTGGTGCTAAGGATCAGCAAGTGACAACATCACATGATAATTTTATTGTACTTTATTATGTAGATACGATTTTGTATTGTTGAGTATTTTATAAAAGTAAATTTCCGCGTTTCTTTAATTTGTTTTAATTTTCTTTTAATTGGTGAGTGATCAATTGCTTTGATATTTTATTTTGACTTTTATTTTATTCAACGTAGATTTAAGTTTTTGGTTTTGACAATTATTTTTTTGTGGTTGTTTTAAGCCTAAGGTATACATTAAGTGAATTTCAGCTTTCTGTATGATCGACAAATAATAGAATTAATGACGAGTGAGTAATGGAGGGTTTTAAGTGGATTAAAAATAAAACACTAAGAATTTATAGTCATTAAAAAATGCTTACAATAAAATTAAATTGTTTTTTGTATGCATAATAAAAGTGTAATTGTTCAATAAGTAGTTGTAAAAGCTGTTTATTTTCATGTTTTATGCAAATCTTTGTTTTTGCAATACCTGCTAAGGTTTACACCCAGTGGTTTATGAGAATAACGTAGTACAATAATGTTTTTTTTTTGTGGTCGTTTTCATTATCATTTGAGACAAGTTGCGATATAAAGTGGTGTTTCGTTTGTGTAAAATTCACTCGATAGAAGATATTACGGAGACAGTCGTAATATAAATGGTGGAGGAAAGTCAGCCGTTAATGTTTAGGTTGAGGATTGTATGTCGTCCGGCACGGTTGTTTTACGCTCATTCTTTCTTATATATAGGAATGCTTAGAACGTGATATGTTAAGAGATTGTTCGTCGCCCGGGTGGGGCGACAGGATACCGACACAAACTCGTTGGTGTTCATACAGTATTTACAATCGGATATAGGGGAGTAAATTTCAAGAGTACAAGGAAAGGGGCTGGAAGGAATGCTTGTTGTTTCGCTCGCGCCCGATCATCGTTCAGCGAGAACTTTGTAATTGGATTCATTCTGGTGGCCGTGACTGAATAAGTGTACGACGCTTATAATCCTACCGGGTCTGTTGTTGTAATGCACACCGATCGATGAACTGAGTTGTGTTGTCCGTTCGGACGATGGAGACGATGGGGACGATGGCGATTGAAGCGAGAACCTCGTATTTACAAGTTCCAAAGCCACTCATTACAGCATTCTAACTGCAACATATGTCCCGGTCGAACGTTTAAACGTAAATCTTATAGGATCGATTCGATTTTATATTCTTTGTACAGTACTTTCTGTTGTTATTGCATCGACCACATTTACCCTGACCGAAAATAAGAGAAAACATTAAAACCCCGTTTGGCCTTGGTTCATGTGTATACAACCTACAGTCTGTATATAAATCCACAGAACTACAACGAGTAGGACTTTTACAAGTATCTATATATTACGCTTAACTTTTTCCGGTATTTTTCAACACAGACCATCTTTAACAAGAACTACATTTAAAACAGAAAACTACATGCTAAACGTTGCCTGTAACCGATAATTTACATTGTGTCAAAAGAATTACGGTGTTACTTTACCACTAAAATCTTGTTATTAAAAATAAATACAATTTATTTATGCACTCCTTACACCCGGATACAAGTGTGTTCACTTCTATCTGGGATTTATATTTACTCTTATTGTCAAGGCTAAGTGGGGAGTCTACCTTTTGTAATTCTATTATTAGAATATTGAGTTCTTTTTTACAATAAGTAATGTGTACGAACCGCAATTTTTATAATAATAGATTTTTAAAAAATGTGTTCTCATCCACAAAATAGGAAAAATGATATCAACCACAGAAATCTACTGTAGTTTTAATCTTCTAGCTTTAACTAAAAAAAAAAGTTAATTAGAAATGTGTAGTCTATAGTGGCAGCCATGTAAATTCAATAGAAATTAATGACACATTTTTAAGTTTTGTTTGGCTTATTGAACTTCTTAAGGGGAGACTACTTTGTATCACGCCAATGTTAAATTTGCTATTTTTAGGTACATTTTTCATAGGATTGGTAAAAGATAGATGAATGAAACTTTACACACTTTTAGTTGTGAGATTTCTCTACCTACTCACAATTTTTCAATTTAATCTGTGAGCCCATAAAATTAAAAACAAATTAACGAATAACATAAAATATTTATAAATTTCTTTATACGTTTTTTGCATATTAGTAATTGTTGAAGCATCTGAGGAAGTCAATTAAATGTCGGTATTTGTGCATGTACAAGATAAATAACTGGTAAAAAATCAGCCAGCTAGATTTAGTAGGTTCCAAGAAATATGTAACTAAATTTTAAAATCTAAATTTACGAGAACAGGCAAAAAACAAAAAGGAACAAATGAAAAAGAAAATGTACACAAACAAGTAAATTTCCCATCAACAGTTGGTTAGAAATCAGTACCAACAGCTGAGAATGCCAAAAACAGTAACGCAGGTATTTTAAAAAAACTAAAATTCTCTTTGCTTTAAAACGATTGGTATAAAATTAAGAAAAATATTGTTTCTTGGTGAAATGATCATTTTTCTGGATATGCCTGCTAAAAACTAAATTTTTTTAATGTTTTTCTTGTAGATATAAGTCTAAACTATTGAAAAACATAAAAAACGAAAAGTTGAAATTTTCAGTGAAAACCATCATACAGTCTCCTACAGTCTTAAGTAGTGTTTTATTAATTTGAGTTTAGAAAAACTTGTTTTCCCGCAACCTACACAAATAAAAATGTCAAAAAATTCTCAGAATTACAATAGTATTGGATACAAAGTAATTTAGGTTTGCTACAAATTATTTAAAACATCCAAAGGTTTCATAAAATAGGGTAACATTCAGGATACATCACGTAATTCATGTTGAAGAACATTTGTGTCTATCTGATTGCTTTTGAATCGAAAGTATTGACTAAAAATTAGTAGAAGATTATTAATTAATGAGTGGTTCATAAATGGTATTGTGACATTAGGTTAGAAATGGTTAAGGTAAGACGTGGTATTGTATGAAAACAGTGTATTGCTATGCGACTAGCATTACTATCTGAAGAGGGTACCGGAAGGGTATCGACTCTCTTGTTACTATTCTGTTGTGATTAAGTTTTATACAATTTCTAGTGTTTTCAATTTTTTTTTATTTTGTATAACTTAACCTTTTATGATTTATTTACAATATTCCTCAGAGTTTCTTTATTTTCTCATTTCTAGGGCCTTTTATTGCTTCCAGAATTCGGAAGAAACCCTTTGTTTCTATTATTTACTAGCATGCCCCGTCGTGGCTTTGCACACGAAAAATGGAGTAATGACTTTTTTTTAAATAAGTAGCAGTTAAAAATGTCAGCAGCTCTCGCTCTTTGAAGTTTTTTTGCTTTTGAAGATTTTCTTTCTAGTGATGTATTTTTTGATGTCATTATTGAAAATTAAAAAAAACAAAAAACAAAAAATCAACCACAAAAAAATCGTCAAAACTAAAAACTTAAATCTACGTTGAATAAAATAAAAGTCAAAATAAAATATCAAAGCAATTGATCACTCACCAATTAAAAGAAAATTGAAACAAATTAAAGAAACGCGGAAATTTACTTTTATAAAATACTCAACAATACAAAATCGTATCTACGTACTAAAATACAATAAATTATCATGTGATGTTATCATCAGCTGATCCTTAGCACCACGTCACTATTTGCTAAATCATAATAATAACTTTATTTATGACAAATCTTTATTTGAATTACATCAGCTGGTTTAAAAGCAGCAGATTATCTAACCTCATAAAAGCCTTTATGTAGGACATAATATACATTATTTTGAACCCTTTAGAGCTAACGTTTTAAGGGTTTCATTTGCCTAAACCCTGCACCGGCATCATACTTACAACATAACAAAAACTGTGTGAAAATTGCTTAAGTAATTTAGGAGTTAAAGGGGAACATACACACACACACACACACACACACACACACACACACACACACACATACATCTAATTTTTTATAAATTGATTTACTACCTCGCCTTTCTATTTCTTTCTAGAAAACCTAAAAGGGTATAAAAGAGTTAGCTCCATTTGTATAGATTTTACATTAAGAAAAAGTATGCGTAATGTACACATTAAATTTGGTCTAAGGTAAGAGGTTAGGAGGTTACTTTTCAATGTAAAATGATTGCTATTGTCAACCTACGTAGTTTAAGCTTTGTAGCTACGTTACTAACTTAACTGAATTAGTTAATAATCTAAGTTTGAAAATTAATTGTAATTATTACCCATGTCAATAACTAATTGTTATAAGTTTAAAGATAGTCTGTTTGTTGTTTATTATACCCAAATTCGGAGGGAACCTAGGCTGAGGTGTTATAGTATTTTAAGTTCGCTGCTTATGTCATCTGATTAGGCCGTCTCTCGCTATCATAACACGGGACCGTGTGTATTTTTATAGAACATATTATAAATTTACTTTTTTCTAACGGGATTGGAAAAGAATGACGGATTTTTTAAAGAAGTCGACTTGAAGTTTAAATATTTAAGAATAATTGAATTTTTTTAACTTTTATTATTTGTTATCGGAAACTGTATACTATTTACAATCACTCGACTTGATCGCTTTTTGTTGAATTTTTGACAAGGATAACACATGAATTTAAACTGAAACCCCAGAGGAGTTTATTGACAAATGGCTTTCAGCTGGTTACTACATAAATTTGCATACCTAACCGGTGTTACTTAACAATGAAAGCAACTCTCTACCAGGTGACTGACTAGAGTTGGCCGGAAAGCCTCAAATATAATAAAAGTGTAGTTATTAATCAAAGATAATAAAATTATAATCTAAGAAAACTGCTCAATAATTTATGTTAGACTTACCATAAGCTCTTCTTTACAATGTCTCTCCTCATCATTAGACATACGCTTTTCGTGTTTCTTGAAGAACTTCCTTTTAGCTGCCTGAAGATTGAACCATGTATAAGAGAATGCCTTTACATGCGGCAACAGGGCCTCAATGAAAGGATGAAACTCATCCTGTAAAAACAAAAACAGAAAACAAATATAGGGTCAATAAGTTGAAATCAAATTTCATATATTAACATTATGTATATTGTAAAACATAAAATTATCTTTAAGTATATTAAGGTTGCACGATTAATTACAGAAATTTTTGTAAAATCTTATATACATCTTTTAAAGTACTGGTGTGCCGCCAGCTCTGTGTGTCTGAGAGGAATACGGTGAGGAAAATACGTAAACGTTATGAGTATATGTTTACTAATATACTCAAAAACACTTGATCCGTATTATCTTTTAATTATAATTTTCAATTTATTGCATATCTAATAACTAACTAACCAGACGAATTTATTAAATTTGTAATGTTTTAATTTAATATTGCTTTAGATTTAAATTCGTTAACACATTTTTCAGGGACTCCGAAAATATCTACCTAGCTTCACTGTGGAGAAGAAAACTAGTTTTTCCTGTTGAAATACTTTACTAAGGTTCAGACATTGTGGTTATACAAAAACCGCGTCAAAATTAAAGTAGCTGAAAGTAGGCTCGGCTTAATCCGGATAAGATTTTGTCTCAGTTTCAACCTCGTCTGGAACTTAAAAAACAGAAAATACTGTTTTAAAGGCTGAGCAACGTTTTCAACCCCTTACGGGTAAATTTTTGTAATCATTAAGGGGTAATGTTTTTAGATATACCCTACAAAATAATCTTCACCGATTTTTAGCCATCAAGTTCGTCCGGAACATAGTAAATAAATAATACTAATTTTAGGATTGAACACCCTTTTTAACATTTTGTAAGTAAATTTTAGAAATTAAGGAGTAATATTTTTAGTTCTACTGTAAAACATATCATAGAAATGAATCCACTTAACTCTTCTGAAACTTAGTGAACAATAAACATTGTTTTAAGGGTTGAACATCATTTTTATCCCCTTAAGTAGAAGTACATTTTGAAAATGGTTAAGAAGTAATTTTTATAGTTGAACTCTAAGTAATATCTTCTCCGAGTTTCAACCATCTAGCTTGTCTAGAACATAGCCGGTCTAAGTACGAAAAGTATCGGTTATAGGGTCGAACATCCTTTTAAAACCCTTAACGGTGGAATGTCAAAATCATTTATTTTTAACTTTTATATTTAATCTAAAGGAAATATTGCTTCCAAATTTCAGTTTTCTAGCTATTGTACGAGTAGGAGAACTAGTGATCGAGTAAGTCAGTGAGTGAGAGCTTTCCAGTCGACACAGATACAGATAACAACATTTCATAACCGTAACACAATCTATTTAACTCAAATAAGAATATTATTTAATATTAATTTAAAATACTATTTAATTAAATACTATCACTAATGTTAAATGTAACACGAGAATTAAAGCATATCGTAAACGAATCACGTACTGTAAGATTCACTATTATAGCAGTAGTCACAAGCTAGCTACTTTAGAACTCGAGTGACAAGAGATCTTATTTTATTTTTGTATTTATGGCTGATTTTTCAACACACGATGAATAACACACTACCGGATGACGCCAGGCATGAAACATTTGTCTCGCCTTTCGTTCTGCAAACACAAGGAGCTGGTGGCTACGCAGTACTACGCATATCCTAATTCTATAGCTCTTATAAATTAAATTGGCAGGTAAGCGCATGGTTACTGACTTTGATTGCTTCTGTTCGAACCAACATCCAATCATTTATAAGAAGTGTGTTATCCACATTTTGTAAACGTAATTGATTTATACATAGTTCGATTATAGTTAGGTTGGAGAGAGAAAGCTGGTTTGGTGGTCGTAGTGGGAGAAAATGACAGGGGAATAAATTTTTTGTCCGTAAAAAAATATCTTCTCTCGAGTTACTTTCCCCTCACTCTAGCCCTGCTACAGTAGTGCATTTCCACACCGGCAGGTAATCTATTCCCTCCAACATACGTAAAACTAAGCATATAGGAATTTTTTTTTTTTTTTTTTTTGTTTAACGTCCGACTGTTCTGAATGATATAGGAAATATGATTAACTACTTATACCTTATCTGTCGTTTTTTCAAAATAAATAAATAAATAAAATGCTTGTCGTAAATTAAATATCATTTGCTAGTTACCCTTTTGTAAATTTTTAAAGAAGTTTCTAAAAGGTTACTCGAATAAAATATATGTATAATATCACATATGCTATGAGCAAACTCTTAACGATGTAGTTAAAAGTACATAAAATATCCAAACTTAAGGTACATATTATCTCAAAAATGGGTTTGAACCATAAGAGGGGCCGGCCTGTTGGCGTAGTGGTTAGCGCAACTGGCTTCTACGCCGGTGTCTCGGGTTTGAATCCCGGTCAGGTGTTTTCATCACTTATTTCCACTATCATCATTATTCACTGTCTGCATTAGCAGAAATTGCAGAACAGCCAGGCGTAAAACCATAAAGTTGAGAACCATAAGGGATATTCCTGTACTCTTTTATTACAGTTACACTATATATAGGTATTCACATCCGATATATGATGTCAATTTGTACTGGATTTACTTGGATACATTTATCTTGACTGAATTTTTATATAGAGAAAAAAATAAAAAATAAATTTACTAAAGAATTATGTTGAAAACCGTTGAGATAAACTTGGGTATAGGTTTAATGGAGGTTGATTTTAGCAGCTATTTCTTCCTCTGAAGATGAACTCATAAAGACCGAAAAGCGTTAAGGGTAATTTTATAAAATTACTGGTAAAAAAGAGAGATTATTGGTAAGTTTTTATGTTGAAAATATTTAGAACAAATTATTTATATTCCTTAGTTGTCTGATAAGTATTATTTATTAGCGAATTAAAGTTAGGAAGGTTGCTGAAAATATTGAAAAGCAAAAATAAAAGTGCTGAATTCAGATACATATAAAAGATTATTATTTTTAAGAAGTTTCACGAATAGCGAGGCCAGAACAGCGGATGGATAGAAAAAGCCTAAAGTGAATGACTATTCCGAATGTGGACCATAGTAAAAAGCTTCCATAATTTTTAAAATGTATAGTTCCCATCTCAAATGGACAAGATCGGAATAATTTAAATTTTAACAGAAATACAAATTTAAATTACTTTAACGCATGTTCATTTATATTAACTTTCAGTTTAAGAGAATTAAGCTTTTTAAAACATAAATAATTATGATGAAGATAAATAAATTCACTCATTGCCAAAAAAGTAACATTTTTTAGATATTTTAGTAGTATATATAAAAATGAATACGTCAGATGTTAGCTAGACTAACTGGAACCTCTAATTTACACTTTACTACGATAAACTTGTTTATCCTACGTTGGATAAAAATTGCCTTAAATAAAGAAAGTCATAAGAAATTAAAAGTAAGGCAATTAACTTTATCATCATTTCGGAATATATTTGAAAAATATTATGTCGGAAGAAAGATTATTAGAGCGGAATCCCATAAAATTTTCACCGATCAATATTTTTATTTTAAGTTAACCTGTATTAAAACCTATTAACATTACCATAATGCACAATTATTTAATACACGTAAGTTTTAATCAATCCTCTGATTAAATACTTTGTATAGTAACAAACCCCTACTTGCTACGATCATGGCAAACTAAACTTAATCGTTTAACTTCTCAGACAACCTTACATGATCAAAACAAATTATGACTGAACAAATAGAAAAAATATGGTGTGAAACACTCACACAACTTTCTCTTGCCAATACAAATAATTAACAATATAACTTATTATTAGTAATAAAACATTAGAAATAAACAAAAACCTAACCTCAAAAAACATAACCTTATTTTAATCATGAGTGAAAGACGCAAAAAGAAATTCGACCTCAGTTTGGCTTAAAAATACGGAAATTCACACTTTCACGTTAAATTAGGCTCTGAAGAGAAAATGCTGTGATAAAAGTTGTAGATCTTTTAATTTTCTATAAATTTGATTATATACACTTTTATCGTAAAATGCAAACTTAGACCGAAATCTTAAAAAAATCGATTTTCACACGTTTTCGTGAGTAAAAAACAGAAAATCGCTAATTACCGCTAAACTAAGCGTTATACAAAAAATGTTTGATATAAAAGTTGTAGGATTTTAAATTCTCTACATTTTTTATTATACAATTTTGCGCTAACATGCATAATTAAGGCCGTAATTTAAAAAAAACAATTGCTTCACCAAGAATTTCAGCAAACTTGTCGCCTACCTATCGTGTAGAGCATAAAAAATTTAGTAAACGAGGCGATTTAAAAAAAATCATAGCACCAGTTTTCGAGAAAATTGCAAAAAAGTGAAAAATTACACGAATAAACTACTACTGCCGGTTGACCGATTTTGATGAAAATGTTGGTGTCGGGTCCGATTGTGGTATGTAGCTTCAAGTTTCAAGTTCGTACATTGTTCCGTTCTTGAGATATTCTGTTCACACACACACACACACAGGTCAATCACTAAAAACATGTTTTTTGGGTTCAGAGGGTCTGAAAACGTGTAGATCCGGTGAAAACTCGATTTCGAAATATCGATATGAAAACAATACTTTCCTTCCTATATATTTATATAGGCAAGAGAGAGTAAAAATGTAACCTGTAGATGAGTAAATTCATAAAATACGACTGATTTATCATGAGCTCTGCCGTTGCTTTATCAAATATTCAGTAGTGATGCACATTTCATAATTATTAATATTTTATTTTGTCATGTGCCAATAAAATTTCATACTAAATTTTCTTCACTTCTATAACTGTTATGAATCGGTTACGCATTACTAGTTTTAAGTACGTTACAGGAGAACGGTAGATTGGTAGTAAAGGGCGTATTTTGAGGGGGGTATTAAAGTGGCTACGGTCCGGTAGAGAGGAAGAGAAGTTTGGCAGTGCAGAGCGCTTGGTGGGTGAGCTGGAGCCAAGTCTTACTAACCTAGTGGGCTTCGACTTCAGAGTTCAAACTCTTGTTGGCATCACTTTGGAGTCAATGACTGATTTACATTGGCTGGCTCCAGACTCAATGTCATGACTTCACCCTTCAACGAAAGCCACGTTTTTATCTCGAACGTTTCATTCATCCTCAACGCAACATGCAAGATATCGATTCATGTCTTTTATTTTGTTCAGGGTTTGTTGTTTTTAGCAACACGGTCTTTTATAACAATTAATATAGTTCATAAAATTAAGTAATAAAGATTACGCAATGATCTTGTAAATATGAAAACTTGGTAATATTTACGAAACATTTTAGCACATTATTATAAACTGGCTGGCTCGTGCGAATAAATTCGTACAATAATTTTGATTAATGCAATTAATTTATCCTTAACAAACAAATTCACGATTATAAAAACACTTATAATGGTCAAATCAAAATATTCTATCGTAAGTAGTAGGTTATATTTACATTCCATAACAAAACGCTGGCGCTACCACAATGACCTTTTAATAAAAGAAACTGTATTTTTAAATCTAACGACGTAACGTCGCAGCGAGATTAGTAGCACAATTGAAACTCTCATTAAATTATTTTGTTATTTACTTCGCCAAATTTCATTACGGCATTTATCAATTTTCATTTTCAGATTCTCTCAGAATCTCTAAAATAGGGCAGTCCATTTTACAACTACCTATGTAATTTTTTTTTAATTCATTTGGTAAAACTCTGATTTTAAGATGAAACAGAATGTCTATTTAACATACTAATATGCATTAGACCAGATTTTGCTTTTTGAAAGATTTCTTTCTTTTCTTATTTAATTTAATTACATTTTCAGTGATAGGCAATATTATTTATTTAAAAGAATAGCCTAAAAGTTCGTGATCGAGTTTGGTCTTAGCTGCTGTATTGACTTCAGTCAACCTTATTTATAAAAAAATGTATCTATTTACGTGCAGATTTACTTTCTTCAGCCGTCGTTATTTCTTCCAAAGTCACAATTATTGCAGAAAATAAAAAAATTATTTTTTTATAATGATTCTTTGAATATTTACTCAGCAAAAGCCGTGCTTAACCAATTTATGGCACCCGTGAAAACTAGTTGATACAATTTAAAAGTGTTTCGTTCTGGAAATCGTCAGTTATTCGCTGACCCGTTGCAAAATTAACGTTTATTTATGGACGTTTTTTATAATAGGCATTGAGAACAAAAATTTCCCCTCCTAGTCTGTCTCAAGCCCTTAGCGTAGAAAATGCGACAGAGAAATTTCAAATTACCGTATTAACTCGGCGGTATTCTGTATCGGTTCGGTGACCTCATTTTCAGAATCTACGTTAAATTGACCAAAGGGAAATTAACTTTTTCGTTTTCAGACTTTTCTTCTTCTTCTCTTCACGGGTTAGGCATTTCTACTTGTTCCGGTACCCATCTTTACTCCGTCGACGGTGTTATTTAATACCGCTGGTTGCAAGCCCGGGGCTCCATCGCTCAAGCGATGGGGAAGGAGGAGCAGGATAAGTACCAACCTCGTTAAAAAAATAATAAATAAATAATAATAATAATAATTAGGGTTCATCTGGCACCGAATGGTAGCACCCTGTTGTGGGGCCCCTATCTACGGTTACAAGGCGAAGATGGTCAATGGTCTCGAGGGCAAATGAGGGAGAAATTCCGAACGGCGAAGAGGGTGGAAGAGCCTAGGGGAGTGTAAGCCCCGAAGAAAAATCAAATGTGAAAACTGGTCAATGGTCTCAAGGCGGAGGAGGATAGATCCCAACGGTATCGAGAGCGTAAGAACCAGGAGGTGGGGTCTCCGAATGAAACCCAGGGTGCGTTCAGGCGCCCTGAAATGGCAGCGCTATCACTGAACTATCCTACAAAGCGTTGGTAACGCGTTTAGTGGAAATAAAAATTACTCCAAGCACCTCTTTAATTTAAAAAAATTACTAAAGGGCCTCGGAAATGGGACTGGCAACAATGGGAAGTACAATGGCATTCAGACTTTTAGTTTGGATAATTATTTTTTTAAGTTTTGTTTGGATCAATATTTGTACTAGGTAATTAGTGTGAACTTTCATCCTATTCATTGTTGTTGTTTAGGTCATCAGCCAAAAAGCTGGTTTGGTTTGAACCTGTACAGGTTTTACTAAGTAAAACGAGGAGTGAGGTGGTTTACCATTGCTTTCCTCAATGAGTCGAAAAGTATGCTTATCAGCATGCCAGGCCCTCTGAAAGGCACATATTTTCCACTCTACAAATGACACCTTCACTTCTTTCACCACTGGGTCTGGCTGTATAATGAAATTCATTGCTTTCAGAGGAGATAACTCAGATTAGTGTCTTTTACACCTCTACCTCTTTTGTTCGTAAATGATTCAGCCATTTAATTGGCTGACCATGTGATAAGAAACAGAACTATTTATTTTAGCCCTGCAACTAACAGATTGAGTTTAAATAATTTGACACTTCACCTGTCTGTTATGGGCAGCTGTTCATTGTTATAGCTTTTAATTTCTTAGCTATTAATTTTTTCTAATATGTGCCTCCTTGCTATTTAGGGTACTGACAAGCGTTCCTTTCATTACATGTAATAATACTGTTTACTTTTTCGAGGCCTTCCTTAGTTACTTTTACTTACTTTTTTAGCCTTTCGTTTGCCATATTTATAAAATGTGTTTAATCACTATTATGTCTAGCCATCACTTTTGATATTTGGAACACCTCTGATGTTAGCAATATTCACGCGCATAGCACGTCAATCACATAATAAATCACTATTCAGTTATTTAATTGATGCTTTTATTGAAACATCAAAAAATTACTAGAGCATTTTATTAGAGCGGTTGTTGCATCTTTGAAAAATATATTGAATAATATTTATGTTATTTTCATATTGTAAAATCTTAAATCGTCTAACAAAGTATTTATTCTTATTTTATTTTAAGTTGTAAAAACTTGCTTTTTTTAAAATCGAGATAAAATTTGTGCAGTTTTATAGTTTCATAAAACTACTGACCTACTTCTTTGGTAGTTTACACTACTAGGGCTATAACAAAGAATTATAAAAAATTTGATTTTCTAGAAATCTTTACCAAATATAAATGAACTCGCATAATATATAAATAAGAAATTTAATGGGTAATATTAACGGAATAATCAAAATTATCAAACTAAACGTTTTCTTATAAATTTTTAATTGATAAAATTGGGTTTACATTACTACAAAAAACTATAATAAGGTGTTATTTAATTAACAAATATGTGTACTTTACAAAACAGAACCTATGAAAAAAATGTGTAAATAATAATCGTACTTCAGATTATATTGGTAGATAACATTCTGAAGAAATAATTTTGTCAAGAAAATATAAAAATAATAAAAATTTTATTTGTTTAGATTAAATGTATCTTAATTTTAAAAAAACCCCATCAAACATTATATTTTCATATTTTATGTCAATTTATTTGTTATTAGTCATGGTTTACCCGTTTTGACGTCATACTTGTCATTTTAACACAATCGTTTCAGAATATTGATACTGGTTATGACCGCCTCCGTGTCACAGATATCAGCGTGCTACACTGCACAGCAGAAGATCACAGGTTTAATTCCCGGATTGCGTCTACAAACTTATTTCATGTAACAATCCACCCTTACAACTTATTCTATTCGGTAAAAACATGTTTGTTTTTGGTCCAGGTGGCCTGAAAGAAATAATACATTGCTATAAAAATAAACAGTTCACTGAAGAAATCTGTACGCTAGCTAATTTACAAGTAGGTATTTGTAATTCCGATGAAAACTCTAATTTGAAAGATCAACATGAAAATAATACTTTTCTTTCCTGTATACATACATATGGTAAAGGGAAAGTAAAAATCTACGGTCGTTTTAAAGTAAGTTATAAATCAATTTATGAGTAAAAACTTTAACAAAGACTAGGCTAATAGATTAATTAGTTAGTGCTTACAAATTACTACAAAAGAGTCTTTAAAAAATAATGTAAATATAAACACGATCAGTGAACAGGTTGCCAGAAAATTCGATTTAATTCTGTTACATTCTGATGATACTTTAACAAAATACTGTAACAAGTTGCCAGTTGGTTGTTTGGCATGATTTTAGAATATGGACATTAGAAAGTGAAGGTTTGGCACGAGTGCATCTTTATCACACATTAAAATAAAAAAATCATATACACAAACATTCCATAGTAGAGTTTTTTCTATTTTTATACAAAACATGGTTTCATAAAATAAAGACGTAAACAAGAGCTTCCATGCAGATTTCTTCAATGAACTGTTTTTTAACAATGTATTATTTCTTTTTTGATCACATAAAACAATAAATATATTAATATTTAATTAATTTTATATTTTCATAACATTAATTAGTAACCTTCGCTTTTTATTCGTAAATATATTATTATCATATTTGCTGAACTTTAGGTAACGGGAAATCGTTATTTTACATAATGTAAACATTTTCTCAAAAACTTCTCAATCAATCTCTATGAAAATGTTTACAGCAGTTTTATTCGTTTCTTTACACAACCTGAGTTGTTTTGGAATAATACATTTCAATAATAAAATTTTTAGGAAATTTTAAAAATAAACATTCCATTTCAAACTTTTTTCTACAGCGTTTAGTTTAACGTGAATTAGTGCTTGTCCACATTTTCTTATTGAATTCAGTAAAAGAAAATTATGGTGTTTTCAGATTGCGGCCTTAGTATGCATTTCACGACAAAAAAAGTACATAACTTAAGTTATGAAAATTAAAAGGCATACAACTTTTATTCCTACAATGCTTTTCTACAGAGCTTATTTTGGCGTCAATTAGTGATTTTCCGTATTTTTAAGTCGAATAAAAGTTGGTTTTTATAAACCGTCATTCACTCTTAATTAAATTTAGGTTATGTTTTTAAGTTCACGTTGTTTAATGATCATTAAAAACAGGTTGTATTTTTCATTTTTTACATTAGTAAAAGAACGCCTTGTGAGTGTTGCATACCAGATTTTTTTACAAGTATTTGCGCTCCTGTTGCAGGCAAGTTTACTCCTGGCCTCAGTAGGAAATATTAAAAAAAAAATTGTTAAGAATTTTTCCCATTTACCTCCACATTAAACTTTTTCAAGGTAGCTTATCACTGCAAGACTATTCGTGCCCAAAATAAAAGATCTCTGAGACGGTACAAAAATAATATTTGTGAGGCAGAGTGCAAAAAAACCTTGAGAGAAAAGTAACATTTTCAGTATAAGCAAATTGAGTATATAAATTCAATAAATCGGTATTCGGGGTTTAGTAGATTTCTATAGTTTACATTGTCCAGATTCATTTGAAATGAAATGACTCTATCAGAGATGACAAAAAAATAAAAATAATATCTATTTAAAATCATTAGAACTCTCTAGAAAAGAACTTTTAGCACTAGCAATAATCATCAATAAAAATTTTTTAAAAATACATTGAAGGTTTATTTTTATGAAGATCTATAATTTTTTGTTAAACATTATGTAAAATTTAAATAGAGCGATAATTTCAAAGTTTAAAATGCGTTTTCTCTAAACACAAACTTTCTATTGAAGATATCATTCAATCTACCGCAGCTTTCATAAATTCTGAGACAAAAATATAAATTTGAATAAATCGTTCAGAATTACCGTAATAAGTGATTTTCATCAAAAATTGATTTATAAGTACAAAATCAGCGGAATTTAAATGTAATAATTCCAGATATCCTACATTTTAATGTCAAGACAAATCAGGTAGAAAATCCCAAAAAAATGGAAAACGAATTTATCAAGTTATTCTCTGTGGTCTTCACTTTATATTTACGTAAAGATTGTGGAAAATATTTAAAATATAATCAATAAAATTAGGTTTATGTAATTTGATTTTTGTTCCATTAAAAATGTGTCATAAATCTGCAATATTTTACAGTACGACCATTAAACTATACACAATATTGTGCAGTATGGCTGGTTTTCTACCCATAATTCAGTAGTAAATATTGCAATACAAAAACTAGCAAATAAGGCGCCCTTCCCCATAACGGTTTTTCTTCCCATACAACTTTTATAATGGAAAACTCTTTCGGTCGGTTTTAGAAAATCGTTAGATGCTATCATGAAGTTATGTTATGTATACATGGAAAGTTATGTCTGGTGATATTAGAGACGAGATATACCAGCCAGAAGGAAGCAAAAGAGACGGGAGATTTTTGTCATCCGCGAATCCCCTATTAGCGACCCCTTTTCCTCATACCATTACGCATATCCGTATAGAGAGACCTATTTGTTCATTTTCTACCACTCAAAATTATCTGTAAATCTTATGTTCCATTATATTCCTATATTCTGTACATAGACTATAGTCTGCAGTTTTCAGAACGTTTGCTTCTCAGATCCGGATTTATAAAATAAATTGTCCATATCTACTTAAAATTATTGCGACATTATTTAATATTTTTATTCCCAATGGAATTTTACGTACATTTTTTTCTATGCAATTTAAACTTATTTTCTTTTATTTTGATGAACTTCATAAAATAAATATTTAAATGACTTCTAGTAGATTTTAACCTCAAAGAAAGAAATTAAATGAACTGTTTATCACTTTTGAAGCACCATTGAATATTTAAATAATTGCAATAATGTTTTACAATGTTCTGATAAATTTAAAGATTTATATATTGTCAGCCGGTTGTTAATACAATAAGTCATCCTAACCAGTAAAATTTCAAAACTCCAAGGCGATTTTTCATTATTCGACTGACTGGGCTGGTCCGTAAGTCTGGATATTATTAAATATTTTTTAAGACTACAGGTCGCAAATTCAATTCCCAGATCGGATCAGTAAAATCTTACAAAATCTTCACCAAAAACCACAAACCTTTAAATTATTTCGTATTTTTGTTGTACAATTTCTAACCCAATATTACTTGTGTATTTAACATACAAAAATTAACTATTAATTTTATTTATAGTTTTTTTATTTTTTTTTTAGTTTACTTAGACTTAAAAACATAAAATGCTTTGGTTATTTGCGATTACCATGTGTTAAGTACAGAAACGCTGGGATTTAAATGTAATAATTCCAGACCCTAGCCGGAAATTGAATCCAGAACCTTTTGCTCTGTAGTGAGCAGCCCAATCTAGCGCTCTAAGCACAGATCTGCAGAGGCAGCATTTCGGGTTTTACAAGATAACTTATTTGTAATTCTTACCACTTGTTGTTTTCTTTACATTTTTAATTTATTTTAAGTCGCATCAACATCTCGGTTAGTAGTGGTAACTTTGGTTTGAGAAACGGTGGATTTAAACTTATAATAATTTTCCAGATCCTCGCCTGTAATCGATCCCAGTACCTCCGCTTTGCAGCGTACCACGCTAACCACTGGACGCGCCCTCCTTTACGTTTGGTTTTATAAATTCTTTTACATTAAAATTACTTAACAGTTGTAAATTTGAAAAATTTATTGTAAACCAGTTTTTTGCAGAATATCGTAAAATGCTTTTAAATTAAACGTTGGTCAAGAAAATATTAAAAACTGTTGTAATATTTTTAGTTTCCACTACGTTTTTATAGTTTATTTTTACAAAATCGCGTTAACTGCTTTGGTTATTAGCACAAAAAATGTATTGCGGTACAGATTCAGTGGGTTTTAACAAATGATAAATTCAGACTCTATCCGGGAACAGGACTCGGTACCTACTGCTTAGCATTGGGCGGTACAAGCTAGCGTACTGACCACTCGACAATGGAGGTAACCGCTAACTTTCGTTTAAGTGTATCTTTGATCTAAAATATAAATTACAGATATAATTTTTAAAGAACCGAATTCAATGCGGTTCCTTTTCAGAATATTTTAGATTATGCTTAACTAAGCGTCACCATCACATAAAAAATACAATTTATAAAAAAATTGTAGTATTTATAATTTGCTTTAATTCTATTTATATGGATATTTCACCTAAACTACGCCTTAAAGATATTATCAGAAAAAATAATTTCAATTTTCTTGTTTAAGGGGGTACAGATGTTTGTATTCCACGCATGTTAATTTAGTAATTTTCTGGTACCATTTTCTCAGTTATTGCTACAGACAGATTTCAAACAAATAATTTTATTTATTGAACTGTGCTTTATAAGGCATACCAATAATACTTTTCTTTTTATTATTCTCAATATTTTAAACAACTTTTTTTAACTTTATCTATAATTGGCTAAATTTTGAAATATTTACTCATCTAGCCCATAAAATTAAAAATCTGGTGTGAAACACTCACACAAATTTCTCTTGCCAGTGCAAATAATTAACAATAAACCTAACATTAGTAATAAAACATTAGAAATAAACAAAAAACTAACCTCAAAAACATAACCTTGTTTTAATCATGAGTGAAAGACGCAAAATGAAAATCGAACTCAGTTTGGCTTAAAAATACGGAAAATCACTCTTTCACACTAAACTAGGCTCTGTAGTGAAAAATGCTCTAAATAAAAGTTGTAGATCTTTTTATTTCATATAAAATTTATTATATACATTTTTGTCATAAAATGCATTCTAAGGCCGAAATCTTAAGAAAATCGATTTTTCACACGTTTTCGTGAGAAAAAATCAAAAAATCGCTAATTACTGCTAAACTAAGCGTTATACAAAAAAATGTCTGAAATAAAAGTTGTAGAATTTTAAATTCTCTACAACTTTTATTGTATAAATTTTTGCGCTAAATTGCATATTAAAGCCGTAATCTTAAAAAAAACTATGTTTTTACGTGAAAACAGCCTCACCGAGAATTTCAGCAAACATGACGCCTACCCTATCTTGTAGAGAATAAAAAATTGAGTAAACCAGGCGATTTAAAAAAAAATTGTAGGACACGTTTTTGAGAAAATCGCAAAAAAGTGAAAAATTACACGAATAAACTACTACTTCCGGTTGACCGATTTTGATGAAAATGTTCGTGTCGGGTCCGGTAAGGGTATGTAACTTAGGTTTCAAGTTTCAAGTTCGTGTGATGTTCCACTCTTGAGATATTCTGTTCACACACACAGACACACAGACCAATCGCTAAAAACATGTTTTTTGGGTTCAGGGGGTCTGAAAACATATAGATCCGGTGAAAACTCGATTTCGAAAAATTGACATGAAAACAATACTTTCCTTCCCATATATTCATATATATAGGGAAGAGAAAGTAAAAATATAATGGCAAATTATTTGGTATACCAGATTAAGAAAGTTACAAAGATACTCTGCCCCAAAATTGAAGGAGATATCTTAATAAGTGTGAGTGAATTGTAGTCAAGTGGAAAAAAACATAATATCCGAAAATCACCGTTTTTTCAAAGAATACAAAACAACACTTATAAGTACTAAGCAATACTAAAACCTTAACAGTAGAGCAAGAATTTCTATAGTTCAGCCGCTCTTAGTTTGCTCCTACTGTCAACAAACCAAAACCAGCTACTACAGGGTGCACGCTAGAGTCCGTGACTTTATGGATGTCGTATTCCTATTAAGTCAACTATTTTTTAAATTATAAGTACTTAAAGTACTAAAAACATCAGTCGTGATATGATGTAGGCCTAACAATTTAATTTATAAAAATACTTTTAGAAGTATTTTGTATTTAAATACTTTTGAAAGTATTTTGTTGTTACTTTTTAATCAGCGTGTACACATTTAGATATAATGCGCATGCTCAGTGACGTCATTATTTGTTTACATTAGGAGCAAACTTAGAACGGCTGAACTGTAGGTTACTTTTCTCATAAATAAAGCATTCACAACATGACAGATAATTCTTGCACTCGATTCCATCTGTAATAGAAAGAACTGTAATACTAATAGAATTCAAATGAAACAATAAGTAACCAACAAACATGTTAAAAGTCCGAAAATTTGGCGGACACGATCACTTCCTTAATTAATTTTCAAGGGTTTACCATTACACTACGCAAAATTTTATATACCAATGTTATCAGCAAACTATAGAGAATAATAAAATAAAATTAAAATAAAATTAAAATAAAATCAATTTTTTTAAATTTTTAAACGTCCGTACCCCTTTTTTACTTTCTCTTGCCTGTATGAATATATAGGAAGGAAAGTATTGTTTTCATGTCGATTTTTCGAAATCGAGTTTTCACCGGATCTACACGTTTTCAGACCCCCTGAACCAAAAAAACATGTTTTTAGCGATTGCTCTCTATGTGTGTCTGTGTGTGTGTGTGTTTGTGTGCGCGCGCGCGTGCGTGCGCGCGCGTGTGTGTGAGGGTGTGTGTGTGTGTGTATGTGTGTGTGTGCGAACAGAATATCTCAAGAACGGAACATCGTACGAACTTGAAACTTGAAACTTAAGTTACATACCACTACCGGACCCGACACAAACATTTTCATCAAAATCGGTCAACCGGAAGTAGTAGTTTATTCGTGTAATTTTTCACTTTTTTGTGATTTTCTCAAAAACTGGTCCTACGATTTTTTTTAAAATTGCCTGGTTTACTAAATTTTTTTATTCTCTACAGGATAGGGTAGGCGTCATGTGTGCTGAAATTCTTGGTGAGGATGTTTTCTCGTAAAAACGTTGTTTTTTTAAGATTACGGCTTTAATATGCAATTTAGCAAAAAAATTTATATAATAAAAATTGTAGAAAATTTAAAATTCTACAACTTTTATTTCAAACAATTTTTTGTATAACGCTTAGTTTAGCAGTAATTAGCAATTTTCGGTTTTTTTCTCACGAAAACGTGAGAAAAATCGATTTTTTTAAGATTTCGGCCTTAGTATGCATTTTATAATAAAATTGTATATTGTCAAAATTATAGAAAATTAAAAGATCTGCAACTTTTATTTAGAACATTTTTCTCTACAGAGCCTAGTTTAGCGTGAAAGAGTGATTTTCCGTATTTTTAAGCCAAACTGAGGTCGATTTTAATTTTGTGTATTTCACTAATGTTTTTTGAGGTTAGTTTGTGTGTTTATTTCTAATGCTTTATTACTAATGTTAGGTTTATTGTTAATTATTTGCACTGGCAAGAGAAAGTTACGTGAGTGTTTCACACCAGATTTTTAAAATCTTTTAATGAACATCTAAGACTAAAACGAAAACCACATACCAATTGAAAGTTTCTAGATGAAGTAATTGTGGATATTTCATTATAAGCTGGTGAGTCACTGAGTAACTTTCATTTTAATGTAGACTTAGATAGATTTATGATATTTTTAATGTGTCTGTTGTATTAAAAATGAATAACTCAGTTCTTTTAATAGCAACGTAACAATGGAAATATGAGTATATGTAATAGTCTTCATATTAGTATTGGTTTTTTTTGGCTTAAATACCGGAAACATAAAATTATTGTGTGAACTATTACAGATGTAATAGAATGAACAGCGTTAAATTAGAATCAAGAATACAATACGATCAATTTGTTTTATGGATATATTAAAATAAAACAATAAATTTTGTTTTTAATTAAAATAGAACTGCTCACACGTAATAATAAATTTACATAATGACTTTTGAGTCATTGACTATTAAAATGGGTATTTGCCTAAGAAGGTTGAAAATACGTTGGCTTCACAAAAAGAAAATTCAGTTCTCCAAAATTGTGGTTTTAAATAAAGGCGATCGTTAAGAAAGGTTTCACTGTAAAAAGATTAGATGTAGGCTGTTTAGCCGGAACAGAAAACAGGTGTGTGGTTAATCAAACTTTGCAATGTTGCCATCAGAGTAGCAGAACAACCAAAGGTAATTTTTTTCAAAAATTTTATAATCCACCCAGATTTACGGTACTTAAACAATTTTTGAAAAAGCTGTATGGATAGGGATCCTGTCGTCGCAAAAACTCTAAAAAGTGGTCGGTTAGAATTCCGAAAATAGGTTGGCTTATTGGCTGGTAACATCGGTTAGCAATTCAAACATACAGAGTTGTTTTATTCATAAAATTCCTATTTATTACTGAACTTTGCTGCAAATTTATCACTAAAAATTCGTATTTAGCAATGTAACCGCTAAATTAGCAGCACCATCGAAACTTTAATTATTTACTTTAAAAATAACCCACCGGTTGGTCTAGTGATAAAGTCATCGCCGCAAGTCAGCTGCTTAAAGAGAGTCAGACCCGAAAAAAAGAAAAAAATATCGATTTTCAGGTTTTAACTGCGTTATACAGTTTAAAATTAGCGCTTTATAATGGTAGCCTATAAAAATCATGTTTCTACGATAACTAGAAATATTTTTTTTGTTTTTATAAAAACAAAATGTCATGTGAAAATGTTTTTGCCTTCGTAAACAAGTCATATTGTGTACATGATTTTTAGTTATTTTGTCACTAATTTTAATGAATTGTTTTAGTATTTCTCTTTCAATCTAGAAGGCACTTTTGTTTTTAAGGTTTAGGTTATCTAATTTACGTTTCATTTAAATTACTTAGTGCATTCCTGCTCATATGAATCAGAAATGCTCTAAGTAAGTACTTTTTTTACATAGAAATGCGTTTATAAATTTCAATCACCATTTCCCAAAAACTGTATTTTTCATACAAAAGACCTTTTTTCTCAAGACCCAATAAAGCTTTCTTCTCTAAATTTTAATAACACATTCTTTACATGTATTTGCATCAACAGACGGGGCATTTGCCGTTATTTTAATTCATATAAAAAAAATTTATATAAAGTTTCAGTTTTTGGAGTAGGCGTTCACGGAAAAAGAAAATAATCTATATATTTTAAAATGGCTTCATCTATCTGTCAGGAACATATCAATGAATAACTGGTTAAAATTTGAAGATTTTCTGGCCATAGATAACGGAGAAAACGGATCAAACATTAACATGGGCTAAGATAGCAGTTCCAATCCCCTTAACAGCAGATGTAGGGAAAAGAAGGTTTCGCGATTCAAATCCTAGCAAAGGTAACTTTGATACGGATTTGACTACTAGAGAGTGGTTACCGTTGTACTTTGATAGTGGGGGTTCAATGAAGTATACGTTCTCAGGAATTGTCGGTCTGAATCTGTTCAAACCTAGTTTACACTTCACTTACAAGTCGTACCAAATTATCTTTATCTCATTGGGCGTGGGGTTGCTAGTTGTTCTTAATTGTACAGATTGTATTGTAACGCACACACATTAGAGTAAAAAATAATAGTTTAGAAAATATCATTACAACTTTTATCGATCTCCATTTACGGATTTTTAGTAGAATCGTAAAAGCGTTATTTTTACCTAATAAAAATTATTTAAATCCGTTCAGCAGAACTCTGTGTTTAAGGGTAAACATAGTCTACATTTAAATACATTGGACCAAATTTTTCATTTTAAATAAATGGATTTAAAAGAGTTGCTTTAAAATAAAATTTATATATTTTAGGTGGATTTATTATAAATGTAGGCCTAAATTGTGTATATTAAGTACGCGTAAAACGATGGCGGCTGTGAAATGATGGTAGCTGAAGGTGGTTAGAATGTAGCGTGAGTGTGTTGTTGTCCAGTGCCCAGGGTTCTCCCCTCCCGCCATGCCCCTAACGTTACGTAAGCAACACCAATCAACTAAGCCTTCCGTCCACTGCTTTTCTTGGCTAGCTCATCTATTTTGAGTGTGGAGCTCCCAAACCCTGACATCTGTTCTCAGCTAGGGAATTTGACTTCCTTTAAATTAACTTTATAGACGATAAAAATCTGTTTTCAAAATATCACATCTACATGGCTATAATATTATAAAAATGTGCGAAGAAATCTTTGACATAAACGGTGTATGCCATTTTAAATTTATAAATTAAAATATCTGATAAAAGTAAAAGTTAAACACAAAAATAAATCATAAAAAGTAAAATAAACTTCTCACTTTTAAACATTACCGCTACACATTTGTATATTTCCCAAGCTTCTTTGCCAAATCACAGCACGCTACAAACATACAATCAAGCAAACATAATTGCAAAACAGGTACAACAAATAATTAATTTTTAACGCCAAATCATTAAATATTTAAACACCAAATCAGACGATTCACAAAAAACTGCAGATACAAAAATATTAAATAGCTTCAATACATACAATTAAATTAAAAGCTCACACAGGCAGGTTATTTACATACACACAAACATATGTTCATACCAAACAGTTGTAAACAAAGAAAATTAATTAAACAAATACTTGACAGGTACATTGGCAATGTTACAGTTATTTAAATATACCCGAATAAAATTATAATTTTGAATTACAAAAAAACGTCGATGTTAATATATTAATAATCTGAAAAATTAAAACAAATTTTCTTTCTAAATCATTTTTCAAAATTATAATAGTGAAATAATAAAATAAACATAATTCTACGATATTTTACCTTAAAATATAACTAAAATCGATTCAAACATTTAACGAAAAGAAATTATTTTGTTTTTTATACTGCTAGATATTGAGCATGAATTTTATTTAAACTCAATACCCTAATAAATAATAATAAAATTAATTTCAGTACCTAAACTATGGATAGACTATAGACTAAAAAGAAAAATTTTACCTTAAAAACATATTTCACGTTTTTGCGATTTTCTCAAACACTGGTCCTACGATTTTTTTTAAAATCGCCTGGTTTACTACATTTTTTATGTTCTACAAGATAGGGTAGGCGCCATGTTTGCTGAAATTCTGCGTGAGGCTGTTTTTACGTAAAAACATTTTCTTTAAGATTGCGGCTTAAATATGCATTTTAGCGCAAAACGTTACATAATAAAAGTTGTAGAGAATGTAAAATTCTACAACTTTTATTTCAAACAATTTTTTGTATAACGCTTAGTTTAGCGGTAATTTGCAATTTTCTGTTTTTTTCTCACGAAAATGTGTGAAAAATTGATTTTTTTAAGATTTCGGCCTTAGTATGCATTTTACGACAAAAGTGTATATAATTAAATTTATAGAAAATTAAAAGATCTACAACTTTTATGTAGAGCATTTTTCTCTACAGAGCCTAGTTTAGAGAGAAAGAGTGATTTTCCGTATTTCTAAGCCAAACCGAGGTTCATTTCATTTTGCGTCTTTCACTCATGATTAAAATTAGGTTATGTTTATTGAGGTTAGTTTTTTGTTTATTTCTTATGTTTTATTACTAATGTTAGGTTTATTGTTAATTATTTGCACCGGCAAGAGAAAGTTGTGTGAGTGTTTCACACCAGATTTTTTTTTTATTCAATCCCTAAGGATGTAAAGGAACCCCTAAATGCAGCCTGAATTTCAGTTGTCTGGGTGACCGGAAGAGAACTTATTCTGAATGAGTCGTAGTCAGTCAGTCACAACTTTACGTTTTATCTGTAGTCTACGGATAACCAATACAGAGGATATTTCGGATGTTTTCTGTTCATTCGAAATCATAATACTTTCGGTTTCCAGTTAATCACTATAACACCTAATAAAGTACAGTGCTGTTTAAATACTTCGATATACATCTTGACACAAGGTTTTACAAATCACTAATATTTGTCCGGAATTTCTCTGCTGTCTTTTCGCTTACTGATAAGAGACACATTTGAGATGTAGGCCTGTTGTTCGTTCATTTAAAACATCACATGATAATAGGCCCTACTAGTTATTGCAAAAGAATCTAAAATTAAAAAACTTACAGTAAAATGTGAATGGACAACTTGAAAAATATGTTCAACTGTTAAAATTTGTGGCAGTAAAAGTGTGTTTTCATATCAATATATCAGTCTGAATATTTATCTGTTGCGGTTTATTTTAATCATTGTAAACACCATAATGCTAGGTAAGGTTGTATTAGTTTAGGTCACAAAATATAAATAATATGTACATTTTTCAGTTCAGTCAATAATAATGGTAACCATAGATCAAATGGTAGTGAAAAAACAGAATTACGTCTTAAAAATGCAATGGATGTAAATTAACGGAAAGATCTTAAATTTTAAATTCTGTTATTCTTACTGGACCAAGGGCTCAACAAGACTAATCCGTGTATCTTGGGTAAAAGATACTGCAGACTTTATTATTGTTTTTTTTTTTTTAGAAAATTAGCTTACTTGAAAGAAATAATATGAATTTTTATAATAAGGACTAACGGTTGCAGTGAAAGGTATAAATAATTAGAGTATTGAACTAAACCCTTTCAGTACCAACGTCCGGAAAACAGGACGTCGATATATTTTACGTAGTTCTAACATCTGGTTTACCGGACGTCCGTAAGTTATGCATAAAGTGCCAACGTCCGCACAACCGAACATTTAAAAAAAAAACTTTTAAACAAAAATTAATGGAATATTATATTTTGAAACCGCCTCCGTGGCGTAGTGACTAGCACGCTAGCCTGCACAAAGCGAAAGGTTCCGGGTTCAATTCCCGGCTAGGGTCTGGAAATTTTAACACATTAAAATCACCGTTAAGGTACCAAATCCCTCAGTAGTTGCTAATGATCAAGCTGTCAATGCGGCTTTAAGTAAACTAAAACAACTATTTTGAATATTTTTAGTGTAAGAACGGTTTCTGTTTTCACGAACAGAATAAAAATTCATTTTAACAGGAAATTTATTTTTCTGTAACGTTAAAATTTTGGTCGGCGATGGTAGGCTTAAGCCTGCAAGTTTTCAAAACAAAGGCTGGAACGTTTTGTACACTCTTATTAAAATTAAATTGCATTTTAGAGCAAACTTTTAAATATTGATTCGGCACTAAAAGGGTTAAGGGAAATTTATAGATGATTTTACACCAAAATCTAGTAAAACGTTTTAGTTTTTTTATTTAAAATTTATAAAATGGTTGTATTTTACCAAAATATATAGGTAGTAAATATTATATTAAATGTTTTGTAGGTGCCACCCTAACGATATAGCCTAAGAAGAAGGGGTTGAAAAAGAGATACGATGGCTTAGAAGGCGGGAACATTGAAGCCAACGTGCTGCCGATATGTATTCTGGTACAAGCGGTGTGTGCAAGGCTATACGTTATTTCTAGCGGACAGGTTAAATGGGGTGTAGCCTGGAAAGGCAGGAGTTAATCATAGTCGGATAGCCATTCGATCCGTGCCATTTCACTAGCAAATGTTAGTTCGAGAACCGCAGTGTTAACTTTTAGCTTACCGTTTGTTGGAGGTAGGTACATTTTATACAACTCACCATATGGGCTAAATCTTACCTACCAAATCTTATCTTTACCTTATTTTTACTTCCACGCGCACAATGGGACATTTTTCAATAGAAGATTAATTCTCCAGTTAGAGGATGTCTTAACTCCAAAAACCCCGATAAAACAAAATTTAGTGGGTAGACCCGATTTCGGATATACAAAACTCCGGATAACACGCAGACACGTATTTTCTAGGATATTTTAAAAACAAGGAAAGTAAATGTACGGTATTTTTTACGAATGTAAGTATAACAAAACAAAAAAAATATATATAAGGGAAATTTATAGATGATTTTACACCAAAATCTAGTAAAATGTTTTAGTTTTTTTATTTAAAAATTATAAAATGGTTGTATTTTACCAAAATATATAGGTAGGTAGGTAAATATATAGGTAAATGTTTTGTAGGTGCCACCCTAACGATATAGCCATAAAGAACAATATAAGAACAATATATTATCTTACATAAATTAATATTTACCGTATTTTATTTTAACTATTTGCGGTTTTTTTAAATCTGAGATTTGTTTTGAAACCATTATTTTTTGCGACAATATGATGCCAATAAACAATGCTTCAAAGTACACATTGGTAGAAAAATTTCCGGATTAGTGAAAACTCATGTGCATAAATTATTTATTCAATTTTTTTTTTTTTTTTGGTTTTACGTCTGATTGTTTTGCAATTTCTGCTAATGCAGACGATGGAGAATGATTATATATGGAAATAAGTGATGAAACATGCCAGACCTGACCGGGAATCAAACCCGGGACATCCGCGTAGAAGCCAGTTGCGCTAACCACTACACCGATTGGCCAGCCTATTTATTTATTTCATTAGACACTGTCCCGTGATACTCGTACTTTAATGACGCTACGTATGTAAGTGTATCATCAAATTAAAACAGAATTCTAATCCATTTCGATTAAGCCGGTTCAACCGGGCTAGAAAATGTTTTTTCAATTAAAAAAAAAATGCAGTAATTTATTTGAAAAGTGCCATTTTCTGGCATTTTAAAATGAAATAAAAATATTTAACCCCATACGTCTTAATGTTCTTTGAAACTGTCAATGACGAATCATTGATCTACATAAATCAGGTAATTTCTCATAAAATAATCCATTCCGCAAGTAAATATTTACAGATTGAATTAAAAGTAAAATCAAAATGAAACACGCTAAACTCACAGATAACCCGCAATACACGGCTAAGCTCGACGTACAATAGTGTCCGGCTTGGTCTTGAATCTAAAATTTCAGAGATGGCCATCGATCATCAGTGATCACCCCCGAAGACTAACCTATTCTACCTTAAAATCAGAGTGCAGTGTTAGCTCTGTGCCACTATTTGCATGCGCCACGTCAGCTATCGTAAAGAATCACGTTCAGTTAGAGGTGTTTCGCATCTGTAAATCATATACCTAGTTACCTTACAAAATGTTACGCGAGTAAATAATAATAAAACACAGTGTTAAGTTATATACCATTATATGCTACATTTTTAATGTGTATTTTTAAGGTATGTAATATTTATGCTCAATTTCAGATTACCGAAACCCCCTTGAATAACTGCCACTAAAAACTGTTGATTTAATCATAAGAACTAGGGTAGGAAAACACCCCACACAAAGAACATCCTATATCTTTACAACAAGCTAAGAAAGATATATAATATTAGACTAAATTTTCAAGAAATTTTGTTGTACGTAAAAGAAACTTCAAACCTGGGCATAATAATCACAGTAACGTGTAAGAAACTAAAACCTGATTTAGGACTTCTAAAGCATCAAACATGCAGCTGTTGTATTACATAACAGATTAGATAAAAAAAAACTTTAATATACCTAAAAATTCGTTTTGTATTTAGATAAAAAAATTTTTAATAACACAAATAATGAGTTAGAAAAATATCAAAACATTTCTAACTACCGGAGAGACATAGAGCGAATTACAAATTCTCACTTACACTAAAAATCAAAACATTGATAAATACTTTCATTTTTTCAGTGGTGTCTCCCTTAGCATAAAAAGATCTAACTGTACGAGAAAATACACAAATAGATAATATATAATCGTAATAAAAAAATTAAACTACTTAAAAGAAACCTGATACTGCAATATATGAAAGAAAAAATTAAATAAAACGACGTATAGAAAGACTTTAAGTAAATGGGGTGAAACGAAGAAATCTGGACCGATGCTAAACATAGAATTAAGACCGAGAGAACCGTTAGAAAAAAAGTTCCAAATAAATTCGAAACTAAAATACTGAAATTTAAAGCTGCTTTCTTATGAAGAAATCAGTTAAAAATAGTCTTAAATGGTTAAAAATAATCTTCTTTTATATGCCTACACATTAAGACGATTATCTGTGAAAAAAGTCAAACAGGCCCAGTTTATGCCGATTAATGTACAACACTATCTTGTTTATCTGATCCTCTTTAATCCGTATGTTAGATTATCGGACTCAATATGGATTGGAATTTTTTTATTTGTAAAATCGCGATATCTCACATAAAGTATTAGAACAACCCTAAAATCCAGATACAGTACGTTTACATTTTTAACCCGTACAGTATTGTATAAAAAATGGAGGGGACACACCATTGAATCATTACACTTATCGAAATTTAAGGTGAGACTGTATGATGATTTTAACTGAAAATTTTGAATTTCAGTTCTTTATTTTTTTCAATAGTTCAGACCGAGATCAACCACAAAAACATTAAATTACGTCAAAAAAATTTTTTAAAGAAAAAATTAAGTTTTCATCAAGTTTACACAGAAAAACTATCATGTTACCAAGAACAGATATTTTTCACAATTTTATACCGATCGTTTTAGAGCAAAGGGAATTTTAGTTTTTTAAAATATCTGCATTACTGTTTTTAATACTCTCAGCTGTTGGTTCAACTTTCTAACCAAATGTTGATAGGAAATTTACTTGTTTGTGTACATTTTGTTTTGATTTGTGCCTTTTTGTGTTTTGCCCGTTCCCGTAAATTTAGATTTTTAACATTTAGGTATATTTTTCTCGGAAACCATTAAACATACCAGGCTGAAATTTTTACCAGTTATTTATCTTGTACATTCTCATATTCCGGCACTTTTATGACTTCCTAAAAAGCTACAAAAATTATTAATATGATAAATACCGTAAAAAATTTGTAAAAATTTTATGTTATTCCTTCTGTTTTTAACTTTATGGTTTAACTGATTAAGTTGCGAAAATATCAGTAGCTCGAGCAACTCGACAACTAATAAGTAAAGTTTCATTTCCCTATCGTTTACCAATCTTGTGATACGAACCTAAAAATAGCAAATTTAACATTGGCGGGATACAAAGTACAGTCTTCTCTTAAAATATGTTTAAGTGTACAGTTACAATATGCGCTGAGCTGTTAAAGCATTAGTGTCTTGAGCTAAACATGATTAAGACTTGTAATACAAATTTGCCTCAGGTGTAATAGCATTTAATTGTTTTTAGTGATACACAATCCAATTTCAAAAGGTGCAGAATTTCTATTCCTGCTGAAAGAGATACTAAAAACCTTCAAGATAAAGACTCCCTAATGGCGGCAAATTCAATTTTCTGTTGAAATGTAGAAGCAATAATTGTTTTAATTTACGCAGGTATTACTTGAGGAATAAATTACAAAATGCTTCCACATATTTGATATCATGAATTTGTTAAAATTTCTCCTCGTATGTTCTTCAGTGTTTTATTTAAATGGCGTTGTCGCAAGACGAACAGAAATCTGTAGATCTGTAAAGGGCTGTACGGGTACGTGTTGTCAGGTTACCATAGTGCAGACGGGAAGTAGAAGGTGCATTAAACAATGTCGTTAATCAAGTGTGGCGGGCATCCCGCCTATCATCACGTGTAGAATATTTTGTTGTTAATTAAATTATCGTTTTAACAAAGCCTCGGTGAGCAAACAGGAAGTTCGGTCGTTAAAGGGTGGTCGGGGAGGCCGATGTTTGGGCGGATTTCGGAGGAATGGGGTTGTAGATTCAGCAAGCCGAGAGCAGGAGAAAGGATGGCCCGTGTTCTTCGTCACGGACATTGGAAGGGAGGCGCCGGTGTGCCTCACTTTATGAGCATTTTTATCCACCCTTCCCAAACACTGTTCTCCTACAAAATCCCAACACTGTCGTGTGCTAGCTTGCTTACTTGATTTCTCTCTCCGCATTCACACTAACACACACACACTCCCTATCTTTATATACATAGGTTTTACTCCAATCAACCCAATTGAACCAGACCATCCTCTATCTACTCTCCCTTTACCTTAAACAGTTAGTAAAAGAACAATCAATAATTTGTTCAAATATTTTATAATACTTGTGAACTCACTCACACGTCACGAAATCTCCAGAAACAAAAGATCTAACATTGGTAAATTTTACATTTCAACTCCATTTTAGTCACAGGTGCTCGCTAACGATTTTGAAAATTTCTGCTTCTACAGGAAATAAATAAAATTTTCAAGAAAATAGGCTTTTTGAGTTTTAAAATTTTCTGATGTTTTTTTAGATCAAAAACATAACAGTATTAACACCATTAACAAAACTAAAACTTTTGTAAATAATCTTTTCTTATCTGCTGTTTAATTTAGCAGCAATTTACGTTATTCTATAATAATGCAATATAATAATATTCTATATAATTATTTTAAAATTTATAAATGTAATTTTATAGAATCTTTTTTATGTGTTACCGACAAAAACAGATCTTATATCTTTTCAAAATGAAATTAAACGAGACAGTTTATATAAACATTACAAATAAAAAAATTCGTATAGTACCTAGTAGGGCCTACCTACTGATATAAAGGAAAAAGTATAGAATTTAACCGCAGCTAATTCTATAGGTCATACGGGTTTAATAATGGTTTGTATAATACGAGTTTATTACAAGTAGATAGATTATGACCGATTTCCTATCTATAACTAGTAAAGTTTCTTAAATTTGAGGTCGAGTTCTCTTATTTAATTTTGACGTGTTCTTTCGAGCTAAATTTTAAGTCGAGAGTCATACATAGATATTCAAGCTGTGGTTAAATTCAATACTTCTTTTTCCTATATAAATCAGTAGGTAGCTACTAGGTACGGTACGAATTTTTTTTATTGTAATATTTATATAAACTGACTCATTTAATTTCATTTTGAGAAGATATGAGAATCTATCTGTTTTTATCGGTAACACATAAAAAGATTCTATAAAATCACATTTAAAAATTATAGCATTTCTATAAAACTAAAAGCCATCAAAAACCATTAAAAAGGTTTATGCAGAATAATGTAAATTGCTGCTAAATTAAGCGGCAGATAAGAGAAGATTTTTTGCAAAAGTTTTAGTTTTTGTTATTAGGTTAATACTTTTACTCTTTTTGCCATAAAATATATCTGAAAGTTTTAGTTTTTAAAGGAGTCTATTTTCCTGAAACTTTTTGTTTATTTTCCTGTAAAAGCAGAAATTTTCAAAACCCTTAGCGAGCACCTGTGACTAAAATCGAATTTACGTATCAAATTTTAATTCATCTACAAATATTATTTTTCACTTCTCGCGCGTCGTCTCTTCTCAGGCAAGGGAAGACAAGGGACAAGGGAAAACTCGAGCTCTTGAGTTTCTTGTTACGAATAACGTTCTGCATTGGGACCTGGGAGTGGATTCCATAAACGAGGTAATCAGAAAATTTTCCAGGAGTCGTGAAGACAGACTTCTCCATCACATGAATCTCGAAGCTAATCGAAAACCCAGATCTGAACAGAAGACTTTCTCGTGTAAAACCATTTGAACCGGTGAATAATTGTATAGCCTATAGTTATTAAATAGTTAGTCAATTTTTATGAAAAATATACTGCAAAAATATTGTGAAATAATGTCACTGGTCAAATTGGCGGGTTTATATTTCCGCACCGAGACAAGTAGTAGACTAAATAAATTAATATTTTATTAGGTATAAACTGCCGTATTTATAACAGTGTTACATTCTGTTTTCATACAATAATTACATTCCATTATCGTTAGCAGTTTTTAAACATGTAATTTAATAACTAGAAACATTTCGTGATCTTAAAATTTTATTTCTTTCTAAGTACTACTTATTTTAATGTATTCTCAAACAAGAAATAATCTATTTTAGCAAACTATGTTTAAGTCTCCTACGAGAGCCTTTTAATGAAAATACATTTTCGTATAGCCTTGAAAATATCTACTTTCTACAGTTAGGCTAATATAAAAAGAAAATATATTAAATTAGATAAAGCAATATTATCAAGAAATATTTGTGATTAATCAACAAATAAATAATTTTAGTAGGCTTATTTATATTATTCGTTTGAAGATTTATTTTTGAAGGAATTTCAAGAATTTTTCTTAAACCAATTTTTTGATCTGTAAATCGCATCGAGTCAAATTTTCTTCTCTCATCATTTCTGGCTTCTTAGGATCATTACATGAATTTATCATCCCAACTTGTGGTTACTCATTTTTCATTGCAATTATTTTTTGTCTTTCTCAAGTCTTCTTCAGTTTTTTCAATATTTTTACTATTGTCTGGTCATTTTTTGTCTTCTCTTTATATTTTAACCGCTAAATTTCATCAATATTTTTCTAAGTTCACTTCTGCCCTCTATTCTACACCAAAGCTTCATCTCATGCGTAACATTTTTAATTTTTATGAACCACCTATTCTATGTTTTGTAATTTTTGCATCTATTTAAAGACTTTCATAAATCTTTTCTGGTCCAATAAATAGATAGGCACATGTCTAAAAAAAATAAGTTTTTCTTTTCTCAAGGTTTGTTATCGTTTCTATTTTGTCATTCTCATCTATTTTTCGTTTTCCTTATTACTTCTTAAACTATATTTTACATTTTCATTTTTCTTTGAAACATCTTTAGAACTAACTTACTTATACGTAACTTATGAACATATAAATATATATACACGTGGACGTTGTGTGTGTGTGTGTGTTAGCGCACTTACGTGCGCATGTGTATGTGTCAACAAAAACCTGCTGAACCTACTGTGCAGAAATTTTCAAAAATTAAGGATTTCTTAAGCCACCCTAGAGGCGCACTTTAGAAATATCCTAAATATCCCTTCAGTTAACGGTACTTTACTCTGGAAAAAATATAGTAGGTAACCAATCTTCTCAAAAACAGCTCTACCTATTATGTCTAAACTTCCTTCATTTTCTGCCATAAGTTATTTCGGTTCACAAAAATGGTTTAAAAAGTGTCTTCTATAAAACTCGCCGAAAGCTTTGTTCCCTCTGGCGAGTTATCTGCCTAAGAATCATGTTTCTGGCTTCAGGGGGTCATAAACGTAAAGATTAATTAAAATCCGGTTATTTTAAATTTTACTGCATCGTAATACTTTCTCATTTTTTCCGATGAATCGAGCAAGTGAGAGTAAAAATATAATAGCAAAACCCATATTTATTTTGTAGACCTATGGTTCACAAGGTATGCTCATGGGCTCGTAGGTTCTTCCTAAGCGGTTTACATGAATCTAATTACAAAGGAAAATGAAAGTACGGTTTTCTCTGTTTTAAAATTATTTTTTTTAATTAATGTTTGTCAGATTTCGTCGGGTGATATCACAATTTTGTAAATTAATACGTTCAGAACTTTACAATGTTTAATCATAATTCGTTAATTTTTTTCTTTTATTTCTGATGTCACTAATACCATTTGGGTTCATGGTTTTTAACAAAACAGAAAACGGTAGTTAGAAACTAAACTTTTCAATAGCAATTATTGAAGATAAAGGAGGAGGCAAAGGTCGGTTGTTGGTGATGAGGGTTGCTAATTTATAAGGGAGACTTGTGGAATTTAATATTTTTAAATGAGTGTGACGGAGAAGGGGATGGTATAGGTTATTTATTGGTAAAAGTCTCGTCTCCAAGAGAATGTCCAGAGCATTGCGGCTATTACTCGTGTTTTGAAATCGCACAAAGATGGGGACCGCTGAGTGGGAGTTCCGATGCTTCCAGCGGTCCTTCCACCGTCACCATCAACAGACCTCCCCTTCTCCCCCTTCCGATTTTCTCATTCAACGTTCACGTTCAAAACAACAACGAACATCCGACTGCAAACACCTCCCACGGCTGCAACTACATCTCCCTCGCCTCGGTTATTGAGAGGGCTTTGTTCGGGATCTGAAGCTTTTTTCATGGCCAAAAGACAAATGCTTTTTTCCGAGTGTCTGTTTCGGGCGGTGCTATAGGTGATAAATGCATAGTCCACCGTTGTACGGAAACCTGACGCTACCTACCTTACACTTGTGCTGCTAATTCTACCACTGCTGTTATTATTATTATTATTACTACTACTACTACTGCTACTACTACTACTACTACTACTACCGCTACTACATAACGCCGTTTCTGCCTTGAGCACAAGCTAAATGGTCATCTGTGGAAAGTCGTTCATAATCCCTCGTATTTTTCCTAACCCTTCATTGTACGCACACTATATGAGATTCAATACACTTCAAATCCGTTACCAATATTTACAATAATATCTACATTATTACCTTTAAAAGTAGGTGGCCTTTATTTGCACTATTTTGTATTTTAATGTTTCGGGAACCTGTAACCGAAATTTATAAAAAGAAATCAATTTTTTTTTTTAACCTAAATTCGTTGCAGGGCTAAAACAAATAGTTCTGTTTCTTATCACATGGTCAGCCAATTAAATGACTGAATCATTTAAGAACAGAAGAGGTAGAGGTGTAAAAGACACTAATCAGAGTTATCTCCTCTGAAAGTAATGAATTTCATTTTACAGCCAGACCCTGTGGTGAATGAAGTGAAGGTGTCATTTGCAGACTGGAAAATATGTGCTTTTAATCAACACATACGAAAAACAAGACAGAAAATGCAATATCTTATTTTTCGTATGTGTAGATTTAATTAACATAAATTTTTTAAACTTTGTGTTTGTTTATTATTGGCCTATTTTACATCATTCTCTTTAGAATTAAAATCTCTACGAGTTTTGCTAAATAAATTTATACATTTATTAGTCATTTAACACAGTTATTGTCTTCAAACCTAAAAAAACGTATTTTTATGCACAGATTTGTCCGTTTTTTATTGGATATTACAAAAACTACTGGAGATATGGTTCTGAAACTTATTTTATTCAATTTTTCGGGTCAACATACATAAGAAAGCATTAAATGTACTCATAAAATTGGGTTCCTAGACCTACAGGATGACGTTATTTAGGCGTATGTTCTGAACCCAGGGCGAAATCTTTTGCTAGCCGTAACTCGCTAAAGAAGCGTTTCCGGACCCATGTTTATATAAACTTTTTTCATTATTTTGATGAGAGGAAACCACCTTAGAAGTTTGTCGGGTTACTCGTGAAACACCCTGTATAAAAATTTGCCATTATCTGCATTTGTTTATTAAGAAGCTAAAATGAACGTACTGAATTGATAAATTTTTTTACAATATTATATCTTACTAATTACAGTGTTGTTACATTAAGCTAGAAATGGTTAAGGTAAGATAAATAGGTGATTTTTTTTTTGTTAAACGATAGTTAGGTGAGACGTGGTATTGTATAAAAAAAGAGTATTGTTATGTGACCGGCATTACTACCTGGAAAGGAAGCGGTGGTGATATCAGCTCTCATTGCAATTTCTCATATTCTTTTCTGATTACGGTTCTTTTCAATTTCTAGTGTTTCCTAATGTTTGTATTATTCGTTTATGCCCTTTTATGATTAATGCGCAAAAATGTTCAAAATTCCTGTATTTCGTTTTTCTTGTACAATTTACCCTTTAAATACTGCTTTAGAGTTCGAAAGAAAATCCTTTGTACTTGAAGTATGTGTCTATAACCTCGTCTCTCGTCCTTTTGTTTCTTTTCTAGAAAACCTTAAAAAAGTATAAAAGGGTTAACTAATGTTCCCGGTGAATTAGTTGAATTCAGTCAGTTCAAATTGTCACGAAATGTTATTCGTGCTTATATTTTTATAATTATATATTGTATACATTGTACTTTTAAAAAAGGTCTGCGTTTTGAACACTTTATATTTGGTTGTAGGTTCGGGGTAATTGTTAAATGTATAGTTATCGCTATTACTAGTTAAGTTAGTTTAAGCTTTACGTTTTTTTAATAAATTTAATTTGTTTTTGATTGTATTAATTTTTTAGTAATCTAAGTTTAATAATTAATTGTAATTATAAATAATTTTGTCACAAAATAATTGTTTTAAGTTTAAGGAAGTATGTTTATTATTTATTATACCCAGATCCCGATTGAACCTAGGCTTTAGTGTTACAGTATTAATACATAGCTCATAATTGTGTATCACTAGGTATAAATTATTAGATGACAAGCTTGAATGTTTTTATTAACTTGAATACCTACTACTAATTATTGTAGCATGGACCGATTAAGGTGTTCTACTACAAACAAAAATTGCCATTTTTGGCCCAGCTGATCTTCCTCATGTGTCTCCATAACCATTTATCCACCGTTTTGTAATCTTACCTTCTTGGTCTTTCCAAAGCACATAATTCACTTTCATGTGCTGAAATATTCAAGATAAACATCTTCACAAATTGTCTCTATCCAAATGTTTTTGTAATTTATCTTCTACGAATCTATCAGTTACTGTTCTTCTTCTTCTTACTATCAAGGATTAGGCATAAGCCTGTTCCAAACTCAAAATCCATCCTGCACGTTTACAGAAACATGAGACATTCCAACGCGTACATTTCGACTACTTTCATCTTCTTCGAGGTCTTCCCACTTCCCTTTTTCCAACTGGAACATATTCCGTCACTTTTAGAGGTATTCTCTCCTCTGGTATCCGTTCCAAATGTTGCCTTCATTGATTCCGGTTCAATTCTCAGTTACTGTTCAATTCTTGAATAGCTAAATGTTTTTCACTTTCTTTTAGTTTGAATAAAAAATATAGTTTTGACATAAGCGGAAAGAGAATAATGTTTTAATAAGGCAAATATTAACGTGATGGGGTAAAGTTTAAAACATATAAATTAATATCTTGAAAAATATAGTTATAAGCCTACTATTAATAAAATACATGTATATATAAATTAAATATAAAAAGGTGAAAGATGCTCACTTTGCTGGAGTTATTTAAACGGATATAATGTTTAAATATAGTTCTTTAGATCTGTATAAAGCGACCCCTTCCAAGCAAAGTTACACTCCTGGGGTACAAGACCCACAGTTAGAGATGCGTTACGCTCGTAGAATAAATCTAAAAATAATGTTTATAATTAAAATTTAATATAAGGTTCTTTCTACACCACATTAATTTATCTTATCCAGCCACTCACTGTGCGCTTTATTTGTGTTTTTTTAAAGATGTTTTTGTCGTGGTTTTATGAATTCTAATGAAACGTGAACTAAATGAATCTGACTCCAGTTTCTTGAAAATTTAGCGTCCTCGTTAAAGTACTGTGTATGTTCATATTTATATAAATAAAAAAATAAAAATACAGTATATTTTTTTGTAATAACCACCTCCATCCAGTGATCACCCCTTTTTTTCTTTGTTTGTTTTAATAATAATATATATTTATTGCCATAACATAAAAATTTTAGAAAGAATTAGAAATAATATAAATACAATTAAAAACGAGAAAAAAAATTACGAAAATTAATTATGGCGTTACTAGCAAAAACCGAGGCTTGAGCGCAAGCAACAAGTCAACATAATACATAAATGATAGTACAGATTCAGCTAAAGCGTTACAAATAACAATATGAGACAAATTACAGAGTAATTAATAAAAACACATATATTTTATTTATTTATTTAATATTAATAATAGCGTTAATACTCAAGTTATTTAATATAATGTTATTACTTTATTTTCACTTTAAAATATCTCTAAAAGCATTACTGGTTTTGATCCATTCACCCAGATTTTTAAGTAATTTCTGAGTGAACACACTTGCAGTAAATATTTTTGGTAGCTTGTTTATTAACTGGTTACTTATATAAACAAACTGTTTCCTACCTCTGTTTACGAACAATTTAAGGGGAGAATGTACTTTGTATCCCGCCAATGGTAAATTTGCTATTTTTAGGTACATTTTTCATAGGATTGGTAAAAGATAGGGAAATTAAACTTTACACACAATAGGTGTCGGGTTTCTACTCGTGCTACTGACATTTTTTCAATTTAATCTTTGAACCATGATTTTTTTTAAAAGTTAACGAATAACATAACATTTTTACAAATTGTTTTCTACGTTTTTTGCGTATTACTAATTTTTGGAGCAACTGAGGAAGTCATAAAAATGTCGGTGTAGCCTATGTGGATATACATGATAATTAACTGGTAAAAATTTCAGCCTGGTAGTTTATTAGTTTCTGAGAAAAATGTTCCTAGTGTTAAAAATCTAAATTTACGGGAAAATACAACAAACAAGAAGGCACAAATCAAAAAAAAATGTACACAAACAAGTAAATTTCCCATCAACTTGTTTAGAAAGCTGAACCAAAAGCTGCGAATACAAAAAAAACAGTGATTCAGATATTTAAAAAACTAAAACGAGCAGTATAAAATTATGAAAAATATTCGTTCTTGTAATAACATGATAATTTTTCTGTATAAACCTGATAAAAATTTAATTTTTGCATTAAAACAATGGTTTTTTTTATTATTTTTTTTTAACGTCCGACTGTTCTGCAATTACTGCTAATGCAGACGGTGAATGATGAAATGATTTTTGTAACGTATGAAAAAATGCCGTGTCTGAATGGGATTCGAACCCAAGACCGCATGATGAGAGGCGAGCACGTTACCAACTTCGCTAATGCGGCCGGCAATGGTTTTTTTGGCGTAATTTAATGCTTTTTGGTAGATCTAGGCCTAAACTATTTAAAAACATAAAAAACCAAAAATCGAAATTTTGAGTTAAAACCATCGTGTCATCTCCCCTTAAGACCAATTTTTATTTGACTAAGGACTCGTAAAATTTTAAACTCTTTTAAATTACCTTTTCCGGTTTTTCAGTTTTGTCGCGACGCAGGAAAATTTAGTTTAACCCTCCAGCACACAAGGTAAACCTGTAACCGTATCAGACATACACAGACTTTCTCTCGGCTATTGTTCATTATAATTTTCTTAATACTGTATAGGCTATATGTATATATATAATTTTTAAACGCATGAACTCATATCAATTCAGATTTAGATTATTTATTTGAATTTACATTACAGTCCGTTGTACATAATTATGTAAAATTTATAGTTCTGTTTTAACTTCATTGTATTTTCAAGTTGACAGCACGTTATTTGTTAATCATATATATTTTTCTGTTATCGACGGCCATCGTCATTAGCATTTGTCAAAAATACATGAAAAAAATTCCTACCAAAAAAAAAAAATTTTCGACCAGAAATGCCGGAGTTGTTATTTTTATTTACATTACATCCGCTTACTTTTCGTGAGATAAAATGCAAATTTAACAACTACACAACTGCCAAGGATGTATAGGGCTCTCGACAGTTTACAACAAAATATATTTGAGTCCTAATAGAAACCCCTTCAAATGTTAAACAATTGAAACATATAAGCAAGGTGTAAAGGGTTCGACACATTTGCGGGAAACACTAAATATATAATTAATTAAGAGGTAAACAGTAAAATATTTCGTTAAAATTTAACTACATAATCTGACTTGCTTTAAAATGTCTATAATTTTCTTTTATAATTGTAAACAGGATTACAACTGTTTTTTTAATTCGTCCTTTCATTTTTAATCTCTTTTTGTGATTTGTATAGTTTACCCACAAACTTTGTTTTTTTAGTGGTTTGATTTTTTTCACCACTCACACTTCATTTCTAAAACTTTGGAAAAGCCAAAGTTCTAAAACTATTATAACTTACATTCTAATACGATAACATATAAGACAAAATATCTACGCAAGATATAAAATAATAAGATATATATTGTTGAAGGCAATATATCTACAACTTTGTTGTAAAAATGCATAGCTCAATCTAAATATTGTTTCCCTATCTTTACGTAAAATATAAAAAGCAATTTTTAAACATCCGTTATATTAAAATGAAACATCGAATTTTATTTTTAAAATATTCGCATTATAGATAAAATTGTGCATATGTTAATGTACCTAAACGCCGATGTTTTAGATTCAGCCTGGATGAAATAGCAACATTCGGATCATTACGGGGAAACCGGTAAAAACTGAGTATTTTATATGCGTAAACTTCCTTATCATCAAGTAATTTTTAAATATAAAAATTTACGTCAAATGAATCAGCAAAAGAAAGGACAAGTTTTTATTTTGTGGATCATTTAAATTTTTCCACACAATACTTTCTGAAATAAAGTTCTTCAAACACAATGTATTTACTTCTTTCATGGTAAAGATTATAATAATAATTTTTATTTGCCCAAGTGTTTTGTAAACGTAATTATAACGCGATCCCTCTGAGCTAGGAATTAGCTAAATTGCGAGCGCCATGATTATCAATTACATAAACTTTGAGCTCAAAATGCAGAATGCAGAAAATATTTTTCTGCGGCGTTTTCTACGTGAAAGTGAAATAATATGATTGGTGAAAAAGCAAGATATGTCAAAATTAGAAGAGATTAAGAATTGTTATGAAGGTAAAATACAGATCAACTGGATTAAAAAATATGAATAATGAAATATTACTAGAAACAGGTTGCACAGAGTAAGTTTCTACCATGATAGTTCAAAATTTTGGTCAATAATTCTTAAAGAGAGATTAAGGCTGTAGGCCTAACTATCTTTAAGCGAAAAGTAGTATTTCTCAGTCATCTTGAAGAGCTGTAATATTAACGTTAATAATAAGATACATTGAAACTGAGTTATTTAAAAGAAAGGTTATGTAGCTGTCTATTTCAAATGTCCAAATTGTGAGTGTTTATTATTTTTAACCGATTAGAGAGAGACGGTAGGTAACTGCTATGTAGTTATTAGTCAACCGTTCCTATACTTATAGCAGACTATAATAAGAACATTTCGTTCGTAGATATTGTGACGCTAAACAATATTATATATATACTTAGTTCGTACGCCTATCGTGAATTTTCGTTTTAATGGCAGGTTGCCATTCTTATAAGAAAGACATGTAAATAGAAGAAAAACATTTAACAACGTATATTTTAAGTACACAGTACTTTTGTTCGACGTGTTGAACACATCACAGAACAAAAGTCAATAAAATGCAAGAATTGAATAAATTTTAATGAAATTCCAATTCTTAAGTAACTGTTTATCACTTAAAATTTATAAACCGTATAAATAACTTCAGAAGAGCTACAGTTTTGAAAATAGGTACGCATAAGTAACAACAAGAAATAATAAAGCATTTGAACTTCAATCATTAGAGTCTATGAGGTAAAAAAGTAGGTAACTACCTTAAACCAATGCATATTTTGTAAGCCCTCCCGAAGAGCTTAAGTTCTAAATTCAAAATTATATTCAACAAGATACCTTGAGTAATTACACATTAAAATTTTGTCTACTTCCTTCTAGAAGTGAAAGAATGCAACTACACCAAAGAAATAAATATTGTTTCTGTACTTTCCCAACGGGCGGTAATTCTGAAAATCAATACGTATTAGTATTTCTAAACAGATAACTAGGAAATCCTCAATGAAACTGAAAAGATAAATAAACATTTTATGTAATGCACCCTTGTGAGGTTAGTAATAAGTAAGCGAGAAGTGCAGGCACAATAGCTAGTCCACGGAAATTAAATATTAAAATAATATAAAATTTATATAAATTTAGGCCGATTACAATACATAAAAATAAAATTTAATGTAAAAAATATGCAATATTGTGGCATACACCAGCTGGACAATGGTGTTTTGAAAATGGTGCGTTTGTGTGCGATTTTTTAATGGTGTAGTTTATTGCTTTTCAAACCTAGCGATCTAGTCTACTCTCAATTTTGTGGTTTTTCTACGAGGGACTGTCAATAATAAATGTAACAGCTATAAAGAACAGAAATATAGAATTTTATTTTTGTGAGTCGTGACGACAATGAGAAAGGTCTTAAGTTAAAAATTCATGAAAAGTGAAACAAAATTTTTAATGTAGTTCTCTGTATAAAACCGAAACCACTTTAAAATAGATTTACAAACTAAATCAAAAAATTGTAAATGAGAGCTTGTTTTCAGAATCCTATTCTGAACCATTGAATTTCTGAAAAAAAAAATTATAATGTTTCCATCTATGCAAGGTCACAACTAAGTTTGCCTTTAAAATAATTTATAGACCAATTTTGAGATAAAATATACCTTTTTTTGAAAAATGTTATCTACCATTTTTTTAAAAAGTTTATTCTGTATTAAGAAAAAAATGAGAATAGACTTAAACTGGAGTGCAAGGTAGTTGTTTGACCTACAAAGCCGTAGATATTTGCCCTTTAGCTATGAATATTTGGCAGGAATAAAATGCCATTTAATAGTATTTCCTTTATAAAATAGTGCAAATGATGTTCAATTTCTTATCAGGAGTAGACATAGACAATAACCAAATACATTCATAAAATTTTAAACTAAAATTGATTAGTTTTTAATAAAAAGGTTTATTATTCAATTAATTATAAAATTATTAAAATAATAATTACAGAAATAAAATTATAGATTATATTCCTGTAGCTTAATTAAATGACGTATCTATTGTATATCATTGACTATGTTTTTTTTTATTTATGAGCCATAACTCTTCAAAAAAGGTCATTATAACATATTTATACTAAACTGACCTAAGATTTCTAGTTTAACTAATACGCAATTTAAAATTATGCCTTTTTAATGATCCTTATATATCCCATATACCCAAGCAATTGATATAATGCTTTATTGATCTAGATGCTTTAGTTTTGTGTTCGAAATTTGAAGTCTAAACGGAAACAATTAGATACACTTTAATAAATGCGTGGGCTAGTAGGACGGAGATCGGAACTATCTTTCTCAAATAAGCTTTTAGTTGGCCTATATAAAACTGTGTAAAACTATCACTATATAAAACTATTTATTTATTTATTATTGCTAAAAACAAGTACAATGAATCTTATCCTATCTTATTTCCTAAAACCCGCATAGGTCTAGCCTGTGGGCGGGTATGAGTTGGTTTATTTAATTTATTCTATTATAATAACAGCTTAAAAATATCATATAAAAATATTTACACTAAATTTACATAAAAGAAAAGAAACAAAAATTTACAAAAAACCTATAACAAATTTCCTAACGTAAATATACAAAAAAAGGATAATTGTATAAAAAAATGTCATGTAATGGCAAAGGATGAAGCAGACTTTCGATGATAATGTTAACGAAAATGTTTTTAGCTGGCACAAGAGGAAGAGCAATTAGTTTGAGTACATAGAACTAATTAAATCCTCAGACTTCCCTCTCCCTAAATTAATCAGCCAGTTGATTAATTTTCTTTTGTATATTTGAGGAGTTACATCAATATTGCGGATAGCCTCTGGTAAATTAAGGTATGTGATTGAGGCTATAGTATAATGTGCTGCAGTGCTGTTAATGGTTTTATGCAATCTAGGGGCTTGATATCCAATACGGGTTACAGCTCTGGTATGATAATTATGAGTTATTTTCTGTAGTACAGAAAGTTTATTAGATATTATGTACAGTAATAAGTTCTTTATGTAAAGTTGCCGAATGTCAAGTACCCGAAATCTACCGTATAATAAATCAGAAGGGAATTGTCAGTCACAATTTAAAGCGCTTTTGATCACAGCTTTCTGAGCCGTTACGAGTGGTTCCAATGTCGAACGGAAGGCCCCACCCCAAGCGATGATTCCATACTGCAGCAAGGATTGTATCAAGGCAAGGATCTTTCTTAGGTCATTTTGTGACAAAATTCTATTTATGTGGGGAAAAATATAAAGGAATTTTCGGATTTTTTGTTTCAAGTGATGAATATGGACGGACGATCTCATTCTTTCATCAAACCAGATTTCGAGGTGCTTGTACGAATTAACATGTTCTAGGACATAACAGTTACAAGTTAAATATTCTTTTGACACGAATGAAATTGTAGGATTTTGTTTTTTGGGTCCGTAAATGGTCGTAACGATACTGTTATATATATAGTTTTATTTTCGTTCACAGTAAGGAGATTAGAGTTGAACCACCTCTTAAGCAACGTTAATGTTAATCTATATTAAACTAAAAACTGTAGGGAATAGCAAGGAACTCCAATCTGGAAAAATTTGAAATATTTCAAACAAAACTGCTGAGAACAATGCTGAGAATACCACATTGCATCAATAAAATCATACCTAAAAATCAAACAAGAATTATCAATAAATCTTTCTACCTAAAAATAATATAACCAAGTCAATGATATGCGGCTAGCGAACGAAATTTTTTAATTGATTGCTTTCCGACTGTTAGTAGGTTCCATTAGACCTATTCTATTATTTGTGTTCTATTAATCCAGTTTTTCTTATTTTTTCAAGAAAAATCTATTGGTCTTTAAAAGCCACTCCTATTTGTGAAGTAGGTTATAAGGTGTAAACCATTTTTAAGTTAGTTTAAATGAATCTTTTCAATTGAAGAGGTTAAGAACGGTTTTGAGGGTCACGCATGAAAATAGATTCTTCGTCACAGGAAAATTTTAAATTTTCCATAACAGGATACAATTTTAAATTTTAAATACATTATTTGTTTGACAGTAAATGACTGTATTTTTTTTAATTAACTTTAAGTATAATTTTTAAATTATTTTGTAAACAATTTAGATTATTATTTATTCACGTAGTTTATTGTAATGTTCTACTAGTTAAAACTATCACACGTAATGTAAGTAATAAATTTGTAAAAAAAATATTTTTTTAAATTTAAAAGGAAGTTTTATTAATTAAATATAACCAAATCCTGAAAAGAACCCGGAATAAACGTCACAACAATAACTACGTAGTTTCAAAGGAGGATTATGCAAAAGAAATTTAGCGGTCATTATTGCCAAAATTCTGGTTAATTCGTGTCCATTTATCGTAACTGTTTTTTAAACAACCGATTTGGCGATATCCCAATAACCTTGAACGATTTCCTATTAGGTCATTCGGTGATGTTTGTTGCTCGTATAAATTTTCTGTTTTTATTACATTGTTTGGTGTCCGTTAAAAAATTATTGATATTATCATCCTTCTACATTATAACATTACACTACACATTTATAAACCAATAGAAAACTATTTTTATTATCTAGCAATTCAGTATCAGTCGGTGTCAATATAATAATTGAATTAAAGAGAGAAAAATACGTTAGATAGCATAGAATTTACGTTAGATTCCATGTGGAGACGCAACACAAAGATTTGATCAAAATCGGTTAACTGAAAGTAGCAGTTTATTCATCAGATTTTACAATTTGTTAAAAAACAACTCCTAAAATTTTAATTAAAACCGCCTCATTTACCACATGTTTTTTCTACAAGGAGTAAGCAACATGACAGAAAATTTGTGGGTGGGCCGAGCTCTCGTTGTAAAACACTTTTAAGATTGCGGCATTCATATATATTTTCGGGCAAAATTATATTTTATAATCAAGGTTATAAAAAATTAAAAAATCCTATAAGTTTTATTTAATTTTTTTCTATGCAGCTTACTTTAGCGGCAATTATTGATTTTCTATATTTCTCTTATTGAAATCGGTAAAAAAATCGGCTTTCAAATTAGAAAATTTTGTGGCATAGGTAAATATCTTTTATGAAACTAGGTCAAATATAATTAAACTAGTTCTGAATTATAAACTTTACAATTATTTTTCCAATATTATTCATCTATCTTACGTTTTGTGGCAGTTAGTAATTTCATCAAGTTCAACAAAAACTAGTAATTTTTCACATTGGCAGGAGAACGATGTGTGAGTACTTCACGTCAATTTATTTAATTTAAGGAGGTTTCAATTTACAGATGTTAAATAATAAAACTCAAAAATGTACTTCAAAATTGCACAATTTAATCAAAATTCATATTTGTACACTAAAACAATCATTATTCTATAGTATTTTTTAAAATTTACTTTGAAGAAACTAAATACATAGCAAATATTAAAACAGTCCTGGAAACATTCTTCTTTTTTTTGGAAAATCTGGAAACATTGATAGCTTCAAGAAGATTAGGAAGGTTTATTATTTACATTACCATTATTACGAAACGCATTCGTCAGGTACGGGCCATTTGGCCATAAAAAGAAACATATTTTTTATAAAAATGTTTTATTGACGGTTTTAGTTTCCCAAAAAATCTATTTCACATTTATACATATTTGCCGTTCACTTACAAGCACGTTTCGTAACGCTGCACCAGGTTTCTTAACCCCTCTGCATAGAAGTTTGCTGCTTGGGAATTAAACCAGTTCACATCAGCAATCGTCGGTTCCTCCCACATGTTTTTCGAGGTAACACAATGGCGCCATTCAACTTCACCATAACTAAAACCAATTCAAGCAATCTCTATACTCGAGTCGGAAAATGATGGCTCCATTTTCTGAAACGGAAAGGGCATTCGTTACGTTAATTCCATGGAACGTAGGACAATTACATTTACATGTACAGCGAAACACCCACAAAAGTAAGACTTGCAATCCATAATTGCCGCCACGAAAACTATCGTCTAGAATAGCCCTCGTCATTGGTTATGCGCGTCCTCACACCGTTACCTGAACCAAAGAGAAGACTCCCGATTTCGGTTGGGAACTTTTTGATCACCCACGTTACAGTCCCGACCTGGCTCCTAGCGACGATTTCTTCTTTTTGTACTTGAAACAGTGGATTGGCGGACAACTGTTTGAATGCGTTGAGGTAATTTAGAATGCCGTTTTCAACTGGTTTAATTCCCAGGTGACGAACTTCTATGCAGAGGGTTTAAAGAACCTGGTGCAGGGTTACTAAAAAGGCTTAAATCTGAACGGTGTTTAAGTAGAAATTTGAAACAGGTTATTAATAAACTAAAATTGTTAAAAAAATTGCATGACTAAACGGCCCTTATTTTACGAATATCCCTACCCCATGAAGATCTATCATGTAGAATAACATTACAAAACTTCTTTGGTTAAGAGGTTTTATTAATTGCATTGAAATTTTGTCGTCCAGAATGTGTAAAGAAAAAATTATTTAAAAAATTTTATTACCACAATGTTTTCCACTGCTACTGAATACTACCAGTGATCCCGTTTCCTCTTAACTTCTTAATTGCAAGCAAAATTGTTTTCAAATTATTTTGTTTATTATTGTTCACAAATCAGATGTAATGTATAAGAAACTATTAAAATTACGACTTTTAATACAAAAAGTAATTTAAATCTTTTTTAAACAATAAAATATCATCAATTTGGTTATTTCATGAATGGAAACGTCAGAGTATATAGTGAAATGGAGGGGAAATAGAATTTAGTTAGAAAATAGTTACAAGTAAGAAAGAAGATTGTGTAGTCTGAGTATAGAGTGTGATTGAAGCGGTGCCCGGGGCCTAGAAAGTAAAGTGCAAGGCTCGGCCGATGGTACTGCCGTTGCATATGCTTCTATTTTGGAAGCGGATAAGTGCCTCCTGGGACGGACGGCCACAGTCTGTTCCGTCTATGAATAGAATGAAAGCTCTCTGAGTGACGTCATTTCAGTATCACCTGATCCCAGTTCAAATGTATAGAAAGCATCACTCGTTATCCGCACCGCTTGCTAGTACAATACGATACAAATAAATTAAGTTTTTAAAATCTTCTGAAAAAAAATATTTGCATCTATATTTGAACCGGCTGATAATTAGGAAAATTTTTATTAATCGACTACATAAATTGCATGAAACGCCAAAACAATTCATTTCAAGTTGAACAACTTGTTTTTTATGAACAAGGTAGACATTCCGCCTGAAGAACATAGTATTATGAATATTGAAGGAAAGTTCTTCAAGTAGTTGTATTTAAATAAATTATCAGTACACCTTACACTTTAACCATTAAATTTTACTCATTCTTAGACTATTGTGATTCGATTAATCCAAAACAGTAGTAAATCTACGTGATCAACGATATTTAGCAACTAAATATGGATTGTACAATGTTTAAGACGGTGTTTCATTGATCACCTATTGGCAGCAAAATCGTAAGCATTGTACAGAAAATATTGTATAAGCCTACAAACATTTAAGATACTTAATTCTCTTTGAATATTTTATCTGTGAGATCATGAGAAACGATTACTTCATGAAACACCGAAAGTGTAGAACAAAACGAAAGTATTGTGCAGCAGCAAGAGTGGTTTAAAAGAGGTGGAAAATGTAAAAGTAGGCAACGAAAACATACAGGAAGTTGGAAAATCCTGCTATCTAGTGAGTAAAATAACGAAGGATTGTAGAAGCACCAGTGATATCAAAAGTACAATTGCTCAAACTAGAACAGCCTTTGAAATAAAAAACAGCTTACTGACTACAAACATTGATTTACAGATTAGGAAAAATTTCTTAAAACATTATGTTTGGAGTGTAGCATTATACGGGAGTAAAACGTGGGTGATAAGGGCTGTAGAAAAGAAGAGGATAGAAGCTTTTGAAATGTGGTGTTATAGAAAAATGTTAAAGATTAGGTGGGAGGACAAAATAAGTAATTTAGAGGTTCTTAAGCGAGTGGATGAAAAAGAATTATATGGAAGCATCCTACCAGAAGAAGGGATAGGCTGGTGGGGCATATCTTAAGACATCCAGGTATTGAGCTATCAATAATGGAGGGTAATATTGAGGGAGTAAATTTAAGGGGAGGCTAAGATTAGAATATGTAAAGCATATAACAAAAGATGTAGGGTGTTACAGGTATGTAGAAATGAAACGACTTGCGCAAGATAGCTTGGAGAACTGCATCAAACCAGTCGAGAGACTGGCGACAAAAAAAAAATTTATCTGTATTTTTGCTATAAAACGAAGTATAGAACTGTAGTTGTCATACGTTACGATTATAGAAACGGAACGCTAAAATCAAAGAGTTGGATATGCCAATTGCAGAATGAACCATCTGTCTAACAGATTGTGAATTTCTTGAATAAAAGTTAAAAAAATTCAATGTACTAGCCCTTGAGAAAATTTGGTGGCAAGGAAATGCTACGATTGACATGACGGATTATTCCCTGTTTTAAAGGTTCTAAGAAGAATTGGATGGATAAAGTTGGATAGCTTGATTTTAATGGTTAACACGGGATGGACGCTGAAATTTAGCAGAGAGAATTGGAGGAGAACTTCAGAAGAAGCCAAAGTCCCCTAAGGGCTGTAGATCTACAAAATGATCATGAATAATAGTATACATGCACACGTAGGCCTATGTGCAGACGGACTTTCAACAACCACGTTTTTGGCTTCAAGAAACCACGAAATGTGAAGATCAAATGAAATCCGTTATGGAGTTTTGCCCCACCTCAGTAATTTTACACTCTACAGGTAGAGTGCGTGAAAGTAAAAATTATAGATTTTAAAAAACCTGAAAAATTTACAGTTAAATATTTTCTAAAACGATTTTTCTTCATTGTAAAATGAAAATTTTTAAAGATTTAAAAATTAATAAGTAGTTAAATCAACAGAAATTTATTAAAATTTTCATTTCTAAATTATTATCTTTTATTACCAACCATTTAAAAGTACGAAATTAATACTTTTTGAATAAACACATTAATTTTTATTTTATTTTGCCCTTTAAGAATATAAAAGGAAGGAAAGTATTTTTTCATGTCGATTTTTCAAAATCGAGTTCAAAATATACGTCCCGAAATCAAGTCCAAAAATCGGTCCCGTAAATATCCACCGGATTTTCAGGCCCCGTGAACCCAAAAAACATGTTTTCCGCAATTGGTGTGTGTGTGTCTGTTAGTGAATAAAATATCTCAAAAACAGAAATAGTACGAAGTTGAAACTTCTTAAGGCATCGCTAAGAAACCCGACATGAATATTTTCATCAAAATGGGTAACCGAAAGTAGTAGTTTATTCGTGCAATTTTTAAAATTTTTTCAATTTTCTCAAAAAGTGCTCTTACAAGTTTCACTAAAATCGCGTAATTTGCTCAATTTCTTTGCTCTACAAGATAGAGTAAGCGTTATGTTTGCTCAAATTCCAGTCTGTGCTCACGTAGGAAAATATGGTTTTATAAGATTGCGTCCTTAAAATGCATTCTAGGGCAAAAGTTTTTAAATAAATGTTGTAGAAAAATAAAAAACCTGCATTTTTATTTACAAGTAATTTATTCTACGAATCTATTCTTAGTTTAGTGTTAATTAGTTATTATCTGGTTTTTGCTCATAAAATTCAGCAACAAATAATTGGAGTTTTTAAGATTGCGGCCTTAGTACGCATTTTACGACTAAAGCATAAGCATAAGCATAAGTCATTGAAATTTTAAAATTTACAACTTACATATCCGCATTTTCAACTACAGAGCCTAGTTTAGAATTAATTAGTGATTACCCGTAGTTTTTAATCGAATAGAGATTAATTTTCATGTGGCGTCATTCTCATGACATTCTCATGATGTTAATCATGAGTGATCATGATTAAAATTAGGTTATGTTTTTTTACATTGTTTACTAAGATTAAACATAGGTTAAGTTATATTTTTTATAATATTCATTGACAAGAGAAAGTCGTGTGAATGTTTCACACCCGGTTTTTTCATGATATAGATGAAACTTTATTTAAGTATAATATAAAAAAATAGGAGACAATTTTCAATTTAAAGTCATTATTTATTATTTCATGATTGAAAACAAACATAGAATTAAAAGCCACTAAAAAAAATTAATATTTTAGATTGCTATCAGAAATAAACTGTAGCAATGCAAGGTTTTAAAACATCCGACCTTCCTGAGGCTATTGTTAGTTTATAATGACGCTTGAAACAGTCATTACACAATACAAATCAAGCAAGCTATCTAATTTGTTGCCGTATATTTGTCTATATTTACTGTCTTATTATTCCAGGTCAGCCGAAATAGTGATGCAAAGTTCAAAAATGGATTAACATGGTTTTCTTAACTAAAATTCATTATAATTTTAATGAAAATTTTACTATAACCACTTAAATAATTTCAGAAGCTCAACGGATTATCGAAACTTAAGAAACTGATCAATAACAGTGATTCCCACCAACCGATAGAAAGTTATTTATTACACAATTAACACGGAATACCCATCTTACATCATATTAATAAAAGGAACATTTTCCCAAAAACTACTCAACCAATTTCTTTCAGATTTTGCAGCGGGTTTTCTGCACTTTCACATAAGCAGAGTCGTTAATTGTGTAATGTTGTTTAGGTCATCAGCCGAAAGGCTAGTTTGAACCTGTACAGGTTTTACTAAGTAAATCGAGGAATAAGTTGGTTTACAATTGCCTTCCTCACTGAGTGGAAAAGTACGCTTATCAGCATGCCGGGCCCTCTGAAAAGCACATATTTTCCACTCTGCAAATAACACCTTCACTTCATTCACCACAGGGTCTGGCTGTATAATGAAATTCATTACTTTCAGAGGACATAACTCAGATTAGTATATTTTATTACCTCATCTGTTCTTAAATGATTCAGTCATTGAATTGGCTGAATTGTGTTATATAAAATTCTTAACCGATCAATCCATTAACCGATTTTTTTCCAAAAAAGTAATTTTTTTAAGTCATATTAACTAGGTACTCACGTTATTAAGGAACCTGGGACATTGGAATTACAATCAGCTGATAAACAACAGAGTTATCGAGGTCGTATATTTTTTACATGCGTTACGAACTACAAACGTCCCTGCCGTATGCTAAACCATAGCCAACGTTAAATCCAGTTGAAGTACTGAATCTGAAAAGATTGTGGGATTATGCAACTACCAAATGCAATAGTGACATGAAACAAAAGTTTTTTTTCATAACTAACAGCGTTTTGAAGGCAATAGTAGGCTAATATAGTACGTTCTGAACTGTAGGCATACATATCTTCTGTTTTAATCGGTGTTCGTACATTGTAATCCGTTCAATTCAATAATCAACCTATAACCAAATGAGATGAGGATAATGTGTATGATGATTAAATGAAATGTAGTCTTGTACCGATCCAGACCGACAATTCCTAAGAGAGTATGCTTAATTGAACCCAAACCATCAAAGTACACCGATAACCACTGTCTAGTTTTCAAATTCGACAGTACATGTAAACACAATTTTAGGTTTACAGTAGTGTATAATATACATAAATTGTATTAATGTAGGTTTAATATGTAATATTATACTGATATAACGTACTTTACTATAAAATTTTATTTTATATAACCTATTAAAAAGGGAAAAGCAAAATTAAGAATAAGTCATTCATATACTGTATTCTGTGTAATTTGTTATCTAATCTTACAATATATGCTTAATTTTAGAACCCAAATTGGGTTATATCACAAATATAATCAATTCATTATTCTATAAGGTTGAAATAATTAGCTACAGTTCTATTAACAGACTTTTTGGGTATCCGACCATCCAAGTCGGTTAAAAGAGAGGCCACTGAACACAGAAATTAACGTTGGTAAACTTGTTTGGAGTCTGTACAATTATTTCAATAGATATGTTCATGCTGAAATGGGGGAAAATATTTAAAAAACTCAAATACAAATAGTCTGGATTTTACAATTTGTGGATTTCTGTTCAAACCACGAAAATTTTGCTTCCTCCAGTACATATCGCAAGGCTATGCATATTGCTATTTGCTAATGGCTATGCTAATGATACAATTTGTGAAGGCATTGAAAAAGCTGGAACCGATTTCAAGTAACCTTTGCAGTCAGTTCAAAGGATTGTTCGAAGCAAAGATAAAAACTCATGAACGAAGGAAAATTTTAATTTATAATAGATAACGAAGCCCAAAACTGACAGAAAGAGTGTCAAATTATTTCCAATAAATCTGTTAGTTACAGGGCTAAAATGAATATTTCTGTTTCTTATCACATGGACAGCCAATTAAATGACTGAATCATTTAAGAACAAAAGAGGTAGAGGTGTAAAAGAGACTAATCAGAGTTATCTCCTCTGAAAGTGATGAATTTCATTATACAGCCAGACCCTGAGGTGAATGAAGTGAAAGTGTCATTTGCAGAGTGGAAAATATGTGCTTTTCAGAGGGCCCGGCATGCTAATAAGCGTACTTTTCCACTCGGTGAGGAAGGCTTGGTAAACCACCTCACTCCTCGTTTTACTTAGTAAAACCTCTACAGGTCAAACCAGCCCTTTAGCTGATGACCTAAACAACAATAGATAACGCAGAAAACAAGGGTAGAAAGCCTTTAAGGCTACTTACAAATATAAATTGGATAAAAAACTAACAAAGATCATAAAAATATTGTACAAAATATGTCAGAAATGTAAAAAATTACGTATATTAACAAGAGCTTAAATTTGTTTGTAATTTATTATAAAATTTTTAACGATTTTTATGTACATGAAATATTATATTTGTGTAAATAAAAAATACTGTAATAATTTGTATCACTGCATTGCAGTATACTATTTAATATTAATTCATAAATTGGTGCCTTAATTTTTTATAAAACGAGGGTGAGAAACGGTAAAATACAACAACCAAATCAGCTAATCGAATACAAAAGCAATTCGATTGCAGGGAGGTGGGAGGTTAGATGGTCCTTCCTTTAGAACGGGTAAATGCCTGCTACACACGATGTATCCGCAGAAGCAACGACCCAAGCAGAAGTAAAGGATCGATCTGAGAGCCTAATGACTCAGAGAGCTTGCCAAATCCTAACGTTAACTGTCTTGCCCATCTGATGAACGACTCGGCGACTGGAGATTAATTGGTCTATCGGTGGCGAGGGTTCCGAAACAGCATCAAAAGCAATCCCATGTGTTTTGACAACACGCGTAACACCGCGCGAAGCTTATCGTGCTCGATAGGTTTGTGAGTTCAATTGAACGCCTACTTTACGTAGTAAATATATGTAGGTCTGATTCTATTCATTGTGTATACACACATTGGTTTTGCCCACATCAGCTATAATAACACGTTCAACGAACTTTAATTTAAATAAGTCCTCAAAGACAACACGAATTTATAATAACCTTCGCATCATGAATCTAACAAGATCTACCTTCAACATGGGTTTTACAGATTATCATATTTAACTCACTGGCCCACTGATTCAGTTACTCACTCACTCATCCACAATCATGTAACATCCGTGTTTAACTTCATGTTTATGGTTGTATCTTTCGAATTCCAGTACAATCTCTTTCGGATGAATTAGGAACGAAAGAGATTTGGAAAATCGAAAATCTGGATGAACTGTAAACAATAGGAAATCAATAAAAGTAAAATATTTTGAGAAAATTTACCCACCGTTTATTTACACTTCTCTGGGCAGAAACACACTACAATATCTATATATATAAAATTCGATGTGTGTGTGTGTGTGTGTCGTTAGATAATCTGCTGCTTTTAAGCCAATTGATGTGATTAAAATAAAGATTTGTCATAAATAAAGTCATATGATTTAGCAAATAGCGACGTGGTGCTAAGGATCAGCTGGTGACAACATCACAACATGATAATTTTATTGTACTTTATTATGCAGATACGATTTTGTATTGTTGAGTATTTTATAAAAGTAAAGATCCGTGTTTCTTTAATTTGTTTTAATTTTCTTTTAATTGGTGAGTGATCTATTGTTTTGATATTTTATTTTGACTTTTATTTTATTCAACGTAGATTTAAGTTTTTGGTTTTGACAATTTATTTTTTTATGGTTGTTGTTGTTTTGTTTTCCAATTTCAATAATGCCATCTAAATAAACATCACTAGGAAGAAAATCTTCAAAAGCAAGAGAACTTCAAAAAGAACTGCTATTACAGCACCTTTTTTACGTGCAAAGCCGCGACGGAGCATGCTATTGTTAATATCAAAATATTTCGTTTTTATTTACAAAGAAATGATTTATTCTTCTTTGTTTTACATTAGTATTGGCTTTAAAGAGAGCATGATCGCACAGTCGTTCTACCATCATAAGTTCAAGCGGGTTGGTGTCGGGCTGCTGCTACAAGTACGTCATGATGATGCCTAAGCTTCATCACTCTTCATAAATTTTCACATATTTACAAAGTAAAACCAATGCCTTTATTATTTCTTTCATGCTTATAACAAATAGTGTTACCACAATAGTAGGTCTACTACAAGAAATATTACCATTATTTACAAAAAGTAATGGAAAACCCCATAAAGAAAAATTGTAAATGAAGCCTAGGTGTAACAGATTCATTATTTCGATGAAAATTTTGATTAAACAATCACAAAATTTCTTGCAGTGCTCAGAATTTAATAAGTTATACCTCATTTCAAAGCTAAAAGATCGGGATATCTAATACTGTGAAAAAAACCTAAAATTTTGCCCTAAAATTCGTTAAGACTCCTCAATTGAATGATAATTGGTAACACAGGTTAGAAATAATGCATTAAAAGCTGATAATAATAAAAACACACTTTATTATTATTTTTTAAAGAAACCTAATTTTTTATATATAATTGTTAATCAAGAGTAATAACTTAGTTATTCGGAATGTAAACTATGAGTCCATACTTTAACGTCTCAAGATAATTTTCTTAAATAGGATATGAAATCTAATTTTAGATTAAGAATTTTTGTATAAAAATATTTACGTATAGCATTGTTGTGAATGAATAAATAAGTAGTTTTAAATCGCATCGGAATACAAAAAAGGACAACACAAAAAAATGTGAGACATTACTTGACGAATTAAAGGCGGACATTGAACGTGACATTTCTAGCATTGATGAGCAGACATCACGAAAAGTGGCTAAAAATGCTACTTAACGTTTACGAACCTGCATTCGGGTTACAGGGAATCATTTTCAACATAAAATAAAAAGTTATCAATGGCTAGTTTCACTGTAATTTAAATACTGTTTCATAAAATGGTAATAAATAACATATTTTATAAATTTAATATTTTTTACTACATTCACGTCATCTGTACCCATAACAGGCACGTTTTGTAGTCCAGGGCTACAAAAAAAGTTCTATTTGTTATCACATGGTCAGCCAATCATATGAATGAAACATTTAAGAACAGAAGAGGTACAGTTGCAAAAGACCCTAGTCCGAGTTATCTCCTGTGAGAGTAATGAATTTAATTATACAGCCAGCCAGACACTGTGGTAAAAAAATTGAAGGTGTCATTTGCAGGGTGGAAAGTAGATGCTTTTCGGAGGGCAAAGCATGTTGACAAGCATACTTTTCTACTCAGTTAGGAGGGCAATGGTAAACCATCTCTCTCTTTGTTTTACTTAGTAAAGCCTCTTCTGGAGATTCAAACCAGCCTTTCGGCTGATGACCTAAAAGCACTTCATCTAAAAACGAGTGGCTTACTTTTTGAAACACCCGTTAGTAGAGGTAAATTTATGTGTAAAAGAGTTTTTTTATTTTTGGGAAACAAAATTATTTTTATTAGCCTACCTACTACTATTATTATTAAGTGGTTTAGAAAAACCAGAAAGGATATTGAAACTAATAAACCGAGAATAAATATGGACCAAACCATGTTCAGACCACTGATATTGACTTTAAGGGTCCCACGAAGAGCAAGTAGAACATGGATAGACAGAGGAAAGAAAAAATATAAAAATAAAAGAATGCTGTCTGTTGGCTGCAAAAGGAGCTTCCAGAAATGTCTAAAGTGACTTGAAGTGACGTAGAATGGCGCTACACGAGAAAATATTAATAAAACAAAAAATGTAGGTATGTACCCCGACTTTATAACAGTAATATTACAAGATTATGTAAGTATTATTATTAGAATTTTTTCTTAAATCGATGCTGTGACTATGGTATGAAACGTAAACCCCCATACTTTCATTATTTCATTATAGGTAGACAATCACCAATTCATGGCCGTTTAAGCCGTTTCAATACATCGCTAGATTACCTTGAATCTGGCATAATTTTATTCATTCGCAAGCAAAGCACTAATATTTTTAGTTTTATCTTATTAGTAAGCTGTCTTATGTTTGTACTCTTTGGCGTCTGTAAACAAATCCCTATCATAATCGGAATAATTTGTTTTGTAGTTCTGGAATTTTTAATCGTATAATTTAGCATAAAATATTAAATTATTTAATGAAAACATAGTAAATGCAAAAAAATTTAAGTTACACATCATATAAATGACTTAATTTATGATCTAATTTAATTGTCTGAATTTTATAATATTTCGATCATGTTCTCCTGTCTATGTATTTGTCTGTATGGTTGTGTATGCATGTATTTCCTTTTTCATTTCATAAAGCACTACAGTAAAGTATTGATTGTCCGCGTTATTGATTGGGACGGTAATCGTGGATACTGAAAAAAGTCGTAATGAAAAGGTTTACCCATTACAAAAACACCTTGTTTCATTGAAAATAGGATATTATCTAGTTTAAAATTAAGCATTAAAAGCGTACATTAAGGGGAGACTGTACTTCGTATCCCGCCAATGTTAAATTTGTAATTTTTAGGTACATTTTTCATAGGATTGGTTAAAGATAAGAACATAAAACTTCACACACTAATAGATTGTTGGGTTTCTCTAGCTACTGGCATTTTTTTTCAATTTAATCTGTAGGACCATAAAATTAAAAACAAAATAACGAATAACATAGAATTTTTACAAATTTTACGTATTTACCAAGTGTGTTTAGCAAGTGTGCAAGTGTGTTTAGCAAGTTGTAATTCTAAATGTTTCTGCATATAACTAATTTTAGGAGCATCTGAGGAAGTAAAAAAAATGCCAGTGTATGTGCATGTACAAGAAGAATAACTGGTAAACAGTTATACATGGTAGGTTTATTGATTTCCGAAAAAATGTACCTAAATGTTAAAAACCTAAATTTCCGCGTACAGAGAAAAATAATAAGGCACAAATCAAAAACAAAATTTACACAAACATGTAAATTTCCCATCAACAGTTGGCTAAAAAGCTGAACCAACAGTTTTGAGAATTTTAAAAACAGTAATGCAGATATTTAAACAAATTTAAATTCCCTTTACACTAAAACGAGAAGAATTAAATTATGAAAAATATTCGTTCTTGGTAACATGATAATTTTTCTAGGTAAACCTGCTAAATACTTAATTTTTTCATTAAAATAATTTTTTACGTAATTTTATAATTTCCTGGTAGATCTTGGTCTGAAGTACTGAAAAACAAAAAAAAACCGAAAATCGAAATTTTCAGTCTAAACCATCGTACAGTCTCACCTTAAAATAAAAAGCGTGAATATTAAGTGATAATTATTATGAAAATTAAGTGAGTAAACTTTATTTCAAAACTAAAAAATCAAATTAATGTACAAAAGCACCTTTTTCAAAATTATCTATTAAATTCATTTGTTTTTATCACTTTGAACGATAATTTTCTTTTTGATCTCAATTTACGAAGCAATAGTTTGTGAGCCAGCGATGATGTTTCTAAATACTTGTAAATAGCAGTCCGTTGACGTGTTAGACAGCTGTTTCGAATATCATGTTCGGCTCTTCTCCTTTGCTGAATTCTTCATCCTCAGCCACCCCTTTCGTTCTATTAATGATTTATTCATCAGTCAATTGCTAAAATGTTGGTTTGTTGATGTCACAATTTAACCACTCAGAAATGTCGTTTACGTTCACATCTTCTCACCCGGCTGACCGTTCTAGATTAGGCAGCCATAGCAGAAATACAAGACATCGATTCAGTTGCAAGTTTTATCTGTTCGTAGAAATTCCGAAAAATGTCTCTGTTGGGCATGATTTCCTATGCGATTCCAAGAGAGTAGAGTTTAACTAAATCCAAGACAGTAGTGGTATTTTGAAAGAACCTTAAAAGTTTATCCATCAAGTTTTTATTTTTTTATCGCTTTAGTTTTCATATAGGCCTACTTGTGTAAATGTTGAGTTTATGAACCTAGACGCGGATAATCATTTACACGGAAAATGTGTTGTTACCAAAGCAAAAGCAGAAGATTAGTTGAACGGAAAATGAATAATAATAATAAAGTATTATTAAGAATTAGTAGCAAAAGAGAAGTAATAGTAAGTTTGAAGTCGAAATGTATCAGGCACACAATGCGACACAGTACAAATATTTTCTGTAATAAAATGGTGGCAGGGAAGTAGTTGAAAGGGATACCTGAGAAACAAAAAGTTAGAGGGTTGATGAAAGGTATAAAATTACGTACGTAAGTGGACATGGAAAGAAAAGTTACTGAAAGGAACTCACGGCTTCAGTAATAAAAAACCTTCAAAGCCTTCAAACAATCAGAATATTTATAACGGAAAAGGTACAGAAATTATTACACAGAGTGTCCCAAATAAATCAGATTGACGTTCGTATAAGCAGGTGGAGTTAGCAGGAGGCATGGGCGCAGTTTAAATCTCTAGAGTGCTCAATGAGCTAATTTGGTGAAGAATTCACTGGTTGGCAATGTTTTTAAATATGTTATGTTTTTAATTATTCTATTTAACATAAAAACTCACAAAAACAATCCTTTATCTTATAAGAAAAGTAACAATCTAGAGAAATGCAGAGGAAGTGTATGCAGTGATAAAATTTATCAGTGCATCGACATTTAATGTCAATAGTCGCATTACGGCGGCCGCAGTACATTCTGTTTTCTTCAATAATGGCAATTGAAGGCCAACCGCGATCTCCCGAATCAATTCGGCTGACTCTCCTCCTTCAGAAAACGCTTTGTGACAATAAAAAATTATGGTGGCACCCAAACAGTCATCCCTAGAGCACCTTTCATCTCGCGTTCACAGCACAAACAGCCGATAAAACGCGGCGATCACAATAGCGAATCGCATATCGTTGATCTTTCTTTAGTTCTGCACTCATACCAAAACAAATGGAGAGCATAACAAAACACGTCTGACAAATATGGCTACTGAACGGTTAATAATGAACGAAAATCATTCGGCGCGACTGGACACGCTTTTGTAACGAGTTAAACTTTGCATCTAAGTAAGATCAAAGTTATGCAGTAACGTCGATCGTTCATACCATTTCATTATCTTTGTAATAATACTTTTCGGAAAAATAAAGATTGTTCTTTAATCCTTTTTCTTCATTTTCTTGTGCACTTGTTTAACTAACATTGTTAATTATAAATTAATCAAAAATAGGAAAATAAAACGCATTAGCAGAGAACATACATGCACATTACACCACTTACTTTGTTCTTGCTAAAGTTTTTAATGTTCTTACAAATTTTTAAATCTTTGTTTAATTAAATATGGATCAAAAATTTGAGAAACCATTTAAGTGTGTAGAAAAACAGTAATTAAATAAGAAAATATATTACGCACAAGAAAATGTGTTTTATTTATTGGATTATTCAATATTATTGTTAGAAACTGATTTTGCGCAAAATTTGAAAAGAAACGACTTCGATCATTACTGTACAGGTAAAATCAAAATTTTAACGTTAAAATTAAAAAAACAATTATGTAAAATTTTAACAAATCATTTGTTGAATAAATACGAGTCAGTAGAACAAATAATCAAAACACACAATTAAAGAATAACGGCTATAAAATTTAAACAAATTACGTAAAAATTATAAATCATCGGGTTATACTACTAAAACTATCGTGTGTATAATATAATAAGGCGTGAGACTCATAACGAACACTACCTGTATCTTACAAAGACAAAGCAACTTTGAATCCGTGGAAAACATTATTTTTATTAAAAAATGACAGATTGTCTATAATATCGATAATATATCGGTCAGACCTACTAGCATTACGAAAAATTTCCATCAGTAAAATTTTTAATGACCTTGGTATTATAAATGCAAACGATTTGAAATGGGCTTATCACATTTTTAGTTCGATCAAGAATCATGCCCTTTATTTGGTGAGCAGGGCCTTCCATCTCTGTGTCTTAGCGATTTAAAAAAATTTAAACCGCCTATATTCACCCAAAATTTGAATATGCTGTGGCAGTATAAAACCCTTATTTTTGGGTGACGAGGACTGTCTGGAGAGGGTGCACCGATCGACGTATGGCCAAAACAGTGCCTGAGATATTCCATAGGATCCAGCTAAAACGGAATGCGTAGCGTTGATCAGGCAATTAAGAGAGATGGTGTACCACGTCCTGTGGAAGAAAGCGGTGGAAAAGTTGAGCGGTTAGAGCTTAGCTCGTGTGAGCTAGCCTACAGCTCTTCCTGCTGCTTGCATAGAAGGTAGCTGAATCTTGGTGTTAACGGACGTGAGGCACCAGGAACTCCCTGACTCAAAAGTGGACGTGCTCTGTTGTTTCTAGAGCGTAACAAACATGTGGCGGCGTTCAGAAGCCGTACCGTATGGGGAAGAGCATTTACGTATTTCCTGTACATTATTGTGGTGGAAAGACGGTCGTGTTTTTTAGATCTCTGGGAGCATTCTCTTAGGGCATGGGCGGCGGTTTAGAAGTGAGTTCAGCCATGTAGAAACCACAGCTTAAAAAAAACGCAGTATACCATGGCACCGTGATCATGTCACTAGGCGGGTCCAATTCCCATGTTCGGCGGGTAGGGAGAGGTTTTTGTTCGGTTTGGAGTCCCACACTCCCGGCCGTGCGGGCAGTCGGCGCCATGCCTCCTCCAACGTAAAGAAAAAGAGTGATTTCACATGAAGAGATACTTTGTTCATTTATCCTTCCAAGCCTGGCATACTGTCATCATCGGGGGGGGGGCACGCCCCAGACCACACAGAGCGTGCCCATAAAACTGCAGTTTAGGCTACCCAATCCTAGCCTGCAAGCTTTCTAGATAACGGGGGCCGGCTGTAGCACCTCCGTGAGCTATTTGTAGTGCACGGTTGTGCGTAGTACATCCATGTGTGGTAGAGCCACGTGCAAAGCTTTTAGTGGCGTAACGAGCTCGACGGCGACTCGTCCAACGTTTACACGAGTACTGAGGGGAGTGGGACGCCCTGCGGACGTGACCGTGCCCACTCGGTAGGAGTAGGACTCTTAGGGGTTGGGGTTTCCTAGATAGCTCTCCAGAGCCACTATGCTGCTTAAATTTCACTCGGAATGGGCGTGGCTGGCCGAGGGGTGTCCGGCAACGGATAGGAAAGTACGCATGTCATCATCAGGGGGGGGGCACGCCCCAGACCACACAGAGCGTGCTTACAGAACTGCAGTTTAGCTACTCAATCCTCATCTGCTTTGAGGAAACGGGCGCTGGCTGTAGCACCTCCGTGTGCTATTCGTAGTACATGGTTGTGCACAGAACATCCATGTGTGGTAGAGCCACGTCCAAAGCATTAGCTGCGTAACAAGCTCGGCGGTGACTCGTCCAACGTTTACACGAGTACTGAGGGGAGTGGGACGCCCTTGCGGACGTGATCACACCCACTCATTTGGGTTGGTCTCTCACGGGTTGTGGGTTCCTAGGTAGCGCTTCGGAGCCACTAGGCTGCTTAAATTCCTTCGGAATGGGCGTAGCTGGCCGAGAGATGTACAGGCAACTGTATAGATAAATACGCATGTCATCATCAGGGATATCTGATCGAAATATTCGAAATATTGAATGGTTCTGCTCAACTCCAATTCCATTGTTCATCAGGGATCTTGACTCGGACCCACACCGCTACTTTACTAAAGTAGCTAAGTGTGGTCAATCTTTGGAACAGGCTTCCCGAATGTTGTCAGTGCATCGACAAAGAATTTATTTTAGAAGCATTTATATGAATCATTGGAGACTTTAATTAGTGTTCGTTTCAGTATATCATAGTATTGCTTATTATTATTACTGATTTTATTTATTTATTTTTTTAACAGTATAGTTTTTCTTTTGCAATCAGTTAATAAATACAATAACTTTAAGCAAATATGAGAAAATCTGAGTAATGTCCTTAGAATTAAAACACAAATGACACTCAGTAGTGTGTTTGAAAAAGACCAAACTGTGAAGAAATAAAAAATATATCTATACAAAATCAAACTTGATGAACCGTGAATCAACATCCCGAAACACAAAGTGTTGAAGTTGGAGATGACAATGACGATGGTAGAGATGAAAACGATGCACATTATAAGATGCTGATGATTAGGAGTTGAAGTAGAAAAGATGAAAAAAAACTTTTAATGACTAACAAAAGCGTAGAGGTAAGTCCAATGGTTTAAAGCGTTTCAGTCTGTAAGTATCTTCGCTGTTGTCAAGGAGGCTAATCGCTAATGGATTCTGATGGTCTTCTAGTTTTTGTAAATGTTTTTCGCTATGTTGTTTAATTTCTTCTTTTATGAAGGGCAGGTTTAGGTCATTGTGAAGTATTTCATTTGTTACGTACCATGGGGCTGCAGTGATCAGTCTCAGGCATTTTGATTGAAAGCGCTGCAGTATTTCTATATTTGATGAACTAGCTGTACCCCATAGCTCTAACCCATACGTCCAAATTGGTTTGAGTATTACTTTGTATACGAGTACTGATTTTATTTAGTATGTTTTTTTGTAATTTAATTGTTTTATTTTTATTATAATAGTATCGTCTGCTTTGTTTCAGACTAACAAGCTTTGAATTGAGCCTATATTTAATAACAATAGCAATAATAAATATTTAAAAAAATATTTAAAAATTATTGGCACAGTCAGCACGCATGCGTGCTTTTGTGCTTTTGAATTTACAATAACTATAGAGTCTGTTAAAGTTATGTTTGAAGCATGATATAAGAATCATACGTGATGCGAACAATCAGAAAGTTTACTGTAGGTAATTTACGTAATTATATATCTACATCTAATTCGATATAATTTATAGTGAGATGCTAGTATTATGGTTTTAAAATAATTTTGATTCACTGAGGAGATGATGATTATAATTTAACGTTTATGATCTGTACAAGTGATCTTTGATAATACACATTAAAATGTCGATGTATTATTAACTACCGATTTCAAACAAATGATATTATATCGAGTTTATTCTAACGGATTATTTTCAAAGAATGATTATTCTCTGTCAATCACTTCATTTTAGTGAATTTACAACGAAGGATGGACCTATCTGTCAAAAAAGTCGTCTAAAATAAGATTCTGAAATTTTGAAATTAACCTAAAAATTATTTAATCATTTATTTTGTATTAATTATTGACAAAAGAAGAAGCTTGCTTATGCTGGTGCTGATCGTAACAATTTTTTACAAGTACTGTATTTGTTACATGAATATAAATATAGTATGTTACAAGTTAATTTATTTCATTTATTCTTTTTTATTACTAGTAATTTAATTACTTATTTAATCCTAACAACCATTTCAAAATTACAATATTAACACTTAATAAAAGTTCATTGGGTAGTTTTGAAGACAAAACATTAAAAAGTTGGTGTAGTATTCAGCGCAACTGGCTTTATTTCGGGGTCCCGAATTCGATTCCCGGTTATATCTGGAATATTTTCGTCGGTATATCATCCTTATATCATTTTTTACCTACGCACAAACTAGGGCGAATGGGAGATATCATCACTCAAAACGAGAAGATATACGAGACATATTTTGTAAATAAGAACCATTTGGCCACAAAGAAAAAATATTTGTTAGAAAAATATTTTATTGACGGTTTCAACTTCCTGCATACCTACTTCACTTTTCTACACAGTGCCTGTTCACTACAAGCAATTTTCGTAAAGCTGCACCAGTTTCTTTGACCCTCTGGATAGTTCACCGCCTGAATTTGAACCAGTTGACAAAATCTTGAGTTCTTCATCACCTTCAAATAGTTGTCTATTAACCCACTGTTTCATGGACAAGAAGAGGAAATATTCTCTAGATTTGGGAGTTGATTGAGCTCATCCGTGGATCAACTGGTTTAGGTTTGCCTTGTTCATTTATAGTTAACTAATAACTAATGTAGTAATTTACTTTATTTAAAAAGAAATTTAATTAATATAGAATAATCAAGATTCTGCCCATAACAGACAGGTGGAGTGTTAAATTATTTACACGTAATCTGTTCGTTGTAAGGAAAAAATAAATAGTTTTGTTTCTTATCATATAGTCAGCCAATTATATGACTGAACTCTTTAAGAACAGAAGAGGTAGAGGTGTAAAACACTAGTCAGAGTTATCTCCTCTGAGAGTAATGAATTTCACTATACAGCCAGACCCTGTGTTGAATGAAGTGAAGGTGTCATTTGCAGGGTGGAAAGTGGGTGCTTTTCGGAGTGCCTGGCATGCTGATAAGCATACTCTTTCAACTCAGTGAGGAAGGCAACTGTAAACCACCTCACTTCTCGTTTTTACTTAGTAAAACCTCTAGAGGTTCAAACCAGCCTGTTGACTGTTGACTGTTGACTAAACACACACACATGACTAAAATAATAATTTATGTTTTGATTCTCTGAATAGCCTTAGCATTTTGCAACGCTATTGCCTTATTACTAAAATCACGGATGACATAATGAATTTTTTTCCTCACCTATTCCAGTTACAAAATAGGAGACTGAAACGATAAAATTCCTGATAAAAATAATATTTAAATTATATTTTCTTAATAGAATTTTTGTGAATGAAAAATAAAATAAAATTATCAGTCTGTGCACAAGACGAGACACTGTTTTATTTTAAAATTTTTGATATTTTTTTTTTAAATTGCAGCTAGTGTATAAGTGTCGTGTCCTTGAAGAGGACAATCTTTTACTCTTTAGAAATGTGAATAAGGCCATTATCTGGACAGAGTAAGAATACCGGTTCCGTTGATGAGTGGAAACGAAAATAAAGAAATCTGTAAAAGATAACGCCTGTACTACCTTCAAACTTTGCATCATTTTAAATCCTAACTCACAAGTGTTAATAAAATAATTGTTTAAATTATGTAATTAAATTCAAAGATATTTCGGTGGTATAATTAAATCTATAATTTCCCAACATAATATTTTTATGTTTCCCTTGTTTGATTAGATTTATTTATTTAGTCGACTTCTAATAATTAAAAAATTAATAACAAAACTTTTTTTAAATTTTGTATAGGCCTACGCTAAATATATTACTACCTGTAATCCCCTGTACTACGGATGGCTGTCTAGATTAAATAAAATAATTTAGCTTATTATAATAATGTTTTACTTGTACTCGCTGATTCTCGCAGAGTAATACTAATTTTCTTATATTTAACACAATTTCAGTTATTCTCAGATGGGTTTTCTCCACTTCTACTGGGTGATTCACGAAGATATGCAAAAACTTTGGGAGCTTACTGTACATGTAAAAATAATGAAAAAGTTTATACAAACATGGGTCCGGAAATGCTTCGTTTCCGAGTTACGGCTAGTGAAAGTTCCACCCGGATTTCAGCTCACCAGGTGAAATGAGGTCTTCCGGGAATTCTGGTAAGGTAGATTAAGGGGCGAATTCAATCATTTCTTATGGCTTTTGATCTGATAAATTGAATAAAACAGGTCCCAGAATTGTAGGTTAAATAGTTTTTAAGAAAACCAGTGTCAAATGCAAAAAATGGAGTGAAAAATACATTCTTTCATCTTTGGGCAAGAATAACTTTGTTATTTCACCAAGAAACAGTTAAAATTTTTGAATAAAACATGTAGAAAATTGTATTCTGAACAAACCGGTGTAAATTAAGTACACAGAAAGCGAATAGATGTTTGATTAAATAAATTTTTATTCATAAGAGTACAAAGTAAAATTAACCGGAAGAACTAAGATAAAAAAGTGTGTTTTTTCACTCCATTTGTTGCATTTGACACTGGTTTTCTCAAAAACTATTTAACTTACAGTTCTGGGACCTGTTTTATTCAATTTATCAGGTCAAAAACCATAAGAAACTATTAAATCACCCCTTAATCTACCTTACCAGAATTTCAGGAAGACCTCATTTCACCCGGTGAGCTGAAATCCGGGCGAAATCTTTCGCTAGCCGTAACTCGGTAACGAAGCATTTCCGGACCCATGTTTATATAAACTTTTTTCATTATTTTTACATATACAATGAGCTCCCAAAGTTTCTGCATATCTTCGTGAATCACCCTGTATTGGTGATTCATACTGATGTCAACAAAATTCCTATTTCCAATATTAATGAATTTTATTTCTAAAGTCGTAATTTGGTTTTCAGAGCCGTGCTGTGTACAATTCACACATGCATCAGGCGATATCGCAAACGGGCGGCATTAGCAGCAAAATCAAAACATAGTTTTAACCGTTCAATAATTTAAAATCCTTACTCAACGCTTTCCTACTTTGGTTTGATATTTTAAATTATTTGTGCAAAAATAATTTAATTGTATCTGAATTATTTTTGTAGCTCTCAGAATTTTATTAACACTCCCTGCCTCCGTAGCTAGTGAAGAATGAATTTTTCGAGTTCAAATTAATAAAACACGACGTAGGAATTTCGATATGCCAGAGAAAGTTAGAAATCATTCACTAATTTTTGCTAAATCTAAATTGGCTGCTACACTAGACCCACCCCTAGACACATCCCCAATTAACGGATTTGATTAAGAGTGGGGAGTAAAACTGTAATGGCTTTTTGCAGATAATAATAATTGATATTATTTTGAATTTATTTTTATTTTCAAAATAGAAATTATTGCTCGTTCATTTTGTGTGGTTGTTTTTGAAAGTAATTGAAGTTTTTTGCAAGAAACAACTTAAGGGGCATATCGATGACTTGCACCTTTCTGAGAAAATTTACAAAAAGGAAGGTTTCAACATGTAGGCTAAGCTTGTGTAAAAACTTTAACTCTTTTAGTTTAGTTTGTTGTGACGAGCGATGATTTAGTGGTTGCTATAATTACTTTTTTTACCTTATATAAATATATAGGGAAGGAAAGTATTCTGTTCATGTCAAATTTTTTAACTCAAGTTTTCACCGGAAATATACGTTTTCAGACCCCCTGAACGCAAGAAATATGTTTCTACCGATTGATCTGTGTGTCTGTGAACAAAATGTTTCAAGAACAGAGTAGCGTACGAATTTGAAACTTGGAACTTACGTTAGGTACCACAAGAGAACAAACCACGAACATTTTCATCAAAATTCGTTAACCATAAGTAGTAGTTTATCCGTGTGATTTTTCACGTTTTTGCCATTCCTAAAAAACGGCTCATACGATTTTTTAAATCCTTTCATTTATTACATTTATAATGCTCTAAAAATTAGGGTAAGCGCCATGTTTGGTGAAATTCGTGGAGACTGTCATTTAATAGTAAAAATGTCGTTTTTAAAATCTTAATATGAATTTTAAAGCAAAAGCGTATATTAAAAGTTGTAAAAAATTAAAAATCCTAAAAATTTGTTTCACACATTATTTTCAAGAAAGCTTAATTTAGCAGCTGTTAGTGATTTTATATATTTTATCGTCGAGACGTAAAAAATGGGAGTTTTATGATTGCGGCCTTAGTATGACGAGAGTGTAACTAAAATTATAGAATATTTAAAAAATCAACTTTTATTTCAAACATTTTTCTTTACAGCTTAGTTCAACGTCGATTACTGATTTTTCTTATTTTTAAATCCAACAGACGTTGATTTTAACTTACCGTTATTCACTCATGATCAAAATTAGGTTATGTTTTCATTTTACATTGCTTACTCATGATTAAACATAGTTTACATATATATTTTTTTAATTATTAACGTTGATAGGAGAACGTCGTTTGTTTCACACCAGATTTTTTTAATAATAATGATTTATGAGAATTGTAATGATTCAGATCAGTAAGGGTGGATACAGATTGTTACAGAATAGATTTTTTCATTTACAATTTATTAAGGTGTCTTTGCAGTAAAACTTGGAACACAGTTTTCAGGATAATTTATGTAATTTTTTCGAGAGGAATTTAATCGGTAAATTAAACCAGTTTTTCTTGTATATGGGATGTTATCTTGTAGCTGGATTATTATTATACGTATGGAATAATGTAAAATAGGTAGGTTACAGGTAAGTTGTATCTAGAAGCTAATTGACATGAGTAAGTTAATCGCGTAAGTTATAGGTACTGGCAGCTGAAGAGAAGGTGGCTTTGTCTCATCGTTTGTTTTATTAAATGTTTTAACGCATTACAGTTCAAGTAAAAACATTGACAAATGCTTCTGCTCTGATTTCGACAAAGATCTCACTGTTCCTTATTTGTTTTATTCTGTACTATAAATACCTGATGGGTTCAATAAACCTTAATCAAATAAACCCACTTAAAGAAATACATTTCCTTCAAATCTGCTATGTACGGGTATACACTAGTCAATTGAGAAACCCACATTGATTGACTATTTTATCAAAGACCATTGGTCTAATATTAGTTTTAAAAAAGTGAAAAAAATATTTTTTTTAAATAAAAATTCTAGTCGACAATTTTAGACAAATTAATAATATTTTTCACCGAAAATACATGTTTTCAGGTCTCTTGAACCTAAAAAAGCATGTATTTACTTATTGATCTTTGTGTGTTCGTGTGTGAACGAAATTTCTTAAGGACGGAATACCGTACGAAATTGAATTGTTGAATTTAAGTTACGTTCTATAAAGAGACCCGACACGAAATTTTAATTCAAATCGGTTCCAAAAAAATAGCAGTTTATTCGTGCAATTTTTACTTTCTTTCAATTTTAAAAAACAGGTTACAACTTTTTTTAAATCGCCTCGTTTACTACATTTTTGTTATTTACAAGATGGGGTTAGTGGCATGCCAGCTGAAATTCGTGGAAAGCTGAGCCCTCGTGGTACAAAATTGTTACTTTAAGATTGCGGTCTCAATATACATTTAACGACAAATGCGTATATAATCAAACTTGTAAAAGAATTAAAATCTACAACTTTTATTTCAAGAATTTTATTACACAGCACTTTTCTGTATTTTCTCATTGAAATCGGTAAAATATGAGGTTTTTTGACTGCTATCTAATTTATGAATTTTACGATAAAACCGTGCAGACACGATAACTGAATTTACAGAAAATAAAAAAACCAATTACTTTTTCTAGAATTTCTTTTCTACAGTGCTTCGTGTAGTGTCAGTTATTAACTTTCCGTATTTAGCTCATCAAAATTAAAGTCTAACAGAGGTAGATTTTCAGTTAGCGTCATTCATTCATGATTAAAATTAGATCATGTTTTTATTCTAAATTGTTGACTCATGATTAAACATAGGTTACATTTTTAATTATTTACACATGAAAGAGAAAGTCGTGTTAGTGTTTAACCCCAGATTTGTGTGTGTATTAAGAATTAATGGATTCATGGCAAATAATAATTGATTTAATAAAGAAATACCTGTACATTTCTAGGTTAAGTAAATTCACAAACGGTTTCCTTAAGTTGTTCATTTTATTGTAAAATTTACGGTATTGTAAAGCTGCGTTTGGAGGATTTCCAAACTTTGTGTTCTTTGTAAGGGCGCAGCCTTATACTCAACAAACTCTGGAATACTGAGGAAAAACCAACAGTCGCCTTACAAAGTACGCGTTGAAAGATCGACCTTGTAAGATATTATCAATAAATTAACTTCTCATTTCAATATGGAAACCGAAACTTTTTCTCGTAACGATCTTGATAACGACTCAATCACCGGTAGGGTTTGTTGTTTTATGGTCGTACGATGACCAAAGGGAAAAGGGAAAATTTACATTTATGATCCCTTTCTCTGTAAGTAAAATGAAAGAAACGGATAGGCAACGGTCCATTTCTGTAACAAATAAAACGATATGGGGTGCAAAATCAAAATAACATGTCAACAGTTATGTAGTCGTTTATCCAATCTACATTTTGATTTTTGTAACTGTATTTTGCATTGTTCCAAAACAAAATTTACATATATTTTGTTATTCCCTTCCAAAAAAATTATTCGTTCTTCAGACGTACTTTTTCGATTTCATTTCTGAATGTTCTGTAAGATTAAACCTGGGCTCGTTAAACGAAAACTTTCTTTTAAAGTAATACTATTTTTGGGGAGAACGAGTAAAACCAAATTAAATTTTATTATGTAAAATCTAAATATAGCCTAAACATGTTTAAATTTGTCAAATATTTTACATTATTTATTTTTTTAACACACAACACAGAATTATCAAGCAATATTTTAGGTTACAATAAAATTTAAAATAATATTAGATACATTTTACCTGAGATAATAGATATATTAAATCAAATTATATTTTGATATACAATTATTCTTTGGCAAACACTATGGTATCGATTTTTGCTTTCTCTTGCCTGTATGATATATAGGAAGGAAAGTAGGCTTATTGTTTTCATGTCAATTTTTCGAAATCAAGTTTTCACCAAATATACACTTTTCAGACTCCCTGAACCCAAAAAAAAACATATTTTTAGCGATTAGTGTGTGTGTGTGTGTGTGTGTGTGAGAACAGAATACCTTTAGAACAGAACAGTTTAAACTTGAAACTTATGTTAGATACCACTAGAGGAGCCGCCAAAAATATTTTAATTAAAATCGGTTAACCGAAAGTAGTAGATTATACGTGTCATTTTTCACTTTTTTGCAATTTTCTGAAAAACGACTCCTACGATTTTTATTAAAATCGCCTCATTTACTTCATTTTTTATGCTCTAAAAGATAGGGTAGGTGCCATGTCTGACATAACTCTGATTATGTACTTTGGTTATGTATTTATCATAAAATGCACATTAAGGCCATAATCTTAAAAAAACTAATTTTCATTATAAGAGCATAACCCCACGAATTTCAGCAGACATGTCGCTTCCTTTATCTTGTATAGCAGAAAAATATAATTAATGAGGTGATTTAAAAAAAAGTTGTAGATGCCGTTTCTGAGAAAATTGCATGCATAAACTATTACATCCGGTTGGCCGATTTTAATGAAAATGCCCGTATCCGGGTCCCTTTAAGAGACTTAAAGAAAGTTTCAGTTATCAACTTCTTACGCTATTTCGTACTTCAAATATTTTTCCACAAACGCGCGCGCGCCCCGCACACATACATACGTTCGCATTCATATAGGTCAAAGGAGAGTAAAATCGGACGTTAAACCAAAAAAAAGGAGAGTAAAAATGAATGAATGAGTTCAACCATTAATGAGATTTTTATGATCCATTCATTGATTAACACAAGGAATAAAATTATGGATTTTTAACTTCTGAAATTAGAATATTCAATCAATGATTAAACAACTGTACCAATACGCGTTAATTAAGCAGTAAGACCTAATTAATTGATCACAAACCAAAACTTCGACAAAAAATTTATTTAAGTAATATTTTTTGTACAAATTAATAGAAAATAACTAAGTAAAAGCTCGGCCCATTGTTATAGTGATCAACTCAACTAGTTTCTGTGCCAGGTGTCTCAGATTCGATTCCCAGTCAGGTCTGGCGATTTTTCACCAGTCATTTTCATCTGTATTAGCCTTAATGGGCAAAAAAATCGGACGTAAAACCAAAAACTAAGTAAAGAAATTTTCGCACCCTTCCTGAAAATACTTTAATCTGTTCTTAGAAAATTTCTGAGCAAATGATTATTATTACATTTCGGACAATAGTTTTCAAAAATACCGTTACGTTGTATCTTTAGACTATTCTTAAAAATAATTTTAGGGTTAACTAAATATGTTTAGAATTTGATTTACCTATATATATTATCAGAATAAATATAATACATATTATAATTATGGATTTTTAACTTATCTGAAATTAGAATATTAAATTAATCAATGAAATAAAAATTTTAAGGTTTAATATATAATTTTTTAAGTTCCATCTATAGAAACTTCCCATTCAACCGAACTTGATTGGACCGAGACATATCCAGACAACAGAAAAACCTACTGAATGAAAACTTAAACATGATTTCAGGAATATCTATCCTTTACTTCTTAAACTTGTTATTCTGAAACCCCATTAAATAGCATTTATCTCTAGCTGTCATTGCGATACCATCGGAAAATCTGGGCACTTATAACGTATATGTTTCCGTTAGGGTCCACCTCTGAGGTTACCTTATACTAAGTTAAAGAAATTATATGACAGACTTTCTCTCTGCATGGCACCTGGCTGAAACGCAAAAGACGTAAAAATCTTCTTGCTTACCTTCACTTTTCCTCTAGTGTTTCACATCTAGTGTTTCTCGCAAAGAAAAGTCACGCCAATTTAATTTTCTTTACTTTTTATTTCATGAACTTTTTATGCTAGAGGCTGTATTTTAGGAAAAAAATCTATTTTAATGCGGTTTTTTGCAAAATATTGTAATTGTCATAAAACCAAGGGTCGGAAATGAAACATTATGTACAAAATTCGTTTAATTGTTATTTTTATTTTGTTCTAAAAGGCACTTTGAAGCTGTAACATTCTTGTCGTCTTATTTAGAAACAGAATTTTCCAAAACTGTTTCTTTGCGAGCAAAAAAAATTGCGCACAAGAAATAACGTGCATATCACAATATTATTGTGATACGTGTCTAGTGGTTGTGAAAATATCGTGAAGTGTGGGTCAGTAAGTCAATGAATATGAGCTTACCCATAATAATAGTTCAAAGAAGTTACGTTTGTTTGTTTATACGAAGTGATCTCAGTAACTAGCCTACGCAAATGTTACAAAAAAGATTTTTTGGCTTGGAAAGCTTCCTGAATAACATTTACCTATGACATAGTAATGTCATATTATGACATTAATATTTTAAATTTTGGTAAAATAATTGCAATTGCTAAAATGAAGTGATCGTTTCGTTAGTTGTTTTGGTGTATCAAGGTTTTTTTTCATTTTTTTATTTTTGTTGATTTAACGTCCACGGTTAGGTGTTTTATCTGTCTATTCTATTGCATTATATCAATATAAGGCAAGTATAAGGTACAGTATCACTGTATTAAGGCGAGACTGTATATTCAGACGGTTTTAACTGAAAATTTTGAATTTCGGTTCTTTATGTTTTTCAATAGTTTAGACCGAGATCAACCACAAAAACATTAAATTACGTGAAAAAATTATTTTAATGAAAAAATTAAGTTTTTAAGAGGTTTACCCAGAAAAATTATCGTGTAATCAAGAACGAATATTTTTCATAATTTTATACCGATCGTTTTAGAGCAAATGGAATTTTAGTTTTTAAAATATCTGCATTACTGTTTTTAATACTCGCAGCTATTGGTTCAGCTTTCTAACCAAATATTTATAGGAAATTTACTTCTTTGCGTAAATTTTGTTTTTGATTTGTGCCTTTTTGTGTTTCTGCCCGTTCCCGTAAATTTATATTTTTAACATTTTTTAACATTTTTCTTGGAAACCATTAAACATACCGGGCTAAAATTTTTACCAGTTATTTATCTTGTACATTCACATATTCCGCCACTTTTATGACTTCTTCAAAAGCTACAAACATTATTAATATGTAAAATACCGTAAAAAAGTTTCTAAAAATTTTATATTATTCCTTATCCTGTTTTTAACTTTACGGTTTAACGGATTAAGTTACGAAAATGTCAGTAGCTCGAGGAACCCGACAACTACAAGTAAATAAAGTTCCATTTCCCTATCGCTTCCGATCTTGTGAAAAATGTACCTAAAAATAGCAAATTTAACATTGGTGGGATACAAAGTAGAGTCTTTCCTTAATGACTCATCCTATACCCTTCAACTTTTTTTTCAGAATCGTTGAAAATTATTTACGAGAAGGATTTAAAAAACGTAACATCACATCTGATTTTCGCTGAGAAGGTAATCTAAACCTTCTAAAAATCAATGAGATGGTACTATTTAAAAAAAATATATATATAATTTAATTAATTTTCCTTATAACTCAATTGAAGGGGTGGGTGGAATAAGGGCAATATTGTAAAAGTGTAGCTTTCTGAAACTGAGATTTGAATATTTTACACGAGTAACATATAGTGCTATGACTTTTTCTATGTTGTAATGTTAACAATATGATATTATTTAAAGGTCTTTCAGACAAGCAATTTGTAAAATCAACAAAACATTTTTCAAGTTAATTATATTCTTTATTTTAATGAAATAAAAAATTACCCTTCTTCAATAGAGATCAATAAAAATATTGATATTATAAATATTTTTAAAATGTCGGCGAACAGCATTAATACAATGAAATTATTTATTAATAAAATTATTTATTAATAAAACTTATTTATTCCAATGGATCATTAAATACATTAACATTAAACCATTCTTGTCATTTTAGGTTATACTACCGATTTTAGATTAAGGGGAGATGGCACGATGGTTTTAACTCAAAATTTTGATTTTTGATTTTTTATGTTTTTTAATAGTTTAGGCCTATATCTACCAGAAAAAACATTAAATTACGTCAAAAACATATTTCTTTTAAGAAAAAATTAAGTTTTTATCAAGTTTACACAAAAAAATGATCATGTTACCAAGAACAAATATTTTTCACAATTTTATACTGCTCGTTTTAGTGCAAAGAGAAATTTAGTTTTTAAAATATCTGCATCACTGTTTTTTGCATTCTCAGTTGTTGGTTCAGCTTTCTAAACAACTGCTGATGGAAAATTTACTTGTTTTTGTACATTTTGTTTTTGATTTGTTCCTTCTTGTTTTTTGCGTTTTCCCGTAAATTAAAATTTTTAATACTAGGTACATTTTTCTCAAAAACCAATAAACCTACCAGGCTGAAATTTTTACCAGTTATTTATCTTGTATATCCACACATACCGACATTTTAATGACTTCCTCAGGTGCTTCAAAAATTAATAATACGCAAAAAACGTAGAACACAATTTGTAAAAATTTTATATTCTTCCTAATATTTTTAAAAAATGGTGTGGTCTAAAAATTAAATTGAAAAAATATCAGTAGTTTGAGAAGAAACCCGATGCCTATGGTGTGTAAAGTTTAATTTCCCTATCTTTTACCAATCCTATGAAAAATGTACCTAAAAATAGCAAATTTAACATTGACGGGATACAAAGTACAGTCTCCCCTTACGTTTAATATGACATGAAGTGCAGCGAGAGGAGGGTAGCAAGTAGTTTTGTAATAAAAGAAAATGAAATCGATGGTAATATTTTTACTATTTAAAAAAATCCACATAAGTTATTTCATCCGTAATTTTACATTCAATGTTCATTGAGAAATCAAATTAATTATATAAACACACGCAGCATAGAAATATAGAATGAAATTTTATAATACAAAATATAGCACGAATAAATTAATAAACAAAAAATAAATAAATAAACAAATAAACAAGACAAACGCCACCAACTGGAAATTATAAGCAACACTAAACAGGTACAAAATAACTCATAATAATTGTATTAAAATAAAAGAGTACATCGTCATAGAAACTAGCAAGTTTGCAAAAAGACTTGAAAATACAAAATATAAGATACATAGATGTTGAGTTCCTTCTCCGATTGCTGGTTGCAATTCGAACCGGTCTTATGTAAACATATTTATAGCTTTCATTCATCCATCAGTTAAGTAAAATAATAAAATGTCACCATACGTGCAAGTACTAAGCCTATAAATGTTTAATATTTAATGTGAAAACAAACACGATTCTACGTTCAATCTTATCATAATCTTAAAGGTCAGATAAACAACATCCTATCTATGGAGGTAAGAAAATAATTTATCCATTAGAATTAATTTTCTATTTTGTCATGTATTTATTCGTATTCGATCCAAGAAGAAAAATTTGCAAATTTATTTTTGAAATAATTTTTTTCCGATGTAATTGCGTTGAATTAATGAAATTTTATGTTAGTGTTTATATAATCATTTTCTTTTCAATATTCTTTTAAGTTAATTAAGTTAAATTACTCAGGCCGGGCGTTCATTAAATATCCCTTGAATCAAGATATTATAATGACATTTAGAGCGAAATTTCAAAGGTAATATATAAACATTTTTTATTTATTTCTCTTCTACATAAATATCACTCAAATGGATGTGTGTATACGAGAAATTTGAACAAAATCAATTTTGGCTTTTAAAATTAAGGGAAGATTGCGCTATGGTTTTAACTCAAAATTTCGATTTTTGGTTTTTTTATGTTCTTCCATAGTTTAGGCCTAGATCGACCAGGAAAACATTAAATTTGCAAATTTAAAAAAAATTTCAAAAAATTTAAAAAAAATTTAAAAAAAAGTCAAAAAAAATTTTTATGAAAAAATAAAGTTTTATCAGATTTACACAGAAAAATTATCATGTTACGAAGAACGAATGTTTTTCATAATTTTATACCCCTCGTTTTAGTGCAAAGACAATTTTAGTTTTTAAAATATCTGCATCACCGTTTTTAATATTCTTAGCTGTTGGTTCAGCTTTCTTAATAACTGTTGGTGGGAAATTTACAAATTGTTTGTGTACGTATTGTTTTTGATTTGTTCTTCTTGTTTCTTACCTTTTCCCGTAAATTAAGATTTTTAACATTAATGTACATTTTTCTCAGAAACCAATAAACCTACCAGGCTGAAATTTTTGCTAGTTAATTATCTTGTATAGTCACACATACGGACATTTTTATGACTTCCTTAGATTACTCCAAAAGTTAGTAATACGTAAAACACGTAGAAAACTATGTAAAAAGTTTCTGTTATTCGTTATTTCAAAAAAATGATATGGTCCAAAGATAAATTCAAACAATGTCAGTAGCTCGAGAAGAAACCCGACACCTATAGTGTGTAAAGTTTCATTTTCCTATTTTTTAGCAATCCTATGAAAAATGTACCTAAAAACAGGAAATTTAATATTGGCGGGATACAAAGTACAGTCTCCCCTTAAAACATTCTACACTGCATTCTCCGTAAACTGGTGTATTTTAATTATTGTAAGAATGTTCACAATTCTTTATAGGTTTTTAAATTTAACGTTGCTTAATTAAGTATGCCTAAAACCAATTATTGAGGTGATCTCAACGTGTCGAAGTGATTTTTGTTAAGGTTTAAAAATTTGACGAATTATTCCGGTAAATTAATTTTCCCTTGTAAATGATCCATCGTCTCAGAAACCGTTTATATAAAGCTGAAATTTTGGAAGCATAATATTTACCTTCATTTTAAATTATCATATTAAAATTATTAACAAATGTTACAATATATGAAGGGAAGGGAAGTATTGTTTTTATGTTGATATTTCAAAATCGAGTTTTCACCGGAACATCGAAGTTTTCAGTTATCGGAGCAAAAAAACAAGTTTTCACCGATGAGTATGCGTGCGTGCGTGTGTGTGTGTGTGTGTGTGTGTGTGTGTGTGTGAGTGTGTGTGTGAGTGTGTATTTTTTAAATACCGTACTTTCTCGAATATACTGCGCACCCGATTTTCGAAAGTACTTCAGAAGATATTAACACTGTCAAAAATAAAAAAAAACTTACCAATTAATTTATACACATTGAAAAATCTTGATAACTTTGAATAATTCACTGGCGAAAAAAGGTAAATTTTCATTGTACGTATCACAATAAACTAAAACAACTGCTCAACTATAAAAAGTTACTCCCTAGTCGTCGTTATCGTTGTCGCTGTCTTCTTCAATACCGTCGCTGTCAGAACCCGCATCTGGATTTTCGTCCCAAAATGTGTCATCTTCTGAGCAATCGAGCGCATTAGAAACGCTGCATTTCAAAAAGCTGTTTTAAACTAACTCTGATAAAATCCATGCCCCTGCAGTTTTAAGGGGAGACTGTACCTTGTATCCCGCCAGTGTTAAATTTGCTATTTTCACGCACAAGCTATTTTCTATATTTTTCTCATGAAGATGTCCAAGAAAGATTGATTTTGATTTGACACTCATGATTAATATTAGGATACGTTTAACATTATTTACATTGGCAATGGAAAGTTGTGAGAGTGTTTCATCCAGATCTTTACTAATTAGAGTATACTTTTCTTAATCAATGTACAAGAAAGTAAAAAACTAATAAAACACTGTCGAAACTCAAGCACACGTGTTTATTTGTAATTTTATACATCTGGCTTCGCTATGGTCAAAGCCTGTATGGCGTCTCCTCTCGCTCTCTGCCTCTGAATCTCTCAAGTCACGCGTTATATTTTTATATAATTCTAAATATGAATAACATTAATTATTTCTAGAACAAAACTAACTCGGATTATAAATTTTATTTCATAACTTACTAGCAACCCCCGCTTGCTAAAGTTGCAGTCATAAATATTTTACTCTACAATGTTCTTTATTTACATTATTATAGTAATACAAATTTAATTGATATAGAAATGGTCCTGCCCATAACAGGCAGGTGGAGTGTTAAATTATTTGCACTCGATCTGCTAGTTCCAGGGCTACAAAAAATACTTCTGTTTCTTATGACATGGTCAGCCAATTATATTACTGAAGCATTTAAGAACAGAAGAGGTAGAGGTGTAAATGACACTAATCAGAGTTATCTCCTCTGAAAGTAATGATCTTCATTATACAGCCAGACCCTGCGGTGAATGAAGTGAAGGTGTAATTTGCAGGGTGGAAAGTAACATGCTTTTCAGAAAGCCCGGCATGCTGATAAGCGTACTTTTCCACTCAGTGAGGAAGGCATCGGTAAACCAACTCACTCCTCGTTTTACTTAGTAAAACCTCTAGAGGTTCAAACCAGCCTTTCGGCTGATGACGTTAACAACAACATATAAATAGTCATGAAAACTTTGTTTTTATTTAAGTAAACTTTTACAATACTCATTAGGTAAATAAAACTGTCAAAATTTCTTGAGAATAAAATACAACCAAATTATATGTTCAGTAAATATACCGATTTGATGAAGTTTTAGAAGGAAAAGTCAAATTTCTGCTTCGGACAGAAAAATATTTTTAAAAAATCAGTTCAGGCTCCTTCCGTGGTCCCTCCCACCTAGGCTCTGGAATATCTAACCTCATAAAAGCCATAATGTAGAACAAAAACATTATTTTCAACCCTTTAGGACTAAATTTTTAAGGGTTTCAATAGCCTGAAACCTGCACCGGCATCATAGTTATAACATAAAAAAACTGCATAAAATTTGTTTCAGTAATTTAGGAGATAAAGAGGAACATACACACACATACGTACATCGCACACATATATAGATATTACCTTACATCTGTGTTAGTTTACCTTTAATATTAAATTCAATTTTAGAAAGATTTAACCAAACACTGAGTATATTAAAATGTAAATAACTAGAAAAATAATAGATCTAATAATTCACATTAAAGATATACTAAAATATCAATGGAGGTAAATAAGAAAAAATAAACTCTAAATTATTAACTGGTTATTAAAGTGAAAAGTTCGTTTCGTATAAACCGGAAAGCGGAGAAATATTAATTGTGAGAGCCGCTCTCATCTCAGTTCATTAACTGAAACTTTGGTCCCCGGCTGGGAATCTAATTGACAGGAAGCACAGTTTCCTTTGCTAGTCTGCATTCGGTCCACCTGACCGATCAAAGTGACCCTTCCATTCCATGTAGCACATTTCATTAAGATCTCATCTATTTAGTTATCCACTCAACACACTTTCATATCTAGACAGTTACTTAACCTGACTTGTCCAACTCATTATAAAAAATCTGGTGTGAAACACTCACACAACTTTCTCTTGCCGATGCTAAAAATGACCAATAATCTAGTAATAAAACATTAGAAATAAACAACAAACTAACCTCAAAAAACATAACCTTATTTAAATCATGAGTGAAAGACGCAAAATGAAAATCGACCCCAGTTTGGCTTAAAAATACGGAAAACCACTCTTTCATGCTAAACTAAGCTCTGTAGAGAAAAATGCTCTAAATAAAATTTGTAGAACTTTTAATTTCCTATAAATTTGATTTTAAACACTTTTGTCGTAAAATGCTTACTAAAGCCGAAATCTTAAAAAAATTGATTTTTCACACGTTTTCAAGAGAAAAAAAATAAAATTGCTAATTACCGCTAAACTAAGCGTTATACAAAAAAATGTTTGAAAATAAAGTTGTAGAATTTTTAATTCTCCACAACTTTAATTATATACATTTTGCGGTAAAATGCATAATAAAGCCGTAATCTTAAAATAAACAATTTTTTTACGTAAAAACAACCTCACCAAGGGTTTCAGCAAACATGGCGCCTACCCTATCTTGTAGAGCATAAAAAATTTATTAAACCAGGCGATTTTTTTAAAAATCGTAAGACTAGTTTTTGAGAAAATCGCAAAAAAGCGAAAAATTACACGAATAAATTACTATTTCCGGTTGACCAATGTTGATGAAAATTTTCGTGTCAGGTCCGGTAGTGGTATTAAACTTAAATTTTAAGTTTCAAGTTCGTACGATGTTCCGTTTTTGAGATATTCTGTTCACACACAAATACACACACACACACACCAATCGCTAAAAACAAGTTTTTTGGGTCAGGGGGTTTGTAAACGTGTAGATCCGGTGAAAACTCCATTTCGTAAAATCGACAAGAAAACAATACTTTCCTTCCTTTATATTCATATAGACAAGAGAAAGTAAAAATGTAATCAGTATTCACTAATATATTTTATAATTGAAATAAAATCAATATTCTGCGCTCATTTTTAATTATTAAACTTTAATTGATTATTAGGATCGATGGTTTGTAATTGAAACCCATTCAAAGTTCTTCTGGTTATAAACCATTCAAATGATTATCAACTGTTGCTTACAGTAGAAAATGATACGTACATAAAAGATTTCCGTTTCTAATTTAAGCTGTCAATCTGAACGTATATATAAACGCAAAAGCCGACTTAATAATTGAGATAATATTTTGCAGACCTGCAACTCAACAATTTTCAATTTTTAACGTTATTGTCAAATAGATTAACACCACTTCGTTATACATAACGAAATATGCACAAATTTTTCCATACAAATCTATATATATAAAATTTGATGTATGTGTGTGTGTGTGTGTGTGCGTGTGTGTGTGTGTGTGTGTGTGTGTGTGTGTGTGTGTGTGTGTGTGTGTGTGTATGTTCCCCTCTATATCTTAAATTACTGAACCAATTTTCATGCAGTTTTTTATGTTGTAACTGATGCTGGTGCAGGTTTTAGGCTATTGAAACACTTAAAAAGTTAGCCCCAAAAGGGTTGAAAATAATGTTTATGTCCTACATTAAGGCTTTTATGAGGTTAGATAATCTGCTGCTTTTAAACCAGCTGATGTGATTCAAATAAAGATTTGTCATAAATAAAGTCATATAATTTACCAAATAGCGACGTGGTACTAAGGATCAGCTGGTGACAACATTACATGATAATGTTATTGTTTTTTTTTATGTAGATACGATTTTGCATTGTTGAGTATTTTATAAAAGTAAAGTTCCGTTTTCTTTGTTTTAATTTTCTTTTAACTGGTAAGTGATCAATTGCTTTGATCTTTTATTTTGACTTTTATTATACTCAACGTAGATTTAAGTTTTTGGTTCTGAAAATTATATTTTTTGTGGTTGTTTTTTTTTGTTTCTTCCATTTTCAATAATTCCATCAAAAAAACATCACTAGGAAGAAAATCTTCAAAAGCAAAATAACTTCAAAACACAAGAACTGCTGAAATTTTAAACTGCTACATATTTTACAAAAATGTAATTACACCATTTTTCGCGTGCAAAGCCGCGACGGGGCATGCATGCTAGTAAAATAATAAAACATAAAAATTGTTGATTGAAAATTTTCTACCAAATCAGTTATACGAAATTATTTATAAAAAGCTTAACTTTAAAATATTAATAAATTAATTTCATTCAGCTCTTTGTTTTCTATTTTTAGTAAAGCGTAGAGAAAAGTTACAATCATGAAAGATTTGGTACGTGAATTTCAACTGATCTAATTTTCATAAGATCAGAAGTAAAAATAACAACTTTTAAATTGATTCCCATCTTTCTCTTCTTAAGCGGATACGGCTGTTCTAATGGACAAATTAAGGGAACTTAAATTCGATACAAAAACTTATAAGTGTAATGTTTGAAACCTATTCGTAACAACTTTTTTTCATCTCATAGTAACTTTTTTCTCGTATATTTCAAATTTTTAGTAAAATAAAACCAGATTAAAATCGGAATTTTCCCAACTCTACTCTTTCGGGCTTTTATTTTAAGATAAAAATTAACATCAGTTAACATAGATTAAATAAGATATAAAACTCTACAACTTTTATCGCTAAAAATTAAGTTATAAGGTAAAATAATAATTTTCTTTTAAAATCGTTTCAAAATTATATATTATAAAAATTTAGGAGTGTTGAATTACGTATTATTTCACAAACATTGCGTAGCCTCCGTGATCTCTAAAGCGTTTAGAGCGCTAGAGTGCGTTGCACACATTTTTTCTAATTAGCAAAAACGTTACGAATTTCAATTAAATTTCATATAAGTAATGTTTTTAAAAATTAAATATAATAATATTAAATTTTTAAACATATTTATAGACTATTTATTCTGTAAACGAATACAAATACAAGAATTTATTTTAAACTACAATGCACCAACATGTGTAAAGAAAACATGATACATAAAATGTTTCAACCAGCGAAAAGTAACCTGATAACATTATTTTATTTTATTTCATTATAATGCTTTCATTATTTACTACTTTTTCAAAGAGTTGGCCTTAAATTCGAATACTTTCTAAATCATTTACAATTTTACTTTGTTTAAAATGCGTGAGCGTTTTGCCATAACTTTTATCAGTTTATTGTATTCTTTTTTTCTCTCCCAACATTTTTTATGTTCAAATTATACTAACCCGTACCCTTAAATCATGAATGACTTTATGCATATCTGAATGCCTTATCTGAATTACTATTAACCTACCTTATATCGCTTTCTTTTGTATACAGTTTGACATAACCAAACAACATTTACAACTCGTGCTTAGTGTATTTACACTATAATATATTATACTTCTACACATTGCATCTTACACGATTTATATTCTTTCGTGAACACATTCTTTGCCATTTTCTCCTTTAATAATATTCTATTTACATCAATAATACAAATTTCACTTGAATTTCTTCGTTTGTTTTACTTTTCAAGTCAAAACCTATAAACTTAGTCAACTTAGATTCTACAAGATTCCTAGAATACAAATTAAATTTAAACAAAAACGTTTTAAAAATAAATCTGGTGTGATACACTCACACGACATTTTCTTGTCAATGTAAATAATGAAAAACATAAGCTAATTTTTTAAAATTAAATTTTTAAGGTCTCATCGATTACTAGGTCATTAGCTACCATATCACATGAATATATACAAAGAAAAAATAATAAAACAGATTTATATTATGAGATCATTCATAAAACAAAAAATGGAAACATAGATCATTGAAAATTTAGGAGCGCAAAATGAAAAATTAAATGAAAAATAAAATCGTACAATGAAAACAAATGAAGTAGGCTAGATAAGGCGATTTTGAACAGAATCGCCTATACAGTAAAATACTAGAGAGTCTGTCTAGGAAGTAAACTAACACGATTGAGCAAATAACTTCGAAAGGTGACCAGCTAACAGGCATAAACACACTCTTACGGAAGTTCCTAATTCATTCAAACCAAAAAACAAGTCAGGAATATTTTCAAACTGATAAAATCATGATTCGTGATTTTTTCTGATTGAATTAACAATAATTTACAATTCCTGGTGGTCTAAATAGCTGAACAATAATTTTTTAAAGCAACAAATTTCAGAAAATAAATTAAGGATTCTTAAATCTCCATAAAGTTTTCTCATAAAAATAGTTGAAAATTAAAGAATATAGAAAGGAGGTAACTTCATATATAAATATAAAAGTTATTTCAATGATGGTCTTGTTTACTAAAAATGTAAATATTTTTAAAATGGTTGTAACAAAATTAAGTAATAAAATTCAAATGGGTAACTTTTCTACGGTTACAAATTTATCTGATAATCTAAATTAAAATTATATTTTTTTACGTTTTTTTAACTTCCTTGATATACCCGGCATTAAATTACACTAACAGTAGTAGTATGGGAGCAATTTATTAAATGTAGGCCTATAAATACTACTGTCGATTTCTTTATTATAGATACCCGAGTTTGGAGCCTTGTTTCTTCAAAACGGTTTGTTTAATTTTAACGTACTATACACCAAAATTTAGATAATTTCAATCTGCGTTGTTACATGTCAGTTTCATATTTTTAGCGTTTTTAGTATTGCGATATCTGGATGAGAAGGAAGAAAAGCTGGTGTTTTTGTTGCTGCAACACATTGGATGCATTTAGAGGCTTAGAACTACAAAACCGCTTGACCGATTTATTTGAGATTTCGCCGGAATATATACTTGTATGTTGTTATTTTACGTACGAAATTTCAGATTTTAAGCATATTTATATTTTGAGTTATTAGTAAAATTCTGAACCCCTGTTAACTCCGTAACCGCTCATTAATTCGGCAATTTCAAAAAATCATTGTACTCAATATAAAAAAATTAATAAAAATTCATTAATGTTATGGAACAGAGATTGACCAGTTATACGGTAGAACTTTTTAGATATTTAAATAATGGTTGATACTGCGGGGGTTGGAAGAAACTTAACCATGTTGCCACGTCTTTTAATCGGCTGTGTTCTATTCTCTTCCTGCTAAAGTCTCCTTTTGACGTTAACATACAACTAGTAGTAGTTAACTATTGTAAGTAAATGATGAATGGGTATTAACATTGCACTGTCATGTTTGTTATGCGTTAGCTGGAAGGACAGGTCCCTGGTATGCTAATAAAAATAGGTAGTAGGCCTACCAAGTTACAACGCGGCAACACGGTTAAGCTTCTACCACCCCCCGCAGAATCAACCATTATTTAAATATTTTAAAAAATCTACCGAATAACTGGTCAATCGCTGTTCCATAATATTAATGAATTTGTATTCAATTTTTTTATACTGAATAAAATGATTTTTCAAAATTGCCGAATTAATGGGCAGTTACGGAGTTAACAGTGATTCAGAATTTTGCTAATAACTCAAAATTTAAATTTGCTACAAACCTGAAATTGCGTAAGTATAATAAGAATATACAACTTTATATTCCGGCGAAATCTCAAGTAAATCTGTCGTGCGGTATTTGAGTTATAAGCCTCTAAATGTATCCGATTTGTTGCAGCAACAAAAAAACGGCTCTTTTTTTCTTCTCATCCAGAAATCTTAATATTAAAAAAAGCTAAAAACATGAATTTAACATGTAACAACGCAAATTGAAATTAGCTAAAGTTTAGTGTATAGTTCGTTAAAATTGAACAAGCGGTTTTGAAGAAACAAAGCTCCAAACTCGGGTATCTATAATAAATAAATCGACAGTAGCTCCCTATATTAAATAAATTATTCATTCAGATTCATAAGCCATAATGTTTACAATCTTTGAAGTTAACTGGTTCATTTTATCGTAAAAGAAATTGTCAAAAACTGGCACTACCGTAATTAGTGCCCAGATACATTATAAAAACGAATTTATTAACAATCTGGTTTCTCAAAAATCGTTAGAGGTTACCAATTCAAACTTTGCAGACCTACCATATAACATAATATTCATAAGTTTGGAAGTAAAAGTACTAACTTTAGTTACGTAATGTATGAGATAAAAATCTGGTGTCCAACACTCACACGACTTTCTCTTACCAATATAAACAATGAAAAAAAAAAAAAAAATTACAACATTTTAATCATGAGTGAATGATTCTACTCGTAAATTAAAAGTCCAACTCTCTTGGTTTAAAAATACGGAAAATCACTAATTGACGCTAAACTAAGCACTGAAGAAAAAACGCTTCAAATATTAGTTGTAGATTTGGTGTTTTTCAATTACAATTGTTTGCATTTTCTCTATAAAATGCATATTAAGGCTGTAATCTTTAAAAAAAAACGATCTTTAATAAAATTCTAATTGCCGTTTTTGAGAAAATTGCAAAAATCATACGAATAAATTGCTACTTTCAGTCGACCGATTTTGATGAAAATGTTCGCGTCGACTCTTCTAATGGTAAATTTAACTTCTAAGTTTCAACTTCGCACGATTTTACGTTGTTGGTTATTTCGTTAACACGCAAACCAATCAGTAAATATAGCTGTTTTTTTTTTTGGCTCAGAGGGCCTGAAAACATGTATTTTTGGTGATAAGTCGATTTTGAAAAATCGACGTGTAAATATTGCTTCTTTACCTGTGTTTTATATAGAGCAATGAAATACAAATTGAAAAAATTTGCAAAAATTTCTCCATTATAGGCCTATCTATATTATGTTTAAAAACCAAGTTAATTTCAACATTTTATAATGATTTTACTACAGTAATTAAAAAACATATGTTACATAAGGAGCCGTATTATGTTTCTGAAATTTCAGCTTGATACATTTTACGGTTTTTGCAACAATGGGTCATTTATATGAAAAATACTAATTTACAGGAACCAACAAAATTATAAGCGTCAAAAAACTCAACTTCGAAACTTTAGGGTAACGTCAGTATTTGGTTAAAAACAAAAAAGGTAGGTACTGTTGTAAAACGTAAAAATGTATGAAGTAGTCCTGTATTTCAAGGAAAGGATTCCCTTCAAAAAGAAACAAACATTTATTATGAAAATTGAATTTTTCTTAATTTTTTCAGACATTATTTAATCAAGTTACGTCAACTGCAAAGAACTGTGGAACTACGAAGGATTAAAGGATGTACACGCTTGGAAAGAATAAGGGATGAGGAAATAAGGCCAGAATGGGTATTTAACACTTGAACGAAAAAATAAAGGATTATCGCCAAAAGTGGAGACAGCACATGGCAAGGATGTTAGATTACCGGATACCTAAGCAGGCGCACTGGTATGCTCCACAAGGTAAAAGGGGTGTTGGTAGACCTAGGAAAAGATGAAGATAGATGATATAGTACATGAGTTTGGAACAGGCTGCGGCCTAATCCTTGGTTGGAAGAAGAAAAAGAAGAAGTAGAAGAAGAAGAAGAAGAAAAAGAAGAAAAAGTTACATCAACTTTAAAAATTTATAAAAAACATTATTAAAAATTAGTAAACGGTATTAACACTAGTAAAAACTCACAATTTTATTAGTAAGTTATTTTAGGTAAAGCAAAAAAATTAAATTTTCTTAAAATTTCTGTTTACATGCCTCCTTAAAATTGTGCCAGTTTCGTTTAGTTATAATTTATTTTTGTTTTGTATGAACTGTGTTAAAGAGTTTGTATTTTATTTTATTGTGTAGCAGAGCATATTTTCCTTCAAAAATTTTTCTAGAAACATCATTTATAATCTAAATAAACACAGAAAATGTGGCCTACCTAATGAGGAAACTAAAATCCTTAACTAAATCGGCTTTCAAAAATTGTTAAATCCGTTTTGAGAAAAATGGATCTGTTTAGGAGAAAAATGGATTTTTGTATCGGAGTCAAGTTTTTTAAAATTAATACTGAATTTTAAAAGACCCTCTTGTATTAACTAAGAAACCCTGGTTTTCAAAGTATAGTGGAATCGTTTCAGAAGTTTTTTCTCCAAAACGGCTTTAACATTGTTAATAACGTATTTAAGAACCTGAATAACTTTAAAACAAATAAATGAAAAAATTTAAAAAATCATTAGAGTACAATTTTAATTTTGAACCGCAAAAGTACAATTTATTTAATATGTTTAACAGATGCATATATTAAAAGTGTTAATTCTTTTTAAAAGTGTAATTTTCTTTAAATAACCGGTTGTCCGTCGATGAATATTTAAATAAGAAATAATTACAATCTTTGTGTTTTATAAACGTGTCATTTAAGTTTAAATTTCCTTAACTGAAGCAATCGAGGTCTGTTCTGTTAATATATTCCAAGTTTTTTTATACTCATACCGGGTGTTAAAAAAAACATAAAAATCTGTTGTGAAACACTCACACAACTTTCTCGTACCAAAGCAAATAATGACCAGTATAACCTACCATTAGTAATAAAACATTAGAAATAAATAAAAAACTAACCTCAATCAACATAACCTAATTTTCATCATGAGTGAAAGACGCCAAATGAAAATCGACCTCAGTTTGGCTTAAAAATACGGAAAATCAATATTTCACGCTAAACTAGGACCTGCAGAGAAAAATGGTTTAAACAAAGTTGTAGGTCTTTTAATTTCCTATAAATTTGATTATGCACACTTTTGTCGTAAAATGCATACTAAGGCCGAAATCTTAAAAAAATCGATTTTTCACACCTTTTCGTGAGAAAAAAACATAAAATCGCTAATTACCGCTAAACTAAAGGGTTATACAAAAAAATATTTAAATAAAAGTTGTAGAATTTTAAATTCTTTATATTTTTTATTGCATACATTTTTGCGCTTAAACGCATATTAAAGCCGTAATTTCAACAAAACAAATTTTGTAGGTAAAAACAGCCTCAACAAGAACTTCAGCAAACATGCCGCCTACCCTATCTTGTAAAGCATAAAAAAATTTAGTAAACGAGACGATTTTTTTAAAAAATCGTAAGACTAGTTTTTGATAAATCGCAAAAAAAAGAAAAATTACACAGACACACACACACACACACACACACACACACACACAGACAGACACACACCAGACTAATCGCTAAAAACATGTTTTTTGGGTTCAGGGAGTCTGAAAATGTGTAGATCCGGAGAAAACTCGATTTCGAAAAATCAACATGTAAACAATACTTTTGCTTCCTATATATTTCTTATAGGCAAGAGAGTGTAAAAATGAACTTATACTTTTTTGTTTACAGAATAGTAATAAACCATAAGTTTTCCCAAGAAATATAAAATTTTTAGTATACATTGGTCGTGTATTTAATGATAATAAAACTTTTTGAGGGTCAAGTTAACAATTTTCGGAACATTATTGATTGCCTGTTTGATCACAAAATTAATAAAAAAGCTCTCATGTTCATTTCAAAATGTCAGCTCCGGTGAAAAAAGTACGCCGGAAGAGCACCCTTCAGTGAAACAATTTTTGCTACCTATCTGAAGGTGTAAAACCGGCAGAGGTTTTTAACACCAACCGTTCATTTTTGCTATCCGGAAGTGTAAAACCCGTAAGACTGTTGAAACAGTATGGTAAAAAGTGTATAAATGAGTGAAACAATTTAATTCGGGAAAGAAAATGTCACTGATCTCCATCGCTCTGGAACACCGATTGAAGTTTCAACTACCTCGTTCAAAGTAGCACAAATTATTTCACTCGCGAAAACAACTCGAAGGACAACGTATTGTGCGGTTCCAAGCTCCGTGGAGTTGCGGGGTGAAGGGTATTATGAATGAGTGACGCATGCTGGGAGAACGATTGTTGTATTACTCTGATAAAAAACATTCGTTTTCAAACTTTCCGTATTCAAGATATTTGTTTGTATTTATTACATTTATTTATTTACATATTTAGATATAAATTAGCAAGTTAAATATTATGAATCCGACCAAGTTAATAACCCGGTAGGTCTTTGTTAAATTATTGCGCCGGATAAGAATATTTTTTTAGTCTAGTTAGTACACGCTACCACTACAAATGCATCAGCTGTGAAACACTACTAACTCATTCATTTTCCCACTACTATAATGGGATTCGAACCCAAGACCGCATGATGAGAGGCGAGTTGGTAACGTGCTCGCCTCTCATCATGCGGTCTTGGGTTCGAATCCCATTCAGGCACGGCATCTTTTCATACGTTACAAAAAAATCATTTCATCCTTCACCGTCTGCATTAGCAGTAATTGCAGAACAGTCGGACGTTAAACAAAAAAAAAAAAAAAAAAAAAAACTACTATAACAACGCACTGCATTCCTTCCAACTACACGGAGCTGGGATTCAAGCAATACAGTGAACAGAGAATAGTATTTCTCCATGCTCCGACACACAGTATGATCAGCATTATGGTGAAGATATATGGGCGCTCTCTTAAAACGTGTGAAATTCAAGCATGTAACGCCCCACCACCATCTGCACTGCTCAGAGAACGATTGAAACGCTCGAGAATTTGGGTTAAGGAGAAAAGGCACTTGTTCCTTATAGCCCAAATTTCATCCTGATTCATTTTAATTTATTCGGCCCGCTCAAAGACTTTTTACGCGGTACCAAGTTGGTCGACAACGAAACGGTCGAAAAAGCGGAGCATTAATGGTTCAAACAGCACGGTAAAGATTTTTCTACTGTGGGAACTAGAAAGCTCACAGAACGGTGGGACAAGTGTCAACATGTTTTAGGGTACGTGAAAAAAAATTTTAAGTTTTTTTGTATTTGAATAAATCGTTATTTCTCTCCATCAATGATGTCTCATTAATTACTGAACGTCCATCGTATTATAGTTGGAAGCCACTACAACCAAAATAAGATGGTTTCATATTTTATAATTACACTAACACGGAAATCAGAATTTTAGCGGTAATTAGCGATTTTCTGTTTTTTTTTCTCACGAAAACGTGTAAAAAAATCTATTTTTTTGTAGATTTTGGCCGTAGTATGCATTTTACGACAAAAGTGTATAATAAAATTTATAGGAAATTAAAAGATCTAAAAATTTTTATTCTAACCATTTTTCTCTACAGAGCCTAGTTTAGCGTGAAGGAGTGATGTTCCGTATTTTTAAGCCAAACTGAGGTCGATTTTCATTTTGCGTCTTTCACTCATGATTAAAATAATTTTATGAATATTTTGAGGTTAGTGTTTTGTTTATTTCTAATGTTTTATTACTAATGATAGGTTATATTGGTCATTATTTGCATTGGCAAGAGAAAGTTGTGTGTTTCACACCAGATTTTTAATTTTGTTGAGTGTCAGTCTATCGTTCAGGTTTGACGAAATATAGAAGTTAAAATTAAAACTTAATTATAAAGTTTTAATGTAAATCTTCAAAACAGGATGCCGTAAAGAGAAACATAATTTCTTTTTTTACTTAGTTTATTAAAATTATACAATGTTAGTTTTATAATGAAAACTACATTTTTTATTATTGTTATTATTATTATTATTATTAAGTGATAATAATAGTACTTTTGTTTATAATTTTAATATTGTGTATACATTGTAGGTTACTACGTAATGGATATAAAACTTAATTAGTTGATGACTACTTTTCCGGAGCACCCTGTATATTTAACTTAGAACATCGTTAGTAAAAACAAATTTAATGGCTACACACTAAATTTATTTAAAAAAATGTATATTAGTAGATATGTGTGGGTATTATTAGGTTGATTGTATATAAGTCAATTTGTATAAAATTGTATGCTTAGAGAACTAATGTCCTTCACACTGTAACTGTTATTAGCTATAATTAATATTACATATTTGTCGCCGCTAAAACTAATAAACATAAGAACAGAATTCTATGAAAGAAAATAACAATGTAGCGATACATTAAGTCTATTAGTATTTTCAATAGCTTGAATGGGGTTGCGCTACATCTGGGTTTGCAAACATCACTGGGTGAGTAAAAACTAATGTTATTATTAGAATATACTTGCCAAGTTTCAGAATTGTATCTCTTTGGGAAAATATACGTACCGGGTGATTTTTTAGTCCTGTTACCCAATTGTTAATGTCTGGTAATTTTTTTCTAAGAAAGGGATATTTAGTTTTGTGACACAAATTTGGTAGCCCTACTCATCCGGTATAGATACGACAGTTTGAGTTGAATCTCCTTGAGTTGCGTAAAATTTTGTGCTGTTTCCAGTTGTGTTACGAACAGAATGTCTTTTACCCTAGAATAACGGGTTTTCATTCTTGAACAATATTTTACTACAAAATCGTATGCGAGTGTAAAAGAATCATTTCAAATTAAATTTTTTGGTGTTCCTCCACTCTATTCTAGTCAATTTTTAGGCTAACTAACTGATTTTTAGAGGCAGGTATTGTTTGCAGCAGAAAACGTAGTGGTCGACCAACTCTCTTGACAGATGACGTTAAGAGAATGTGAAAACAAGATTGCTCAATTCTCCATGGAAAAGTTTACAAAAACTTTCCTCGCATGTTGATTTGTCATGTTCGAGTGCTCAGAAAGCTGCTAAAAAATTGAAATTGTATCCGTATCACATACGATTAGTTCTAGAGCTTCAGCCTCCAGATTTAAACAAGAGATTGTTTTAGGATCAAATATATTCTGTTCGTAGCGCGACCGGAAATGGCACAAAATTTTACACAGCTCAAGGAGAATCAACTCACACTGCCATATCCATACTGGTTGAGTAGGGCTACCAACTTAGTGTCACAAAACAAAATTTATTTTTTTTTAGAAAAATATTACCAGACATTAACAATTGGGTAACAGGACTAAAAAATCACTCTGTATAAAATTTATCCCAAAAGGTAGTTATTCCTTTTCTACCGCGTAGGTAAAAAAGGTTTAAACGTAAATGTTAAGTTTTTATACCGACAATTAATGTGAACAAATGTGCTGAATTTCAGCTTCCTAGTTCAAAGGGAAAACAGAAAATTAATGGTAAGTAAGAAATAAATGAATGTCAACATGTCGAAAGTTCAAAAGAAAGGTTTTCAGTAGCTCGTATTTCTGAACTAGTAAAAGAAGAAGTTGACTGGATGGTACAAAAGAAATTAGTAGCTGAATACTTTCATTGAAAGTATAATATTGAATGATTCAACATAAAAAATACCTATTTTAATGCGTCTCGTTTATAAAAAATTACAGATGGCCGCTAAGCTAATTGTTCAACCACAAATTATTACAAACGAGTTTTTCTTTAAGAGTCAAAATAGTATTGAAGTTAATAATTTTTTGTAAGATACAAATTACTCGCATGTGCAGTAAAACCCAATCAATACGATTATTAGAAAACAGCTTTATGTAATGATATTACACGGAAAAGTGGTTTAGCCGAAATACAAGTAATTGCTAATATTTTACAATTAAAATGAGACTTGGAAAACGTGATTCACTCTGCTTGTACTGTTTTCATCTCTCCCACTCCTGTGCAACGATACTATTCCGCTAGTATCAATTCAGCTGTCAACTTTGACGCTGATCCAACTATGACAAGGAGCCAGTTAGAAGGACTACATAACCAAACATAACTCTTCTCCAGTCTTTAGTTGGCGTTTGCACATAGGAAATTTTTTACTATGTTGTTCTGTAATATTACATATTATAGTGTTGTCAAAATCCAGTAACTGTATTTCTTAAGATTCTTTGAAAAAATTTTAAGCCCTACAGAGGTTGATTTTCATTTCACGTCATTTACTGACGATTAAAATTAGGTATGTTTTTTGAATTGTTAGCTTTTGATTAAAAATGGGTTATATGTTTCATTATTTACATTGGCTAGAAAAAGTCGTGTGAGTGTTTCATCTAAGATTTTTTTCTAACTTTAAAGGTTATTATTAAAAATTTGTTAATTTTGCCGAGATTTTGTCCTAAATACATTAACAATTTAAACCGAACAAATATTTCAGTAGGTGATTTATAAAAAGGTGACAATCATAATTTATCAGCCCGTAATTTTTTGTAACATTTAATTAACATACTTGCAACGCCTGTTAAATTTTAAACAATGCTCATGTTTCTTTTTAATTGCCATGTTCACTTCTGATTCATACTTTCATGTGTAATTAATTACATAATTAGTTATTATACTTTACACATAATTGACCGATTAAAATTCTTTTTATTTTAATTACAATGGCAGGAATTTTTATGATTTAAAAACGCAGTAAAGATAATAACTCGACAGAATTAACCGTTTCCAGAACACTATTGAATTTTTTAAATATAAAAAAATGTTTATTTAATTTTTTATAAGAAAAAAATCTTGAAAGGAATGAAAACTATTTAATTGTTTCTGAATTAATATTTAGCACACTTTATTAAGAAAATTTTGAGCTGTACAATAATAAACTTCTGAAAAAATGGAAGTGGCAGATTCAGTCTAGTGAGACACGGTATTTGAAAAGTAGTCATGTAAACAATTTTTTAAAACGCAGGAAGGTGCAGTTTATTCTATCTCAATTTCTTGGACAAATAATAAGGTAATCTACTTTGTAGATAGATGTTAGATATTTTGTAGATAGACGTTAAGAAACTTTTTGCCTAAATTTAATGACAGAAATAAAGCAATTTAAATAAAGAAATTTAATAAATGATCAAACAGCTGAAATAAACAGATGAATAGAGATAGCTCGATCTACATTTGTTAAAATGAAAACATTTTTATAAATAAATCCTTACGTCTTGATCCTAAGATTGAGGATAGTCAATCATATTATTATACAGCGCGGAAGCTTGAAAAAGATAAATATCAGGAGAATAGATGCGTTTGAGCTTCGGTAGTACAAGTGCATGCTAAAAATATTCTGGACGGATGAAGTACCCAACGAGACAACCTTGCGGAGAATAGGAACAGAAAAGGAACTTGTTTAAACCGTCAAAAAAAGGAAAATGAAATATCTGAGACACATTATAAGTGGACCAAGATATGAAATGCTTCGCTTGATACTACGCTACAAGCCAAGATTCAGGGGAAAAGAGATATGAAAAGAAGGAGAATTTCTTGGTTGAAAAATCTTCACGACTAGTTTTGTTGCAATGACTGCCAACCTCCGTTCGGAGAGGGCATGATAAGAAGAAGAAGAAGAAGGAGGAGGAGGAGGAGGAGGAGGAGAAGAAGAAGAAGGAGGAGGAGGAGGAGGAGGAGGAGGAGAAAAAGATGAAGAAGGAGGAGGAGGAGGAGGAGGAGAAGAAGAAGAAGAGGAATGACAGAAATGTCTGTTAATGTTTTAAGGGGAGATGGAACAATGGTTTTAACTCAAAATTTCGATATTTGGTTTTTTATGTTTTTCAATAGTTAAGGCCTAGACCTACCAGAAAAAAACATTAAATTACGCCAAAAAATAATGTTTTTATGAAAAAATTAAGTTTTTGTCAAGTTTACACAGAAAAATTATCATATTACGAAGAACGAATATGTTTCACAATTTTATACTGCTCGTTTTAGTGCAAAGAGAATTTTAGTTTTTAAAATATCTGCATCACTGTGTTTTGCATTCTCAGGTGTTGGTTCACCTTTCTAAACAAGTGTTGGAAGGAAATGTACTTGTTAGTGTACATTTTGTTTTTGATTTGTGCTAATCCACGCAATTCAATAGTTTAGGCCTGGATCTACCAAAAAAGACATTAAATTACGTCAAAAAAATAATTTTTTATCAAGTTTACTCAGAAAAATTATCATACACCTTTTATTCTATTGTGACTTGTTTACAATAGTTAAGATTTTTCCAGTAATAATAAAAAAGGGTTTTTTGTACTTTATTATTTGCATCGAATTTCTCTGCTTCTCTGGAATTATCTTTTTGATTTACCTATATAAAGAGCGCCCGAGTGCGGTCAGGGAGTTAGTATTCGTTTGATCTTTAACGAGTGTTTATTAGAAGTGTGCTATCGGGACGTTAGAAGAGGTCAACGCTCCGGGCATTGTAGTGGTCAACTATTGTTATACTATCTTATTGTGTATGTGCATTCTATATAATTGATTGTAAGTAGTACTAAGTAAATTATTAAGTTATTTATTGTATTACTTCATTATAATTAGCTGATTATTTAGTTTGTAAATTTTTTAGTTGTAATAAATACTTGTGATTTTAAACTTTAGTGTATTAATTATTTAATTACCTAGATCCCGAAACGGACCTTCGATAAGTGTCACAATATCGAAACCCACCAGAACGTAGAAAACATAGAAGGCATTCGGAATCATTGTGTAGGGAAATAAGGCTTGACATTTTCTACCAAGAATTCCAGTGTAAGATACTGGGCAAGAAATAAAGGGTAGTTTGAGGAGCTAAAACGTAGAATGGTTAATGGAAAATTTGAAATTTAATAAAGGATGGTTGCTGAAAACATCCCATCAGTGCACCGACAAGGCAAAACATTTAATATTTGAATAAAAACAATAACCCTGTTTATTAATACAACCATTTGAAAGAAGATTTGAAATACCGTTAAAAGCCTAACGATGAGATTCAAGAGTGTTTAGTACAAAAAATATGCTTTGATTTTTAATCGTTAATTATTACTTTCTCTTGCCTATATGAATGAATATAAAGGAAGGAAAATGTTGTTTTCATGTCGATTTTTCGAAATCGAGTTTTCACCGGATCTATACGTTTTCAGACCCCCCTGAACCCAAAAAACATGTTTTTAGCGATTGGTCTGTGGGTGTGTGGGTGTGTGTGTGTGTGCGTGCGTGCGTTCGTGTGTGCGAGTGTGTGTGTGTGTGTGTGTATACAAAATATCTCAAGAACGGAACATCGTACGAACTTGAAACTTGAAATTTAAGTTACATACTACTACTGGACCCGACACGAACATTTTCATTAAAATCGATCAACCGGAAGTAGTAGTTTATTCGTGTAATTTTTCACGTTTTTGCGATTTTCTCAAAAACTGGTCCTACGATTTTTTTAAAATCGCCTCATTTACTCAATTTTTTATTTTCTACAAGATAGGGTAAGCGCCATGTTTGCTGAAATTCTTGGTGAGGGTGTTTTCACGAAACAAATATTTTTTTTAAGATTGCGGCTTTAATTTGCATTTAAGCGCAAAAATTTATATATTATAAAAGTTGAAGAGAATTTAAAATCCTACAACTTTTATTTCAAACACTATTTTTAATAACGCTTAGTTTAGCGGTAATTAGCGATTTTCTGTTTTTTTCTCACGAAAACGTGTGAAAAATCGATTTTTTTAAGATTTCGGCCTTAGTACTATGCACTTTACGATATAAGTGTATTGAATTAAATTTATAGGAAATTAAAAGATTTACAACTATTTTCAAAGCATTTTTCTCTACAGAGCCTAGTTTAGCGTGAAAGATTGATTTTTCGTACTTTTTAGCCAAACCGAGGGTCATTTTCATTTTGCGTCTTTCACTCATGATTAAAAAAAGTTATGTTTATTCAGGTTAGTTTTTGTTTATTTCTAATGTTTTATTAATAATGTTAGGTTTTATTGTTAATTATTTGCATTGGCAAGAGAAAGTTGTGTGAGTGTTTCACACCAGATTTTCTTTTATATAGCTTTTACACTGATTATAAAAAAATATGATTGTAATCTTTAAACTTCTGTTTAGGTTACATACGAGCCCTTAATATTTCCATAGCAATTGTAACGGATGTTTCTAATATAATTCATAATCGATTATTTACAATTATTAATATTAAATATTAAACTTTTAATCCCCGCAGACGTCTACACCGACGATGGAGTAGGGACATCATTTTGTAATAAGTAATTTCCGATAGTATACACGATTATCTAATCCGTTCACAGGACATTTCCAGCTGGAGCCCACTGTTGAGTGGTGATCTCCTCTAAGTCTTAAAGCGCATTTTATTCAATTTCTTAATCACCTCATTCACTCGTTGTTATTATATACAGTTGTGAATTTTCCTAATAAAGTCAAAAAAAGAAAAATTTGCCAACATGCTTAAAAAATTATTAATAAAGTTACACGAAATGGGAATAACAAACTTGTTTTAAAAAAATTATAAAACGCAGAAATGGAAGTTGTAAAAATCCTTTTAATTTAAGGTCTACTAATTAGTGTAATTTGATGTAAAATAACTGCAGAGTGCTTCTATCGGAGAAAGCTTTAAAAAACACTAAAAGTATTAAGTTAACCTAATTAAAAAAGAAAATATGGAAGTGACAAATTAAAAAAGTATGCTGTAAATAAATTAAATTAAAGTACGCTTACTTAGAAACTAGAATAATATAAATTTTTTAAAAAGGACTTGAAAACTTTAGTTAATGTTCTTTAGAAAAGTGTTTATTATTAAGACTAATTTTCATAGAGGTACAAACCGAGAAACTTTTATTTTCAAAAATATTAATTTTAAACATTATTCGTTAGCTGATCCAGAACCAAACACAGTTGCTTTGTAGTTGATTACAAATAAATATTATTAAACTATCCCTACATAAAACAAGGAGTTATGTTATGTGAGAAGGAATATAAAATCTGGCGTAAAACACTAACACGACTTTCTCTTGCCATAATAACCAATACAAACTCATGAATAAACAATATGAAATGAAAAACACCTCACTTTATTCAAGTGTGAATCACCTTAATCATGCTATCAACCACTTGAAGCATAAAAATCTGGTGTAAAACATTCACGAAACTTTCTCTAGCCAATGCAAATAATGACCAATATAAACAAAAATTAATAATAAAACATAAAATATAAACAAAAAACTAACCTCAAAACACATAACTTTATTTTAATCATGAGTGAAAGACGCAAAATGAAAATCGACCTCAGTTTGGCTTAAAAATACGGAAAATCATTTTTTCACGCTACACTAGGCTCTGTACAGAAAAATGCTTACAAGAAAAGTTGTAAATCTTTTAATTTCCTATAAATTTAATTCAATACACTTTTGCCGTTAAATGCATACTAAGGCCGAAATCTTAAAATAATCGATTTTTCACACGTTTTCGTGAGAAAAAACCCGAAAATTGTTAATTACCGCTAAACTAAGCTTTATACAAAAAAAAATGTTTGAAATAAAAGTTGTAGGCATTTAAATTCTCTACTTTTTTTATTATATAAATTTTCGCGGTAAAATGCATATTAAAGCCGTAATCTTTAAAAAAAACAATCTTTTTACGTGAAAACAGCCTCATCAAGAATTTCAGTAAACATGGCGCCTATTCTATCTTGTAGAGCATAAAAAGTTTAGTAAACCAGGCGGTTTTAAAAAAAATTCGTAGGACCAGTTTTTGAGAAAATTGCAAAAAAGTGGAAAATGACACGAATAAACTACTACCAGTTGACCGATTTTGATAAAAATGTGCGTGTCGGGTCCGGTAGTGGTATGTAACTTAAGTTTTAAGTTTGTACAATGTTCCGTTCTTGAGATATTTTGTATACACACACACACACGCGCGCGCGCGCACACACACACACACACACACATTGCTAAAAACATGTTTTTTGGGTTCAGGGGTCTGAAAACGTGTAGATCCGGTGAAAACTCGATTTAGAAAAATCGACATGAAAACGATACTTTCCTTCCTATATATTCATATAGGCAAGAGAAGGTCAAAATATGGTCAATCAATATTGACGCTAAAATAGGCTGTGTAGAAAAACTGTAAATGATAAAAGGTGTAGGTTTTCAAATTTTCTAAAACTTTGATCTTATGATCGATTTAGTTAGTGTTTTCTAACTGTAACTGATGATCAATGCGAGTAACGTACGCATATCGTGCGTGTGGTTTAAATGGTTATTGTAAAATGTAAAAATTGATTTTCTTTGGATTTTGGATTTTTTCGTAATTTATGTACTTATTATTTGGAGATGCTTTGATTGTATTATTTATATAGTTAAAAAGTTTTCAAATAAATGGTTAACCTGAACGAGACAATAGTTACACTCAAATGTATTTTTTAGGGATCATATTTATTTTTATTTATTTACATTCGCTGAACGTAAATAAAACTTAGAACAACAACATCTAACAAAAAGTGGTTTTAGTAGTAGGGCCTACTGGCGGGGAAAAGTATCAATGAAGGGAATTTATAAAAATACACTTTTTGTACACATGATTGGATAAATTGGTGAAGTAGCAAGGATGTTCGAACACAGTTTCAATTCGACCCGGGTAAACGACTTTGACTAATCAAATAAATTGGATAGTGATAATTCTACCAGCCCCACATTTTGTAGGAACCTCCAATTTTATTACTGTAATTTCGAATAACGCTCGTATATATTTAATACTAATAGTACATTTTATTCGACCAGTGATTTTTGAATATTCAGTTTTTAAGCAACACTTTGAGGCTAAGACACAGTCCACGTGGAATTGATGTGTTATAATAAACGTCCTTGATTGACTATTTAAAATTTCTTCTTCGATTAAACAAGAAATTTAAATGGGTGATTATTATGCCTTCAGATTAACTTATAATTTAATTTTCCGTTTAAATTTTTTAAATCAAAATTGGTCAATAAAACAACAATTTATCGATTTAAAAAAAATCACGAATTTTTACTTTCTCTTGCCTATATGAGTAGGCTATATAGGAAGGAAAGTATTGTTTTCATGTCGATTTTTCGAAATCGAGTTTTCACCGGATCTATACGTTTTCAGATCCCCTGAACCCAAAAAACATGTTTTTAGCGATTGGTCTGTGTGTGTGAACAGAATATCTCAAGAATGGAACATTGTACGAACTTGAAACTTAAAACTTAAGTTACCTACCACTACCGGACCCGACACGAACACTTTCATCAAAATCGGTCAACCGGAAGTAGTAGTTTATTTGTGTATTTTTTCACTTTTTTGCGATTTTCTCAAAAACTGGTCCTACGATTTTTTTTAAAATCGCCTGGTTTACTCAATTTTTTATTCTCTACAAGATAGGGTAGGCGTCATGTTTGCTGAAATTCTGGGCGAGGCGGTTTTCACGTAAAAACACAGTTTTTTTAAGATTACGGCTTTAATATAAAATTTAGCGCAAAATTTATATAGGCCTAATAAAAGTTGTAGAGAATTTCAAAACCTACAACTTTTATTTCAAACATTTTTTGTATAACGCTTAGTTTAGCAGTAATTAGCGATTTTCAGATTTTTTCTCACGAAAACGTGTGAAAAATCGATTTTTTGAAGATTTCGGCCTTCGAATGCATTTTACGACTAAAGTGTATATAATAAATTTTATAGGAAATAAAAAGATCTACAACTTTTATTTAGAGCATTTTTCATTACAGAGCCTAGTTTAGCGTGAAAGAGTGATTTTCCGTATTTTTAAGCCAAACTGAGTTAGATTTTCATTTTGCGTCTTTCACTCATGATTAAAATAAGGTTATGTTTTTGAGGTTAGATTTTTGTTTATTTCTAATGTTTTATTACTAATGTTAGGTTATTATTAATTATTTGCATTGGCAAGAGAAAGTTGTGTAAGTGTTTCACACCAGATTTTTATTTTTCGTGTGTTTGTGTTAGTATCGCTGTGTATTTCAGCACGCGCTTACACAGCAATTATTAATTAAAATAGATAAGAGAGTTTCAGTTGTTAATCCTTTTACAATCTTTATTCAATAACGTGACCACTCTGCTTAGTTCAGGTAGAGAATTAATTTTCTTCCGATATCTATAGCTCACGCGAACACTATAATAAGTAAATTGATATTTCATTCATTATAAAAGGTTATATATATATTCCAGTAGTGCAAGTATTGGGTTATGGTACAGATTATATTAACTGATTTCTTTGTTCCAATTAACCTAATTCTATTACAATTTAAATATTTGTGAAGAAAGTTTCATACAATTTGTCCTACAATTTCAAGGTAAAAATATATCGTAATAAATAAATGACATATATGTGGCATCTATTATAATAATTTATTCCTCGTTTACTCTGCGAAACCAACGTTTCCTCTTCAATTTTAACGCTTCACAAAATAGAGAAATGTAATTGAACCGACCTTCAGAGGCATCTGTACTATATTATAAAGTAAAACCCTGCTTATCCAAACTCCGTTCAACCGTAACCCGGCTTAACCGAAACAGATCCAATTTGGTTATTACTGTGATATAGCCTATTTCAATGCCCAAAACGGGCAGGTGGAGTGTTATTGTAATTGTACTCTATCTGTTTGGTCCAGGGCTAAAAAAAATAGTTCTGTTTCTTATCACATAGTCAGCCACTTATATGACTGAACTATTTAAGAACAGAAGAGGTAGAGGTGTAAAAGACACTAGTCAGAGTATCTCCTCTGAGAGTAATGAATTTCACTATGCAGCCAGACCCTGTGGTGAATGAAGTGAAGGTGTCATTTGCAGGGTGGAAAGTGAGTGCTTTTCGGAGGGCTAGGCATGCTAATAAGCATACTCTTTCAAGTCAGAGAGGAAGGTAATGGTAAACCTCCTTACTCCTCGTTTTTACTTAGTAAAACCTCTAGAGGTTCAAACCAGCCTTTCGGCTGTTGACCTAAACAACAACAGCCTATTTCAATACTGCAAATAACGCACAGTTTACAAAAATTTGTAAACTTTACTAAGACAAATCCCGGGCTGTGAAAATATAGCGGTAGACGAAGTAAATAAATGGGTATCCGCTGATGATAATGAATTAGACTACGCAAACGAAGATATCGTAGATATGGTGCAGTCAGTTGTAACGGATGATGGCTAACCTCACGAGGATTAAGCGACGAAGACAAGAATTTATGACATCCAAGGATGGATATAACGCTTTTAGAATTGAAAATTTATTTTTAAGTTTAGTATTCCCATGCAGAAATAATCTTCCTAAACTTCTCAATTCCTAGTTTCAACAGGGAATTAAAAAAAAATATTTTATGTTATCTTACGTTTTGTTAACAGTGTGAGGAATCTACACCATCAGATATACTTCTAATAAAACAAAGGGCGTGATATTTCCGCAAAATAATGTTTTTTATAAAATATCTCAGATTTTTTAAGTGAAGATGGCACGATGGTTTCAACTTAAAACTTAGATTTTTGGTTTTTTATGTTTTTCAATAGTTTAGGCCTAGATCTACCAGAAAAAAAATTATATTACGTCATAAAAATATTTTTTTTATGGAATAATTAAGTTTTTTAAGTTTACACAGAAAAGTTATCATGTTACCAAGAGCGAATATTTTTCACAATTTTATACTTCTCGTTTTAGTGCAAAGACAATTTTAGTTTTTAAATTATCTGCATCACTGTTTATTGTATTCTCAGCTGTTGGTTCTGCTTTCTAAACAACAGTTGATGGAAAATTTACTTGTTTGTGTACATTTTGTTTTTGGTTTGTGCCTTCTTGTTTCTTGCGTTTTCCCGTAAATTTAAATTTTAACACTAGGTACATTTTTCTCAGAAACCAATAAACCTACCAGGCTGAAATTTTTACCAGATAATTATCTTGTAGGCTACATCCACCTATACTGATATTTTATTATTTTCTCGGGTGCTCCAAAAATTAGTAATACGCAAAAAACGTAGAAAAAAATTTGTAAAAAAAATTATGTTATTCGTTATTTATAAAAAAAATAGTTTAAAAGATTAAATTGAAAAAAATATCAGTAGCTCGAGAAGAAACCCGACACCTTTAGTGCGTAAAGTTTAATTTCCCTATTTTTTTACCAATTCTATGAAAAATGTACCTAAATATTGCAAATTTAACATTGGCGGGATACAAAGTACAAACTCCCCTTAAAGAAGCTGTAGGAACGTAACTGTACTGTAATTAAAATAAAATTTATTTTAATTCCTTAAAATTGTTGTATTTTCGTTTATACATACTAATAAACAATCGTAAATAAAATTTATATTCACTTCAACTGTTTATAAACTAAAATAAATATGTCTGCGTGTTATCCGAAATTTAACGTATCCGAAATTGGGTCCGCCTCCTATATTTTCGTTAAGCGGGGTTTTACTGCAGCTACAAAAGTCGTGACTGACTGACTCACTCACTTAAATGTCGCTAATTCTCTTATGTTCATCCTCAACCGTATCGCTGCATTTACATAAATGGGAACGCATCATTTCTCATAAAAAATGGACATTTATTTTTGAAAAATAAAGATATCCATTTGTATCCACACACAAATGTTTTTAAAATCGTGCAACATAGAACTACCGAATACGAGAAAGCAACGTAGGCCTACTATATTGCTGTGATAAAATATAAAACAATTTTAAAATCATTTAAAGATTATCAAATAGTTTCTGCTAGGAAAACAATTTTATGATGTTAATGGGTTTTAAACCAAGTTTTGAAAAACTAGGTTTATCTGTTTTGATTGTGCATGTTCATTGTCAGTTTGTAAAAATGGAGTAGGCCTATATATTTATCCAATGCAATTTTTGAAGAAAGAACGAATCTCTTTGTATATTTTATATTAAGTATTAAGTTATTTTTATTATTTGTTTATCTAAATTTATGTCAAAATTTTATCAGTTTATGTTCAAATTATTTTAAATTAAAACATTTGTGTAACACTATTTTTAAATTGCCATTTAATTTTATCTGATTTTGTTTTTGTTAAAGTAAGTAAAAAATGTTGAATCGCCAACTAATAAGTCAAATTGAGAATACTTTGAATAGGTTCTAGACAATTACGAAAATCTACACGGAATGGATAAAAAACGATTAATCAATCTATGTTTCAGAACACAAAAAAATCTGGTGTGAAACACTCACACAACTTTCTCTTGCCAATGCAAATGATTAATAATAAACCTAACATTATTAATAAAATATTAGAAATAAACAAAAACTAACCTCAAAAACATAACCTTATTTTAATCATGAGTGAATGACGCAAAATGACAATCGAACTCAGTTTGGCTTAAAAACACGGAAAATCACGCTTTCACGCTAAACTAGGCTCTGTAGAGAAAAATGCTCAAAACAAAAGTTGTAGATCTTTTAATTTTCTATAACTTTTATTATATACACTTTTGTCGTAAAATGCATACTAAGACCGAAATGTTAAAAAAATCGATTTTTCTCACGTTTTCGTGAGAAAAAAAACAGAAAATCGCAAATTACCGCTAAACTAAGCGTTATACAAAAAAATGTTTGAAACAGAAGTTGTAGGTTTTTAAATTCTCTACAACTTTTATTATATAAGTTTTTGCGCTAAAATTTATATTAAAGCCGTAATCTTAAAAAAACAACGTTTTTACGTGAAAACAGCCTCACCCAGAATTTCAGCAAACATGGCGCCTACCCTATCTTGTAGAGAAAAAAAAATTGAGTAAAATAGGCGATTTTAAAAAAAATCGTAGGACCAGTTTTTGAGAAAATCGCAAAAAACTGAAAAATTATACGAATAAACTACTACTTCCGGTTGACCGATTTTGATGAAAATGTTCGTGTCGCGTCCGGTAGTGGTATGTAACTTAAGTTTCAAGTTTCAAGTTCGTACGATGTTCCGTTCTTGAGATATTCTGTTCACACAGAGACACACACACACACACACAGACACAGACACACACACACACACACACACACTCACACACACACACACACAGACACACACACAGACCAATCGCTAAAAACATGTTTTTTGGGTTCAGGGGGTCTGAAAACGTATAGATCCGGTGAAAACTCGATTTCGAAAAATCGACATGAAAACAATACTTTCCTTCCTATATATTCATATAGGCAAGAGAAAGTAAAAATAGAACTATGTATTTCTTAAATGTGACTTCAAGACGAACTAAATTGAAGAAAAAACCATACTAGAAGGATAAAAGATTATAGAAATCAAGGTTCAAGAAGAGCAAAATAAAAATTTTAAAAATCTGGTGTGAAACACTCACACAACTTTCTCTTGCCAGTGCAAATAATTAACAATAAACCTAACATTAGTAATAAAACATAAGAAATAAACAAAAAACTAACCTCAATAAACATAACCTAATTTTAATCATGAGTGAAAGACGCAAACGAAAATCAACCTCAGTTCGGCTTAGAAATACGGAAAATCACTCTTTCTCTCTAAACTAGGCTCTGTAGAGAAAAATGCTTTAAATAAAAGTTGTAGATCTTTTAATTTTCTATAAATTTAATTATATACACTTTTGTCGTAAAATGCATACTAAAGCCGAAATGTTAAAAAAATCGATTTTTCTCACGTTTTCGTGAGAAAAAAACAGAAAATTGCAAATTACTGCTAAACGTAGCGTTAAAAAAAATGTTTGAAATAAAAGTTGTAGAATTTTAAATTCTCTACAACTTTTATTATATAAATTTTTGCTCTAAATTGCATATTAAAACCGTAATCTTAAAAAAACAATGTTTTTACGTGAAAACAGCCTCACCCAGAATTTCAGCAAACATGACGCCTACCCTATCTTGTAGAGAATAAAAAATTGAGTAAACCAGGCGATTTTTAAAAAAATCGTAGGACCAGTTTTTGAGAAAATCGCAAAAAAGTGAAAAATTACACGAATAAACTACTACTTCCGTTTGACCGATTTTGATGAAAATGTTCGTGTCGGGTCCGGTAGTGGTATGTAACTTAAGTTACAAGTTTAAAGTTCGTAGGATGTTCCGTTCTTGAGATATTCTGTTCACACACAGACACACACACAGACACACAGACACACACACAGCCCAATCGCTAAAAAAATGTTTTTTGGGTTCAGGGGGTCTGAAAACGTATAGATCCGGTGAAAACTCGATTTGGAAAATCGACATGAAAACAATAGGTAGGCCTACTTTCCTTCCTATATATTCATATAGGCAAGAGAAAGTAAAAAAACGAATAAATTCTACGGCGAAAGAAGGCTGAGTGCAAAAAAATCATTCGGCTGTTTAATGTTTAAGTGAATCGTTATTTAAACTATTATACCTAATTAACCAACTTAAATAATTATTTTATTACTATTTTAAATTAAATTACAAATATATTTTTAAAATGTAAAATTAACATCAGAAAAAATATTTTTTACCATCATGGAGAGTTATAAATTAACTGTTATGAATAAAAATTCATTTAATCAAACATCTATTCGCTTTCTGTGTACTTTATTTACACTGTTTTGTTCAGAATAAAATTTTCTACAAGTTTTATTTAAAAGTTTTATCTATTTCTTGGTGAAATAACAAAAATAATGTTGCCCAAAGATGAAAAAATGTGTTTATTTCACTCCATTTTTTACATTTGACACTGGTTTTTTAACAAACTATATAACTTACAGTTCTGGGACCTATTTTATTCAATACATCAAGTCAAAAACCATAAACGATTGAATTCGCCCCTTAATCTACCTTACAAGAATTTCAGGAGATCTCATTTCACTTGGTGAGCTGAAATCCGGGTGAAATTTTTCGCTAGCCGTAATTCGGTAACAGAGCATTTCGGGATCCATGTTTATATAACCTTTTTTTTCATTATTTTTACATGTTCAATGAGCTCCCAAAGTTTCTGCATATCTTCGTGAATCACTCTGTATATGTAAAGAGACTGAGTTAAAGCTTACTATAGACAACTTGTCTCTGGCATGCATCTAATGAAATTTCGTTAAACATTTGGAAAACTTCCATTCATAAGTTCATAGATCATAATCAAATTTAATGCACAAATATTTTCATTTAGTCTATATCGTAATTAAAGAGGTCGATAAAATACTAGTATTATAATAAATTAACAATGTTTTTTTCAATTAATAAACCAATTCTACTTAATTCCGCCGAATCGTATCAGTTATTATAACCTTCTATTGAGAAGAATTGTTTTTAATTAGGATTTTTTAAATTATTAATTAAGAGCTAATTTTTATTTGGTATAATGCCCAACCCTGCTTTCGTTTCGCGTTTGCAAATATTGTATTTTAAGTAGCTTATTGATATTATAATATTGAAATATTCTGGAGGCAGTAATAATTATTTTATTTATAGTAATATAATTTTTTTTAATATTTAGTAGACAACTAAAAGAATATCGCTGTAAACTTCTTAAGTACACAATATTCGTAATAATATATCACTGTAATGAATTATTCACTGATTTTAAAGCATTTGAAAATGAATGGCTGTTTCCTGCAAATTTAAATTGAGTGCCGAACAATAAAGGTTAAGTACAAAATTTGTAAAACTTTTATTTCATTAACTTTTGTTTTTATGTATTTTTTACATTTTTAATCCAGTTCGTGGCTAGAATTTTGGAGAAATCGATTTGAACTAGAAAAAGTTAGTTACACGGAGACAAAATAATTTTGTTTTTAGAGTTTTGGTTTTACCATTATGTTAAAATTCAGTTCTTTTTTTTACCGGCAGCATTGGCGTAGTTGGTAACGTGCTCGTCTTTCATCATGCGGTCTTGGGTTCGAATCCCATTCAGACAAGGCATATTTTCATACGTTACAAAAAGTCATTTCATCCTTCACCGTCTGCATTAGCAGTAATTGCAGAACAGTCGGACGTTAAACAAAAAAACATTTTTAATGATATTTAAACACAACACCTTCAAGTTTTAATTAATTTTTCTAATCCTTTACAAAGTATTTTAAAACAGGAAATAGGTCATTGTAACTCATTTAATTTTTGTGATTTTTGAGATCTTGTTTTGCACTTTTTTTTAAAAAAAAGGAATGTTTACTGAAAAATCTTTTAACCGGTTTTGCTAAAATTTTTACAGGATGTTTAGTGCAGTAAAAAAATTGTTTTAACCCGAGGTTTAGGTTATCTAAACAGTAAACTGATTTTATTGAAACTATAAAGCCACTTTTAAAAACTGACATTTTTGAAAAACAAATTTTGTTTTTCAACACCGAAAACGTAATTTGAGTTACGCTCAGTTAACACATGTAACTAACCCTCACTTCTCAGCACAAGAAAATTGAAACACATAGTGTCAGTGGTTTTTTAGTAAATGTTTCATAATTGACCATTTACCGGCGCAAGGATACCGTGCGGCTTAAAATACACAAGTTGTAGACTTGTAGTTATTTTTAATTTCAATTTTATGAATTTTGGCATAAATTACAACTCAAAGCTAAAAGTTTTAATAAAAAACAGATTTTTGAATAATTTTCCGTAATTTTCTTTTAAAAGTAAAAATTTTCTGAATCGTTTTTGATTAAGCAACTACGACCCTAATGAAAATTACATATTTCAAGATTCTATGACTTAAAATTTTAGATTTTTGTAATGAGTGAGTGGAATTTACTTTCAAAGGCTTGTATATAAATAAATACATAAAACTAGAATAATTAGGTGATATACTTATTGGGTTTTTTTAAGTTTATTAGGTATCAGTTACCATGTTCTTCAATACTAAAAATACTTATTGGTATTTAATTTTACAAGCCAAGCGGATCACGGTTTCTGACGCAGGCCTATTTTATCCATTATTCTACGAACCTTCGTGTAATTAGTTTCATTTCACATAGGCCTACTGATTTAATTATGGGTTGGGGTAAATAAAGTTGTTAGAAAAATGTGTCTTCCTAGATGGAAAACTGTTTTTATAGCTCAGAACCCACACAAATTTCATCACACATCTTTCTCTTCACTTTTTGTCAATAATGGATGGGAATATATCCATCTTTAGTCCTGAGTGAAGTGTGTTATGCGAATATATCCGTAAATAGAGCTTGGCCTATTTAAATTAAATATTTGTTCGTTGAATTGCACAATAAAAAAATAAAAAATCTACAAGTACCAAGATTGTTTAAGGAAATACGATGACTAAATTGGACGAACGTAATACACGTAAGTAGTAACGAACAGAGAAAGGACGACTGAAATGGAACACCGACTTCGTGGCGGGCAGCGCTGTCATTGCAGCTTCTGCAGGTATGAATTTCCTGGAATATTTAGATATTTTTGCATGATTTTAATGACTTTAAAGAAAGTTCAAAATCTTTGCTTATACAATTTGTATATGCGCTAAACAATCATGACCATTCTAAACTGTATGCGGATTATATCCATAAAAGTTCCTGAGGGAAATATTTTTTAGCGGTTAAATCCGTCAATAGTCCGCGAAGGGTTAAGGTAATTTTTTTTAGAATATTTTAAATGTTTTAGTTAAGTAACTTCCTCCACATCTTTAAATAGTTTATTACAATCAGTATTAGATTAAATAATTAAATTTTTCAACTCGAAACTACACAGTTTTTAAGGTTAATACAAAAATAACCCTATAGTTATCCTATTTTCTATTAATTACAACTATCTGAGATATAACCCTACAGGTATTATTATGTTAACGATCAGCAGACTTCCCTATTGCTATTCAACATCTAATGTTAGATTTAAGCAGGATTAAAGCACTATTACAACTCTTATTTCTATTGTATTTATAAAATACTAAAACTACTCATAGAATTTATAATTAATTTATAAAATATTATTAAAAAACAATCATACAGATATTTGTATTTTCTGAATGCCTACAATTATATAAGACCAGCCCTTGTGCAATAGATTTAATTCAGCAAAAGTTTCTTATAAAAATATCTAATTTATAAAGGATATTGTACTAAATTAATGTATGTACTTAGTTCATATTTTTGTCTAAAATAAAGTAATTTAAGCCTATTGTGGTTGGTGAATCACACGTTTTTCCGAAACATTAAATTTTAGTCACATAACTATTTTTGGTTTTTTTCCGAAACATTCAATTTTAGTCAATGTTTTTGGTTTTATTTAATCAAATATCGTTTTGTACTAATTAATCTCAATGTAATAACGAATGAAACAAATTTTCGTTAATTTATTTAAATATTGTTTTGGATTGAAAGCTTTGTGTATAGTGATTGATGCGTATAGTGTAATGCAGAGAAAACAGTGTATGTAACTTTTCAGGAAACAAAATTAAAATGTATTATTTATCACTTAAATAACCTTTAATCACTATTGTCTTAAAATATGACGTGGTTAAATTATCTTTTGAGTCAACCCGTTCCGTTAGTTACGGAAAATAATAATATATTTAAATAATAAATGAGCAAAATCGGTTTTGCGAATTGTTTTTTTTATATAAAATTGTCACGTAAATTAAATTTTTAATATCCCGAAAATATTTGTTATAGCCTATTCCATTTTTAATATACAAGGGTTATTTCTAAAGTAAATACCGCTGGGAAATTTCTCTCCTTGAAGTTGACGAATCTGTGTCAATGAAGGCTCTTTTTTTCCTGACGTTCAAGAGCTGTTATTGTTCGCAACGTTCGTTGTGTTATAAAAGCTTCAAAAAAAAGAAAGAAAGAAAAAATGGAAGAAGAGAATGTTTTAACTAAAACATTTAACATATTCTATAATAAAATTATCTTAACCCTTCGCGGAATTTTGACGGATTTATCCGCTACAAAATCTTTCCCTCAGGAACTTTTAAAGTTGGTATATTAAGGTTTATGCACGTTGGGTGCCGCACTTTTTAACGGAATGTCACAAAGATCCGATTGGAATCTTTCTTAGAATGTCTGTTTTGCTACACAGAAAAAGGTGAAGAGTTCCTTAATTCAATAGTTCTCGGCGATGAAACATGGATTTCGTATTACACGCCTGAGAGAAAACAGCAGTGAAATGAATTATGTCATCTTCAGTCACCAACGAGCTAACAAAGGTCAGGTGACTCAAAAGATACAGTCTTTTGGGATTGATTTGGCATACTGTTGATTGATTTAATGCCATGTGGAACAGCTATTCGTGCAGAAACCTACTGCTAAGTTACGGCGCACCATTCAAAATTGGCGAAGTGGACGGGTGACCGACAATGTTGTACAGCTGCACGATAATGCATGTCCACATGTCGCAGGTATGACAGGTTATTTACTTAGAACATTTGGATCGGAAATTTACAATCAACCACCAAATTTTCAAGACTTAACTCCTTCTGATTGCCATCTGTTTGATAAATTAAAAGAAATTGGGAGGGTCAGCAATTTTCGAGTGACGATAAACTTAAAAATGCTGTAAATCAATGGCTAAACGAATTAGCGGTGAAAGAATATAACGAGGGTATATTAAAGTTTGGGTATCGCTATGGTAAATGTTTTTATTCATGTGGCGATTATACAGACAAGTAGTATAAGGTATGTATTTTAAGAGAAATAAAAACATGTTTATAAAATTTTCAGAAAACATTTTTTAACAATAGAACAGTATTTACTTTAGAAATATACCTATTATAAATGAAAGAGTCTATATCAAATAAATTGGGCATAAAGGCTTAGGCCTAATGGTTCAAGAATCATTTTCCAAACAACCGAAAATTACTAGAAAATTAAAAATTAAATCAAAAATTTTTAGAAAAGCAAATAGTCAATAAGAAAAGTTATAGTTATAAAGATAAATTGTTAAAGTTTACTTAAAACTAGTTTAGATGTTTGTAAAATTAGTTGTATTAATCTGATTTAAAAATGTAGATTATTACTTAAGAAGAAAATCGTTAAGTCTTTAATTTTTATCATGAAATAATTGATTAATAGACATATATAGTGTATATATAGTTGTATAAAGTTTATTTTGAGAAATCAATGACACTGTGGAAAAATGTGAACAAAATCTAAGAAATTTTCTTTCTAAGAAATTTTCTTTAATATAATTATAATTTATAGTTAATAAATTCTACGTGAAATCATTTTTACAGAAAAATTTACAGGTAAAATATTTTGTTAATACTTTTTTATCATAGGATTAAAATTTGCCAAAAATGTTCTTTTAGTTTTGTTTTCTATTAATATTATTCTATTATATTGTTTTAATTATTAGTTTATTGAACTTATTAATATCTTTAAAGCAATATTTCTCTCAGTTTCGAAATAACGTTTCAGATTTTTTAAAAATACAATAGTAGCCTATATAGATAAATTAATATGAATTTAATTAAAAGGTTTTCCTTTTAAAGTAATTATCTATTGTTAACAAGCAGATGTAAACAATTTATGCAGTATATAATTAAATGATTCATAAACACGTAACTTTAATAGCTGAAAATATTATATTCCTTATTTAAATTTAACTAATGACTCCGATTAACTAAAAAGTTAATCGGAGAAACATTTTGCGAAATGCGATTAAAACCTCTTCTAAACTGAATTATTATTATTATTATTAAGAATTTAAAAAAATAAGTAAGTAAACTATTTTATAATTTGCCAGATTTTAAATATTATGTTACCATCAGAGTTAATATTTTTTAAATCACTACGGCCCGTACTACGTTTAGCCTAAAACTGGCCAAAAGTTACCTCGTACTTAAAATTATATACGCATGGAAAATATAGTTTTAAAAGAACTTTGTTATTTTCTATAATAAATAAGAATATTTTAACCAAATAGACTTTATAATGTTGTTTTTTTTTCATTTAAATTGACCAAATTTTATTGTCAGTTAATTCAAACAGAAAAATAATGTTAAATTTATATCCATATTAATTTTAAAATGAATCTAGGCCTATTTGAGTATTTAAAATATTATTATGAGTAAATAAAATTATTTACTCATATTTTTAATAGACTTATAGCCTACACTGATATTGCGAATTTTTATCCACTAATAACCGTTGGCGTTATTTTTAATTAATATTTAATAACCATTAGAATTGAAAATTATAGATCTAAATGTATTTCACGTTTATAAAAATATCGTACTGTCTTAAGTAATATACCATGTTTAACAAAATTTAAATGTAGGTCTATTATATTATAACGGGTAATATTATATAAAACTTAAAAATTTATCACGGATAATAACGCAAATATTTCTTCAATGTCATAATAAAAACTCTAAATATTTAGTAAAAATTTTATAGACATTAAAATATTCATGTAACAAAAGTACTTATAAAATTTTAAATTCTACGAAACAATTTTTACATAAACACTGCGATATTATACGAAAATAATTTTAATCAACGTGTAAACAATTATTTATAAAATTAAATTTACTTTTATAAACAAAAATATAATATTAGATTTATAAAATTTAAATTATGAATAGGAAAACATATTTAAAAATTAACTGAATTTTGTATAGCGCGGCGTAAGTAATTTTAACGCTGGATTTGTAAGAAGATAAACAGTGAATAAGATTTTAACCGTTTTCAAAAATATAATGTAAAATATATTATATTTGACAAAAATATTTTAAATAATAATATAAATATATGTATCAATATTATATTGAACATAAAATAATAAACGTCTTATTATTTTGGGAAAAAAATTAATTTAGTTTTTATATTAAGTTATGAGCGCGTTACTTTGTTAAAAATATCAAAATTATATAATTAAGTTTTACTATGTTTTGTTTTTGGTTAATTATAATAAAGTATACAAATATGTATAAATATTTCAATTTTGGTAAAAAATTATCAATGTAATACGGTGAACAGATTTAGATGTAGTTGTATAAATTTTCTTCTTTCCAACCTTCAATCAAATGTACTATTTAAGATTTAATATTATATTATTTATATTCGTATTATTAAATTACGAATTATATTTATTTTTAATTGATTTTTCATCGCATAAACGTTTTATTTGTTAAATAGATTGTATTATGTATAATTTACTTTTTAAATTTTAGAGTATTGTGTTTTTTTTTATTTTGTTTCTGTAGTGAATGTAAACTAAAAAAATTTGGGAGGAATATGTAAATTGATTTCCTTATTATGATAAGTTTGTCATTTATTTTAAATGTAAAAAAATAATGTAAAATACGTATTTTGAATGTGTTTATTTGTTTTTATTTACAGTGTTATTAAAGCAACCTGTTATTAAAGGTAAGGTATTCATTAAGAAGAGAAACACACCCAACCGCCCGTCCTCAGATAGTACAATGTACCTAATATCGGGCGCTGGCTGTGCCGTGGCATTCAATGGAAATGGAGAACATTCTACGCCACACATTTATAATAAAATGCAAAATAATTTTAAGTAATATAGTACATTCAAACAGGCCTACCTTACTTGAAAACGAGTCACCTTATATATTCTCAGTACTAAGATAAATGTATTTATAAAAACCCCTTATGCAGTTCATTGAAAACCTTATTCAATTTTAAGACGCTCAAAAAATGAAATATTCTAAATGAAACAAATAATATATAGTATATATAATAAATGATAATCATATGCGGGTCTATTTAGTATTTGATCATGGGTTTACCTTGTGAGAATAGCAATGGCCAGGCCAGCTGGAGGGTTGGCAGGCAACTGTGGGAGGGTATGTTCCAGTCTGATACATAACTGCCACCAAAAACACTGCAGTGATTTCACATCACATATTTTAGCCTATCTTCTTTTTCATTTGAATTATTATTTATATAATAATAATTCTATTACAAAACAAGACAATGATACGTTTTAAATTGTTTTCACAAATATTCTTGAACATCCGTTTCGTGTTCCTTTTCCAATAATAATTTGTCACGGGGACATACGGACGTATTTGACACGCACTAGCACAACACACACTATCTCCTTATTTGAGCACTATTTTTTAATTTATTATTATTATTATTTTTGTTTGATCTTCATAGGAGAAGAAAAATCAATGGGCTTATAAAGCTCCGCCTTTTGAAAAATTTCCGGACCAATCGGAATATATGTTTTATAGGTGAGCCACGCCTCCATTCTTCTTGATGCAAACGAATAAGTGAAAATAAATTATCATAATTGTTTTAATGAAATATTGTTTCGTAATTAATATAGTTTGTTCCGAATTTTGAACTTATAAAAAAGATTGGGTGCACCGATTTTATGAGAAGTGGAACTAGAACTTTTGAACCGATCCGATGGAAGCAGATGAGAGATGCAGCGATGTGTTTGCAGAAGAAGACGACAGATGATGTTGACGGCGAAGACGCAGAAGACTGTCCGGTCCGAGTTAGTCAGTCGGGCATGCAACGTGCTATTCTTCTATATCCACCACGACTAGTAGGCTAATATGTTTAACAGAAAACACCTACAGATGCCACCTGTCCTTCTCTTTAGAATTATCATTCATTTATAATTATTATTATTATTATATTATTATCTTCACTATTCTAACATCCAAATCAAACAATACCCATAGATATAAGTATATTTATTATCTATATATATTTATATACACATACATACATAAATAAATATAAATATCGTTAAATATACAAATACATGGTCTAAACTATAATCTACAACGGAGATTAAGCAGCAAATTAAAGCGGGTTGTCGAAATTATTGGTAGAACAAAAAAAAACGAAAACAAAACGCAGAAATATTTAAAACAGTTGAACCTGGCCTGAGGAAGGAGCTTGCAGGTAGGTTGAAACGTCGGGCTCCACCATACAGCTCCGTAGCGTGTCCGGAATAAACATGATGCCGTGTAGACACGGCGGCTACGACAGCACGCGGACAACTGAGCGTAATGAAGCGGGTAGCGGGTTAAGGAGGGCTCACACTGGGCGGATCGCAGGGCGGTCGTGGGGCGGAGCGCGTCCTGCGCACCCACGTGCCTTCCCATACCTGTACTTAGCCATCCTTCCCGCTCTACGGAATACCTCTTTCATCCCACCTACCTGGCTGTACACAACCGACTGACTATCACTACATACTACATGGTGATATGTAACACGGTAGCTCACTACGCTTACTTACCAGCACTCGCAATAATGCACAAAACTACACCGACCCTTGTCACACGCCGAAAATCTACATTACATTACATGCATTCACTAACATACCCTACTGACATGTAGGTAACCGACTAAATTTATATTTACAAACCTACTGACAATATTTACCGCAATAACCACTAAGGACATTACAAGAGCTAATTACAAAATACAAAACTAATTAACTATTTCTAATATCATAACACATCTATATCACTAAATACAAACAATACAAAACAAATATGTAGGCTAAATGGAACCTCGGTATGCTATATTAGTGTGAAGTCATTTTTCACTTGATCATTTGAAAAGAGTTTTTTAAAGTCGGGTATAAGGAAAAGTGGCAGCAAAATGTAGATTTAAATAGGTAAAATTGAAGGGGTCGGGAGAACACTGTGCTAACCCCCATTAACATAATTTTACGAAATGTCATTTTAAAAGTTTACTGAAATCTACTAATCATGTTTTTCAATTTTTTATTAAACATTTGTTTTTGCTGTTATTCTAGGTTCTTAAGATCGCAAATATAGCATCCTGTTTAAAACTTGCTGAATATTTTATTTTAATAGAATATTTAAAAAAAATTATGCTGGTGATTTTGTGGGTTAGCACTTTCATCTGCTGACCCCTTCAATTGTTTACATTTATTTGCTCTAATTTATTTAGGTGATAATAAAAATGTTAAATACGCAAAATATACTTTTACAGAATTTAAATATCCACAATCAAAACACGTAAAACTATTTTTTACTTTCTCTTGCCTATATGAATATAGAAAGAAAAGTATTGTTTTCATGTCGATTTTTCGAAATCGATTTTCACCGAATCTATACGTTTTCAGACCCCCTGAACCCAAAAAACATGTTTTAAGCGATTGGTCTGTGTGTGTGTGTGTGTGTGTGTTTGTGAACAGAATATCTCAAGAACGAAACATCGTACGAACTTTAAACTTGAAACTTAAGTTATATACTACTACCAGACCCGACACGAACATTTTCATCAAAATCGGTTAACCGGAAGTAGTAGTTTATTCGTATATTTTTTCACTTTTTGCAATTTTCTCAAAAACTGGTCGTACGACTTTTTTTTTTAAATCGCCTGGTTTACTAAATTTTTTATGCTCTACAAGATAGGGTAAGCGCCATGTTTGCTGAAATTCTTGGTGAGGCTGTTTTCACGTAAAAAAATTGTTTTTTTTAAGATTGCGGCTTTAATATGCACTTTAGAGCAAAAATGTATTAGTAAAAGTTGTAGAGAATTAAAAATCCTACAACTTTCAAACGTTTATTGTATAATGCTTAGTTTAGCGGTAATTAGCGGGTTTCTGTTTTTTTCTAATTTATAAGAAATTAAACGATCTAAAACATATTTTATTGAAAGCATTTTTCTCTACAGAGCTTAAATTAGCGTGAATGAGTGATTTTCCGTATTTTTAAGCCAAACTGAGGTCGATTTTCATTTTGCGTCTTTCACTCATGATTAAAATATGTTATGTTTTTTGAGGTTAGTTTTTTGTTTATTTCTAATGTTTTATTACTAATGTTAGGTTATATTGGTCATTATTTACATTGGCAAGAGAAAGTCGTGTGAGTGTTTCACACCAGATTTTTTAAATTACTTTTCCTATTTTTAGCACAATAAATTAAGTATATATTCATTTATTTCAAGTTCAGTATAGGGTTCGGTTTTTATTAAAATGTGTTAGAATAAATACAAAACAACTTGGTTGTAAAACTGATTTTTCATGGTTCTTTGAATTCATAGAAATGCATATTTTAAAAATGTTATATATTGTAAAAATTTGTTTATTCACCGCATTCCGGACTAAGTGGTTAGACAGTTAGATTACGGTAAAAATCGGAAGATCCCGGGGTTCAATTCCCAGCTAGGAACTGAAATAATTACACATCAAAACCTACCTAATGCGTACCGCAGTCGCAAATGACTAGTTTACTAAAAAGCTTGCGCAACTTGGGGAATCTAACTCTGGCCTGAATATCACACAGATTTTTTAATATTTTATCACCACAGAAAATTATTAAAATTTATCAGAAAATCTTTATGATTTTAAAGGTAGCCTATATTTCTTTATTAACTAGAGTAAACCCACCGGGTTGGTCTAGAGGTACAGTCGTCGCCAAAATCAGCTGTTTAACAGCTGATTTTCGGAGACGAAGGTTCCTGGTTCTAATCCTAGTAAAGGTAGTCACTTTTATACGGATTTGAATACTAGACAGTGGTTACCGGTGTACTTTGATGGTTGGGGTTTAATTAACCATACTCTCTCAGGAATGGTCGGCCTGGGTGTGTACAAGACTACACCTCATTTACACGTCATACACATCATCCTCATCTCATTGGGTCATGGGGTTGCTTATTGTTCAAAATTGATTAGATTGCAACGTACACAAATTAGGAATTTAAAAAAAAACTAGAGTTAGAACGAAGTATAAAAAAGTTTATTTTTCATTAACTTCGAAACTTTTTAAATACTTCAGTAGGCAGACCTGTAATAACAAAGGAGAATGATAATAAGTTGAATATCAAAGGGGTGTATAATGAAAGTTAGCGCTGCAAACTGTGCCAAAAGTTGAATCACAAGATTTTAAGCTGAAAAGTACATTGTACAGTTCTGGGAAACCACAGTTCAACTTTAGTCGTATTAAAATAGCTTTGTAAGAATGTTGTGTTGTTTTTATCATGAGACTGTACTTAATTCGTACCATACTTGTCACAAATCTTTTGCCTACGCAACTAGTATGCGTTGTAATTTATTCTATTAAAACACTTATGGCGTAAAAGTTTTTAAAAATGTTTGAATAAGCATATATATATATATATATATATATATATATATATATATATATGTGTGTGTGTGTGTATGTGTGTGTGTGTGTGCGTGTGTGTGCGTGTGTGTGTGTGTGTGTGTGTTGTTGTTGTTGTTGTTGTTGTTGTTGTTGTTTAGGTCATCAGTTGAAAGACTGGTTTGAAACCTCTAGAGGCTTTACTATGTAAAACGAGGATTGAGGTGGTTTGAAATTGCCTTCCTCACTGAGTGGAAAAATGTGCTTATCAGCATGCCAGGCCCTCCAAAAAGCATATATTTTCCACCCTGCAAATGACACCTTCACTTCATTCATCACAGGATCTGGCTGTATAATGAAATTCATTACTTTCAGAGGAGATAACTCTGACTAGTGTCTTTTGCACCTCCACCTCTTCTGTTCTTAGATTGTAACGCCCCTCGTTAAATAAAAAATTCTCAACGCTTAATATTTTTAGGAAACATTTTTTAAACTTTTTAAAACTCAGTTTTAAAAAGATTGATCAAATAATATTTCAAAGATATCAAAGAAGGATTAAATTTTGAAGGTAGAATTTTATTTAATTATTTTGAAGCTCTTTGTCCTACATCCAAATGAGTTTGGAGCGATAAAAATTGGTAAGAGCTTCTATCGGATATGGTCGGTAAGTTCCAAATTTTGAGGTGCGACCTCCTCGAGGTGATCTTTGATATGTAGATAGTCATAAACCTCAACTAATCAGAAAACCCCTCAAAAAAGCCTGAAGAAAGCTTGGAACAGAGTTGCTCCCTTAACAATTCAAAATATTAAAATATAGGCTTAACATAAACATTTTTGTAATATTATATTATAAAAATAAAAACGTAAACGCACAATCGGTGGGTGGTCATTTGTATTATCATCACTATCGGCTCATTTGCAATTTTAATACTGTACTTGCATAAAAAGTGTTCTCCGAGTGTAAAGAAAGGAAAACTGAAATTCGCAACTCCAAAAAGCCTAAATTTTGTTTCTTTGAGTTTTCTCAGCGAATCAGTCAATTAAGGGCAAATTCAGTTACATATTCTGAAATGTCTCCGGAAGACGGCAAAAAAGATTCTCAACAATTTTTAGCTCCGACGAACGGTTAAAAAGTTCAAAATTTTCACTTCTTTGCCACACCCCCTGATAAACGTCACCCGAGGTTCCAGATTTTTTTTGGGGGTTCTAGCTATAGGTAAAGGGGACCACACCACCAGTTTTTCTGAGCAATGCGCCCAGATGGATGTGATTTTTTCGTTTTTTGGGGGTCCAAAAGCGCCCCTTTTTCCGACCCCTGGAAGCCCCACGGGTGGGTTTTTGGGGCATTTTTGGTGCGCCCCCTTCCTTACTCATCAAGACGAAGAAAAAACGTCGCAGAGACCGTAGCGCTACGACGCCTCCTTGTTGTTTGTTTAGGTCAACAGCCGAAAGGCTGGTTTGAACCTCTAGAGGTTTTACTAAGTAAAACGAAGAGTGAGGTGGTTTACCATTGCTTTCCTCGCTGAGTGGAAAAGTACGCTTATCAGCATGCCGGGCCCTCTGAAAAGCACATATTTTCAACTCTGTAAATGACACCTTCACTTCATTCACCACAGGGTCTGGCTGTACAATGAAATTCATTACTTTCAGAGAAGATAACTCTGATTATTGTCTTTTACACCTCTACCTCTTCTGTTCTTAAATGATTCAGTCATTTAATTGGCTGACCATGTGATAAGAAACAGAACTATTTATTTTAGCCCTGCAACTAACAGATCGAGTGTAAATAATTTGACACTCCACCTGTCTGCTATGGCTAGAGACGCCTCCTTAAGGAAGTTCAAAATATTCGGGCGCCCCTCCTGAGCCCCCCGGGGGCCGTAACCGAAATTTGGCAATTTTCTGGCAGGTCTCAGCCCACGTCTGAGAGAAAAGCCCCTATTCATTTTTGCGCTCCGTGGCCTCCTTATGGGTCAGAGTTTATGTCAGTGAGTCAGTCAGTGAACATGTGGCGATACATGCACAAATCTATCGATATGAAGAATTATCTACAAGAATATTATCTGTGTAATTATTATATTCAGAATCATCAACTTCAACGGCTTTCGCAATAAGCAAACAAAAGCCCCGGATGGACGGAAGGTAAAAGAAAACCTAGATTGGGTGAATGATGAGATTATGGCCTGTTAAAAGTGCTTTCAGAATAGTTTAAATTTATGTAACCTGGTTTAAGATGAAGTTAAACAACAAAAACCCATTATAATTAGAATAAGTTTTGTATATTTTAAGCCGGCCGCATTGGCGTAGTTGATAACGTGCTCGCCTCTCATCATGCGGTCTTGGGTTCGAATCCCATTCAGGCACGGCATATTTTCATACGTTGCAAAAATCATTTCATTCTTCACCGTCTGCATTAGCAGTAATTGCAGAACAGTCAGATTTTTTTTTTTTTTTTTGTTTAACGTCCGACTGTTCTGCAATTACTGCTAATGCAGACGGTGAATGATGAAATGATTTTTTGTAACGTATGAAAAAATGCCGTGCCTGAATGGGATTCAAACCCAAGACCGCATGATGAGAGGCGAGCACGTTACCAACTTCGCCAATGCGGTCGGCAGAACAGTCAGACGTTAAAACAAAACAAAATAATAAAACAAGGTATATATTTTTAAGTGATATTATATAGGATAATATATTATATTATATTATATGTAGTGATATTATAACATCTAAGAAGTTCTAATTTTAATTTTAGAACAAAGATATTTGGCCGGTCCGTGGTGTAAGTGGTCAGCGCAACTTGCTACTATGCCGGGATCCCGGGTTCGATTCCCGGTCAGGTCTGACATTTTTTTTGTCTGTAAATCACCACATATCATTACCTACGCACAAACCCAAGGCTTATGTAGGAATCATCACTCATTAAAAAAATAAAATAATAATAACTTAATTGATAAATAATTGATTAAGATAAATTAATTGGCACAAAGATAACGGTCTTTTTAATAATATTTAGTTTACTAGTAAAAAATTAATAAACGATTTGGAAAATATAGAATTAGAAAACTATCTCGTAATCATAGCAATGATAATGAAGGCAATTAAAATGATGAAGGATGTTATCATAAAGTATTGGCATATAGTAATAATTTATTATTATTGATGCGTTCTCTGTTTATTAGGAACGTGGCATATTATACTGAATCTGTGAAAGTTTCAATCCTAATTGTCTACCCTCAGGCGTAAATGTATATTGGCAGTATCCAATTATATTTTCCACAAAAAACTAAACAACTAGTTTTTGTAATCTCAGCAGAACTTCATACTTTTTCCCTTCCTTCGAAAAAGTTACATTACTAATATTTTATCACACCCTTAATTTCATCATTTTATAAATCCGGCGATTTTTTTGAAGAAACGAATTTATAGGAAGGAAAGTATCGTTGTCATGTCGATTTTGCAAAATCGAGAATTCACCTGATACACACGATTCCAGACCCCGTACCCGAAAAACATGTTTTTAGTGATTGTTCTGTAAGTGTGTGTGTGCGTGTGTGTGTGTGTGTGTGTGTGTCTGTGCGGGCACACACACACACACACACACACACACACACCGTAATCGTAACACTGCGTGTGTCTGAACAAAATGAATCCGTCATTTTTCCATTTTTTGCGATTTTCTCAGAAACGGGTCCTACGATTTTTTTTTAAATCGCCTGTTTTACTACATTTTTTTATGCTGTACAAGATAGGTTAGGCGCCATGTTTGCTGAAATTTATAATTTATGGTGAGGCTGTTTTCACGTAAAAAAATATTTTTTTAAGATTGCGACTTTAATATGCATTTAAGCGCAAAAATGTATTTAATAAAAGTTGTAGAGAATTCAAAATCCTACAACTTTTACTTTACACTTTTTTTGCATAACGCTTAGTTTAGCGGTAATTAGCAATATTCTGTTTTTTCTCACGAAAACGTGTAAAAAATTGATTATTTAAAGATTTCGGCCTTAGTATGCATTTTACGACAAAAGTGTATATAATCAAATTTATAGAAATTTAATAGATCTACAACTTTTATTTAGAGAATTTTTCGATACAGAGCCTAGTTTAGCGTCAAAGAGTGATTTTCCGTATTATTAATCCAAAGTAAGGTTGGTTTTTATTTTGCATCATTCACTCATGATTAAAATTAGTTTATGCTTTTTCATATTAAGGTTTTTGTTTATTTCTCATGTTTTATTACTAATGTTTGGTTATATTGTTCATTATTTGCATTGGCAAGATAACGTTATGTGACTGTTTCACATCAGATATTTTAACTTATTCACTTTATTATAATAACTTTTATTGAAGTATGTAATGAATTTTATACTTTATTGAATGTGTTAAATATTTTCTATATTTTAAAATTTTATACCATTTTTTATCTTAAATTTCGAACAAGTGTAAGCATATATGAACAACAATTTGCAATATATATTACACAGTAACATAGCTGTAACATAGGCGATTAGTTTGGAATGTTTTGAGGACGTTAATTTTTTGTTTAGTTTATTTAAAGTCGCATTAACAGCAAATTAGCGACATCAATTAGCAACTATAGTGGGTTTTAACTAGTGAAAATTTTTAGATTCGAGCCAAGAATCAAAACCGGGACCTCCGAGTAGAAACACTAATACTACGCTACGAAGATTTATTCATAACTTTTTGGGTTAATAGTCAGTTGTACTGTCAACTACATCATCGAACTCTTCAAAAAAAATTTTTTTAACATTTTTAATAAACTTGTGTTTGAGAAGTATAAAAAATTATAAGGAAATGTAGCGAAATATTATGTCCGCAAATGTTTAGGGTGAAGTTAGCATGATTTAATGATGTCGTCATTACTTAGGACTTTAAAAGAGGGGATTTTTACCCTCACCTGTCTAGATAGAATTATACAACAATAATAATCAGTGTAACTCAGTAACCCCTATTATAATTTGAAACTTAATTAAGAATACTCGTTTAAGGCAACGCCATCTGTGAAATGATTTTTTAAGTGAAAACCCCAGGGCTTGCCCGAGAATATTTTTCCGTATAAACGTATAATTGTGTTCCCCATCTCAAATAAAAAATCTGGTATGAAACACTCACACAACTTTCTCTTGCCAATGCACATAATTAACAATAATCCTATCATTAGTAATAAAACATTAGAAATAAACAAAAAACTAACCTCAAAAAACATGACCTTATTTTAATCATGAGTGGAAGACGCAAAATGAAAATCGATCTCAGTTTGGCTTAAAAATACGGCAAATCACTCTTTCACGCTAAACTCTGTAGAGAAAAATGCTTCAAATAAAAGTTGTAGAGCTTTTAATTTCCTATAAATTTAATTATATACACTTTTGTCGTAAAATGCATACTAAGGCCGAAATCTTAAAAAAAATCGATTTTCAAACGTTTTCGTGAGAAAAAACATAAAATCTGTAATTACCGTTAAATTAAGCGTTATACAAAAAAATGTGTGAAATAAAAGATACAGGTTTTTAAATTCTCTACAAATTTTATGTATAAATGTTTGCGCTCAAATGCATATTAAAGCCGTAATCTTAAAAAATATTTTTACGTGAAAACAGCCTCACCAAGAATTTCAGCAAACATGGGGCCTAACCTATCATGTAGAGCATAAAAAAATTTAGTAAACCAGGCGATTTTTAAAAAAAATCGTAAGACCAGTTTTTGAAAAAATCGCAAAAAAGTGAAAAATTACACGAATAAACTATTACTTACGGTTGACCGATTTTGATGAAATTGTTCATGTCGGGTCCGGCATTCGTATGTAACTTAAGTTTCAAGTTTGTACGATGTTCGTTCTTGAGATATTATGTTCACACACACAGTCCAATAGCTAAAAACATGTTTTTGGGTTCATTGGGTCTGAAAACGAGTAGATCCGGTGAATACTCGATTTCGATAAATCGACATGAAACAATACTTTTCTTTCAATATATTCATATAGACAAGAGAAAGTAAAAAATAATAATTGTTGTTCTTTACTCTGATAGTCAGGACTTAAAAAATAAGTGTCATATCTACTGACTGTAAGAATGTATTGTTTATTCTTTTCAGGTAAGCACTGCAAATATATTCCATAAAAATAAGAATTTTTTATTGAATAACGACTAATTGCAACCAGTAACAAGCTACTCTTAATAAATTTAATAATGCATAAAACCTTGCAGAAGACTTCAATAAAAAATACAATTAAAAAATCTGATGAAAAACACCAATCCGTGTTTCTCTTGCCAATCTTAATAATGAAAAATATAAAATATATTAATCATTAGTAAACAATATAAAATGAAAAACGTAACGTAAATTTAATCGTGAGTGAATATCGCTAAATCAAAACCAACCTCTGTAGGATTTAAAAATACGTAAAACACTAATTGACGTTAAACTAGGTTATGTAGAAAACGATATTTGAAATAAAATTTGTATCGTTTTTAATTTCTTGTAACTTTAGTTTATAAACTTTTGTCGTAAAATATATACTCATGCCGCAATCTTAAAAAGTTCAATTTTTTAACGATTTTGATCAGAAACATAAGTTACAGAAAAACACTATTGTCACTAAACTAAGCATTGTAAAAAGAGTTTTTAAATAAAAGTTAGGTTACACGTTTACCCTAAAATGCATATTAAGGTTAATATCTTTAAAAAAAAATTTTTGTCACGAGAGTGCAACCAAGAATTTCAGCAGACACGGTGTTTACCTTGTCTTGTAAAACACAAAAATGTAGTTAATGAGATGATTTTTTAAAAAATCGTAGAAGCCGTTTTTGGGAAAATTACATGAATAAACTACAACTTCCGGTTGACCGATTTAGATGAAAATATTCGTGTGGTACCTAATTCAAGTTCCAAGTTTCAACTTTGTCTGCAATTCTGTTCTCGAGATATCTTTGTTCACACACAGACACACAGACGAATCGCTAAAAACATATTTTTGGTTCAGGGGGCCTGAAAACGCGTAATTCCGGTGAAAACCTTATTTTGGAAAATCGACATGAAACCAATACTTTCTTTCCCTATTTATTCATATAGGGCAAGTGAAAGTAAAAATACGTTACATACGATTTAACATTGAAAATATTTTTTACTATTTTAAAAATTTTTAGTAAGTTTTTAAATGTTTTTTCAACTGAGAAAATATTGCGTATTAATCATTTGCTGCTTAATTAATACTGCCTGTTAATTAGTTATTTACATTTACTTATTTTCAATTTTTAACTATAATCTGTCACGAAGATGTAAGATGGGATGCCGTTTCAGACATTTTTTGGTTTGATCATTATGTAGAGAGTTTATAGCGAAATGAAATGTATTTTGATAAAAATTTATCTTGATATTTTTTGTTAAATCTATATATTTTTTCATAGACGTAATTTTAGTATTCATGAACTTCTGTATTTTTTCCGTGTCATGGAGTATTTACCAAATTTCGTAACACCTTTTCCAGAGACCCTGGAATAATATTTAGGTTATCACTAGCAGTCTCCCTTAGCTGAAATCGTACTTCCAACCGGGCTGACAATAATGTTGTACAGAAACATATATCCTACGTAAACTTCGAAATTTAATTAAAGGAGCTACTAAATATTTTAAAAAATACTCCATTTTATCAAAATATATTACTGTTGTAAGCTAAATTTAAAAAATTATATGTTTTTACATTTAGGCGCCTCAGACACACTTAGAAGGATGACTATCCTTATTTTTATTTAAGTTAAGTTTATGTCTTTAGATAACAAGGTTAGTAATAGTTTTAGTCTAATATTAAGTTAAGTGATTTAGTTTTAACTTACTGGTAGTGTAAACTATAACAACTTATTAATTTGTTAATAAATATTTTTTATAAGTTTAAAGAAAGTTCTTATTTATTTATTTTATTAAAAACTAGATCCCGATAGAAACTGGAATAAGTATTAGAATATTTTATACATGGGCTTCGAAAATATTTAGGAATTTAAATTATGAAGTTTAAAACTGGCATTTTTACACCCATCGATCGTAGTTCCGTAATTAGAGATACCCAATATCATTCCCTTCTCAGTTCAACTTCCCTACAAACAATACATCTCATTCTAAGCTCTTCGAGTTTCATCTTCCCTTTTCTGTAAGACTATCAAAGTGGTGGTAGATTCTTACGTTACGCAAGTCGTAAAAACAAAATCACCCTCTCCTGAAATTATTTTCTCCTAACTTTAGCAATTCATTGTAACCTTACCTAGTTAATTCTGTAGTGAGTTATGGGTATAAATTTATAGCGGATTAAACGATGACACTATTAAATCTACTCGTAACTGAAGCAGGGAACTTAAGCAATGGGCTTGTTATACTTTGTAGTACATATAAATTAAATCAATCTATCCTAATATTAGGCCAACATTAAAACAAAAAAATATTTTCTTGCGGGAACCACCTTCTCTCAGTAAAAAGTTCCTTAATGATATTTTATTTCTTGGACAAGTTATTGCCCAAAAATTGATAAATATTATTATCCAATTTTGAAAAAAGTTTATGGTGAGATGGCACGATGGTTTTAACTCAAAATTTAGATTTTTGGTTTTTTATGTTTTTCAATAGTTTAGGCCTAGATCTACCAGGAAAAACATTAAATTACGTCAAAAAATATTTTTATATGAAAAAATTAAGTTTTTATCAAGTTTACACAGAAAAGTTATCATGTTACCGAGAACGAATATTTTTCACAATTTTATAGGCCTACTGCTCGTTTTAGTGCAAAGAGAATTTTAGTTTTAAAAATATCTGCATCATTATATTTTGTATTCTCAGCTGTTGGTTCAGCTTCCTAAACAACTGTTGATGAGAAATATACTTGTTTTTGTATATTTTGTTTTTGATTTGTGCCTTTTTGTTTTTTGCGTTTTCCTGTAAGTTTAGATTTTTAACTCAGAGTACATTTTTCTCAGAAACCAATAAACTTACTAGGCTGAAATTTTTACCATTTAATTATCTTGTATAGCCACATATACCGACATTTTTATGACTTCCTCAGAAGCTCTAAAAATTAGTAGTACGCAAAACACGTGGAAAACAATTTGTAAATTTTTATGTTATTCGTAATTTTTAAAAAATTGTTATGGTCCAAAGATTAAATTGAAAAAAGTCAGTAGCTCGAGAAGAAACCCGGCATCTATAGTCGGTAAAGTTTGATTTCCCTATCTTTTACCAATCCTATAAAAAATGTACCTAAAAATAGCAAATTTAACATTGGCGGGATACAAAGTACAGTCTCCCCTTAAGATACTTTTTCTAATAATTGAGTAAAAGGTAATTGCGATAAACTTAATTAGAAAAAAAATCAGTTGCCAACACTCACACGATCTTATCCCGTCAATGAAAACAATGAAAAATGTAACCAAGTGGATATCGCTAATTGAAAAACAACCTCAATTGGTTGGGCTTGAAGAACTTTACAAAATTTATAACCCAATTTAGTATATGGACTAGAGTAGTAAATGGAAAAAATCCCTTTGTAAGACGAAAAGTCTCATGGTTCGTGGCAATTTTTAAAAAGGTCTACCTTTGACTTATGACAAAAAACATTAATGATTTATGTATCTACTCTTTAAAAAGAGTCGAATAACACCATTTTTGTTTCCGAATTCCGAGTGGAACTTCAAAACCAAGGATTTATGTATCTACTCTTTAAGAGGAGTCAAATGACAAAATTTTGGTTTCCAAATTCAGACTTTAATTTCTTGACTTCCGGTTTTGGGCTACTTCCGGTCAGAACCGAAACTTCAAACTCAATCCAGCGCCAAAAACTTTTTGTGTAGATTATAAATACGAAAATGTATTGATTTTGATGAGAATTTTTCGTGTCGGATCCTCATATGGTACCTAACTCATATTCCTAGTCTCAACCTTATACTTTTTCTGTTTTTTAGTTGTTTTGTTCACACATATTTGAATACAAACACACACACTCAAACGAATCGATAAAAACATGATTTTTGGGCTCAAAGGACCTGAAAACATGTATTTCCGGTTAAAACTCGATTAGAACAATTTGACAAGAAAACATAACTCCTTACTTAAATTTTATACCATGAGAAAGTAAAAAATTGAAGAGCTATTTTCCAAAACCAGTTAAGTGAACAAAGTGTACTACGTTTTTCTTTTTACTATCTGGATTCATATAAAACCACTTCATGGCTGCCTATATTTATTTTTTCAAAACCTAATGTTTAATTATGAAAATTCATTTTCATGCTATTTTTTTTCTAAATCCTATTTCAAAAATTAAAAACATGTAGCCTGTATTTTTCTTTTGAAAAATAAGGCCGTTAACGTTTTCGTTAACCTGCCTTATCACAAGAGATCTTAGTGGGTTTTTGTTTCAATGTTTTGAGAATATTTGTATTATTTTATATTTTTATTTATTGGTAAATATTTTTAATTCTGTCTTTATGTGTATACACATAACAAACTATAAAGAAAACTATAAAAACTACAAAAAGAACAAACTATAGTAGTTTGTTCTTTAAATCTGGATCCTAGAGCTAAATGGTGTTAACTTCAATTTTTGAGAAATTATGTTCACACAACTTTTAAAATCAGCAAGAAATGCTATGTTCGATGGTATACCTACAGCAGAGGTCACCAAATTGACGGACCGTAGTCCGCGTCCAGGCCGTCGACTTTTTTGCGGACCGCTAGCTCTAGACAACAATATTTTTATGCAGATCTTAATTTCGTGTGTGATGTGAATGTTTTAACTTTAAGGCTATGTGAATGCTTAAAGCAGCTGGTGATATCAACACGACATAAACCCAAGTTTCTCTGAAGAGAGTTGGTGCTCGCTAAAAAAGTTCACGGCCGCGATTGGGCTGAAAGCAACTCGTGATAGCGCCGCGCTGCAAAATACAAAAACCTGTAACTTTGATACACGGGTTTACAGTAGTTTGAAACTCTTGTTTAAATTTTATTGCTCAAACCTTTTTGAAATCAGCAATTAGTATTATTATGTAAATTACGAATTCGAAAACCGTGACTTAGAAACCGTTGTTTTTATTTTACTTAGTTATCTGTGTAATTTTGGCTATCATTAGGAAAAATGGAACTGTACAGCTATAAATTAAGATTTAGCATGATTGCCATAAATAAATTTTTACAGCTGACAAGGTAGGCCTTAGTACAACGTTTGCCGGCCCGTGGAAGTCTCATCAACATTTTAAACGGATCTTTAAACGGATCAAATTTAGTCGATGACCACTGGTATACAGCGTTAACTCCGCTCTGCTTTATTTGAATTTTTAAGAGGGTGTAATAACTACATTACCTTTAAATTTCTTTAGATGTTTATATTTCTTAACATCAAATTTAAATTGTATTTTCATTCATTTAAATATAAATTTCACTCAAATTTCTTTAGATATTTTTTCCATATGATACTGTTCACTCGATACAGAATTTAAGAAATAGTTTCCAAACATTACTTATTACAGAACTCAGCTTTTGTATTCGACTAGTGTTACCAATACATATTTCAATAGAATTTATTTTTATTTGTAAATCACAGAAAGAGGTATAAAATATTAAGTCTTGTATGTGGTGAAGAGGGGGGTTTATAGAGTTCAGAAAGTTGTAAAACAATTAAAATTTGTAAATCAGAATCGGATGTAAATTTTAAGTTTTTAATAACGCCAGACAATTTTTAAATAATGAAAAGAAAATTTTTATGTTTTTGCCTCTCATGAAAGATTATGAAAATAAAGTTATCACTTTACTTTTTTGTACAGAAATCAGCTGGTGTTTTTATGGGAGACTGTACTTTGTATCTCGCCAAAGTTAAATTTCTATTTTTAGGTACATTTTTCATAGAATTGTTAAAGGTTTCAAGTTTCTAGGTATCAGGTTTCTTCTTGAGCTGCTGATATTTTTTCAATTTAATCTTCAGACCATATGATTTTTTTTAAAAATTACGAACAACATAAAATTTTTACAAATTGTTTTCTACGTTTTTTGCGTATTATTAATTTTTGGAGCACCTGAGGAAGTCATAAAAATGTCGGTATATGTGGATATAAAAGTTAATTAACTGGTAAAAATTTCAGCCTGGTAGGGTTAAAGGTTTCTGAGAAAAATGTACCTAGTGTTGAAACTCTAAATTTACGGGAAAACGCCAGAAACAAGAAGGCACAAATCAAAAACAAAATGTACACAAACATGTAAATTTCCCAACAGTTGGTTAAAAAGCTGAACCAACAGTTTTGAGAATATTAAAAAACAGTAATGCAGATATTTAAAAAATTTAAATTCCCTTTACACTAAAACGAGAAGTATTAAATTACGAAAAATATTAATTCTTGTTAACATGATAATTTTTCTAGGTAAACCTGCTAAATATTTAATTTTTCATTAAAATAATTTTTTTACGTAATTTAATATTTTTCTGGTAGATCTAAGCCTAAACTATTTAAAAACATAAAAAATCAATAAATCGAAATTTTGAGTTAAAACCATCGTGCCATCTCCCCTTAATGGGCCAAAATTTTTACCCAATCTCAATGCAATTACACTCAACAGTATATGTAATTAGAATGACAAAAATGAAAAAAGTATTTCAGTAATAGTAGACAAAATGTATGAAAATACTTAATATGTATAAATATACAGAAAAATAAAAAAGAAATCAGTTGCAGTACGGAGTACAAAATAGAAGGTTGTTGTTAAATATAATACAAGTTTTTAGTCGGTTGACAATGGTATGTGGCAATAACAGATATCCATGTAACCAAGACAGCAGCAACTATGGAACGCAGGCAAATCGCCAGTCCCTATGGCCAGATCCAGCTAGCTGGATCTGACTGTAATACTGTGTAGCTACTACACGACCTAGTGACAAGGTCATACGTTGCGCTTTTGCCCTGACCTACCACACCTATCCTTCCCGAAGAAAACCTGTTCCTTTCTTCCTACATTTACCGACCACCGCACACGCTAGTGCCTCTACTAATAGATAAACTACATCAATATTAGGAAATATACACATACATTAATATAGTTCGTATATACATATATCCGTATAAAGCACACTTATGCAGTGAAGATAAATTATAATTCTGAAACATCTTATCTCATTTTCTGATACGTTTATTAATATATTTCAATGCATTTATACGGCGTTCATATGCTAGTATCCGTTACTAATGTATACAGAAATTAATGGCATCTCTACAGTAACACATTAAATACCTTTAAACGGTATCAATAAAAGTCTTCCGGTTATCTTAACTTATTTATTTATTTTTATTTTATTTATTAAAATATTTGTTAAATTGGGGTCACATTTCCGGGTTTATCCGCTGTATTTCAGCTCATAAATTTTTGCCCATAACAGGCAGTTGGAGTGTTAAATTATTTGCACTCGTTCTGCTAGTTCCAGGGCTACAAAAAATAGTTCTGTTTCTTACCACATGGTCAAACAATTACATGACTGAAACATTTAAGAATAGATGAAGTAGAGGTGTAAAAGGCACTAGTCAGAGTTATCAACTCTGAGAGTCATGAATTTCAATATACAAACAGACCCTGTGGTAAATGTAGTGAAGTTGTCAACAGGGTGGAAAGTACATGCTTTACAGAGGGCCTGGCATGCTGATGACCGTACTTTTCCACTCAGAGGAAGCTAATAAAAGGTGAGATGGTAAACCATCTCGCTCCTTATTTTACTCAGTAAAACCTCTATAAAGGTTCAAACCAGCCTTTTGGCTGATGACCTAAACAAAAACAACATATTTCAGCATTAATTGTTTTCAAAAGTCGTTAGTTTCTTTGGTTTTATTTTTTATTAGAGAAAATTTTTTTAAGTAAGACGGATTCGAACGGTGTTCCCAAGTACGTATATTTCATTAATTTGGTAGCCAACTGGTAATCATACAGCATAACTTGGTAACCGGTGTAACTTAAAAATTCTGTGAGATTTTGTAACAACAAAATAAATATATTAAAAGGCTGGAGGTAAAAATATTCGTATGATTTTTAAGACAATACAATATTGTTTTTAGTTTATTTAAAGTTGTATCAACAGCTTAGTTATTAGTGACTACGTTGGGTTTTGTACCTGGAGTGGGTTTTGACTTGTAATAGTTTCCAGACCCTAGCCGGGAATCAAATCCGGGACCTCCACGTTGTACACTAGCGCGCTAACCCCTACCTTACGGAGATGGCCACAATAATATTTCATTTGTTGTTGTACAACTTTTAAATACGAAGCGTTGAGTTAAAAGAATGCTTGCAGTACCCGTATTTTTAATAATAACATTTGACCCGTTTTCTCAGCAGCCAATGGAGATATTTGCTTCAAATTTTTACTTCATATTCAATGTCATCTAATATAACAATTAACAGATGAAAGGATTTTGAGAAATAATTACGGCATACTTAATGGTTATCTTTTAAGTAATTGTCAGAAATCACCCGCTCTATTCTTCTGAATAGTTGTTCAAGGATATTCAAGTACCAGACATTGTCAACTTTACTCCCGCGAAATAATTAGACAGGCGTACAAAAACGCAGTGAACGTTCTGAAACAAACCTAGAATTGTATACAGTACAAGGAACAAGAACGTGATTCCTTTACACATTCCTACAAAAATTTTATTACAAAGAAATTGTTGTTACCTCAGCCCCAAATTTTACAAACTGTTTTCCTAAAAATATTTAAGTACAAGGAACATCTGAACGGGCGTCTACCCATAAAAGTACCTTTATGTATATTTAATTTTAACACTTATATCTACAAGTATCAGTTTTTAAATGTTTTAATTATTACAAAAATAACTAATAGTGATTAGTATTTTCGTTTTCAACCCCAAAAATTAGCTGACAAACTGTGTTTCCTTAGAAAAATCATATCTCTTGTCACATCTGAGGTAATTAATTAATTTTCCCCAAAATAAACGTAACATTTTGCATTAGGTCTAGGAATAATGTAGCAATCGCTTCTGTATAGATTATAAGTATTTAAAAAAAGAAGAAAACGAAATCGTTTATTTTGCTTCATAAACTTTAATTAAATGTGTATAAAAAATTCTGAACTACTAATTTTAAAGTATCCGTCATACAGTTTGAAGAGTTTACAGTTGAATTACGTAAAAGATTCTTTAGAGTTGGTAACAAGTACAAGAAGGAACTGATTTCATCTTTACATCTGTGAGCTCACGTCCTGATATTTTTATTCTGGATGACCCGGAGTTTGAAAAAGAGAAACTAAATTGCCCAATCCTAGAACATGGTAAAAAATAGTCGGACAGGTTAATTTCCTACCTAGTAGCCTACATAAATTTAAAAGTAGTGATAAACGTAATGTAGTATAACGTTTATAAGTAAATAATTTTTGGGAAACAAATTATTATTATTATTATTATTATTATTATTATTATTATTATTATTATTATTATTATTATTATACGATGTGGTTTTTAGTGGTATTTAATACTAAGATTAATTACTGAAATATTTTTTAATTTAGGCCTAATCATTGATTGTTACACTTTACAAATTAAAATCTAACTTCTTTTACCGATCAAAAGAAAAACAAGCAACGCTCTCGTGTGGACGTAAACGAACCGCTGATATTTATTTCGGGGGTTTTTCCCGGTTGGGGGTGGTAAATATATATGGGCTTAGTGAAGTGTTGGAGGCATCGATAAAGCTCGGTTATCAGAAGACAAGCAATACGCCGGCGCACTGGCCGTAGAGAGGAGGTGCTCCGATACTCTCGCACTTAAACATTTTCTCTCTCGCTCTGTGCGGTTGACAAGGTATGCGCAGTAACGCGAAGTATGCCCACCGCTTCTATCAATCAAATTATACTTCCGGACACACCTGTCTCCCCACCCGTTTCAACACATACCCTTTGCAGGCTCCCCACAACTCCCTCGGCAGGTTCCACCTTTGACATAAGCTCAATTAAGTAATTAATTACACCCTAATTAAAACGCAATCAACGTCGTCATCTGTAAAGAGACATTTCTTTACGATAAAAAATAAATAGCGTTTAAGCTTCCAATTTTCATAACTTAAAAACCTAACCAAGATAAAATTAAAGATTAACATAAGATTTGGAATATTTTCTTGATCAGTTTTTTTTAAACAATGCTATCTCAATGTATAACAAATTTTATTCAACTTTATTCACCACAGGATCTGGCTGAATAATGAAATTCATTATCTCAGAGGAGATAACTCTAACTAGTGTACGATTTTACACATATACCTGTTCTGTTCTGTTCTTAAATTTTTCAGCCACATAATTGGCTGACCATGTGATAAGATACAGAAGTATTTTTTTAGCTCTGGAACTAGCAGATCGAGTCCAAATAACTTACCTGCCTTATATGGGAAAGGGTGTCTTTATGAAACGCAAATCAGTAAATTTTAAGAAAAAATCTGGTGTGAAACACTCACACAACTTTCTCTTGCCAATGCAAATAATTAACAATAAACCTAACATTAGTAATAAAATATTAGAAATAAACAAAAAAGTAACCTCAAAAACATAACCTTATTTTAATCATGAGTGAAACACGCTAAATGAAAATCAGTTTGGCTTATAAATACAGAAAATCACTCTTTCACGCTAAAATAGGCTCTGTAGTGAAAAATGCTTTGAATAAAAGTTGTAGATCTTTTTATTTTCTATAAAATTTATTATATACTATTTTGTCGCAAAATGCATTCTCAGGCCGAAATCTTAAAAAAATCGATTTTTCACACGTTTTCGTGAGACTAAACTAAAATAAAAGTTGTAGGATTTTAAATTCTCTACAATTTTTATTATATAAATTGTTGCGCTAAAATGCGTATTAAAGCCGTAATCTTAAAAAAAACAAAGTTTTTACGAGAAAACACCCTCACCAAGAATTTCAGCAAACATGACGCCTACCCTATCTTGTAGAGAATAAAAAATTGAGTAAACCAGGCGATTTTTAAAAAAATCGTATGACCAGTTTTTGAGAAAATTGCAAAAAAGTGAAAAATTACACGAATTAACTACTACTTCCGGTTGACCGATTTTGATGAAAATGTTCGTGTCGGGTCCGGTAGTGGTATGTAACTTAGGTTTCAAGTTTCAAGTTCGTACGATGTTCCGTTGACGAGATATTCTGTTCACACACACACACACACACACACACACAGACCAATCGCTAAAAACATGTTTTTTGGGTTCAGGGGGTCTGAAAACGTATAGATCCGGTGAAAACTCGATTTCGAAAAATCGACATGAAAACAATACTTTCCTTCCTATATATTCATATAGGCAAGAGAAAGTAAAAATTACACTAATTATAAAAACCGGGCTAAGCGGCAAAAAACAATTTCTTTTTCAGAAAATGTGTTCTATGAGGCAGGGCCTGCCAAAAAATACGGGTTATGCTGCTCTCGTGTTATTTATTTTTTTTACGTCTGCCTTGCAATTGCTGCTAATGCAGACGGTGGAAAATGATCATATGAAAATGAGTAATGAAAAAACCTCTGACCTAACCGGGAATGAACTTTTATAAAAGCCACAAAATGATTTTGTTCCAGTAATGTCAATGTACGAAGTTTACAGAATTCAGAAACTTACAATAAAAAACCAAAAATTATACCTACACGAAGATTTTTTTTGATAACGTCCGACTGTTTTGCAATTACTTCTAATGCAGACCTACACGAAGAGGCATGACGAAGGTCGTCTGCGGGGTTGGTGAAACTATCAAAAGCATAATAGAAAAAAAACGATCATCCGCTTATAAAAGATAGACCCACAAATAATATCCTTTCAAAAACAAACACGAAATTTAATTTATCCCAGACCCTTCGGTCAGGGTGCCGAGATAACAAAACCACAAAACAGTTCAACAGCAAGCAGTGGTTTAAGTCTAATAATTAATTGTAATTATTAATTTTGTTAATAAATAACTTTTATACTTTCAAAGAACCTTTGTTTATTATTTATTATACCGAGATCCCGAACGAACCTAGACTCACGTGCACAGTACGATAGGTTACTTTCTATGCGTTAATGTTAAATGGGTGATTTGTTATTATGGTGTAATAAATTAATTTTTGGTATTATTTCAGATGATTTTCAGTTTCCCTTCTTTAGTTTATATTGTAATTATATATTTATTTGTTTAAATAGTTGTTTTATTGATTGAGGGGCGTATGTTTATAGCCTATAGGTCATTAGATGAAATTAATTTGGGGCTCTTTAGGGTGCACGAGGGGGCTTTGCCCCGTGAACAAATAGTAGGTTGGCCCGTTGGTGTAGTGGTCAGTGAAACTTTGTAAAAAATCACAATTTTTTTCTAAATGAATCATCGAATAGAAAGATGTTAAACAAAAGTTGTAGAAATTTTTCTCTTCAATTTTTGAAATGAGCATTTTTCTCCATACACATGGAGATGCGTTTTTTACGGACAGTCAACAGTTGTATTTACAAAAGAGGATAGAATTCGAAAACGCTACATAAGGCAAGAATTGCACGCAATAAATGTGAACGAGAGAATCAGTTATTATCACAATAAATGGATTTAGCATATTTTAAAATTGTAGGAAGATTGAAAAACAGGTTCTAGGATACAGGCCTTAAGGAAGGAGGAGCTTGGGAAGATCTTGGCAATACTGGGAGTAATTTAATTAGCTCTTCAATATAAGAAAACACTTTGATACCGGAACAGGCTAGAAGGCTTCCTAAGTCGTGAACAGAAGAGAAAGAAATACGTACACTGTAATACTATAATTTTAAACAAAATTCAGTTTTCCATATTCTTATTTGAGAAGTCGAATTTTTTTTATCACTTTTTAGGAAGCACCCAAATAGTAACCCAAATAGTTCTACTATTTGCCAAACTATTTCCCAAATAGTTCTACCCAAATAGTAACCAAATCTGAAGCAGAATACGAAAATTAACCATTTGTCGGAAAATAACAATATTCAGTGTAAGAAAAATTAGTTAGCGTCAATACAATGATATAGCGAATACATACAGTATTCAGTGTTTTTTATTATTATTTTGCTTTAGACTTTTGGATTTTAAGTAAAATTACTCCACCAGGAATGACTAGAATGAAAATAATATCTTTTCAAAAATATCAGGATATATGGTTAAAGGGGCAATACACCCCTTCTTTCTGCATCCTGAAATACGCGTAGAACCTAAACTTCAGTAATTGTAGTTAGGTACTGAATCAGGTACGAGTCGGCATCTTGAACCTGAGATTGACCGATCAAACCCAGTTGCAACTACAAGAGAGCACTACAAGAGAGGTGAAGACATTCTGTCCAAAAGAACTTTTAGTAGAGCCAAATTTGTTCTTACATTTTTAAAAACAATTTGTACTACTTGAAAAAGGATATTTATTTTTCATAATTTTTTATCAAACGTTTATTTTTATGTAAAATTTGTTGGTCAGTGCAACTGGTTCTACACCAACGGTCCCGGGTTCCATTCCCAGTCAAGTCTGACATTTGTTTAACACTTATTTTCATATTATATCACCATTCTTCATCTGTATTACCACATTAATAATTAAATCTAAACACTTATTTTCTTTTAAAAATATTCAAACTTATGCGGTAAAAATCTAAATTTGGTACAAAATTATTCAGAATTTTGAAAATGTTGACTCAAAGTAAAAAATCGATAAGAGGTTCCTTTTCACAATCGGGCTCACAAATACCAAATATTTATAATTTTAGACCTCATATTTCCGAAAATTTTGTGATTAGTAATTTTGCCAGTGAATTTATTTTATAGTTATGTATTTTATATAAATATAATTTTTCTAGGAATAGCCTGTATGGCTGATTAATAATTTTATGTTTGTTAAAATTAATTTAGCACATTGTATTTGATATTTCAAATCAGAATGTATTTTTATTGCCTACAATTAACGCAATCAAGTGATAGACAACTAGAAAATAAATCACAACACAGGTAAATAAGGCAGTAAGTGATTGCCTATGAGACCTGATTTGGAAAGATAAATTTATGTCTAAACAAAGCCAAGACAGGATTTATAAGACCTGCGTCAGATTTATTCTGGAGTATGCGGCCGAAATAGGAGCAGACTCCACTACAACTAAAAAATTGAAGTGAACAACTGAAAGAAAATATTGAGGACTATTCAAAATTAACACTTAGGCCTATAATTCGTTCATCCTATTAAGAGAGAATGGCTTTAGAATGAGTGAAACAGTTTTCAGGCGGCTGTATTTAATAAACGATCTGCACTTTACTTTTTCTAGCCTATATGAATATTTATAGGAAGGAAAGTAGACCTATTGTTTACATGTCGATTTTTCGAAATCGAGTTTTCACCGGATCTACACGCTTTCAGACCCCCTGAACCCAAAAAACATGTTTTTAGCAATTGGTCTGTGTGGTATGAACAGAATATCTCAAGAACGGAACATCGTACGAACTTGAAACTTAAACTTAAGTTAGATACCACTAGAGGACCCGATAAGAACATTTTCACCAAAATCGGTCAACCGGAAGTAGTAGGTATATTCGTGTAATTTTTCACTTTTTTGCAATTTTCTCAAAAACTGATCCTACGATTTTTTTTAAAAATCGCCTTGTTTATTAAATTTTGTATGGTCTACAAGATAGGGTAGGCGCCATGTCTGCTAAAATACTTGGTGAGGCTGTTTTCTCGTAAAAAAATTGTTTTCTTAAGATTACGACTTTAATATGTATTTTAGCGCAAAAATGTATCTAAAAAAAGTTGCAGAGAATTAAAAATTTTACAACTTTTATTTCAAACATTCTTTTGTATAATGCTTAGTTTAGCGGTAATTAGCGATTTCCTGTTTTTTCTCACGATATCGTGAAAAAAATCGATTTTTTAAAGATTTCAGCCTTCTTATCTATTTTAGGACAAAAGAGTATAATCAAATTTATAATAAGTTAAAAAATCTACAACTTTTATTTAGAGCATTTTTCTCTACAGAGCCTAGTTTAGCGTGAAAGAGTGATTTTCCGTAGTTTTAAGTTAAACTGAGGTTGATTTTCACTTTACGTCGTTCACTCATGATTAAAATTAGGTGATGTTTATTGAGGTGAGTTATTTTGTTTATTTCTAATGTTTTATTACTAAAGTTAGGTTTTATTATTAATTATTTGCATTGGTAAAAGAAAGTTGTGTGAGTGTTTCACACCAGATTTTTAGGACTTACTTTATAGGTGTATACATTCTACATAAATTAAACGCTGTGAATGAATTTCGCATGTACACTAGTATAAGATTAATGACCAGATTACAATCATTGGCTGAAATAGTCGTTCACGTGAACCGCTTACTTTCAACATTCATTAAATACAGTTCTTTTATAGAGCTCCTTTAAGAAGTAGTAATATTAGAGAGAATACCTGGCACACAGAAAAAATTATAAAATTATGACAAAGATTTTAGTAAGATCATGCAACCAAAATGAATCCAAAGCGTCTGACAAATCCCGGAAAACAAAAGACCAACGGATAGGTTTTTCACATGAAGGAAAGACATAAATAAAACAATAATTAGTGTGACATGAGACATAATCTGACATATTAAACAGAACATAGTCCTGTTCTAAGAAGTATTTAAGAGTTCTTTTTTGTAGAGAGTTTTTTAAACATTTTAATAGACTGAAATTTATTACATAATCAAAACTATTACGCTGTAAGAAGAGATTAATTTTATAATTTATAGTTTTTGTCAATTAATAAGGTATTGATTTTTTCACATTTTAAATAGACCAACAGCGGAAAGAATAACTGCCTCTTGGCGCTGTTAAAAGTTTGAAGCCACTAAAATATTAAACCAGACGAAAGCAAGCGAAGGCATCAGTCGTATTAGAAGGCGCACAGGCTAGCCTGCAGGCAATGGACAGCTAGGCTCACAAGGGGACGACGAAGTAGAGGGTTCAGAACTTATATATCTTATCCAAATGACGTGATTTGCATATAAACAGCCCTCTTTCTGTACACATACTCTGTTCTGCAGCCCTTCGTTCAAAACTATTTGCAGAGCCCGTAATTGACCTACTTAATAGACATATGTGTGTGTGTGTGTGTGTGTGTGTGTGTGTGTGTGTGTGTATACGTACACATGTATAAGTTAGTCACATATTTTTGTGTTAGAATGTTTTCATTTTTATATTTTGATTTTAAACAAGATTTTTATTACTGATTGTTCAATTTTTATCCTATTGTTTTGGTGTGACAAGCATTTTAGATGAAATCTCTTATTATCGTACTGAGGAAAAAAAGAAAAAATAAATAAAATAGAAATATGTTTGCATTGTTGATTCTGCTGCAATGAAAAATTCATATCGCCTACTGCACAAATATATAATTTGCATATTCCGGAACTAAACTTTTGCACAATATACGCTTATTATTTCTTTTTTTTTTTTGACCATAAGAAAATATAGGCCTATTATTTTAAATCTAAAAATGACATGTCAGATCATCCACAAACAACTTTAAAGTAAACCAAGAATTCTGATCACCAATTTTCAATATTTTTAATGTATTGAGTTTTTTATACGTCTATATAGTTTTTCTTTACCAACAAAATCATTAAATTTTGATTACTTTACTTTTGTAGGGTGTTTAAAGAAAGCAATCGTTTCACCGTCATAAGTTCAGCCTGTATGGTGTCGGACTGCTGCCACTAGTATGCCATGATGTCAAGGGATGACTCGATAAGCGAGTACAGTAACGTGCGTGAGATCTTAAGCTCGAGGCACTAATTTATTAATAGTGCCTAATATAGCCTATAGCCTAATGCTACTATAATACTGAATATTTAAACTTAGATGAGTGTCAAGGGATGTTGTTGTTGTTGTTGTTGTTTAGGTCATCAGCCAAAAGGCTGGTTTAAACCTCTAGAGACTTTATGAAGTAAAACGAGGAGTGAGGTGGTTTACCATTGGCCTTACTTACTGAGTTGAAAAGTATGCTTATCAACATTACAGCCTTTGAAAAGTACATATTTTCCATCCTTCAAATGACAACTTCACTTCATTCACCACAGGGTCTGGCTATATAATGCAGTTCATTACTCTCAGAGGAGATAACTGTGACTAGTGTCTTTTACACCTCTATAGATACTGAAGTCACGAGATTGCCTTTTGCATATGTACGGGCTATGAGGAAGGGAAGTGAAATATTTGCAATGCTGCCAACCTCAACAGTGAGACACTAATCGTACATTTCACTACCGTGCAGTTTCTAGATACATTTTGTAAACTGTGGTTTTCTGGGAAAATGTTTTCTTCATAAACCTTATAAGAAATAAATATGGCGTGTAATATGGCCCATAGCTTAATTACATAATTAGAAATGTTTTATTTACTAAAATTACGAATGAATCGCCTTCTTTACTATTTCTGTCATCGACGTTTTCATTATCAGCCTCTCTATTAGCTATCTAACCGTTTTATTTTTTTACCAGGTGTCAACAAAACTGTTAAAGGATAACTTCTTCACGTCCTTAATTTCTTTCTTTATTTTTCTAATTGTGGAAAGAGAAACATCACAATAGTGAGCCGCTCGCTCACGGCTTTTGTTAAGAGGCACGGATAGGCATTTTTGTTTAGCTTCGACTTCACAACATTTTATTACATTGCGTTCAGCACTGTGAATAGTTCGACCACGTTTTCGAGAAACCGACATTGGTGTACGGTAACAAAGTTATATTCGTACAGTTAACCTAAAAAAGGTTCCACGATATACTGTATATGCTCTGGGTGTAGTATAAGTTGTTATGTTTGTCGTACTGAAATTAAAGCAGTCGCGCATGCGCGCTGATGCATTTCCCCCTTTACCCTTCGTTGCAAATAAGAGCAAACTCGTGACTCAGGTGACTGTTCTGTTCTTAGATGATTCAGTCATTTAATTGGCTGACCATTTCATAAAAACGAACTATTTTTTGTAGCCCTGGAACTAACAGATTGAGGGCAAATAATTTAACAATCCACTTATCAATTATTAGGAGACTGTACGGGATATACGCGTATTTTTTTTTTTTTTTTGGTTTAACGTCCGACTCTTCTGCGATTAAAGAGATTCGTGTAGATTACTATATTACTGTAATATATGAGACACTGTATTACTGTAGATTACTGTGTTGTTGAAAAACTGTATGTGAAATACAGCGACTTTATGAATAAGCTTTGTTTTCGAGTCCAAATTGGTCCGGATAAAAAGGGCCCGTTAAACGAGATATCACTTTTCCCAAAATATGTTTACCAATAGTCACTGAAGTTTATTGATAAATATCAGTGATAAAACACTTCATGTTAATTTTACAATAAAAAAACAAAAACTTGTCGCATCCAGCTTGTAGAATTTAAGTTTCCCGTAAATATTAATTTGAAATGACTGATAAATAATAAAAGTAACTGGAATCAAACTCGATATAATACAAATGGTTACTCGAATGTATACAGAGACAAGTAACTGGTCACGAAAGGAAGAGGAGAGGCGTATGGGCATATACAGAGATCGCGTGCTAGGTTACACGAAGAGGAGGGAATGGTAGAGGAGTGCGTGGTTTTAGCTAATAAACGTTTCGGTTCTCAACCCCCTGCCTACAAATATCATGAGTTGTGTCCAACGGCTTAATAAAATTCGACCGCCGCGCGATTGGAATTCCATTTTACAACAAAGTAATAGTCGATAAATTATAATCTGGAATACAATTCTAACTCCTACATGAAAGGAGAACTATTTGATATATTATAGGCTTATACGCACACTCACACAAAGAATAATACATACATAATTATACAAACACACCTGTTTATTTATAGACTTTAAAAATTCAAGTTTTTAATTCTGCATGATTTTTAATTCTTAAAACAAGTACAAGAGTGGTCTGAAGACTAATGACCGGAAAATTTAAGAGGGAAGTCTACATTAAAATATTATTCTGTAGTGTAGCTAATATTAACGGAAACATTTTCACTTTCTTTTGCCTAATTTTGATTGAGTCGTAGTAGTCTGCTTTTTCATAAACTGCAGTTCTAGGTTGCACAATTTTAAAACAATTTTTGTGTCTAGTAGGGTATGAATGAATATCTTTAGTTCTCGAAAATGAATACCGGGTAAATATATGAAATATACACTTTTGACAGCTTCTTAAACATCAAACTGGTGTATTTGAATAAAGTAAATGATATAGGTTTGTAGGGAATTTTTTAAAGTTTGTGTTGGTACAACTGTTGCTAGCATTTTGTTGTTGGCTGCTGTTACAACGACCTATCTAGCAAAATGGCCGCTACTCAAGTGGAGAAAGCTTATTGTGTTTTTGAATTAGCCAAAACAAACTCGGGTACGGTTGTGCAACGTCATTTCAGAACAAGATACGGTAAACCACCACTAACAGGCAATCAATCTATGACTGGTATAAACATTTTGAAAACAGTGGATGTCTGCGTAAAAGGAAAAGTACTGGAAGACCTTCTGTTACAGAAGAACAAATTAATAGTGTTCGTGATGTTTATGTGCAAAGTCCAGAAAAATCAACTAGATCAGCAAGTTTAGAATTGCAAATTCCTCAACCGACTAAGTGGAAAATTCTGCGGAAACGTTTGAAAATGACGCCTTATGAATTGCAGTTAGTACAAAGTTTAAATACCAGTGATAAAGTCGCACGTAAAAACTTTTGTCTGGAGATGCAAAATTGTGTTGAAAATGACGACGTTCATTCTTTAATCGCCTAATTTTCAGTGATGAATGTAATTTTCACATTAGTGGAAAAGTTAATAGACATAATGTTAGAATATGGGGCACAGAAAACCCAAAAATAACTTTACAGCATACACGCGATTCCCCTAAAGTAAACGTCTTTTGCGCATTATCTCGTGAAAAGGCTTACGGGCCGTTCTTCTTTCACGAAGTGTCAGTAACCGGAGTAATTTATCTGGACATGTTAAACGAATGGTTAATGCCTCAACTCAAGGAAGATAGTGATAACTTAATTTTTGTACAAGATGGAGCCCCGCCTCACTGGCACTTACAGGTCAGAAATTATCTTGATGAACGTCTTCCTAGACGATGGATCGGCCGTGCAAGTGAGGAAAACATTGTGTTTACGCCGTGGCCACCTCGTAATCCAGACTTAACGCCCTGCGACGTTTCCTTATGGGATTATGTAAAAGACAAAGTTTTTGTACCACCGCTTCTTGTAGATATCGATGATCTAAAACAACGTATCGCAAATGCTCTTGCCACAGTTGACCGTCATATGCTTAATCGTGTGTGGGAAGAATTCGGCTACCGTGTTGATATCTGTCGTGTTACAAATGGTGCACACATTGAACATCTGTTAAATATTTTCAATAAAAATTTAATGAATTCTTCTATATAATCATGCAAGTAATTACCTTAACTTTTCAAAAATAAATTTTCTTTAAGCTATCGAAACTGTCTATTTCATTTACAATCACCCTGTATTTTTTTGTCACCGTCCCCCTTTTTGATTAGGTACTGTGCTCCCAGCCGACAAAGTTTTTGACATACCGACTGAGGGAAGCCGACAATAATTCCAACAAGGCTGGTAGACCTTTGTCGGCCCTACAGAAAACTAGTTACCGCCCCTCTGGCTACTATATAAGAGCGCTCCACTGAGCCAGATCGTCAATCCATTTAACTCTACAGCTTCGACCAGATATCAACCATCGGCACATGGCTACCGGACTCCAACGAAGGCTCATCGATGACCCCGCAAGACAGAAGATGACGCTTCCACTCGCCGACCCAACACCGCTACCTCCATTGACCGCCACCATCATCACCCGCTGCCACGAGCGATGCCTACTAGGTCCCAACGAAGAGACCTACGACGCACTACAGCGAGGAAAGAGATGGCGTCTTTGCTGGATGACGAGACGCCGTATCGCCCACCTCCCTGACTGTCACGACCACTACGACTTACTATTCCCTCCTGGGCGATCACCGCTTAAACTGCCCTTTGAAGAGCCCCAAACATTTAAGGTTTCCCTTCGCCACTTAATGTTACCATCTGGCAACACATTCTTTTTCAGAATAATGCACTCTCCTTAAGGAAAATAAATGGAAACCTTGGTATATTTAGTTTTTAAAAAGAGGGTTTACATGAATCACATCATTTTGCTTCTAAGGTGGCCCAATCAGCCGATTTCAACATTCTCAAGACGGAATCTGCTATACACAAAGATTGCCAAGACGTAACGTTGTATTTTAAATCTGAGAATATATAAGCATAATAATAATCAGTATATTTGGTATTCTTTGTATCTTGATTTACAAGGGACTTAAGTCGTAGTAGAATGACTTAATTTTATTGCAAACAAGTTCAGAATGGCTGTCCCAAGATAGTTTGCTGTCATACATTACTCCTACCAATTGTGTACGATTAGTGATATCAATAAAAAATAATATCAGTTTGAAAATACATATAGAGCCTACGATCTCTTCATATTTATATTTAACCGGTTTCCTCACATAAAACTTAAAAAACCTACGCCGATATTTAAATTTAAGCATCAGATTGAACCGCCTATCGGAAGATATAATTTATTGATATCATATATCATTTATTAAATAATTCATTAAACAAAATCATTCCGTATTCTGACTGTTGAATATCGAACTTGTAAATTAGTTTTTCATAGTACAGGTAGTTGATCCGATGCGTATGTAATTATAATAATTTTGCAAATACATAAATCTGATGATGTAATTTAATAATTGACTCAATATCTTTCTCTAAAAATACCTGAGCCATGTAACTACATTTTCAATTTGCAAGTCACGTAAACTTGGATCACATGTAACTAAAACACTGAAAAAATATGATGTGAAATACTCACCCGACTTTCTCTTGCCAATACAAATAATAAAAATCATAACCTATGGTTAATCATTAGTAAACAATATAAAATGAAAAACACTTCATGGGTGAATGACCCAAAATGAAAATTAACCTACTTCAACGTAAAAATACGGAAAAGCACTGATTGACGCTAAACTGAACTTTGTAGAAAATTATTTATGAAATAAAAGTTGTAGGTTTTTTTTAAATTTCTATAACTTTGTTTTATATACACTTTTTTCGTAAACGGTGCAACCTTCAAAAATCCCATTTTGACCGATTTTAATGAAAGAAATAAAAAAAATTATTAATTTATTCTAAACTAACCTTTGTAGAAAGAAATTTTTGAGATGAAAGTTGTAGATTTTTTAATTTGCTACTACTTTAAGGGGAGATTGCACGATGGTTTTAACACGAAATTTCGATTGTTTGTTTTTTATGTTTTTCAATAGTTTAGGCCTAGATCTACCAGAAAAAAAATATTACATTACGTCAAAAAATTATTATTTTATGGAAAAATTAAGTTTTTATCAGTTTACATAGAAAAATTATCATGTTACCAAGAACGAATATTTTTCACAATTTTTTACTGCTTGTTTTAGTGCAAAGACAATTTTAGTTTTTAAAATATCTGCATCACGGTTTTTTATTCTCATCTGTTGGTTCAGATTTCGAAACAACTGTTGATGGGAAATTTACTTGTTTGTGTACATATTGTTTTTGATTTGTACCTTCTTGTTACTTACCTTTTCCGGTAAATTTAGATTTTTAGCACTAAGGTACATTTTCCTCAGAAACCAATAAACCTACTAGGCTGAAATTTTTACCAGTTAATTATCTTGTATATCCACATATACCGACATTCTTATGACTTCCTCAGAAGCTCCAAAAATTAGTAATACGCAAAACACGTGGAAAACAGTTTGTAAAAACTGCATGTTATTCGTAATTTTTAAAAAATGGTATGGTCCAAAGATTAAATTGAAAAAATGTCAGTTGCTCAAGAAGAAACCCGACACACCTATAGTGTGTAAAATTTAATTTCCCTATCTTTTACCAATCCTATGAAAAATGTACCTAAAAATAGCAAATTTAACATTGACGGGATACAAAGTACAGTCTCCCCTTAACCCCTAATATGTGTGCGTTGCAATCTATTCAATTTGAGAGAAATTAGCAAACCCATGACCCAATGACATAAGGATAATATATGAGGTGTAGAATTGGTAGAATTGTACAGGTTCAGGCCGACCATTTCTAAAAGAGTATGCTTCATTAAACCCCAAACACCAAAGTACACCGGTGACCATTGTCTAATAATCAAATTCTTATAAATATAATTAACTACCTTTACTAGGATTTCAATCACGAAAGCTCCGTCTCCGAAAATAAGATGCTAAACAGGTAATTCGCGGCGATGTATTTATCACTAGACCAACCAAGTGGGTTACACATTCTAAATAACATAAAAACATTTGTAAAATTTTTATTACATTTCATTTTTGTTGTAAGCATTTTTCTGTAAAAAAATCATCTAAATATATAAAATTCGATGTATGTATGTGTGTGTGTGTGTGTGTATGTTCACCTTTATCTCCTAAATTACTGAAGCAATTTTCATGCATTTTTTTATGTTGTAACTATGATGCCAGTGCAGATTTTAGGCTATTGAAACTCTTAAAAAGTTAGCCCTAAAGGGTTGAAAATAATGTTTATGTCCTACATTAAGGCTTTTATGAGGTTAGATAATCTGCTGCTTTTAAACCAGCTGATGTGATTCAAATAAAGATTTGTCATGAATAAAAACATATGATTTAGCAAATAAATATTATTCATTATAAACAAAATTATATTAATTATGATATTTAGCAAATATATTCATTGATTTAGAAATAAAAGTTGTAGGGTTTTTAAATTCTCTACATTTTTTATTATATACCTGTTTGCGCTACAATGCATATTAAAGCCGTAATCTGAAAAAAAACAATTTTTTTTGCGTGAAAACAGCCTCACCAAGAATTTCAGCAATAATGGTGCCTACCATATCTTGTAGAGCATAAACAATTTAGTAAATGAGGCAATTTAAAAAGACGTAGGACTAGTTTTTGAGGAAATTGCAGAAAAGTGAAAAATTAACCGAATAAACTGCTACTTCCGGTTGACCGATTTTATGAAAATGTTCGTGTCGGGTCCGGTAGTAGTATGTAACTTAAGTTTTAAGTTTCAAGTTCGTACGATGTTCCGTTCTTGAGATATTCTGTTCATACACACACAGAGACATACACACAGACCAATCGCTAAAAACATGTGTTTTGGGTTCAGGGGGTCTGAAAACGTGTACTTCCGGTGAAAACTCAATTTCGAAAAATTGACATGAAAACAATAGTTTCCTTCCTATATATTCATATAGGCAAGAGAAAATAAAGAAATACCACCAACAAATTTTTGGATAATTGACATTTAAGTAACCGGATACTAGGGTTAGTGCGTACCAGCATCGCAAAATAAATTAAACGGATTTTCTTCCTTTTAGAATTTATCTTCTATTCTACATCTTGCTATTAAGCGTTCTGTCTGTATTTGTTATATCTCAAGAACTGCATTGAGACGTAACAAAATTGTTTTTGTTTAGGTCATCAACCGAAAGGATGGTTTGTACTTCTAGAGACTATACTAAGTAAAATGAGGAGTGAGGTGGTTTACCGTTGCCTTACTCACTGAGTGGAAAAGTATGCTTATCAGTATTACAAAACTATAAGTAAATAATATCCAATGAAATTAATGCTTCGAGATAATTTATTGAACACTAAATTTTGAAAATTTCGATGTCCTCCAATTATACTAAATTATATACCTACCATATTAAACACAATAACGAGATAATTTTTAAAAAATGTAATAAACGGAAAATTTATTTTTTTATTTTTTCCATGAGACCCCGTAAATGTTTCTGAAAATATTCGCTTCTTAGATTGATTCCAATAAAATTAAAAATAAAGTTATATTTTAAGAAGAAATATTTCGTAAATGAACAGAATGTTTTCGATTAAGATAATATATTTATAGGCGACTGAGGCTTAGAAAGTTTAGTATTTATGAACGCCGAGAGGCTTCAGTTAGTGAATTAATTAGGGGATAGGGGACCGTTTTGTGTATTTCTTATTCTGGTTTCTAAGATACTTTTCCAGCCGTTCTTAAAGGATACTTCTTTGTATCGGTGAATGGGGTATTAATGAGGATAAGAACCGCTTTAAGGAAACCAGACGGTTAAAGCAATTTCATTAAGTAACAGCTCGATTAACTTAACACAGCACAGTAAGTATTTGCGTTTACATAAACACAAATTTTCGTTTTCTAAACACTATTGTTATTTTACTTTTTATGTGAACGCATATTAAAATAGATTTCTACCCTTTTTTAAATGGATATCTTATCACTTGCTACCTAATTTAAAGTGCTAACCAAGGAGCATATACAAGTACATTTAAATACAACAATTCCTGGTTACAGTAGTCTAAAAAAATTATACATATATATATATATATATATATATATATATATATATATGCATACTAGCTTGCCCCGTTGCGGCTTTGCACGCGAAAAATGGTGTAATCACTTTTTTTAAAACTAAGTAGCAGAAAATAGTAAAAAAGGCGAGATACTCGTTGTTCCTCCGTTTCGGTAGTTCTTACTTTTTGAAGTTTTTTTGCTTTTGAAGGTTTTCTTCCTAGTGATGCTTTTTTAACGGCATTATTGAAAATGGAAAAAAGCAAAAAACAAAAAAAAAACACAAAAACCAATTGTCAAAACCATAAACTTAAATCTACGTTGAATAAAATAAAAGTCAAAATAAAATATCAAACCAATTGATCACTCACCAATTAAAAAAAATTAAAACAAATCGAAGAAACACGGAACTTTACTTTTATAAAATACTCAACAATACAAAATCGTATCTACATAATGAAATACAATAAAATTATCATGTGATGTGTCACCAGCTGATCCTTAGCACCACGTCGCTATTTGCTAAATCATATGACTTTATTTATGATAAATCTTTATTTGAATCACATCAGCTGGTTTGAAAGCAGCAGATTATCTAACCCCAAAAAAGCCTTAATGTAGGTCATAAAAATTATTTTTAACCCTTCAGGGCTAACTTTTTAAGAGTTTCAATAGCCTAAAACCTGCACTGTCATTATAGTTGCAACATAAAAAAACTGCATGAAAATTGGTTTAGTAATTTAGGAGATAAAGGGGAACATACACACACATACATCGAATTTTATGTATATAGATTTCTGAAAAACTGGTTTCAACCGCTTGTTCAAGTGTACGTATTCATACTAAGTTTAATGAAGCAGGGGGGTATTTTCTGTCTGATACAGTTTTTAAAAACGACAACTGTCTTTTTATATTTTATATTACTAGTCATTTCTATGATTCCTATTTTTAATTTAAATTACAATCAAAAGTATATCAATCTATGTTCAGAAACGTGTTCAAATTTTTCTATCATTTAAATCTTTTTACCTATTTTTATTTATTTTTTTTATAAAAGTGCAAATGTTGAACGGACATTTAAGTGGTATTGTGAGTGTGGACAATTTACACTATTATAATTTTTGGCCGTCGTAGTCAAGGTTTTTCCACTGTTTACCTAGTGGCCACTCAAAGTGAATGCCTGATCAGTCTCGTTTTTGCCTTCTGTGTACTAGTAAAACTATCCCATTTCCTATCTGAAACATTTTTAACTTATTACAGTAGAAGGTTGTAAAATGAGTATAAGTTAAAAAGTCAAAATTAAAACGAGACACACGCTATTGATTTCAATTTTTATCCAAACAACGCTTTTTTACTCTTATTGTTTATAAAATGTATTTGGCTTTTTAACCGACATTAAGTTAAATTAAAATATTATTTGGAAAAAATGTTAGAACCAATATTTCACTTATATTTTGATTTTTTACCAAACACTAACGTAAGTAATAATCTTACGTGATAATGCAGTTTTTTTAATTTTTTTATTTGTCTTCATTCTTTTCATGAATACACGTACTTATAGATCAAAATTTAGTTTGTTAACCTTTTCACGGCCTTCCCTTTCCTTTTCTGCCCAGAATTTAACCATCGAAAATTTTATTTTTTGTTACCGGGGTAACAATAAGTTTAAAGTCATTAATGGAAATTTTAGGCCAAATTACGAAGAAAATCCGGGCTGGCTTAGGTCCAGAGCATCTCCAGCAAGTGTTCAATCACGGAAAATATAACATGGTACAATACAGCTAACATAAAATACTCCAAGTTATTTTCCGCAATGTATGCGTGCGTGTAAGTGCATGTGCGTTTGGGTGTCAGTGTGTGCCTGTATCTGTGTGAAGAATGAATTAAAGAAAGAAGGAAAGACGAAGTGCACTGCGTCCGTTGATAAAAACGAGGTCGGGCCAGGATCGAGGCCGGGACTTGTTCACTTTTGCTTAGTTAAGCAGAAACTCCATTTTTATATAGGCCTAGAAACTGTAGTGGGTGCTCCCCGTATAATTCAATACAATAATAGGATGAGCGAAGAGTTCTCTGACTGTCAGCCGCCTCCCCTCTCCCCTCGCGACCCTCTGCCCGGATTAAAATAATGCCATTGTTTAAGCTCTCCCCAGGATTGCTTTAGAAAAGAAAAGAAAAATAGACAACACAATAAAAAAAAGGACTGTTACTATGAAAAATAAACCCCTTTCTTTATATAACAAATAACTTCGGTCGATACAAGATATAAGGATACAAATAAATCAGCGGGTTCAACTCGGTGGTGGTGGTGGCTATAGTACTGCTGCGATGAGCCGGAGAGGCGTCCTAATAAACACTACAAGAAAATAAATATATCTTTCAGAGAGTAACCGATAAATTCGCAAATTAATTATTCAACCGAGTATGAATGTGAATTGGAGTCTAGTGTGCGGTGGAACAATTCTCGCCAGCTAATACGAGTTCATCCAAATAAAGCCGACTCTAAGTGATTATGAACGAGATGAGATGTAATGCTACATAGCCTTCACACAAACTTCCTTGTTTATAAAACAACTTAATTCTGAAATTCTAACATTTTTCAGCACAATACATGTACAAAAAATACATATACATTCTTCAATATTTATATACATAAATTTTTATTAACAACACAACAAATTATAATTTTATGTTAATTATTTACGAACATAATTAGAAATAGTTAATTTGAAATTTTATACCATAAATTAAAACGAGTACTCTAGAGATGATTAATATTATTAATAACAACCTTGCAGGTTGTTTTTTGTAACAATTGTGTATTGTATGGAGTGAAACAGTATGTGTCCCAGATCTTTGTTAAGCCCCTAGATTGAATAAAACCATTAACAGCACTGCAGCACATTATATAGCCTCAATCACATACCTTAATTTACCAGAGGCTAACCGAAAGATTGATGTAATTCCTCAAATATACAAAATAAAAGTAACCAACTGGCTGATTAATTTAGGGAGAAGGCAGTCTAAGGACTTAATTAGTTCTATGTATTCAAACTAATTGCTCTTCCTCTTGTGTCAGCTTAAAAAACATTTTTTTGTTAACATTGTCATCGAAAGTCTGCTTCATCCTTTGCCATTACACGACATTTTATTTTAATTTTATTTTTTAATTTATTTTTTATACTATTATCCTGGTTTTTTGTATATTTACGTTAGGAAATTTTGTTTCTTTTCTTTTATGTAAATTTAGTGTAGATATAAAAAGCTATTATTATAATAGAATAAATAAAACAAACCAACCCGTGCACAGGCTAGACTTATGCGGGTATTAGGAAATAAGATAGGATAAGATTCATTGTACTTGTTTTTAGCAATAATAAATAAATAATAAAAAAATTTAAAAAATGATTTTGCTCTTGTACACTCACGGTTGTCGTATGGAATTGCATGTTGGGGTAGTACATAAGGCTACATTACTCACATTAAATCTGTGATTAATCTACAAAAATCTTTTCTACACACTATCAACGGTTACAAAAAGTGCGATCGTATGAGCCTATTTCAGGAATTTGGAGTTCTTCCTTTAAGGCACTTATTTGTTTTCAAGGTACTGATAAAGTTCTTTTGGGCTTGTGGTAACCGTGAAGTAATAACTGATCCCAATACAACCAATTCTGGTACTAGGAACGCTGGAAAAATTAAGACTAGGAAACCAAATAGTAGATTTTTTCAGAAGTCATTTCTCTATCTTGAGAGGCGATTTGTTAACGTACTTCCATCCCATATACACAGTATTATGTCACCACATCTATTAAAACATAAACTACTAAAATATCTTATACTATCGATCTACGAGCAAGAACTTGAGAAACTTTTCCAGCTCTTAAAATAACTGTTCTTATTAGTTTTACTTTTCTCTTTGCGATTGTTTAACTGTTTTTTTATGCTCATTTATTGAATTAATTTCCCATAAAGTTAAAATATTTACATTGTGTTAGTTAAAATATATTATTGTAAAGTAATTATAGTTATAAAATTATTGTTATTTTCTCTCTATTACAAAATATACAAACATAATCTTAAAGTTTTTTTAAAAAATTTCTATTGTTATTAAAATTGAAATATAATATTGATATTTTATGTAAAATGTAATTGAATTTATCATTTATCTTATGTTTTTTTAAAATTCGGTTTAACGCAATCTTTGTAACCAATTTAACAGTAGTAATTTAAGTTAGCAATTTTATAGTAGTTATAATTATTTAAGTGATTTAATTTTTTTGTTCTGTATACTCCTATGCGCGGACAGAACTCTTTATGAAGAAGAGTTTTTTCGTATAAGTATATTTAGTTTAAAATATTGTACATAGCTTAGTATAGTAATGAATTGTAATTTTAATGTAGCTATATTTTAATAAATAAAATAAATAAATAAAAAAATAAAATAAATAAATGAGTTGAACAAGGATAATGAACTGATATGAATGAAATATTTTGAATAAGAGTTCTAACAAATTGAACACTTACCCCGTCTTATACACTAAAAAAATAGTTTATAAGGCAATGCTAATCAAAATCTTAGGAGCCATTATTGAGAAAATTTCAAAAACTAAAAAATTTTATGAACAAAATTCTACTTCCGGTTGAATAACTTTAATGAAAATTTTTTAGTAAAGTACCCTAGTTGTATCAAACTTGAATTCCAAGGTTTAACGTAGTAAGGTTGTTTTGTTAATGAGTTATTTGGTTCACACACAGACACAGAGGCATCAGTAAAACAATGTTGTTGGGCTCAGCAGACCGAACAATATACGTCTGCAAGAACTGAAAACGTGTATTTTTGATGAAAACTCTTATTTCCAAAAATAAAACCTTCCTTAAAAATATTTCATACTGGGAAAAAGACAGTACACATAATTTTTAGATAAAACAGTTCACAGTTCTTACGCTCCCATATTTGTTAATTATTTTATTTATCTGCATGGAAGATCATATTATACGATTAAAAGTTTTTCAAAGTTTACTTTTTAATATCAATTTTTTTATAACATTTCTATGCATATATTTTCCGGCCGCATTGGCGTAATATCAATATTGCTTTTTCAATATCGTAATATCGTTTTTTAATATCAATTTCGCCGGCCGCATTGGCGAAGTTGGTAACGTGCTCGCCTCTCATCATGCGGTCTTGGGTTCGAATCCCATTCAGGCACGGCATATTTTCATACGTTACAAAAAATTATTTCATCATTCACCGTCTGCATTAGCAGTAATTGCAGAACAGTCGGACGTTAAACAAAAAAAAAGTATTCATATAACACCTTAATCCACTAAAACTCTGTGTTGTACACAAAATATTTAAGCAAAATATGGTTTACATCTACATCTTTCTAACTAAAATGTACATAAAACACCTTCATTGGTTAGAAAAACTCGGTTTTTGAAAAATTTTAACGTAGCATATTTATTCATTCAAATAACAGACTAACCAGAGTTCAAAGAAATTTATAAAAAACAGCGTAGCCTACGCAGAACAGTTACACTAGGAACTAATCTCATCCCCTTATTAAATTTATAATTTAATCCATGTAAAATATTTGTACTCATTTACTAAATCTAAAATTATTTCCTGAAACTATCTATATCAAGGGAGAATCACACTCCGTACAAACCAGGAATGAACATTCAGCTGGACTTTTAAGTTAAATGGTGATTGGTCAATAGGTAAGCCTTTTCAAATGTTCGTTCATACATTCACAAAAAATTATATACGATGAATGAATAAAAACTAAAAAAATAGTAATTACCTACATATTCGTTTACAATATAATATAGCCTAATAATTTGATAATATCCATAAAAAATAATAACGAGATTCTTAAAAATAGAAAGTAAAGCTGAAATGAATAGTAACAAAATGAAACTACTCACACAAGTAGAAGAATGTTCATCATATAAACTCGCTTACCTGGAAAAAACAGAAAAGAATATTTTCATTACTATTAAAATTTCATTGAATACAAATTATAACGCACTTAATTTTCCTACATTAAAATATAATGTAACATCATTACATTTCCTCTAAACTTCCAGATGTGTACAAAAGAAATGCTTACAGTTAAAAAATGCTAGACTGTAAAAATACTGTTTATTCATCCATTCTGAAAAGAGTTCATCTGATTCAATAGAGTGTGTATAATAATTTGCACACATTATTTTGACGGTGGTTTGCAAACGAGATTGATTTACTACAAATATGGCCAATCTTTAGTGCAACGAAATTGGCCCACTAGGAAGAAGTAAGGATATTACATATGTACCTGCCAACGAGTGAATATTATATTTTTATATAATTTTAAATGTTGCTTTAAATAATTGTTTTATTATTATTATTTCTATTACAAATAGGCTTTTGGACTACAATGTAAAGACTCGGATATCATCCCTGGCAAGATGCATTCAAATTATGAATGTTGTTGACGGTTGCGGGGTTGATATACTCAACAAGAATAATTCAACGTTCAAGAGGAAAATTGTATATGTTGGATGGGTTGATCCAGTTGGGACAGCCATATGACAAGTTGGTAGGTGAACTGAGTAGCCTACCAGCGTTATTAAGTCATATAGGACTCCTGTTTTGATAATTTTGGTTTTGTTTTACTTGGCTGTTAGCTTGGTTCTTTTTCTTACTGTTAGTGTTTGTATTCTTTCTCATTGTTATCTGCCCACACTGTAGGTGTGGTATCATTGCCAATCCCTGCACAAATTTACTTATAAGCTTATAGGCATATGTAGTTAGTTAGTGTTAGTGTTTTTTTCTTTTGACGTCCCCTGGATTTACGTCCCGATAGGTAAGTGCAGCGTTACAAGGATTTCGATCTGTTGCTGCACTTCTTCAACTCATGTAGATCGTCCCCGCTTCCCTGTTTCTTTCATGAAGGTTGGGATAGCTGTAAGGGGTGAGTGGAGGCCATCAATAATAAAAAAATTAAAAAGATTATTTTTACATTACCCAAATGGTACCTAATGCAAGAATAGTTCATATTGAACACTTACTGGGAAACCGCCAAGGGCTAAAAGTTCACCCACTTTTTTAGGGTTCTGATCCACGAAACTTGCTCGCCGACTATATGAAAACTTAAACTTACTTGCACTTGCACTTTACCAGAGAAAGCGAAAGAACCAGCGAAATTGCGAGTTAAAATAAAAATTATGCAGAATAAAAACAAAAAGAAAAGTCTTTCATGGGATACAAAAATCAGGCGCTATAAAACAGTATTGGTACCATACACATTATTTTACGACAGAAATACTTAACTATAACATCCAAGGCCTATGAGAAGAGTTAGAAAAAACAGATAGAAGAATTGTAAGAAAACTAGTGGGTCTAAAAATTGAAACTGTAAATAAAGATGGAAAATACTGGGCAAGTTATTTTCAAAAAAGAGATTTATAAAAAAATCCAAAACATATCGGATAAAAGAACGAGATTTTACGGACATCTGATAGGGATGAACTACGAAAACTTTCAAAACAAATATTTTAAAAGGTGAAAAAATACAAAAACAAACCAAGATGATTGAGCAGAATAAATATCCTTAAATTAATTGCTTCTTGTAATTGTAGTGCTGATAAAGATTTAATTCTAAATACATAAATCACTAATAAGATTGAAACTAGGTTATGACTCTATTGATTATGACTGCCACTGATAAAATAAAGAAATACTTTAAATTTTATCTACAACACCAGTTTTTGACTAGCTATTGGTTCTTCTTGTACTAGTCCTATAGCTGAATAGTTTATGCGACTTAAAATATAGATAAATAAATAAAATACCAAAGTGGTTAAATAAAACAGAAATATATCCAATGACTCTAAACATGATGAAGATGTAATTGAAGATAGAAATATATTCAGAAAAATAATTGAACAATACACGGTTTTTCCAGAGGATAGGATTAAGAAAAGCAACATACGTAGAAGTGGACGGATGAAAGAACGAAATCAATGTCGGAATTAATAAAGAAAAAAATGGAAGAAAGAAAACTCGAACTCCAAAATAAGAACACATGCAAGAAAATTAAAAAAAACATGTATGATTGTCGTAGCCATAAGTTCACAGAAAATAAAATTTAAAAAAGTGAACTTTCAGACTAGCTATATCAGTATATTAAAAAATATATATATAAGCGATTTATAACTTAAGCCTGTCAATTTTAGTGTATGGTTTAAATGAAAGAACTTGTGTAAAAAACCGTATTTCAAATAATTGTTTTCTGGACTTCTCCGTTAACTTTAGAAATAGTGTAACGAATTTCAGATATTACAACGTTGAAAAATTTTGACGTCAACTTGTATAAGTAAACTAACGTCTAATACTAAACTCACACTTAAATGGAATACGGTAGAAAATTACGATAGGTTGTAAAAGAAAATTGTAAAAAGACGAAGAAGAAATTGAAAAAAAAACTTTAGACCGAATAAGAACTTTAATGAAATCCCATCGGTTTTGGTGGAACAGATGGGGTGATTAGATAGGATACAAACTCTTTGACTTCCAAAGAAGTGGCTCCTTCGATAAGAAAACTTTGAGAGATAATTTTTGTTAAAGAAACCTACATGTGAAAAAATTAGTATCTTAATTATATTTTATTCCTAAAAGTTGCGTCTACACAATGCGTGAGCACTTACCAGCATTAGAAGGGTTTTGCCTGAGGAAAACAAAACAGCATAAACCTGATATCAATATATTTAATAAATAAATCGAACTTTAATTCAATTATTATAATTTTTACTATTTCTTGCCTATATGAATATATAGGAAGGAAGTATTATTTTCATATATCGATTTTTCAAAATCGAGTTTTCACCGGATCTACACGTTTTCAGACCCCCTGAACCCAAAAAACATGTTTTTAGGGATTGGTCTGTGTGTGTGCCTGCGTGTCTGTATGTCTGTGTGTGAGTGTGTGAGTGTGTGTGTGTGTGAAAAGAATATCTCACGAAGGGAACATCGTACGAACTTGAAACTTATGTTACATACTTTTACCGGACCCGACACGAATATTTGCATCAAAATCGGTCAACCGGAAGTAGTAGTTTATTCGTGTAATTTTTCACTTTTTTGCGATTTTATCAAAAACTGGTCATATGGTTTTTTTTTAAATCACCTCGTTAACTAAATTTTTTTATGCTCTACAAGATAGGGTAGGCGCCATGTTTGCTGAAATTCTTGGTGAGGCTGTTTTTACGTAAAAAAATTGTTTTTTCAAGATTACAGCTTTAATATGCATTTTAGCGCAAGTTTGAAAACTTTTATACAATAAAAAATGAAGAGATCCTACAACTTTTATTTCAAACATTTTTTGTATAACGCTTAGTTTAGCGGTAATTAGCGATTTTCTGTTTTTTCTCACAAAAACGTGTGAAAAATCGATTTTTTTAAGATTTCGACCTTAGTATGCATTTTACGACAAAAGTGTATATAATCAAAATTATAGGAAATTAAAAGATCTACAACTTCTATTTAAAGCATTTTTCTTTATAGAGCTAGTTTAGCGTGAAAGAGTGATTTTCCGTATTTTTAAGCCAAACTGAGGTCGATTTTCATTTATCGTCTTTCACTCATGATTAAAATTAGGTACGTTTTTTGAGGTTATTTTGTTGATTATTTCTAATGTTTTATTACTAATGTTAGGTTATATTGGTCATTATTTTCATTGGCAAGAGAAAGTTGCGTGAATGTTTCATACCAGATTTTTTTATATCAATATATCTCTAGGTTTTTATCTCTTGTCCTTTATTCCTGGTCAAGTATTTAAACCATTTACATGAGATTTAAATATTTAAAAATTCAGCTTTGCAGATATTTCCCAATTAGTAGGTTAATTTCTTGTCATGTTCATTTTTATTTACAATTTTGTATACCTTGTTTTCTAAATGAATTTTTAAAAACATTTTATTAATTTCCTTACTGTAACATAATAAAAAACAAATTAATAGCTTAATTGTTTTTATTTCATTCATTTAAGGAATTGTATCATCATGTTTAAATGCTGTAGCTAAAAGTGACTCACTCACTCAGATAACACTGATTTTCTAATTTCCTAAAGCCAATAACAGAGGCAGCTGAAATTTGGCGCAGTTTTTAGAGGTTGAATAGAAAAAGTAATCGGGAAAAGCAATGAACCAGTTCATTTAAATAAAAAAATAAATAAATTTAATTCACCCCTGTGAAACAACCGATCGTAAAATTGATGTCAATAAGATTTTAAAATATTTAAAATTCTAGAAAAAGGCATTCCTTTAGGATTGTTAAATTCTTGTAGACCAGCATAAGTTGGTGACAGAGAAAAAGAGTAGGCCTACTATATTAGGGCTATACGTCGTTTGGCTTTGATTCCCAATAGAGTAAGCAACGAGTAAGCGATTTACTTGCAAGTGGATGCACATTTTCTTCAAAGTCTTGATGCGCTTTTATGCTTCACTAACCTCCACCTGAAAAGGGAGTCTTCTTACTCTACCAATAAGCAAAATAAAGAGAAAACAAAACGGAAAATAAACTGTAATCTTTTTAAAAAAAAATAAAAAGTACATTAAATAAAGTAATACGAACGTCCTTATAGTTAAATAATAGATCAATTGGTAAATTTTATGGTCGATTTGATTTCACCTAAGAACCGAAAAAATTAATTAATAATATACATAAACACTTAATCCTAGGTTCGTTTGGAATCTAAGTTTAAAAAAAATCTGGTTTGAAACACTCACACAACTTTCTCTTGCCAATGCAAATATTTAACAATATAACCTAACATTAGTAATTAAACATTAGAAATAAACAAAAAACTAACCTCAAAAAATATAACCTAATAATTATGATTATATTTAATCATAAATGAAAGACGCAAAATGAAAATCGATCTCAGTTTGCCTTAAAAATACGGAAAATCACTCTTTCACGCTAAACTAGGCTCTGTAGAGAAAAATGCTTTGGATAAAAGTTGTAGGGGCCTACATCTTTTAATTTTCTATAAATTTTATTATATACTTTTTTGTCGTAAAATGCATTCTAAGGTCGAAATCTTAAAAAAATAAATTTTTCACACGTTTTCGTGAGAAAAACACAGAAAATCGCTAATTACCGCTAAACTAAGCGTTATACAAAAAAATGTTTGAAATAAAAGTTGTAGACCTGTAAAATTTCTACAACTTTTATTATATACAATTTTGCGGTAAAATGCATAATAAAGCCGCGATCTTGAAAAAACAATGTTTTTACGTAAAAACAGCCTCACCGAGAATTTCAGCAAACATGGCGCTTACCCTATCTTGTAGAGAATAAAAAATTGAGTAAACCAGGCGATTTTAAAAAAAATCGTAGGACCAGTTTTTGAGAAAATTGCAAAATTTAAAAATTATACGAATAAACTACTACTTCCGGTTGACCGATTTTGATGAAAATGTTCGTGTCAGGTCCGGTAGTGGTATGTAACTTAAGTTTTAAGTTTCAAGATCGTAAGATCTTCCGTTCTTGAGATATTCTGTTCACACACAGACACACACACACACACACACACACAGACCAATCGCTAAAGACATGTTTTTTGGGTTCAGGGGGTCTGAAAACGTGTAGATCCGGTGAAAACTCGATTTCGAAAAATCGACATGAAAACAATACTTTCCTTCCTATATATTCATATAGGCAAGAGAAAGTAATAATAAACAAACTTATAACTATCAATTATTAATTTACACAATTAGTAATTAATTAATTAACGATTAAACAGCCTAATAACAAATGCTATTAGATTACATGAATTAAATCAATTATAAAACTTAACCTTAAACTTAACTTGACTAACAATAGAATATTGTCTTTTAGAATAGAAAACGATCTATTTACCTATCCACGACCACTTGGGACTACCCGTACGCACACTATGAACGTGTTTTGACACCGGTCCCGTAATGGCACTATTTAAAACGTTCCGACACACTTTCCATTCACAATTTAAATTCCTACTGACTGACTACAAAAGCGCTAATTGTTTTTATACTTGCGGTCTGAAAGTTTCCCAACAAACGAGATCTTTCAAACAAAATAATTGCTATTCTCAAACATCGTAGAAGGAATCAAAATGAAGACATAAGTTTCTGCTATTTTCGATTTCCTTGAACTTCTATTCAAAATATGTTAATCATACCTTTTCTAGAACAATATTACAATAGTTTGACTTTTTTTAATAACACTGCATCTATAGGAACTTTAGAAACGGAGCACAGCACAAGTCAAGATGAAAACTGATAATTACAATATTGACACCAAGTATTCATTATGTAAAAATTGGTTTATTATCTTTTTATTACCGCTGCTTACCTACTTATTTACTTATTTCAATGAGTATGTCATCTAATAGCGTTTGCCCAATATTATAAAAAATAAATTGCGAATAATTTACAACATTATGATAGGCTATCAGGCGCTCGCCAGTCAATAAATGATACTAATTCTAATAGTAGACTCACATCTTTTGCTTTATTTTCTTCTGTTGTTACTCTTTCTTTTTCTTCATTAAGTTCGTTACGTTTTAGTCTTGTTTTATTATGAAATATCTAATGAATAATATTATTTTCGACCAAGTTTTGCTCAACTTTTTTTCTTATTAATTTTTGTTTTTTTATAATACGAGATTATTTATAACTAGATTGCCCCGTCGCGGCTTTGCACGCGAAAAATGGTGTAATCACTTTTTTTTTAAATATGTAGCAGAAATTGTGTAGCTGCTAAACAAAGGCGAAATTCTCGTTGTTCCTCCGTTTCAACTGCTTAAAATTGAACCGGAGGAACAACGAGAATCTCGCCTTTGTTTAAAACAAAAAGCAACCACAAAAAAAATAATTGTTTAAACCAAAAACTTAAATCGACGTTGAATAAAATAAAATATCAAAGCACTTGATCACTCACCAATTAAAAGAAAATTAAAACAAATTAAAGAAACACGGAAATTTACTTTTATAAAATACTCAACAATACAAAATCATTTCTACATAATAAAATACAATAAAATTATCATGTGATGTTGTCACCAGCTGATCCTTAGCACCACGTCGCTATTTGGTAAATCATATGACTTTATTTATGACAAATCTTTATTTGAATCACATCAGCTGGTTTAAAAGCAGCAGATTATCTAACCTCATAAAAGCCTTAATGTAGGACATAAACATTTTTTCAACCCTTTAGGGCTAACTTTTAAGGGTTTCAATAGCCTAAAATCTGCACCGGCATCATAGTTACAACATAACAAAATTTTCATGAAAATTGGTTCAGTAATTTAGGAGATAAAGGGGAACATACACACACACACACACACACACACACACGTACATCGAATTTTATATACATATAGATTTACTGGACTACTGTTGTTTGTTATAGAAATACATTTTATTTAAACATTGTATTATTTATTTATAAAAGCAAAAGATTCATGTATTACTAAGCATGTATGTAATAAAAGTAGTTGTAAGCAAGGATTGTTGTAATTTATATAATAAATTATTTATTATACCAATATGGCTTATATTGATAAGTTCTGTTAACCTGTATATTTTGTAAATAAATAAATATCACCATAATTACGTAAATGTTTAGTTTCTGAAACCTGATGCGGATAATCGAGTGTTTACTGCATAATTTTCTGCTGAAGTTTCAATCGAAGCAGTCGTAAAAAATAAGTGTTCATAAAATTTAAAATAATAAGTCAATCTAAAATATATTTAAGACGAAATAATACCCAACAGAATGTTTCGAAATCGTATGAACAGTTGACGGCCATATTATGTCATAATATACCAATAACGGTGATACAGCTTTTAAAAAGCTATCAACGCGATAGAATTTCGTATGTAGTAGAAGAATATGTTAACAAAATTACTAAATACTGTAATTTGGACCTGCCTGCCGGCTACTAATTAAAATATATTTTTTCTCCTATTTAATTTTTTCATCTCTTGTATATTATGATGTGCAAGGTCTCAGCAAACATGTAAATTAGATGTTAAAATTAAAATGTAAAAAACGTGTTTGTTATTGGTAGAAACGAAATGATATTTCTCAGTTATAATACACAAACACAATTTGCATAATTATAAGATAAATCAAAATGCCAATACAATAAAATTGATTGATTTTTAGAAATTGTATTTCGTACGGTATTTAGTTCGTACTTAATTGATATGTAAGGTGGAATAATTTATGGGTAATTTATAACGTAACGTGTCACTTAGGTACCATTACTAATGTTTAAATATATCTAAAAAAAATAACCTCAAATTTTACTTAATTATACTAGATTGTATAATTTTATTTAAATTGTTGTCTGCGATATTAATTATAGCCATAATTAAGTAAATTAAAAATTAAATTAAAATTACAAAATTTAGTTTAGGAAAATATTCTAGAATTTTTGTCAATGAATATACACTTTGCTCTATTTCTTCAGTTTTAAGATTATTTGTCTACATTATTAATTTTATTTATTTTATTTTGTGTATTTATTTTTGACTTAATGTAGTATTTTAGTTTAGAAGCATTATTGGGTTTACTTTTAGAACAGATATTTTTTGGTCACTAGTGAGATAAAGTTTTATCAAAATGACACCAGAACCTTATTACAACTTCATTTGAAACTCATTATGAGAAAAACGCAAATCAAGACCTAAAACCTTTAAACCAGTGAGATGTGTGCATTATGAGATTTATGCCGGGTTCTTCCAGAAGCTGTTTATTTCTAAATAACAAAACCTCCTTTAAAATTTAGAACAAATAGTTTATTTATTTACAAATTCATAACTTAAATTATTAAAGGTATTAAGGGGCCTTTTATAGTTCAGTTCAGTTGAAGTTACAAATCGATTGTGAAAGAGTAAATTCAATTAGCAACTGTTTGCATACACGGTAACAAGTACGTTTGGAAAAGGTCTTCGTACTATAATTGGTTGTAGATAAGAGGTTATTTCTGCCCATAACAGACAGGTGGAGTATCAAATTATTTACACTCAATCTGTTCGTTGCAGGGCTACAATAAATAGTTCTGTTTCTTATCACATGGTCAGCCAATTAAATTACTGGACCATTTAAGAACAGAAGAGGTAGAGGTGTAAAAGACACTAATCAGAGTTATCTCCTCTGAAAGTAATGAATTTCATTATACAGCCAGACCCTGTGGTGAATGAAGTGAAGGTGTCATTTGCAGAGTGGAAAATATGTCCTTTTCAGAGGGTCCGGCATGCTGATAAGCATACTTTTCCACTCAGTGAGGAAGGCAATGGTAAACCACCTCACTCCTCGTTTTACTTAGTAAAACCTCTACAGGTTCAAACCAGCTTTTTGGCTGATGACCTAAACAACAACAAGAGGCTATTATTAATAGTAAACTACTGTTATTAATTAATAAATAAATTTTAACTGAAACTAATAAAATTAGATTAAGTTTAAGGGTTTTAAATTAATTTAAGTGAAGTAATCTAATTGTATTTGTTAGTAGGTTAAGTTTAGTCAATTGATTGTAATTGTGTTGATGAACAACTGTAATAAGTTTAAGAAAGTTTGTTTATTATTTATTATTACCAGATCCTGAACGAATCTAGGCTTAGTACCGGGTTACCGAGCTTCGCTCAGTTGGATATTATATAATCGATTTTAGAAAAGAATGGTAATACAATAGGTTGATAAAAGATAAGCCTTTGAAGGAGTTCTCACGTAGTCTTTACATTTAAAATACCGTATATTTGTTCGCTATATCAACTTTTATTATCACTAGCATGCCCCGTCACGGCTTTGCACGCGAAAAATGGTGTAATCACTTTTTTTTAAATATGTAGCAGAAATTGTGTTCCTCCGTTTCAGCAGTTCTTGCTTTTTGAAGTGTTTTTGCTTTTGAAGATTTCCTACCTAGTGATGGTTTTTTTTGAAGGTTCTATTGAAAATGTAAAAAAACAAAAAACAAAAAAACCACAAAAAAATTATCAAAACCAAAAACTTAAATGTACGTTGAATAAAATAAAAGTCAAAATAAAATATCAAAGCAATTGATCACTCACCAATTAAAAGAAAACTAAAACAAATCAAAGAAATACGGAACTTTACTTTTATAAAATACTCAACAATACAAAATCGTATCTACATAATAAAATACAATAAAATTATCATGTGATGTTGTCACCAGCTGATCCTTAGCACCACGTCGCTATTTGCTAAATCATACGACTTTTATTATGACAAATCTTTATTTGAATCACATCAGCTGATTTAAAAGCAGCAGATTATCTAACCTCATAAAAGCCATAATGTAGGACATAAACATTATTTTCAACCCTTTAGGGCTAATCTTTTAAGGGTTTCAATAGCCTAAAACCTGCACCGGCATCATAGTTACAACATAAAAAAATGCATGAAAATTGGTTCAGTAATTTAGGAGATAAAGAGGAACACACACACACACACACACACACACACACACACACACACATACATACATACATACATACATACATACATACATACATACATACATACATACATACATACATACATACATACATACATACATACATACATACATACATACATACATACATACACAGACACATATATCGAATTTTATATATATAAACATCTAGATTACATCTGCAGCCAGCCTATTGTTCTAACTATACTTCTTAATTTAGAGTTAACCATTTTTCGCAAGTATGAGACCTATCCCCCCGATGCAATCGATTTGTAGACCCTAAAACCCCCCATATATGAATTTCCAGGAAAATCGTTAGAGCTGTATTCGAGAACTGTTAGACATACACACATAGATAAGCCAAGCTGTCGTATTATATTATAATTGATAACAGTTTTCAAGTGAAACTACTCCTTAAAATCTTTCTTTCGAATTTTCTCATAGTTGCCACCCGTCTCCGACAATGCCTGCGTTTCACAGCCGTAGGTGTTTAACTGGAGGCACCAAATAAGTGTACATTTTCATTTTCATGTGCCCACTTCTAATTAATTCTTAAATATTATTACATTGGCGAAGTAAATTATATTTCCCAATCGTATTCCTTTTCATAAAGAGTTACTCGTTAAGTTTTTGTGGTTTAAGGTATACACCAAGTATAAAAATTCCTTACTTTCAACTTTGTTTGCCGGGCGCAATGACGTAGTTGGTAACGTGCTCGCCTCTCATCATGCGGTCTTGGGTTCTAATCCCATTCAGGGACGGCATATTTTCATACGTTACAAAAAAATCATTCCATCATTCACCGTCTGCATTAGCAGTAATTGCAGAACAGTCGGACGTTAAAATTAATTCAGTATTTTTTTAAATTAAATGTATTCATATCTGTTTCCTTGAATCTGGAATTATGAAGGTTTTAAACAAATTTAATAAATTTAATTTTTCTATTTAAGATAAACTTTACAAGAGATTAAGTATGTAAATAATAATAATAAACATGTATAGACTGTTTGAATGTCTGCTAAATTAATTTGTCACTATTATCAGATTACTGTTCAAGAAACAGACAATGTAGTAACGCAATATTGTTAAGGCACGTATAATGTTATCCGAGCGAGGCAATAATATAGTCTTTATGTATAGCGGAATAGCGTATCTCGGAAACTAACTACATTCCCCATGTCTCCTCTATACACCAGTGATGGCCAGATGTTATCAGTGTGTGGTGGAGAAGTAATAACGGCCATCAAGAAACTACGGAACGGGAGTTTCTTGCAAGACTTCGCTAAGAAAAGTCCCCATCCGTACCCATCAATTTAGACTTCCTCCCTTAACTCGAACCAATTCCGGCGTCTGTACCTCCTTCACAAATACTGTCTAATCATCGTGAACAAGTAGGGCTGCCCTCACAGTAAACTACAAACATGTGAAAGGGTATCACGCACCAACATTCCTTAGTACAGTCTTTTTAATCCACTAAACTACTTCATTCATAAAACAAATTCTATTATCATATTTTTTTCATAAATTATGGAAATCATTCAATGGAAACCTCCCTTCATTTCCAACAATAAATATCATTATTTTTTTTGTTTTTAAGGCAAAAACCAGGGCGGTTATCATTGCCTGAATATTTTTATTAAATAAAAGATTGGATAGTTTATTTAAATTATTGTTTTGATATTAATTATATTAGTAATAAAGTAGATATCAAAAGTAAATTAAATTAGAACTTTTATTGTAATATGATGGTTTCTCATAGATATTGTAACATTATTCTAGAAAAGGTTCATGAAACAGGTTTTAAGAATTAATTATGTATTTTATGGAGTGGAGTATGTTGAACGATGATGATTGAGATATTAGATATAGAAATTCTACGAAATCAAAAATAATAGAAACGCTTGTTTTTTTTTTGATTCAATGTTCGGGTTAAGCTAACCACTACGATGTTAAAAAAATAGCGGTGATTTTGTTAGAAAGATCTCGTTTGTTTGGAAATTTTCAGACCGCAGGTATAAAAACAGTTAGCGTCTTTGTAGTCAGTCAGTAATTAAATTGTGAATGGGAAGTGTGTCGGAACGTTCTATTATAGTGTCACTAGCATGTCCCGTCGCGGCTTTGCACGCGAAAAATGGTGTAATCACTTTTTTTTTAAATATGTAGCAGAAAAATAAGCGAGATTCTCGTTGTTCCTCCGTTTCAGCAGATCTTGCTCTTTGAAGCTTTTTTGCTTTGAAGATTTTCTTCCTAGTGATGTTTTCTGTGATGGCATTATTAAAAATAGAAATAAAACAAAACAAACAACCACAAAAAAATTGTCCTTAATTTCTATGATATAGTTATAATTTTTATATTTAATTACACAGAAAACGATACAGAATGCAATGGCGCCAAAATTACAAAAATCGATTTTTTCGATTTTCGAGGTATAGTGCTTCTCTTAATGGAAGTTAATTCTAACTTTAATTCACCTTACCTACAGTCAAGCTGTTTCTTTGTACGTATTACTGTACTATACGAGGGGGTACCCAAAAGTATCCGGAATAGCTCTGCTGTGGGCGGAGCTTGTGCAGTACAAATTCCCGCCACTAGGCTGCTTGTAGTTATGTACTCATTGCCAGTTCAATGCCATTTTGTTCGTTGATCTAGCTTGTTCTGTTCTCGTGCAGTGATTGTTCTTGCTAGTGCTGTTTTGTGCTCGTGTCGTTTTTCATGATGGCAAGTTTTAATGAACAACGTGCGGCTGTGAAATTTTGCTTCTTGCTCGGTAAAAACGCCGCGGAAACAGTTGTAATGTTGAACACAGCTTACAAAGACGACGCTATTGGAAAAACCCAAGTGTACGAGTGGTTTTTGCGCTTTACAAATGGCGACATGTCGATTGAGAACAAACCTCGTTCTGGACGACCGTCGACTTCCCGAACAGACAAAAATGTTGTGAAAGTGAAAGAAATTGTACGAACAGACCGACGACAGACCATTGACCAAATATCACAGGTTAGTGGGTTATCGTGGAGCTCAGTCCAACGCATTTTAACAGAAGACTTGACAATGAAAAGAGTCGCTGCCAAGTTTGTGCCTCGGGTTCTGACAGACACTCAAAAGGAACGTCGAATTGAAACGTGTAGTGATTTGAAACTGATCCAGATTTCATGTCAAAGATCATTACGGGTGACGAGTCTTGGTGCTATGGGTACGACCCAGAAACCAAACAACAATTCAGTCAATGGAAGACTTCATTATCACCCCGATCAAAAAAAAGTCGTCAAGTCAGATCGAACATCAAAACAATGCTGATTTGTTTTTTTGATGTGAGGGGAATTGTCCATTCAGAGTTCGTTCCACCAGGCCAGACGGTAAATCAAGCTTTTTATCTTGAAGTGTTAAGAAGACTACGAAACAGCATTCGTCGTAAAAGACCTAATTTGTGGCAGACAGGGGACTGGTTTTTCCACCACGACAACGCGCCTGCACACACGGCAATCTCGGTTACCCAGTTTTTGGCGAAAAACGGCATGGTTTTGCTACCACACGCACCGTACTCACCCGATCTGGCTCCGTGTGATTTTTTCTTGTTCCCACGCATGAAAAGGGGCATGAAAGGTCTCCGATTTAACAACGTTGATGATGTCAAGAAAAAAACGACGGATGAGCTGGCAGCCATCACTGAAGAGGAGTACAAAAAATGTTTTGAACAGTGGAAGCACCGGTGGGACAAATGTATTAGTTGTAATGGAGAGTATTTTGAAGGGGATAAGGTTCTTTTGTAAAAAAATTAAAAATAAATAGTTTTAAAAAATAATTCCGGTTTCTTTTGGGTACCCCCTCGTATATTATACTAGCAATGCTTTGTTCGATGTATTTCATTGAAAAGTAAATTTACAGCGTTTAACTTCTCAAACCTTACACGTTAACACATTTAGTGAGACGCACAGTGTACGAGTATATGATCTGTTATATTATGTTTGCAAGGAAGTACGATTCACTTTTGTGTCCCTGATATAGTCCTACTAAAAGAACTGTATGTTAACTATATTTCTTAAGGTCAATATATATTTACGTTTCTTAATGAATTACCTACCTATTGTGTCAAGTAATATTGATAATATAAACCTTATTTGTATTCTGCCGACAACTACGCATAACCAGTAAAATTTTAAACTGTCATAATTTTTGTGATAATTGTGTATCTATGTCGTAAATTTATTCATAGAAAAGACGTAGCAATAAAAATAAATTAAACCAATAAAAATTTGTGGAAAACGACTGAAGAGTCAGACAAGAAAACGTAAAACGTTTAAAGTTAACCCTTAACCCTTAACCTTTCTTACTTCGAAAGAGAGTTTTGAATAGAAATTCATTTATAGGGCAGTACTACGGGGAAAAATATATATGTTGTATAATGTTAAATTTTGTTTTATAGGGACTTGAATAATGTATTTCTAGTGCCAGAACAGTAAGATATTTCTTTGTTTTGATATTAAGCGCTGGTAAGTAGGCCTATACTTACCAAGGAACGTTTACTGAAATGGGAACCACAAAATGTTTAGTGGTAAGACTGCTTATTAAAACAACTTGTAGTTCTATATAACAGAAAAATGTGTAGAATAACTTATCTCAACTTTATATTAGCATGAATTCTTACTTTCCCGTAAAAAAACTCGAATTTTCTAAGCACTGTACAAAAGTAACAACAAAACAATACGGTTTCGTACGCTGGTATAAGCCCTTACCACATTCGTGTAACTCATGAAGAAAATGGTCGCTGCGCACTAATTTCAAAATGTGGATAGTCTACTTACCAGAGAACATCTATAAAACCATAAAATACCAATAGGGTTGAACTGCATAGCTTATTCTTTAAAAAATCGACCTTATTGCTAGTGGTAAGTATACTTACCAAAGACCTATAAAGGGTTAAAAAACATTGGTTAAATACGTTTCTCATATACGAGAGACACGAAAGAGAACTGACTTTCCTTGCAAACAAATACACAGCTGACCATGGAAGACCATGGAAAAGGAGCAAAGTGCATACTGGGTTTCGCACTGACTTCGTTAAAAGCCAAATAATTGAACAAATAAAAGATTGTACATATAACTTAAACTTAATTTTAAACAGGATTTTAACAAAACAACAACAAAAATTTTAACAAAACTTAATTTTAAACAGGAAAACAGGATTTTTTTCGACGTCATTATGTATCCAGCGTATTCACCAGTGCATTATTTTACGTGACAATAAAGTTTATTTGTACAGTTTTCTTAAAAATCTACAGGATGCATTTACTCCAAAGTTAACAATTTACTGATAACACGGTGAGACGAGATAAGAGAACTATACTGTATATACTTATATACTGTGACGATATCGAAAAGGAATGTGGTTCGAGAGGTTTCTAGAAATTCATAAAATGTTAAATAGTAAATAATAGAGTGACAAAGTAACATTAGAGTTAGTTACAAAAGAATATTTAAAAAGGGCCGTGTATAATAAGGTGGGGGCTTTGTTGTACAACTATTTGTGAAAGAGTCGGTTGGTTACCTGTAACACCTTTTATTCAATTGTGACTTGTTTACACTAGTTAAGATTGTTCCAGAGCCATAAAAAGGACTTTTGTGTTTTATTATTGCATCGAATCTCCCTGTTTTTCCAGAAATCTCTCTGATATACCTATATAAAGAGAACCCCAAGTGCGGTCGGAGAGTTAGTATTCGTTTGACCTTTGACGAGTGTTTATTACGTGTGCTATTGGTACGTTAGAAAAGGTTGACGTTCCGGGCATTGTATTGGTCAACTATTGTTATTCTGTTTTATTGTGTATGTGCATTCTGTATAATTGTTTGTAAGTAGTACTAAGTAAATTATTCTTTAAGTTATTTACTTACTTTGTATTACTTCATTGTAATTAGTTTATTATTTATTTTAAATCTTTTAGTTGTAATAAATAGTCTACTTTAGTGTATTAATTATTTAATTTACCTAGATCCCGAAACGGACCTTAGCGATAAGTGTCACAATACTATGTGTAAGTACAAAATTGAATGGAAAAATCAACAAAAAAAGATTATCTTGTTGCGACGAAAGTTGAAACGAACACAATATATTTGTAAAACAAGTTTGAGAAAAGGTACTCTTTATTATTTACAGATAAAAGAGAGGTTTACGATGAGAATTGAACCCTGAAGCCAACAGACCTGCATTTCCAATCCAAAGCCAGGTGACACTATGCTATAAACGCAAACACATGGTGTTCAGTACTAAAATACACGTAAGCTAAGCTTTAAGTTACATTTTATTGAAAAACGGAAAAGTGTATACCATACTATTTAGACGCAATTTAAATTATTTTATTTAAATACATGTCCAAACTTTCTATTAATTTGTTCTCGTGCTTCACCTTATTTGTATATAATATGTGATTTCTAATATATTGTATGTATCTAATACATTAATAATAATAGCAATTTTGTTTATAATACATGTGATTATAAATGAAATAGACAGTTTCGATAGCGTAAAGAAAATTTATTTTTGAAAAGTTAAGGTAATTACTTACATGATTATAAAGAAGAATTCATTAAGTTTTTATTGAAAATATTTACAGATGTTCAATGTGTGCAACATTTGTAACACGAAAGATATCAACACGGTAGTCGAATTCTTCCCACACACGATTAAGCATATGACGGTCAACTGTGGCAAGAGCAATTGCAATACGTTGTTTTAGATCATCGATATCTACATAAAGCAGTGATACAAAAACTTCGTCTTTTACATACCCCCATAAGAAAAAGTCGCAGGGCGTTAAGTCTGGACTACGAGGTGGCCACGGCGTAAACACAATGTTTTCCTCACTTGCACGGCCGATCCATCGTCTAGGGAGACGTCGTCAAGATAATTTCTGACCTGTAAGTGCCAGTGAGGCGGAGCTCCATCTTGTACAAAAATGAAGTTATCACAATCTTCCTGGAGTTGAGGCATTAACCATTTTAACATGTTTAGCACGTTTAACATGTCCAGATAAATTACTCCGGTTACTAACACTTCGTGAAAGAAGAACGGCCCGTAAACCTTTTCACGAGATAATGCGCAAAAGACGTTTACTTTAGGGGAATCGCGTGTATGCTGTAAAGTTATTTTTGAGTTTTCTGTGCCCCATATTCTAACATTATTTCTATTAACTTTTCTACTAATGTGAAAATTACATTCATCACTGAAAATTAGGCGGTTAAAGAATGCGTCGTCATTTTCAACATAATGTTTCATCTCCAGACAAAAATGTTTACGTACGACTTCATCACAGGTATTTAAACTTTGTACTAACTGCTTCATAAGGTGTCATTTTCAAACGTTTCCACAGAACTTTCCACACAGTCGGTTGAGTAATTTGCAATTCTAAACTTGCGATCTAGTTGATTTTCATGAACTTGTTACATAAACATCACGAACACTATGAATTTGTTCTTCTGTAACAGAAGGTCTTCCAGTACTCTTCCTTTTACACAGACACCACTGTTTACAAAATGTTTATACCAGTCATAGATTGATTGCCTTGTTGGTGGTGGTGGTTTACCGTATCTTGTTCTGAAATTACGTTGCACAAGCGTAACCGAGTTTGTTTTAGCTAATTCAAGAACACAATAAGCTTCCTCCACTTGAGTAGCGGCCATTTTGTTAGACTGGTCGTTGTAACAGCAGCCAACAACAAAATGCTAGCAACAGTTGTACCAACATAAACTAAAAAAATTCCCTACAAACCTATATCATTTACTATATTCAAATACACCAGTTTGATGTTTAACAAGCTGTTGAAAGTCTCTGTTTCATTTATAATCACCCTGTACATTTTTCGTCAGTTTATTTTCAATTATCTTTTGTGATTCTACACATTTTTTTGTGATCCAAGCATTATGAAATCCTAACATGTCCCGGTACTAATTAGTTTGGATTAGCAGGGATGTTGTGTAACTAGAATGTTTTTAGTTGATTATTGTTGCATTCTGAAAACCAGCGGAAACACCACTGATGTATGGAAAAATAGAATAAATAGAAAAAAAATTAAAGAAAAATCCTTAGGAAAATATTCGGACTAGTCAACAAAGACGGACCACGGATTAAATGATCATAGTCAGAGATTTACAAACACACAGAATAAATAACCAGAAAGCAAAAACCTATTTTATACTTACACGTAATGCTTAAGAACAGAATGAAAAAACCTTTAACCCTTTCAGTGCACAAACAATATTTACAAGTTTGATCTTAAAGTGCCGTATAATTTGTACAAGAATGTACAGAAAGTGCCAGCCTTTATTTCGACAACTTGCTGGCGTAAGCCTGCTACTGTCAACCAAAGTTTCAACGTTACAGAAAAATAAAATTTCCCGTTAAAAATTAATTTTTACTGTGTTCATAAAAAGTCATTCTAATAATACTAAAAGTATTCTAAGTACATTTTATCAGTTCATTTGAAAGTCCATCGACAGCTTGAGAACTAGCGACTATTGTGAGTTTTGGTACTGTAATGGCGTTAAAATTTCCAGACCCTAGCCGGAAATTAAACCCGGGACCTTTCGCTTCGTAGACTAGCGCGCTAGTCACTATGCTACGAAGAGAGACTCAAAATATATTGTTCTATTAATTTCGTTTAAAAAAAATAAATTTTGTGAATGTTTGGTTATCCGGACGTTGGCATTTTCTGCATTACTTATTGACGACCGGTAAACCGAACGTATACACTTTACATAAAATATATCGACGTCCTATTTTCCAGGCGTTGCCACTGAAAGGGTTAAACATCACAAACATCCCGGTTAGATCTTAAATTTTTCCCACTCATTTTCATCTATCTTCATCGTCTGCATTAACAGCAATTTCCAAAACAGTCTAACATAAAAAAATAAACGTTCTTTTGGTTTAAAATAAATGATTCAATTGGAAAGTCAAGAAAGATTGCTTTTCCAAAAGTGCTAGTCGTCCTCCTTTTCCTCTCAACTATTGCACATCGAACATGTTCTCCTTCCATTTATTTGGCTAGATTAAATCGAATTAAGTTTGTTAATGAAACTTGTAAACTCTTACAGTCATAAATATAGCTGGTTACTTGTAGACTGTGAGTTACAGTACAAACGGTTAAAATCCGTCTTTTCTGCTCTTTCATGCCACATTCGTTATTTTCCGCCCGTACATTGCTCAAAACAGACGAACAGGAGCCCAAACTGTCTCAATCTTCAACAATTAACTAACATTATATCATTTTTTGACTGGATTCAATGACTTATTGAACCATCCAATTTTTTCTCTCTATTGCTAACTTAGCTTAACTGAAAAATAAGAATCGGGATGATTGAAAACTTTTTGCAAATATTTAAATAGATTCTCTCGAGCCCAGACACGTACAAGTAAACAAGTTGTACAACAACTTTTTGCTGATCGTCTTCGCTATTAACAAAAAATAAATCCTTTTAGAACAAACAACTAAACAACAAAAACTACGTACAATGAACTGCTGTGAAGTAAAGAAATACAAACAATGTGCGTTGGTGTTGAACGGTTTTTATGAAGGAAGAAATATAAAACTACTTATACAGTTGCTGCAATGTTATCAGTCGCTGATAAAAATAACGCAATTTAGAAATAAATATTTATAAGGATAGAATAGACAAGGTAATAATGGACAGACTATAATATTTAAGAATAATAATATTACAAAAAGGAGTCTGGTAACCTCAAGAGAATTAATTTTTCATTCTGAAACTTAAATAAAACATCTACCGATTTCCTCGTTTAAAATTTTCATAGATCGTTAAAAAATATTTATAAATTCCTTTTCAACAATTCAATAGAGCGTTCTATATTAGTAAAATAAAACTAATTCTTACAATGCGATCATTAAAGGTAAAACATGTAAATAAATTCTACGTACATTCTATATTCTACAAAAATCCTGAGAAAATTTAGTGCGTATATGGTTAATAGAGTGCGATTGTTTTCAGGTAAAATATTTTTTCAATTATAGCCACCCTTTTTTACTTTCTCTTGCCTATATGAATATATAGAAAGGGAAGTATTGTTTTCACGTCGATTTTTCGAAATCGAGTTTTCACCGAATCTACACGTTTTCAGACCCCCTGAACCCAAAAAACATGTTTTTAGCTATTGGTCTGTGTGTGTGTGTGTGTGTGTGTGTGTGTGAGAGAGAGTGTGTGCGTGCATGCGTGCGTGTGTGTGTGTGTGTGTGTGTGAACAGAATATTTCAAGAACGGAACATCTTACGAACTTTAAACTTGAAACTTAAGTTACATACCACTACCGGACGCGACACGAACATTTTCATCAAAATCAGTCAACCGATAGTAGTAGTTTATTCGTGTAATTTTTCACTTTTTTGCAATTTTCTCAAAAACTGATCCAACGATTTTTGTTAAAACGCCTGGTTTACTCAATTTTTTATGCTCTACAAGATAGGGTAAGCGCCATGTTTGCTGAATTTGTTGGTGAGGTTGTTTTTACGTAAAAAAATTGTTTTGTTTAAGATTACTGCTTTATTATGCATTTAAGCGTAAAACTGTATAAAATAAAAGTTGTAGAAAATTTAAATTTCTACAACTTTTATTTCAAACATTTTTTTGTATAACGCTTAGTTTAGCGGTAATTAGCAATTTTCTGGTTTTTTTCTCACGAAAACGTGTGAAAAATCGAGTTTTTTTAAATTCCAGCCTAGTAGGTCTATGCATTTACGACAAAACTGTATAAAATCAAATTTATAATAAATTAATTAAAAGATCTACAACTTTTATTTTAAGCATTTTTCTCCACAGAGCCTAGTTTAGCGTGAAAGAGTGATTTTCCGTATTTTTAAGCCAAACTGAGGTCGATTTTCATTTTGCGTCTGTCACTCATGATTTAAATAAGGTTATGATTTTTTAGAGTAGTGTTTTGTTTATTTCTAATATTTTATTACTAATTTTAGGTTATATTGGTCATTATTTGCATTGGCAAGGGAAAGTTGTGTGAGTGTTTCACACCAGATTTTTATAGTTAAGTTTAGTTTTTAATAACATTTTTGTTTGCCCAAAACGGGCCGGTGGAATGTTATTTTAATTGCACTATCTGTTTGGTCCAGGGCTAAAAAAAATAGTTCTGTTTCTTATTACATAGTCAGCCACTTATATGACTGAACTATTTAAGAACAGAAGAGGTAGAGGTGTAAAAGACACTAGTCAGAGTTATCTCCTCTGAGAGTAATGAATTTCACTATGCAGCCAGACCCTGTGGTGAATAAAGTGAAGGTGTCATTTGCAGGGTGGAAAGTGAGTGCTTTTCGGAGGGCCTGGCATCCTGATAAGCATACTCTTTCAACTCAGTGAGGAAGGCAATGGTAAACCACCTTACTCGTCGTTTTTACTTAGTAAAACCTCTAGAGGTTAAACCAGCCTTTCGGCTGTTGACCTAAACAACAACAAAATTTTTGTAATTAATCTCGTTAAGTAATTTAATTATAGTTTATAGTAGGGATGAGTAGTAATTCATTTAAACTCATGATTCTGTCGATAAATAGTTGTAAGTCTAAAAACATTTATAATTTTTTTTAACCAGACCCTGAAAGAACCTAGATCAAAGTTTACAAAATGTTTAATAATGATCATGTAATCTAACCAACCCGCTCTGATATTTTCAACTCCAAACATATTGCGACCCCTATGATGTTGCCAATAAACTAGCGCGGGTGCAATCTCTAGTAATATTGATTTAAGTAATATTTATTGAAATAATTATCATAGACACCACAATACAAACAAATATCCCTTCTTTACCGAAATTTTAATTCAATCCTATTAAACAAGTATACTTCATTTAAAATGATGACAGGAAAATTGATGCATGGTGTTTGATGAGTGACAATGGATAAAACTATAGTACTTTACCGATATCAGGGGATGATGATAAACGTGCTGTGCTATTAGCAAACGCACATACACCGGACATTCTTTTCAATTGTTCGTATAACTGTTTTAGATGTTCATAAATAACAAAGATCGTTTACCCATCGCTATAAAGGAACATTATTTATTATAATTCATCCCGGTATCAATAATAATATATTTGAATAGCATAAATCATTTCAAATCGCCATCCCCAAAATATGATTGTTTATTTTGATTTATATTCATAAAACCGTTTGTTCAAAATCATACAGATTTTTTTTTTAAATTCATTAGGTATTTGAAATACTATATAATTAATATGAACTACACGGTATACGAGGTGTGGCTATTAAATAACGAGACTGACGTTGTAAAAAATTTTATTTTTATTTTATACATAGTCACTTATTTCCACCTTCAATATACACTCCTTCTCTATCCCTACAACGCTCCATGCGAATTTCCGTGGTTGGAAACAGTGCTGGAAGTCATCTTCTGTCAGCTCCTTCAGGACACGTGCCGCTTTCTCTTTTACAGCTTCCACAGACTCAAATCTTGTCCCTTTTAATGCAGATTTCATCTTAGGGAACATGTATTTTTTAATTTTTTTTTGGTTTAACGTCCGACTGTTCTGCAATTACTGCTAATGCAGACGGTGAAGGATGAAATGATTTTTTTGGAGCGTATTAAAAGATGCCGTGCCTGAATGGGATTCGAACCCAAGACCGCATGATGAGAGGCGAGCACGTTACCAACTGCGCCAATGCGGCCGGCTAGGGAACATGTAGAAGTCACATAGTGCAAGACCTGGTGAATAAGGTGGATGTTCTAACATTGACATGCTGTACTTGGCTAGGAACCTCTTGACAGATAACGCGGAATGAGGTGGTGCATTGTCTTGGTGGAGAACCCATGATTAGTCTTTCCACATTTCGGTTCGCTTTTTCCTTACTCTTTTACATAGTTTAGAAAGTGCCTTAAGGTAGCAATATTTATTTATTGTTTGACCTTCAGGAACCCAGAAAAGGTACACAATCCCATGGATATAAAAAAAAACAATCATCATTGCTTTAAATTTTGACTTGCTCATTCGAGCTTTTTTGGCTCTCGGTGAAGTTCGGCTCTTCCAGTCCATGGATTGGCGCTTCGTTTCCGAATCATAAGTAAAAAACCACGATTCATCACATGTTATTATCTTATACTTGTTCCCTAAGGTGAAATCTGCATTAAAAGGGACAAGATTTGAGTCTGTGGAAGCTGTAAAAGAGAAAGCGGTACATGTCCTGAAGGAGCTGATAGAAGATGACTTCTAGCACTGTTTCCAACAATGGAAATTTTGCATGGAGCGTTGTACGGATAGAGAAGGAGTGTATATTGAAGGTGACAGTAAGTGATTATATATAAAATAAAAATATAACTTTTTACAACGTCAGTCTCGTTATTTAATAGCCATACCTCGTATATGCACCTCCTTCATCCCCAATAGTGAACCTTACCAACCTAGATGGTCAGAAGAAGCTGGCAGTACAAAAAGAGAGGGGGAAAAAATTTAAATGTAACAGAACAGCTAAAAGACCCTGGTATGTTACACTAGTAAAAGATTGACGCTACAATCTAGTTAAGAAATAACAGGCTAAATTAAGAAACTACAAAAACTCAAACTCAAAAATTCAGGATACACGGGGTTACGAATTTATTATGTCTCTTCATCTTGCAGAAGTTGATCGTTCCTATCTGACATCGCTGTGCAACACAATTTGTTTTAAATTATTTATTTTTAAATTTACTACCAGGATGTACTTCCCAATCATCAATCTTCCTTTCATACACCTTGGTAACCCTTGTACATCTTACTATCGGCAAAACAAATCTTCAAGGTTGCGTGGCAAGTATACCGAATGATCTCACACTGGCTCGAGGAACTCTGAGCATAATAGGCGGGTCGAAACCACATGTTTGCTGGAATGCCTTCTGCAAGAATAAGTTGTCAAATTAAGTTCTTCCGGCAGAAAGAAGAGGTAAATCCAAATGGAAGCTTTAGATATATGTAGCACATATTTGAATATCTGTACTAATATTATAAAAAAATAATGTTTTTAGTTTGTTTGTACGAGGTAATTTTACTGCCTAATCGATTTCAAAAGTCATTTCTCAGTTGGAACTTACAGCTTTCTGAGTGATAGAGGCTAAAAATGGCGTAACACATTGTAACATTATGAGCGATATTCTAAAAATAGTTTAGGGAAAAAATTGTTTATTGTAATAAATTGTGTATTGTATGGGGTGGAGTGTATTGAACAAGGGTATCGGATGGGAATGAATGAAATGGTTTTAAGAGGAGATGGCACGATGGTTTTAACTAAAAATTTCAATTTTTGGTTTTTTATGTTTTTCAATAGTTTAGGCCTAGATCTACCAGAAGAAACATTAAATTACGTCAAAAAATAATTTTTTTCTGAAAAATTAAGTTTTTATCAAGTTCACACAAAAAATTGTCATTTTACCACGAACGAATATTTTTCACAATTTTAAACTGCTCGTTTTAGTGCAAAGAGAATTTTAGTTCTTAAAATATCTGCTTGCGGTTTTTAATATTCTCAGCTGTTCGTTCAGCTTTCTAAACAACTGTTGATGGGAAATTTACTTGTTTTTGTACATTTCGTTTTTGATTTGTGCCTTCATGTTTTTTGCGTTTTCCTGTAAATTTAGATTTTTAACACTAGATACATTTTCCTCAAAAACCAATAAATCTACCAGGCTGAAATTTTTACCAGTTAATTATCTTCTACATATACCGACATTTTTATGACTTCCTCAGGTGCTCCAAAAATTACTAATACGCAAAAAAATGGAAAACAATTTGTAAAAATGTTACGTTATTCGAAATATTTTTAAAAAATGGTACGGTCCAAAGATTTAATTGGAAAAATGTCTAGCTCGAGAAGAAACCTGACACCTATAGGGTGTTAAGTTTCACTTCCCTATCTTTTACCAATCCTATGAAAAATGAACCTAAAAATAGCAAATTTAACATTGGCAGGATACAAAGTACAGTCTCCCCTTAATAGCAATTTTTGGAAATCGAAACAAGAACCGTTTATTTTTGATCCTTCTACCATTTTCTGGTAAAACGGAAGAAATGTTAGAAGGATCTCGATTTTCTAGCAGACCGCAGGAATAAAAACAGTTAGCGCTTTGTGTTGGTCAGTTTGTATTTGGACTGTGAATGGAATTAGTTAGAGTTGTCGGGCCGTTTCGAGATAGTGCAGTTCCGATACCAGTTCTGAATTCCGAAATCGTGCATGTCCTCACAGGCAATAGCAAGTGGTTGTGAACAGGTAAATCATTATTTTAATTGTTGAGTGAGTTTCTTATTTATTGTCGATTTTAGTTAAAGCTTAAAGTTTTTAATTAATTTAATTGCAAATTGTTAGTACTCTAAGCATAATAATTAATTGTAATTTATAATGTTAATAAATATCATTGCCATAATTTTAAAGAAGGTATGTTTATTGTTTATCATACCCAGATCCCGGATGGGCCTTAGCTTGGTGTTACAGTATATGTTTTAAATTTTCAAAAAATTATGATCGGTAAATAAAGTAAACTTTTATATTATTGGTTTGGTAAGGTTAATTATTTTATTTTTATTCTACACATCGATTTAATTCTTTTCTAACATCTATTGTATACAATAGGGTGATTATAAATGAAATAGACAGTTTCGATAGCTTATAGAAAATTGATTTTTGCTTACATGATTATATAGAACAATTCACTAAGTTTTTATTGAAAATATTTGCAGATGTTCAATAAGTGCACCATTTATAACACGACAGATATCAACACGGTAGTCGAATTCTTCCCACACACGATTAAGCCGGCCGCGTTGGCGATGTTGGTAACGTGCTCGCCTCTCATCACGCGGTCTTGGGTTCGAATCCCACTCGGGCATGGCATTTTTTCATACGTTACAAAAAATTCATTTCATCCTTCACCGTCTGCATTAGCAGCAATTTGCAGAACAGTCGGACGTTAAACCCAAAAAAAAAAAAACAAAACAAAACACACGATTAAGCATATAACGGTCAATTGTGGCAAGAGCATTTGCGATACGTTGTTTTAGATCATCGATATCTACAGGAAGAGGTAGTACAAAAACTTTGTCTTTTACATAACCCCATAAGAAAAAGTCGCAGGGCGTTAAGTCTGGACTACGAGGTGGCCACGGCGTAAACACAATGTTTTCCTCACTTGCACGGCCGATCCATCGTCTAAAAAGACGTTCATCAAGATAATTTCTGACCTGTAAGTGCCAGTGAGGCCGAGCTCCATCTTGTACAAAAAAGAAGGTATCTTCCTGGAGTTGAGGCATTAACCATTCGTTAGCTTTTCCACTAATGTGAAAATTACATTCATCACTCAAAATTAGGCGATTAAAGAATGCGTCGTCATTTACAACACAATGTTGCATCTCCAGACAAAAGTTTTTACGTACGACTTTATCACTGGTATTTAAACTTTGTACTAACTGCAATTTATAAGGTGTCATTTTCAAACGTTTCCACAGAATTTTCCACACAGTCGGTTGAGGAATTTGCAATTCTAAACTTGCTGATCTAGTTGATTTTCCTGGACTTCGTTAATAAACATCACGAACAATATGAATTTGTTCTTCTGTAATAGAAGATCTGCCAGTACTCGTCCTTTTACACAGGCATCCACTGTTTTCAAAACGTTTATACCAGTCATAGATTGATTGCCTTGGTGGTGGTTTACCGTATCTTATTCTGAAATGACGTTGCACAACCGTAAACGAGTTTGTTTTGGCTAATTCAAGAACACAATAAGCTTTCTCTACTTGAGTAGCGGCCATTTTGCTAGACTGGTCGTTGTTAACAGCAGCCAACAACAAAATGCTAGCAACAGTTGTACCAACATAAACTTTAAAAAAATTCCCTACAAACCTATATCATTTACTTTATTCAAATACACCAGTTTGATGTTTAAGAAGCTGTCGAAAGTGTCTATTTCATTTATAATCACTCTGTATAATAGGTAATTATTAATTAAGTCATGACCTAACTAAGCTACCGAAACGTAATTGTAAAATCGTCTTAACAAAAATTATGAAATATTGATTAAAACGTTGTTGGAAATTTCAAATGGTGACGACTGAATATAAGTGGATATCTATGAATAATTATGACTGATTATTAAAAAATATTACTGCGGCTGAAATGAACTAAAATTAAAAATTATATGTGAAGAGAAACGTGGAAAAGAATAAACCTGTTTGGTTATTGTAAGGTTAGTAATGAAAGGTAGAATTGCTAGTTACTAAATAAGTAAAGCAATAAATTTAAAGTTGAAAACCTGTTAAATTAGTGACATCGACAATGAAATAGAGCAGATCAAAGTAAATATAAAATATGTAATATAAATTAATTGTTTGTAAAAGGGGATGTACATTAGAGGAGTATAATTAAACGAAAGAACAGTTAGGGTTTTCAGTAGGAGAGAAAGAAAGAGAGGGAAATATTGTAAATCATACATCAAATGATATACAATAGAGTACCCATTAAAATAAAACAATTCGCGGCAACTCTCATTCATAACGGCTGAAAAGAATAAAACTTAATGGCAAAGGACATATCATATAATCACGCCGTTTAAACGTTATCAAAAGTGATTTGTTCATTTAACTAACATGCAGCACTTTCAGGACGACATAGCGACCGCATATTATACTGCGTGAATATACAAGCGCGGTTGATGACATAACATAAGCCCTAACAAAATACAAAACCAAATCGAGGCAATGATACACCGTACCCGGTCAACTCAAAATGCAGTCGGTAATTGACAACAACTATATTAACCGAGGAACAAACAAATAATGGACAACAAATAAATCACACTGATTAAAATATCACAACACACCATTCTTCATGATAATTTTAGCCTACGAATTGTCAACCGCGACAACAACGCTTTCTCCTCATCCCATCGTAAAACAAACCCTTTATCACCTCACATTTTGATCGGTTATCATTATATGGGTAATAAATTTTCAACGGAAAATTATTTTTTCTCCATTACATCAAGTTTTTTTGTCTCATGAAAAACTGATATTGCAATTTAACTTTTAAATATCTGATATAAAATTTACTGATTCACTTTTTAATAATACAAGAATAATATATAATATTAAATCATTTCAAAAACAATATACTTACAAATAAGCTTACATTACGTATACATTCATCTCCGCTATTAAATTTATCCACGAGAAAAGAAAAAAATAAATCCACCTATGGTTTCCTGTAACCAGTGATAGGTTCAATAAGTATCTATTTTCAAACGTCAGGTCGTATAGAATAAAAATACCAGGATTTAAGGTTGTGATCATTTCCTTCATCTGCTACCTAACGACGCTAAAGAGTTATTTCTGTAATTCAGCTTTAAATTTTATCATGTTCCATTTACTTTTGCGGTTTTGGAAAAGCAAGTTGTACAGTTAGGGAGCCATGAAACATTTTTTTTGGAATAGCACTTTTGTAGCTCTACCGTTAAATTCTTATTTCTGTTTGTAGATTCGTTTCGGGAAATTTACTACGTTTTTGCGCACCTGTGTGATCGGTCCCTTGTTATAAGGTTTACGAACGTCCAAAATTTGAAAGTCCTTAAAAGATTGCTCAGAAGGATAATAGAGCAGGTAATTTTTATTGATTACTTGCAACATAAGGTTCTGTATATTCTCCAGAGGGTCTCAATAAGATTGACAAACACCGCTCTATCTTAGTATTTCACATCTTACTACTGTTTTGAAAGTAGAAAAATATATAATGTTTTATTCCAGTTCTCTCCTCAGCTTCTTGAAAATAAAGTTTAGTTTCCTAATTGTTTTCGCAAAGGTCTCGTACGTTATCATGTCAGAGAAGGAAAGAGCCAATTGTCATTCTTAAATATTTGTCGAACGTCTCCTTCTGATTAATTTGAACCATTTTTAATAATAAATAGTTTCACAACATATTATACTATTATACTGTCATTCAAGAAGTTTTATTGACGCTTTCAGAGTACATTATGCATGTCAAAAGAAAACTTTTTTTTAACGTCCGACTGTTCTGCAATTACTGCTAATGCAGACGGTGAAGGATGAAATGATTTTTTGTAACGTATGGATATATGCCGTGCCTGAATGGGATTCAAACCCAAGAACGCATGCAAAAGAAAAAAAAAGTTTTCAAAAGAAAACAGATCTCATATAAACAAACGTCCTAAAACGTTTCGTTGGCAATCATGATATATGTGGTGATATGTGATTTTTGCTCCAACACTTAGATGAAGTCTTACTAAAATTTTATTTAGAACTAAAAAATCATAAAACTGTTTGAATAATATGATGGTTTTTTATGGAACTAGAGAAAAAATCGCCGTCAGGATAGCAGAACCACGGAAACTTTAATTTAATTATTTTGGTATTTACTTAACAATATCGCGCAACTGTTTTTATTAATTTTTAATTTCGGGGTTTTCCAGAATTTCGAAAGCATCCGTTTTTAAATCATGTTGTTGTTTAGGTCATCAGCCAAAAAGCTAGTTTGAACCGGTAGAGGTTTTACTAAGTAAAATGAGAAGTGAGGTGGTTTACCGTTGCCTTCCTCACTGAATGAAAAAATATGCTTATCAGCATGCCGGGCCCTCTGAAAAGCACATACTTTCCACTCTGCAAATGACACCTTCACTTCATTCACTACAGGGTCCGGCTGTCTAATGAAATTCATTACTTTCAGAGGAGATAACTCTGATTAGTGTCTTTTACACCTCTACCTCTTCTGTTCTTAAATGATTCAGTCATTTCATTGGCTGACCATGTGATAAAAAACAGAATTATTTATTTTAGCCCTGCAACAAACAGATTGAGAGTAATTAATTTGACTCTCCATCTGTCTGTTATGGGCAGTTTTAAATCGTATAAAAGTTATTTAAATCAGTTTGACAAAACTCTGCATTTAAAGACAAACATAATCTCCATTTAAAACACATTGGACCATACTTCGTGGTTTTAATAAGTAGACAGATGATTTAAAATGAGGGGGTTTGAGTTCGAAGATTAAGACGCTGGCAGACGCGGAAGAAGGTGAATAAAAACATTGTGTAAGGGACCTGCCTAAAAGGCAGATAACCTCATGAAGATGATGATGATTATAAAAGAAGGCATTTCGGTTCACTTCTGGTTTGGAAGGCAACTATTTAATAAAATTATAGAATTATGGGGATTCACAAATTTTTCAAAATGGAACTTAAGAAAAAGTATATTTGAATGGCTCAACAGAAAAAAGTTGCAACTGACAAAATTTTTAAACGTGAGCTTTCAGTGGAATACGTTCTAAAATCCTCTATTCGATCATAAAAGTAAATTCTAACAGATAGAATTATAACTAAAATCTTGAAAATTCTTGAAAAAAAATCGTTATACAGCTAAGAATCAGATGGTATATTTCACTTTCTGTAAAAAATTGTGTTTTTTACTTGCAACGTTTTTCTTTTGACCCATTCAATTAACAGAATTAACTTTTGCAGTGGCCCAAAACGAGCAGGAGGAGTGTTATTTTAATTGCACTCTATCTGTTTGGTCCAGGGCTAAAAAAAATAGTTCTGTTTCTTATCACATAGTCAGCCACTTATATGACTGAACTATTTAAGAACAGAAGAGGTAGAGGTGTAAAAGACACTAGTCAGAGTTAATATTTCCTCTGAGAGTAATGAATTTCACTATGCAGCCAGACCCTGTGGTGAATGAAGTGAAGGTGTCATTTTCAGGGTGGAAAGTGAGTGCTTTTCGGAGGGGCTGGCATGCTGATAAGCATACTCTTTCAACTCAGTGAGGAAGGCATTGGTAAACCACCTCACTCCTCGTTTTACTTTGTAAAACCTCTAGAGGTTCAAACCAGCCTTTTGGCTGTTGACCTAAACAACAACGTTTGCAGGGTACTTACTTTTGACCTTGACATTCGATGCCCAAAAATTTTAACAAGAAAACTTTTTAGTATCACTGACAAATCTTAAATTTAGTGCAATGAAAATTTCCCACATAACTGTACGGTCAAAAATTATTATATTTTATTATTGTATTAGGCATATATTTAAGAAAATAAAAGAAAACTACGTACATGAGGTGAAAAAGCAGAAAACAATAAATCAGTTAGTGAGGAATAATTGAGAGTGGCATATCTGGGTGCGGAGCTGAATAAATGTCCATTCATATCGTTAAGTTAATCTACAATCACTCCCCACCTTCCATTGTTAGAAGAAGCGTTGGTGTTTAGACATTATTTGATCATCTGCTGGTGTTCTGTTTTGTTTGTTTCGATGAATGTTAAAAATCTACTTTACAAAAGAACACAAATTCTCTGCCTCCTTGCGACACAAACCTATCAACCCACAAACATCACAAACACACACACACACACACACACACACACGAATACAAAACATTTAAAAACATGTTACCAATAAATCATGTGTAGGGAATGTTTTATAACTTTTTTTATTTTTGTTTATACATATTTTTTCTCTTTGACTTCCTTAAACAGAAGCCCTCGACATGTACCTCATTTGTTAATAAACTTTAAAATAATCGCTTAATGTATTCAACAACATAAACTTTTCGTTTTTTTAAGAAGAAAGGAGCGTTGTGTAAAACGATTGAATCTTTCTGCCAATCGCATAGATTGGAGTAATGGAAAAATAAATTTCATGCAAGTTTAGCACATGCAATTTTGTCTACTGGCTCGAGGTCTCTCTACATGAAACCAAGGACATCTGTTTATCAGAAAACTAAACTTCTATGAAACGATAAGCGATTTAAGGGGAGACTGTACTTTGTATTCCGCCAATGTTAAATTTGCTATTTTTAAGTGCATTTTTCATAGGATTAGTGAAAGATACTTCGGCCATGTTCTTCGAAACGGGAAATACAGACTTCTTCAGCTGATAATGGAAGGAAAGATAGCAGGAAAGCGCCGGCCGGGCAGAAGGAAAGCGTCCTGGCTGAAGAATTTGAGAGATTGGTTTGGTCTCAACTCCACGTCACTGTTCTGAGCAGCTGTTTCGAAAGTTAGAATAGCAATGATGATCGCCAACCTCCGACGCGGAGACGGTACTTGAAGAAGAAGAAGTAAAAGATAGGGAAAATAACTTTGCACACCATAGGTGTCGGGTTTCTTCTCGAGCTACTGACATTTTTTCAATTTAATCTTTGGTCCATACCATTTTTTTAAAAATTACATATAATTTAAAATGTTTACAAATTGTTTTCTACGTTTTTTGCGTATTACTAATTTTTGGAGCACCTGAGGAAGTCATAAAAATGTCGGTATATGTAAATATACAAGATAATTAACTGGTTAAAATTTCAGCCAGGTACGTTTATTGGTTTCTGAGAAAATGTATCTAGTGTTAAAAATCTAGATTTACGGGAAAACGCAAGAAATAAGAAGGCACAAATCAAAAAAGAATTGTACAAAAACAAGTAAATTTCCTATCAACAGTTGTTTAGAAAGCTGAACCAACAGCTGAGAATAGAAAAAACAGTGATGCAGATATTTTAAAAACTAAAATTCTCTTTGCACTAAAACAAGCAGTATAAAATTTTGAAAAATACTCGTTCTCGGTAACATAATTTTTCTGTGTAAACTTGATAAAAACTTGATTTTTTCAGAAAAAAAAAAAATTTTTTTTTGACGTAATGTAATGTTTTTTCTTGTAGATCTAGGCTTATAACTATTGAAAAACATAAAAAACCATAAATTGAAATTTTGAGATAAAACCATCGTGCCATCTCCCCTTAACTTTTATTCAGTACACCGTATTCAGTACTGAATTGGAGCAAACTGACTTTACATCAAAACCTGGGCGAGGGACGAAGTGCGGAATAAGTAGACTTATATTTATCAATTGCACAGAGCAATTAATAGCCTAGCAATAAGCTAGGCTTATTTCTCGATTTTTTTTTTCATTTTAGCCCGTACTACGCCACTTTTGTAACAACATTTGAACCATCCTCTTGGCAGGAATAGTAGTCTCTGGGTATTTCTCACGAAACTTTTCACGCGTTTCATTAATTGAACCGCTTCGAACACAGCACTCAACGATAAAAACTCTCTGTTCCACTGAATACGACGGCATTGTAACAACTAACCAGTCTACATCCGGCGTGTGTACTAAGCTACTGTGACATTCACATTTTAAGATTAAACACGCAGGTTGTACACGGAAAAATGAAAAATTGGAAAAATTGGGGGAATTTTCCTTGATTTGGCAAAAACATTACACAATCTCGGCTACTTACGGGGCTACTTTTATGTGCGCGACCCGTTATTTATCAATTGCACAGAGATCACAAGCCATAATAAAAGCTATAATGTACATTATTCGAAATTTTGCCTCCGCCCTTGGAACAAGAAAGACAGACTGAAAAGGGGTAGGAATTTATTTCGGCACAAATAACTACAGTAAAGAAGAAAGAAGTTAACCATGGGAAATACAGTATTGTCGTTGGATACGTTCTCTTGTTAATGACAACGGTGTTGAAATATTGGATCGTGTTTATTTCAGTGACGAAGCATGGTTCCACTTGGATGGTTACACCAACAGCCAAAACTGCCGAATATGGAGCGCTTATAATCCTCACACATTTCATGAACGTCCACTACACGCACGTAAAATTGGTGTTTGGTGTGCGATCTCCCGGCGTCGTATTTTTGGGCCTTTATTTTTGACACATCTGTAGATGGTGTGGTGTACCGCAACTTAATTGAACAATTTATAGCGTTGTTACACGATCGAGATTGTTGGTTTCAGCAGGATAACGCAACGTGCCATACTTCTACTGATACGCTGAATAGCCTATATTACGAGATTTTTTTGGCCATCGTGTGATATCAAAAGGATTGTGGCCACCAAGATCACCAGATCTTGGTGGCCATCGTGTGATATCAAAAGGATTGTGGCCACCAAGATCACCAGATCTTGGTGGCCATCGTGTGATATCAAAAGGATTGTGGCCACCAAGATCACCAGATCTTACTCCTGCGGATTTTTTCTTTGGGGGAATTTAAAGAGTAAGGTTTTTAAAAACAATCCTCATACAATTGAAGAATTGAAGGCTAATATTGAAAGTGATATTACAAACATTAATGAGCAAACACTACGAAAAGTGGCTGCAAATCTTATGAAACGTGTCCGAACTTTCATTACAAGCGGAGGAAGTCATTTTGAACATTTATCGTGAAGTTTTAAAGGTAATCTGAATGTTATAAAGGTAATAATTTCATACCGTATAATTTGTATAAATTGTAATTACTTAATGTAATAAATGAGCGTTCTCAAACTTCGAAGTGCGTCCTTTTTGAAACACCCGTTATATTACATAATTATAGTCACTTGAGTCACGAGTTTGCCCTTGTTTGTAACGAGGGGTAAAGGGGGATAAGCATCAGTGCGCATGCGCAACTGCTTTAATTTCAGTACGACAAACATAACAACTTATATTATACCCAGAGCATATACAGTATATCGCGGAACCTTTTGCAGGTTAACTGTACGGATATAATGTTTGTTACCGTAAACACAAAATGTCGGTTTCAGGAAAAGGTGGGCAGACTATTCACAGTGCTGAAATAAAATCTAATATCCAGTGTAATAAACTGCTTTGAAGCTGAAGCTAAACAAAAATGCCTATCCGTGCCTCTTAACAAAAGCCGTGAGCGAGCGGCTAACTACTGTGATGTTTCTCTTTTCACAATTCGAAAAATAAAGAAGGAAATTAAAGACGTGAAGAAGCTATTTTTTTAACAGTTTTGTTGACACCTGGTAAAAAAAGAAAACGGTTAAATAGATACTAAAGAGACTAATAATGAAAATACCGATGACAGCAATAGCAAAGAAGGCGATTCATTCGTAATTACAGTGAATCAAACATTTTGTAGTCATGTAATTAAGCTATAGGCAATATTACAGGTGACATTTATTTCTTATAAGGTTTATAAAGAAAAAATTTTCTTGGAATAAACCGCTGCTTACAAAATGTATGTAGTGAAATGTACGAGTAGTGTCCCAGTGTTGAGGTTGGCAGCACTGTCGTATTTTCACTTCCCTTCCTCATAACCCATACAAACGCAAAAGGCAATCTCGTGACTTCAGTATCTATATTACTATATTAACATAAATAGTATAATTAGTAGGCAATATATAGTGTAATAGGTATAACAGTATAATTATTACTTAATATTATTATATTACATAATATTATTTATACTAGATAGTAATATAGCGATTAAATTCCTTAATTGAGTAGATCAGAACATTGGTGCAGACAAAAAAAAATATTAGAAAATATGCGGAACTATTGTAAATACACTGAGGAAGAGGGTGCACAAACATACACTGATGAGTTTTCATAACGTAAAAGCAGTTTCGAATCATTTGTACGGTAGCGAACTAGGGCTCTTACAGAAAGAACTAAACAGAATTGGAACTACGGAGATAAGTTTTCTACTTAGGGCAAGAGTTGTACACGGGAGGACAGAATTCAAATTTAATTTAAATATAAAGCAAGAGTTGCAGGCAATAGGTGTAAAAAGAAAATCAATTATTATTTTCCTACACCATATTCCACTTCACTTTGAAACTGATGTAAACAAATCATATGAACGTACGGTTGGCAGAATCAGACTAACGTGACCGACACGGTCTGTGTCGACGGCCAGGCGCCATTGACAAGTCTTGTTATATCTAAATAATTATATGAATGTGTTTCTTTGTGTACTTCAGTGCTTTATCGAAGTTATATATGATTTCTATTACAATTTTGTTCTTGCTATTGGGATGGCCCGCGCTAAGCATTTTCTGTAAAACTACTATTACGCATTCAGCCGATAGCAGAGCAAAACTTTTGATTGTTTATAACAGTTCCAAAGCTAAGTGGAATGACAACAAATGAATGGAGCTTCTTTAAAGAATACATGGATACATAATTCCAAAATAGGTTCTGGAATACAGGCTTGACGAAAAACGAAGCTTGGGAAAAAAGATGAAGAAGGAAACGGAACAAAAGAAGAAAAATAAGAAGCAGAAGAAAAGGAGATGAAGGAGGAGGAAAAAGAAAAGGAAATAGTGAGGAAGAAGAAGAAGGAGAGGAGGAGCAAAAGCATAAGAAGTGAAAGAAGCAGAAGCAGGAGGAGGAGGAGGAGAAGCAAAAGCAGGAACAGGAGGAAAGGAAGCCAAAGAACGTGGAGTAAAAGGAGAAGAAGTAGAGGGAGGAGGAGACGCAGAAGAAATAGATGATGATGAAAGAAGAAAACAAAAGAAAGAAGAAGAAGAAAATGAAATGAATTTAACATAAACCTCATTTTTTATCCAGCCCTTAATAGTTTTCTTTTTTTAGTTACGTTTTCATATTGATAAGTTATTGTGGTATTTAATTAGCAAACACACTAAAAAAATATAAGAAAGGCCCTAATTGAAGATTTGCACGTTAGTCTAAGACTAATGACAATAATAGTTATATAGGAACTGATTGTCTACAAAGAGCAATCAAAGGGGTGTACAAGTTGTAGTAAAACAATTACTACATATTATATGTAACAGTAAAGAGCTATTTCAGTTGATTTATAATGAAATAAGACAATGGTTCAAGAACATATAAGTGCTTCATTTCCATTCAAGAGTTTCAAAGGTCATGGAGCGGAGGTATGCAATGCGTTCAAATGTAGTATTTGTTTATGTGACGCTAAAATCAAGATAGTCAGAAGCGCATTAGGCAAGCAACCCATTAACCGAGGGGCCAACCCCGTAATTTGAGATGCGGGTGAGAGAAACACAGCAAAAACATCCTTCCGTTTTCTTATCACAACACCTGATCGGATTATATCTAGCTGAGGCGATTGCTAGAATGGTTGCTCACAATTTGCAAACCCAATTTAAAAGCATTAAGGATGGTAAACGCTTTACGACACTAAACGCTTTGTTCACATACTCTTACAATATTTACTGTCATTGCAATACATGAATAAATCGAACCTAATTTGCTTAACATAAGTTTTGAAAGGAGAGTGAAATATTATGCGTATTCAATTTTTGAATTATAATGCTTTGTTATAAATATTTACAAAAAGTAACACTACTACATATTTACAATAATGAACTTATTTAAATTAGACCTGAAACTACAGGTAAAAACCTTGAGTTTTGATTAATTTAGGCCCAACCTGTTATGTTTTAGGTTACCCATATGAAAGAATTTCCAATAGTTAAACTTTTTCTACTTCTGAAATTACAAACGTCAAAATATTTAAAATATTCAAAGTTATGTTTACATTGTACATTTTAAATTTGATAAAACAAATTTTTAAGACATTAAACAATAGAATTAGCCAAAGTGTCGTATAAGTGATTTAAAGAAATCAGAAGAGATGTTGCAAAACTGGAATAAACCAACAAAAGAAATTGGATCCAACAAAATTCAAAGGGGATCATATGAAATGGAGGATTGGCAAAGCGCGAGCCGTCTTCAAGAGTATGAGCAGCAATGTGTTCAAAACACATGATTTGTGTCTCGGCATTGAAAATCGTCTGTTGAGATACTACGTTTGTTCCAGTTCGCTGTAAGGTGTTGATTCCTGGACATTCCACCAGGCTATCACTAAAGAACTGAATGCCTTTGAAATGTGGTTGAATCGGAGAACCCTTCAGATATCACGGAAGGACTTCATAACCAATGTCGAAGTCCTTCAAAGAATGAACAAAAATAAAGAAATCTTAAATACCACCAAGATTCGCAAGCTGCAATATCTTGGAAACATAATGAGGAACAACAGAAGATACGCCCTACTTCAATCCATCATCCAGGAAAAGATACAAGGCAAGCACGGCCGGGCCGAAGGGCAATTTTCTTGTTTGCAGAGTTTAAGGGTGTGGTACGGAAACCATCCAACGAGTTTTATCAGAATTGCAGCCAACAGAGGGAAAATGGCCAAGCTGATAGCTAACATACGGAACGGATGATCATTATAAGAAGAAGAAATTCAGACAATGATTAATGATTTAAATGATCTTAAATGATTAATGATGTTAATGATTTTAAGGTCTTTCATGAAGAGCAAAAGCAGAACACTGAGTGGACGGAAGAAAGGACTAAAGCAGATAGTGAACGAGTTCTGACAATGTGAGCTGGATATATAGCTTCCAGAAAACTCTAAAGTTACTTAGCGTTGTCTAATATTGACCCTAGTCAAAAAATTTGGCTTTTAAAAGCGGTTTGAAATTGTGTGATGCACTAATTATATGATCTTCTTCCAAGCAAGGGGTACGCTTATTGTGATTCGCTATTGTGTTCGCCGCGGTTTACTGGTTGTTGATACAGTGAACAAGATAAAAGGTGCGAATGGGGAGGACAGTTTGGGCGCCAGTACAATTTTCTTTTAGTCCTAAGCGTTTTCCCGAAGGACGAGGGCCAGCTGAGTTGATTCTGGGAGATCGCGGTCGGCTGTCAACTGCCATTACTGAAGAAATCATCGAAATTGCAGCCGCTTCAATTCGTGACGATCGACGTTTATCAGTGTATTTCTCTGCATTGTTACTTTTCTTGTAAAATAAAGCAATGTTCATGTAATTTTTCATGTTAAATAAAATAATTTTGCAATCCGGAGGGTTCTGTTCATTTCCTTTCACAAAAAAAAACGTGATCAGTCAATCATTAAGAACATTATCAGTCATTTGTAGAAGTAATTTTTACGAATACATAAATTAAATTAAATTCTTCATATACACGTACTTACAGTGATTGCTCGGAAAACAAATTTTTTTCCTAAATTAAAATTGAAAAAACCCAGAGAATACGGGAAAACTAGAAAATACTTTGTATTTTATGCTCACCACTTTTTGTCTAGCTTAATTTAATTTATATTTTAAAATGAAACACATCAACGGCTTGCAACACAAAATAAAATAACAATGTAGTTTTTTTTCAAAGCGGTCCTAGAATTAAAGTTTAAAACTAGTCACATACTAACTACGCATACGGGATTGTTCAGGATTGTAAGTGGGACCTGAATCTAAGTTGTAACCGGATGGTATGTTTACTGAATAACAAATCCGTTCATATGGAGAGACTTAAACATTTTTAATAACTATAGTTATTTTTTATTCGTACTTTAAACTATCTTTAATGATTTTGTATTGTGTCAATACATAATCCTCACTCTTAATGAGTATCATTTATTTGCTCGAGCGCATATAAACAAAAAATCGACCTCAGAGGGCTATAAATAATAACAAGCAAAAATCCCTGCGCAAAATTGAACTTAAAGTGTTAAACTTATCACACAACCGGTCCGTTGGCGTAGTGGTTAGCGTAACTGGTTTTTACGCCGGGGTCCTGGCTTCGATTCCCGGTCAGGTCTGGCATTGTTTCATCCTCATTTTCATATATCATCATTCTCCACCGTCTGCATTAGCAGAAATTGCACAACAGTCTGACGTAAAACAAAAAAAGAACAAAAAATCCAACCGTACACATTGAAAGCAAACTCTTGACCGCACAAATAAAACCAATTAATACCTGAAATATAAATTTGGTTGACATCAGTATGAAACATCAGTTGATGGGAAAAAATACCGCCTGAGAATATTTTAATGCTGTGTAAATTTATAGCCTTGACGGTTAGGTGTAGTGTTAAATTATTTTCACTCGATCTGCTATTTCCAGGGCTAGAAAAAATAGGTATTAAATAGATATTAGCTATAGCTTGGCCATTATCCCTCTGTTGGCTGCAATTCTGAAAAAACTCGTTGGATGGTTTCCGTACCACACCCTTAAACTCTGCAAACAAGAAAATTACTCTTCGGCCCGGCCGTGCTTGCCTTGTATCTTTTCCTGGATGATGGATTGAAGTAGGGCGTATCTTCTGTTATTCCTCATTATGTTTCCAAGATATTGCAGCTTGCGAATCTTGGTGGTATTTAAGATTTCTTTATTTTTGTTCATTCTTTGAAGGACTTCGACATTGGTTATGAAGTCCTTCCGTGATATCTGAAGGGTTCTCCGATTCAACCACATTTCAAAGGCATTCAGTTCTTTAGTGATAGCCTGGTGGAATGTCCAGGAATCAACACCTTACAGCGAACTGGAACAGATGTAGTATCTCAACAGACGAATTTCAATGCCGAGACACAAATCATGTGTTTTGAACACATTGCTGCTCATACTCTTGAAGACGGCTCGTGTTTTGCCAATCCTCCATTTCATATGATCCCCTTTGAATTTTGTTGGTTCCAATTTCTTTTGTTGGTTTATTCCAGTTTTGCAACATCTCTTCTGATTTCTTTAAATCACTTATACGACACTTGGGCTAATTCTATTGTTTAATGTCGTAAAAATTTGTTTTATCAAATTTAAAATGTACAATGTAAACACAGCTTTGAATATTTTAAATATTTTGACGTTTGTAATTTCAGAAGTAGAAAAAGTTTAAATATTGGAAAATCTTTCATATGGGTAACCTAAAACATTAGAGGTTGGGCCTACGTTTACTAAAATTCAAGTTTTTAACTGTAATAATTAGGCCTGATAAAAAGGTTTCACTAATGTAAAGCTGTCCAACAGATGTTGATTTCCATTAAGCGTCATTCTCTCATGATTAAAATTGGTTAATTTTGTAATTTTTCATTATTTACTCATGATTTAATACAGGTTAAGTTTTTCATTAGTTACATTGGCAAGAGAAAGCTGTGTGAGTGTATCATACCAGATTTTTTAAAGCAGTAATTGATGTAAATTAATTAAAAGAGTACGGTCCTAAACGTAAAGATCACAAACAAAATTTCTGACATTTTTTTGAGCGATATCCAACAACCTGTGCGATGATTTCATGATACAGATACCACGCCAATTCGTACGTAATAAACTTTTGGTCTTCTGCCCGAATTTCCAAGGGTGGAGATTCGTACTTTTGTGAACTTTGTAAACTACGATCAGTTGTATTAAGTGCTACAGCAACGCAGATGTAATACGCATGATTTTTTTTCTCAGCTATGTATTTCTTTTATAAGCCTACTATAATTTATTTCCCAAAAATAAACAACTACTTTACAATAAATATCCTTATATTACATATGCATATGCAACTGTCTCTACTATCTTATAATCATTTATGAACAAGGTGGGAAATTAACCTAACCAACTATGTCAACTAATATCCTAGGATAGTTCAAGTGTTTTAATGCCTTAGGCTATGTGTGTGCTTTGCAAACTGTTCAACTCTTAACGGTAGCCTACCCCATATGCCACACGACCTACCTTGCCTTCTCACAATCCTTTTTTGAAAGAATTGTATGATGTTTATACTTGCTTTGTAATGCACATCCCACAGTTGCATACCATACATCCGGACAGGTTTCAATATATGTTTGTAAAGCAGAAATTTGTTGTACATTTATAACAGAGATCTTCTCCCACAGTAACCAGTACAATCCCTGGCACTAATTCTGTACAATTCAAGTACAATTTCTGGTAAAAAGAGGGGCTTGAGCCCTTCTTTTTACTAATTGACGTAGGCTTTTTACAAGGATAAGTACTTATTTAGTTGTATTACCATAAACACAACTCACTATATGAGTATGTTATTTCACAATTAAATCTAGATTTATGGATATTGAAATATTATGTTAACACAACGAAGGAAAATCTTGTGTGAAACACTCACACAACTTTCTCTTGCCAATGCAAATAAATAACAATAAACCTAACATTAGTAATAAAACATTAGAAATAAACAAAAAACTAACCTCAATAAACATAACCTAATTTTAATCATGAGTGATAGACGCAAATGAAAATCAACCTCAGTTTGGCTTAAAAATACGGAAAATCACTTTTTCACGCTCTGTAGAGAAAAATGCTTTAAATAAAAGTTGTAGATCTTTTAATTTCCTATAAATTAGATTATAAACCTACACTTTTCTCGTAAAATGCATACTAAGACCGAATTTTTTAAACAATCAATTTTTCACACGTTTTCATGAGAAAAATACAGAAAATCGCTAATTACCGCTAAACTAAACGTTACACAAAAAAATTGTTGGCATAAAATTTGTAGAATTGTAAATTTTCTACAACTTTTATTATATAGCCTACATTTTTGCGCTCAAATGCATATTAAAGCCGCAATCTTAAAAAAAACCATTTTTTACGTGAAAGCAGCCTCTCCAAGAATTTCAGCAGACATGGCGCCTACCCTGTCTTGTAAAGCATAAAAAATTTAGTAAACCAGGCGATTTTTAAAAACATCGTAGGACCAGTTTTTGAGAAAATCGCAAAAAAGTGAAAAATTACACGAATAAAGTACTTAATCCGGTTGACCGATTTTGATCAAAATGTTCATGTCGGGTCCGGTAGTAGTGTCTAACTTAATTTTTAAGTTTCAAGTTCGTACGATTTTCTGTTCTTGAGATATTCTGTACACACACACACACACACACACACACACACACACACACACACCCACGGACACACATACAAACCATTTGCTAAAAACATGTTTTTTGGGTTCAGGGGGTCTCGATTTTGAAAAATCGACATGAAAACAATACTTTCCTTCCTATATATTTATATAGGCAAGAGAAAGTAATAAGTATTGAAAGAAAGTAAGTAGTTTGAATTTATTCTTTAAATGTTTCTCTGGAAGATCTTTTGAATGAATTTTTAGATTATTATAATTTTTATTTAATTTTAAAATGGCCCTAAACAAAAACATTGTCTGAATCCAAACATCTAAATATTTTTACTGTACAATTAAACATTAAATGACGAATATTGAATGTTAATATTTTGTTTTTGTTCACATTACTTTACAGGATTCATGTGTTTCAACGTAACACATGTTAGTGAGAAACTCACGACTCCTGAATAATATTAAAAAGGATAAAAAAAACGTTATCCATAATATACAAAATATTTTAATATTATAGCAACGAAATCGTCCAGAAATAAGAGAAATAAAATAATAATTTTATTCCATGCATGTTTATAAAATAACTTATTTAGTCTTAACAAGTACCTACAAAAAATTCTTCATTCGGTTTGAATCGTTGTGTTTCTTTAAAGACGAGTTGGAATGTAGCTCATACAACTTGTACTTAAAGTTCTGAAAATATTACTTGAACTTTTTGATTTCTCTGTTAACAAATTAATAAAATAACTTCATAAATTTTTAATTCATAAAGAACTGGTCAGGGTTAACAATTTATTTTTTCAATTTAATGGGGTCTGGATTCCCACAGGTAACCAAGTCAACTTTTTTCAGGTAACTCAGGATTTATATCAGGCTAAGCTGCAATTTTTTGTTTATTTTAAGCAAACTGACTTTCATTTAGCTTCTTTCTTATATTTTTATTTAGATTTTTATTTTTAACTAGCATGCCCCGTCGCGGCTTTGCACGCAAATAATGGTGTAATCACTTTTTTTTAAATAAGTAGCAGAAAATAGCAGGAAAATAGGCGAGATTCTCGGTGTTGTTCCTTCGTTTCAGCAGTTCTTGCTTTTTGAAGTTTCTTTGCTTTTGAAGATTTTTTTCCTAGTGATGGTTTTTTGATGGCATTATTAAAAATGGAAAAAACAAAAAACAACTACAAAAAAATAATTGTCAAAACTAAAAACTTAAATCAACGTTGGATAAAATAAGAGTCATAATAAAATATCAAAGCAATTGATCACTCACCAATTAAAAGAAAATTAAAACAAATTAAAGAAACATGGAACTTTACTATTATAAAATACTCAACAATACAAAATCGTATCTACATAAAAAAATACAATAAAATTATCATGTGATGTTGTCACCAGCTGATCCTTAACACCACGTCGCTATTTGCTAAATCATATGACTTTATTTATGACAAATCTTTATTTGAATCACATCAGGTGGTTTACAGGCAGCAGATTATCTAACCTCATAAAAGTCTTAATGTAGGACATAAAAATTATTTTCAACCCTTTAGGGCTAACTTTATAAGGGTTTCAATAGCCTATAACCTACATCGACATCATAGTTACAACATAAAAAAACTGCATGAAAATTGGTTCAGTAATTTAGGAGATAAAGGGAAACATACACACACACACATACATCGAATTTAATATATAGATATAGCCTAGATTTTCCCAAATATTTACTATTTTAATCCAAAGGTTAATCAAAAATATTGTTTTTTTTTCGAAAACTAACAAAGATATTTTTATTTCTTTGTAGAACCTACTCGATCGTTATTTTGGTTTTACGCAGTTTCCAAATTTATTTGAGGTTTACACAATTGTTTAACTAAAGACCGCTTTAAATTTCGTCACAACGTAAAATAGCAAAATTCTATATTTACTGTGCTATAGTCTTTGAATAGAAAGAATTTTTAATTGAAGGAATTAAAAAATATTTTTTTATTACTAATTAAAAACGACACGACCTCTAAGATCTTGGAAATTGATGCAGATATTTAATGTTGTTTTTTAAATAAAAAGGAAGATTGGAAATGCAATTGTCCCCGACAAATAAATTTACCAAAAAGAGGTAAAAGGAGAAAAATACAGTTTAGTCGTTTCAGCGATCAACCCAGCACCTTTGCAGTTATTTACATAAAATCTTCATTTAATCGGAGTTAAAGTTCTTTTTTTTAAATTGAGCAGCATGAACCCAACGGGTTGGTCTAGAGGAGTGGTCGTCGCCACAAGTCAGCTCTTTAACAGCTAATTTTCGGAGGCAAATATTTCGTGATTCAAATCCTAGTAAAGATAATTATTTTTATAAGGATTTGAATAATCGATAGTGTTTATCGTTGTACTTTGATAAATAGAGTTCAATTAACCACAATCTTTTAAGAATAGCCGGTGTGATTCTGTACAAGACTACACCTCATTTACACGTCATACAACCCTATCATTCTCATCTTATTGAGTCATGGGCTTGCTTTTTGTTCTTAATTGAACAGATTGAAACGTGCACATTAAGGATTGACAATCAAATAGCAGCTTAGTTGCCCGTAAATAAAAATTAAAGCCGACTTCCCACATTTTTACTAAATCAAACTTCTTTCTCAAGTTTTGTTACTTTGAGTTTCTAATGTTTGGTTTCCATTATTACTCAATACCATAAAATAACGACTTTTTGTGCAGTGGATATATTTTTAAATGTCATAATGCGGTATTCTATGTTTAGTCACAAGTAAACAATGAAAAATAAAAATAAACTAGTTTTTATCATTACTGAATGACGCAAAATGAAACTCAACCCCTGTAGAACTTAAAGATGAGGAAAATCTTTGACGCTAAACTGCGCTCAGTAAAAAAAATACTTGAAATAAAAGTTTTACAGGTTCCTATAACCCTCATCATTACATCGTTTGCCCTAAAATGCATATTAAGGTCGCAGTCTTGGAGAAACCATTTTTTACCACGATGGCACAGGTGCATCCCAAAGATTTCAAAAAACATGGCGCTTACTCTATCTTGTAGAGCACAAAAATGTAGTAAATGAGGCAGTTTTTAAAAAAATCGTAAAGCCATTTTTGGTAAAACTGCAAAAAAGTGAGAAATTACACGAATAAACTATAACTTCTGGTTGACCGATTTTGATATCGATGTTTGCGTCTTGTCTCTTCGTGATACTTAAGTAAAGTTCCAAGTTTCAACTTCGTACGATTTTTTTGGGTAACTTTGTTACACATACACACACAGATCAATCGATAAAATCATGTTTCTTGGGCTCTGAAAACTTGAACAAATATATTTCCGGTGAAATCTTTATTTTGAAAATTTTACATAAATACATAACTTCGTTACGCTATATTTTATGTAGGACAAGAGAAAGTACAAATTAAATCTTCATAACGGTCATAACTACACAACATAAGTGCAGTTTTGAAAATATGATCATATCAGCTGGTAAGTCTATTCTTATGCAATTTTATAACACGCCTTTTATACGAAACTTTTTAAATACAAAAATAACTTGTGATTTTTTTTTATTGCGTTGAAATATCGATTTTTTACGTCCAAGTACTTTGCATTACTGCTAATGACGGTAATGGGTAAGAGATGAAAATTCATGACGAAAAATGCCTGACCTGAACGGGAGTCGAACCCGGTTATTATTATTGATATTTAAGGAATTATATTATTATAATTTTTTTCAATTAAATTTTTCACTTTGTTTTCGTTTTGTATAATAAAATATAAGCAGCATTTATATAATGAGTATGTTTAAAAAACATTTCGGTTACAGATTTGGAAGGGATGTAAAAGAATTCTGCGTAATGAACTCTTTCTGCTATCTAACGGCATTTCTATAAACTACAAGAGAATTGGCGCGGTATATAACTTAACTATACTGAGTTAGTAATATCACACAGCTTTTCCAGCATGACAAAATTAATAATACGTTAAAGATACTTGCTATTAATTTGATCGTTAAATTTTTTAGACGTCATTTACTATTTCTAAATCTTTTCTGAAATGTTCAGTTTAATTGTTTAATTTCTGTTAAATTTACGCTCTAATATATTTACAATACAAATAATTAAGATTTCTGTAAAAAATATATTACTTTTTCATTGTATATAATTCTTTTCGTAACGTAATGGGAAAATAAAATAATATTGCATATAACCCTCTTTAAATTGGCCGGCTCGTGGTGTAAGTTAATGGTCAGAGCAACTGATTTCTGAGCCAGGGTCCCAGGTTCGAGTGCCGGTCAGGTCTGACATATTTTATCACTAATTTTCATTGATCGTCCTTCTTCCTCTGCATTACCATTGAAAAACACTGTCAGGCTTAAAAAAATCCCTTTTTCAATAGTTCAATATTCTGTGTAACTATTGTTATTTTAAGAAATTTACTTTTATGAATACTGTTTCATGTATTGATGTATTATATATTAGACCTGTTAAGACATATTTTACCGGCAAAAAAATATTGTTCCTGCACACAATGCATTACAAAAATTCCACAAAAATTGTTACTATAAGTATTATGTAAACAATATAAAAGGAAATTATGTTTATACAATATTATGCTGTTCTAAATGGAATTAGCACAGTTTTAAGAGGAAATATTTTCTCCAAATTTTATCGGAACGAATTTTAAATTGAGAATTGTACTTTTAGTAAATTAACAGAAACTATGAAAATATTTTTCTCAAAAATTAATAACTAAACTTATAGTGCCTCGGAACATGTTTTTTGGCGGTATATTTTCCACCTGTTCGGGATGGTGTGGTATAACATTCTCAAAAGAAACTCACTTGGTGGTCTACAACTGTCGGGTAATTGGAAAACACTACTTTATTACATACATGTGTACATATATATATATATATATATATATATATATATATATATATATATAAAATTTGATGTATGTGTGTATATGCTCCCCTTTATCTCCTAAATTACTGAACCAATTTTCATGCAGTTTTTTTATGTTGTAATTATGATGCCGGTACAGGTTTTAGGCTATTGAAACCCTTATAAAGTTAGCCCTAAAGGGTTGAAAATAATGTTTATGTCCTACATTAAGACTTTTATGAGGTTAGATAATCTGCTGCCTGTAAACCACCTGATGTGATTCAAATAAATATTTGTCATAAATAAAGTCACATGATTTAGCAAATAGCGACGTGGAGCTAAGGATCAGCTGGTGACCATATCACATGATAATTTTATTGTATTTTTTTATGTAGATACGATTTTGTATTGTTGAGTATTTTATAATAGTAAAGTTCCATGTTTCTTTAATTTGTTTTAATTTTCTTTTAATTGGTAAGTGATCAATTGCTTTGATATTTTATTATGACTCTTATTTTATCCAACGTTGATTTAAATTTTTAGTTTTGACAATTATTTTTTGTAATTGTTTATTGTTTTTTTACATTTTCAATAATGCCATAAAAATAAACATCATAAGAAGAAAATCTTCAAAAGCAAAAAAACTTCAAAAAGCTAGAACTGCTGAAACGAAGGAACAACGAGAATCTCGGCTACTTTTCTGCTACATATTTAAAAAAAAAGTGATTACATCATTTTCGCGTACAAAGCTGTAACGGGGCATGCTAGTAAATAATAGAATTCTAGTGAACATGGATACGGTAATCTAAGATTTCAATAAACGCGGAGACTGAAATGAAATTAAACTGATTGTGGATAGTACTAAAAGCTCAAATTCCAGTGGGTGCGGATACAAGAATCTGTAATTCCACTGTATACCATTACTACGGGTATGCTTCAGATCACATAGAGCCTAGCCCTAAAACGGCGTTTGAGCTGCCTTTTACTCAATCACCTCGATGAAGGTTCAATCGGGGTGAATGGATGCGAGCACCGGGTATAAATGTGTAGTAAAAAGAACATTCAATGCCATTACAGGTGGCGGCGTTGCGATCACGGCGGCAACTCATCAAACGTGGCCGAGAGGACTTAGCAAACTTGAGTATGAAGTATTGCCTCGAACCAAACTGGGTGTACCCAAAACAACGACGGATACGCTCCTCTTCTTGTTTGTCTCGTGAATATGATTAGAGAAGAAAGAGTTCGTTCGAAAAATGCAATTGTGGTAGAGTGAAGTGCAATGCCTCTTTGGAGTAGCAGCACTCCGATCAGCGGTAACTCATCCGATGTGACCGGGTAAACTTCTCCTTTACGAGTGTTAAGGAAAGTATGACGCTCTGCGGCTCGCACCGCACCCGCTCGTTTGAGTTAGGCCTCTGATAGTGGTGCTACTGTATGGTAACTTACCCATGATTCAAAACGGAAATTAGGTTCTTAACACACACGGATCTGAGGCTCGTAGCGTTGGTAGAGTCCAAGATTAGTGTACACCGATACAAAATTTATAATTCCTTTTTATGCGTGTACAAAAATCTGTAAAACTTTCCGAAATTTTTTTTAGTTTTCGATTACTTCAGTTCCTAATTTTTTTATTATCTTCATCAGTATTTTCCAGTTGGGCTAGATACAACTAACATTAAACTTCACCTAGTTTGGACAAATATTAAATAATCTAAACAAGTAAAGGATACTGGAACCCGCCATTGTTATTCGTATGCCGATACTAGCTACTCGTACAATCTGAAATTCTAGAGAATGCGGATACAGAAAACTAGAATTCTAGTATTTAATACGTTGAAGAAGAAATTTATCACTCCGAAATTGTAGGGTTTTACCAAAAAAACATAGTAAGCGAGTCGTTATTATAAATTTAAATAGGTTCATTGTACACCTATACGTAAAACATTTCACACGGCTGTTTGACACGTGATGAATGACCGCAAGAATTAGCACACAAATACCCGTACACGATTCTAAAAGAAAGAGAAAGAAGAAAACAAATCAGTAATAAAGTAACATTACTTTCCAGGACATGATTCGATGAGACGCATATTACTTGAGCATACAACATAAGCGACATTACAGTGTGTGTAATAGAGATAGGTAGCAGCAGTAGCCTGAACCTGCAGTACATACGCCGGGTGCATATTAATGGCTCCACGAGGACAGACGTGGACTGAACAACCTTTAAATAATGCATAAATCACGATCCAGCATGTAGGCCTATTGTGTAAAATCTGAAGCCTCGCCTAAACTAACGCATTCTTCGCATTTCATTTAAAACTTAACACCACCTTCCCTACTTGACGTTTCGTAATGTTATGCTTTCTTTAAAATAACTATCCACTCTTTACGAAATTTATAACATTGTAACTTGTATAACTAGTAATACTTTCCACCGAACTACAAACCATGGTGCGGATAACCACTCCATTATTTGTTAACTACCTAATTCAGATTAGTAAACTCGCCTGGCACACTTTTATTCATCTAGATGTCACCAGGAGGACCTGTAACCGGCACCTAAACACATGTTAAAACGGAATCTGCTAATGAATCGGTTCATCAAAAACTGTTGCATAAGCTGTCTGAAAATTTGTAAGCTTATCAATCAATAAATATAAAATTTGTGAACGTGGTAGTAAAATTATTCTTGTTACTATTTAGTTTAAAAAAATAAAAACGTAGAGGCCGCCTCCGTAGCGTAGTGGTTAGCGCATTGACCTGCCACGCTGAGGTTCCGGGTTCGATTCCCTGCCAGGGTTTGGAAATTTTTGTGTGTCAATCCCACAGTTCATGTTACATAATCTACTACGACGCGATGCGACGTCAAATAAATAAATTTAAAAACGTAAAAGTTACAAAAAGTGTTTTAATATTATCAATTCCGTTCCTTTAACAGTAGATCAGAAAGCTATTTTAGGCTAACACCAGTCAGAAAATTCGTGCATCACTTTTCCTCTCTTGTTACAGATATTTATGCAGAATGTATTGCATCAAAAATAATTTTTATTTTTTTATTTTCGTACTTGTTTTTTTTGACATTGACTCAATCCTTGGTTGTTTTGCCGGCTGCCTTGGCGTAGTTGGTAACGTGCTCGCCTCTCATCATGCGGTCTTGGGTTTGAATCCCATTCAGGCACGGCATATTTTCATACGTTACAAAAAATCATTTCATCCTTCACCGTCTGCATTAGCAGTAATTGCAGAACAGTCGGACGTTAAACAAAAAAAAAAATGGTTTTTTACTTTTAGCAGAAATCGCTTTGTGTACATGTTTAAAATTTGTTTTTTTAATAGAATGAAAATACCTGAAATTGAATTGAATTAAAATTTATTTTCTCTAACCCCTCGCGGGCTATTGACGGATATATCCGCCAAAAACATTTTCCAACAGCTTCCGGATATATCCGCGTGAGGTTTTGAATGGTTATGATCGTTTAGTGACATACCCGCGTATTTACAAATTAAATTTAAAAAAATTTTGACCAAAATTTGTCTTAATAGTCATCAAAATTGTGCTTAAATATATTAAATAGTCTAGGAAACTTGCACCTGCAGAAGCTGGGTTGACGGCACTGCCCGCCAATGTCTCATGGCTGCCACGAGGCCGGTGTTCATATTAATATCTATAATTATTAATTTTTAAATAATTAAAATTATTAATTATTATTATTAATATCTTTAGTGCCAAAAATTTAGTACACTACTATCAGATTAGGCCTAAGTGTTTGTTAATGTATAAACATAGTTTTCAAAAATTATTAAAAAAAACTAAAACGATATTTAAGAAGTTTGTGAAGCTCTATTCTAGATATGAAATTACTTTTTCTGCTGTCGTAAATATTTAAATGTTTAATTTATACATAATATGTCCGGCACGAGTTAAACATCACCTAATCTTACGATGAAGCGTACATTGTAGTACAAGTAGACACTATTGAATTACAATGCTACGTCTTATTATGTCTGAATATGTTAATTCTCCTGTTTTAAATGTACGTGGGTATGTCTGTTTTGGTAATTAAATAACATGCGTAGGAACAGGAATATTACAGACGAGGAACAGAGCCTATTATGTAATTATTCAGTTACTAGTTATTATTTTAGCATTTTAAAGAAAACAACATATTCTTTTCAAACCACGCCTAAACCTAATGTACTTTGATGTAAAGAAAAAAATTCTAAAGTATTTTTTTAATAGTGAAACCCTGTTTAACCAAAATATAGGAGGGGGGCTCGACAAAAACACCTTCGTTAGCTAACGAAGGGATTCCGAACCTAAGTTTTTATAAACTTTTTCATTATTTTGATGAGAGCAATACACCACAGAAGTATGTCGGGTTAATGTGGAACACCCTATAGCCGTTCAATTTGTTGGGTTGTTAATAAGTTTTTGTTCATCATTAACAATTTATACCACTTTCTTTTAGTTCATTTATGAATGCATAATCATTGTTTAATTGTTCATGTAGCGCATTTACCTTGATTTATTGTCAACGCAATTTTTCCTACATCCTAAAGTTGAATCCTTATACTCGATAATGAAGGCATAAACGAAAAAAACAGGCTTCACTGTTGTTTGTCTAGTAAAATTTTACATAAAATTATGTCTCATATGTCTACATTCATAATTAAAAATTTAAGTTTTATCCAATATGGTGGATCCAAAATGGCAAACAAAAACTTAAAACCCACCGTAATTCAGATTTTTTTAATCGCGAAGAACCACATTTTTTCTATCCAAAAAATAACTTTCAGATACGCAGTATAAAAAGCGCTATTTTCTCACTTAAATATCACCCTGTATACAGATAACATTGGTACAGAGTTTTAACCTGCTAACTCTATTATCTAAAAATGTACAGAAGAGCTGAAAAACTAAATGAACTAATCGTACAGTTTCCATGGACACAGTTCCATAGTATACGAGGTATGGCTATTAAATAACGAAACTGACGTTGTAAAAATTTTTTTTTAATTTTATACACAATCACTTATTGTCACCTTCAATATACACTCCTTCTCTATCCCTACAATGCTCTATGCGAATTTTCCATTGTTGGAAACAGTGCTGGAAGTTATCTTCTGTCAGCTCCTTCAGGACACGTGCCGCTTTCTCTTTTACAGCTTCCACAGACTCAAATCTTGTTCCTTTTAATGCAGATTTCACCTAAGGGAACAGGTAGAAGTCACATGGTGCAAGATCTGGTGAATAAGGTGGATGTTCTAACACTAAGATGCTGTACTTGGCTAGGAACCTATTGACAGATAAAGCGGAATGAGGTGGTGCATTGTCTTGGTGGAGAACCCATGATTAGTCCTTCCACATTTCGGTTTGGTTTTTCCTTACTCTTTATAGTTTAGAAAGTGCCTCAAGGTAGCAATATTGATTTATTGTTTGACCTTCAGGAACCCAGTGAAGGTACACAATCCCATGGATATAAAAAAAACAATCATCATTGCTTTAAATTTTGACTTGCTCATTCGAGCTTTTTTGGCTCTTGGTGAAGTTCGGCTCTTCCAGTGCATGGATTGAAGCTTCGTTTCCAGATCATAAGTAAAAAACCACGTTTAATTACATGTTATTATCTTCTACCTGTTCCTTAAGGTGAAATCTGCATTAAAATAGACAAGATTTGAGTCTGTGGAAGCTGTAGAGAGAAAGCGGCACGTGTCCTGAAGGAGCTGACAGAAGATAACTTCCAGCACTGTTTCCAATAATGGAAAATTCGCATGGAGCATTGTAGAGATAGAGAAGGAGTGTATATTGAAGGTGACAATAAGTGATTATGTATAAAATAAAAATAAAATTTTTTACAACGTCAGTCTCGTTATTTAATAGCCACACCTCGTATATTCATAACTTTGTTATGAATATGAATATGAAGCACGTCTTAATACTCTTTGGATTTGGTAGTTTTACTAGTAGATAAACTTCATTTTCCATTTTTCCAATGATACCAAAACCAGATTTCAGCCTGAAAATGGATTAGCTGGTTAACACTCTTCACAAAAGACATACGTTTTAATTTTATTGCAGATTACCAAAATACAATATAATAAATTACATAAACTTTTTAATTACTGTATGATTGGTGGTGGTGAAGGAGGAGAAGAAGGTTGAAAGAACAACAGTTAAGAGAGGAAAGGATATGATAGGAAAAGAAAATTAGATACCACGTTAAGAAAATAAAAAAGACGAATGGGAGGAAATGAAGGAGATCATTAAACTACAGTAATTATTAGAAAATTAAACCAATTTTCAGGTCTTTTAGTTATTCACACACCTGATGTTATGATTTTAAACAGGTGCTGCAGATTGCGCGAGAAATTGATTGATTTATTCAGTCACCCGGTTCTATGAATAGATGAGTGTGCATGTACCCAAGAGAGAGAGAGAGAGAGAGAGAGAGATGAAACCAGATTAAGACAGAGATGGAAGCAAAAAATTTAATATAGTATAGGTTATTATGAATAATAACACTTCGTAAAACGACTACCTATCATCGCTTTAGTCGAAATCTGATCCGCCCACGAGCTATCAGCTGCATGCAACCTGATGCAAATTATCATAAATAATACATAAGAACAATTCACACTCTAACTAACCGAATAAAGAAAAATGAACCCAATAAATGATTCACTAGCATTCATTAAGTATAAGTGACTGCTAGTTAAAACCAGATTTCAGTCAATTTATAGCCTTTAGTTAAATATTTTTTTTGGATTTTGGAATGTTTTTACTGAAGAGAATTTTTAATTTCATAACCGTACAATTCGCTGTATTAATCGTTTCTAGGAACACAGAAACAGCCATAGAACAAAAATCAACGTGTTAAAAAATAAGCAGAGAAAGCAGAACTATAGATTCCCTTCGGGAAAACTAAACACATAACGAACATCAAAACAGCCCCGCGTCACCTGAAGACACAATACTGAATAATTTGGGAAGTTAATAGCATTCAGCACCTCGGGGAGATAATACAACCAAAGACCAGCGATAAGGAAGCAAACAACAGACGAGGAAAGATGGCCGGTGCACTTCAAGGAACTTACCACGTGTACAAAAAGAAACCACTCTCAAGACGAGCCAAGACTGAGATAAAAGCTGTGTGTCTGTGTCCTGTACGCAAGTGAGTGCCTTAGAGACCGAGAAGGCTGGTCTAAGAGAAGCAGAGAAATTTAAGAGAACGATCCACCGCAAGATATTGGTCCAAAGATAGTAGACGGATAATATAAGTTTCGAGGTCGAGAAGAACTGTACACGGAAAATGAACGATTAGAAAACGAAGACTAAAATTCAATGAACACCTGTAAAGAACAAATGAACCAGTTGATAAAACAAATTTTTAAAACAATAGAAATAAGGTGTCAGATAAATAACTTAAAGAAGTCAGAAAGGATATTCAGAAAACTTAATGAACAAAACAAAATTCAGACAACTAATTATGGATTTTAACGGCTTCCATGAAAAGCAAAAACAGAACACCGTGTGGACAGAAGAAAGAAGAAACGCCAACAGTGAGTGAATGCTGAGAATGTGGGCAACAAAAGAAGCCTGAGAAATCTGAAGAGCCTGTAGAAACGCCTAAAGTCATCTCAAGTGATCTAAAATTAGCCCTAAACGAGAAAGAAAATTGGTTATATCAATGGCTGAAATTTCTTATAGGTGGAAACCCCTTTTCTTTGTAACATTATTGTTAAGCAAATACCACAATATATTTGATACAAAATTATAAATAAAAGTTACAATAATACTTAATTGAGGTCTAGATAAAAAACATTATTTTTAACTTGATTATTGTTAAGATATAAATTAAATAGTAATTAGTTATGAAGCAATCACAAAAATTATTTAAAACTAGATTTTTGTATTTTGGCGCTGTCCACATATTTATGTTTTTCTGAATCGATTATACACAATACTTATTATTTTCTACAAGACATCACTTGGGAATTTAATTCTAAAATAAAAAATTTCGAGTGAGCACTTACGCAACTTTCTTTAGCCAACCTAAATCATTTAATCATAACCTATGTTTAATCATAGACAAACAATGTAAAATGAAAAACATAACCTAATTTTAATCATGAGTGAAAGACCCTAAATGTAAGTCAGTCAACCTCTGCAAGACTTAGAAGTATGGGAAATCACTAATAAATTGATCAATGATTAAATTATTTTTTAAAGCGCTTAATTATGCTTTAAATAAAAGTTGCAGGTTTTGTAATTTTCTATTACCTAGGTTAACATAATTTTGTCGTAAAATACGACTGCAATCTTAAAGAAATCAATTTGTTACCGATTTCATTGATAAAATACAGTAAATCACTACTAGACGTTAAACTAATACCTAGCTCTAGAAAAGATTCTTGAAATGAAAGTTGTACATTTTTAATTTTCTACACCTTTGAACATGTATGACTTTTGTTGTGAAATGCATATTAAGGCCTCAATCTTTGAAAAATCATGTTTTATCACGAGAGCGCAGCCCCCACGAATTTCAGCTGACATGCCGATTACTCTACCTAGTAGAACACAAGAAATGTAGTAAATAAGACGGGGTTTAAAAAAATTCGTAAGAGCCGTTTTTAATAAAATCACAAAAAGTGAAAAATTGCACTATAAACAACTATTTTCGGTTGACCAATATTGATGAAAATGTTCGAGTCGGGTCGTCTCATGGTACCTAATTTCAGTTGTAAGTTTCAATTTTGTACAATATTCCATTTTTGAGATATTTTGTTCACCCCCAGACGCACAGATCAATCGCTAAAAACATGTATTTTTGGTTCCGAGGACGTGTATTTCCAGTGAAAAGTCGATTTCTAAAAATCTACATGAAATATGTACCTACTTTCCTTGTCTTATATAATTATATATTTGTTGTTTTTTAGGCCATCAGTCTAAGGCTGGTTTGAACGTCTAGAAGCTTTCCTAAGTTAAACGAGGACTGGAGGTGGTTTACCATGCCTTCCTCAATGAGTGGAAAAGTATGGTAGCCTATCTACTTTTCACCATACAAATGACACCTTCACTTTATTCACCACACAGTCTGGCTGTATAATGAAATTCATTATTGTCAGGGGAGATAACTCTGACTAGTGTCTTTTACACCTTTATTTCTTCTCTTCTTAAATGCTGAAGTTTAGAATTGGCTAACCATGTGATAAGAAAAAGAATCATTTTTTGTAGCCCTGGAACTAGCAGATAGAGTGCAAATAATTTAACATCCCACCTGCCTGTTATGGGCAAAGTATATATTTATATCGTGTAATATATTCATACTTTGGCCCACACATAATATAATACCATTCAGATCAAATAGATTTCTAACCAAGGGCCAATGTAACCCCATATATGAGGTAACTTTATGAAAATCAAATCACAATGTATTTAAACAATGAATTTTTTCACAAATTAAAAAGAAAAGTAGGCCACCTCCGTGACATAGGAGAAGATCGTGGGTTAGATTCCAAGCTAGGGACTGAAAAATGAGTACATGTTCAAACCCATCGTTTCTTAACGCATAACGCAAAGAAGTCGCTGTAACCTTGCTGCAAGTGCGGCTTAATTTAAACTAAAAAAGGAAAATAAAAGCTTGCAAAAACACTTAAAAAAGTAACCAAGATACAAATTTTTCAATATGTAATTATTATTTGATTATAAATATGCACATAACAGTTGCATAACAGTATGCACATAAACGTTGCCCATAACAGACAGGTGGGAGTCAAATTATTTACTCTCAATCTGTTGGTTGCTGGACTAAAATAAATAGTTCTGTTTCTTATCACATGGTCAGCCAATTATATGACTGAATCATTTAAGAACAGAAGAGGTAGAGGTGTAAAAGACACTAATCAGAGTTATCTCCTTTGGAAGTAATGGATTTCATTATACAGCCAGACCCTATGGTGAATGAAGTGAAGGTGTCATTTGCAGAGTGGAAAATTCGTGCTTTTCAGAGGGCCCGGTATGCTGATAAGTGTTACTTTTCTATTCAGTGAGGAAGGCAATGGTAAACCACCTCACTCCTCATTTTACTTAGTAAAACCTCTACAGGTTCAAACCAGCTTTTCGGCTGATGACCTAAACAACAACAAATATGCACACCCCAAATCGGTATGACACTATCAGCTTCTGCTACACTAAAGTTGTCTCTTGGGACGGTTTATTTTCTTCTTGGTATTCCCCAAACTACTGTATGGAGTATAAAAATCTGGTGTCAACCACACATTCAACTTACTCTTGCCAATGAATAAATGGGCTAATTTTAATGAACTGTATAGAAAAAAAATTACTGATTATCAGAATGACGTAAGATGGAAGAATAATTTCTAAACAATAGTTGTAGAGATTTTAATTTTAACAAAACTTTCATTATCTGTAATTTTACAAAGTTCAAAACACTGCAAGTTTAAAACGACATACACAGCATTTCTTAAACTAATTTTATAAAAACTATTTAACCATGTTGCAAAAATTTCCCGTCTTCAAAACCTATTTCAATGAGTTAAATCTGAAAAATTACTAATTGACGCACTGTAGAGAACCTAACACTTGGAGTAAAAGTATTTGTGTTTAATTTTTCTATGACTTCAATTCTGTAACTCATGCCCTTAAATGTGTATTAAGACCGCAATCTCCAAAAAATTATTAATTACCATTAGAGCACAGCCCCCCCCCCCCCAGAATTACAGACATTCCGCTTACACTAATGAGAAGAGCATAAAAAATGATAAAATGTAGTAAATGCAGCGTTTTAAATAAAATCTTAGACACCGTTTTTAAGAAAAGTGCAAAAAATGAAAATTCGCACCATTAAACCAAAAGGCTACGTCCGGTTGACCGATTTTGACAAAAACGTTCTTGTCGAGTCTCCTTGTGGTAGCCTACCAAACTTAAGGGGAGACTGTACTTTGTATCCCGCTAATGTTAAATTTGCTACTTTTAGGTACATTTTCATAGAATTAGTAAGAGATAGGGATGTTAAACTTTACTCACCATAGGTGTCGGGTTTCTTCTCGAGCTACTCACATTTTTTCAATTTAATCTTTGGACCATACCATTTTTAAAAAAAATGAATAACATAAAATTGTTACAAATTGATTTTTACGTTTTTTGCGTATTACTAATTTTTGGAACACCTGAGGAAGTCATAAAATGTCGGTATATGTGAATATATAAGATAATTAACTGGTAAAATTTTCAGCCTGGTAGGTTTTTTTGGTTTCTGAGAAAAATGTACCTAGTGTTAAAAATTTAAATTTACGGGAAAACGGAAGAAACAAGAAAGCACAAATCAAAACAAAATATACACAAAAAGTAAATTTCCCATCAATAGTTGTTTAGAAAGCTGAACCAACAGCTGAGAATATAAAATAAACAGTGATGCATATATTTTAAAAACTAAAATTCTCTTTGCACTAAAACGAGCAGTATAAAATAGTGAAAAAAATTCGTTTTTGGTAACAATAATAATTTTTCTGTGTAAACTTGATTAAAACTTAATTTTTTCGTAAAAAATTTTTTTGGCGTAATTTAATGTTTTTCTGGCAGATCTAGGCCTAGACTATTGAAAAACATAAAAAACGAAAAATCGAGATTTTGAGTTTAAACCATCGTGCCATCTCCCTTAAGTTCAAAGCGAGCAGGAGTTGCTAGTCTTTATAAAAATTTTAAAAATAAATACCTTTAAATGTTTATTATTTATACATAAAATTTAAAAATATCGTTTATTCAAGAATCTCAATGAGGTTTACAAATTACTGAAAATTACTTTAACAGCGTCCAACAAGTCGATTATTACTTTTAAAAATTATGATATTTGATAGTAAATACTAAATTAATATTTCTTCCTGTTGTTAAGTTTTACTGAATTTTGTTTAAACATTTTTAGCTATTTAGAACAAAATAAAAATATTAAATACGTACAGAATTTATTTTGTAATGACAATATTACTGTAAATGAGTAAGAAAAATATTTCTTGAAGTGACACAAAATACTTCCGTTAGATGTCGCTGCTGTCAGCCACAATACACATTCTGGTGTCAAAACGAAGCACTAAATGAAATTTTAAATGAAAACATTTCACTGTTCCGCGGGGAATTGAAATACCGTGTTTAAATTGTAAAAAACTATGTTTTTTGTATTAAAGCAAACTTAAAATAAAAAAAGTTAATTAAAAATAATTTTATAGGCTCTACGCATGTTTCAAATAGAAAAGTATGCCCTAAAGGCAAAAAACTAAATGCATTATCAGTATTAAGAAAACATCATAAATAATGATTTCGACAGCTCTTAATTTGTTTACACAAATTTGTTTATACAAATGAGAAAATAATTTTGGCAGCGATGAAAAGTCTGTGTTGAATTTTTACACTATCATATTTACTTTCTCTTGCCTATATGAATATATAGGAAGGAAAGTATTGTTTTCATGTCGATTTTTCGAAATCGAGTTTTCACCGGATCTACACGTTTTCAGACCCCCTGAACCCAAAAAAACATGTTTTTAGCGTGTGTGTGAATTGGTTTCTGTGTGTGTGTGTGAATAGAATATCTCAAGAACGAAACATCGTACGAACTTGAAACTTAAAACTCAAGTTACATACCACTACTAAACCCGACACTAACATTTTTATCGAAATCGGTCAACCGGAAGTAGTAGTTTATTCGTGTAATTTTTCACTTTTTTGCAATTTTCTCAAAAACTGGTCCTACGTTTTTTTTCTAAAATCGCCTGGTTTACTAAATTTTTTATTCTCTACTAGATAGGGTTGGCGCCATGTTTGCTAAAAATTCTTGGTAAGGCTGTTCTCACGTAAAAAAATTGTTTTTTAATATTACAGCTTTAATATGCATTTTAGCTCAAAAATTTATATAATAAAAGTTGTAGACAATTTAAAATCCTACAACTTTTATTTCTAACATTTTTTTGTATAACCCTTAGTTTAGCGGTAATTAGCGATTTTCTGTGTTTTTTTCTTACGAGAACGTGTGAAAAATCTATTTTTTTAAGATTTCGGCCTTAGTATGCATTTTACGACAAAAGTGTGTACTAAAATTCATAAAAAATTAAAAGATCTACAACATTTATTTGAAGCATTTTTCTTTACAGAGCCTAGTTTAGCGTGAAAGAGTAATTTTCCGTATTTTTAAGCCAAACTGAGGTCGATTTTCATTTTACGTCGATTTTCACTCATGATTAAAATATGGTTATGTTTTTTGAGGTTAATTTTTTGGTTTTTTCTAATGTTTCATTACTAATGTTAGGTTATATTGGTCATTATTTACATTGGCAAGAGAAAGTTGTGTGAGTGTTTCACACCAGATTTTTCTATTTAATATCAAAAATCTATCTAAAACTTATCCAAACAAAGTTAAATTCATACAAATTTGTGTTCAAAATTTTGTGAATGAAAGTTCAAACTGTTTAAAGCATAATCGATAAATTGGATTGTGAATATGGACATTGTAGACTATTAAGAATTAAAGTTTAGTCAATTAGTTTTAGTATACGGTTTGGCTACCCTCGTCAAGGTTTTTCACAGTTTTTCGTGACCTCTCCAAGCGAATGCTTGGTCAGTCTCCTTTTTCCCTTCTGTTCAGTACTATGACTTTCCATTCCTATTTCAAACATTTGACTTGTCATATAATAATAATGTACAGTCTATTAATTTACGTAACAATAAAGTTTATTTAAATTTTTTTAAAGTTCGCAGTTTGCAGTTATATTTAAAAAACAATTCTATATATTTCAATTATATTTAAATATTTAGTATTTTTATCGGTAAAAGTGCCCATAACAGGCAGGTGGAGTGTTAAATTAATTGCACTTGATCTGTGGTTCCAGGGCTACTAAAAATAGTTCTGTTTCTTATCTCATAGTCAGCCACTTATATGACTGAACTATTTAAGAACAGAAGAGGTAGAGATGTAAAAGACACTAATCAGAGTTATCTCCTCTGAAAGTAATGAATTTCATTAGACAGCCAGACCCTGTGGTGAATGAAGTGAAGGTGTCATTTGCAGGGTGGAAAGTGGGTGCTTTTCGGAGGGCCTGGCATGCTGATAAGCATATTTTTCCACTCAGTGAGGAAGGCAATGGTAAACCACCTCACTCCTCGTTTTTACTTAGTAAAACCTCTAGAGGTTCAAACCAGCCTTTCGGCTGTTGACCTAAACAACAACATCGGTAAAAGAAATACTAAAATATTAATTGTTTTATAATATTCGTAATATACATTGAAACATAAGAGTATATAGTATTTATATAGGCCTATACAAAATACACAAACAAAATTTTATCATAATTTTATATTTCTTTCCGAACATAAATTTGAACAAAATAGAACATAAATTCATAAATGTTTTATGTTAAATTAAATAATAAAAAATAACTTCATATAGGTAAAATAAAAAAAGTAGTTAGAAACACTCACACGACATTCTCTTGCCAATATAAATAATGAAATATATAACCTGTGTTTAATCATGAGTAAACAATACAAATTTAAAAAATTAACCTAATTTTAATCATGAGTGAATGACGCTAAATGAAAACCAACCTCTGTTTGACATAAAAATACGGAAAAACCCTAATTGATGCTAAACTAAGAGCTTTAGAAAAAAATGCTTAAATTAAAAGTTGTAAGTTTTTTAATTTAACACTCACACAACTTTCTCTTGCCAATGCAAATAATGACCAATATAACCTAACATTATTAATAAAACATTGGAAATAAACCAAAAACTAACCTCAATAAACATAACCTTATTTTAATCGTGAGTGAAAGACGCAAAATGAAAATTAACCTCAGTTTCGCTTAAAAATACGGAAAATCACTCTTTCACGCTAAACTGTAGAGAAAAATTCTTTCAATAAAAATTGTAGATCTTTTAATTTCCTATAAATTTGATTACATACACTTTGTCGTAAAATGCATATACACTGTCCGAAATTTTAAAAAATCGATTTTTTACACGTTTTCGTGAGACAAAAAAAAATCGCTAATTACCGCTAAACTAAGCGTTATACAAAAAATGTTTAAAATAAAATTTGTAGGATTTCAAATTGTCTACAACTTTAAATATATAGTTAAACAAAAAAAATTAAATATATAAATTTTTGCGCTTAAATGCATATTAAAGCCGTAGTCTTAAAAAAACATTTTTTTTACGCGAAAACAGCCTCACCAAGAATTTCAGAAAACATGGCGCCTACCCTGTCTTGTAGAGCATAAAAAATTTAGTAAACCAAGCGATTTAAAAAAAATCGTAGGACCAGCTTTGAGAAAATTGCAAAAAGTGAAAAATTTCACGAATAAACTACTACTTCCGGTCGACCGATTTTAATGAAAATGTTTGTGTCGGGTTCGGTAGTAATATGTAACTTAAGTTAAAAGTTTCAAGTTCGTACGATGTTCCGTTTTTGAGATTCTGTATTTATATACACACACACACACACACACACACACACACACACACACACACACACCGATCGCTAAAAATATGTTATGTTTTTTGGGTTCAGGAGGTCTGAAAACGTGTAGATCGAGTGAAAACTCGATTTCAAAAAATCGACATGAAAGCAATACTTTCCTTTCTATATAGGCTATTCATATAAGCAAGAGAAAGTAAAGAAATATATAGCGCTTAACAAAATACTTTAGTATTTTGATTATTTTATTATGTTACGGATTCTGTCAAACTTTAAAATGTTTTATATTTTGAAAATAATTTTCTTTTGTCTTGTTCCGCTTCTTGTTATTCTTGTAATTACTTTATTTTTTTATCATTCTGATTTTTTCAATTTCAAAAAAGTAATCACCTCACTTATTATTCTTGCTATATATTTATTACCTTACTAGTCAATTTTCTTTCTGATTTTTTTAATAAATTTTTGTTCCTTACTGGGATGTATTCTTTAAAAGATTTGTATAAAAAACAAAATTGGCAATTTATTTTCATAATATTTTGTTTTTATCAAGAATTTTGTTACGCTTTTTAATGGTTGTACTGTATTTTATAGTTTCGGAATAAAGAATCGGTCAAAAAAAAATATCAACTTAGATTATTCAGTTGAAAATTTCATATAGAATTTGAATAATTTTATTAAACATTTTTTTTAAACTTCAATTTAACCCTTTATAGGTGTGTGGTAGGTAGGCCTATACTTACCACTGGCAATAAGGTCGATTTTTTTAAAGAATAACCTATACAATTGAATCTTATTGACATTTTATGGTTTTATAGATGTTCTCTGGTAAGTAGGCTATCCGCATATTGAAATTAGCGCGCAGCACTCTTTGATTTGTGAGTTTCACGAATGTGGTAACGATTCATACCATGTTGTTTTGTTGTTACTTTTGTACAGTGCTTAGAAAATTCCAGTTTTTTAAGGAAAGCAAGCATTCATGCTAATACAGTAGACTCTCAGAAATCCGGACTAATGTGGCGGACGGCCGGTCCGGATTTTGAAAAATCCGGATTTCCCGGAGGTTGGCAATTTCGTCTTTATGGTGAATAATTATGACAATAAGCATTAACGTTTATCTGCTAAGATAAACTAAGCTAAGATAAGAGTGAGCTTCTGAAAACACTTTAAAACACTGTAGGCCTAATAAATTACAGTAGGCTACTGGTACTGTAATTATTCAATATACGAAGCACAAACATTGGCTAAACTTAACGCTACTGTACCGTAATAAGATTCGATTGCACTCTTTGTAAGATTTGCAAGTTACGGATTTCAAACATGTAGTAAAATGTGTCATATATGCCTCAATTATAGAGTAATTATAATTTATATAGAGTAATTATAGTAGGTACAAATTCATTAAAAAACCAAGTCTTACAAATTGTAGAATTCATCCATGTTTTTTGTTGGTTTGTATACCAAAGTGGCAACACATCGTCTTTCTTTAAATTTTTAAAAGCTTTGGGTTTTCTTGGTTTTCCTATTAATGTTAACCTAAGTTTATGACTGCCGTCACATTGCTACAAGCCAACACCGTAACCCGTTCCTTGCTTTTTTTATAGCCCGAGGCTGAAGCTTCTTTTTTGGATGCGAGAGTTTTCGTGGGCAACATTTTATAGTTCAGACCAGTCTCGTCGCAATTATACAGCTGGTCACCGGAAACTCCTTCTTCGTCAAGGATTTTAAAAATTAAGGTCTTAAATTCAGGAACAGCGTCTTTGTTCGCCGATAAAGTCTCTCCACTGATTTCATCGGGCCAATCCCATGAAAACTTTTTACTGGTTGTTAATTTAAAAGTTGTAAATTTTCAGAAAATAAAGTAAAAAAAAAATCATCGTCTGGACTAGCGCGATCCGGATTTTTGAGAGTCTACTGTATAAAGTTAAGATAAGTTATTTACCACATTTTTCTGTTATGTAGGGCTACAAGTTGTTTTAATAAACCCTCTTACCACTAAATATTATGCGATCCCCGTTTCAATAAACGTTCCTTGGTAAGTATACTTATCGGGGCTTGGCATAAAAAAAAGAAATATCTTACTGTTCTGGCACTAGAAATACATTATTCAAGTCCCTATGAAACAAAATTTAACATTTTACAACATGTATATTTTTCCCTGTAGTACTGCCCTATAAAGGGTTAAGAAAATAATTGAATACAAAGGCAAAATACACTTTAATATCAAGCGAATAGTTTCAATTTATCGATCAATTGTGTGAGAATAAATCAAATTGCGAAAAGAAAGTCACTTAAAAATTATTTCCGTGTTTTTCGCCCAATAGAGATTTGAGAACGTTAATTATTGATTTACCACGGTGAAATTATTAATAAGTAAATAGTTTTCTTCTCGATTTTTGTAATTAATTTTTTTGATACAATATTACTCCCTAGTATTTTGCGAGTAATTAAATAAATATTTTATAATGATAATTCGTAACCATATTATCATAATTTATTAGTAATAAGTTAGTAATACCAATTAATACTAGAGGTGTCACAGTGCATTATGAGTTTTAGTTTCACGTAAAATGGCACGTGGGGGGAAAGAGGTTTTTACTTTTCCGCGCGGAAAAGCGTTGGCTTCTGGTGGGTGGAAAGCGGAAGGATGGGGCCAAACGCGACACACTGTCGCCTACCCCTCCCCAAATCTACCCAACCCCCTTCCGAATAAAACCCACATTCAAAGGCCCTCACGTAAACACGAGCCATTCGCTTAATAACTACAGGCCTACTTTTCCCTATAACACTGATATTTATACTTGTGTACTCGTTTAAAGAACTATGTTTTCTGAAGAATTCTATTTTCTGTTTATTTCGGTTTATTTTCGAATAGTAATGATTTTTAATATGAGTTATATAAAATTACAGACGAACGTAAAAATAAATTCAAAGTTTTATTGCAAAAATAAATAATTCTGTTACATTTATTGACATTACAAATGTTCTTTAAATAGCCCTTTGTTTCTTTCCAATTAAAATATTTAGATAAAAGATTTAATATATATATATATAATTATACTAGCATGCTTCGTCGCGGCTTTGCAAGCGAAAAATGGTATGATCACTTTTTTTTCAAATATGTAGCAGAAAATAGGCGAAATTCTCGTTGTTCCTCCGTTTCAGCAGTACTTGCTTTTTGAAGTTTTTTTGCTTTTGAAGATTTTCTTCCTAGTGAAGTTTTTTTGATGGCATTATTAAAAATGGACAAAAACAAAACACAAAAAAACAACCACAAAAAAAATAATTGTCAAACCAAAAACTTAAACCTACGTTGAATAAAATAAAAGTCAAAATAAAATATCAAAGCAATTTATCACTCACCAATTAAAAGAAAATTAAAACAAATCAAAGAAACACGGAACTTTACTTTTATAAAATACTCAACAATACAAAATCGTATCTACATAACAAAATTCAATAAAAATTGTCATGTGATGTTTTCACCAGTTGATCCTTAGCACTACGTCGCCATTTGCTAAATCATATGACTTTATTTATGACAAACCTTTATTTGAATCACATCAGCTGGTTTAAAAGCAGCAGATTATCTAACCTCATAAAAGCCTTAATGTAGGACATAAACATTATTTTCAACCATTTAGGGCTAACTTCTTAAAAGTTTTAATACCCAAAATCTGCACCGCTATCATAGTTAAAACATAAAAAAACTGCATGAAAATTTGGTCAGTAATTTAGGAGATAAAGGGGAACATACACACACACATATGCATCGAATTTTTTGAACGTTCGCAGGTATAGAAAATGTAGGGTAGGCTACACTTACAATATTAAGATTGGTGAAAATTGGCGCAAATAAGGTATACAGGTTGTTCCAGTAATAAACCGGACTGTCCATTTTTGTGTAACTGTATTTATAATATTGCATCCTTATTCAAATTTATTTGTGTGCTGAATTAATAAGATGAAGCTTAGACGAATACTGTTCTCCCGTATTTTTTTAAAATTAAGGCAGGCAATGAATTTTACTGTTGACAAACTACAAAGATAGTAAATCCGCAATTATGGTAATAAATAGAACTACGTTTAATGAGAAAATTATGTAGTTAATAAGTAGTGGTATAATAAGTATGTGGTTATTAGTAGGTATACTTCTTGAATGTCCTGGTCAAGGTTGCCGCAAAATTTTTCTTTGGTTACTTGCGAATGCCCGGTAAGTCCCTCCCGTTTTCTTCCTACGCAGTAGCATAACCTTCTCATTTCCTACCCTAAATTTGACTTGTAATTTAATATTGTGGCGAATGCAGGCTTGCTTAGACGGGTTTTGTGGCGTGTAAATAATCTTTCTATTGTATTTTACGAAAAGTCAATTGTATTTCTATTATTATATTACTATTCTATTTTGTTCTTATTTGTATTTATTTATTTGGAATCTTCTTTGTGTTCTTTATCTTATCTGAAGTTATATAGTTATTATTACAAGAATTGCTATCCTTTGTTTAGAGAGTAAGTGTTATTATTTTTGTTGTGATTAGATAAAAAATGAATTGTTTGAATATAATACGTTGCGTATTGCAGCAGTTCCTTCATAGTAGGCAGATAGCATACAGCAATTATTATTTGGTACAAAGTAAGGATTAGTCCTTACTTGATTGTAAATCACCATATTTCTTTATTCTTGGTTAAGTTTTAAACGATTTTGCAATAAATTTAGTTTGTTATTAGGTCGAGTAGTTTAGTGTAATATTACAGTCATTTTGTTTATTTTTCAAGAAAAATGAACAATATTAATCTTTTATAACTAATTTATCCACTCCACATAGGTCTAGCCTGTGCGCGGAAGGAGTTGTATGCTAAACTAAACTTATACGTATATCTACAGTAAATTACAAAACATAAGGAAAAGTAAATTTATACAAAACAAATGATGTGGAGCTAGATTTTTTTCTTTATTATTAATATAACTACATACACACATGTATAAAAATTTTGACAATATCAAATAAATCGTTTTTTAACCGTATTATGAACTATTAAACTACTATTACACTGATCTAAAAATATTTTATACTAATATGAAAAGTATATTACTTGAACAACAAAATATTAAATATGTCATCTATCAAAGACCCAGTGATGTCGAAACGTATTCAAATTAACTTAGATATAATATATCCAAGTTAATTTGAATACGTAAGTTAATTTGAGCCGGTTTTTTGTTGCTGCAACACATTGGATGCATTTAGAGGCTTATAACTCAAACACCGCTCGACCGATTTATTTGAAATTTCTTTGGAATATAAATTTCTATGTTGTTATTTTACATACGAAATTTCAGATTAGTAGCATATTTATATTTTGAGTTATTAGTAAAAGTCTGAACCCCTGTTAACTCCGTAACCGCTCATTAATTCGGCAATTCCAAAAAACCATCGTATTCAGTATAAAACAATTCATACAAATTCATAAATATTATGGAACAGCGACAGACCAGTTATTTGGTGAATTTTTTAAATATTTAAATAATGGTAGACGCTGCGGGGGTGAAAGAAGCTTAACCATGTTGCCGCGTTGTAACTCGGTAGGCCTACTACCTATTTTTATCAGCATACCTGGGACCTGTCCTTCCAGTATACGTATAACAAACATGACAATGCAATGTTAATACCCATTCATCATTTACATACAATAGTCAACTGAATTACTAATTGTACGTTACGTCGGAAGACGACTTTAGCAGGAAGAGAAAAGATCACAACCGATTAAAAAACGTGACAACATGGTTAAGTTTCTTCTATCTCCCGCAACATCTACCATTATATTTTAAATATTTAAAACATTCTACCGAGTAACTGGTCTATCGCTGTCCTATAATATTCATGAATTTGTATTAATTGTTTTATTCTGAATACAATGATTTTTTGAAATTGCCAAATTAATGAGCGGTTATGGAGTTAACAGGGGTTCAGAATTCTACTAATAACTCAAAATTTTAATATGCTACAAATCTGAAATTTCGAACGTAGAATAATAACATAGAGTTTTATGTTCCGGCGAAATCTTAGATAAATCGGTCAAGCGGTGTTTAAGTTATAAGCCTCTAAATACATCCAAAGCGTTGCAGCAACAAAAAACCGGCTTATTTTTTCTTATCATTCTGATATCAGAATATTATTGAACGCTAAAAATATGAAACAAACATGTAACAAAGCAAAATGAAATCAGCTAAATTTTGGTGTATAGTACGTTGAAATTAAACCAGCGGTTTTGAAGAAAGAAGGCTCCAAACTCGGGTATCTATAATAAAGAAATCGACAAAAGGATAATGAATTGTTTTGAATGACATTTATCGAAAATGTAAACTAGTATTAATGTTTGTTTTTATTTTCTTTTACTATGACCAAGTAAAATAGAAAAAGTGTTACAAGGGTCTCGACTGTTTGGAGAAATCACCAGACCACAGGTATAAAAACAGTTAGTGCCTTTTTATTGAGTTGTCAATACTTGAATTGTGGATGGAAAGTGTTATAGAGCCATTTCGAAATAGTGTCGTAACGGAACCGGTTCTGAATTACGTTAGTAGTGCGTGTGCGAACGAATGGTACCAAGTGGTACCTGTACAGGTAAATAAATTGTTTTAATTTTGTTAAGTGACAGTAACTTAAGTATAGTCAAGTTTAGTTTTAGTAATTTAAATTTAATAATCTAATTGTATTTGTACGTAGTCAAAGTTGAATAAAATTATTTTTCAATTAATAAGTGTTTTAAGTTTTAAAGGAAGTTTGTTTATAATATTATACTTAGATTCCGAACGAACGTAGGCTTAAGTGTTGCAATACTTTTACTGCAAACACAATATAAAAATTATTTTTTCACAAAACCTGATAATAAAATTTTAAAGAGCATGTTTTCTATTCACAGAAATTTTCAAAACTAGTGAAGAGAAATGTAGCCACTAAATATTGAACCGTACAGACCACAATTCAGTATTGCAATTTTTTCATCACTTGAAAAAAATATTGTGCCGCTAATTATGAGGTTAAATAGGGCTTAAAAATTTTGTTTTTCAAAATTATTTATCTCTAATATTCAAAAGGAAGAAATTTTTAAATTGAAATATTTGGGAGAAGAATTCCAGACCTAAAAATGTGTTGTTTAAGATGGAAATTTAATGTGGTGGAAATATAATAAAAGAACATAAAAAATATAATAAAAACAATAAAAAATAATAATGAAAGTATTTTTCAAATAATGTTGAACGTAAACGATATAAGAAATCAACTTACATAATAATTATTCCGGAAGATTTAACCCAAAAACGTTTTATTCAGAAATCACAATTCTATGCATATTTTATTTAAAACAAACACTAATATTTTACATTAGCAATATTGCCCCCAAGCGGCAATTCTTTCTCTTGCCCTGTAAGAAATATATATTTGGGGAAGGAAAGTATTGTTTTCATGTAATTTTTTTAAATAGAGTTTTCACTCAAAAACATTGGATTTGCGTGAAAGAAGTCTGTACAACTGTTTGAATCTGTCCTGAAGTGCCGTTCTCGTTTTATTCATGTGTACATTCCGTGTGAGCCTTTTATCTAGATATAAAATATCTAGATAACGGATAGATTCAGAAGTGTGAAGTTGAGTGTCATAAAGATACAAAGGAGAACAAACTCGTTTACGCAGGGTAAATATAACGCGACACGTTTTTGTAGAATTGACTTTGATCCACCATTTGGTAAGCCATGATTCTAGGCGAGAAATATGCTGTTGAAGGACATACGATACTTGAGCGGGGTTATCGGCAGAGTACAATATTACAGTATCATCCGCGTACGAAGCAAGGAGTGTATGTGGACGGGACGGTACATCGGAAGTGTAAATAGAATATAAAAGTGGTGCCAAGATAGATCCCTGAGGTACACCAGTAGTACACCAGTAGTGGGCAGTAATGAGAATTAGCATTTTTTTCAGAGACATAGAAGAAACGAAATTTAGTAACATAAATCTTCATAAGATTTCAAATAAAATTGCACTTGGTCTTCAACAAGAATCTCATTTGGAATCTGCCGTCCATTGATTGAGCTGCTAGCCAAGTGCTCTTCAATGGTGTTAGAAAAATAAAATTGTTGCTACTATTTTAATCACAGACTACTGGCCTCAACAAAACTACTTTTGTCGTTTTTTTAGTTTATTTAAATTTGCATCAACTGTTTTGATTATTATCAATACGATGGCAATCGGTACGGAATCGTAGGGGTTTAATGTGTAATATTTATCAATCCTTGGCCGGGAATGAAACCCGAGACCTATCACTAAAATATGCAGCGTTGTAAGCACTCTAACCACTTAGCCACGTAGGCGGCCTCGCATTGTTATTAACTTTTTTATTCCGTGCATACTGGTCATTTGTATTTCTGTTTCGATTTGTAATTTGATCATGTGCTTAATTAGTTTAAAAAAATGCGTGTGAAACACTTACACAACTTTCTCTTGCCAATGCAAATAATGACCAATATAACCTAACATTAGTAATAAAACATTAGAAATAAACAAAAAAATAACCTCAAAAACATAACCATATTTTAATCATGAGTGAAAGTCGACGTAAAATGAAAATCGAACTCAGTATGGCTTAAAAGTACGAAAAATCGCTCTTTCACGCTAAACTAGGCTCTGTAAAGAAAAATGCTTCAAATAAAAGTTGTAGATCTTTTAACTTTTTATAAATTTTATTATACACTTGTCGTAAAATGTATACTAAGGCCGAAATCTTTAAAAAATAGATTTTTCACACGTTATCGTGAGAAAAAACCGAAAATCGCTAGTTACTGCTAAACTAAGCGTTATACAAAAAAATGTTTGAAATAAAAGTTGTAGGATCTCTACATTTTTTATTATATAAATTTTTGCGCTAAAATGCATATTAATGCCGCAATCTTAAAAAAAATCTTTTTTACGTAAAAACAACCTGACCAAGAATTTCAGCAAACATGGCGCCCCCTATCTTGTAGAGCATAAAAAATTTAGTTAACGTGGCGATTTTTTAAAAAATCGTAGGACCAGTTTTTGATAAAATCGCAAAAAAGTGAAAAATGACATGAATAAACTACTACTTCCGGTTGACCAATTTTGATGAAAATGTTCGTGTAGGGTCCGGTAGAAGTATGTAACTTAAGTTTCAAGTTTCAAGTTTGTACCATGTTTCGTTCTTGAGATATTCTGTTCACACACACACACACACACACACACACACACACACACACACACACACACACACACAATCGCTAAAAACATGTTTTTGAGTTCAGGGGGTATGAAAGCGTGTAGATCCGGTGAAAACTCGATTTCGAAAAATCGACATGAAAACAATTCTTTCTTCTTATATATTCATACAGGCAAGAGAAAGTAGGAATAATTTAGGGGTTCTATCTATAAGTAATATAAATAATAAACAAATATGTAATTGTTTATAATAAATATTGTAACATTGTTAACATCGGTAGGAATAAAAAAAATCTTAAAAAGCAAATGATATATAGCCAATTTTAAAGACGACAACGTGAGGAAAACTTTTCAGAAAAGATAGATTGGAACTTAATCCTCATTTTTCACAATTTTGAGTGTCTCTTCAAGGAATAACACAGCTTAGATAATATACAGTAATACCAAATGTGTTAAAGATAAAATGTCAACAGCTAAAATATAGCCTACCAGACTTTATTTTGTGTATTTTGGAAAAACATCGCAGGAATCAAGTCGTAACTCCGTATCAGTAAGTCTATTACATAATTCACAAGAAACTGATCAGTTTAGATGCACCCCATCTAAACACAACACACATTCGAATGCGATAACAGAATGTTTATTAATATTATTCCGAACCGTTCGGGGTTTTCCAAAAATTCTTCTTTATCGTATAGAACTTGTAAAAATAAATGAATTGCGAGAAAACTGGCATTGTATTAAACTTAAATTTTAACACCGGGACTGAAATTGTCCATTCATTAAGTTTTTATTTCCAAGCACCTACTACAGGGGTAGAAAGTATTGCAATAGTGGAAAAGTTTTAAAAACGGATTTCTTCAAGTTTCATGACTATCTGAAGCCCAAATAAATGGTGTTAAATGTGAGAAAAATGAAAAGTATTTCGTGTAAAACACTCACACGACTTTCTCTTTCCAATGTAAAAAAGACAAATTTTTATGAGCAGTAAATGGATAATTACTGTCACAAAATGAAGTAAGTTAAAAGAATAATGTTCATTTGATAATTTTGCTTTTTAATTACGTTTATCGCGTACTAGCGGTATCCGGCGCGTGTTGCGACGCCCAAGAAAAGAACAGATGTTTTTAATGGAAAATATGAAATAAAATTTATTTATTTTATCTTAATGCTAGGGGATGAACAATGCTTTTGGTTTTTTTATTTGGTGTACAAATGTTCAAATTTTTCAGTGTGCCAACTTGGGTGCAATCTACATACAATTGGCCGAGTGAAAAACATGAATTTTGCAAATTCAAGCCAGAAATTGTCAACGATTGCCCTTGTGCTTTGTTGATAGTTATGTATAATACGTCCATGGTTATCACTTTGCAATACATCTTACAATATTGATTCACCAAACAAAAACTATTTTTATTTTTACGATATTTAATATTAAAATACAAAAATATCACTACAATTTATATTTGGTAAGGTATGCAAACGTGGGTGTTTACTACGCGGAATATTAGAAAATTATTAAAACCAATATTATTAACCAATGTTTAATGGAAAGATCTTCGACCAGGGTAACATTGCAGCTTCAAAGCCGAACGAAAATATAAGAAACATCACAAAAATGCAGAACATCGTATAAAAGACAAATATGGAAATGGGCGAGCATAATGAAAGACACGCGGAAGATAGATGGAATTGTAGAATACTGTTATTAAAGAAAATAGATCATGGACAGGAACAAGGGGACACGGATGACCACTGATGAGAGGGGAAGATGATATTAAGAGGATTATAAGTACAGGCTCTGTGTACACTGCAAACAGAAAACAGGGTAACGTGGAGAAACTTGGAGGAGACTTATATTAAATATTGGAAAAATTGGCAATAAAAAATTTATAAATTTAATATATAAAATTCTCGTGCCACAGTGTTAGTTGCCATACTCCTCCGAAATGGCTTAACCGATTTTGATGAAATTTTATATGTACACTTGGTAGGTCTTAGAATAGATTTTTATCTATTTCTTATACCCCTAAGTGATAAGGGTGGTCCAACCCAAAAATGTTTTTTTATTTTTGAACAAAAGTTTTATTTTTTATTTTTTTATAATGTGGCATTAAAAAATACATACATTTCTAAATTTTCACCCTTCTTCCACCAACCCCTATTTTTTTATAGCAATATTAGATGTGCATCGATCGTAGTAGTGACGTTTACAATTATCATTTTATGCCCCTAACATTAGTTTTTTTTGTTTTACGGCTGACTGTTCTGCAATTCCTGCTAATACAGCCGGTGGATAATGATGGTAATGAAAATGAGTGATGAAAAAATGCCAGACCTGACCGGGAATCGAACACGGCACCTCGGCGTAGAAACCACTTGCGCTAACCACTACGCTAACGGGCCTTAGATAAAATAAAATAAATTTCATATTTTCCATAAAAACATGTTTTTCTGTTCTTGCGCGTAGCAACGCGCGCCGAGTACCGCTAGTATATATATTATCTTAGTATTTTAAACTTACAATAATGAAGATGAAGTAATTGTACGGGAATCGAATTGATTTATAATACATTATACGATTAAATAAAACAACTAAGAGATACAAGTTATCTCACAAATAAATTAAGTTAATTTAAAAGAGTACTACAAAGATTTAAATAAAAAACAAAAAGTGGTTTCTGTATGTACAAAGCTAAAGTGGTTACTTTAATCTTGTTCATGCAAACCCCATGACTGCAAACCAAAACGTTCTTCCAGCCGAGTTCTTTTTAACTTTTCAAAAAAAAAAAAACAAAATAAATTTATATCTTGAAACACTCTTTCTTTAAAGAAAAAAGTTATTTTCAAAATATACATTTCTTTAGATGTATGTTATACAGTAGAAATTTGTAGCTGCATTACAAAGAAATGTATTCATCTAATACGTTTTGTGTGGTATGAAAAGCCTGTAAGCTAAGTTTAAAAAAAAATCTGTAAAAATAATTCAAATCTCTTTCAATTGAAGATAATATTGTAGCGTTTATTTTAGGTTCTTTCGAGATTTGGTTATTAAAAAAAATATAAAAGAACCTTCCTTTTTTAAACTTATAATAAGTAGGCCTACAGTAAACTTCCGCTAATCCGGCATCCTATGGTCTGCCACGCTGGATGATCGAGCACAACTTTAGAAAAAATTTTGCCTTGTTGAAGTTTGTTTGCGATCAGAAGGCGCGAGGAGAAACATTGTGCTCTTTGCTACTACTTTAGCTTGCGGTGAGGTAAAACAGTAAACTTTGAAAAGTCATGGTGTAAACTTTGGCCTGAAGTACAGGACGAAAATTTCGAAGATTGTACTGAAAGCTAGCTCACCATATATTTATGAATTTTTTTCTGGTTTAACGTCCGACTGTTCTGAAATTACTGCTAATGCAGACGGTGAAGGATGAAAATATTTTTTGTAATGTATGAAAATATGCCATGCCTGAATGGGATTCGAACCCAAGACCGCATGATGAGAGGCAAGCACGTTACCAACTACGCCAATGCGGCCGGCATATATTTATGATGAACTAGAAGTTATTTTAGGTGATGTGTCTTTAGAGAACCCCATGTCACAGCTGAATCAGGAAGAAATAAGAGAGTGGTTGAAGGAGAGTTTGATGAGCCGACAGAGGAAATTCTGACAGATGATACTATCATACAGTGTTATCAATTCAACGCCCTCAAAGACGTGGACTCAGATGAAGATGATGTAGACGAATCAAACAACGCCACTTGAAATCAAGCAGCTGATGCTTTGAATGCATTTATCAAGTTTTCTGAACGCAGCAGTTTGTTCAGTGATGCTGAAATCATGAAACTCTATATCATACGAAATAACTTCATTAAAAAAAAAACGAAAAGAAAATTCAAAAAAGCGATATCGAGATTTGTTTAAGATGGCTTCTAACAAGAAGAACCATGAGCCATCAACCATCTTGCACAACTTCAAATTAAATTTTTTGTAATCCTACCGTGCACTGTTTTGTTGCATAGTCAGTTATTCACTTATTTTACATTACAGTATGTTATTTGTTATTTTACTTAAGCTGTTTTACTGTCACTTTTTATTTAATTCACGTTTTTCCCGATATTCATCCTGTAATCACAAACGCTGTTGTTACAAATTATAATTCCCTATCACACCATTGTCCGTGTTACAATATAAAATTCGTTTGGGTTGCATTCCACATTCATTTCAACGTGAAATCTGCCTGAATACTTTAAATTTGGTTTTGACAATTTAAAAACCGTTGTAAAGCCTTGTAGTGTAGGAAGAATAGAGTATATTTCTGAACTATTTAGATAAGTATTTTCCTGTCCGAACGAAACTTGAAACTGGAAATTAGAAAAAAAATCAAATCATAAACAAAGGTGTTTTGACAGTGCGATGCATTTTTATGATATTTGACAGGTGTAATTTATTTCGCCTATTCTTAAATGCAGGTTAGCCTACATTTAATATTTTCACCTATTTGATCACTACCTTCTCAATACGCACATAAATGTACACAACTGACTCTAACATAGGCCCTACTCTATTACCAGTGGCTTCTAAACCGATTCACTATAACCGGTTCAACTGGCATTCAATTTCAAGCATCCGATACTACTGGACTGCCCGACAAAAGAGCCGGTTGTTTTATATAAGTTACCTTACCTTAGAATTTCTAGAAAATAGAGAAAACAAGTTGAAAAACGAACGAGACTCCACGTAGAGAGAGAGCAATAGATCACTCACATACAATTAACACAAAACACCATTGACAAAAACCTCATTTTGTAGCTGATGTGTAGCTATTATGCAGAACATCTTATGTTTTGTACGAGGTATTGTTTTGTGACAATAAGTTTTATAAAAGTAAAGTTACATTTTTATGTATTCACATTGCTAGTGACCAAAAGTCACCAAGAAGACATTGTCTTCAAAAAATTCAGTACAATTATAAAAACATAAATTTTGAACGGTCCTAGTAAAAAGTATGATACATTTTTATACTGTAGTGAGGTGTTTTTAGTTAAAACATTTGTCTCTGCTATGTGTCCAAATGAAAATAATGGCAGAAAGAATCTCAATAAAATGCGATTTATATGGCAGTATAAAAATAAGTTATTGGCACTCGGAAACTCGGCCACAATTTAAGTGTTATGGAAGTGTCGCAAGACACGTTGTCGTCCGGGCAGTGCGGATCGATAGATGCCCCCGAGGCCTCCAGAGTAAACCTCCCACCCCTTTCATAAACGCAAACAATCATTCAATCGACAACAGAAAGAACAAATTTCAATTTTAGTTTTATTGTCTACAATTATTCTTCTTTCGATCTCAACTTATACTTAATGTATCCTCCGGGTATTTTAAATATCTCACTGAATGTAGAATGTTTGTGATGTCACTACTACTCCTTTTAAACTCAATGAGACATACCAATGCAAATGCAAATTTAAATCGTTATTTTTTATCCACAAATAAATTAATATAACAAAGTTCATACATTGTTCTTAATATTTTACTGTGAAATTTAAATTAAACATTAATAAATGCTGAGATATAAAAGTTCCAAATTTACGATAATAAAATAACTTCAAAATGATCATAAATGGAATATTCTAAATTTTTAACAAATTACAAATATTTTTATTAATAAAAGATTAGTAAACCTTCCATCTAAGAACTTTCTCAAAATATAAAACTGGCTGAACCTAAAATATTTAAAAATTCGTTTCATTTTGGTGCAAAAACATTACAGAAACTTACGAAATTTTACAAATTGAGCTGATATAAATGAATTTAAAATATACAGAGTGTTGGAGAGAGTTGTACCAAACTTCAGGACATGAATTTATTTCTTAAGCAGAAGAAACACTGATCATTAAAGTTATAACAAAAAATATTTATTTTCTTTCAGACGGCCATTTTGCATTTTTTCAATAGTCGCTAAAACCAAGGATCAATTGTATGTATGATTTTTAAATTAAATAATTCGTAATTAGATCTACGAGATACGGTCATAAAGTTCCCAGAAATACAGGGTGATTATAAATGAAATAGACAGTTTCGATAGCTTATAGAAAATTTATTTTTGATAATTATATAGGCCTAGAAGAATGATTATGAAGATAATTATGTAGAAGAATTCATTAAGTTTTTATTGAAAATATTTACAGATGTTCAATGTGTACACCATTTGTAACACGATAGATATCAACACGGTAGTCGAATTCTTCCCACACACGATTATGCATATGACTGTCAACTGTGTCAAGAGCATTCTTGCGATACGTTGTTTTAGATCATCGATATCTACAGGAAGCGGTGGTACAGAAACTTTGTCTTTTACATAACCCTATAAGAAAAAGTCGCAGGGTGTTAAGTCTGGACTACGAGGGGGCCATGGCGTAAACACATTGTTTTCCTCACTTGCACGGCCAATCCATCGTCTAGGAAGACGTTCATCAAAATAATTTCTGACCTGTAAGTGCCAGTGAACGGAGCTCCATCTTGTACAAAAATGAAGTTATCACTATCTTCCTGGAGTTGAGGCATTAACCTCGTTTAACATGTCCAGATAAATTACTCCGGTTACTGACACTTCGTGAAAGAAGAACGGCCCGTAAATCTTTTCACAAGATAATGCGCAAAAGACGTTTACTTTAGGGGAATCGCGTGTATGCTGTAAAGTTATTTTTGGGTTATTTCTGGTAAAGGAGAGGCGTCATTTCAAACTCCAATTAAGAAAAGGAGGAAGCGCCCAGTGACAGATGGACGACTTTGATAAGTGTATTGTTAGGCGGGGTAGTACATAAATTTTACCAAAGTGAAAAATGTTGCCTACTTTGGATACAATTAAAGCAACATTAAAAAAATCAGGTGTGAAACACTCACACAACTTTCTCTTGCCAATGCAAATAATTAACAAGAAACCTAACATTATTAATAAAATATTAGAAATAAACAAAAAACTAACCTTAAAAAACATAACCTTATTTTAATCATGAGTGAATGAGCGCAAAATGAAAATCGAACTCAGTTTGGCTTAAAAAAACGGATAATCACTCTTTCACTCTAAACTAGGCTCTGTAGAGAAAAATGCTCTAAACAAAAGTTGTAGATCTTTTTATTTCGTATAAAATTAAATATATACACTTTTGTCGTAAAATGCATACTAAGGCCGAAATCTTAAAAAAATCAATTTTTTCACACGTTTTCGTGAGAAAAAAACAGAAAATCGCTAATTACTGCTAAACTAAGCGTTTTACAAAAAAATGTTTGAAATAAAAGTTGTAGAATTTTACATTTTCTACAACTTTTATTATATAACGTTTTGCGCTAAAATGCATATTAAAGTCGCAATCTTAAAAAGAAAATGTTTTTACGTGAAAACAGCCTCACCCAGAATTTCAGCAAACATGACGCCTACCCTATCTTGTAGCGAATAAAATATTAAATAAACCAGGCGATTTTAAAAAAAAATCGTATGACCAGTTTTTGAGAAAATCGCAAAAAGTGAAAAATTACACGAATAAACCACTACTTCCGATTGACCGATTTTGATGAAAATGTTCTTGTCGGGTCTGGTAGTGGTATGTAACTTAAGTTTCAAGTTTCAAGTTCGTACAATGTTCCGTTTTTGAGATATTCTGTTCCCACACAGACACACACACACACAGACCAATCGCTAAAAACATGTTTTTTGGGTTCAGGGGGTCTAAAAACGTGTAGATCCGGTGAAAACTCGATTTCGAAAAATCGACATGAAAACAATACTTTCCTTCGTATATGTTCATATAGGCAAGAGAAAGTAAAAAGACATTGCTTTTGAAATTTAAAATTAATTGTATATAACTATTTCAGATTTGCACGATAAAAATATTAATCATTAAAGTAAGGTGATTTATATGAAGGTAGAATAATAATATTATGATATGGGCAAAAATAAATGTAGATGTATTGTAGGTAGTCCTGTATTGTAAAATGTAAGTACAGTAACACTCTCTTACGTCACCCATTAGTTTCCAGTCTGTGCGCGCGCACAGCCATAGCTACCGTTTCACCAAACGTATTGTATGTGAGACCATTACAGATCGCTTTTGTCACCTGTAGGCCAATACCCTGCTGATTTTTTCATCGGTTCATTTCCGTATCCTTTTTACTTTCTCTTGCCTATATGAATATATAGGAAGGAAAGTATTGTTTTCATGTCGATTTTTCGAAATCGAATTTTCACCGGATCTATACGTTTTTAGACCCCCTGAACCCAAAAAACATGTTTTTAGCGATTGGTCTGTGTGTGTGTGTGTGTGTGTGTACACAAAATATCTCAAGAACGGAACATTGCACGAACTTGAAACTTGAAACTTGAAACTTAAGTTACATACCACTACCGGACCCGACACGAACGTTTTCATCAAAATCGGTCAACCGGAAGTAGTAGTTAATTCGTGTAATTTTTCACTTTTTGCGATTTTCTCAAAAACTGGTCCTACGATTTTTTTAAAAATCGCCTCATTTACTAAACTTTTTATTCTCTACAAGATAGGGTTGGCGCCATGTTTGCTAAAAATTCTGGGTAAGGCTGTTTTCACGTAAAAATATTTATTTTCTTTTTTAAGATTTCGGCTTTAATATGCATTTTAGCGCAAAACGTTATATAATAAAAGTTGTAGAGAATGTAAAATTCTACAACTTTTATTTCAAACATTTTTTTTAAAACGCTTAGTTTAGCGGTAATTAGCGATTTTCTGTTTTTTTCTCACGAAAACGTGTGAAAAATTGATTTTTTTAAGATTTCGGCCTTGGTATGCATTTTACGACAAAAGTGTATTTAATCAAATTTATACGAAATTAAAAGATCTACAACTTTTATTGAAAGCGTTTTTCTCTACAGAGCCTAGTTTAGCGTGAAAGAGTGATTTTCCGTATTTTGAAGCCAAACAGGTCGATTTTCATTTTCCGTCATTCACTCATGATTAAAATAAGGTTATGTTTTTAGAGGTTAGTTTTTTATTTATTTCTAATGTTTTATTACTAATGTTAGGTTATATTGTTAATCATTTGTATTGGCAAGAAAAAGCTGTGTGAGTGTTTCACACCAGATTTTTGTACCACATATACAGTCTCCGCTTTTCAATAACAGCTACTTCTGTTATCAAATTTAGATAATTATGTATGAGCGAGGTAGAAAGTCGTCTTCATAAAATTTATCCTGAAATATTTCTGTCTTCTAAAAGAATGCGCAGATAAATAAATATAATGTATTGGTGGAAATATCGTCCCTATATAATCATAAAAGATACTCACGACAAAACTTCTGTAGCCGAAAAAGTATTTTGTATTATGTTATTTTAGTATAGTTAATATAGTGCAGTTAAATTAAAATCATAATAGGCTTAATACAGTACAAAGAAAACAATATTACAATATTAACAAATGTTTTTCAATTGGTTCAAATTGACTTAAATTAAAGTGATAAAACACAAGTGATATTACAAAAATATCCGTTTTGCTCACTGCATCTTCAGTTCACATAACATTTTAAGGGGAGACTGTATGATAGTTTTAACTGAAAATTTTGATATTCGGTTTTTTATGTTTTTCGATAGTTTAGACCTACATCTACCACAAAAACATTAAATTACAAGAAAATTTATTTTAATGAAAAAATTTAAGTTTTTATCAGGTTTATCATAAAAAATTAACATGTCGCCAAGAACAAATATTTTTCATATATTTATATTGCTGGTTTTAGTGCAAAAAGAATTTTAGTTTTTTTAAAATATGTGCTTAACTATTTTTAATATTCTCCGCTGTTAGTGCAGCTTTCTAAACAACTGTTGATAGGAAATTAAACTTGTTTGTGTACATTTTGTTTCCGATTTGTGCCTTTTCCCGTAAATTTAGATTTTTAACACTTAGGTGTACGTTTTTCTCAGAAACCATTTAACCTACCAGGCTGAAAATTTTACCAGTTAACTATCATGTACATGCACATTCACCGTCATTGTTTTCACTTTCATCAGGTGCTCAAAAAAATAGTAATATGCAACAAACGTTGAAAAATATTGTAAAAATTTTATGTTATTCGTTATTCTTTTAAAACCTTTATGATCCATCAGATTAAATTGAAAAAATGACAGTAGCTAAAACCACCCTACAACTATAAGTGTGTAAAGTTTTATTTTCGTACCTTTCATCAATCCTATGAAAAATGTACCTAAAAATAGTAGATTTAACATTGGCGGGAAGTTCAGTCTCACCTTAAATTAAAATCATAATAAATTTAATACAGTACAAAGACAACAATATTATAATATTAACCAATGTTTTTCAATTGGTTCAAATTGACTTAAATTAAAGTGGTGAAACACAAGTGATATTACAAAAATATCCGTTTTGCTCACTACATTTTCAGTTCACATAACATTTTAAATGTTTATAACTTACGAGCCAGTATAAAATTATAGTTCAATAAATTGTACAACTTATAAATTTAATTCGTTTTTTATGAGGTTTCGTAGATACTGCAATTATTTCCTTTTGTAAATCGGATATTAGATTTTGATTTTGGAGCTAAATAACATCCACACTAGTTATTTATTTTATTAAGTTTTAATGCATAATCATATAAAAGGTTAGAAAGAAAAGATAAGAATAAAATTATTATAAAAAACCTAAAAATTAGCACAGTAATTAAGGAATACAAAGACAGCACGAAATAAATGTTATAAGTGTTCAGTAGGGCTACCGTACGAGCACAAGTGACGCAACAAAAAGTGGAACGTACTGTTGGTGAATGACTGTAATATGATTTTTACGTACAATTTGCGTGTTGCACTATGGTGGTGAGCGCTGATTCTAATCATTAGTGAATGATTAATAGTTTTTAACTAATTTAATAGTTTTAACTCAATTTTTATGCCAAAATCTGGTTTAAGTATAATTGTAAAAAGGAAAATTAAATCTATTTACTTACATACTACTGGCTCCAATGAGTATTAAGATGTGTTTTGCGGTGGAAATCCTATCTGCTACCTCCGTGGGAAGTAAAGATGGGAGCTCACTTGATTGCTAACGTAAGGAATTCAGGTGGAGAGGATTGTTTGTACGATTCCCCTTCTCCTATAACCTAGTAGTATTAGTAACACCATTAGTATGCGCTGTTCTAAAAATATTAGTCACAAACCATTTCGAATAACTACTCTAGTACGAGGCCCCCTTGCACTTCATCCTGAACTATCAAACAAGTCAGCTCCCAACTATATATGAGTTTCATTCAGTTTCTCAGCTCTCCTGTAAAGTTTCAGGAAAAAGATTTAGCAGGTGAACACTCTTTTCAACGATATGCTAATATTTGTTTTGACAAAGGTATTTGCAATTAGTTACAAATGAGATCATTTCACTGTCATATGACTGATATGTCATTACCATTCATCATTTGTTAGCGCTCCGCCTGTTATGAATATAGCTACATATGCCAGTCGACAGTAGAGCACTGGCAACACTGGAAAGCATTTATTGGACGGCTCATTTTGTTTACGGCAGTATATACGGCCCCATCCGTATTTAAGTTTGACAACAACTATAGCAGTACTGCATTTTTGTACAGTTCACTAATAATAGGGAATAAACTATAATTTATCATTACTTCTTTTATGAACTAACCATAAAATATAAAAATAATATTACATATATTGATAACGACGCTATTAATAACTCAATAAAATCCCACAAACTACTTGCCATCAATTTCAAATGATTAAATTAAACACCGAAGTTACTCCGTGCTAAATTAGAGATTAATAAAAGAAATTTCATGTCGTTGGCCAGGGTTCGGCTAAAAGATAGGCCAAAGAGGGAGAGAAGTCTATTTTACTGCCGGTATTTAAAATATAAAAGTTTTTGTAAAGGAAGATCGGGTATAGAAACGAGTGAGTTTTTATGTTTTATGTTTTATTGCATAGTGGCTGCGGGGGAATTTCGCTGTTAGATAGTCTAATTACTTTGTTCACTATCTGTAGTAAATATGCGACATCGTATACATCGCAGTGGACCCACAATTGAGCTCCGGGGACTTTTTATCTGCCCTAGTAAACTAAATTAAACAAAGTATAGATTACAACCTATCGTAACCACTATACACTATATTCTCCGGGTAAATGACCACTATAATCCAAGATATTGTAATAAAAGAACAGACGTTTTCTTTCAAACAACTATAATTAGACATTTTGTCTTTTCCCTCTTTCCCATCGATACAACCAACTACTAACACAATTCACCTTATAAACTTTTATTGCCCACATTTAACGATACAACCATTGTAACAATAGCTACGACTAACTTAACCGTTACATTAGATCGCTTTAAAATTAATTTTTAGTCGTCGTTTTCTTCTTTTTAATGCTCAGCTTTAAATCATTTACGATCGATATAAAATTTTCCATTAAAAATATTAATTTCCCTTCAGAAGTTTAACGCTAACAAAATTACAAAAAATAAAGCAATGATACCATGGTAAGAAAATTACGAGGGACGTTCAATAATAAATTAATGTAGAGATAAATAAAAGGTAAAACTTAACACTATTTTTCAACTTAGTTTGACAACATTTAGACACTTGTTTTACCGTTTTATGAGATTTCTAGTTTCCAAAATATAAAAGAGTTTACCTTGTTGTTTAAACATTCGTATACCGCTTCGTTGTCGTCAAACTTCTTGCCGCGTACAAAATTTTGAGTGGACCGAACAAATGAAAATCGGATAGGGTGAGGTCTGGGCTGTAAGGAAGACGTGGCAACACCTACCAACCCAACTTTTCGACCATTTCGCTCGTTTTCTGAGCAATGTGGGGGCATGCGTTGTCATGCAATAGAGACACACCTTTTGGTAGAGGGCCCTTACGTTTTGCCTTACCTTGATCTCACTTTCTGTTTGAGCATGTTAGAATAGTACTTACGGTATGTTGTCCTTATAAGTAGTTCCAGGAAATTGGGCTTTGTGATTCGAGAACACTTTCAAAATCACTTAACTGGTTGACGCGTAAGTTATAAATTTTTCTTTTGGAGGGTGAATCCGAATGTTTCCACTCAGGACCCAGCCAACTTAAATTCTTTACTGTGACTTAAAAACTTTTCACCATCTGTTTCAACCTTCTTGAGTAGATTTATGCCAGTTTTATATCTTTAAAAATCTAAAATCTTATCACTGAAAAAGTAATAAACTGCTTGTGAATCTAGGTTTATTATTTTTCAACGAATCTGTATAATCACTAATTGAGAGCCATTTAAAATTCGCAAGGATAACGTATTAAATTCTTAACGTTTTAAAGTGACCAACAGAGGTTATGTTTGTATTAATTAATGATGGAACAATGTTTGTATTAGCAATCCAAGGTTGCCAACGTGACCCAGGTGTTTCATTGTTATTGAATGAAACAGTTTTAATCTGTATGATGTTGTCTCGTTAATTATTGAACATCCCTCCATACAATGCTAACCAATGAAACTTAATATCACGGGGTTTCATTTCTTTAATCCTAAAAAATAAATTACTGAACGAGTATTTTTTGAACGTAAATTGACAGAACAGAACTCATAACGAACTCTCATTCTCCCTCTTTATCTCTCTCCACCTCTTTTCACCCCTCAATCACCCCCTCCTTTACTCTCCCTCCTCTCTCTGTAGATCGAATGATCCTACTGAAGTCTATGACGGCTCTTTCAAAGTACCGGGTGATTACAAATGAAATAGACACTTTCGGTAGCCTCTAAAAACTTAAACTAGTGTATTTGAATACAGTAAATGATATAGGTTTACTGGGATTTTTTTTAAGTTTATATTGGAACAACGTTTGAAAATGACACCTTATAAATTACAGTTAGTGCAAAGTTTAAATATCGGTAATAAAGTCTTACGTAAAAAGTTTTGTATGGAGTTGCAGGATTGTGTTGAAAATGATGATGCCTTCTTTCATCGCTTAATTTTCAGTGATGAATGTACGTTTCGCATTAGTGAAAAGTTAATAGACATAATGTAATATATGAAGCACAGAAAACCCAAGAGCAAGTTTACAACATATAAGCGATTCCCCTAAAGTGAACGTACTTTGCGCTGTATCTCATAAAAAGGTTTACGGGCCGTTCTTTTTTTTACGAAGTGTCTGTAACCGGAGTAATTTATCTGGACATGTTACATGAATGGCTAATTCCTCAACTCCAGGAAGATAGTGACAACTTCATTTTTGTACAAGATGGAGTTCCGCCTCAATGGCACTCACAGATCAAATATTATCTAGATGAACACCATTCGGGACGATGGATTGGTCGTATAAGTGAGGACAATATGATGATGTACAAGTGTTGGCCACATCGCATTCCAGATTTAACGCCCAGCAACTACTTTTTATGGGGTCATGTAAAAGACAAAGTTTTTGTACCACCCCTTTTGTTGATATCGATGATTTAAAACAACGCATAATAAATTCTCTCGCTATAGTTGACCACCATATGCTCGCATGTGTATGGGAAGAATTCGACAACCGTATTGATATCATCTGTCGTGTTACAAACGTTGCACACATTGAATATTTATGGGCAAAAACTTAACGAATTCTTGTATATAATCATGTAAGTAATCATCTTAACTTTTAAAAAATACATTTTCTATAAGCTATTGAAAGTGTCTATTTCATTCGTAATCACCCGGTAGAACAAAATAGGTTTTCCCTACACTTTAGCGAATACTATCAGAGCAGTATTAGTGACGACAAATAGGAAAAGTATAATGGACGGCGTACAGGTATGCACATTGAGACACCGCTGTGTTCCCGCACTATTAACCAACCTAAAAATATCTACTACTGTTTTCTATCCATGTTTTTACGGTAAATAATTTCGCTTCATGCAGTATTTTATAGATTTATTTCAATATATACGAAATTTTAATAATACAAGGTTGTGCTTCATTTCTACGCAAAATTTTTAATGAATGTGTTTACTTATTACAATTATTTATTTTATTTTCTTCTGTTAATAATTAATTTATAAATGATTTCAACATTTTTTTCTTACCTTACATGTATTATAAAGCCATTAAATTTATACCTTTAAAGTCAACTCTTTCTTATAGCGCTGCGCGCAGTAACGCGGCTGTCAGAAGCCGATGTTCTGTTAAACGAAGTGGTGTTCAACCTATGAGCAATACATTTATCAAATTCATCCATTTTTAAATTAAATTTTACGCACGTAAAGCTTGAAAATACCAATAGACAAATTTAACAATAAACCGAGAAAATAACCTAACTTTATACACGAAATCCTGTCGCCACACTGTTAACATTTTCCATAATTATTGCAAACTAAATACCACCGAATTTTAAATTAAATTTTACGCACGAAGCTTGAAACTTACAATAAACCGAGGAACCTAACTTTATACAAGATATACTGTCACCACACTGATTGTAATTCATCATTCTATGGTGATTCAGCTTGATGATTAATTGGGCTACATTTAGGCTGCTTACAATTCGCACACAATGTGGTACATAAATACAAACTGTATACACAGCGTTACGTGATATTTTTCAAAAAGGGAATAAGTATCCCCGTCCTATCACTCTATCTCTCTCACACGCTATGTGCACAGCTACCGGCTGGGCAGTATACAACTATTTCTTTTGATTATTACTTTAACTATTACTTTTTTGAACTATTAATTTACAATCCACTTACCAGCCCCATGAGTGAAGAAGACTACAGAAAGAGGAAGCTCCCAGCAGCCGGTAGTCGTCCGCTAAAGCCCTTTGTTCGTCAAACCCGTCATTGCGTCCTGAAACAAAACAATTTACAATTTGAATATTCAAAACAATCTCCCAATTATGAAGTATGATATAAGGTCATTTTTTATTTAGTTAGTTGAAGAAAAATTTTAATTGTTTAATTTGGTAGAACCAAAAAATATAATTCATCACTTAATCCACTACTCAAATTTTCAGAAAATACTTGTTCTGCAGTTCCATTATTACATGAAAACACCAATTCACTGAAAAATTTGTTTTGTGATGTATGGATTATTAAACTAAAATATTTAATAAAACAATACACAACAACCCTGCTAATTCTAACTAATTGTGATCGGGCATGCTCAAATTATCCGAAAAGAAAATTCTAAAAATAGTTTAATTTAATATTACGAACGCATTATCAGAATTGTTTTCACCAACTGTGTTTAATTAAGCACGCCGTATGTAGAGCAGCACTAAAACGATACGCACATAGACATCATGTTTATGAGGCGCTGGTGAAACATTTTGTCGCAATCAAGGTTTTCCGGCATTTTGACCGCAAAATATTAGTGATTTTATGCAACCAGATAATAGAGAAAATTTAAAATTTCTTGTAATTGGTTTCCACTATAATTGGTAACTTGTAATAGAATATATGTTTTACCAGTAGGCAAAGGTATTGTTTAGGTCATCAGCCGAAAGGCTGGTTTGAACCTGTAGAGGTTTTACTAAGTAAAACGAGGAGTCAAGTGGTTTACCATTGCTTTCCTCACTGAGTAGAAAAGTACGCTTATCATCATGCCGGGCCCTCTGAAAAGCACATATTTTCCACTGTGAAAATGACACCTTCACTTCATTCACCACAGGGTCTGGCTGTATAATGAAATTCATTACTTTCAGAGAAGATAACTCTGATTAGTGTCTTTTACACTTCTACCTCTTCTGTTCTTAAATGATTCAGTCATTTAATTTGCTGACCATGTTATAAAAAACAGAAATATTTATTTTAGCCCTGCAACGAACAGATTGAGTGTAAATAATTTGACGCTCCTCCTGTCTAAGCAAAGGTAACTAAATCATATATTAAGATTTTGGATGTTTGTTTTCTATTATCTACAACACTTTTTATCATTTATTGTTTTTAATTTTAATTTAATGTTAAACTCGTGAACCACCATAACCCATTGACCTCAAACCTGGCTACGCAGACTCTCCCAAACAATCCAATAAGACGTCTGAAACGTCGATGGAGCCGGGACCTCATCTACTAACGTAGTACTGTAATTGACTATCCATTTCAATGTTCTAAATGCTGAACTTAATGCTACACTTGTCTATTCACGTCGGAGTTCTGTCACTGGACTGTGTCTCCACTCTCGTTTGTATACCATGTTAATTTTTCTCAAATTTTGTGATATCACATTCACTGATTGTTTCTAACAGATTGTGAATTTCATAAATAGAAAAAAAAAATTTAATGTTCTCGTTATAAAATTACTTAGTTTCTAATTTAAAACAAGTTTTTTACGTAACAATCATGTTTAAAAAAATACGTAATCAGTTTGGATTATCCAAAATTTTGGATTAGCGGTGTTCGGTTTAGTGGGATTGTTGTGTAGCTAAATTTTGGTATAACATTTTGATCAATTCTATACTCAGATCCATATAACGTCGCGATATTTTGCCATTTAAATGAATTCTTTACTAGATTTTCAAAGTTCTAAATGTTTTAATCCAGAAGCCGAGTTGTGGTGGGTTTCACAAGAGTATGATTAATTTAATTTTTTTGAAATACTTAAGTGTTTATTCATCTTATTTTTGATGAAATGATTGAATGCTACAATAAATTTAAATTTTGTTACACCATATAAAAAGTGTAATTATATTTCAAAGTAAACATAAAAATTGCATTAGAGAAAGTTCAAAAAAGATTTTATAAAATGATGGAAGCCTAAGTATGAAAAGAGAGTGTCGCACGTGTCCCAATGAGGTAGATTTTACCACCCAACAGAAGGAAAGCTAAGACCGGAACATCGGCGCTGAGTTAAACCCGCTGAAACCACAGGAAGTATGCATATATACACATAACAAATAATCGATAAAACACACAAACTAAAAATACTAAAAATGTTATAATCACACATATTTTGTTCAAAACCATTTTGTTTGAATTCTAACGTTATTAAAAATTATCAAACTAATTATCGAGAATCACGGGTATCGTTGATTTGAGTTAACTAAAGCAATTTTGTTACCAAAAACAAAATATAGTGAGATCTTAAAGAAAACCACTTTTGAAAATCTCAACATTTTGACACCAGTATTTTTACCCCAGTGTTGGTTGGAACATGGTTCAATTTTTTTTATTTTTTTCGGAAAACTCCTCTATTGAGTTTTAAACGATTGTACTAATTCATTGTTTGAGATTATCTACAAGCCAAATTACAGGCTCCTATAACTCACAATAAACACATTTTTACCCAGTATTATTAATTGCGGTTTTTGTAATTTTTAGAGTCTTGTAATTTTTAATTTTTTGTAAATACCATTTAAGCAGCTAGACACCCCAAAAAATTAAGCCTAAGATTTTATCCCTTCTAGGGGTAAATGCCTTTGAAAATTTGTCAATTTAGATGTCAAATGTTTAAAAGAAAGCTAAATGAATTCTGGATACAAACTTTATTGAATAGGTCCTGAATATAATAACATTTAGGCTGTTGTTTTTTTTCTAAATAAAATAGTTTGTTTCATCAACATACGATTTACAAAGTTCTAAGTAATATGAATCCACGCAAACCCCTCAGCCGGCCGCATTGGCGTAGTTGGTAAGGCGCTCGCCTCTCATCATGCGGTCTTGGGTTCAAATCCCATTCAGGCACGGCATATTTTCATACGTTACAAAAAATTCATTTCAACCTTCACCGTCTGCATTAGTAATTGCAGAACAGTCAGACGTTAAATCAAAAAAAAAAAAAACGCAAACCCCTAACAATGCAAGAGTCAGCATGTAATGTAAGACAGAAAAAAAAGTGTGCTATTCTTGGAGTTGGAAAAAAGATAAAATTTAAACATTTATTGTCTTTGGATTTTGTAATTACGAGGTGTGGCTCTTAAATAACAAGACTGAAGTTGTAAAAACATTTATATATATTTTATACATAATCACTAATTGTCGCATTCAATATACACTTCCTTCTTCTCTATCGCTACAACGCTCCATGCGAATTTTCCATTGTTCTACACCGTGCTAGAAGTCATCTTCTGTCAGCTCCTTCAGGACACGTGCCGCTTTCTCTTTTACAGCTTCCACAGACTCAAACCTTGTCCCTTTTAATGCAGATTTCACCTTAGGGAACAGGTAAAAGATAATAACGTGATGAAACGTGGTTTTTTACTTATGATCCGGAAATGAAGGGCCAATCCATGCACCGGGAGACAAAAAGCTCGAATGAGCAAGTCAAAATTCAAAGCAATGATGACTGTTTTTTTTTTTATATCTATGGGATTGTGTACCTTCACTGGGTTCCTGAAGGTCAAACAATTAATCAATATTACTACCTTTGAGGTACTTTCTAAACTACGTCAAAGAGTAAGGAAAAACCGTCCCGAAATGTGGGAGGACTAATCATGGGTTCTCCACCAAGACAATGCGCCAACTCATTCCGCATTATCTGTCAAGAGGTTCCTAGCCAAGTACAGTATCTTAGTGTTAGAACATCCACCTTATTCACCAGATCTTGCACCATGTGACTTCTACCTGTTTCCTTAGGTGAAATTTGCATTAAAAGACAAGATTTGTGTCTGTGGAAGCTGTAAAACAGAAAGCGGCATGTGTTGTGAAGTAGCTGACAGAAGACGACTTCCAGCACTGTTTCCAACAATGGAAAATTCGCATAGACCGTTGTAGGGATAGAGAAGGAGTGTATATTGAAGGTGATATGTTTATTATGTATAAAATTTAAATTAAATTTTTTACAACGTCTCGTTATTTAATAGCCACACATCGTATGTAGGAATTCACAAACACAAACAATCTTTAAATTATAAAATGATCAAGCAACACCTACTGGATCATTTAAAATTGTCAGAACTTGTAATAAAAAAAATCAAACAATGTAACCTATAAAAAATTAATGTAATGTATAATACATAATAATCATAATCCGAAATTTTTGTTAGTCCGAACTGATTTATAATTTTATTAATACGCTTTTCTACGTTTAAAACATGTTTAAAAAAACTGTGTAATATTGTGAAGAGATGTTTTTAATACGTGTTTAGATATAAAAATTATATTTAAAAAATGATAAACAATAAAGTTTGAGAATAGAAAACGAACATAATCATGTTTTTAATCAAGACCTAGATGAATAAAGAAGTATTCGTAGATGAATATTACGTCGGTTACTGTCAAAATATTAATTCGTTCGTTAGCAATTACAACAAATTACTCATTCTCACAATGGTATGGCTGCATAAAACTAATTTTTAACATTAAACTAAAACTAATTGTTAACTATTGTAATGCTGAAAACCTTGATGATAACGTAGTATTTAGCTGTGCCTCATAAATATGAGTGCTGTCTGTGTGCGTAGCGTTTGCTGTTCTATAGTTTATTCTACTTTGGAACTGATGTAAACAAACAACGTTCTGCTCTGCTATTAGCTACACGTATGATTGAGATTACAAAAACTGCTTAACACGAGCCATCCCAACTGCGAGAACCCATTCGCATCTAACTGAAATAGTATATAATCGCAAAACAGAACATTGTCCTAGGAAGAATAACGCACTGAACTGTTCACATAAAGCTTAAAAGTATTGCTGTATTAGAGACGGACTTGAACATAGTACGTTGACTTTTATGAACATGACTCGCCACAGATGCCAGTCACGCTAGTGTCATTCTTCCAATCGTAGGCTTATATGATTTGTTTACACGAGTTCCAAAGTTAAATGAAATGAACAATAAATACGTTCAGTCTGTCTATAACTTGATGGCTTTCCGCAGAGAGGAGTAGAATCGGCCCGCTACTAGCCTTCTCAATAACATTTCATTATGTGCTACTACAAACTAGTACACTGCAATTGGTACATAATCAAGTGTTATTGAGAAGGTTAGTAGCGGGCCGATTCTGCTCCTCTCTGCGGGAGGCCATCAAGTTATAGACAGACAGTAATACAGTGCTAATTTTGTTGTTTTTGCTCCGTTTGAATGTAAAATAAGCATCTCCGTATTATATATTTTATCAGCTTTTGGATTAATTAATTTTTGCTTGAATTCAAATTTTTCGGTTAATTCGAACCGGTCCTGGTCTCAATTAATTCGAATTACCGGGTTCGTTATATTCGCAAGAAAAATTAAAATGTAAAGGTTACAAAGAAAGAAGTAGGCTATAATGAGAAAATTACTTTAAGTTAATGTGCAAGCTGCATGTTCTTTTTTGTTTTTATTTTTTTTAGTTTTGAGTGCGGTTATATTTTGCAAGGCTATTTTGTAGCTAGGCTTTCGAGTGTCAGTTATGTAGTCTAGCATGGTGGAAATTTTAAGCAGGTCATTTAAAAGAGTATTTAGGTCTCGTATCAAATAATACAGCAAGGCGACAAAGCATAAAATGTTACAGCGAATAGAGACGAGCCAGTGTAAGTATCTACCAGAGGGAAGCAGACAAACTATATAGTGTAATACCATTTGTATGTGTAAGTCGGTAGTACGTCCACGGTTGCATGTATTTTAGGAAGGAAAGAGAAAACAAGAAATGAGAAAACATGGGGAACAGTAGGATAAGGGGGTATGTTGTTTAAAAGTGACAATTAGCGGTAAACAGCGCCTACCAAGTTGCAAGTAGACCTTAGGGCTGGAGTGTGTTGCATAGTAATGAGAATATATCCCCTACAATCACTGCCTTACCGACCTTCTAATTCCGACTACCATTTATGCAGTTTCATTCTTTCCATTCCGCCTCGTCGGGTATGATACGAATATTCAAATGATCAACCACCAGCAACATCATTCGCCATCATCCCATCATACATCAACCATAAAAATGCCGGTTATCATATTTTATCATAACTACATCAACTTATTTTAACAAAAGTAATAAAATTATACTTTTCTAATAAAAAAACTGTGTTTTACTCGTTCAGAATATTAGTTGAATACCTCTAAATTTCTAAATATTAGACCTATACACAACAACACCACTTAATAAATAATCCGAAATTTCGGATAATCCGAAATTTTCATATTGTTTTACAATATTTTCTTGTTAAATTTATTAAATTCATGGGTTTCAACAAAATGGCTAGTTAATTTTTATAAGCATATTTATGAAGAAATTTTATTTTATGAAGTTTGTGTAACTGTTAACCCAACTTAGAGGCTATTCTGGCCCACTACTACAGTAGATTTTAAATCATAATGTATAGCCTACGGCCAATGTCATCCCGTACCAGTGGTAGTAGAGTAAAATTTAAGTTGTTAATAATTAAACTCTTCTACAATTAATCAATTTTTAGCTACAAAACCTGGTTTACTCTAATTCCTGTAATACGAAGATCTGCTAATTATGATCATACAAGGTAAAGGGGGTAGTCAACTCAAGAAGACGATTTTTTTAAAATTTCAATTGTTGTTTGCATTTATTTGAAGTTGAAAATTTTCTGAATCACAACATTTGTTTACTTTGTTTGTACGTAGAGAAAAAAGTTATAAAAACATCTGTTTAAAATAAAGCTCACTAGCAAGGCGGGTCAAATTATTCCTTCATCGTTAAGTTTTCTGGAAATGTGGTTTTTGCATGATTGTACATTCTTGGGAATTAAATATTTTGGTTTATATTGGAGATATTTGGATGATGTTTTTTTTCAAATGTTCAAAATATCTTGCTCTATTATCTGTGGAATGATTTAATAAATTATCTGATTTAATAAATTATTTATTATTATTATTTATTTAATAGATTATCTGTGGATAGGGATTTAGTTAAAATATAATTTGTGAAAAAATAATTTTTTGAAAATATGGTTTTTCTTCAATAAATTTCTTGTAAGAAAAAATACATACAAGCGCATACAACAGATAATAGAAAGCAATTTTCTGTATTTTTTAGCATAAGAATCATGTTGATATCTTTCTTAGTTCCTGAGATATTTGATTCCCCGTAAAAGCCCGCTTTTCCAATCTCACCCTTATATTAGGGTCTGTAATTAATTTTTTGGCTTGGTTCAAATGGTAGATCATTAATAGTAAATTACTCTTTCATTTAAAATAAATAATGATAAATTATAGCCTGAAGTTTTGATTTTCTTTTTCTGGGTTGACTACCTCCTTAAGTACAAAACTGGTTTTAACAAATTAACACTATATAACCGCACTGGTTTCATATCCTATTTACTGCTCAAATGCCCAACAAAATACCGGCTCTTTTATACACCCTACCTTAAAATTTTTAGAAAATAAAGAAAACAACAAAACAAAAAATAAAATAGAATAACAAAGACTATTCTAGATAAATAATAACACTATAGGCGCAATAAAGTTCTACTCTATACAACTCGTACAAAGACAAAAACCGAAGCAACGCGGGGAGGGCAATAATTACTCTGACGCAATTCAGCTTTAAGATAAACCTCTTTATCCGTTCAGCTAAGTCGCAATTTAAATATATTATAGTGTGTTTCTATGCCCAAAACGGGCAGGTGGAGTGTTATTTTAATTGCACTCTATCTGTTTGGTCCCGGGCTAAAAAAAATAGTTCTGTTTCTTATCACATAGTCAGCCACTTATATAACTGAACTATTTAAGAACAGAAGAGGTAGAGGTGTAAAAGACACTAGTCAGAGTTATCTCCTCTGAGAGTAATGAATTTTACTATGCAGCCAGACCCTGTGGTGAATGAAGTGAAGGTGTCATTTGCAGGGTAGAAAGTGAGTGCTTTTCGGAGGGCCTGGCATGCTGATAAGCATACTCTTTCAACTCAGTGAGGAAGGCAATGGTAAACCACCTTACTCCTCGTTTTTACTTAGTAAAACCTCTAGAGGTTCAAACCAGCCTTTCGGCTGTTGACCTAAACAACAACAACAGTGTGTTTCTATGTCCAAAGAAGTATAAATAAGCGGAAAGTTTTACCATTATATTTTGTTTTTATTGATTTCCTATTAGTTCCGGTTTTAGATTTTCGGGATCGCTTCCGATTCCAATTAGTCAAGTTTATACTGCATTTGAAATTCGGATATCAAAATGTTTTTTAATCACTATAGTTACTACGCTACAGACAGAATGCAAAAACTAGAAATAATTGAAATTTTAAAGATTATGCACATTTCAGTGTAGCATTTTCAAAAGTTAAATTTAGAACCAATGTTCTACTTAAGTTTATGTCTACTAGTGTTTTATGTCGCAAAAACAAATGTTACCGTTATTTCTTCTTCCTCTTCGTTTTCTTAATTTTATTCTATTTAAGAAGATAAACAATAATAAATCAATTTTATAACTAGTGATTTGTGTTTTGCCAATAACAAATAGACATATGACTTTTTTTACTTTTTAATAACTCAGTTACTGTTCTACATAGTAATAAAAATATTGTTCCAGTTGTGCTGACTATTATACCAACAGGTTTATAACAGAAGAGTGCTCTTGTTTGTTTTTTTTTACACCCGACTGTTTTCTGCCTCGCACATTAATACTAATTCTGACGATGAAGGGTGATAGACGAAAATATGTTTTTTGTTATTATAGATTTACTGCAACTAATTACTTAAAACTAACGAACAGTTTTTCTTTAGCGATAATATTGCCCCTCCCATGTATATAAATGCAGTCACCCACTGGTGCTCGCACTTATTTTCTAATGTCACATACAGTGTTCTATAAACACTAGAAATATTGATTTCTTAAATATCTAACTTAAACCTATTGTTAATCACTAACTTAGGCAACTATATGTATAACTACAACTTAAAAGTAGCCTAACTATTAGTTTTAGTAATTTATATTACGTATATACATGACTTAAAAGTAATTTACTCTTATTTATAGTTTAACAGTGTTTTTATTAGTCTTATCTTAACACACTATTTCGCCTAACTATTACACTATTAATAATATTTTTTTTAACAAACTAAATTTACAGGCTTAGTTCTTTTTAGTCGCCTAACTATTACACTACTGTCTAACAGTTGAAGCGCTTCAACATTGACGTGATCGTGAAGACGATCTTCGTGTTTCTTGGCACACTTACACACTTCTTCCGCTACTGTGTTAACTTGTAAGTCACGATGGATGTCACTGTTACGAGCATAACATGGAGCATTTACAATGTTTTTGAGCACTCTGTTCTGGAACCTTTGGATAACATTTATGTTGCTTGCTTTTGTGCAGCCATAGATCTGCAAGCCGTAGGTCCATACCGGTTTTAGCAATTGCTTGTATAGAAGCAATTTATTGAAAGTTGACGGTTCAGAGGTCCTACCGAGCAGCCGATACATCTTTCTGTACTTAATTTGTAATTTTTACTTTTTCTTCTTAACGTGCTCCTTCCACCTCAGCTTTGCATCCAGGGCCACCCAAGATACTTTGCTGTATTGGCTAAAGGTACTGGATTGCCATTGATGGTTATCAGACTGTGATTAGCTTTTTTGTTTGTAAAATTTACATGTACTGACTTATGTTCATTGAGTCTGATCTTCCATTTTTTAGTCCACATACTAACTGCAGTTACAGCTCGCTGTATCGGTCGAATTGACGAAAATAAGTGATGAAAAAATTCCAAACTGGCCAGAAATCGAACCCGGCGCGTCTGGAATAAAACCCAGAAGTGCTGACCACTTCACCACAGGCCGCAAGGAGAATCAAAGACCAAATAACTAAATTTTTGTCACGTAAAATAATAGATATTGTATATGACAAGTTATAAATGTTGGGAATTAAATGAGGAGGTTGTTCTACTGCGTATAACGCAAAAAGCAGACTGACCAGACATTCATTTCAAGTGCCAGGAGGAAACTATGCGCAAGACTTTAACAGAACAGTCAAGCATTATACTAAAACTAAGAAACCACAAATAAATTCTTAATAAATTTCAGTGTCCATATTCACTATCCAACTCATTATTTGTTCATTTAACAACTTGCACTTTAATTTCCCAAAAACCTGGCGTGAACATTCACGATTTTCTCTTGCCAATGTAAATCTATATATATAATTCGATGTACGAGGCGTGTTCAGAAAGTAAGTACCGGATTAAAAAAAAACCAGTTAAACAATATTTTTTCAACACAATTTTATTTCTACATGAAAGCCCAAACCTTAAACTATTTTTCGACATAGTTTCCACCTATGTTCAAACACTTGTCGTAGCGGGTGATCAATTTTGAGAATGAAAGAATGAAACTGTACTTACTTTCTGAACACGCCTCGTATGTGTGTGGTTGTATGTATGTGTGTGTGTATGTTCCCCTTTATCTCCTAAATTACAGAACCAATTTTCATGCAGTTTTTTTATGTTGTAACTATGATGCCGGTTCAGGGTTTAGGCTATTGAAACCCTTAAAAAGTTAGACCTAAAGGGTTGAAAACAATGTTTATGTCCTACATTAAGGCTTTTATGGGGTTAGATAATCTGCTGCTTTTAAACCAGCAGATGTGATTCAAATAAAGATTTGTCATAAATAAAGTCATATGATTTAGCAAAGAGCGACATGGTGTTAAGGATCAGCTGGTGACAACATCACATGATAATTTTATTGTATATTATTATGTAGATACAATTTTGTATTGTTGAGTATTTTATAAAAGTAAAGTTCCATGTTTCTTTAATTTGTTTTAATTTTCTTTAAATTGGTGAGTGATCAATTGCTTTGATTTTTTATTTTGTACATTGGAGTATACAGTGGATCTAGTAGCTACACAATTACTGCTACATATTTTTAAAAAAAGTGATTACATCATTTTTCGCAAACAAAGCTAGGGGCATGCTAGTAGGCTAATTAATATTTATGCTATGTTTAATCATGAGTAAATATGCAAAATGAAATATATAACTTAATTTTAATCATGAATATGAAAATGAAAATTAATGTCTGAAAGACTTAAAAATACGGGAACACAACTGTAAAAAGAATCCTTAAAAGAAAAGTTGTAGATTTTGTAAATTTCCTATACCTAAGATAAATACAATTTTTCCCTAAAATGCATATTAAGATCTCAATCTTTAAAAATCCATTTTTTACTACATGAGAACAACCTACCAAAGAATTAAAGACGATGTGGTGCTTACACTATCTTGTGGAGCATAAAAATCAGAGTAAAAAATTGGAACGAATTTTTTTTAAATCGTAGGAACCGTTGTTGGGAAAATAGCAAAAATGTGAAAAATCGCAAGAATAAACTGTTACTTCCGGTTGAAGGATTTTAATGAAAATGTTCGTGTCCAATCACTCGTGGTACCTAATTTAAGATCAAAGTTTAAACTTTGTACGCTATTCCGTTCTTGAGATTTTGTTCACACGCAGACCAATCGCTAAAAACATGGTTTTTTTAATTTCTGAAAACGTGCATCCGGTGGAAACTCGATTTCAAACAATCGACATGGAAACAATACTTTCCTTCCCTACGTGAATATAGACAGACAGAATATAGGGCAGAGAGAGTAAAAATACGCCAGATGATATTTTACTATTTCCAGTTATAGATTTTTCAACATAAATTTTGATAAGTCTTAACATAAATTGATTTGATTTTTGATATAAAAAATAGCTTAATATAATAGAAAACGCACTACAAGTATTTTTACTTTCTCTTACCTATATGAATATATAGAAAGGAAAGTCTTGTTCTCATGTCGATTTTTCCAAATCGAGTTTTCACCGGATCTACACGTTTTCAGACCCCCTGAACCCAAAAAAACATGTTTTTAGCGATTGGTCTGTGTGCCTGTGTTCTGTGTGTGAACAGAATATCTCAAGAACGGAGCATCGTACGGACTTCAAACTTGAAACTTAAGTTAGACACCACTACTGGACCCGACCCGAACATTTTCATCAAAATCGTTCAACCAGAAGTAGTCGTTTATTCGTGTAATTTTTCACTTTTTTGCGATTTTCTCAAAAACTGGCCCTACGATTTTTTTTTAAATCGTCTGGTTTACTAACATTTTTATGCTCTACAATATAGGGTAGGCGCCATGTTTGCTGAAATTCTTGGTGAGGCTGTTTTCACAGCCTCACCAAGAGGAAAAAAATTGTTTTGTTTAAGCTTACTGCTTTAATATTCATTTTAGCGCAAAAATTTATATAATAAAAAATGTAGAGAATTTAAAATCCTACAACTTTTATTTCTAACATTTTTTTTATAACGCTTAGTTTAGCGATAATTAGCGATTTTCTGTTTTTTTCTCACGAAAAAGTGTGAAAAGTCGATTTTTTTTAAGATTTCGGCCTTAGTAGGCATTTTTCGACAAAAGTGTAATAATCAAATTTATAGGAAATTTATTAAAAGATCAACAACTTTTATTTAGAGCATTTTTCTCTACAGAGCTTAGTTTAGCGTGAAAGAGTGATTTTCCGTATTTTTAAGCCAAACTAAGGTCCATTTTCATTTTGCGTCTTTCACTTATGATTAAAATAAGGTTATGTGTTTTGAGGTTAATTTTTTGATTATTTCTAATGTTTTATTACTAATGTTAGGTTTATTGTTAATTTTTTGCATTGGCAAGAGAAAGTTGTGTGAGTGTTTCACACCAAATTTCTTTAATTGGATTATCACAGCATTAAAATGTATGATCTTGGCTGGTCTGCGAAGTGATTTCTTTTTTACCCGCTATTTTTCTCGTCTTCTGTTGTTCACTTCTTCTTCTTTTCCACAGTCTTCGGTTGTATTATCTACAGAGTTACGTTAAGCTGTCAAAGTTTGAAGCTAAACTGAAGCTTTTTGAAGCTAAAATTAACTGATTATAACACTGATATATAAAGAAAATATACTAATATTGTAGTATATTTTAAAAACTAATTAAGCTTATTATTGTGACTTTATTTTAAGTTTGAACCTCATTTCCCTCGGTAAAAAGTAACAATCTATCCAAATTTAACTTAAAATATCTTCTTAATAATCCAATCCAGGTTAATTTTATTCCGATCATTGGAAAACCTTTAAAAACAAGTCATGTACAGAGTTCATCAAAATATTCTCCACCTAATAATCCGTGTTTTATTATTTGCAATCACTGTAACTTGTTTCGTAATAGCCTAGTTTTGAATAAAAAACTTTTATTTCATCAAAAATTGGTTAGATTTTCCTAATTACTTTTGTATAAAATTCGTTTAAAATTTTATTTAATAATTTTAATTTAATTATTACTAGTATGTGTGATTAATTAATTAGAAAATAAATATGAAATTAAGAAAGAAATAAAATCATTGAAATTCTATGGCAAATAATTTGTGCATATGTGTGAGTGTGAATACAAACAACGTTGAAATTGTTTCAATGTTTTCATTGTTCACAAACAAATAAAGAATTTAGAGCTAGAGCGATTATGGACTATTTTCCGATTTCTTTTTTAAAGGGAAAGAAAGAAAACGCATATTTGCACCTTAGTAAAGCGGAAGAAGCCTCTAAATTTGCCCACATTAGGGAGATGGCACCGGCCCAAGAAAATCCGACTTTGGGCAGCCTTTCACCGCATTGCCTGAATTCAAGTGGAAGGCGAGGAAAAGATACCGGCCTGTTTAGGCTAGAGTATGCCTAACGATCTTTTCTCTTTACTTTAATATCGGTTTAGCCTAATACAAATAAATTCTGCAGTTATTTTAAAAATTCAATTAAGTAATTTACGTGCAATATGTTAATTGAAATTAATTAGTAATTATTATAAATATTAGAATTTTAAACAAAAATACATTTTTAACTTTTCTATTTTATTTTATTTATATTTAAAGCCAAATATTTTAATATTAACTACTAATAAAAAAACAATTTTAAATTAAAACCAAATTTTTTTTAACCATACATCATTTTAATAAATAAGTACATACAGCAACCCTGTTAATCCGATACAATTGGAATCGGAAGCTGTTCGGATTGTTTTACTTAGCAAGAAAATAAAGCAAAATCCAATAAAACCGTTTTAAGTAAGAAAAGAGTTTCTTAAAACAGATGAAATTCAATTTTCAAGTTTATAAACAGTATTAGAAGACCAAATATACTGTCGATTTCTTTATTATAGATATCCGAGTTTGGAGCCTTCTTTCTTCAAAACCGCTAGTTCAATTTCAACGTACTACACACCAAAGTTTAGCTGATTTTAATCTGCGTTGTTACATGCATGTTTCATATTTTTAGTGTTTACTAATATTCCGATATCAGGATGAGAAGAAAAAAGAACCTGTTTTTTGTTGCTGCAACCCATTGGAGGCTTTTAGAGGCTTATAACTCAAACATCGCTCAACCGATTTATTTGAAATTTCGCCGGGATATATACTTGTATGTTGTTATTGTACGTACGAAATTTAAGGTTTTTAGCTTATATAAATTTTGAGTTCTTAGTAAAATTTTGAACCCCTGTTAACTCCGTAACCGCTCATTGATTCGGCAATTTCAAAAAATCATTGTGTTCAGTATAAAAAAAATTAATACAAATTCATTAATATTATGGAACAGCGATTGACCAGTTATTCCGTAAAATTTTTAAAATTTTATAATAATGGTTGATGCTGCGCGGGGTGGAAGAAGCTTAACCATGTTGCCACGTCTTTTAATCGGTACGCTTACTACCCATTTTTATTAGCACACCTGGGACCTGTCCTTCCAGCATACTCATAACAAACATGACAATGCAATGTTAATACCCATTAGTTGTATGTTACGCCAGAAGGCGACTTTAGCAGAAAGAAAAAAAGAACACAACCGAATAAAAGACGTGGCAACATGGTTAAGCTTTTTCCATCCCCCACAGCATCTACCATTATTTAAATATTTAAAAAATTTTACGGAATAACTAGTCAATCGCTGTTCCATAATATTAATGAATTTGTATTATTTTTTATATTGAATACAATGTTCTTTTTTTGAAATTGCCGAATTAATGAGTGGTTACGGAGTTAACAAAGGTTCAGAATTTTACTAATAACTCAAAATTTAAATATGCTAAAAATTTGAAAATTCGTAGGTACAATAAAAACATACAGATTTATATTCCGGCGAAATCTCAAATAAATCGTTTGAGCAGTGTTTGAGTTTCAAGCCTCTAAATTCATCCAATGTGCTGCAGCAACAAAAAAACAGGCTCTTTTTTCTTCTAACCCTGATATCGGAATATTTATAAACGATAAAATTATAAATTTAAGATGTAACAACACTGATTGAAATCAGCTAAATTTTGGTGTATAGTACATTAAAATTGAACAAGCGGTTCTGAAGAAACAAGGTTTCAAACTCGGGAGCCATAATAAAGAAATAGACAGTAGATGAAAACATTAACTTCCCATTACCCTTATTACCTAATAAGGAAAAAATGAACACATAAAGCAATACAGACACTTTGGAAATATGTTGACTAAAGATTGCCGAAGTAAAACTGAAATAAATACAGGAATAACAATAGTACAAATGTGTAATACATTGAACTTACTGAGTAGCAAGGTAGAGTTCAACCTGAGGAAACGTTTAGTAAATTTTTATGTTTGGAATGTACTGCTTTACTTACCGATGCAAAGTGTAGACATTAAGAGTGAAAGTAAGGCAAAGGCTAGAGTTTTTTTAAATATGGGTATGGAGGCGATTAGAGAAAATCAAATGAACGAACAAAGTGAGGAGTGCATTATGAAAAAAGGAGAGAAGAGAAATTTTATGGCAACAATTCGACAAAGAAAATTTATTGACTAGAAGATATAATGAGTGAAGGGTTTTCGCTTGCGAAATGGCACAATTAACATTAAGCACTCAAAATGATGACTCAATTTTTTCTTCTTATTTTTCTGATTTTGTTTCAACGATGAAGTTCTTTCATTCGTTCAGATCTTCTATTTCCGTCCTTTTTGGAATATACCTACAAATTTTTCCTTTCTTTCTTTTCCAAGAGAAATAGTTTAATAATTTAGTTTATTTAGCTACTTTCTCGCAAAAACCAAAGAAAGAAAATAATCATCAAGTCTTCTAATTCTATTTTGATGTAAACAATCTTCATCCTTAATTTCATGTAAGATATTTTTTCTCTCTCTTCGTTTCTTAAGAGTGCCTTACAAACTACTTAACTCACTTAACTTGAAAAAGATTTTTTTGCACATTCATTCTGAAAAAGTACCCTTAAAATTTTAACTTTCTTTATAATTATTGAAGTTGCAGGGCTAAAATAAATAGTTATGTTTCTTATCACATGGTCAGCCAATTAAATGACTGGATCATTCAAGAACAGAAGAGGTAGAGGTGTAAAAGACATTATTCTGAGTTATCTCCTCTGAAAGTAATAAATTTCATTATTATACAGCCAGACCCTGTGGTGAATGAAGCGAAGGTGTCATTTGCAGAGTGGAAAATACATGCTTTTCAGAGGGCCCGGCATGCTGATAAGCGTACTTTTCCACTCAGTGAGGAAGGCATTGGTAAACCACCTCACTCCTCGTTTTACTTAGTGAAACCTCTACAAGTTCAAACCAGTCTTTTGGCTGATAACCTAAACAACAACAATTATTGAAGATTCTGTTTCGATTTTTACTTTCTCTAATATAGAGAAGGGAAGCATTGTTTTCATGTTGATTTTTCGAAATCGAACTTTCACCGAAATCCACGTTTTCAAGCCCCCTCAACCAAAAATAACATGTTTTTAGCGATTGATCTGCGTGTGTCTGTGTGAAAAAAATATCTCAACAATGTATTAGCGTACAAAGTTGAAACTTAAATTTGGTACCACAAGTGACACCGACACGATCATTTTCATCAAATTCGGTCAACCGGAAGTAGTAGTTTATTCACGCGATTATTTTACTTCTTTGCGATTTTCTCAAGAACGGTTCCTATGATTTATTTTTAAATTGGCTCATTCACTGCATTATTTATGCTCTACAATATAGGGCAAGCCCCATGTCTGCCAAAATTCTTGGGGCTGTGCTCTTGTGGCAAAAATTTTATTTTTTTTAAGATTGTGGCCTTAATATGCATTTTAGGTCAAAAGCGTATGTATAATCAAAATTGTAGGAAATTGAAAACCTGTAATTTTTATTTCAAATTGTTTCTGTAACGCTTACTTTAGCGTCGGTTACTGATTTTCTGTATTTTTCTCATTAAAATTGGTAAAAAATGGATTTTTTTTAAGATTGCGCCCGTAGTACGACTAAAGTAGGCTGTCTGTATTGAAAGTAATAGAAAAATTTAAAAACCTACAAAATTATTCTTTCAAGCATTTTTTCTACAAAATGTTTTCTAGTTTAGCGTCAATTAGTGATTTTCCGTATTTTTTAGAGGTTAATTTTTATTTTGCGTCATCACACATGACTGAATTAAGTTACGTTTTAAATTTTACATTGCTTACTCATGATTAAACATAGGTTTTATTGGTCATTGGCAAGAGAAAGTCGCGTGAGAGTCTCACACTCGTTTTTTTTTTATTTAGTTCTTTTTTTATTTAGGCTATATTACTGTTCAATTTACCCAGATATTTTGAGAAACACATTTTGCCATATTATATACCGTAGTTAATTTTATTTTGGAGTTTTGATTGTCAATTGTCATTACTCGTATTTTTGTTTTATCGTTAAGATATTTGCAAGAAGAAGGTTTAATTAACAATTTTAAGACAATTTAAGCTTATTATTCTTAAAGAAACCTTAACAACGTAAATCTTATTCAAAAGTTTGAGCAACTCTGAGCATTTGACACTTGATAGCCTAATGACACTTGACGCCTAATTAAAACTGTATTAGAATGACGAGTAGAAGGCAAAAGAAAAAGAATAAATCGAAGAATAAAGGTTTTTAAATGAATTAAAAGATGGTATAATATGCTATTGAGAACTGAAGATGCTTTTGGAGACAAGCATTTTCAAGAGATCTCCAGGGATGTTCCAGGTAGATAACCTCATAAAAAATGGGGTAGATAATGAAAAAATGAGAATACATCAACTTAAGAAAATGAAGAACACCTTTAGATAAAAATTAATTTCATTGCATTTTGTATAATTCGAGGAATGATGCCATAAACTATAATTGCAATAGTCGTAAAGAAGGTTTTAATAACCCAACTAAAAATAGATAAAAATTGATACAATAAAGAGCCAGATATTTGTTTTTTATGCGTAAGCCAAATTACACAGAAACAGTCAAAATTACTAATCTGTAGTTTAAAAATAAATTTAAAATCTCCTACTTACGCGTCACTAATTATTTAACTTCCCAATCACCTACAGAGCTGAGATTCAGCGCATCTGTTTCTTGTTGAATAAAACAAGTAAAGTATTTTTGTATTTTGACCACTTATGCCTAAAGGATATAAATGAGGTTAACTACTCTAAAGCAACACATTATTTTTATGTAACCTCCCGAAGAACTAAAATTTTTAAAATTTTCCGGCAAATAGTAGTAATATTTTTTAATAGTCGGTGACCATTTCGGCAATAAACTTCGTCAAAAACACTTGATGGCCTATATGTTATAATGCTGCAGCCAAAGGTTTTCCCCTGGTGAGCTGGAGTGTCAAGAGGGCCCAATAAGTTTGTTCATTTCTCATTAATAGTTACACTATGTAGTTTGGAATTATGTCAGCGGCTACAGTAGTACACACAGTTCGGGTTAGTTAGTTATTTAGGGTTTTAACAAGTTTTTTACAAATTTTTGACTACGTAGTCATAAACAGAACATTAAAAATTATAACAATACTTAAAGAACTCAATTAAAAAGTCATTTACAACAAAACGGCCACAATTTAAACTTTGAATGCAATTTCTGAAAAGTTGTGTTTTTGGGATACACCTTTTTGCCTTTTTAGGGGAGAATTACTATAGTGCATTGTGCAATAATAATATGAATTTTGCATTTATAACTTTTCGTGAAGGATATTATGAAGGCATCAAAATAAAAGAAATCAGACAATTCAAAAAAATATGGGAGTATTAAGAATTTTATTGCATTTTTTTAAAGCTATTGGTGTTAAATAGTGTTTTTATGAAGAATGCGTCCAATGAACTGACAAGAGAGTTGCTCTTAAGATTTTAAAAGAGTGAATATGAGTTGAAATTCGTTGAGGAATTTGTACCGAATGATATACAGTGATAGGGATTGGCGATATCACGGTTGAAGGGTAATGTTTAAAGGAAGTTTCGTCCCGGTTCGTAAAATAGGTTCCGAGGACCTAGAACCGAGACAAACAAGACCCGCTAAAATATAGACCCACATGCAGTCTTCATATCGCATTGCAGCTTTACCATTTGCCGCCCGCCATACAATAATTTATAAAGGAAAAGGCCAACATTTATAACAGTAGAGGAGGCAGCGATGTAGCAGAAGTTGCGACAGCAAAGACGCTGCGAAATGGACCCCCGTAGGAGGGGTCTAAATCTAGGCATACGAGATACACCCAAGCCAAACCTCGCTCTGAATTTCACTCTGTAGTTGTAGAACTGGTGACACATTTTCATTTGTATATACACGCACACATATACATTTAAACACACACCATTATGGAAACACATATATAAACACAACAAACATATATTTATAAATTAAATTTAGTATAACCGTTGTAATATACAAGAATTTGTACTCGGTGTTTTTACATGTTTGTCTTTTTATTTTTTACATATTTTTTATTGCAACGCTTATTATAAATTAAACGTACTCGAGTACAATATTTTATTTCAACTACAAATCATAAGAGCACAAAACCGAGCACAGAAATAAAGCTCTTGTACTCGTATATTGTGTTAATCAGCAATTACAAAACCCATTACCACATCGGTTTATTTTTACTATAACTTTAAAATTAGTTTGGATATCAGGTATTTAAGATTGCACTGTTAGCGATGACCCACAACGTAGCTCTTAAAGATAAAAATTGATCAGAGCCAGCTCATACAGGCCATACAGCTCATACCTTTCTACAGTATTTAGATGTTCACGACCACTTCACAAGAAACAGAATCGTTTATTATGTTGCTAATCACAACACTAAATTGTTTGAACAAAAACCAACTTATGCTGGTAGAAAATACATAAATAAATTACCAAAAGGTTTAAAAAGTTGTGACAATTTAAGTCATTTTTAAAAAATCTACAACAATATTTGATTGATGAAACATTTTACAATGTGCACGAATTCCTTTCTAAATAGTTTTTGGTTGAAAAGTATTTAACTTCTAATTAAACAAATATTGTGTACTATCTGATACGAAGGGGTTAATGCCTACTGAGTTAAGCAGTAGTGGTAACAAATTATCGGTAAGTGATAAATTTATCATTGTGTTTAACGTTTTAATTTTGTGCGCTATTTGATACAAACAGGTTCATGACAAGCCTACTGAAGCATTAGCAGAAAAAAAGTTTTGCTGGTAAGTGATGAATTTATCATTGTAATTAACATTTTGTTTATTAGTTTTATCTTGACATGTCCTATACTCCCTTTCGGAGTCTTCTGGATGCATAAAAAAGCTGTCCCTGAAATTTGCAAAAGACTTCCGTTACTTTTCCTCACATATAAATAAGATGGCAAGTTCTAATCAACTTATGTCTAAAATGCGCTTAGTTTTTTCTTGGCGTTTTTGTCTGGTCTTCGTTTTGTTTTTATAGGGAAAAAAATCATTCCTCAAAATAGATCTAAAATACTTTTATGAGATTTTTTTAATTCCGTACGTTTTATGTTTACAAAAGAAGTTAAAAAGTTGATCTTCCTTCAGCACTACTGCCCGATGTGAACCTTGGCTTCCAACACCAATCCACTCCAATTCTCTATCCCTTGCTATTCCCACGTACCCTCTCACCACCATATTTCTCAAGTTCTCAGTTACTTAATCAAGCCATCTAATTCAAGATATCGACCCCTTTATCTGGTAACGTAAATCTGAGCTTTCAGTATTTTCTTCGGCATACGCCGGCCGTCCATTCGCTCCAAGTGACCGAACCATCATATTCGTTGCAATTTGATGAATTTTACTTTATACTCCTGTTCTAATACATCATCTATTTCTCAATCAAGTCTGATTTGTCATGTATTATCCTTTTCAACCATCCATAGACTCTCCGCACAATTTTCCTTTCAAATTTTTGCAGTGTTTCCAGTTCCTTTTTTGAGTGTCCATGTTTTACCACCACTGCAGACAACCGGCTTGATAAGTGTCTTATACATTTATATTTTTGTACTGCAACTTATTAGCTAGCTTTTTGGCAATACAGAGTTGGCATCCAAACTGTACTCTATTATGAATCGTCGCACTTATAAAAATTCATTATCTATGATGTATCCTAAATATTGAAACATGTTGACTCCTTCAAATGAATAAAACTCCATCCACGAAAATCGCAAAAAGTGAAAAATCGCACTAATAAGCTATTTCCGGTTGACCAATTTTGATAAAATTTTCGTGTCGTGTTCTCTTGTGGTACTTAACTTAAAATACAAATTTAAACTTTGTGCGATATTCCATTCTTGAAATATTTTGTTCACGTACACACACACACACCAGTCGCTAAAGAGATGGTTTTTTGTTGCTGCAACAGATCGGATACATTTAGAGGATTATAATTCAAACACCGCTCGACCGATTTATTTGAGATTTTGCCGGAATATAAACTTGTATGTTGTTTTTGTAAGTACGAAATTTCAGATTTGTAGCGAATTTAAATTCTGAACCCCTGTTAACTCCGTAACCGCTCATTTATTCTGCAATTTCAAAAAATCATTTTATTTAGTATAAAAAAATGAATACAAATTCATTAATATTATGGAACATCGATTGACCAGTTATTCGATAGATTTTTTAAAATAAATAATTAATGGTTGATGCTGCGGCGGGAGGAAGAAGCATCCTCCGCAGCACCGTTAAATCCCCCACCGCGGCACCGTGGTACCGTGTTGCCGCGTTGTAACTTGGTAGGCATACTACCTATTTTTATAAGCATACCTGGGACGTGTCCTTCCAGCTAACGCATAACAAACATGACAGTGCAATGTTAATACCCATTCATCATTTACTTACAATAGTTAACTACTACTAGTTGTATGTTAACGTCAAAAGGCAACTTTAGCAATCGCTGTTCCATAATATTAATGAAATTGTATTAATTGTTTTATACTGAATAAAATTATTTTTCGAAATTGCCGAATTAATGAGCGGTTATGGAGTTAACAAGGGTTCAGAATTTTGCTAATAACTCAAAATTTAAATTCGCTACAAATCTTAAATTTCGTGCGTACAATTACATACAACTTTATATTCCGACGAAATCTCAAATAATTCGGTCGAGCGGTGTTTGAGTTATAATCCTCTAAATGTATCCGATCTGTTGCAGCCAAAAAACAACCGGCTCTTTTTTCTTCTCATCCAGATATCGCAATATTAAAAAACGCTAAAAATATGAAACTGACATGTAACAACGCAGATTGAAATTAGCTTAAATTTGGTGTATAGTACGTTAAAATTGAAAAAGCGGTTTTGAAGAAACAAGGCTCCAAACTCGGGTATCTATAATAAAGAAATCGACAGTAGTGTATTACACTTGACCTGTCGGAAATGGACTAATCAACCCTACGGATCGTCATACAGAAGAACTTATCCTAACAATTAACATAAACCATACACCATCCAAACAAACATATTCATCTAAGAAACGAACACACATATTCACAACCTAATTTGTTAAATGTCCATTAAACAGTTTTCACATTCAGTACGTGTACTAAAAAATAGAACAAATAAAGATTGAAGTGTGCAACAATATAAAGAACTTGTAGGCCTATACTATAGTTCATTCCAATTATCTTTGGAACTAAAGTAAACGAACGCTTGCTCTGCTACTGGCTGTATGCGTAATTGAGGTTACAGAAAGTACTTAGCGGAAGCCATCTGAACAGAGAGAATCCATTCGCATCTAATTGAAATTGTATTTAACAGGACAACACAACATTGTCCGAAGAATAAACAACAATAATAATAAAGCGCTGAACTTCTCACAAGAAGCTTCGATTACTATATTAAAAACAGGTATAAACACAGTACAGTAATCCCTCGTTATCCGCGGGGGTTACGTTCCGGAGGGTTACCGCGGATAATAATACCTTATATGAACGAAAAGATGAGGGTTAGGTTCTAAAGGTAAAGTCTTGTATTCGTTTTAAGTATTAAATAGTTTTAGTAACATTTTACCATTATTATAGTCTATGAATATTTAATAAATACAGTAATGTACGCATAAAAAATTTAAGTTGCTTAAAAATAGTTAGTTATGGCTCTTTGCTTCTTCTTCTTTTCAAACTCCTTGTGGACTTCTTCGTATGTTATCATCAGCTCCTGAGTCCTCTTTTGAATTGAAGGGCCCTTTACATGCCTGGATCCGTCTCAAACACGTGGTCAGCCAATGCGTTGCCATGCTGAGGATCTCGTTGATGGTTTGTGAAGAAATGCTCACAAATGTTTCAGGATCGTCGAACATACAAAGAACTGTACGTACGTACGAAAAGGTTAGACTGACACATGGAGGAAAACGTACGGAGAAATTACAGTATGGTGCCTGGGCGTACGTATAGCGGTGAGGGTCGGGTGTTACTGGCGGGGCCCGGTACCCGGTGACTGGCTCACTACGTACAGTACGCGGAAATCTAGCTTGGCTAATGGCGGCCGTTGCCATACTAGTGTGTGACTCAACATGATACGGATGCCAAAACATTTATTTAAATAAATGTTTTCAGAATTGTATGACTTCCCAACCAAGTACGGTGTACACAAGGTGAGAAAACGTACGTATTTTAAGGTTTTAGGCCCACGGACAAAGTCCGCGGATACTAAACCCGCGGATACCAAGGGTTTACTGTATAGGTATCAGACGAACTAATGTCCTATAGTCGAGCGAGTGAGAAGGAAATATGTAGCATAACTACGCATGCGCTCAAAGGTCTTTACCGTTATAATCCAAATCTGAAAACATACTACAGTCGTTATCTTGCTTGTTAGTTTACTGCGTGCATAAACGGTTTCTCACAACAATGAGTAAAACTAAAGCCAATGTTATTGGAATGGCGCGTATGGCTTGTGCGAGTGAGAGCGTTATGCATTCTCTAACTCCCACGGCTAGGGGACTTTAGTTCATCTGAATACTGTACGTTGGCTGTTATTAACATGACTCGCTATTGGCGCCAGTCACGTCAGTCTTGTTCTTCCAAACGTAGTACTGTTCATTTATGCTTCCATTTATGCTTTGCTTACACGAGTTCCAAAGGTAAATGGAATTAACTGTATTATCATTTACCGAAAACAATAAAAACTTTACGAAATTTTTGTTTTATTGAAACACCTAATAGGTATATATTATCTAAAAAAAAATTGTAGGTGTTGTTCAAAATTATTCAGTAAAAACGTTGAGGTTCAAAAAATTTGGATTCATTGTGTCAAATGCTGCTTGAACAGAATGACGGCTACATCAAAAATCCAGTTAGATGTTGTAAGTAGTACCTACATTTAACATAATTTGATAAAACTTGTTTTGTTTTTCATTCAATAAAATAAACATTTCGTTGTTATTGTTTTTAAAACTAGTTGTTTTTAAAATTAAGTTGTTATTGTTTACCGTTAGAGTACTAATAATACGTTGAACAATTTTCTCAGAATTACGTTCTCTGTTGATTAGAAAAAACTAATAAAAGAAAAATATTAACTAAAAGTTATTTATTTTATTAGTAAAATAATGAAGTTATCGAACGTTAAACTCAACAAAAGTGTGTGTTATCGACACATAAAACATAAATTTTTGTGTTGAACCCCTTTCTCGAAAAAATGCTGGAAATACAGTTCTGGGAACTATTTCATTCAATTTTTTAAGTATGAAATCATGCTGAACCACTAAATTGACCCATTTATTGGGCCCTAATAATTTCAGTATGGCTTCAATTCACTGGAGTAGCTGAAATCCGGGTGAAACGTTTCGCTAGCTGTAACTCGTTAACGAAGCGTTTTCGGACTTATATTTATGTGAAGTTCTTTCTTATTTTTTCTCTGAAATCAGATTCCGTGAGGTTACTGCTGAATTTAGTATCACCCTATGTAAACAACCCATTAAAAATTATTGAACATAATTTGATGCACATTTTTCAAAATAAATTTAATCACAAACTGATAAAATCTATTTATTAAATTTATATTACGAAATGAAAATAAAAAAATGAATTTACATAATATAAAAAATGTAAAAGATAAGTTGGTTCCTTTATTTTATTAGAAAGAAACCACAAACTTACTTGATGAACATGATTGTGAAACCTAACAAGATAGTTGAACCCAGTTTTTCACAGATTGGTTTCAGGGCATATTAAATAACATTCATTAATATTATGAATTTTTTTTAAAATACAGGCACGAGGACGAGGAGAGCTGTACAAGAAAACCGAATGATTAATGGAAACGATTAGAAAAAGAAGACTAAAAATTTCTATGAACAGCTACATAAAATGGATGGGTAAAAACACATTTTTAAGGCACTAAACTACAAACCTAAGGTGTCAGACAAGTGTTTTCAAGAAGTCAGGAGGGATATTGAGAGAACTGGAAGAAACTGAGAAAACATAATAGATATAACTAAACTCTCACATTTGATTACCGACTTTAACCAAATTAACGAAGAGAAAAAAAAGAACACTGGATGGACGGAGGAAATGAGGGAAGCCTACAGCAAACGAATGCTGAGAACGCGGACTGCAAAAACAGCTTCCACAAAATGTCCTAAGTCCCTTTATCTGGTCTTAAATTGACCCTATATGAAAAAAATAAACTATAAAATTGTTTTATCAGCAGAGATGTTTGAGCTGATTTTCAATAATTATTTCTTGAAAATATCACAAAATACTCATCGGTATAAAGCACAAAAAAATTATATTTTTAAATTAGCAGATCTTACAGAAAAGAAATAACACAGGGTTAATTCATACTAACAGGATACGATAAGCCTAACGTGAACGTAAGTACAACACAGAGAGTATTGGAAATCGGCCAATTTTTCATTCACGATCACAAGATATTCATTGTAAAATTTAAGATTTCCGTAGACAGTGGAAAAATGGAAAAACTTTCAAAACTATCAATACCTACCTAGTATAAAAGAGATCAGAAAAAATAAAATTTTTGAAATACACAATCTGACTTATTTATTTAAGGTCGTATCGACTACCGGGTCATTTGCGACCACGTTACATAAATACATAAAGTATCACAAATTACAAAGAAAACACAAAATATATAACAGACACAAATATATACAATAAGAACATGAATAAAACAGAATGAAAAATTAGTTAGGTTCAATGAAAATTTAGACAACTACCATCTGACATAAATACTAATTATTACCTAAGTTATTCCAAACAATTTTAGATTTAGCATTACTTAAGATTTTGTTAAACTTTTCTGTTTCAAACTGGTTGTGAGGAAAATGAGTAATTTTTTGAGAAGTAACGCTGCACATTGGAAAAAATTTATGATGATAGATGAAGTACGTAAATTACACACAAAAAATGTTAGCACCCGTAATTTGGATATTTTTTGTTTTCTTTGTTTTATGCAGACAGTGGATAATGATGATATTGTAAATGAGTGATGAAAAAATACCAGACGTGACCGGAAATCGAACCCGGGACCCCGGTGTTAAAGCCAGTTGCGCTAACAACTCCGCCAACGGGCCAGCCCAATGGTAATTAGGATAAAAAGATTCAAAAGTTGTTTAGTTATTAAACTCATGCTTAGCATTAATGAATTAACGAAATAACATTTATATTAACCAACAATAAAAGAAACTGTTCTATCCTGTTTTGGGCTCAAAGAGGCCTTTTTCAGTCAAAACCTAAAACTAACCATAAACCCCCTGAAAAAAATCCTTATGGCGATTTCTAAATTATTGCAATTTCATATATTTTATGTGCCACAGCTTACGCTAACTTAGTTGCTTAGAAAACTTTGGTTTAGTTGAAATTTAAATACAGAGTGATTATAAATGAAATAGACAGTTTCGATAGCTTATAGAAAATTTATTTTTGAAAAGTTATGGTAATTACTTGCATGATTATATAGAAGAATTCATTAAGTTTTTATTGAAAATATTTACAGATGTTCAATGTGTGCGCCATTTGTAACATGATAGATATCAACACGGTAGCCGAATTCTTCCCACACACGATTAAGCATATGACGGTCAACTGTGGCAAGAGCATTTGCGATACGTTGTTTTAGATCATCAATATCTATAGGAAGCGGTGGTACAAAAACTTTGTCTTATACATAACCCCATGAGAAAAAGTCGCAGGGCGTTAAGTCTGGACTACGAGACCACGGCGTAAACACAATGTTTTCCTCACTTGCACGGCCGATCCATCGTCTAGGAAGACGTTCATCAAGATAATTTCTGACCTCTAAGTGCCAGTGAGGCGAAGCTCCATCTTGTACAAAAATTAAGTTATCACTATCTTCCTGGAGTTGAGGCAGTAACCATTCGTTTAACATGTCCAGATAAATTACTCCGGTTACTGACACTTGGTGAAAAAAAAACGGCCCGTAAACCTTTTCACGAGATAATGCGCAAAAGAAGTTTACTTTAGGGGAATCGCGTGTATGCTGTAAAGTTATTTTTGGGTTTCCTGTGCCCCATATTCTAACATAATGTCTATAACTTTTCCACTAATGTGAAAATTACATTCATCACTGAAAATTCGGCGATTAAAGAATGAACGTCATCATTTTACACAATGTTGCATCTCCACACAAACATTTTTACGTACGACTTTTTCGCTGGTATTTAAACTTTGTACTAACTGCAATTTGCAATTTAGAATTTGTAATTCTAAACTTGCTAATCTAGTTAATTTTTCTGGACTTTATACATAAACATCATGAGTACTATCACTTTGTTCTTCTGTAACAGAAGGTCTTCCAGTACTCTTCCTTTTACACAGACATCCACTGTTTTCAAAATGTTTATACCAGTCAGAGATTGATTGCCTTGTTGGTGGTGGTTTACCGTATCTTGTTCTGAAATGACGTTGCACAACCGTAACCGAGTTTGTTTTGGCTAATTTAAGAACACAATAAGCTTTCTCTCCACTTGGGTAGCGGCCATTTTGCTAGACTGGTCTTTGTAACAGCAGCCTACAACAAAATGCTAGCAACAGTTGTACCAGCATAAACTTTAAAAAATTCCCTACAAACCTATATCATTTACTATATTCAAATACTCCAGTTTGATGTTTAAGAAGCTGTCAAAAGTGTCCATACCATTAGGCTAGAAATGGTTAAGGTAAGATAATTAAGTGAGATAATTATCGTATGAGAAAAGTGTCTTGGTATGTGACGAGCGTTACCACTTGGAAAGGGGTAGGGGTGACGGCTCTTGTTATTTCTGGTATTCTGTCGTGATTAAGTTTTATATTACAGTTTCCACTGTTTTCTTATTTCTGTATATATGTATACCCTTTTGATTTATTCACAAAATTTTTCAGAAGTCCTTTATTTTCCTCTTTCTCGTGCCATCTACCTTTTAATTATTGCTTCCAGAGTTTGGAAAAAAGTCTTTGTACTTGTATTATGTGTCGACTACCTCGTTTTTATTCCTTGCTCGAAAACATTAAAAAGGGTGTAAAAGGTTTAGCTCCTTTCCTAGGTGAATTAGTTCATTTCAGTCAGTTCAAGTAGTCACGGAGTGTTATTAGTGTGGATACATTTTACGTTAAGAAAAGGTCTGCGTGTTGTACCTGTTGTATTTACTTGTAGTAAGAGGTAATTGATAAACGTAAAATAATCGCTATTGTTAGTTAACTGAAAGTAGCAGTTTATTCGGGCGGTTTTTCGCTTTTTACAATTTTCTCAAAGACAGATCCAGTTTGGCTTTAGATCTGAACATTCATTTACTCATCAACTCCACAGGGTTGTTGATTTTCTGGCCGCCGCCTTAGAAAATAAGCAGTACGCTTGTGCTCTGTTTTTCGACATAAGCCAAGCTATCGATAGGGTGTGGATAGATGGACTTCTGAGTAAGCTTCGATTTTTACCGTACATCTATTTTCATATTTTGCAATCATTCCTTATTGACAGATTTTTTACGGTATCGGTACGATCCTCCCAGTCCAACTACTTCTCTACCAGGGCAGGAGTACCTCAAGGATCAGTTTTGGCTCCCTTGCTGTTTTCTATTTTCATTCCGGATATACCACAAATTCCTGCTACTTTACTTGCAACATTTGCTGACGATACTGTTGTTCTTCCATCCTCTGATGACCATGTCCATGCTTCAAACGACATCCAGTATCACCTTGCATTCTAGAAGTATGGTTTAGAAGATGGCGTATAAAAATTAATACCACCAAAACTTACCAAATGACCTTCACCCTTCGTCGAGAAACGTGTCCGCAATTATTTTTATCCAACCAACCTCTTTCACAAGCAAACAATTTTCGGTACCTTGGCTTATATGTAGACAGACTTGGAACGTACACGTCAACCATAAGCGACAATTACTAAATAACAGACTGAAGCAGTTATACAGACTATTATCCAAACGGTCAAAACTACCTATGACTTCAAAACTCTTGATGTACAAGGCGATGCTTCAACCGATCTGGATGTATGGTAGTCAGATTTATGGTGCAGCAAAGCCATCGGTCATTTCACGAATACATCGTTTCCAAAGTAAATTCTTGCGACTCATTACTAACTGCCCGAGTTACGTATCCAACAGAACACTGCACGATGAACACGCGTACCTTACGTTAACGACACATTTCTAAAATTATACCGTAGGTTCAGAGACAAACTTCAAAATCATAATAATCCCTTAATATGCAACATGAATTCTACAGACCTACCAGGAATACCGCAAAGACGACTGAAACGCCGATGGAGTAGAGACATGATACATTAATACAACTCTAATAGTAATTACGTGTACAAAAATATGAAATTAAAATTTAACACATTTTTAATTATCTGGAGAGCTACCACTGGTGTCCTCCTCAAAGCCATTAAAGCGGTTTTTTTTAACTGACAGAAAATGTAAACCTTTTTGCTGGATGTATTTTTACAGTTGCAAAATAAAACAAAATGAAAAAAATTTTATTTAAGCATTTTCTTTCGTATAGCCTAGTTCAGCGTCAATTTGTGATTTTCCGTATTTATAAGTTCCACAGAGGTTGATTTTCATTTTGCGTCGTTCACTCACGATTAAAAGTAGGTTTTGTTTTTCATTTTACATTGTTTACTAATGATTAAACATAAGTTATATTTTTCATTATTTACGTTGGCCATGCGAGTGTTTCACACCAGACGTTTATAGTTTACAATGTATTTATTCTAATATACTAATAGGCTGTTATATTATTACTGAACGCTAAGTCCATTAGGTTGTTTTTAAAGTGTATCATGTAGGCTACTTGGTTTTTGTTTTATGGGTAGGCCCACATTAGAAGTAACAGTAGGTGTACTGCTTTATCAAGGTAAATTTAAAATAAGAAAATAAGAGTAGCAATTGAAATTGGATTGGAGGATTGTTAGCAAATAAGAGTAGCGTAAGAGTTAAAAATAAAAATAGTTTCAGTGTTAAATCTTTGATAATTTTGTAACCGTTAGAAAATATGAGTGACCGTGGTGGGGTTTCTTGTGTTAAAAGGGGATTCTGTATGATGGTTTTGACTGAAAATTTCAATTTTCGGTTTTTAATGTTTTTCAATAGTTTAGACCTAGATTTACCACAAAAACATTAAATTACGACAAGAAAATTATTTTAATAAAAAATTTAAGTTTTTATTAGGTTCATCCTAAAAATTTAACATTCGCCAAGGACAAAAATATTTTTCATATATTGCTCGTTTTAGTGCAAAAAAATTGTTTTACTTTTTTAATATGTGCTTCACTATTTTTAATATTCTCCGTTTTTGGTGCAGCTTCTAACCAACTGTTGATGGGAAATTAAACATGTTGTGTACATTTTGTTTTTCATTTGTGATTTGTGATTTGTGTTCCCGTAAATTCAGATTTTTAACACTTAAGTACGTTTTTCTCAGAAACCATTTAACCTACCAGGCTAAAAGTTTTACCAGTTAATTATCATCTACATGCACCTTCATCGACATTGTTTTTACTTCCTCAGGTGCTCAAAAAATTAGTAATATCCAAAAAACGTAGAAAAAAATTGTAAAAATTTTATGTTACTCGTTATTCTTTTAAAAACTTTATGGTCTAACAGATTAAATTGAAAAAATGTCAGTAGCTAAAACCACCCTACAACTTTAAGTGTGTAAAGTTTTATTTTCGTATCTTTCATCAATCCTATGAAAAATTACCTAAAAATAGCAAATTTAACATTGGCGGGATACAAAGTGCAGTCTCCCCTTAAATTAATATTAGCTAGTTTAGGATCGAAAAACGTCGTAAGTTGCTAAATTTAGTTGCAATAAATAAACAAAAATTTCATTATATCGGTTCTCTAATGACAAAGAAAGTGAAGAACGAATTTCTTATATTGAAATGTATTTTAAAAATCGAAAGTATCTCTCTCCGCTTTCTGTGTTAAGTATCGCTGTTCACAGTTGGTATCAGAAAGTGAATCAGTCTGTAATAAATCACTTAATCTTCACCTTACTCAGACAAAAGAAAATTATGGCTTTAGTGTGTAAATGAAAGTTACAGAGAATAGCAATATTGTTAGTCTAAATCTGTCCCGAGCTGACTTGTACTGAAATATCACTGTAAAAAGGAAATAATATAATAGCGAGTCGATCATCCATAAAGTCACTTAACCGAACATATAAAATCTAATATACTCAGGAAATATATTTAGCGCTCGTCGAATTCCTTGAAATGGTATTTTCCACACTGCAGCTGTTCAACACTGAGAAGTTATTTTTATAGGTATACAATATTACGTGCAGCATATTGAAAAAAATCAATGCAGATGTTTTTTTCCTCTTAGAGGACCAATTAAGACTATGTGAAGTGACTTTAGATATCTGGAAGCTACTTTTGCAGCCTAAATTCTCAGCATTGTTCACTGCAGGTTTTTCCTTTCTTTCGTTCACCCGATGCTTTGTTTTTACTCTGCATGAAAACTCTTAAGGTCAGTAATCAGTTGTGTGAACTTGGTTCGATCCATTATGTTTTCTTATGTCACCGCCACCCCTTCTAATTAATCATTTACTGTGTTGCCGGCCTTCAATAATTCTCCCGGCCCTTGTCGGTGCGGTAGACCCTTTGGTGGCGTACCGACAAACCTTTCGGCTGCTCATCGACAGAGGCCTTCGTCGTCAAGGCCGAGTGAATAACCGCCCTCTACCACAGTGCTCTCGACAACTATATAAAGAGCGCTACACTGAGCCGAGTGATTCAATTCCAATCCAGACACAGAGAGATCCAGACAGCAGACAAGACATCAACCACAGCACACGGCTACAGGACTCCAGCGAAGACTAATCGACGACCCCGCAAGAGAGAAGATAATGCTTCCGCTCCCCGACCCGTCACCGTAAGCCGTCGACCGGACCGTCATCGCCCGCTGACGCGAGCGATGTCCACAGTGGTCCCTCGACCGAGCCTTACGCCCACCGGACCCGATGAAGCAGCCATCGGCGCACTACTGCGAGGGAAGAAGATGATGTCTCCGCTGGACGACGACACGCCGTGTCGCCCAGCTCCTCGACCGCCACGACGACTACGACCGACGCTTCCCATCAAGACGACCACCGCCTAAACGGCTCTTTTCAGGGCCACCATAAAATTAAATGTTTTAACTCCCCACTTAATGTCTCCATCCGGTGACACTTATTATGTTTTTTTTTTTGTTTATTCCAGTTTTCACAATAACCCTTTTGACTTCGGTAAACCACGTATCCGACAATTTGTGTCTATTGTTTAGTGCCTTTAAAAATTTGTTTTGTCAACTGTTTGTCATCTACTCTATACAGGTGTCAGTAGAATTTTAGTCTTTATTTTCTAATCGCTTCCAATAATCGTACATTTCTTCTAGTCCTCGCCACCTGTACTGTTATTCTATGTTCAGATCCATTTTTTTGCGGAGGATCTTTCTCTCAAATTTCTTTGCTTCTTTTAGCCCAGCCTCCTCTGTCATTCTAAGGCTCATTTTCAAACAGGGACACAGATTTTATCACAGTATTTTAATGTCTGGTCTTTGATTACCTTGAGAGTGACTTTTTTGTTATACAGGTGGAGTTTCTCAGAGTACTGCAGACATTTTTTGTCGTATGCAAAAAATCAGTAGAAAAAGTGTACTGAAACATATAAGGTAGAAAATTGTCTACCTATTAATACGGTCATTCAAAAGTTTAAATTTATTTATACATTTTTGTGAACAAAATTTGTTTTTCATAAATACATAAATTAAAAAAAGGATTACATCATAAAAATTTCAGATGCGTTTACTTAAACATCAATTTTCTATCGAAAAATTTCAAACTGTCGTAACTTAGATAATTTTGGAGATATAAATTAAAAGTGGGTAACAGATTTTTCATAATTTAGTTTTAAATTTGAAAACGTCAGTAAACTAAATTAACAAAAATTTGATAAAAGAGCCCGTTTCGCATTCCGGATCACATATCGTTGGTGAAGAGTGTTAACCTGCTAGCATCATTTCCTGATACTTTACAAGAGAGCTGAAAAACAGAATGGAACTCGTATAGTTCTCATGGAGATTGCAGATGTCACAACAAAATGCGTCTTAACAATTATTAGATTTTGTAATTTTTTAGTAGAAAGACTTAATTTCTCTTTTTCTAATGATATCAAAATCATTTTTTAGTCTAAAAATCACTCAATCTGCTCGTTGCAGGACTAAAATAAATAATTCTGTTTCTTATCTAATGGTCAGCCAATTAAATGACTGGATCATTTAAGAACAGAAGAGATAGAGGTGTAAAAGACACTAATCAGAGTTATCTCCTCTGAAAGTAATGAATTTCATTATATAGCCAGACCCTGTGGTGAATGAATTAAAGGTGTCATTTGTAGAGTGAAAAATATGTGCTTTTCAGAGGGCTCGGCATGCTGATAAGCGTACTTTTCCACTCAGTGAGGAAGCAAAAGTAAACCACCTCACTCCTCGTTTTACTTAGTAAAACCTCTACAGGTTCAAACAAGGCTCTTGGGTGATGACCTAAACATCAAAAATGGATAAATGTCTAAAAAATTCCTAAAAAATATAAATGCCTAATATTATAAATGCCTAAAAAAATAGATAAATGGATATTTTAGCCTAAAATGGATGGAACTGGTTAACACTCTCCACCAACGACATACTTTATTATAGATTACAGTCTCAGTATTTTTCTTTGTAGGTTTTTACTTTCATCCATTTTTCAACATTCTTGAAAGCCCCTAAATTAGGTAAATATACATTTACACTTGGTTTATTACAATATAATTTCTTGTTAGTCAACATTGATGTCTTGCCTGAATTCCCTGAGCAATTAAAGAGGTCGCGAGAAGACAGTGCTAACCTACATCAACTTAATTTTACGCAATAACATTTTAAAGGTTTACTGAAATTTACAAATCATGTTATTGAATTGTTGTTAAACCTTTGCTATTTTTTGTTAATCTAGGTTCTTAAGATCGTAAGTATGGCACCCTCTTTAAAACTACTGTACATTTTATTTTTACGGGATATTTAAGAAAAATCTAGCTGGAAATTTTGTGGATTATCACTTTCTTCTGCTGACCCCTTCAATTGTCAAACCCTTCGATTCTAATGAGAAATGTTTTTATAACGATTAAAAATCAATTTCATTCTGAAAACAGAAAATGCGGACAAGTTTACAATATGAAGATAAAATTATTTAAATCCCCTAAACATGAGAGAAAAGTGGAAATATAAATCTAAATGAAATATTGTTATTTAGACGTAATATGACTGTTACTATTTTAACCAAGTATATTCAATTTACTAAATAAACATTTCTAAATTCAATACATTAGAATAATAAACAGCATAAGACATATAAAATAATGTAAAGCAAGGAGTTCATGTTTTACGGTTATCTGAAATTATTAAGGCAATGATAATTTAATACGGTCAGTCTGTTTGTATTCACAATACGGGTCATTAATCTGAAATACATACGAGAAGGTCGTATAGTTGTTTTTGAGGGGGTTGGAGTTAGTCGGTAGCGGCTCCTACTGGTTTTCAACGGGAAAATAGGGAGAATTGTGGATGGCTGAGTATAGAACGCATCTAGAAGATTAACGGCGTTTCACTAAGTCTGCGGGATTTCGACAATTGTTACAAATTTAGGAAAATAGTAGCTGTAGTTTCTAGAGAATACTTGTGCGGCAATCTAAAAGATAAAATTTCAACATCAATTTTAAAATTATAAACAACATTAGACCTAAAGTTATTATTCTGATATTAAATTACAGATTCTTATATCGAGATAACTTTTTAAAATAAACAACAATATTTCAAAACAAGGAGGTTGAGTTTTTTAAATATTTTAAACTGCAATAAAAACAATGTTTTGAGATACTATTGTTATTAAATGAGCCAGAACGGTTTATAGGAACAATAGTTCATTTAATTTCCTGAAATTCGTAAAAATAATTCATAATAAAACGTGAAGTAAGGAAATAAATTAATTTTATTCAAAGAAAATTCAAATTCACGGTGTACGTAAAATATAAATTAACGCAACACGGACCCAAAGAAATAAAAAAAATCACAACCGGCGGAAGCATTTTTCAGTTCTGACTCACTTTACTGAAACTTTACAAACTCATTTTACTGGAGAGAACAAGCCCCATATCAATACCAACGGTAAGAATTGGTTTGACCTGTTGGGAAAGGCTTCATTAGTAGAATCTGTAAACAACTGTAAGTAAAGAATTATTCATTGTAAATGGCCATATTTTCTTTTAAGTTAATTTAGTTCGGCTTAAATTTGTCAATAATATTCTGTACTTAATTTAGCGTACTATTAAATTAAATAGTTTAATTATAATTTACTAATAGTTATAACTACAATAATTTATTTTAATTAATTTGATAATAAATAGACCATCTTGTTGAAAGTTTAAAAAACGTTTTATCATTTTTATAGTGCACGCCACCAAAAAAATCCGCTGTGAATACCAGATGACCCTCAACCAATTTAAAAAAAAATCAACCAAGTTAATAAAATTTTCTATTTAAATCACAAATCCAAATGCAAGAGTCTTGGCACAATACTGTTGTAAAAAAGTATATTTCAGTCGAAAAAAAATTTCCCAATCTTCACGTGGAGCCAAAATAGCACTTTTTAAAGTGGCTGTTATATTAAAAAGAAAAATTAGATTTTACGTTTTAAGTATTCACATTGCAGAAAAAACTGTGATCTTTAACGTACTTAAACACCGATTTTTTATGTAAAGCCTGGATAAAGTAATAGATGTTTAAAAAAACACTAGTAGAAACCCGGCTAAGATCTGGGTACTTTTTATGCGTAAATTGCTGTATCTCCGACAAAGTTTTAAATAAAAAATTTAAGTTAAACAAATAAATGCAAGAACGAGCAGGCTCTAGCATCTGGCATTATTATTATTATTTGTATTATTATTAGTAGCCTATTTCTTTGGTAATAAATTGAGTCAAATTGCAAAAAAAAAACATAGTAGATTCTAAATGACAGAATTAGGAGAATCCAAACTTTAAATTTAGGTAAAAAGTTTTAAAGTACAGGTATTTTTGTTCTTGAATATTTATATAGTAAGTATCAATTTAGAAAAAAGTAGCAACTAAGAAAATTGTTTTTTGATACGTACCCACACTGCCCATAACAGGCAGGTGGAGTGTCAAATTATTTACACTCAATCTGTTCGTTGCAGGGCTAAAATAAATAGTTATGTTTCTTATCACATGGTCAGCAAATTAAATGACTGAATCATTTAGAACAGAAGAGGTAGAAGTGTAAAAGACACTAATCAGAGTTATCTCCTCTGAAAGTAATGAATTTCATTATACAGCCAGACCCTGTGGTGAATGAAGTGAAGGTGTCATTTGCAGAGGGGAAAATATGTGCTTTTCAGAGGGCCCGGCATGATGATAAGCATATTTTTCCACTCAGTGAGGAAGGCATGGTAAACCACCTCACTCCTCGTTTTATTTAGTAAAACTTCTACAGGTTCAAACTAGCCTTTCGGCTGGTGACCTAAACACAACAACACGTACCCACATATAATAATAAACATAATATGGGCTATTCCCATATTGAGCGGCTGACAAATAAGAATTTAAGTACTGTTTATTTACCCATTAATAAATACAATTTCTAGAACATCAAATATATTTCTTTGAAATAATTCGAAATATTTAAAAAAATTAAAACAAAAATAATAAAAAAGTAAAAATCTATACTAACAGTAAAGAAAGTATCAAATACTTTCATTGAATTAAATTTATAATAAGAAACTCGATAATTCTGTCCTACTTTCAGATATGACAGCCTTGATCTCAGCTATATTACACAGTATTAAGTATTTTCATTTTGCCTAGAGCTAAAAAACCTCTTTGTAGTTTAGGCGATTCAGTCATCTTTGTTTTGCTTATAATGACGGAACAATATTAAACTTCAAAAAGTTTAAACATTAATCTTGTTACAAGTTAACTGAAATTCTCTTTATTTATTAAAATATATAAAAAATATATATATTTTAAAGCAGTTAGTTTTATTGTAAAACATTTCTGCAAAACTGTTAGGAAGATTGATAAAATGTGCTACCATTAATTATTATTTATTTAGTCAAAAATTCTAATTTTATAATAAACAGTTGATTCATGAGTATAAATATATAGTTTGTTACACTCTCTCTCTCTCCACACACACAAATACTCTCTCAATTTCTCTCTTTATCTCTCTTTCCTCTCTTTTCTCTCTTGCCCTGTATGAAATGTAGGGAAGAAAAGTATTGATTTCATGTCGAATTATCAAAATAACTTTGTAAAATAAAGAAATAACAAGTTTTACCTCACAATATTCCAGCTTCATAGTTACGCGTAATATACAAACCATCAGTGGTGTAATCCATAAATCGTATGTGACTAACACAACATTAAAAGGAAAATATTTGTGCAGTTTAAAAAAAAATAGTGATGCAATTGTAATCGAACTTATTGCAAAAATTCTAAAAGTATTTTAAACGAAAGGTGAAAAAAGTTGTGTGAAACACTCACACAACTTTCTCTTGCCTATGCAAATAATAAACAATATTCCGAACATTAGTAATAAAACATTAGAAATAAACAAAAAAACTAACATCAATAAACATAACCTAATTTTAATCATGAGTGAAAGACCCAAAATGAAAATCGACCTCAGTTTGACTTAAAAATACGGAAAATCACTCTTTCTCACTAAACTAGGGCTCCGTGGAGAAAAATGCTCTCAATAAAAGTTTTAGATCTTTTAATTTTCTATAAATTTAATTATATACACTTATGTCGTAAAATGCATACTAAGGCCGAAATCTTAAAAACATCAATTTTTCACACATTTTCGTAAGAAAAAAAACAGAAAACCGCAAATTACCGCTAAACTAAGCGTTACACAAAAAATTGTTCGAAATAAAAGTTGTAGGATTTTAAATTCTCTAAAATTTTTATTATATAAATTGTTGCGCTAAAATTCATATTAAAGCCGTAATCTTAAAAAAACAACGTTTTTACGAGAAAACACCCTCACCAAGAATTTCAGCAAACATGGCGCCTACCCTATCTTGTAGAGAATAAAAACTTGAGTAAACCAGGCGATTTTTAAAAAAATCGTAGGACCAGTTTTTGAAAAAATCGCAAAAAAGTGAAAAATTACACGAATAAACTACTACTTCTGGTTGACCGATTTTGATGAAAATGTTTGTGTCGGGTCCGGTAGTGGTATGTAACTTAAGTTTCAAGTTCGTACGATGTTCCGTTCTTGAGATATTCTGTTCACACACACGCGCACGCGCGCACACACACAGACCAATTGCTAATAACATGCTTTTTGGGTTCAGGGGGTCTGAAAACGTGTAGATCCGGTGAAAACTCGATTTCGAAAAATCGCCATGAAAACAATACTTTCCTTCCTATATATTCATGTAGGCAAGAGAAAGTAATAAATACCAACAATTTTCCCCTTACTTGCTTGTTAGGACAATTTTTATAACAGTAATCAGCGTGTAAGTTCTAATACTACTTACTTAAAACACTTTTAGGGGAAGACTAACGCTGAAAATGATGTCGGATGTTTCATACGGTACACGAGTTACCTATTACCGCCAACTCATTTCACAGTCGAGATGGCAAGCAACCGCCTCCTACCACTGCACAGAAATCGCACGAAATTAGCGGCGTGGAGAGTAAAGCAACTTTTTAGCCGTAACCTATTTTAAAATTACAAATAGTAATTCATTAAAAAAAGAAAAAAATTAACGTACATGTACTCGTTTTTACATTTATATTTATGGGAATATAGGGGAATGTACTCAAACCCGGGTCCCCGTTTTCTTTTTTAGAATTATTTTAAATTCAATTTTGTGCAAAATTAAATAGGAATATTTTATAACATATCTTATTTTTACAATTATTATACTTTTCTTAAAATTATTTATAAACTTGTTTAAGGGGAGACGGCACTATGGTTTTAATTCAAAATTTCATTTTTTTTTTTTGATTTTTTATGTTTTTCAATAGTTTAGGTCTAGATCTACCGGAAAAACATTAAATTACGTCAAAAAAATATTTTTTTTTAATGAAAACATTAAGTTTTTGTCAAGTTTACACAGAAAAATTATCATGCTACCGAGAACTAATATTTTTCACTATTTTATACTGCTCGTTTTAGTGAAAAGATCATTTTAGTTTTTAAAATATCTGCATCACGGTTTCTAATTCTCAGCTGTTGGTTCAGCTTTCTAAACAACTTTTGATGGGACATATGCTTGTTTTTGTACATTTTGTTTTTGATTTGTGCCTTCTTGTTTTTTCCGTTTTCCCGTAAATTTAGATTTTCAACACTAGGTACATTTTTCTCAGAAACCAATAAACCTACCAGGCTGAAATTTTTACCAGTTAATTATCTTGTATAGCCACATATACCGACATTTTTATGACTTCCTCAGAAGCTCCAAAAATTATTAATACGCAAAACACGTGGAAAAAATTTGTAAAAATTTTATTTTATTCGTAATTAAAAAAAAAATGGTATGAACCAAAGATTAAATTGAAAAAATGTCAGTAGCTCGAGAAGAAACCCGACACCTATACTGTGTAAAGTTTAATTTTCCTATCTTTTACCAATGAAAAATGTACCTAAAAATAGCAAATTTAACATTAGCGGGATACAAAGTACAGTCTCCCCTTAAGAGTAAAAGGGTGTACGAGAAGTTAATTGATTTAGGGGCCTAAGTTTAGTTTACCGCGAAGCGTGGCGAGGTGTTGCTAGTCATCATTATCTTGTAGCTCTACAGCCCTTGGCGGGCTTTGGCTTCCTCCACATGCTCCTCCTACCCTTTCTGCTTGTTTTTACCGCCCTCCATCATCTCACCCCGATCCAAATTAAAACATCATAACGCTGTCAATCCACCACTTTCTAGGATGGCCCTTTCTCCTCTTGGATACATACTCTCTTTCCTTCCATATAATTTTAACCATTCTCTTTAACTCCAATCTCACAATGCGTTCCAACCATTTCAATCTTTGGAAATTTTTTAAACGGACTATGTCACTGCCTTCTATGGGAGTGTTCAGTTTTTCATTTTTTTGTACTCTCCAGTCATCATCTTCCCTTTTCGGTCCGGGAAATTCTTCTTAATTTTTTTCTTACAAACTTTCTCAGTGTGTTGCAGTCTGTGCCTTACATAGTCCACGTTTTACCGCCATAGGTAACGACTGGGTGAACTGAACATATTTATCTTCAGTTTTGTTAATACATATCAATCTATTCTTGAACAATTTTATATTGTCTAAGTATGTTAAACTTCCCAATTGAATTCGTCCTCGAATGGAATAACTCATCATGTTTTTGTGGTTTAAAACAAAAACCGGGAGTTATTTTGGCAACCGGAAGTCCATCTTTTTGTTATGCCCCGCCGATACACAAGTACAACAAAGGGGCGGTACCAGCGTACCAGACATATTTTTACTAACTAATTATTCCAAAATACGAAATTTTAAAAATTTACTTTAAATTTATCACCTAGAAACATACAGGGTGATTCATGAAGTTCTCCCCCCACTTCTACAGCACATTGTACTAGTAAAAATAATGAAAAAATGTTATATAAACATAGGTCCGAAAACGCTTCGTTAGCGAGTTACAGCTAGCGAAAGTTTCGCCTGGATTTCAGTTCACCAGGTGAAATGAGGTCTTCCTGGAATTGTGGTAAGGTAGATTAAGGGGCAAATTCAATCATTTCTTATGGTTTTTGATCTGATAAATTGAATAAAACAGGTCCCAGATCTGTAAGTTAAATAGTTTTTAAGAAAACCAGTGTCAAATGCAAAAAATGGAGTGAAAAACTTATTTTTTCATCTTTGGGCAAGGATAACTGTGTTATTTCACCAAGAAACAGTTAAAATTTTTCAATAAAACATGTAGAAAATTTTATTCTGAACAAACCGGTGTAAATTAAGTACACAGAAAGCGAATAGATGTTTGATTAAATGAGTTTTTATTCATAAGAGTACAAAGTAAAATTAACCGGAAAAACTAAAATGAAAAATGTGTTTTTTTCACTCCATTTTTTTGCATTTGACACTGGTTTTCTCAAAAACTATTCGCTTTCTGTGTACTTTATTTACACCGGTTTGTTCAGAATAAAATTTTCTACATTTTTTATTGAAAAATTTTAACTGTTTCTTGGTGAAATAACAAAGTTATTCTTGCCCAAAGATGAAAAAATGTGATTTTCACTCCATTTTTTGCATTTGACACTGGTTTTCTCAAAAACTATTTAACTTACAGTTCTGGGACCTGTTTTATTCAATTTATCAGATCAAAAACCATAATAAATGATTGAATTCGCCCCTTAATCTACCTTACCACAATTCCAGGAAGACCTCATTTCACCTGGTGAACTGAAATCCAGGCGAAACTTTCGCTAGCTGTAACTCGCTAACGAAGCGTTTTCGGACCTATGTTTATATAACATTTTTTCATTATTTTTACTAGTACAATGTGCTGTAGAAGTGGGGGGAGAACTTCATGAATCACCCTGTATACGTTTTCAGACCCCCTGAACACAAAAAACATGTTTTTAGCGATTGGTCTGTGTGTGTGTCTGTGTGTGTGTGAGTGTGTGTGTGTGTGTCTGTGTGTGTGTGTGTGTGTGTGTGTGTGTGTGTGTGTGTGTGTGTGTGTGTGTGTGTGTGTGTGTGTGTGTGTGTGTGTGTGTGCGCGCGCGCGTGCGTGTGTGTGTGTGAACAGAATATCTCAAGAACGAAACATCGTACGAACTTGAAACTTGAAACTCAAGTTACATACCACTACCGGACCCGACACGAACATTTTCATCAAAATCGGTTAACCGGAAGTAGTAGTTTATTCGTATAATTTTTCACTTTTTTGCGATTTTCTCAAAAACTGGTCCTACGATTTTTTTTTAAATCGCCTCATTTACTCAGTTTTTTATTCTCTAAAAGATAGGGTAGGCGCCATGTTTGCTGAAATTCTTGGTGAGGGTGTTTTTACGTAAAAAAGTGTTTTTTTTAAGATTACGGCTTCAATATTAATTTTAGAGCAAAAATGTATATAATAAAAAATGTAGAAAATTTGAAATCCTACAACTTTTATTTCAAGAATTTTTTTGTATAACGCTTAGTTTAGCGGTAATTAGCGATTTTCGGTTTTTTCTCACGAAAACGAGTGAAAAATCGATTTTTTTAAGATTTCGGCCTTAGTATGCACTTTACGACAAAAAAGTAAATAATAAAATTTATAGAAAATTAAGAGATCTACAACTTTTATTTAAAGACTTTTTCTCTACAGAGCCTAGTTTAGCGTGAAAGTGTGATTTTCCGTTTTTTTTAAGCCAAATTGAGTTCGATTTTCATTTTGCGTCATTCACTCATGATTAAAATAAGGTTATGTTTTTGAGGTTAGTTTTTGTTTATTTCTAATATTTTATTAATAATGTTAGGTTTATTATTAATTATTTGCATTGGCAAGAGAAAGTTGTGTGAGTGTTTCACACCAAATTCTTTCATTTTTTTGTACTCTCCAGCCATGATCTTTCCTTATCGGTCCGGGAAATTCTCCTTAAATTTTTTCTTTCAAACCTTCTCAATGTGTTGCAGTCTATGTCTTACATAGTCCACGTTTTACCGCCACAGGTAACGAATGGGTGCACTGAACATATTTATCTTCAGTTTTGTTAATACATATCAATCTATTCTTAAACAATTTTATATTGTCTAAGTATGTTAAACTTCCCAATTGAATCCGTCCTCGAATGGAATAACTCATCATGTTTTTGTGGTTTAAAACAAAAACCGGGAGTTATCTTGGCGACCGGGAGTCCATCTTGTTGTCATGCCCCACCGATACGCGAGTACACCGAAGGGGCGGTACCAGCGTACCAGACATATTTTTACTTACTAACTATTCCCAAATACGAAATTTAAAAACATTTTCACCTAGAAACATATATCAAAACATTTTTTATAGATCCGTATATTTCTTAAGATTAAAACATGCACCGGGAGTTATCTCGGCAACCGGGAGTCCATCTTGTTGTCATGTCCCACCGATACGCGAGTACACCGAAGGGGCGGTACCAGCGTACCAGGCATACTTTACTTATTAACTATTCCCAAAATTTGGGAAATTTGTGAGGTGGAACGGGAAAAGGACCTCTTGTCGGAAGAAAAATGAGTTCTTACTATCGATACATCGATATTTGGATTTATTTTGTAGATTTTTGTAGTTTACTTTGTCCGGTTATATTTTCAATGTAATTACTCCGGTAGGAATGACTACGCAATAAAATATGTGTTAAAACATATAGGGGTATTTGGTAAAGAAGAATCCCGAGACCTTCCATTGGGTATTTTGAGCCCGAGTCAAAGCTACTGGACTCAGTTGCAGAACCACTAAATATATTGAAGGCACTCATTTAAAAGTACGTTCAGCTATGTCAAACATCAACATTTTTTTTAAACATTTAGTATAATTTCTAAGTGTAATTTTTTTTTAAATGTAAAATTTACAATATTTCAAATTTAATTTATCACCTAGAAATATATATTAAAACACTTTTTATAGGTCTGTATATTTTTTAAGAGTAAGGTATTCCCGAATACTGAAAATTTTTTATTTTCATCAAATGTTTTCTGAACAACAATGAATTTGCGAGGAACCGATATATATATATATATATATATATATATATATATATATATATATATAACTATATCACCACTAGTCGAAACCATGTACAATGTGATGGGTTGCTAGTATACTGTACAGTGGTATGTTTTTGTTAATAGCTCTCGCAAATTGAGCACCTTCCTAATTTTGAGCACTGTTGTTGAAACCATGGGTGGTCAACATACATAAATTTAACAATATTTATTTTTAATATAATAAAGTTATTATCTATATTATTATTTATGTAAATGTATACGACGATCAGAAATGAATCAATATAAAATTATTTTCATCCAAAATGAAACCAATGTAGAATATTTCGTTTTCTTAAGAACAGTAGCATCTTTATACTTGTTCATCAGTAAAAGAATAAAACGGTCGATACTTTATTTCAGACTAGAAGGAAAGAAGAATGATAAAGAGAATAAGATGAAAATAATGTGGGAGAATGTGTATTGCAGTTGTACGGCCCGCACACGCGATCGTACTTGTTTGTTTGTCTTGTCTGTATGGTAGAGTAAAAAAGCATGAATTTGGGGCTAATGGTCGCTTTGCTACGATTCGAGTCTGCGTTCTAAGCGAAATGTTTTCCGTCTTCAGGATTTTTTGGAAAATCAGATTTGATTTGTTGCATAGTATCAAGAGTGTAGAATTGTTAGATGTTCAAAGTGGAGGAGTGTGAGAGAGGCTACAAAATATATTTGATAAAATGACAGGGTCAGAAGACGCATACATGTCAGAAGAAAACTGAACAATGTTATATAATAGCAATTCATAACAATATAATAAACCCAACCTAACATTTTAACCTTGAATTTCTTGTTTATTTATCTAAAAAAAACAAATCGCTTATATATAAACGAATTGATACCCGATAAATTTATCAAATTTGCTTAATAAACTTACTAAATTAATAAATTTACTTTAATAAATATTTTAAAGTTTTTGACGATGACAAAAACCGTAGGCCTACCTATGTTCAATCATAGATGGACAATGTAAAATGAAATAAAATACAGTAATTTTAATTATGAATGGACGACCGTAAATTGAAAAACAACTTCTCTTAATCTTTATTTTGATGAGAAAAATCTAGAGTGAAACACACACAACTTTCTCGGGTCAATGCAAATAATTACCAATATAACCTGACATTAGAAATAAACAAAAAACAAACCTCAAAATACATAACCATATTTTTATCACGAGTGAACGACACAAAATGAAAATCCACCTCAGTTTGGCTTAAAAATACGGAAAATCACTCTTTCACGCCAAACTAGGCTCTGTAGAGAAAAATGCTTTAAATAAAAGTTGTAGATCTTTTAATTTCCTAAAAATTTGATTAAGTTAAATAAACTTTTGTCGTAAAATGCATAGTAAGGCCGAAATCTTTAAAAAAATCGATTTTTCACACGTTTTCGTGAGAAAAAAACAGAAAATCACTAATTACCGCTAAACTAAGCGTTATACAAAAAAAATGTTTGAAATAAAAGTTTTAAGATTTTAATTTCTCTACATTGTTAATTATATAAATTTTTGCGCTAAAATGCATATTAAAGCCGCAATCTTCAAAAAACAATTTTTTTATGTCAAAACAGCCTCACCAAGAATTTCAGCAAACATAGCGCCTACCCTATCTTGTAGAGCATAAAAAATTTAGTAAACCAGGCGAATTTTAAAGAAATCGTAGAACCAGTTTTTTAGAAAATCGCAAAAAATGTGAAAAATGACACGAATAAACTACTACTTCCGGTTGACCGATTTTGATGAAAATGTTCGTTTCGGGTCCGGTAGTAGTATGTAACTTAAGTTTCAAATTTCAAGTTCGTACGATGTTCAGTTCTTGAGATATTCTGTTCACACACACACACACACAGACACACACACACACACGCACACACACCCACACACACACAGACACACATTTAGATCCATTTACTAAGGTTTTAACCGGCCCTTTTTAAGGCCATCAACCTATGTCACGGCTCTGGCAGCAGCCGTCGCCACACCCACGCGCTTCCTTCACCGATCTCTTCTGAGACAAACACAGCGATCCTTCTCAGGACCAGCTCACTAAGGTTTCAATCGGCCCTTTTCAGGGCCACCAATCTACTCTGCCCACCCTATCAGAAACACCAAATATGGCGTGGGGGTTTCCCCACGCCATTCAACGTTAATATCCAGGGAAAACTCGATTTCGAAAAGTTTACATAAAAGAAAAACATACAAAAATATATTTAGGCAAAGAGAAAGTAAAAGGTGTTAACAGCCCTACAACAATAATTTCTTTATATTCCCAAAGAAATACATAATTTATGAAAATTAGCATGTATATTCTAGTAGGTCTGGTTACGGTAATTTGTATTCACCCGGTGATCTGAGGCTAGCAATACTCAGCCGTAATTTTGTTAGTCAAACTTTAAAATTTCGTTAACTTCGAGATGGTAAAAATCACACGATCCAATCAAAGACTTACAATTGTATAAAAATGCTAAAAGGATGTATATGAACGAAACCAAATCTTCGGTCATTTTAAAAACCTTTTTCCTCTCTTATAAAACTATCGAGTATTGAATTAAGACCCTATCAGATAGGCTACTACACATTTTATTAATCCTTGGAGTTTTTGTGATTAGGCCTACAGTAGGTCTGCCGCTTATTAAGATCAGGTTCGTACTCAAGACTCAGCGCTGATTATGATACTCAAAAATTGCGTCGGGTATAATACCTGACGCGATTCTCTTTCCGACCTGTCTTGACTTCCTTTCAGACAAGACAATTACTCACAATTCCTTCCCTTTAATAACTTCGTATTATCGTATTAGGTGAAAATAACTAAAGAGTGTTTTCGAACAACTTTGACTAGGTTTATATTAGGCGGCGGAATAAAAATTCATGATCATACAAACAGAAAAAAGTGCAAATAATTCTTCGATTAGATTCCGTTCTTTTGCATTTGATCATATTAAGTGGTTGATTGCATTAACCAGTGAACGTAATAAGCGGCGCTTACTGTATCTTACACTTTTAACATAAAATTAGTTTTTAAAGGTGTCGTATTTCTGTTAATATTGACTTACAACAGCTGGTTTAGGATAAATTGGTAGATCTATAAAATACTGTAACATTTAATCCAGGTTTTTTTGGGATCTGGTCAAAATAATAACAAATTCATTTGAATCTTGTAACAATTATTTATTAACAAGATAATAAATTTTACAATAGATTCTTACGCTAAGATATTATAAATGAAATACATTATAGACGAACTGGCCTAATTACAATACGAAATACAACTACTCGGGCTGCAACAAGCTAGCAATTTTATATTAAGCGGTTGTAGTCCTTTCTAGAAAGACGAAGAAAATCTAAATAAATAAAGGGCAATAAACCCTACAAAAAAATTTTACACTTGACTAGAATAACCTGAAACATTATAAAAAGAATGAAGAATAATAAAAGATTAAGAAGTGAAATAGAACAAAATAAAGAATTTATAATAGTCACAATAAAACCTTTCTGCCATGTTTCAAGGAATAACAAATTGAACTTGGTTTGATCAGCTCATTCGAGAATCTCATTCCAAAGGAGCATTTATTTATCAGCAATCCATTGTCATTATCAAAAAACAATCCGAATCCATTATTAAACAAGATCATTATTAAAAAATAAATCATAAAAAATATCATCATATCATCATACCATCATAAAAAATATGAAACAAAAAATTATAAAAAGGGTGGAAAAATGTTACGGTAACAAAATTCTTAAGATATGAAAAAAATAGTATTTAATAAATTTTTTACATGGAATATGATGAAAGTAGGAAAACAGGACAAGAAAGAAACTTATTTAGAGAACGAACATGTGAAAAAATTGTGAAAAAAGAAGAATTAAATAGCAAGGAAAAAGAAAGTGTGGAAAACTTACAAACAAAATGGAAAACAAAAGATCAATAACAGCAGAAGAAACGAAAGAATTAAAGGAGCAAAAGAAATACTAAATATAGAATAGACAAAGGAAAACAAAAAGAGGAAATGTGAAAAGTAAAAGATCGTCAGCAAAAGGAGTAGAAAAGAATATTTCCCCCTCTATATTGCTCACTCAAAGAAACATGAACATATTTTATGTCACCAAGCAAATTAAATTAATTGATAACTTAATCAACAGAAACCAGAATATAAAATTTTTAATTATCCGTATCAGACAATTTTTGACAATTATCTAAAAAAAAAATCTCAATCACACACTCACTCACTCATCCTGAAATCTCAAGAACAACAAGACATATAACATGAAATTTGGTATCTAGGTTCATTTTATGATTCCAGAGATTGCTATGAAACGATTCTCTAGCTACTGGTATTTTTTCAATTTAATCTGTACGACCATAAAATTAAAAATTAAATAACAAAAAACAAAGAATTTTACAAATTTCTTTCTACATGTTTTTGCATAATACTAATTTTAGGAATATCTGAGGAAGTCATAATATGCCAGTGTATGTGCATGTACAAGAATAATAACTGGTAAAAATTTCTACATGGTAGGTTTAATGGTTTTTGAGAAAATGTACCTAAATGTTAAAAATCTAAATTTCCGGAACAGACAAAAAACAAAAAGGCAAAAATCAAAAACAAAATGTACACAAACATGCAAATTTCCCATCAACAGTTGATTAGAAAGCTGAACCAACAGTTTTGAGAATATTAAAAACAGTATGCAGATATCTTACTTTTACTTTTACTTTACTTTATTCGGCTCTACAGTCCTGGGTGAACTTTGGCCTCCTCTACATGTCGCCTCCAGATATCGCGTTCCTGGGCCCTCCTCCGCCAGTTTGACACTCTCAGCCTACGAAGATCATCCACCACATCGTTCAGCCATCTTCTCCTTGGTCGTCCTCTTCCTCTTGTTCCAATCATCATTTCATCCATCATTCGCAATGGGCCTCTCTCCTCACTCATTCTCACTACATGACCCAACCATTCAATTCGTCTTGCCTTTATGGAACGTACTATATTTTCTCTTCCAATTGCTTCGTCAATCTCATTATTACGCCTAGCTCTCCAGTTTCCTCCATCGCATATTGGTCCCCATATCCTTCTGAACATCCTTCTTTCAAACGACCTCAACGCTCTCTCATCCTTACTCAAAATTGTCCACGTTTCAGCACCATACGTCACAACCGGTTTTACTAATGTCCTATACATCTTTTCCTTTGTTCTTCGGGATATTAATCTACTTATGAGAATAAGTACGTTTTGAGAATATTAAAAACAGTATGCAGATATCTTAAAAAAGTGAAATTCCCTTTACACTAAAACGAGAAGTATAAAATTATGAAATTGATTCGTTCTTGGTAACATGATAATTTTGCTGGGTAAATCTGCTAAAAACTTAATTTTTTTTCATTGAAATAATTTTTTTACCTAATTTAATGTTTTTCTGGTAGATCTAGGCCTGAAGTACTGAAAAACATAAAACACCGAAAATCGAAATTTTCAGTCAAAACCATCGACAGTCTCACCATAAAGCCAAAAAACATTAAATATATTCAATGTTCTTGTCTTGTATACTACGAGTATAAAATATTTCATCAAACAAACACTTTTTGGCTTTTTTAACACAAATACAGATTAATACAGCTTTTTAAAGCTTGTGGTAATTTGAGGGATTCATAATAAAACTTGCCAAACACTTATTTCAAGATAGAGTTATCTACATGTTCACATTGCTTAGTTCAAGGTCTATCAGAATAACAACAGAATTAATAACAAAATTAATTTTTTTCTGGTAAAGAAACTGTTTTGAAATTAATTGTGAATCATGAAAAAATTGTTTTATTTCCATAAAACACTATTTGTAAAAGGTTCTGACACAATCAGATTTTTGTATCTCCTGAAAAATTCTAAAAAAGGATAAGGCGAGTTTTTGTTATGGATACTCTAATATATGGATTTATTTTTTACCTGAGCAAGTAAGTTTACATTCAAAAACTTTTCCGTTGTGATTAGCAACAATAAATCAGTTCTGGTTCTTGTAATTGTGGATATGTACTGGCAGAGAAGGGGTTAAATAAATTACAATCTACTTTGATAAAAGAATCAACCAAACTTTGTTGTTTAGGTCAACAGCCGAAAGGCAAGTTTGAACCTCTAGAGATTATACTAAGTAAAAACGAGGAGTGAGGTGGTTTACCATTGCCTACCTCACTTTTGAGTTAAAAGAGTATGGTTATCAACATGCCAGGCCCTCCAAAAAGCACCCACTTTCCACCCTGCAAATGACACCTTCACTTCGTTCACCACAGGGTCTGGCTGTATAGTGAAATTCATTACTATCAGAGGAGATAACTCTGACTAGTGTCTTTTACACCTCTAGCTCTTCTGTTCTTAAATAGTTCATTCATATAATGGGCTGACAATGTGATAAGAAACAGAACTATTTTTTGTAGCCCTAGAACCAACAGATTGAGTGCAAATAATCTAACACTCCACCTGCCCGTTACGAGCATAACCAAACTTTATTAATGAAAAATTAACAGATGAGAGTTATTTGAACATGAGAGAGAAATTAACAACAAGATTAATCATTTGAAAATAGATAAATCAATGACAGTACTTAGAAATAATAAACACAAAAAAGTACCTATTTCCGAGACCCCTTTGTACGTAACACCCCTAGCATTCAGTATTAGACCAGTAGATTAGTCCACCTGCCCAGCATACACATTTTTCCAGATTCACTACAAAAGACCGACCCACTGGAGTTAACTTTACTGACTAACTGACAAACTTTTAATTTATTGTTTGATATACTGAATGGAAATAACACAATTTGTCAATGTATTCAAAGAATAATTCATAAGACTAACAATATACAAAATGCATTATAAATAAATTACCACGAGATTTATACAGTTGTATTTACTTGTCAGTAAATGCTAAGGAAGATTGCATATTATTTAATTAGGTGAAAATTATTACATGTCTCACTCTTTGAAGGAAGTAAGTTGGTACTGAATTAAGTAGTAGTGATAAAAACGTAATAAGTGAATCGGTCAATAATGAATTTAACATAGTTTTAATATTTGAAGGGTCATGAGGAAAGATACTCTACTTTTTGAGTCCACTTTTTAAAAAAATGCAGTTTTTATCTCCATTGTCAAGAGGACAAAAACAGGTTTGAATCAGTTTTAATAATATAGTTAATATCACTCATAAACCAAAGAAAAACAGCTGTATAAGATAAATACAGAAAATGGAAATGATGATCAATCACAACTATGATGAACAAAAACAATCCTAATCAATTGCTGCCCCTAAGAATCAGCTGAATTGATAATGTCATGAATAATGATCAGAATCCTGTTTTACAGGAATCTAAGAAAATTGAATTATTATTATTAACAAAAAAAATTAAATATCTATAATTTATTTGAAATAGACTAATAGTAATCTGTTGTTGTTGTTGTTTAGGTCAACAGCCGAAAGGCTGGTTTGAACCTCTAGAGGTTTTAATAAGTAAAACGAGGAGTGAGGTGGTTTACCATTGCCTTCCTCACTGAGTGAAAAAATTACGCTTATCATCATGCCAGGCCCTCTGAAAAGCACATATTTTCCCCTCTGCAGATGACACCTTCACTTCATTCACCACAGGGTCTGGCTGTATAATGAAATTCATTACTTTCAGAGGAAACAACTCTGATTAGTGTCTTTTGCACCTCTGCCTCTTCTGTTCTTAAATGAGTCAGTCATTTAATTGGCTGACCATGTGATAAGAAAGAGAACTATTTATTTTAACCCTGCAATGAACAGATTGAGTGTAAATAATTTGACACTCCACCTGTCTGTTATGGGCATAATAATCCGTATATATAAAATTTGATGTATGTGCGTGTGTGTATGTTTCCCTTTATGTCCTAAATTACTGAACCAATTTTTATGCCGGTTTTTTTTTATGTTGTAACTATGATGCTGGTGCAGGTTTTAGGCTATTGAAACCCTTAAAAAATTAGCCCTAAACGGTTGAAAATAATGTTTATGTCCTACATTAAGGGCGTTTATGAGGTTAGATAATCTGCTGCTTTTAAAGCAGCTGATGTGATTCAAATAAAGATTTGTCATAAATAAAGTCATATGATTTAGCAAATAGGGACGTGGTGCTAAGGATCAGCTGGTGACAACATCACATGATAATTTTATTGTATTTTATTATGTATAAATTTGTTTTAATGTTCTTTTAATTGGTGTGATCAATTGCTTTGATATTTTATTTTGACTTTTATTTTATTCAACATAGATTTAAGTTTTTGGTTTTGTCAATTTTTTTGTGGTAATGATATGTGGTGATTTACAGATGAAAAAAATGCCAGACCTGACCGGGAATCGAACCCGGGACCCCACCATTCGAATTCCTTTCTAAATAGTTTTGATTGAAAAATATTTAACTTCTAATTTAAACAAATATTGTGTACTATTTGATACAAAGGGGTTCATGACAGGCCTACTGAGTTAAGCAGTAGCAGGGAAAAATTATTGGTAAGTGATGAATTTATCATTGTGTTTGATTTTTTGATTTTTGATTTTGAGTGTTATTTGATTCAATGGGGTTCATGACAAGCCTACTGAAATAAGCAGAAGCAAAAACAATTTTCTGGTGGTAAGTGATGAATTTATCATTGGTGATAAACTTTCAGTTTATCAGTTTTATCTTGACATGTACTATACTCCCTTTGGAGTCTCCTAGATGCAAAATAAAAAAAAACATAGTAGCCAGTTGCGCTGACCACTACACCACGGGCTGGCCAATATTATACTACAATATTATATTGTATTATATATAATATTATATTAACTTGCAATATTATATTGATAAGCAAGATCCCTACTACTACTGTAAATATTGTGTAATAAACAACAGCCTGAATAGAGTAATAAAAAACATTATTTCCTATAAAACTTTATATACTGAATATTGTTGGCTAAACTACTATGTACAGATTACGAGAAGGCGAGTCAAGTAAGGGTGAAAACATGCCAACCTTGACAGTGCCAATACAGATTTACAAAACATCCGCTGCTCCCTGTTGCCTGTGTATGTTATTCGTTAGTTATTAACAGCTTAATGCTTTTAGGCTGTACAGTGGATCTGATTTGCCACTTTTCACTGCCTCGCCTTCTTGTTATCTCTAAATAGTATAATACAACGTATTTGCAAAACATCAGTATTTCAGAAAATAGATAAAACTATTTCATGTTGTTGTTTCTAAACTATTTATTTAAATGTTTGTACAACAGCGGTATGCCAAATCTGGTCTATTAACACATTCAATTCAAATTTCTATTGCAGTTTTCAAAAAATATCAAAATATTACAAAGATCCGTCAATTTTATAAAACATAAATTTCACTAACTTTTTCAGCTACCTTGATCCTTATTATCTACTTACATGTGTTTCAATGGATCCACCATCATCAGAACACACAAAATATCATTTGAAACTTCAAAACCTACAGAAGGTGTTGCTTCTCTGTAGGTTTTTAAAAAATATTTTTATGGTTCACATGATATTTTGTGTACTCTGATGATGGTAGATCCACTGAAAAACGTACATAAATAGATACAGTAGCGTGCAAATTAGTCCGAACACAGCTCATATCCAACAATCAGTTTAACATCCCTAGAAAAAATATTTTGGGATTGCTTTAGATTTGAAGACCCTTGTTCATTAATTCCAGTAGATGGTATGTTAAAAGAGATGGATATTTCAAAATTCTTAAGTCAATGGTTGTCCCACAACTTCATAAGAAATTCCCACAAGGGAATGGAGTGTTCCAACAAGATTTAACGCTACGCCATATTGCCAAGAAAGTGAAAATATAATTCGAACATGAAAACATTAAAGTGTTAGCCCAGTTGAAAATCTTTGGGCAACTGTGAAAAACCGAATCTCAAAAGTGGATTTTACTACAAAAATAACCTCATTGTGTAGCAAAATCTCGGTGTGGTTTCGAGACGAACAAATAAAAAATTTTGTAGTACACTAATTGAATCTATGCCAAATCGTATACTTGAAGTGATAAAAAATAAAGGGAAACATATTATTTCCTAGATATTCACAAATTGTACCTATATATTATTTTTTCGTAAATAAATTTACTTTTTATTAATTAACATCTGTGTTAGGATTAATTTGCACACTTCTGCAATAAGGATCAAGGCAGTTGAAAAATTTAGTGATATTTAAATTATATAAAGAAGAATTGATTTCAAGCTGCAGAATACATTATAAAAATTTATTTTTGAACTATGTGTCTTATTAGTATTTAATTTTTGTTTGATAAGTAGTAGTATTGGAAGTATTCAATATGGAATTAATTGTAATAAAAAGTGTCATTAAATCAATAAAAATATACAAGAGTTTATTTAATTAAACTATATATTATTATTTAGTTTGTAAAACGAAAACATATTGAAAAACATTATTAAAATGAAAAAAAATTATTTTATACTATTAATCATTTCTAGACAACTGTCATGCGGTGTTCTCACTGACAAATTCTATGTTAAATTAAAGTAAACTATTAAAATTAAAAATAAATATAGTCATAAAAAATCCCTTTCATGAGACTGTCTCATGGCTGGTGGCAATTTTGAAAAAGCCTTACATTTGAGATATGGCACAACCATTAGCGATTTCTGTATCTACTCTTTAAGGGGAGACTGTACTTTGTATCCCGCCAATTTTAAATTTGCAATTTTTACGTACATTTTTCATAAGATTGGTAAAAGATAGGAAAATGAAACTTTACACACCATAGGTGTCAGGTTTCTTCTCGAGCTACTGACATTTTTTCAATTTAATCGTTGGACCATACCATTTTATTTTTAAATTATGAATAACATAAAATTTTTACTCATTGTTTTCCATGTGTTTTGCGTATACTAATTTTTGGAGCACCTGAGAAAGTCATAAAAATGTCGGTATATGTGGATACAAGATAATTAACTGGTAAAAATTTCAGCCTGGTAGATTTATTGGTTTCTGAGAAATATGTACCTTATTTTTAAAAATCTAAATTTACAGGAAAAGGTAAGAAACAAGAAGGCACAAATCAAAAACAATATGTACACAAACAAGTCAATTTCCCATCAACAGCTGTTTAGAAAGCTGAACCAACAGCTGAGAATATTAAAACCGTGATGCAGATATTTTAAAAACTAAAATTCTCTTTGCACTAAAACGAGCAGTATAAAATTATGAAAAATATTCGTTCTTCGTAACATTATAATTTTTCTGTGTAAACCTGATAAAAACTTAATTTTTTCTTAAAAAAAATATTTTTTTGACGTAATTTAATGTTTTTCTGGTAGATTTAGACCTAAACTATTGAAAAACATTAAACCCAAAAATCGAAATTTTGAGTTAAAACCATCGTGCAATCTCGTCTTAAAAGAAATTGAATTACACTACTTTTGTTTCCAAATTCCTACTTTGATTTCTTGACTTCTGGTTTTGTACCACTTCCAGTCAAAACCAAAATACTAACCCTACACAGGCCCAATAACTTTTTGTGCACTTAATGAATCTGAAAACTTTTTCTTGCTATCTCTTGTAGTTTCTGACCTTGATTTCCTGATATCTGGTTTTGGGCCACTTCCGATCAAAATCGGAACTTCAAACCCAATTTAGACCACAAACTTTTTGAGTAAACTATGAATCTGAAAACCATTTGCTGCTGTCTCTTGTAGTTTCTGATATCTCGGTGTGACAGACGAATGAACAAACAGGAAATGATAAATGACAATTCAAAATTGCCACCAACAATAATCTTTAAACTCTAAATTATTGGTCTCCCTAAAATATATACTTAAAAAATATATTCCTCTATAAAACCTCTTGTGGATTATATATAGAAGATATTATAGTCATATTGTTGTACATTTTGGAAATGAGCATCTCAAATGCTATCCAGTACTTTCACTGACTCGTGAAAACAAGTAAACATTAAACATTACACATATAAGAGATTAAGAACATTACACTAGAAAAACAATACAGCATTTGCTTGATGCAATGGTAAAAATAACATACAATCAATTGTCGCAACGTATATTTTCTTGTTGTACAATAACAATCTCTCTTATTTCCTTTCAATTACAGAAAGCAATGAAAAAAAGCTGAAAATAAACTGGTCATGAACACTTAGTAAAAACAGCAATTACAAAACTCAGTTCAAGTCAACAACATTTCAGTAAACACTTAATTTACAAAATCATTTTAACTGTAGTCAAAACAATGGGTGTAAAATACAACAAAACTTCATATGGATAAAAAAGTACATTTGTACAAACAGAAGTACTGGGTGTTCAATAAATTTCTTAACAATCCTGATAGATTGCCCAATATTAATTTTTGTGGGTCTAAAACTACAGTTAAACAGAGATGTACTTTACACGTTGCAGTGAATTGTGAATTCCAGAAATTCCACTTGTACATTACCGCACATTTTCGAGGAGGCACAAAATACCTTCAATCATTAAACTTTTTGATTTACCACACTCTATTTTTTCCTTTAGGAATATTACCCACACTAAGTTTATGCCACACTGAAATTTATAATTTATGTATCAGTACTTTTTTAAAAACTTAAATGCAGTGGACATGTGGCGTTTCTGAAAATCATCTTTGTTGCTATGTCAGCTATGTCAGGCTAAAAATAATATCCACTGGACTAAACTTTATAAAATGCCATTGGATTTTGGCTTTCAGGCCAATGTAGTCCTATGGCCAGACCTGGTAATAGCTTTCTATTATTTGTTAAGTAACACCGGACGGATGAGCAACTTCATGTTGTAGCAGCTGACAGCCACTTATCAACAAACTCCACTGATGATCCCTGCTCGAATTCACATTTACTCCAAACCAAAATCAGAGCAAAAACACACAAAATAAAAATCACCTCATTGGGCTCATCTTTCCATGTATGACATTTTTAAATGGGATACGGAATTAACACTAGGATCAAAACAAAACTAACCTTTAAAAAAATACAGATTTCCCAGCTTTTTCAGAGACATCAGGAACTTTTTTAATTTAAAATACCACTCAATTTGATGACTTTGTTATGAATATCTGTTGTGATTTCAATAGGGACATCCAATGACATTCGTTTATATGAAACTCATAAATTTTAGCTGATTACGATACAAATCTGTTGATCCTATCAATGTTACTTAACAATACAAAGCGACTTACTATGCTAGAAGTACACAAGGACTACGCTAGGAGACAAAAATCAAGAAATTATCAGTGCTCTAACTCAGTGGGTTTAAGAATCAGAAAAAAAGTAGTAGTTATCAATTGTGATCTTTAGTGGCAATTTGAATAACTGCCTAAAGTAACATAATGTTCTGTAAAAATCCTACATGTTCAGGGACTTGTGGTGTTTCGGAAAACACAGAAAACTGCAAATTTTATAATAATGTTTTTTATGCAACATGTGAGTTTTCTATGCCAAACGAAAGATATATGGAGAGATACTATTTACCAATAGAAAACTCATTTTGTAAAAAAGTAGACATGAGGAGTTTCTGAAAATTTAGTTGAAATGTGGTTTATTGTAAAACCATGGGGTACGCTAGCTTTATGATGAAAAATTTTAACAAAAGTCTCATAACAAGAAAAATTATGCTATGCAAAGCATTTGCTTTTGCATATACATGTAATAAACAAAGGCCTTCTTAATGCAAAAATTTAAAACTTGGTATTCCTTTCATAAAAGTGCGTCATTAAAATCCTTTGAAAATCTGCATAAAATTACATTTTATTTGTGTAATTAATTTGTCATTTATGGAGAGCACATTATTTTATGGACATTACCTACCGGCTCTAAGGAAAGAATATCTGTTCAAGAAAATTTTAAAATTATTGGAAAAGGTCAGAAAACAAAGGCTAAAATTGTATAGAATAGAACAAAGTAGATGGATGGTTGACAAATCAATTTCTTGGACACTAAAAACTATATCTAAAGTAACGGAGAAGTGGTTTAAAAAAGTCAGAAAAGATATAGAAAAAATTGGAATTAAAAACGAAAAAATAAGAACCAAACCATGTTCAGAATGTTGATTGCTGACTTCAAGAGCTTTCACAAAAAAAAGGCAAACACATAAGAGTAAAAAAATTAATACGTATAAAACATTTCTACAACGTTTGACAAAGATTAAATTATTTGAACACCTCTATAGAATGGATGATGAACAGTTCACAAAACAAATTTGTAGGACGCTAAACAACGGACCTAAGATAAAATGTTTAAAGAAATCAGAAAAGATACAGAGAAAACTGGAATAGATCCAAACATGGTAAGACTACCGATCACTGATTTCAAGATTGTCCGTGGAAGAACAAAAGTAGAACACTGTATAGACAGAAGGAGAAAACCCTACAGTGAAAGAATGTTGAAAGTATGGGCTACGAAGAGAACTTCCTGAAGTATCTAAAGTTACTTTAAGTTATCTAAGATGACCCTAGACGAGAAAAAAATTAACATGTAAAAAATTTTACAACAACCCCTATCATAAGGGTAAAAGGGTTGATGTTCCACAAAATTGCTTATAACTGTTTAAATACCTACATAATTTATTAACACGAGTTAATACCAAAAATTGACTAGAAAATTATGTTTCATGTTTCACAGTGTTTTTATTTAAGGTGTTTGTCTGAAATAATTAATTAAAATTGTTTTTAAAACCCAAAAAATTTATGTTCCACCACTTTTATAAAAATTCATTTAAAAAAATTGTTTAGCATTTCAAACAAACACACGAAAGATCAAAGAATTCTGTATTATTACAAATAAGAATGATGTGATTACTCTTATAAGAAGGAAATTGTAAGAATTAAATTAATAACAGATACCATAATTTAAATTGTAAAAAACTTAAATGAACACAGGACATCAGAAATTTCCGACACCACAGATCAACCATTGTACACCCTTGTCTTTTCTTCTTGTTTGTTTTTCAATCTGACCTGTCTTTTCCTATCATCTCAAATTTCCCACAAAAATATGTAATGTACTTAATGTTTTAGCTGAAATTGCTAACTAAAGCAGCATTCTGCCACAATATGTATAAGAAGTTTCACATGGCATGACTATACAAAAATAATTTTTCACTAACTTTTAATTACCACAAGTTAAATTAATTACATGTTTAAATTTTGAAGTACTAAAATTTGTAAAAAATATTTTTTTTGACTTAACTACTTCTCACTGGCTCAATTGGTAGTGCACTTGATTGTTAAGTACATTTGTGTTAGAAAATATTACTAATCACTGCTTTTTTTTGTTTAACGTTTGACTGTTTTGCAATTACTGCTAATGCAGACGGTGAAGGATGAAATAATGTTTTGCAACGTATGAAAATATGCCCTGCCTGAATGGGATTCAAACCCAAGACCGCATAATGAGAGGCGAGCACGTTACCAACAACTACGCCAATGTGGCCAGCACTAATCACTGTACCTTAACTTAACCAAAAAATTACCCAGATATAAATAAGAGTTTAAATCAAGCAAAATAGGTAATGTACAGTTAAAAGGAATGACATTAAACATTTATTTATTTATGTCTACATCATGTAAGACAATTGCATAAAGTCTTCAGTGAAAATTATTTAATTCTTATGACAAAAATATTTATTCAAGTTGTAGTGTAATCAAAAAAAATAGCAGAAGTTAATTCTTAATGATGAAAATATTAACAATAATAATATATTCTTGAAAACTGAAATGTTAATTTTTTAAAATTAACAGGAATAATCAAATTTATAATAATTATACTTCCTCTAATGTTAAGTTTGGTTTAAAATTCAGTGAGGAAAAAATTAAAGTGCTGGTGCACAATCATTGATGTGAGGAGAAAAGGCAGGGATGTGGAATAAAGCTAAATTACTGGTAAGTGGAGGAAGATATTGAGTACACATATTTGGGGACTATTTACTCATCAATGCAAAATAAGAAAACAAATATTTTATGCCAATACTGAATTATGCAGCAGAAAAATGTCAGGTGAAAGGAAGACAGAGTAGAATGCAGGTAGTAGAAATGAAGTTCAAGATGAATATACTAGGAAATACAAGAAAAGATAGAATCAATTACATTTTAAGACTATTTTAAAAATTAAATACGATTGAGAGATGATGTAAATAGGGAACAATTTGGGGATGGACGGCATCAGAAGGTGAGTTGGATAGAGAAAGCTTCAATGGTTTGGTCATATCAGTAGATTGGAGGAGGGTAGGCTGCGTAATAAGATGCTGTTTTTGGAGATAAAAAGACCAATGGGCAGATCAAGAGTAAGGTGAGATCAAGATTAATGGATGAATTAAGAAAAAAATGCAATGCCAGAGAGCAATGAAGGAAAGATCATTTGGCAATCGATAGAGGTGGTGATGTTGTGTTGAAGAGAAGGATGATGATGTACTTTCTACAAATTTTTCAGAAAAATGCGTAACTGAGCTCAATACTCAAAAGGAGTATAAGAAGAAACAATGAACATAAGCCTCACAAAGTTTTGTTGTTGTTTAGGTTTGAACCTCAAGAGACTTTACAAAGTAAAACAAGATTTACAATTGCCTTCCTCACCGAGTGGATAAGTATGCTTATGAGCATGCCAGGCCCTCTGAAAATCATCTACTTTCCACCCTGTACATGACATCTTCACTTCTTTTACCACAGGGTCTGGCTATATAATAAAATTCATTACTCTCAGAGAATATAACTCCGAATAGTGCCTATTACACCTCTACCTCTTCTGTTCTCAAATGCTTCAGTCATATAATTGGCTAACTATATGATAAGAAACAGAACTATTTTTTGTAGCCCTGGAACAAATCATCATGTACATGTAGCTCATCTACATGTATCATCTTCTCACCATCTGCATTAGCAGCAATTGCAAAACAGATATAAAACCAAAAAAAGCCCTGGAACTAGCAGATCGAGTGCAAATAATTTAACACTCCACCTGCCTGTTATGGGCTACAAATTTTTATGAAATATGATTTCATATTTTAAGAGAACTGTTGGAACTGTTTCTGAAATATTGTTAAACACATTTTGTGAGACAACATATTTTCTGTGTTTCAGAGTGCCCTTACATTGAATATAAAATTACAAGAAAACCTGTTAGAAAATAATTATGCATTACATATACATATTTTTGTAATTACATCCATATTATTTTGTAATTTACAGTGTGTTTATATTATTTAAAAATGCATTATTTGGAACATTTATTTGTGTGTATATTTTAAGTTGCATGTATTGGAAGTTTAATATTTTGAAATTTCCATGAACTCACCTAACTTACTTGGGTGGAGAATTATCTCATAATATTAACTAATATTAGGTGCAGTTGCAAAAATGTTTCAGTTTCGTTAATGAGCCGTAAGCTAGTTTTTGTATTTTCCTTCCTAATAGATCAAATCTAGTACCTATATTAAGTTTTAAATACTACCCTACTGCATTTCTAGTAAAAATCTAGCTTAGGCCATCCACTTCCCTGCATAAAATAGGAATTTTTTGTGGTAGAAGATGGCTGTAAGAGAAGATGATAAGGCTACCAAAAAAGTTTAAAAAACACTGGCCCATGGTGTAGTGGTTAGCGCAATTGGCTCAGGCTGCAGCCACAACGGCGCACCGCACCAATACCCTCCCCACTCATAGACCCTTGCATTACACCTCTTCCAGAATAAAAGTATGTATTAACATTATCGTGGCCATAACAGTGCCTATTCCCACTCACTAACCTTCTCTCCTACCAGCACACCGCACCATGGAATTGAGCTTGGTATTTTTTCGCTTAGCACCCTTGCACTTAGCATTTAGTATTTAATCTTGTAGTGTCAAGAAATGTTGCATTTATTCCTAGAGCTATAGTATTCTGTATGGTTTTATTTATGGAATAAGTTGACAAAGAAAACCTGATTAATAACATTTTCCTCCGAGGACCTATATGGGACAAAACCACCATAACTGCGTCGTACTAATAATTAACGAATGAACATGTATTGTTTTCAACTTATATGGTACTTTGTAGTTAGTGATTCCAATATCAAATCTTTTTCTGAAGATTATGATGAAGAGAACATGATCACACTGAAATTTGAACTGAACTGAACAAAACTGCGGTGCTTCAGTATAGCGAATCATAGTGCCAGGGGTAATTGTTGAGGGTAGAGGCAATGATCAAGGGTCAAGCAGGGTGTGTGGTGCGGTGCGCCGTTATGCCCTTGGCCTTATACGCCAGGGGTCCTGGGTTCAATTCTCAGCCAGATCTGGTAGTTTTTCATCATCACTCATTTTCATCTATCACCCTTCATTGTCTGCATCACATTAATGTGTAAAACAGATGTAAAATGAAAAAAGTTTAAGAAATTATTATTATTGTTGTGTTTTCTTTCATAATCACTAATAAAACAATTTGCACATGGTTTATACTGTTACTTCTTTGCTATCATCATTATTTTGTGTACTGGTAGTAAAATAATATTATTAATTTTTTCTTCATCTGGACTCTAAGGGTTAAAGAAAAACATATTGCTGATATTGCAAATCATAATACTAGGCATACTAGGTATACTAGGCTAACTGTTATTATTATTACTCATATTTATTCCCGATTTCAGAGAGTCTAAGAACTGAATCCTTTTATGTTTTCTTTCTGTTTCTCTTGGCCATAGATTGTTTCTTCCAAATCCTCTTCAACCATTCACTGTCTTCCCTCTTTCGTTCCTCTGTCCCTTTGTTTTCTCTACTCATTGTGATATCGATTTAAATTTGTGTACTTTGATCTTGAATGTAATTTTTCCTGATTGTTCAAATAGATTTCTGTGATCTTTAGCTGTCTGAGGTTTTCTTCTGTTTTAATTTTAATTATTTACTTATTTTTGCTGCCGTTTGTGATGTCAAATATTTGTTTCGTGATTCTGGTTTTGTCCACAAAACCTTGCTTTCGTTATTCTAAATGTATCTATGTGTTTGTACATTTCTGATGATGGGTTGTTTAATCCATATTCCATTTTGTTGACTGGTCCAAATATTTTCCTAAGGATGCTGGCGTGACTATTCTCATTAATAATATTATTTTGTTTTACATGCATGTACATATTTTTAAATTGTATTTCTGTGTCACTTTATTATTTGGTGTACTCCTACTCCAAGAATGATCTTAGCTTTTTTGAAGGAGTTACAAATTAATTTTTAAAATCTAAACTTAAATCAGGTGTCAATCAAAATCATCGTCATCATCTTCTTTATCCCTGTTCCAAGTTTCCTCGAGTCGGGCTCAACACAACTCCTCTCCACCTCTCTCTGTCACCGAACCATCACTCCTCCATTGCTCTTTTAGCATCCCATCTTTTTCCCAATTCTTCAATAACTGAACTCGTCCACTTCACTCTTGGTCTTAATCCTTCGGTCTCCAAGTACAGAATCCTTTTCGACAGTCTTCACTCATGCAGCCTACTTACATGGCCAAACCATCTCAGCAATGTCTGTCCAATCTTCCTCATCAGGCTGCCAATTTCCAGTTGTTCTCTAATTACATCACTTCTTAAAAGTTATCACCTTTAGGTAGAAAGTAGAAGTCAGGCAGCAGAGATGAAGTTCAAAAGGAGTATGCTGAGAAAGACAAAAAGAGATAAAAAGGAGTGATGTCAGTCAAAAGATGACTCCAATTTAATTTTTTTAATTCTGTAAGATGTGGTAAAGAATCTTAAAACCAAATGATTACATAGGAACACAACTTCCGCTGTATTGTTATTTCACGGCTTTAATTACTTTGTATTTTACATAAATTAGTACAGGAATAAAAAAATAAATTTCAGTTGAAGATTTCAGCTAAGTTCCTGTAGTAACATAGTCATATAATCCGCAAACACCCACACTTAAGAGCTTCCCAATGTCAGTTGACTTAAGAATCACCCAGTGTAGTTATAATGCAAGCATTATACACTTTGTGGTATTTATAGAAATCTATATATAGATCTACTAAGACTAAATGCAATGTGAGTAAAGTAACAAAATGTGTTCAAGAGACTTCTATTAAAACTTTCAAATGGAGGAAAACCATAAAGTAAATCAAGGAGATGAATGTTGACAAAAGAAAAACTATTTGAAAGCGCAATCAAATGTGCCGCACAAAATAAACCATGCACTTCTTTTAAAACAAAAGTTTTTGTTAATAAATTCAGTACAGTAAAAAACTAAATTTTGTATATGATATATTTTATTTGAAAGTCCTCACTGACTGAATGAATGACTCACTCTTCCATTCATTCTTCACTAATCCTCTTAACTTCTCAATCACCTAGCGCTCTGAAATTTGGTGCATATATATTTCTTATGGGTTGAAAGAAAAACTGAAGAATTAGTATTCTGATCACTTCAGATTAAAGGGTAAAACATAAGTGACAAACAAAGCCGAAAATGTTATTATTGTACACCATCCCAAAAAGCCACTATTTTAAAAATTGGCAAACATTTTCTATGAGCGGTACTTAAGGAAATGAAAAGCTTCTAAATTTTGTAAAATACTATTCAAATTTATTTTTATCTATTATCCTAAATTTAAAAGTTCCAGTGGATCCACCATCATCAGTATATATTTAACACAAAAATTAAAACCTTTTTTCACTAAAACCTTTTCAGAAGACATTATACGTTCTGTCACTAGTGCTATAAAAGTTTTTTAAGAATTTTATACAAGTGACTGAGGATATAAATCTTTAAAAGATTTAATTAATTTTTTTGGGTGATGAAGCCCTCAGCAGACCTTGGCAGACCTGTTCGGGAATTATATACAGGACCCCTGATATAGAAGCCAGTAGCACTGACCACTATACCATGTACTCACCAATTAGTTTCAATTTTTTTATTAAATATACTCTGAAGATGGTGGATTCACCGAAACATGTAGAGTCAAGGGGAAAAACTTTAGAGTTCATTTTTTTTAAATTTGTTTTTACCACTACAACCAAGTTGACTTGAAAAGGTTTCATTATGTTATATTAAAATAATTAATATTACTTATTGTCCAAAAAAAAGACTGTAAAGATTGTACAGAGAAGGGAAGTAATGAAACATAACTTTATTTTAATCAATGATGCAAAATGAAAATCAAACAGTTTGCATCAATAATACAGAAAATCATTCTTTCATGCTAAACTAGGCTCTGTTGAGAAAAATGCTTAAAACAAAAGTTGAAGATCTTCTAATTTTATATAAATCTGATTATACACTCTTGTCATAAAATACATACTAAGGCCGAAATCTTAAAAAATCAATTTTTTACAGATTTTCATGAAAAAAACAGAAAATTACAAATTACTGCTAAACTAAGAATTATACAAAAACATGTTTGAAATAAAAGTTGTAGATTTTTAAATTATCCACAACTTATCTTTATACTCTTTTGCCCTAAAATGCATATTAAGGCTGCAATCATAAAGAGACATTTTTTTCTATGGGAGAACAGCCTCCCCAAGAATTTCAGCAGACATGACACCTACCCTATCTTGTAGAGCATAAAATAAATAAATAAATAAAATGAGGCAATTTGTAAAAAAAATCGTAGGAGCCGTTTTTGAGAAAATCACAAAAAGTGAAAAATGACACAAATAAACTACTACTTCCGGTTGACTGATTTAAATGGAAATGTTCGCGTCGGGTCCTCTAGTGCTATCTAACTTAAGTTTCAACTTCATACGATGTTTCGATCTTGAGATATTCTGTTCACACACAGACACACACACACGCACCCACACACACACACCCACACACACACACACACACACACACACACACACACACACACACACACACACACACACACACACACACACACACACACACACACACAGACCAATTGCTAAAAACATGTTTTTGGGTTCAGGGGGTCTGAAAACATGTATATCGATTTTGATACTTGATTTCGAAAAATCAGCACGAAAATATACTTTTCTTCCTATATATTCATATAGGCAAGAGAAAGTAAAAAAGTATAATAAAGAAAAGCAATACACCAGTTTATTTCTATCCCACTGAGGCTACCAACAATCATGTGCACAGCACAGGATTATTGCTAATGTTAATATAATGTTAACACAACGCAGAAGCTGTCGTTAATAAATAAAAAGGAAATTTTTTTGTAAGCTGGCATATTCAACAAAATCTAGAAAAATCTTTGCTTAACTTTATGTCTGTTGTTAAAAAGTAAAACTTTTTTAACATAACATACTTACAAAAATAATAATAAATAAATCTGTTAAACACAGTGCATTTAATTGCCCTGCATTCAAGTGTTTAAAGAAACTGACATAGCGCCAAAAATGTATTTTATGGTTTTCATTAGAAATATGTGCTGCCATACCAATGTGGAAAAGTTATAAGAAACTGTGAATTGCTGTTCAGGTGGCTAAATGTAAAACTGCAATGTGATAAATTTTTATAAAACAAAATACTGTATATCATTAGACCTTTTTAAAAAATATTTATTGGTTTGTTTTGGTTTATTTAAAGTTGCATCAACATCTTGGTCATTAGCGACTACTTTGGCTTAAGAAGCAGTAGGTTTGAATGTGTAATAATTTTCCAGACCTTGGCTGGGAATCAAACCAAGACCTCCTCTTTGTAATGTAACATGCTAACCAATGCGCCATGAAGGCAGCCCCTAAACGTTATTTGTATTTAAATAAAATCTGAAACAATTAAAAAATGTAAGAATTATTTTTTACAAATAATAAATAGAAAATGCAATAATTAAGCAATAGAAAAATAAAATTTTATTTGACACAGAAGACTGTTATTATTATCATCATCAGATGGAAAATTTGAGAAGTTAAGTGAAAGGTTGAAGAAACTGAGCGGTTTCCTCCAAAGTGTGAAAAGCTTAATTTCAGATCAAGAATTCCCATACGTTGTACAAAATTTCTGCATAAAGTAGCAGAAACATAGACACATGGAAGGAAAGCAGAGAGTAGTATACAAGCTGTTGAAAATAAAGTTCAATACGAGTATACTAGGAAAGACGACAGGATGAGACAGAATGAGAAATTCTGTTATGAGACATCTAATTGGGGATGGACAGCCTGATAAGGAGAGTTGGACAAACAAAACTACTATGGTTTGGTCAAGCCAGTTAAACGGAGGAGGATAGATCGCCAAATATATTTACTCAGATATGGAGGGACAAAGAACAAGAGTGAATGGATTGGTTCAGTAATTATTGAATTAGGAACAAGATGCCAACAGAGCAAGACAGTAGAGATTGTTTCAGTGTTGATTGATCTATAGAGAGAGAGAGAGAGAGAGAGAGAGAGAGAGAGAGAGAGAGAGAGAGAGAGAGAGAGAGAGAGAGAGAGAGAGAGAGAGAGAGAGAGAGTAATGGTGGGAATTGGGAATAGTGTTGGGCATGACCTGAGGAAACTTAAAAGAGGGATAAAGAGAATGACGATGATGTCAATCATCACTAGGAGTGACATTATCCTTGTGTCAGAAGACGGTCAATAGGTAGAGCCCCTACAATATTGTCTGTAGAAGAAACATTTTTGTTATTATGTATTTCTGAGGCTGACAAGCTGTGGTGACAGTTTAAACTGTCATTTTATCTGAACCCTGCTGTATCTCTACATGGGTAACTAAAGAAAAAAGACTTATAAAGAAAATATTGTAACTTAATCCCGTAATTCCTTGATTCAGATAAACTGAAGCACTTACTATTAAAAAAATAAAGTTAACTGAAAAATATATAGAAAAATAGATCAAAATTAACTTTTAGTAGTTTTTAAAACAATAAATTGTAATGATTGTGCAGGAACCTAAATTTCAGTGCTGTATTAAAATATTATTAAGTTCCATTTTATTCTAATTGATATAAATGGTAGGAATAGTAAATTTTGACTTATAGACCAAGGACAAAAATTTATTGTGCAGTGACTAAATATGATGTCAGCCGTAAATTATCCTTTCCAAGATCACATTTACAAAACAAAGAAGAAAATAGATTTTGTAATCCATTAAAAAGTCATCGGTACTATAAAAATAGTTGAATACCATATGAGTTCTACTTTAAAACAATTTTGAAATGAGCGTTTACATTTATACCCTAAAATTTTTAAAATAAAATTGGACCTTTCCAATATTTACGATTGTTTTTGCTATAAATAAATACAATATAAAAGTAATGCCTAACAGCAAGCATATTCAACTTGTATGCTTGCAAGCATAATAGCAAGCTTTCTTGTTTGCTGATGACACTAAATATCATCAGGAAATACTTTATAGACTTGTAGTCACTGTGGAGGTGACTACAAGTTTGAGCATGGAAAAAATGACCATTAAATTTCATTAAACGACTTATATGCGATGGTTCACAATATTCAAGAAGCTCTTCCTCTGTTAGGTAGTACTTAGGTTCAATCCTTAATTATAAAAAATAGCATGCCCCGTCGTGGCTTTGCATGTTAAAAATGGTGTAATCACTTTTTTTAAAAATATGAAGCAGTTTAAAATTTCAGCAGTTCTTGCTTTTTGAAGTTTATTTGCTTTTGAAGATTTTCTTCCTAGTTATGTTTTTTTTTTGATGGCATTATTGAAAATGGAAAATAAACAAAAAACAAAATAACAACCACAAAAACAAAATAATTGTCAAAACCAAAAACTTAAATCTACGTTAAAAAAATAATAGTCAAAATAAAATATCAAAGTAATTGATCACTCACCAATTAAAAGAAAGTTAAAACAAATTAAAGAAACACAGAACTTTACTTTTATAAAATACTCAACAATACAAAATCGTATCTACAAAATAAAATACAATAAAATTATCATTTGATGTCACCAGCTGATTCTTAGCACCACGTCGCTATTTGCTAAATCATATGACTTTATTTATGACAAATCTTTATTTGAATCACATCAGTTGGTTTAAAAGCAGCAGATTATCTAACCTCATAACAGCCTTAATGTAGGACATAAACATTATTTTCAGCCCTTTATGGCTAACTTTTTAAGGGTTTCAATCGCTTAAAACTTGCACCGGCATCATAGTTACAACATAAAAAAATGCATGAAAATTGGTTCAGTAATTTAGGAGATAAAGGGGAACATACACACACACACACACATACATCGAATTTTATATATATATAGACTACAAGCAATGTACAATAATCAGAGCTTGGAAGAATTAAAAGTTAAACATGCACACTTTTCCTAATTTATATATAGACTACAAGCAATGTACAATAATCAGAGCTTGGAAGAATTAAAAGTTAAACATGCACACTTTTCCTAATTTTCAGCAAAAACTTTAATTTGGAATTTGAAAATCCTATTACAGATGCTTCCCCCCCCCCATTCATTCAGCTGAATTTAACATTAAAAATCCCTTTCATGAGACACATGAGTAACTAAGAAAAAAGACTTGTAAAGAAAAGATTTAACTTAATCCCATAATTCAAGTCTCAGGGTGGTGGCAATTTTTAAAAAGGCTTTCTGTATCTACTCTTTAAAAGGAATCGAATGACACTATTTATGTTTCCAAATTCCGACTCTGATTTTTTAACTTCCTGTTGAAACTGGAACTTCAAACCCAAACCAGACCCACTAACTTTTCGGGTAGATTACAAATCTGAAAACCGTTTGTTGCTATCTTTTGTAGTTTCTGACTTTGATTTTTTGACTTTCAGTTTTGAGCCACTTCTAGTCAAAACTGGGGCTGGCCGCATTGGCGTAGTTGGTAACGTGCTCGCCTCTCATCATGCGGTCTTGGATTCGAATCCCATTCAAGCACGGCATATTTTCATAAGTTACAAAAAATCATTTCATCCTTCACCGCCTGCATTAGTTAAATTGCAGAACAGTCGGACGTTAAACAAAAAAATTTAAAAAAAAATAGTCAAAATCGGAATTTAAACCCAATTTAGGCCCAATAACTTTTTGTGAAGATGACAAATCCAAAAACAGTTTGTTGCTATCTCTTGTATTTTCTGACATCTGAGTGTGACGGACAAACAAGCAAAACAAAATAATAGATAATAATTTAAAAATTGCCACCAACAAAGATTACTGTTTAATGTAACCATAAAAAAATTGTTTAAGCTGATAAAAATAAATTTGTTTCAATTTATTATATTTTTAGATATTATTCTTTAAATTCCGTTGAATGATATACATCCAAAAGCTCAAGAATTGGTGCTATAATTATAATATTGATAAAAATGTATTTTTTCATTCTTAACAATTCACTGTAAAACCATTCATATCTACAAGTTCACTGCAAACTCAATAAGTTTCATTTTAATAATAGTTATAATTTTATTATTACTCAACAAATGACTATAAAATTCTGTAAAATTGCTACATTTTTAATCGTCATTTAATTACTACATGAGTAAAGAATTTGTAACAATATGAAACAGTAGTTTACTCATACTGAATTTTTTAGATGCTCTCACAGTGAATACAAAAATTATCATAGAATCTATAATCCTGTAATTCCTCAATGAAATTGATGTTAACAGTGAGTAGGAAGAAGTGTCAGTATTTACAGTTCAAAAACAGACACAATGTATGAAAACATAAAAATGTGAATCTATTTTTAATAATATCCTAGACTATGTATATAAACAATGAAGTTTCTTATAAGAATGAAATAGGCATGTTGTTTAACCCAGTGCTCTCATAAAAGTAATATACAGTGAAACAATATCATGGTTTTTTCATACTTCACTGAAGAAATTGTAAAAGAAAACTAAAAAATCTGGTGTGAAACACTCACACAACTTTCTCTTGCCAATGCAAATGATTAATAATAAACCTAACATTATTAATAAAATATTAGAAATAAACAAAAACTAACCTCAAAAACATAACCTTATTTTAATCATGAGTGAATGACGCAAAATGACAATCGAACTCAGTTTGGCTTAAAAATACGGAAAATCACGCTTTCACGCTAAACTAGGCTCTGTAGAGAAAAATGCTCTAAACAAAAGTTGTAGATCTTTTAATTTTCTATAACTTTTATTATATACACTTTTGTCGTAAAATGCATACTAAGACCGAAATGTTAAAAAAATCGATTTTTCTCACGTTTTCGTGAGAAAAAAAACAGAAAATCGCAAATTACCGCTAAACTAAGCGTTATACAAAAAAATGTTTGAAACAGAAGTTGTAGGTTTTTAAATTCTCTACAACTTTTATTATATTAGTTTTTGCGCTAAAATTTATATTAAAGGCGTAATCTTAAAAAAATAACGTTTTTACGTGAAAACAGCCTCACCGAGAATTTCAGCAAACATGGCGCCTACCCTATCTTGTAGAGAATAAAAAATTGAGTAAAATAGGCGATTTTAAAAAAAATCGTAGGACCAGTTTTTGAGAAAATCGCAAAAAACTGAAAAATTATACGAATAAACTACTACTTCCGGTTGACCGATTTTGATGAAAATGTTCGTGTCGCGTCCGGTAGTGGTATGTAACTTAAGTTTCAAGTTTCAAGTTCGTACGATGTTCCGTTCTTGAGATATTCTGTTCACACACAGACACACAGACACACACACACACACACACACGCGCGCGCGCGCGCGCGCGCACACACACACACACAGACCAATCGCTAAAAACATGTTTTTTGGGTTCAGGGGGTCTGAAAACGTATAGATCCGGTGAAAACTCGATTTCGAAAAATCGACATGAAAACAATACTTTCCTTCCTATATATTCATATAGGCAAGAGAAAGTAAAAAGTGGGTCAAAATAACCCCAATTTATCTAGTTAGTTCAAATTCAATTTAATACTCAGAATCTTCCTCTTCCCAGATATTTTATGAAGAATTTTACAATATCATAACCTCACCTGTCCTTAGAACAAATATTCAAACATATTCCTCAAATCTACTTTTTATTCTAGACTTACTTTTGGTCATTCCATTATAGAGATCATTTATAAGAGATCAGGTTAGTATTACATTAGTTTAACTAGTCACTCATTATAAACTTGACAAATCATGACATGGGTTATTTAATTTTATTTATGCAGTAAAACACAGATGTTAGTATCAAACATTATTAATAAATCATGTCTTGCACTAATTAGAAGAGATTTTAACAAATTAATAGTCATGCATTTGCCCTTTACCCAGCGGATAGCATGGATAGCACTCGTTTCTTTAAGATTTAATCATAAAAGACTGGTTAATTCAATTTTCACGAATTTTTATTTATTTTTAAGTTTAACAACCACTGTAAAAAAGTAAATTTTAGCAAAATTCAAAAAAAATAACGATAATATTCCTGTTGTACTTTGTGATACTGGTAACATCACAGGGCTTATTCATTGTACAAATTTAAATTAACAGAGTAGCATTTCATGAAGCAGGGATTTTCAACCTAATGGGTCATGAAGGATTTTCTAAAAATCATGAGGGAAGTGCAATGAACTGTTAAAATATACAAATTATCCCAAATAAATTTGATTTTATTTGTGGCCTACCTACATCTCTTTGTCCATTAGGAATGTAGTTCACTGCTCAATTGCCCATCAATCATCACTCATTCATACTAAATGCTTCTCCTATTTTTTCTCTGTACTTACCAGCTTTTCCCAAAAGGGAGAAGACGCCTAGCTGGGCACCGATTTCCTCATTCTTAAAAAGTGATCTATAAAACTACAACCCTTAACTCATCTCAAGAACCACATTTCTGGTGCCTAGATCTGCTTTTCATTCTTCCTTCAATAACCCAGGGCTCATTGCCCTTCAGCAGTTCTGGAACAGCAATACTCTTGTAAAATTTTAACTGAATTTCTTTCCCAACTTTTTTACCCAGTGATCTTGTAACTGTCTCACAGATATACTGAAAACAATTCAGCTTATTCTTCATATCTGTATTTTCAGCATAGGTTTATTCACATCACAGATAGATAAAATGCTGTGCCTGCTCTATCATGCACCTATTGATAACTATTTTTGTCTGTAGCCTACAGGATTAAAACATAATTACTACTAGCATACCCCGTTGCGGCTTTGCACGCGAAAAATGGTGTAATCACTTTTTTTTAAATATGTAGCAGAAATTGTGTAGCTGCTCACCAATTAAAAGAAAATTAAAACAAATTAAAGAAACACAGAACTTTACTTTTATAAAATACTCAACAATACAAAATCGTATCTACATAATAAAATATAATGAAATTATCATGTGATGTTGTCACCAGCTGATCCGTAGCACCATGTCGCTATTTGCTAAATCGTATGACTTTATTTATGACAAATCTTCATTTGAATCACATCAGCTGATTTAAAAGCAGCAGATTATCTAACCTCATAAAAGCCTTAATGTAGGACATAAACATTATTTTCAACCCTTTAGGGCTACCTTTTTAAGGGTTTCAATAGCCTAAAACCTGAACCGGCATCATAGTTGCAACATTAAAAAATATGCATGAAAATTGATTCAGTAATTTAGGAGATAAAGGGGAACATACACACACACACACATACATCAAATTTTATATATATAGATAAATATTTAAAAATTCATACTTTAAACACTAACACCAAGAGAGAGCTACAAACAACTTAATTACAGATGGTTACAAAAGAACCCCTATTTATTACAGAGAATTAATACAGAAACAAAACTCTTAGACTGAATAAAAAATTAACAGCTAATTCTCAGTCACATATCACAATACCCATAATTCTACGCCGGGGTCCTGGGTTCGATTCCCAATCAGGTCTGGCATTTTTTTCATCACTAATTTTCATTATCATCATTATCCACCTTCTGCATTAGCAGAAATTGGAGAACAAAAAAAGACATCTTTGCAACGGTTGTAAACAATCGCTTTGCTCTGGTATTGGCTGGATGCGTAATTCTAGTTACAGAAAATGCTTAGCGTATGCCATCCCAGTGAGTAGAGAAATATCACAATTAATTAAAATTGTATTTAACTGTGATAATTCTTTTGATAAAGCAATGAACTACACACATGAAATACTGAAATAGCCCATTACTGTACCAGAAACAGACATAAACATAAATATTTCTATTTCATATAATGAATTAATACAATAATTTCACTAACCTTCTTTTTAAACTGCGTCACCTTTATTTTAATTTTTACTTACACGTGTTTCGGTGGATCCACCATCATCAGAGTAAATAACATATAATTGAAACTAAAAACATTATTTATTAAAAATCTATAGAAGATGATACATCTTCAGTCACTTGTATAAAACTGCGTAAAACTATATACTGTATAAACTTGTATAAAACTATTTTTGAATGAAAACATAAATATGTTGAAAAAACATGATTTACCACTGGCGCCTGGCCATCTGATACATACGGTTCGTCACATTTGTCTCATTCTTCAAACTGCACGTTCATATGATTTGTTTACATCAGTTCCAAAGTTACTTGTAATGAGATATAGATCACTACTGAAACAAGAATGGTAGGTTTTGCCAAAAATATCTCTTATAAGAGATATTTTTACACCAAAACCCATAATACACAATACCCATAATTCCCTACCTAATAATATTACCAAAAAAAAAAAATAAAAATATAAAAAATAAAAAATAATAATATATCTAATTAATATTACCTGATCTATAGATCAGGTAATATTTCGCTAAAACATGATGATGGTTTTTAATGAGTATTTTTCATTAAATGCAATTTTTATTATGTTGCTCTACATAAATATAAAAAGTGAACATTATTTGAATGAAAAAATAATGTTTAAGTAAATCTATAAATCGCTGTTATTAACCATTACATTGCAGAGTTTCTTGTCTTTCGTAATTGTCTAATCAATATTTATATCTTCAAAGAAAATAGATTTTATAATTAAGTTATAATAATCTCAAATTATACTGATTACAGAACAGTCAGATGTAAAAATATATATATACTTACTAATATTATAAAGAAGTAACATTATTAGTTTGTTTGTCTCTTCAAGCTAATCTCAGAAATTACCTAACCGATTTCAAAAATCCTTTCCCTGTTGGAAAATGTGGCGCTTCCTAAGTAACATGACATTATGTGTTTAAGGAGTTATTATATATATATTTTTTTTTGTACTGTATTTCATATATTTATTTTCATTCGACAGGTAGTGAATGAGTCATACATTTCCAATTACTCTGCATACTGCACCCACGTATTACTGTCTCTTATCAGCCATATATCAACTGTCTCTTTCTTTTCTATCGGTATTCTTCTATGCATTCTATTCACTTCTGTTAAATCGCAGGGACAAATATTTAAAACGGTGGGCATCGATTGAGACAAGAGTGCTTCCTTCACTAATGGACAACTTTATGTCGGACTTTCTAGAGCTGGAAGTGCAGAAAAACAATTTATTTTGCTGCCATAGGGCAACAAAACCAAAAATATTGTATAGAGAGGTTTTAAAATAATTTAATAAGGCCTACATTAGCTGCTGTGAAGCAAAGTGAGTAGGGGTTGCTAGTTTGGAAATAAAGACAGTATTATTATTTTATTACTATAATATTTTATGAGCAGTCTAAGGAATACTAGGAGTATTTAGGAATATTCTTGATGGACTCTATGAAAAAAGAGCAATGTTGAAGAGCTTTATTACAAAAAGGAATATCTCCTGAACAGAAACATAGAACAATTCTGCTCTATTCCTCCAAAAGAGTCTAATATTTAAACAGTTCTACCAAAAAAGGGCAATTAGACCATATTCCCTATATTTCACCTACCTCCTAAATTTTTAAATTTTGGAAAAAAAAATTTTAAATGATAAAAAAATTTTGTGATTGGTAAAATGAAGTTATCTTTTATTTTATTTGTTTGGGGTGAGGTAGTTCTTTTATCTATCTATTCTATTGTATACAATGTATTGTATTATGCAGGTATTAGGTACTGTACTGTACCACTCTACAATACATCATCCTATACTCTTTCCTTTTTCAAAATTTTTAAAAACTATTCACAGGAAAGATATTCAAAAAAAATAATGTTACATCCGATTTCTGCACAGAATTTTATGTAAACCTTCCCAAAATCAAAATATTGTACCATTTTTTCAAGAAATACATTTAACCAACTGTTTTTAATAAAACATATTCAGTTATTATCAAATCGCATTTCTCTTATTCCACTAGTGATTCATACAGATATCAATAAAATTCCTGTTTTCAGTACTAATTGGTTTAGTTTGTACAGCGTTATTTGGCTTTCAAAATGTAAGGTTGCATGAGAAGTTAATATGCTTTAATTTCAATGTACTTGATTATGTTTTACCCAAGGTTTTTCATAAATACCCTAGATACAGTTTTTGAACCTATTTATACAATGTTCAGGTCAAAAACCATAAATAAAACTATACCTTATTCTAAATTTGGATTCCATAAATTTCAGCAAGACTAAGTAATTTCATTTAGCTGGTGGTTTCAATTAAAATAAATGGGAAGTAAGTACAGCACAAACCTTAGTTTAACAATTAATCCCATATCAAGAATAAAAAAAACTTGAGTTATTATATGTAATGGTTAATAGGAAGAAGTCAGTCCTGTCAACTTTTAATAAGTTATTCATTACTTTACAAACAAGCATTGAAACCAATTTGGACTTATACGAGGGTTATTTTTTCAACCTCCGATTGGTTATAAAAATAAAACTAATGAGAATAATAAAATAAATTTATTATCAAAAGTTGGGTACATCCTTGGTTACTTTTCAACAACCACCATTTAAATTGAGGCATTTATCAAACAGGTGTACAAGCTTTCCAATAAATACCCTCTTCATAAAACATTAAACACCAGTGACTGAAATGGGTTTTTACAGTGTCTTGGAGCTTGTTGTCTATTAAGAAGCTCTGTTCAGAGGGTTCTGCCCTCCTACCCACTTCTTAATTTCAGGGAACAGATGGAAGTCGAGGCTATACGCAGGAATCAAAACTTTTCCATTGAAACTTGTCAGAAAGCTATTTCGTTACTGCAGCACTGTGAGCATTGTGAGGACAGGCTTTTCATGAATAAGCACAACTCAAGAAGTGAGTAATCCTTTTCTTTTGTTTTGAATGGCTCTCCGCAACCATGGTAAATGCAAAAGGTTACTGTGAAACTTTGCGACGGTTTCAAAGCTTTCGAACAGATGACAAGCTCCAAGACACCGTGAAGTCCCATTTCGAGTCACTGGCGGCAAAATTTTATGAAGACGCTATTGGAAAGCTTGTACACCTGTATGATAAATGCCTCAATTTAAATAATAATAATATTTATTTATTCCACTTTATACAAATACAAAATTATATCTTATCTACTAGGAATAAATAACCACCAACTCAAGTAAACGGTGGTTTTATAAAAAAAAATACATAAAAACAAGTTTACAAATGAATTACAAATCAAATGTTGTCATCCACTACAAATGACAATTCTAATTGTAGCGGCAGCTACAGCGCATGTTAACTATATTTTTTTAAACAACAATATTAACCAAGCCGTCAGTCTTCAGAGCAGAAACTCATCTGTACATGACTAACACTAAAATCAGTTATTATTGTTATATTATTTACTAAGATCAGTAAATTCTTTGAATAGCAAGCACTGCAAGTCAGCAACGGTAAAACACCAACGCTAACCAACAATTCTTACAAGTGAATCAACATCAGTTATGTCATTGAGCCAATCTTTATTTTTTTTTTTTTTTTTTTTTTTTTTTTTTTTTTTTTTTTTTTTTGTTTAACGTCCGACTGTTTTGCAATTACTGCTAATGCAGATGGTGAATGATGAAATGATTTTTTGTAACGTATGAAAAAATGCCGTGCCTGAATAGGATTCGAACCCAAGACCGCATGATGATGAGAGGCGAGCACGTTGCCAACTTCGCCAATGCGGCCGGCAGCCAATCTTTAACCTTTCTTGAAAATGTTAACATGTTTAAGCTATTTTTAATTTCAATAGGCAACAGATTAAAACACTTCGGACCTAAATAAACAAAAGTTTTATCAAAAAAGGATTTATTAACTTTCGGCCTTACAATGGTGGATGCTGAAAAGTAACCAAGGATGCATGCAACTTTCGATAATAAATTTATTTTATTATTCCCATTAGTTTTGTTTTTAAATAAAACTATCAGAGGTTGATAAAAATATCCATCGTATAAGTTAAAAAAATAACCCTCATAGTATCCAGCCTAGGCCTGCACAATGTTGCAATGTAAGAATTATGCCAAATAAATTGTTAAGGAATATTGTCAATACACCATGGTACATTTGGAATGATTATCTCAATCGGAATTTGAATGTCAAAACAGTGGATGAGGATAAAAGCAATTTGCAGGGAATCATGAAGATCGATTCCTATTACATGGCAGTGTAACTCCTCGACAACTCAAACCTGAATAGAAGACTGAAGTGCCAGAAAACCTTCAGCTTCCTAATATTTAGAAGATAAAGAGTTTTTATCTTATAAATATGAGTATTTTTTTACCTTCTCCTGCCCTATACGAATATATGTGTATAGGAAAGGAAAGTACTGTTTCCATGTCAATTTTTCAGAATCGAGTTTTCAACGAAAATAGAAGTTTTCAAGCCCCCTCCTGAATCCAAGAGAAAACATGTTCTTAGCAATTGGTTTGTGTGTATATTTATGCATTTGCCTCTGTGTGTGAAAAAAATTTGTCAAGAATAGAAAAATGTATAAAGTTGAAACTTGGAATTCAAGTTAGATACCACAAGTGAATCTGGCTCAAACATTTTCATAAAAATTGGTCATTCAGAAGTAGTAGTTATTCATTTTTGCAATTTTCTCAAAAACTGCTCTGATAATTTTTTTTAAAAATCGACCATTTACTAAATTTTTTATTCTCTACAAGACACCGTGAGTGGAATGTCTGCTGAAATTCTTGGGGGAGGGGCATGCTCTCGTATAAAAATAGTTTTTTTTAATATTACGGCCTTGATACGCATTTTAAGTCAACAGCGTATATAATCAAAATTTTATAAATTTAAAATCTAAAATTTTATTTTAAAGGTGTTTTCTACAACACGTCAATACTGATTTTCTGCATTATGCTTAAAATAATTGGTAAAAAATTCATTTTTTACAATATTGGCCTTAGTATGCATTTTACGACAGAAGTGTATGTAACCAGAGTTATAGAAAATTAAAAAACCTATAAAATTTATATGAAGTATTTTTTTCTACAGAGCCTAGTTTAGCGTCAGTTAGTGCTTTTCTATATTTTTAAGTCCTTCAGAAGTTGATTTTCATATTGCGTCATTCACTCATGATTGAAATTAGGTGATTATAATATTCATTATTTACATTGGCAAGAGAAAATCGTGTGAATGCTTCACACGAGATAAAATATAATAAAATTATAATATAATAAAATCTTCTATTTTGTTTTAGAAAATAATAATGTTTCATTTCAGAAAATAAAAATTCTCATTTGCTTGTTTCTTAAGTTTTATCAAGGCTAAATTAATTTCTTGGGCGTTTTATTTAAATATTAAAAGTAAGAGTAGATGTAATGGTGTACCTAGGTAAATTATTTATCATTAAAAAATAAGAGTAGCCATAGGGAAATAGTAATAGTTAGAAAAATAAGAATACCTTTAATTTTATAACTCAGATAATACTGCAATCGTTAGAAAATAAATATCGTTAGGCATAGGGATTTTTTATGAGTTAACCTTAATATTAAGTAGTTTAGGATAGGAAAGGAAGTGTTCTTAGTCTAAGATTTGTGACAATAATTTTTTTAAATAAAAAATTTAACTGGTGGAATGGAAAGCATACTCCAGGAACTCGCTAGTGAAGTATTTTAGGACGTGCATTCCGAAGAATGTTTATCTTTCTTTTGACCTGCGAATATTCTCAAAAAGCTCACATCTAACTTAGTGTACATCTAACTCACATCTAACATGTACAAATAAAATTTAGGTGTGGTTATAAAACGCCAGATCCTTCTTTTACTCCCGTACTCCTGAACCCGCAAAATGCATGACATGGTATTAGAACAATCTCTATTTATAGCCAATTATTGAAATAGAACAAATAGTCCAGGCTGTGAGCTCGCTCCCGTTAGCAAAATTATTCGGACTCGGTTTCTTTGCACTATCTTATTCAAAATTGGTCCTTTATAACCAATCCGCAAGAAACCACGGGCCACCGTGGTCGAGAAATTTTTTAAACAATTTTTTTTAAACAAATTGCAAAAATTGGTTTTTTGGCCGCGGACAAAATTTTTTCAGGTTTTTTGGATCATTCTGAACAATAAAAGTCCTTAGTAACTTTTCTCTATAGTTAATAGTTTTCGAGTTATAAGCAATTTAAAATTTGAAAAACGTAAAATCAACCATTTTCAATCCTCTATATCTCAGTTAAAAAACATTATTTTTTAAGTTAGAAAGTGCTTAAAGTTTAAATATCCTTATACAAGATTCTGATGTCTTTTTTGAAATTATTTTATTGCAAAACCTTTGTTTTAAACAGTTAACAATGCGCGTGCGGCGCGTACCGCGACCACGCGCTGCATGTTGCGTCTCTCTCGCACTAACGCTGTGTGTACGTACCCGATGGATTTTTCGCCGACGCTTGAAGTTATACCTAATTAATTGTTGTACGCGCCGCACGCGCATTGTTAACTGTTTAAAACAAAGGTTTTGCAATAAAATAATTTCAAAAAAGACATCAGAATCTTGTATAAGGATATTTAAACTTTAAGCACTTTCTAACTTAAAAAATAATGTTTTTTAACTGAGATATAGAGGATTGAAAATGGTTGATTTTACGTTTTTCAAATTTTAAATTGCTTATAACTCGAAAACTATTAACTATAGAGAAAAGTTACTAAGGACTTTTATTGTTCAGAATGATCCAAAAAACCTGAAAAAATTTTGTCCGCGGCCAAAAAACCAATTTTTGCAATTTGTTTAAAAAAAATTGTTTAAAAAATTTCTCGACCACGGTGGCCCGTGGTTTCTTGCGGATTGGTTATAAGGGACCAATTTTGAATAAGATAGTGCAAAGAAACCGAGTCCGAATAATTTTGCTAACGGGAGCGAGCTCACAGCCTGGACTAAAAAACATATTTACGAGGTGAATTTGCTATTCAATAAAATCTGATTTAGAACTAAATATTCTAACAGTTCATTTAATAATAATAAAAGTACCTAAGAATTTTGTTTCTCAATTATTTTCACATATTATGTATACCATTTTTTATTTAAGGGGAGACTGTATTTGTATTCCGCCAATATTAAATTTGTTATTCTTAGGTACATTTTTCATAGGAATGGTAAAAGATAGAGAAATGAAACTTTACACACTAAAGGTGTCGAATTTCCTCTCGAGCTACTGACATTTTTTCAATTTAATCTTTGGGCCATACCATTTTCTTTTAAATTACGAATAACATAAAATTTTTACAAATTGTTTTCCACGTGTTTTGAGTATTACTAATTTTTGGAGCACCTGAGAAAGTCATAAAAATGTCGGTATATGTGGATACAAGATAATTAACTGGTAAAAATTTCAGCCTGGTAGGTTTATTGGTTTCTGAGAAAAATTTACCTTATTGTTAAAAATCTAAATTTACAGGAAAAGGTAAGAAACAAGAAGGCACAAATCAAAAACAATATGTACACAAACAAGTCAATTTCCCATCAACAGTTGTTTAGAAAGCTGAACCAACAGCTGAGAATATTAAAAACGTGATGCAGATATTTTTAAAACTAAAATTCTCTTTGCACTAAAACGAGCAGTATAAAATTATGAAAAAATATTCGTTTTTCGTAACATGATAATTTTTCTGTGTAAACTTGATAAAAACTTAATTTTTTCATAAAAAAATTTTTTTTGACGTAATTTAATGTTTTTCTGGTACATCTTGGCCTAAACTATTGAAAAATATAAAAAACCAAAAATCTAAATTTTGAGTTAAAACCATCGTGCAATCTCCCCTTAACTTGCACTACAGTAAATTTACACAAATATTTATCTCTACTTCTAAATTTACGAAGTGGGAAGTAAAGCTATCCAACTACGGTTTTCTATGTCCTAGAATAGCGGTTCTTCTTCAAACACCAGATCTCCCAGAATCAAAATATCAGATGTGAACTCAAAATCTTAAAGGAGCAATCATTTTTTCCGTGTTATGCCTACCGACGCTAAACAGTAATTTTAGTGATCCCGTGTTAAACATTTTTACGTTCCGTATACTTTTATAATTTTGGAAAAGCAGATCAGATCGTACGTTTGAGGGCCAGTTAATAAAAAAAATGTCTTCGGAATCGCGTTTTGGTAGCTCTGTATCAGGGAATCAACTACCTGTTTCATGCACTATAAATAATTTACCGTCCATAATTATTACGAATTCGTTTTGGAAAGTTTGCTTTGTTTTCTTGCGCCTGTATAATTACTTCCCGGGTGTGAGGTTAATGACCGTTTAGTACTTGAAGGTCCTTGAACAACTGCTCCTATAGATAAAACGGGTGGTTTTTGTTGATTATTCGTAAAATTAGTTTTTGCACTTTCTCCAGAAGGTCTAACAAAATTGGTATGTACCATCCCATCCCAGTATTCCGCAACTGATTACTGATTGGACAATAGAAAAATATAGCCTAAAGTTTTTAACAAATAGTAAATGGTGCACGGTATTTTTTAATAGTTGAAAGCCTATTTATACCCCTCATTGGCAATTATTCGTAATAAAAATTCTTTACTTTTTCTATACATCATCTAGAGAATACTGTGGCAATATCGAAAAGTAATGTTTGTTCGAGAGCTTTCTAGAGAGGACCGAGAGATTCATAAAATGTTAAATAGTAAATAATAGAGTGACAAAGAAACAATAGCGTTAGTTATAAAAGAATATTTAAAAAGGGTCATGTAAAGTAAAGTAGGATCTTTGTTGTACAACTATTTGTGAAAGAGTCGGTTGGTTACCTGTTTAGATAATTGGCCTTTTGTGTAACACCTTTTATTCAATTGTGACTTGTTTACACTAGTTAAAATTTTTCCAGAGCCATAAAAAAGATTTTTGTATTTTATTATTTTATCGAATCTCTCTGTCTTTTCAGAAATCTCTCTGATCCACCTATATAAAGAGAGCCTTAAGTGCGGTCGGGGAGTTAGTATTCGTTTAATCTTTGAAGAGTGTTTATTGCGTGTGCTATCGGTACGTTAGAAAAGGTCGACGTTTTCGGGCATTGGTCAACTATTGTTATTCTGTCTTATTGTGTATGTGCATTGGGTATAATTTTTGTGTATGTGCATTCTATATAATTGTTTATAACTAGCACTAAGTAAATTATTTAAGTTATTTATTGTATTACTTCATTATAATTAGTTTATTATTTATTTTGTAAATCTTTTAGTTGTAATAAATACTTGTAGTTTTAAACTTCAGTGTATTAATTTATTTAATCACCTAGATCCCGAAACGGACCTTAGCAATAAGTGTCACAATACATATAGTGTTTTTCAGAATCTTTCGGCTCTTTGAAAGTTTATCTCACCGATACCGTACTTAAATCTGTTGTCCCCATGAAGAGTACGTGGTGCAGTTTTACGGACGTTTTCTTTGAGTCTAATGAAATTATACCGTTTTGAAATTTTTTGAAATCGTCAGCTCTTTGCTGACTCATTCGGAAATTTTCAGTTTTTTATTAACTCTTAGGCGTAGGAAACGGAAATTTTTCTGCTGGACCCGTGTTTCTATTCCTTACCGTAAAACAGCCTCCTGAAAAGTTAAAATCGCTGACTTAAGAAATATCTGTTTAGCAACCTCATTTTCAGAATCTAAGTCAAAATTAATTCTGCTAAGTGTCATTCACTTTTCGTTTTCACGCATTTAGTCTTTCTAGTTTGTGCTTGGAACTTTATACCACGTTATTTGTGTAAATTTTATTTCTGTCCATTTTTTCGTTGACATTTTGTTTACATTTGATTTTCTGTATTTTGATTGGCTTCTAATATGTGCCTACCCGCCCTTTGAGTTATTGATAAGGGTCCCTTTGTTTACATATTACAGTAATTTTATTTCTTAGTCGATTAGCTTTTCTATTGCCACATCTCTAGTTTGCTTTTACAACTACAATGTTCTGACCAATCCATCTTATACTTACAACTCCAAACTCATTGCAACCCTTCTAAAACTAGCAATTAGTTCACACGTAGCACTGACGCAATGAATAAATTTTCACCCATAAAGTAGATTTGTATTTTCTAGGATTTTTAGTTTGAGAGTTTTCGAGATGAGTGAGTAGGTTCGCTTTTACTTATGTAAATGAAATGGCTCCAAAATAAAAAACATTAGTTATTCTTAAGTAAGCTAGAAAATTGTGGTAAAAAGTTTTTGATTCCTTTAAAAGAATCTAGTTGATAATTTTGTTAAGTTACAGTAAGCACAGATGCTTGTATCGTTTAATTCAATCGGGTCTTTAATTCTTGATCGAAATGCAATAAGGTAAGGGAATTTTATCCAGATTGCTGTATATTTAGGCTTAATGTTTGTTGTTTCTAAAATTAGGGGTGGATAAATACAACGGAATTACTATTTGTAGATTATAATTCAGTTAGTGCGCATAGAGTGAGCCCACTCGAATGAGGTTTTATAATAAAACTTTATCTAACTAACAAAATTTATCTGCATTGTCCGGTAGAGCAACCGACTACTACAATGTACTCCGCTGTAGTTCGGTATATATTCCAGGCATATCCACCCACCTCTGTCTCTGTCTATAAAGGCTGTATAACGGGCGTTTGAGAATTATTGTGTTACGGGACGGGGAACGGCGGGATGTTTCTTGGTCGGACGGTCTACTGCTGCATTGTTCAAAGTGTGCGACGCCAGCCCGCACTTCACCCCATCGCACCATCACCACCCTTTATGCGACGAACTATAAACACCCCTACCGGACCAATGTCACGCCATCCGAACCCACTTTTTTAAATCCACCCGACCCTTACTTTATCGTTCCATCTCTTTTTCTCTCGATTTCACCCCGTTGAAAAAATTGTCATCCCTTTTAATACACCATCTATAAATGTCATAATGAAATTGAACTTTTTGATAAACAATCAATGAATCTTCAAAGAGGAAAATCAATAATTGATCTCAAATCGAATGAAAAAATGTATGAATAAAAAATAAATAAGCCTAAATAGTATTTTATACTCCTATTAATTCGGTAAAAATGTAATGTATCCCGAAGTTAACACTTTTGCGGCCATTTCCTTTTTGCCATGGTGAACCATGGCCGATAAAGAAATTTTTAAGAATAAATAAAGAAGTAAAAACACACAAATTACAATATACTTGTGTTCAGTACGCCCAGTTGTCACTTATGGCTGTGAAATGTGAACTTGGTCGGAAAGAAGTTACAACATGTCCAGAAAGTTTGAAATTAAGACTTTTGGATCCGTTGAAGAAGGAGATGACTGAAGTACATGAGAATGAGGAACTGAATACTCTCATTGAAGGAAGGCAGATGTATAGTTTGTTCTATAAATACCCAAAGACTAAAGTGGTTGGGTGGAATGGTGACAACGAGCATGGTTGAAGTGATATGGAAGGAAAACGACAGAGAGATGTTTCAGGAAGAAGTTGATGAATGAAGTCACAAATGTTGATTTTGATGGGTGTCAGAGGATGGAGAGCACTGAAATTTACCAGAGAGGATTGAAGGTGGATTGTGGAGGAAGCCAAACCCCAACAAAAGCTGTAGAGCTACAAAATGATGATGATGATGATAAGAAGAAGAGCTTGTCGTTACATTTTTAAGCCAATCTAATAATAAAATAAGAAGGATTATTTTTCCAGCCGGGGTAAAGACATAGTTCGCCCGAATTTTCACCCCACATAATGGTTATTAATAATAAGTGAATCTCTTACTATCCTTCCATTCGTCCTGGGCTCTCTTTTCATCAAAATTTCCAAATACGCTACCGTTTCTTACTCATCTCATTTTTCTGAAAAAATTACACGTGATGTTTATTCTATAAAATTTTATTTATACATATTTTTCCCATAATAAAGACTTTGTCAAAGTTATTATTCTTTGGCAAAGAAAAAAGTTGTCAAACTGTAGTAGGATCAAATTTTGATAGAGAGGAAATTTTTCTCGTTTCCGATATTTCAAACGTAAATATTTATCAAAAATTTAAAAAATGTCGAAGGTCCAAATTTCAATCTCAACCAAGAACGTGCTGAGAAAACTTTGATGAACCAACTTTTGAACCAATCCTCAAGATTTGAGCCAAAACCAAAAAAAATCATTAGGATTTGAAGTAAAAATATTTAAAATTGTATTTGAAATATAAATATACTATACCTAGAATTTTATTAGACTTTTTATTTTTACATAATCGTAATAGTGGTCGCTGCAGAATAATTCAATGAAGACGTTTCTCGGCGAGGGCAGCCGCACTTCATTGGCCGCCGTTCATTGGCCGGGCCGCACTTCTTAGATCCATGACCATATATTTTTAATTTAATTTCATATCTTTCAATAAACTATAATTTTTCTTCTTCAGTTGCTTACGCGCTCCGAATGTCGCCAACCATCACAGCAATTTTCACTTTGTTCGTTGCACTACAAAATAGCCCTTCTGAGCTTTTTCCAAACCAAGTTCTTAGATTTTGTAGCCACAACACTCTTCTTCTGCCAAGTTCTCTTTTTTCGAACATTTTTCCCTGCAGATCAGCTTGGAGTAACGAATATCTTCATTCATTCCCCAATATAAAAATTATGTCATAAAAACTTTTATACTATAAATCGAATCGTAGAATTAATTTTGAAGTATCTTCTGATATTTAAAATTTCATGAACTTTCATTTTCTACTTAGATGGGATAGCGAGCGTTGTAAAATATTTGATTCAATTTGTTTTTTTCTGCTCGTGCGGCTCTTCGGTGATGGCACCAAATAAAACTTATGCCAGTTTGCCCTGAGTCTTGTTTCTTTCCGATAAAAATTACTGCTCCGAAGATACAGTCAAAGAGAGGTTACTTTAATAGGTCAGATAGATGAATTTCAATACAAATATTTCGACGCTTTTGTTGAAAATGTTGAGAAATATAGAATGCTTACTTCATAAAATTGAGCGTTTTCAGGTAAACACGTTATGAAATCTGGCTGCAAAATCATAACTGTCACAATATTGTACCTGAAGTTTAACATCAATGCTCAAGATTACAAAATGCATTATAAAACTCCGAGAGTACTTCAATACACAACAATTAAAAAGAAAAACACAATTATTGTCCGTCGTATGCAATATTATTCCGTTTTAAATATTAAAGAAAGGTATTCAAGAAGGTTTTCAACTCAAGGTTTCTTCAAGGTTAAATTTGCAACCGTGTTTTGAACGATCGTGTCTACATGATAAAAGCTGTTTTTAATACAGCTGCTAATTAAACGTAGATAGAAAAAATACAGTCTTCTAAATTTGTTCTTTATTGTTGACAATTTATTCATTTTCATATTAGATTATTAATAAACAATCTAGGTTAACAACTAAACATTAGACAATGTAATTAATTGGGTGACCATACGCATTTCTGACAGACAGTTCATGAAAGTCTGTTCGATATGCAAACGCTACAACGGACGTTACCTAGCAGCGCTATTACAATTTTCATAAAAAAAATAATAATAATAAGAACTAAAATGTTAATATTGTGGCAATATCGAAGAGAAATATGGTTCGAGATTTCTAGATAGGTTTCTATTCATAAAATGTGAAATAGCAAATAATAGAGTGACAAAATAACAATAGGGTTAGTTATAAAAGGATATTTAAAAAGGGCCGTATATATTAAGGTAGGGTAAGTATTTTGTTGTACAACTATTTATGAAAGAGTTGGTTGGTTACCTGTAACACCTTTTATTCTATTGTGACTTGTTTATACTAGTTATAATTTTTCGAGAACCAATAAAAATGATTTTTGTATCGAATTTCTCTATTTTTCTAGAAATATCTCTTTGATCTACCTATATAAAGAGACCCCCGAGTGCGGTCAGTGAGTTAGTATTCGTTTGATCTTTGACGAGTGTTTATTGCTTGCTATCGGGGTGTTATATCAGGTCAACGTGTCCCGGGCATTGGTTAACTATTGTTATACTGTCTTATTGTGGGTGTGCATTGTGTATAGTTTTATTGTGTGCGTGCATTCTATATAATTGTTTGTAAGTAGTAATAAGTAAATTATTTAAGTTATTTATTGTATTACTTCATTAAAATTAGTTTATTATTTATTTTGTAATCTTTAAGTTGTAATAAATACTTGTAATTTTAAACTTTAGTGTATTAATTTATTTAATCACCTAGATCCCGAAACAGACCTTAGCGATAAGTGTCACAATATGTTTTTGAGCTTAGTCTTTAAGTACTAAGTTCCATACTTCATTTATACAATACTTCATACAAAAAAGGCTTATGAAGGAATTGTACCTGAAACAGAATCCGCCACTGAAAAATATTTACAAATCGAATTGGGAAGAGAAGTAATACAGAGTTGTGGCCTTCCGCCAAATATGTTTAACATATACGAGTATGTTGTAGGTATGGATGAAGAAAAGCCCAAGGCTCATTCAATTTCAAATTACCCAGCGGTGTTGTGCAATATTTTCAATTTTTAACATTTTTTTTTACGAAGTATTCCTCATATTGGAGTTCCAAACTACGATTAAAAATTTTTAATAATCACACCATGTTTTAGCAGATATTATTTGTAGCGTAGCCTATTTTTGATGAAAAACGTATTTTACGGAAAATGATGTAGCTTCTTTAAGTTTAAAAATATCAATTTAACAATAAACAAATCAAACCAATATCGATTTATTAAAGAAATTCATCATCTCTCACGGTTTGAGATAAAATACAGACTTCTTTATTTGATTATTTTTATTAAATAATGATACTTATGTTACGTTAAGTCAAAAAATTATACAAATATTGTGATTGTAAAGTTTTGTGTAAATGTAAATTCATAGTTATTAGAATGAATGACACACCGGGTGTCTAATATGTCTTGGAAAACATGAATTATAGAAAACTGAGAGAGATTAAGTAACCAGAATGTCTTAAGTTGTTATTGCACAAAAAACTAAACAATACATTTAATTCTAATTGGGTGATCTGAAATAGGTTAATCCCTGAAAGACTAGGAAGGAATTACCATCGGATAAATAAAAATTATTTATATAAGATTGACAGATGGTGTGTTGTTCAGAGATAAACCAAAAGATATTCAACGCCGGTAATCAAAATTACAAAACGTAATGAATGTTAAGCAAACCGATGTAAAGCGAATAGGAAACAATAAACTAATAAAAATCAACAAGAAAGAATAAATCTAACGTGTGAAGGAATACAGAGGCTTGGGATGCGTGCTGAATGAAGATTACAGATAAATCCGAGATAAAACCAAAAGTAAGAATGAAAAAGAAACATTATTAACGCATCCAAATCAGTATAAAAGTAACTAACTTTACTAGAATTTGAACCACGGAACCTTCGTCTCCGAATATTAGATGTTATATTAGCTGACTACGGCGAAGAATGTTCGACTAAACCAATCCGGTGGGTTAGCTGTTTTATAAGTGTATTATTGTTGAAGGGGAGGCTGTACTTTGTATCCCGACTGTACTTTGTAATCTTAGGTACATTTTTCATAGGATTGGTAAAAGATAGAAAAATGAAACTTTACACATGTATAGTGTCGGGTTTCTCTAGCTACTGATATTTTTTCAATTTAATTCGTTGAATCATAAAGTTTTTAAAAAATTTATGAATAACATAAAATTTTTACAAATATTTTTCTACTTTTTTGGATATCAAAAACTTTTTGGAACACCTGAGGAAGTTATAGAAATGTCGGTATATGCACATGTACAAGACAAATAATTGATAAAAATTTCAGTCTGGAAGGTTTGATTGTTTATGAAAAAATGTACCTAAGTGTTAAAAATCTAAATTTAAGGGAAAAGACACACTAATAAAAAGCAAAATGTATACAAATAAGTAAAATTCCCATCAAAATTTGGTTAGAAAGGTGAACCAACAGCTGAAACTATTAAAACCAGTATTGCAGATATTTTATAAAACTAAATCTCTCTTTGCACTAAAATGAGTATAAAATTGAGTATAAAAATGAGTATAATGAGTATAAAATAAAAGTTCTTGTTGACATGATAACTTTTCTGGGGAACCTGATAAAAACTCAATTTTCTTCATTGAAATAATTTTTTTGGCAGATTTTAATGTGTTTCTGGTAGATGTAGGCCTAAACTATTGAAAAACATGAAACCGGAATTTTCAGTCAAAAAAATCATACAAGCTCCCCCTAAATATTTCAGCTACTCTGATTAAAGCTTTGTTAAGATTAAAACTAATAGAATAGGATTCGGAAACAGACAAGACATGATAATAATGAATCACCCAAAAATACTACGTTTTTCGAGTAAAATTTTTTTAAAGATTTCCGAAGCTGTTGGAAAGTAAAAAATTCCTATTAAAATAATTAAATAGGAATTCGCATTAATTTTTTAAATTAATTTTTCACTAAGAAATTTTCGGAGTTGCATCTAAATCATACTTTTTTTATTTGCTTCAATTAAGAACACCTCTTTCATCATCCCTTACTGTTTCTAATTAAATTAAATTAAATTAGAATCGATAAACGACAACAATTTATTCACTAAGAAAATATTTTTGAAGTAAAATTCATGTTAAAGATTATTAATTAAGAACATATGAAAAATGAAAATAAATATAAAGAAATAAGTTTAAAAAAATTATCCAATTGTACGTACTGCAATCTACTGGAAAAATCAAGTAGCTATTTAATCCAATTAGTTCACTATTTGTTTTTTAAGCCTACTTATAAAATTACACTTAATATACATTTTAGAAAAAAATTCCAGTGAAAAAATTATAGTTGATCAGATGTTTCAGTTTACGTTGGCTCTTAATATTTATATAATATAAAATGTAAATTACCTTCTTTGAAAAACGCAACAAATAATATAAATATCTAATGTAGTATTCATACAAAATGTCAGAGAGGTCAGAGGAAAAAATTTGGAACCTAAAGCTGGTACTTAAACGTTACATTTCAAGATATCTAGTGGTAGTCCCCGTTGATTTCAAGAAAGCTTATGTATGATCCAACCACCCGAGAGCTATTGAATATTTTAAAAGAATTTAGAGCAGGTGTTTAGACAATGGAAATCATTAAGGAAGCATTAACACAAACCCGATCGAAAGTAAAATTTCTAGGAGAAGTTTCCGAAGAGTTTGAAAATAAAACTGGTATTATACAGAGTGACGGACTGTCACCTGTAAGCAGTAGAAAGATATTAGAGAATGGGAAATGGAACTCGCCAAGATAGGTTAGTGAACCATGCACCCTACACATTGGAGGATCAAAGAACGGCATCAAAATCAGCTACCTTATTTTTACAGATAATCTGACAATCGTATCTAGAAACATAGAACCAGCGATACAACAAATCAACGCGTTCAAAGAACAAGAAGAAAATATTACAAATTATATATAAGCCTATTTTACAGTAATAATACAATGAAATAATAATTATTATTAGCATCATTAATTTAGCATATACCTACGCAATATTAAACATCATAAATAAGTATAAACATAAATAATTGTCTAGATCATACCTTAAAATAGTCACGAGTTTGCCCTTGTTTGCAAGGAGGGGTAAAGGGGGAAAGCATCAGTGCGCATGCGCGACTGCTTTAATAACAAACACAACAACTTATACTATACCCAGAGCATGCATACAGTGTATCGCGGAACCTTTTGTAGGTTAACTGTACGAATATAACTGTTTGTTACCGTAAACACAAATGTCAGTTTCTCGAAAACGTGGTCGAACTATTCGCAGTGCTAAACGCAATGTAATAAAATGTTGTGTAGTTGAAGCTAAGCAAAAATGCCTATCTGTGCCTCTTAACAAAAGCCGTGAGCAAGCGGCTAACTACTGTGATGTTTCTCTTTCCACAATTCGAAAAATAAAGAAGGAAATTAAGGACGTGAAGAAGTTATTCTTTAACAGTTTTGTTGACACCTGGTAAAAAAAAGAAAACGGTTAGGTAGATACTAGAGAGACTGACAATGAAAACGCCGATGACAGCAATAGTAAAGAAGGCGATTCATTCGTAATTACAGTGAATCAAACATTTCTAGTAAGTAATTAAGCTATAGGCAATATTACAGGTCATATTTATTTCTTATAAGGTTTATGAAGAAAACATTTTCTCGGAATAAACCACAGCTTAGAAAATGTATCTAGAAACTGCACGGTAGTGAAATGTACGAGTAGTGTTTCACTGTTGAGGTTGGTAGCACTGTCCAATATTCACTTCCCTTCCTCACAGCCCATCCATACGGGAAAGGCAATCTCGTGACTTCGGTATCTATACTAAAAAATGTAGGTTTCTTATTTTCCACAACTTTGATTAAATACACTTTTCCCCTAAATTGCATATTGAGGCCGTAATCTTAAAAAAAAACATATTTTAGCACGAGAGCACAGCCTTCCCATCACATTTCAGCAGACATGGCGCTATATTGTAAAACATAACAAAATTAGTAAATAAAGCGATTTAAAAAAGTTGTAGAAACCATTTTCGAGAAAATCGCACGAATAAACTAATACTGTACCGATTTTGACGAAAATATTTGTGTCGCGTCCCCAGGGGTACCTAACTTAAGTTCAAAGTTTAAATTTTGTACGTTATTCCATTCTTGAGATATTTTGTTCACACACAGACACATAGACCAATCTATAAAAAAATAAGTTTTTTGGGCTCAGGGGGTCTGAAAACTTGTATTTTCGTTGAAAACTCGATTTTTAAAAAATCGACATGAAAACAATATTTTTTCTCAACATATTCATATGAATACAGCATGGTATATAAGGAACAATGAAATACATGAATACCTCAATGTACCCCAAGTTCGAGATGAAAATACAACTGTTTAGTATGATGTAATACCAAAGACTTCTAAATTGTCATAAAAACATTTTAGCAATTAACCTCCTGGAAAATAGTCAGACAACCAGACGACTCAAAAGAATCCATGTTTTAGATTTGTAAATAATTTTTCTTCTAAATTGTATAGTTATTCTAAATGTAAAAAAAATTACTTTTTTATTCTGTTAATGTAAATAAGCTTCAATCTATCTATATTTTTGCTTTAATTTTTTTTCTTTCTTTATAACTTTTAAACTTAACTTATAACTTATAACTTTTATAAGAAGTGAGGACATAAGAGAGGAACTACAGGTTGTTAGCGTACATGAGAGAATCTTAAAGTACAAGGAAAGATGGAACAAACATCTGAACAGAATGACTGATGGAAGAATACCGAAGCAGATGTGAGAATATAAACCACAAGGCAGAAGAGCTCTGGGTAGACCGAGGAAAAGATGAAGCTGAAGAGAGTGATGTCGGAACAGGCCAAGGCCTAAACCGTGAAGAGAAGAAGAAGAAGAAGAAGAAGGAGACTTTTAATGTTTTAAATTCGTTCAGTGTTGTTTTTAAGTTAAGTCAGTGTATATACTTTTATGAACTTTTTAATTTGTGTAATGTAATAAAAACTTCTAAGTTAGTATTTTTTTAGGAGGACCATCACTGGGTGGCCTCCTCTCTTGTCATACTTATTTCATAATCATTTACTTATAGTTACTTAGATAACTGATTGTAATAATAAATATAATGTTTAACAAAAAAAAAATCTGGTGTGAAACACTCAAACAACTTTCTCTTGCCAATGCAAATTATTAACAATAAAACTAACATTAGTAATAAAACATTAGAAGTAAACAAAAAACTAACCTCAATAAAAATAACGTAATTTTAATCATGAGTAAAAGACGCAAAATGAAAATCAACCTCAGTTTGGCTTAAAAATACGGAAAATCACTTTTTCACGCTAAACTTTTTCTGTGAAGAAAAATGCTTTAAATAAAAGTTGTAGATCTTTTAATTTCCTATAAATTTGATTATAGACACTTTTGTCTTAAAACGCATACTAAGGCCGAAATCTTATAATATCAATTTTTCACACGATTTCGTGAGAAAAAACAGAAAATTGCAAATTACCACTTAACTAAGCGTAATACAAGAACATATTTGAAATAAAAGTTGTAGGATTTTACATTCTCTACAACTTTAATCATATAAAGTTTTGCGCTTAAATGCATATTAAAGCCGCAATCATAAAAAAACAATGTTTTCACATGAAAACAGCCTCACCAAGAATTTCAGCAAACATGCCGCCTACCCGATCTTGTAGAGCATAAAGAATGCAGTGAACCAGGCGGTTTTTAAAAAAATCGTAGGTCCAGTTTTTGAAAAAATCGCAAAAAAGTGAAAAATTACACGAATAAACTACTACATCCGGTTGACCGATTTTGATGAAAATGTTCGTGTCGGGTCCGGTAGTGGCATGTAACTTAAGTTTCAAGTTTCAAGTTCGTACGATGTTCCGTTCTTGAGATATTCTGTTCACGCCCACACACACACAGACACACAGACCAATCGCTAATAACATGTTTTTTGGGTTCAGGGGTCTGAAAACGTGTAGATCCGGTGAAAACTTGATTTCGAAAAATCGACATGAAAACAATACTTTCCTTCCTATATATGTTGATGTTTAGGTCATCAGCCGAATGGCTGGTTTGAACCTGTAGAAGTTTTACTAAGTAAAACGAGGAGTGAGGTGGTTTACCATTGCCTTCCTCACTGAGTGGAAAAGTACGCTTATCAGCATGCCGGGCCCTCAGAAAAGCACATATTTTTCACTCTGCAAATGACACCTTCACTTCATTCACCACAGGGTCTGGCTGTATAGTAAAATTCATTACTTTCAGAGGAGGTAACTCTGACTAGTGTCTTTAACACCTCTACCTCTTCTGTTCTTAAATGATTCAGTCATTTTATTGGCTGACCATGCGATAAGAAACAGAACTATTTATTTTAGCCCTGCAACGAACAGATTGAGTGTAAATAATTTGACACTCCACCTGTCTGTTATGGGCAGATATATTCATATAGACAAGAGAAAGTAAAAATATTCATATGGGGCAATAGAAAGTAAAAACGTGAACAAGAAATGAATTGTAACAACGGTAACACGGAACTCCCTTTTATGTCATGTTATATGTTCGCTACTCTAAACAGAAGATTATTTCTAAGAGAGAAATTATGGTAATAATTGACTTCTTGCTGTACAATAATAATAATTGAATGAATAAGACTATAAATTATTCGTAAATAAATCACCCTATAAATAGCTGTAATTGTGTTGTAATTATATTATCAGCACAAGAAGAAATTTATTTATTAATTTAATAATTTTTATAACTATTAATTTTATAGATAAACGCAAATTTAAAAAATGTAAACAAATTAGTTTATTTTCATTTAATTATCAGAGATATATTTTTTGTACATTTGCTCAGCAACTATCTTAAATTTTATCAAAAGTGGTATCAACATGCTGTTTTGTTATTCTGCATAAGATTTATAATAATCAGTTGCAATTTATACCGTAGTTCATTTTAGTTATTTTATTAGAATTTTAATTTGCAATTACAGTTTTTTGACAGTTAATTATTGGATTATTTTAATTTTTAAATAATTGATCTTGATGGAGTTTAACGATGAATATTTGATTCCACATTTTGCGATTGTGAAATTGTTCTTGTGTTAAATGATCGGACATAAAAATTGGCTGGTTCGTTCGTGAAATGAATACCTAGAAGATCTTTGCCGAAGAATCAGGAAACTAATGTTTGTTTTTCTGAGAATACTCTATCAAAAATTGAAAATTGTGTATTTTCCACCGTCCAATCAATAATCAGTTACGGAATACTGAGATGGGGCAGAAGGTGAGGCTTAAGGTGAGACTGTCGATGGTTTTGACTGAAAATTTTGATTTTCGGTGTTTTTATATTTTGCAGTACTTCAGGCCTAGATCTACCAGAAAGACATTAAATTACGTAAAAAAATTATTTTAATGAAACAATTAAGTATTTAGCAGGTTTACTGAGCAAAATTATCATAATACCAAGAACGATTCTTTTCGTAATTTTATACTTCTCGTTTTAGTGTAAAGAAAATTTCAGTTCTTTAACATATCTGCACACTGTTTTTAAAATTCTCAAAACTGTTGGTTCAGCTTTCTAACCAACTGTTGATGGGAAATTTGCATGTTTGTGTACATTTTGTTTTTGATTTGTGCATTTTTGTTTTATGTCTGTTCCCAGAAATTTAGATTTTTAACATTTAGGTAAATTTTTCTCGGAAACCATTAAACCTATCTTGTAGAAATTTTTACCAGTTATATATTCTTCTTGTACATGCACGTACACTGGCATTTTTATTACTTCCTCAGATGCTCCTAAAATTAGTAATATGCAAAAACACGTAGAAAGAAATTTGTAAAAATTCTGTGTTATTTGTTATTTTATTTTTAATTGTATGGTCCTACAGATTAAATTGAAAAAAATGCCAGTAGCTAGAAAAACCCAACATCGATAAGTTTTTAAAGTTTCATTTTCTTATCTTTAACCAATCCTATGAAAAATGTACCTAAAAATTGCAAATTTAACATTGGCGGGATACAAAGTACAGTCTCACCTTATCAATCTTATTTAAACCCCTGGAGAAAATACAAAAGCTAATTTTGTAACCCGCTCTATACTTCTGAGCAGTTGATCAAAGATATTCAAGTACCAGACGTTCATCAACTTTAAGCCTACAAAATAATTATACAGGCGCACAAAACCGCAATGAACTTCCGAAACCGACCCATAATTACAGTGCAAAAACGCAATTATCCGATTCCTTCACACATGGCTAAAAAAACGCTACTCTAAAGACACTTTTGTAACTTATATTGTAAACTGTACAACCTGCTTAATCAAAATTAAAAAATCTGATGTGAAACACTCACACAACTTTCTCTTGCCAATGCAAATAATTAACAATATAACCTAACATTAGTAATAAAACATTAGAAATAACAAAAAACTAACCTCAATAAACATAACCTAATTTTCATCATGAGTGAAAGACGCAAAATGAAAATCTACCTTAGTTTGGCTTAAAAATACAGAAAATTGTCTTTCACGCTAAACTAGGCTCTGTAGAGAAAAATGCTTTAAATAAAAGTTGTAGATCTTTTAATTTACTACAAATTTGATTATACACTTATATCGTAAAATGCATTCTAACGTTAAAACTTTTTTAAAAATTAATATTTTTACACGATTTCTTGAGAAAAAAACATAAATTCGCTAATTACCGCTAAACTAAGCGTTGAACAAAAAAATGTTTGAAATAAAAGTTACATTTACATTTAAACCTAATGTAAGGTTATTCATTCGTAAATAATGTTTGCGAAATACATTATTACTATTATGTTTATAATTTATGGAAGTAATGATAGACGTTGCAAATAAACGTGCATTTATCGAATATTCTTTGCACTCTAAGGATTATGATTGTAATCTAAAACTTCAATTTTCTTTAAGCAGACGTTTACGAAATTTTAAGTAGATATACGAGTAGTAAAGTTACGGGATGGTGAAAATGACACGCAACGAAAACTTAGCAAGTTTGTGGCCCCGAAAATTACAGTTTAGTGTTGGGCTGCTGATAAAAGCAGAGTACCAAGTTTCTGAAAAGAAAATTGTTGCGAATAGTGTTGGGTCGAAACAGGGGTTTCTCTTCTTAATAATATTTGCAGTTAAATACGGTTTTTTGACAGTTTATTATTTGGATATTTTATTAATCATAGTAAGTCTGCATCTAGCTCGTTATCAAATTTACTGGCTCCACTTTTTGCAAATTGACTTGCTCAATATTTACCATTTTAGAGCTTCTTAATTATGCCTCAGTGTAAGTACTGAAGGGTAACAAAGTATTACTTCACATTATTACTATCTTTTGCTCTATATGAATGCTTAGGGAAGGAAAGTATTGTATTTATGTTGATTTTTTAAAATCGAGTTTTCACCCGAAATACACGTTTTCAAGCCCCTAAACCCCAAAAACATGTTTTAGCGATTAGTCAAACTATGTTTGAGTGAGCACGCGCATGCGTGTGTGTATCTGTGTGTGTGTGTGTGTGTGTGTGTGTGTGAGGAGAGAAATTGTTCAAGAACGGAATATCGTACAAAGTAGAAACTTGGAACTTAATTTAGGTACCACAAGGGGACTCAACACAAAGGTTTTCATAAAAATTGATCAACCAGAAGTATAGTTTATTTTTTAGCATTGGCGTAGTTGGTAACGTGCTCACCTCTCATCATGCGGTCTTGGGTTCGAATCCCATTCAGGCAAGGCATATTTTCATACGTTACAAAAAATCATTTCATCCTACACCGTCTGCATTAGCAGAAATTGCAGAACAGTCGGTCGTTAAACAAAAAAAAAAATTTCACTTTTTGCAATTTTCTCAAAAACGGCTCACACATTTCTTTTAAAAAACCCCCCATTTATTACTATTTTTATGCTCTTTAAGAAAGGATAAGCGCCATGTCTGCTGAAATTATTGGGGGACTGTGCTCTCGTGGTAAAAAATGTGTATTTTTAACATTGCAGCCTTAATATGCATTCTAGAGAAAAAGTGTATAAGTAAAGTTAAAAAACCTACAACCTTTATTTCAAACATTTATTTCACACAACGCTTGATTAGCGTCAGTTGCTGTTTTCTGTATTTGGTAATTTAAATCGGGGAAAAATTGGATTTTTTAACATTGCAAACTTAATACGCATATCACAACGAAAGTGTATAGTCAAAGTTATAGGAAATGAAAATCTTATAACTTTTATTTCATGCTGTTTTTTCTAAATAGCTTAGTTTAGCGTCAATTAGTGATTTTCCGTATTTTTAAGTTGAATAGAGGTTGATTTTCATTTTGCATCATTCACTCGTAAATAATTTTACGATATTTAAAATTAGGACCATTAAAATTAGGTTATTTTTTTATATTACATTGTTTAGCCTACTCATGGACAGGTTATATTGGTCATTATTTACATTGGCAAGAGAAAGTCCTGTGAGTATTTTACACAGAGTTTTTTTTACTTAATACCGATACAGAAATATTAACTGTACGAGAAAAGATCATTAAACTCGGTAAGCTACGTTCAATCGGAACTAGTGACTAGGTGAGTCGTAGGAGACTAATCCATCGGACCTGGTACAGGCGAATGAATACCACACTATACTAACGGGTGATTCAAAAAGAGCGCCGATTTTTAAACGGCTGGTAAATTTTTGTTTATCGGTTGGCAACATTGTTAGACCTCATTTCTATTTCGGAGAACATTCCGATTGACGATTCAGTTGTAGTTTCTCTTGTTCGCAGTGTAGTACTCTCGCAGTCTGTGTCTAACCATGGAGAAGTTTACTATTGCACAACGAGTGTTAATCGTCAAAACATTTTACCAGAGTGGAGAGAGTTATGCGGCTACTGTCAGGCGACTTCGCGGTACTCTAGGACGTAATGAAGCACCGAATGAATCAACAGTTCGCAGGCTCATGAAAAAGTTTTTTGAGACGGGTTCAACAGTCGACCTTAAAAGTTCTGGACGTCGTCGTTCTGGCCGAACTGAGCTGAACGTTGCGTTGGTTCGTGACAGTGTGGCTGTTAGCCCAGCAAAATCAATACGTCGCCGTTCTCAACAATTGGGTTTACGATGTTCTTCTGTACGGAGAATTTTTCGGTACGATCTCCAATATCACCCGTATAAAATTCAGTTGCTGCACGAGAAACAATGTTGTTGCTCCGTGAACGGTTCCAGGATCGCATCATTTCTCGTAATTCCGACCATCAATGGCCACCAAGGTCGTGTGACTTGACGCCTTGTGACTTTCATCTTTGGGGGTCATCTGAAGTCATTGGTGTATCCCAATAAACCCCGAAACATCAATGACTTGAAGGAGGAAATTCGACGGGTTATCGGGCAAATGGAAGTCGAAACTTGTCGTGCAGTAATATCCAATTTCATGGACAGAGTTGATGCGTGCCAGCGCGGTAGAGGAGGACACATGCATGACATCATTTTTCATACATGAAATCGGAAGGTAAGATGAACTTGTTGATGTATTTATTTTCAGTTTTTCAATAAAATAAATCTCTTAATTTGATATATCAAAACCGGCGCTCTTTTTGAATCACCCTATATTTGTTCAAGGGTGATGAGCTCTGAATGTATGCATTGCCCCCCACCCACTTTATAGCTAGCCAATCACTTGCCGGCAACGTTGCCAATACTTGCTCTTGTAGCTCTGTTAAATATTTCGTCAGCCATTGTTTTGGTCTTTCAATGACAATATTACCTCTAAACATACAATCAGCTGATTATATTATAAAGTATTGCATGTTAACGCGCTCTATAATCGATGTGTTCAGTACGAAATGCAAGACGAGAGTGAACTATTGCGCCTCTTATACGCATGCGCGCGTAATGTTTGTCAGGTACAATCTGACAACGCAGGCAAACGTTCCGATTAGTCTAAATGTGTGGAACAGCAGAGCTCATCAACCGTGAAAAGCATATTAGGATTACAACTGCCACTGTTGTCTTTACACTATTCATACAGCCGATCGACTGGACTGTTCGGCTTTATTCGGCGTGCAATAAGCACGTACTTAAAGGACTTAATAACACTGATAATAGTAGTTAAACACTGTTTGCATTCACAACTTCTTCTTAATTATGTTTTGTGTAAACTTTCTACCCTACATGTTTTAAAAATCATATGCACATAATTCCTACTACAGGTAATGCAGTAAATAATATTAAATACAAACATTTCTCCACATTATTTTCATTGTCTTGTTAGATTACTTTAGTTCTTCAGTAACATTCGAGAAATCAGTAACTTGTATATGACACAGAATGTACCGGGTGGTTTTGCTACGTACATGAAATTTGTGGAGCGGGGTTTGGTTATTAGTTATAGATGGGAGCTCACTTGATTGCTAGCGTAAGGAATGCGGTTGGAGAGGATTGTTTGTACAATTCCCCTCCTCCTATAAACTAGTAGTAGTAATAATACCATTAGTATGTGCTCTTCTAAAAATATTACTCACAAACGATTTCGAATAACTGTAGTACTAGGCCCCCTTGCACTTTTCCCCGCACTAGCAAACAAGTCAGCTCCCTACTATAGGTGCAGCAGATAGATGGTTTAATTTTGTGTCTGATTAAGTCAGTCCTTTTGGGGTTTAGCAATGAGGAGATTGAAAAATTTAAGGTTAACTTATAGGAGCTAGTAGCTATTTTAGGAATGGGAACGTCGGGAAGCCAAGATGACGTGAAGCAGAAGAAGAGATATCCAAGATTTAAGGAGAATTACTAGTACTTAGTAGAACTAATTTAGTTTGTCATACAAGTTCTAAGTTTGATTTTAAATTAACTGCGCATAAGGTTGGCTATATTTTTCAAATAGGTCAGGAACTATAGAGATTGTAAAAATTGAAATTTGCATAATTAAATATTATAATCAAATCAGTTAACGTACCTACGTTTTCATCTCGTATTCGATTGAAAGAGTCCAGTAAATAATTTCCTCTTAATCGGTTATTTGCGTATCAAGAAAACTTTTGGTGGAGAAAATTTGAAGAAAGTTTTCAATTGGTTCCGAAAAAAAACAAGAAAAGTAAATAGCTGCTAGATGCAAGGCAAGACTAAGGGTGAGTAATTAAAATTTCCCGACCAAAATTGTGAATCTTCTCCTTAGTTCGGGCAGCGGTGTGAAGACATGGAGGAGAAAAATTTGGGACGAAAGTTTCCTGCGTCATCATCTCGATTAAGTGAGCGTTTTACAGTAAACGTCACTGTAATTTTGTTGTCCCACATTTCATGAAATCAACCAAAAGAACGTTATTTTCAACCCAAGAAACGGTAACTACCATTTTCCGAGATTTTTTTGAATTTATTTTGGTTTTGGTGAAGTTGAACGACGTTTTTGCTTCGACTGTTGTTTTGTTGTTGCACCGGTGTAGGGTACCTATATCGCGTCGCATGTAACAATGTGGGAAAAAAATGGGAGGAACTGTCATTGTCAACTGGTTCAATTTTGAGGCAACGAACTTATAACATTGGAAAAGCTCTACATGGGCAGAAGGGTTAAAGAAGCTAGTGCAGCGTTACGAACAGTGCTTAAAAGTTAATGGCGATTATGCAGAAACGTGAAGTAGATTTGTAGGAAACAAAAACCGCAAATAAAAACTATTTATCCCAATTTTCTTTGTTATAACCAAACGTTTTTTACTTTACAAATAGTCGTTCCATTGTATTTACTAGTGTTACTTACTAGTGTTTCCATTGTATTTTGATAAATAAAAAGGCTTATTAAAGTACTGTAAAGTATGCGTAAATGCAATTTTAAATAATCAAGTCAATAGATTATAATTTAAAAAGAATGTTACATACTTACGCACGTAATATAATGAATTACAATTATGGTTATGTAACGCTATTAGAATATAAAAATAGCATTACGAAGGATAATAAAAATATTATATAATTGAATATAAGTAAATAATGCGGGTCAGATGCGTAAAAATGACCTTTTTTATTTGAATCTATTCTGTTATATGAATACATGCTAAAATTTTGGCAACATGTCAGATCGGAAGTCGGACATAACTGCAGAAAGAGGTAAACTCTTTGCTTACTTTAGCTGACAATTTTGTTTATTAGTTGAACGGGAGGTGTGGAAATCCGACATGAAACTTTGAACCTTTCAGTTTTATATGAATTTAGATTAACTGACATTTTATTAACGCATATACAAAATAGCGAGCGACGGTTTTATCCAATTAAGATAAAATAAACTAATAATAATTATTATTAATAATCATTTAATGCCCTTGATCTCTTTTAATGTCTCGAACCGATGATGTTTGATTTTATGGTCGTAACTTGTAAACGATAAAAAAGGTCATCCATTTAGGGCAACCTTTCTTCATAATGAACATGTATTGGAATACGCACACAAGAGAAATTTATGAAGAAGCAATATTTAAATTTTATTATTTTAAAATAACAATCGATACTTCTCAAAAATTTGTATATTTTATAGATAATATAATTGGACCGAATGTAATGAGTCCCTTCACTTCTAACAATATGATTCGTCCTCCGCCTTCTTCCCACTTGTTGCCGAACAAATTTAAATAAAATTTGTAGATGTTATACTTATCACACCAAGGAATGTTTATTATATTAAAATACATGAAGTTATTTGTGTCGCAATATTTTTTTAACTTGCAGAACAACTTTTTCTACATAATTGAACGGGTGGATATTTCAACATAAGTTGAGATGCGTACGCGGAATTATTTGTTTTGTTTAGTTTACTATAAAAAATTTATTTAAAGAATATTTTTTTATTAAATTATTTAATATTTTTTAATTTGGAGCCATTTTAGATTAAGTTAAGCAAGCACGGAGGTTGGCTTTTAATCTTTTCATATTTTTCTTTATTAGGTAAATTAAATTATTCCACAGAATTTGCACTTTGAAAATGTTTATTAGATTTTGATATTTTGTAGTGTGTTGTTGTTTAGGTCATCAGCCAAAAAGCTGGTTTAAAACTGTAGAGGTTTAACTATGTAAAACGAGGAGTGAGGTGGTTTACATTTGCCTTCCTCACTGAATGGAAAAATACGCTTATCAGCATGCCGGGCCCTCTGAAAAGCACATATTTTCCACTCTGCAAATGACACCTTCACTTCATTCACCACAGGGTCTAGCTGTATAATGAAATTCATTACTTTCAGAGGAGATAACTCTGATTAGTGTCTTTTATACCTTTACCTCTTCTGTTCTTAAATGATCCAGTCATTTAATTGGCTAAATATGAGATAAGAAGCAGAACTATTTATTTTAGCCCTGCAACAAACAGATTAAAAGTAAATAGTTTGACTCACCACCAGTCTGTTATGGGCAGATTATTTTAGTGTATAAATAACTTACTTTTAATAATTTTTCGAGTTTGCTTATTTTTCGTCGTGGAATAAGGTTTGAGGTTAACATTTTTGAACATGCTTAGCTTAAAAACTATTGTTACAAGATCAGTAAAATTTATAAATATTTTAAGGATGATTTTGAGTTAAATTCAGTTTTAAAATTGGTCTTTACATTAATTTTATTAACAGCTGTATTTTGCTACAAAAAAAATAGTAAATAAGTTGACTTATAAATAAAAACACTGTACACTAAGGAATTATAATATTTGGCTGTCTTGGTCAAGGGTCTTGTACAGTTTTCCTTGAAGCACTCCAACTGAATGCTAGATCAGTCTCTCTTTTGCGTTCTGCGCAGTAAGTATAATTTTCCAATTATCTGATTTTTGACTGGTCATATATTGTAATATAAACTTTTTTTCTTTCTCTTGCCTATATGAATATATAGAAAGGAAAGTATTACTTTCATGTCGATTTTTCGAAATCAAGTTTTCACCGGATCTACACGTTTTCAGACCCCCTGAACCCAAAAAACATGATTTTAGCGATTGGTCTGTGTGTGTGTGTGAACAGAATATCTCAAAAACAAAACATCGTACGAACTTGAAACTTGAAACTTAAGTTAGATACCACTACCGGATTGGACACGAACATTTCCATCGAAATCGGTCAACTGGAAGTAGTAGTTTATTCGTGTAATTTTTCACTTTTTCGCGATTTTTTTTTAACAATTCACAAAATTTAGGGAGCCTAGGAGCTTTTATCACATTCTTCTTAAAACCACATTTTTGTTACCTGGTACCTCCATCCACTAACATCTTTAATTGTTGTAATGACGTAATCTATCCACTCGTTTGGCAGTAAAGTTTCATGGGTTGACTGAATTATATTTAAATAATAAAAGTAAATAACTTTCAAATTAAGAATATTGTTTCAAATAAATTTAAGATATTGTTCTGTGACCAAATTTAAAATCAGAAAAAAATTGGTAGAGGATTAGCGATAAGAAAATTATATTTTATGTTTATAAGTTTATTTTTAAATCAAATAACAGAAAATCTGTTGTGAAACACTCACACAACTTTCTCTTGCCAATGCAAATAATTACCATTAAACCTAACATTAGTAACAAAACATTAGAAATAAACAAAAAACTAACCTCAATAAACATAACCTAATTTTAATCATATATGAAAGACGCAAAATGAAAATCGATCTCAGTTTGCCTTAAAAATACGGAAAATCATTATTTCACGCTAAACTAGGCTCTGTAGATTGAAATGCTCTAAATTAAAGTTGTAGATCTTTTAATTTCCTATAAATTTGATTATATACACTTTTGTCGTAAAATGCACACTAAGGCCGAAATCTTAAGAAAATAAATTTTTCACACGTCTTCGTGAGAAAAAAAACAGAAAATTGCTAATTACCGCTAAACTAAGCGTTATACAAAAAATGTTGGCAATAAAAGTTGTCGGATTTGAAATTCTCTACAACTTTTATTATATGAATTTTTCAAGCGTTATACAAACGTTATATGCATACAAGCGTTACATGCATAACTAAGCGTTATACAAAAAAATGTTTGGAATAAAAGTTGTAGAATTTTGAATTCTCTACATTTTTTATCACATAAATTTTTGCGCTAAAATGCATAATAAAGCCGTAATCTTAGAAAAACAACTTTCTTACGTGAAAACAGCCTCACCAAGAATTTCAGTCAACATGGCGCCTACCCTATCTTGTAGAGCATAAAATTTAACAAACCAGAAGATTTTTAAAAAAATCGTAGGACCAGTTTTTGAGAAAATTACAAAAAAGTGAAAAATTACACGAATAAACTACTACTTCCGGTTGACCGATTTTGATGAAACAGTTTGTGTCGGGTCCGGTAGTGGTATGTAACTAAAGTTTCAAGTGTCAAGCTCGTATGATGTTCTGTTCTTGAGATATTCTGTTCACACACACACACACACACACACACACACACACACACACATCGTTAAAAACATGTTTTTTGGGTTCAGGGGGTCTGAAAACGTGTAGATCCGGTGAAAACTCGATTTCGAAAAATCGACATGAAAACAATACTTTCCTTCCTGTACATTCATATAGGCAAGAGAAAGTAAAAATAATGTAGGAATTGAATAAACATAACAGGTTGGTATGATTGACTCAGATTCTTAATGTAACCGCTTAAGTTTACTTAACTTGACCGCGCTAAGCCTACACATTAAGAAGGCCAATGCCATCCTTAATTCATTGATATATTTGTTTAAGAAATTTCACATTAAAAATACTACTAAACACTTTAAGTCCTACACTAAATCAAGCCCATCATATTAGTAGGACTATATACGTAAGTAAACACGCACGCATACGCCCGCATGCAAAAGGAAAAAACTTGAAAGACTTTCATTGTATCTCAAGTTGTGTTATGTTGTGGGTGAAGTTGCTTAAAGGTGTATTTGACCTTGAAATACACACACACACACACACACACACACACACACACACACACACACACTGTGATACGTGTCTTTAAAACATCTTGACAATGCATCTCCTACGCTATTTTTTTTTTATTATTATTATTATTTTTGTATTTCATAACTACACTACAATGTTTAATTATATCAGATCCAGTACCAGTTTAATAAAGTATAAAATACCACATTTTTAGTTCATTCCACAAAACTGAGATAGTTCGAATCACCGAGAATCCAAATAAATACATATAAATATACATAATAAAGACGCATAGAATAAAATAGATTTAACATATAACCACGAAACCACACAATTATCAAAAAAAACAACCACAAAATCCCTGCGACACCAAATCAAACTCATTTTTACCATTACCATCTCCTGCAAGAGCTCCCGATAAAAAATTCAGTGAGATATTTAAAGTTATGTCACCACCACCCCTTCAAATTAATCATTTACTGTGTTGCCGGTCTTCAATTCTTCTTCCGGCCTTTGTCGGCACGGTAGGCCCTTTGGCGGTGTACCGACAAACTTTTCGGCTGCGCACCGACAGAGGCCTTTGTCATCAAGGTCGAGCCAGTAACCGCCTCCTACCACAACGCTCTGGGCGTCTATAAAACGAGCACTCCACTGAGCCAAGATTCAATTCCGATCCAGACACAGAGAGATTGAACTCCGATCCAGACAGCAGATAAGACGTCCACCACGGCACATGGCTACAGGACTCCAGCAGAGACTAATCGACGACCCCGCAAGAGAGAAGATGATGCTTCCGCTCGCCGACCCGTCACCGTAAGCCGTCGACCGGACTGTCATCACCCGCTGCCGCGAGCGATGCCCACAGCGGTCCCTCGACCGAGCCTTACGCCCACCGGACCCGACGAAGCAGCCATCGACCCACTACTTCGAGGAGAGAAGATGATGACTTCGCTGGACGACACGCCGTGTCACCCAGCCTCTCGACCACTATGACGACTACGACCGACGCTTCTCCACGACGACCACAGCTTAAACAGCCCTTTTCAGGGCCACCAAACAAATAGGGTTTGCCACTTAATGTCGCCATCCGGTGACAGTTAACATCCTAGAAACCTATCCAGATTACAGTCCCTCCATATGGGTTAGAAGAAGAGGAACTGCTTATTTTTGGACTTTGGGTGCTACCTCCAGCCTGCATCTAAACAGCCAACAATATCACACTAGAATCCTATTATTCCTAAAATGTACCATTAAAAACTTTAAATTACCCACATTTCCCCTACAAAAACATATATTTTCGCTCCATAAACCACCATCTTCAAATTTTACTCTTCAATATCACTTCTATTATGTGGACCCCACTCCGATTTCCGCTGATTTCTTCCAATTTTACGCTACACAAACACACGAAACGATTAGAACTCAGGAAATAATACCCAACCCTGTCCGTCAGGTAAAACGTGAGCTTTCTGAGGATGAAATCGGAGAAAATCGGAGTGGCAATCACATAATAAAAGAGTACGCACTTCTCTTAGAACTTTCTTATCCATTTAAACACTTCAGCCATTAAAAATCTGAATCGTACATTGTATCATCCGATGGGAATAATTAGAGTACGGTATTTCAATAATACCGGACAATGCTTTTCATTAGAGGTTTTTTTAAGAAATACTTAACACGGTTTTGCAGATAAAGATAAATGTTTAATAAAAAAAACTGATGTTATTCTACAAGATAATTCCGTGCATTCTGGAGGAATGTGTTAAATGATCTGAACACCTTTATTCACTATAAAACAGAAAATTAAGCAGTACATTGTCCCTCAATCCACTAGTACTTTCTTGAACTATAGTTAAAAAGCAGTGGTCATCGACTAAATTTGATAAAGGTCCGTTTAAAATTTTGATGAGACTGCCACGGTCTGGCCAACTTTTTACTTAGGCCTACCTTTCCGACTGCAAAAATTTATAAATGACAATTATCTTAATACTGATTGTTGATTTCGAAAAGGTTTGAGCAATAAAATGTAACAACAGTTTCAAACTACTGTAGGTCCGCGTACAAAAGTTGAAGACTTTTGTATTTTGTAGCGTGGGGCTATCACGAGTTGCTTTTAGCCTAATCGCGGCCATTAAACTTTTCCAGCAAGTATCAACTTTCTTCAGAGAAACTTGGGTATACGATGTGTTGATATCACCAGCTGCTCTCAGCATGCACGCAGCCTAAACGTGAAAAAATTCACCTCACACGAAAATAAAATCTCCATGTATTGAAACAATTGGCCGCCTCCTTAGCGTAGTGACTAATGCGCCGGCCTACAAAGCGGAAAATCCCGGGTTCGATTCCCGGCTAGAGTCTGGAAATTTTAAACCCACAATCGTCGCTAATGATCAAGCTGTTGATGCGACTTTAAATAAATTTAAAAAATATATATATACTGTAATATTTTCTAGAGATTGTCCACAAAAAATGAGACTACGTGGCAGTCCGGACGCGGAGCACTGCTATAGAGTATTTCATGTCATCTACACAACTAAGTTGCTAATGTTGCCATAAATAAGAAAAACATTTTAATTTTCATTATATGTATTGTAGTATTTTATTATAATTGTACAACTAATAAATTATTATTGTATCTAATATTATTTTATTTGTATTAGAATTTATTATTGTCTTTTATTATTATTTTCGGTAATAAATTCAATTTAAAAATTGATGTTTGAACAAAACACCTTAAATGATAAAATCTGACGTCAAGAACAATGCACGTTCTCTTTTCCTCTTTTACTTTTTGTTTGACGTCTGTAACGTTTTCGTTTCGTTTTCACTTTTAGCTTTCACTCTTTGTTTGACGTCAGTAACGTCCCCGTTTCACTTTCACTTTTAGCTTCACATTTTGTTTGTCAAAAATATTATGCTTTCTCTTATCGCTTTTATTTTTAAAGTTCACTTATGTTTGACACACAAACATGAGGTGATTTTTTAAAAAAATCACCTCAAAGTTTATGTTTGAACATTCCACTTTTAACTTTTACCTTCTCTTTTAGGTTTATATCTTTATTTTCAATTTTGTTGTTTTGTGCGTTTCTTAAATTATTTTGATGCTAGTATTTCGATTTAAGTAATGGAAAGTTAATTTCTTTTGTTGCCAGTAAGAACTTTGAGATTAATTTTATCCCATTTTCTTAAACAGCAAGGCATCATGACGATTTCCCTGTGAAAAATAGGTTGTTTCTATTTTATTCCCGTACTATTCATCCTTAATGCACTTAAAGGTGCACATAAAAATGTGCACCTTAGTATACACATAAAAATTTGATAATTAAATACCGGAGAAATCTCATTAAACAATCTCAAGAACTCAGCTTTTTTTCCTCTTGTCTATAAGAATAAAGAGAAAGGAAAGTATTGTTTTTTTCATGTTAATTTTTTGAAAACGAGTTTCCACTGACTATTCACGTTTTCAGACCCCTTAACCCCAAAAACATATTTTTAGCGATAGGCCTATGTATGTGTGAGAACTGAATATCTCAAGATCAGTATGAAGTTGGAACTTAAAACGTAAGGTAGATACCACTAAAGAACCTGACATGAACATTTTCATCAAAATCGGTAACCGGAAGTATTAGTTTATTCGTGTCACTTTTCAATTTTTTGCGATTTTCTCAAAAATGGCTATTACAATTTTTTTTAAAAATCACCTCATTTACTATATTTTTGTGTTCTACAAGATAGCGTAGGCGCCATGTCTGCTGAAATTCTTGGGGAGGCTGTGCTATCGTAGAAAAAAATTGTATTTTTACGATTGCGGCCTTAATATGCATTTAAGCGCAAAAATGTATACAATAATAGTTGTAAAAAATTTGAAAACCTTCAACTTTTATTTCAAACATTTTTAGCGGTAAATTGTGATTTTCTGTTTTGTCCATGAAAATCTATAAAAAAATGGATTTTTCAAGATTTAAGCCTTGGTATGCATTTTACGACAAAAGTGCACAGAATAAAATGTATAGTTAATTAAAATATCTACAACTATAATATTAAACATTTTTCTCTATAGAGCCTAGTTTAGCGTCAAATAGTGATTTTCTACATTATTAAGCCAAACTAAGGTTGATTTTCATTTTGCACCATTCACTCATGATTATAATTAGGTCAGTTTTTTTGTTTATTTCTAATGTTTTGTTACTAATGTTAGGTTATATTGTTAATTACTTGCATTGGCAAGAGAAAGTTGTGTGAGACTTTCACACCAGATTTTTAAATGTTACGTAGCATCTTCATCCACTCAGATTTTCATAAAAACCAACCGGTAAACAATTTGAACATAATTTGATACAGAATTTTGAACATAAATTTGAATATAAATTGATATACTTTTGATTTTAGATTTTCATTCAAAAATAACAGTAAAATAATTTATACGTTAATCGATTGTCACCAATTTAGAATTTTATTCTACACTTTTCATGATAGCTGTTATCAATCGTTCGTTTCCCTTCTAAAGTTGCTTTGAAGAAAATTACTGTTCTCTTTGTAAAGTGTCTGTGATAAACTCTTCAAACTATTTCTGTCACCAGGGACGTAGCTAAGGAGGGGTTTTGAGGGGCTTCAGCTCACTTTCAAACGGAATGCAAATTTCGTGTCAGGTTAATATGCCGTAGATCTCGGGTTTGATTCCCGGTCAGATGGGCACTTTAGCATTGCTTGTTGTCATATCACCCTTAACGTTAATAACAGTACAACTTAAAAAAACAAACATCTACAGACGAAAAACATACCAAACCAAAATTGTACGGGCCAGTCTATAACAAAACCATCTGTCAATAGGGTTATCATTTTCTTTATTGTTTCCGGCAAGTATTTCATTTATCTTTATCTCTAATAGTAAAACAGTTCGTAGTTTTATTATTTGAAAAATAAACCCAGAAATAAAATTTAACCCACATTTTATTGGTAACATGCGTTTACTCTGCTGAATTGTGATTCGATCAAACACGGTTTGATTTTGATAGAGCTTCTTGATGTTAATCACATACCACTGAAATGGTTACTCGTAAAAATAAATAGTGCCAGGGAGGAAGTTTACATTAAGTTAACCCTTTCGCTTAAGTAAACGAAAAGAAATTAAATAGGGCCACCAAAAGAATGTTTGTTAACAAAAACAATTTTGGCCTTGATCTTTTTGACCTTGACAAATTTAACCTTGAACTTTTACTGCTCTTTTATCATAATTTAATACTAATCGTACCACAATTTCTGTATTTTTAATAATAGTATATTATTAAATTTATATCTTAAAAAAATTTTCATTTTTTTATCATTTAGAACTTACCATAGTCTCTCCTCAAGTAATTACAGATAATTCAGTCAGTTGTACTGATTGACGTTTTTGTCAATGTGATAGTTTTTTTTTTTTGTTAATTGGATTCAGGAGGCTTGCAATTGGAATATAGGGCAAGTCAAGAACTTATCGACATAAATATTAAAGCTATATCAACCCGATTACTAACCTAATACATTTTACCTAATTACATTAATTATAAATTAACTTACTTAGGTTCACTTACTTAGGGCACGTGGTACCATGAGAAACGTATTTTTTTATCGCTAATCGATAGAGCAGAGTTTTCAGATGAGATTAATGTACAAGTTCGATATTCCTTTTACTGGATTTCATTTTAATTTTTAATAAAGATTTTATTAACTTTAATATGTGTCATTGCAATCTGTTCAGTTTAGAACAATAAGCAACCCCATGACCCAATAAGATGATTATGGTAATATAACGTGTAAATGAGATGTAGTCTTGTACAGATTCAGGTTAACCATTATTAAGAAAGTATGGTCAATTGAACCCGAACCATCAAAGTAGGCATACACCGGTAAACACTGTATAATAGTCAAATCCGTATAGGAGTAACTACATTGGCTAAAATTTGAACCAGGGAACTTTCGTCTCCAAAAATCAGTTGTTAAACAGCTGACTCGCGGCGACAACTTTACCACTACACCAATCCGATGAACCATAATAAAGATTGCATATGTTTTTGTTACTAAAGCATCATCCATACTTAACGAAAAGTGGCATAAATTTAAAATTTCTTAACGTATTTTCATATGCAGGGTGATTATAAATGAAATAGACACTTTCGACAGCTTCTTAAACATCAAACTATTTGAATATAGTAAATGATATAGGTTTGTAGGGAATTTTTTAAAGTTTACGTTGGTACAACTGTTGCTAGCATTTTGTTGTTGGCTGTTGTTACAACGACCAGTCTAGCAAAATGGCCGCTACTCAAGTGGAGAAAGATTATTGTATTTTTGAATTACCCAAAACAAACTCGGTTACGGTTGTGCAACGTCATTTTAGAACAAGATACAGTAAACCACCACCAACAAGGCAATCAATCTATGACTGGTATAAACATTTTGAAAACAGTGAATGTCTGTGTAAAAGGAAGATTACTGGAAGACCTTCTGTTACAGAAGAACAAATTGATAGTGTTCGTGATGTTTAAGTACCAAGTCCAGGAAAATCAACTAGATCAGCAAGTTTAGAATTGCAAATTCCTTAACCAACTGTGTGGAAAATTCTGCGGAAAGGTTTGAAAATTACACCTTAAAAAATTGCAGTTAGTAAAAAGTTTAAATACCAGTGGTAAAGTCGTACGTAAAAATTTTTGCCTGGAGATGCAACATTGTGTTGAAAATAACGACGCATTCTTTAATCGCCTAATTTTCAGTGATGAATGTAATTTTCACATAAGTGGAAAAGTTAGTAGACATAATGTTAGAAAATGGGGCACAGAAAACCCAAAAAATAACTTTACAGCATACACGCGATTCCCGTAAAGTAAAAGTCTTTTGCGCATATCTCGTGAATTTTTTTTTTGTTTAACGTCCGACTGTTCTGCAATTACTGCTAATGCAGACGGTGAAGAATGAAATGATTTTTTGTAACGTATGAAAATATGCCGTGCCTGAATGGGATTCGAACCCACGACCGCATGATGAGAGGCGAGCACGTTACCAACTGCATCTCGTGAAAAGTTTTACGGGCCGTTCTTCTTTCACGAATTGTCAGTAACCGGAGTAATTTATCTGGACATGTTAAACGAATGGCTAATACTTCAACTCCAGGAAGATAGCGATAACTTCATTTTTGTACAAGATGGAGCTCCGCCTCACTGGCATTTACAGGTCAGAAATTATCTTGATGAACGTCTTCCTCGACGATGGATTGGCCGTGCAAGTGAGGAAAACACTGTGTTTACGCCGTGGCCACCTCGTAGTCCAGACTTAACGCCCTGCGACTTTTTCTTATGGGGTATGTAAAAGACAAAGTTTTTGTACCACCGCTTCCTGTAGATATCGATGATCTAAAACAACATATCGCAAATGCTCTTGCCACAGTTGACCGTCATATGCTTAATCGTGTGTGGGAAGAATTCGACTACCTTGTTGATATCTGTCGTGTTACAAATGGTGCACACATTGAACATCTGTAAATATTTTCAATAAAAACTTAATGAATTCTTCTATATAATAATGTACGTAATTACCCTAACTTTTTTTCTATTTAGGAAATTCACAATCTGTTGGAAACAATCAGTGAATGTGATAACACTAAATTTGGAAAAATTAACATGGTAAATAAACATGAGTGGAGACACAGTCCAGTGACAGAACTCCGACGTGAATAGACAAGTGTAGCATTAAGTTCAGCATTTAGAACATTGTAATGGATAGTCAATTACAGTACTACGTTAATAGATGAGGTCCCGGCTCCATAAGCTATAAGCTATCGAAACTGTCTATTTCATTTATAATCACTCTGTATTTATAGCACGGGGTTTGCTTCAGTGTTAGAGGCCGCAACTTATGACACTGAATGAATAGACTAACTAGAATGTATTGAACACATTTTAATAAAACAACGGACTAGAGGCTTAGAGAATTACGCACAAATTATAAAAATATTTTACTGTCTCACGGAAAACAAATTCTGACAAAGGTAAACTGACCGACAATGAAATAAATTATTGTGTTATGTGCCAGTCTTATTGTTTCAATGCCATAAGACAAAACTGGCAGGACTAAGTAAAGCAAGTTTTTTGGACCATTTATTTTCAGAGAAAAAGGACAGATTAAGAGTTAACAATTTTTGCTTTACAACTAGATGAAAAAATGTTTGTTGTTGTTAAGGGGAGACTGTACTTTGTATCCCGCCAATGTTAAATTTGCTATTTTTAGGTACATTTTTCATAGGATTGGTAAAAGATAGGGAAATTAAACTTTACACAACATAGATGTCGGGTTTCTTCTCGAGCTACAAACATTTTTTTCAATTTAATCTTTGAACCATACCATTTTTTTTAAAAATTACGAATAACATAAATTTTTACAAATTGTTTTCTACGTTTTCTGCTTATTACTAATTTTTGGAGTAACCGAGGAACTCATATAAATATCGGTATATGTGGATAAACAAGATAATTAACTGGTAAAAATTTCAGCCAGGTAGGTTTATTGGTTTCTGAGAAAAATGTACGTAGAGTTAAAATCTAAATTTACGGGAAAATGCAAGAAACAAGATGACACAAACCAAAAACAAAATGTACACAAACAAGTTAATTTTCCATCAATAGTTATTTAGAAAGCTGAACCAATAGCTGAGAATACAAAAAACAGTGATGCGGGTATTAAAAATTAAAATGCTCTTTGCACTAAAACGAGCACTGTCAAATTGTGAAAAATATTCGTTCTGGTAACATGATAATTTTTCTGTGTAAACTTGATAAAAACTTAATTTTTTCATAAAAAAAAATATTTTTTTGACGTAATTTAATGTTTTTTTCTGGTAGATCTAGGCCTAAACTATTGAAAAACATAAAAAACCAAAAACCGAAATTTTGAGTTAAAATTATCGTGCCATCTCCCCTTAAGTCATCAGCAGAAAGTCTGGTTTGAACCTCTAGAGGCTTTACTAAGTAAAAGAAGGAGTGAGGTCGTTTACGATTTCCTTTCTCACTGAGTGGAAAAGTATACTTATCAGCATCCCCGGCCCTTTGAAAAGCATCTACTTTCCACCCTGCAAATGACACCTTCACTTCAATCAACACAGGGTCTTGCTGCATAATGAAATTCATTACTCTCAGAGAAGAAAACTTTCTAGTGTCTTCAGTAATATAATTGGCTGACTATGTGATAAGAAACAGAATTATTTTTTGTAGCCCTGGAAATAGCAGATAGAGTGCAAATAATTTAACAATCCACCTGCTTGTTACGGGCTGGGTGCAAATATTATAAATTTAAATTAATTATGAAAACTATATTCACTAAAACCTTACTCAAAAGACAATAGCCGAAGTAATTAAAGAAACGTCAAAAGTTTAGCTGATGCAGATTTGGTAGGCCTACTGAAATGTTTACATGCACAGACTCAAAATCTAAACGATAATTTATAAATGTGTTTTTTTGAAAATTTTGAAATTCTGTATTTAGGCCTGTATTCCTTTATCTAAAAACCCGTTCAAGATAGGTGAATGAAATTTTTTACGGTGTAAATGTACCTACTGAATCTTTTTTACCAAAAAATTCCGCTTATAAAAGAAACTATAAAATATATTTCGGCAAAATAGAGCAATTGAAAATAGACGTTAGGCAAAAAAAATATTTTGTCAGATAAATTTTCAAGATAATTTATTTTAACAAAAGACTCAATATCATTACAAAAGGTATCATTATAAAGGATTGTACAAAAACTCTTTTTTGTAGACTTTCTGAAAGTTGAGAAAAAGTAACATGAAATTTGAGAAATTAAAATTGCTGAGAAACATGGTACTGTGTCCTTAAGAGTCATTCAATAATGTTTGCCTATTAGTGCGAAGTTACTTTAGCGTAACTGGCTTCTACGCCGGGGTCCCGGGTTCGATTCCCGGTCAGGTCTGGCATTTTTTCATCACTCATTTTTATTTATCATCATTTTCCACCGTCTGCATTAGCAGAAATTGCAAAACAAACAGTCAGACGTAAAACCAAAAAAATAAAAAAAAACTTCAGCATGTACTTTACATTTTTGAAGAGCTGTGTAGATTAAGGAGCTCTGTACTTTTATAAAAAAAATACTTGTTTTTATTGATAAAGGTGTTTCATGTATATGTAACATATTTCTTATTTTATTTTTTATTTTATTACAAATAAAATGATTGAAAACTACCAGAAACGGTTAAAGAATAAGTAAGAACACTTACCAATTGAAAAAGTACTTTCGTGGCTTTACCAGATCGTCAGCTCATCACAACATTTAAAATTACACCATAATAACATTTATTTTTTCAGAGTTGTAAATCTTTTCTGTATGTCATAACAATTACAGGACTTATTCCTGTAAATATCATGGTTTGCATCTCGGAAAAAATAAATGTTAAAATTGTGTAATTTTAAGGGGAGACTGTACTTTGTATCACGCCAATGTTAACTTTGCTATTTTTAGGTACATTTTTCAAAGGATTGGTAAAAGATAGATAAATGAAACTTTACACACTTTTAGTTGTCCTATTTCTCTAGCTACTCACAGTTTTTAAATTTAATCTGTGAGCCCATAAAATTAAAAACAATTTAACGAATAACATAAAATATTTACAAATTTCTTTATACGTTTTTTGCATATTAGTAATTGTTGGAGCATCTGAGAAAGTCATTAAAATATCGGTATTTGTGCATGTACAAGATGAATAACTGGTAAAAAATTCAGCCAGATAGGTTTAATGGGTTCCGAGAAAAATGTACCTAAATTTTAAAATCTAAATGTACGGGAACAGCCAAAAAATAAAAAGGAACAAATCAAAAAGAAAATGTACACAAACAAGTAAATTTCCCATCAACAGTTGTTTAGAAAGCTGTACCAACAGCTAAGAATATCAAAAACAGTAACACAGATATTTACAAAAAACTAAAATTCCCTTTGCTCTAAAACGATTGGTAATTAAGAAAATTATTGGTTTTTGGTGAAATGATCATTTTTCTGGATATGCCTGCTAAAAACTTAATTTTTTCATTAAAAAAATTGTTGACATAATTTAATGGTTTTCTTGTAGATATAAGTCTGAACTATTGAAAAACATAAAAAAACCGAAAATTGAAATTTTCAGTGAAAACCATCATACCGGTCTCACCTTACGTGTTGTGATGAGCTGACGATGTGGTGAAGCCACGAAAGTACTTTTCAATCGGTAAGTGTTCTTACTTATTCTTTAACCGTTTCTAGTGCTTTTTAATAATTATATTTATAATAAAATAAAACATTCATTAAACAGTAAATATGTTACGATGTTTAACAAATTGATAGTAAACTTGGTTGTGTAGATGACAAGTAATTACTGCATCTCAAGGAAATTACATTATTGCATTCAAGTAAATACTAGTATTTAAAGGAATATGTGCAGCATAATTTTATGTTTTGTTGTAGTGGATAAAGTTGTTAAGATCACTTGATTTTTTCTATTAGGAATAAAGGTATATTTTTAGAATGATAACAGCTGTGATAATAAACACTAATCATCATCAGTAAGAGACCTTAAGAGCTGATGGCACGATGGTTTTAACTCAAAATTTCGATTTTTGGATTTTTATGTTTTTCAATAGTTTAGGCCTAGATCTACCAGAAAAAACATTAAAGTACGTCAAAAAAATTTATGAAAAAAATTAAGTTTTTATCAAGTTCAGACGGAAAAATTATCATGTTTCCAAGAACGAATATTTTTCACAATTTTATACTGCTTGTTTTACTCCAAACAGAATTTTAGTTTTTAAAATATCTGCATCACTGTTTTTTGTACTCTCAGCTGTTGGTTCAGCTTTCTAAACAACTGTTGATAGGAAATTTACTTGTTTTTGTACATTTCGTTTTTGATTTGTGCCTTCTTGTTTCTTGCGTTTTCCCGTAAATCTAGATTTTTAACACTAGGTACATTTTTCTCAGAAACCAATAAACCTACCAGGCTGAAATTTTTACCAGTTAATTATCTTGTATATTCACATATACCACACATTTTTATGACTACCTCAGGTGTTTTAAAAATTAGTAATACGCAAAAAACCTAAAAAACAGAAAAATTTACGTAGAACCGTAAAGATTTTATGTTATTCGTAATATTTTTTAAAAATGGAAGATTAAATTGACAAAATGTCAGTAGCTCGAGAAGAAACCCGACACCCATAGTGTGTAAAGTTTCACTGCTATCTTTTACCAATCCAATGAAAAATGTACCTAAAAATAGCAAATTTTACATTGGCGGGATACAAAGTACACTCTCCCCTTAATAACGTTTTTCCTAAAAGACAATACTTTTATGTTTAAGCTGTCTAGTGTTATTGAAATATCGTTCATCCGTTTTCAAAGGTACAATACAGATTTTAAGCAGATGAAGGTGTTGTATACTTAAGAATGTTACAAGAAAAGTGAAATTGAGTAATTTTGAAAAATAAAGTTTTAAGAACTTTTTTAATTATTTATCACACCAAAACCTTCCCCATTGCGGTTAATACGTTCCCTTGAATACCATGGCGCGCAAAATCGCGGTTAGACATAATGAAACAATTGATCAAGTGTTCTAGGGGCAACATAAGTATTGTACTTAATAAGACGAAGTAAAATTTACCTTTTTCCGGTAATGCAGTAATAATGGAAACCAAACATTAGAAACTCTTTCTCACTTTTTAGCAGCAAGTCCGAGCAACTATGGTACCGATGATACTTGTTTTTTACTTCCATATTTTAAGACTGTGATTAAAACAATCATGGAAGGATATTCGGAGGGTGAAAGCTCCAGAGAAAGACGTAGAGTCTGTCTACGCTAAGAGTACTCCGACGTAGGCAACAGCAATACAAGTGAGCATGCGTATTAATTAAAAATACGCACAGCATGACCAAAAACAAAATTCCATACATCACTGATTCGCACTAAGCTTAATAGTTATAATAAAAACACATTCAATTCATTTATTACAAAATGTTCTATAACATTTGGTTAACTAATGTTTACCATTAATAACTAAAATTTTACTATTGTTATTTTTCGTTACTTTATTTACTATTATTATATTATTATTTATGATTAGTCGGTTTTTATTATAGACTCAGTTTTATTTTATTTTTGGTCACAAGTAATATAAGACTAATGCGCTTGAATTATAACAGGAGAGTAAACAAATTCCAAAGATTCGTTGTTTATCTTTTCAGATTGTTTATTTCATATCATTAAAATAATTAATGTACGTGACTAGTTTAATACAACTGTTTGCACTTGCCCGTGTTTAACTCATTTTTAGTTTCATCAGTTATCTTTTGGAATTGTATCGGTTCGTTTCGATTTTTTTTTTCGTAGACTGAAGTTGAAAAGTTTTGTAAGCTTTGTTTTGTTAACATGCGTGAGAGTGAATGTGTTGAGTTTTTAAACATTAAAGCGGTAAACATTAAAAAGTAGAAAAAATTGTTTTGTTAAAAGTAATGTTTAAAATACCTAATTAATTAAGGAGTCTTTATGGAACTACAATAATTACTAGTAATCAGAACGGTATAATCGAAAAAGCTTAAAGGATAATGTTTATTTTAGCTGGATGTAAATATTTTTATGATGTAACGTAGTGCAAGATAACTGTCCGGCAGTGAGGTAGATACGCGCCAACTAGTGTAAAACTTTTGTTTACAACCTATAGCGCGCTTGTCTCGCGCGGAGTATTCTTACAGTAGATGGACTATAGGTGGCAGTATATTGGAACATACAATGATAGACGGTTACTGTTTGTCTTTTGTGTTGTGTTTGGTATGGGTTTAGTCGGATGCGGTCCGTACCTGTCGGCGACCGACAGGTAGTTAAGCTTAATAATTTATTGTAATTTATTTATTTATTTATTTTTTAATAAAATTTATTAAATTTATTAAATTACAATAAGTATTTAATACTTGTTGTTGTTGTTTAGGTCATCTGCCGAAAGGCTGGTTTGAACCTGTAGAGGTTTTACTAAGTAAAACGAGGAGTGAGGTGGTTTACACTTGCCTTCCTCACTGAGTGGAAAAGTATGCTTATCAGCATGCCGGGCCCTCTGAAAAACACATATTTTCCACTCTGCAAATGGCACCTGCACTTCATTCACCACAGGGTCTGGCTGTATAATAAAATTCATTACTTTCAGAGGAGATAACTGAGGCTAGTGTCTTTTACACCTCTACCTCTTCTGTTCTTAAATGATTCAGTCATTTAATTGGTTGACCATGTGATAAGAAACAGAACTATTTATTTTAGCCCTGAAACAAACAGATTGAATGTAAATAACTTGACACTCCACCTGTCTGTTATGGGCAGAAAAATACTTATTATAAGTTTAAAAAGAAGTTTAATCCCGATCAACCCGATGATGGGATTGTTAATAACCAGATCCTGAAAGAATTCTACATAAGAAGTACGATAAATACTGCCAAAGAATCTCAGGATTGATAACTATATAAGAGAAAGAACGTCAAAAATGTTTTACTCAGTTATTAACTACTATATTAAAGAAACAATAGACTACTAAAAAAATAATAAAAATTCCACCAGTAACAATTCAATTACTGTCAATTTAATAACATTAATATATAGGTATTATAGCTATACACATATTTATGTCAAATAATAATAATAATATAATATTTTTTCAAATAATGTATAATTAAAGGCAATAAACCGATCACTCATAAAAAAATAGTAAAATGCTTTAAAGGTATTGCTGAATCGTAAAAATATTTTATAGGTGGACATTACTAATTCATTTATATTTTAGTGTAGCTTTAACCATATACTGCATCAAGTTAGAGAAAGTTTCATAAAGTTATTTAACGTTTCTTCACAAATTATTCAAAACATAAAGTGTATAAAAGATAATACTCACATGTCAGTTTTATTCTGGGGAATCGAGGACCAGGTGGAAGCTCTTTCATCTCTTTTTTTCCGGGTTTTTTTTACTTTCTCTTGCCTATATGAATATATACGAAGGAATGTATCGTTTTCATATCGATTTTTCGAAATCGAGTTTTTATCGGATCTACACGTTTTCAGCCCCCTGAACCCAAAAAAACATGTTTTTAGCGATTGGTCTGCGTGTGTGTGTGTGTGTGTGTTAACAGAATATCTCAAGAACGGACCACTGTACGAACTTAAAACTTGAAACACTAGACACCACTACCGGACCCGACACGAACATTTTCATCAAAATCGGGCAACCGGAAGTAATTTATTCGTGTAATTTTTCACTTTTTTACGATTTTCTCTAAAACTGGGTCCTACGATTTTTTTTAAAAATCACCTGGTTTACTAAATTTTTTATGCTCTATAAGATAAGGTAGGCGCCATGTTTGCTGAAATTCTTGGTGAGGGTGTTTTCACGTAAAAACATTGTTTTTTTAAGATTACGGCTTTAATATGTATTTTAGTCCAAAAATTTATATAATAAAAATGTAGAGAATTTAAAATCCTACAACTTTTATTTCAAATATTTTTTTGTATAACGCTTATTTTAGCGGTAATGAGCAATTTTCTGTTTTTTTCTCACAAAAACGTGTGAAAAATCGATTTGTTTAACATTCCGGCCTTAGTATGCGTTTTACGACAAAACTGTATATAATCAAATTTATAGGAAATTAATAGATCTACAACTTTTATTTATAGCATTTTTCTCTACAGAGCCTAGTTTAGCGTGAAAAAGTGATTTCCGTATTTTTAAGCCAAACTGAGGTTGATTTTTGTTTGCGTCGTTCACTCATGATTAAAATAAGGTTATGTTTATTGAGGTTAGGTTTTTGTTTATTTCTAATGTTTTATTACTAATGTTAGGTTATATTGGTCATTATTTGTATTGGTAAGAGAAAGTTGTGTAAGTGTTTCACACCAGATTTTATTTTTTGTTGTGAAACGAAACTGGTACACTTACTAGATGCTACAAAAATTAAATTACATTTTATATTTTATTTTTTTCAATTTATCGGGTATAAACTGCCAAGGTCATCGGCCCTCGTCAAATAAACATAACAATCACCAAAGAAACCTACGGTCCAAAAACAAAAATGTTTTGTTGCAACATTTATTCAATTTACACCCGGTTACGCTAAATCAGCTAAAATTCGTACCTACAACAAGGCCTATCCAACTACCAAGAATATAAGGTCCTTGACAATTTAAAATAAAATATATTTGAGTTCTTATAAAAACTCCATTAAATGTGAAATATTTGAAACACATACTTCGGGAGTAAAGGGACCGCTGCATGTGAAACAAGCACTCAAATAAATAATTCGTCCGTAAATTATTAACAAAAACATTAAAACTTACTCCGTTTATACATAACTAAATAATCTGTTTTGTTTCAAAATACTATCATCTTCTTTTCAAACTCTAAACCGTTCTGCAAATCTTTAATCTCTTTCTTTCATTTTTAATTTTTTTAAGTTCTATATTTAGTGAACTTCTCCAGTATGTGCTGCATACAGCGAGTAGTTGATCAATCAGTACATGCCACCATGAATCGAAAGGCAACCTGGTATGTCCTTCGTCGTCAACACCAGTGTCAACTCTTCTATATTTTAATTTTGATATTGTATCCTTAATTCCATTTAGTTTAGTAGTTAATAGGTTGACTCCCATGAGACACTTATACGTCTCTCACCAGATCTGTAAAATTTACTTTTGAGAGACTGATCCGTCTCCCACGTAATAGTATTTTTAATAGAATTGTGAGACGGTTGGATGCTCGTTTGCATTGAATCATATACTGAGCTGTTAGAAATGAGTTCAAAAAAGAATTTTCCCAGTCATAGTTCGTGTTTCACTTGATCCGATCGAATCAAAAATGAGTCGGAGAAACTTGAGAGCTATTACTATTACAGAGTACTATTACTATTACTATTAGAGTTATTACTATTACAGAATATTGACTATTATTATATTTTATTATTGCATTATTGATCATATTTTAATAATATTATATTATGAAAAATCATTTTATCTCTTAATTTATTACGGTTTTCGTATTACAATATTTTTGCATTGTAAAAGTTGACTCTGGTCTGTGGCTCTATGTAGACAATTGGTACTCAAGTATACCACTCGCCGAATAACTGGTTGATAAAGAGACGCGTCATCGATATTTATGTAGTTTTATTGAAAATAACCCAATGTAAATTATTTATAAAATACATATAATAGAAATACAAGTAAAATTTCAGTGAGAGAAATTTGATATTTTACTCTTGAGTACCTGATCAGTCTCTCACCTGAAAAACCACGCCAAAAAAATGTCAGCCTTACAATACTCTGGACTTGAAAGAAAATTAATTAAAAAAAGCAAAGGAATCATAAAACAGGAATGGGTTTTTGAGCAAAATTGCAAAAATTTCCTTGGGAGTCATCCTGTTGATGTCCTCTATTGGCACTTCCATCCTCTTTTCTCAAGAGTGGATACAAACTTTTTACATCACTTAGTCACACTGGCATTTCACTAATAAGAACGGTCCGTAGTAAAGAGGTCAGCGCAACTGGCTTCTACACTGCCCTTCTGGAAGCATTATCGGCGGCTTCATTTTCGTGTGGAATGAAGTTGAGTCATAAAACACAAACATGACGGAATAGAACGACCATGGTATGGATTCTGAAACGGAAAGCGAAATTTATTATTGAACGTTTCCATTTATAATACATCTTGAATGCCTTCAGGCCAGCCCAGTAAATCAGCTGGTAGAAAATTACTATTAATTGTTAAGTAAAATCGGTTTAATGAGAGAGATCGGTTTGATGATCAACTAATATTCGCACATAGAAATCATCACTAAGGGGTTCAAATGCACATTTTAACCCTTTATAGGGCAGTACAACGGGGGAAAATATATATATACATGTTGTGAAATGTAAAATTTTGTTTTATAAGGACTTGAATAATGTATTTTTAGTGCCAGAACAGTAAGATTTTCATTTTTTTTTATGTTAAGCCCTGGTAAGTATACTTACCAAGGAACGTTTATTGAAATGGGAATCACATAATGTTTAGTGGTAAGAATGCTTAATAAAACAACTTGTAGTCCTATATAACAGAAAAATGTGTAGAAAAAATTATCTCAACTTTATAATTGCATGAATGCTTGCTTTCCCAAAAAAATCTCGAATTTTATAAGCACTGTAAAAAAGTAACGACAAAACAACACGGTTGCGTACGCTGGTATGAATCCTTACCACATTTGTGTAATTTATGAAGCAAATGTCCTCAGCGCACTAATAACAAAATGTGGACTGCCTACTTACCAGAGAACATCTATAAAACCATAAAATGCCAATAGAATTGTGATATCATACGGTCATTTCTTCAAAAAAAAATTACCGTATTGCAATTGGTAAGTATACTTACCAAAGACCTATAAAGGTTTAACAAAATCCGGCAGAAAGAAGCTAATTGGGTGGTCACGAACAACGTATCGTTTCCGATAAAAAAAAACAAAAATTTGGTGTAAAATACTCACACGACTTTCTTTTGCCAATGTAAATAATGCAAAACATAACGTATGTTCAGTCATGAGTGAATGATGCTAAATGTAAAACATCCTTTGTTGGACATATGTTTTCATGAGAAAAATATGGAAAATCACTAATTGACGCTAAACTAAGAACTGTAGAAAATATCTGGTGTGGAACATTTACACTACTTTCTCTTGCCAATGAAAATAGTAGATGACAAGTTAGTTATGAGTGGATGACGTTAAATGAAAACCAACCTCAGTTGGCTTTGATTTCAATGAGCAAAAATGTGGTAAATCACAAATTGACGTTAAACTAAGCTCTGAAGAGAAAATATGTCAAAATTTAGTATAATTTTGATGATACACTTTTGCCCTTAAATGTATAATAGAGCCGCAATCTTTAAAAAAAAAAATTTCATTTTTTACCACGGAATCACAGCCTCTACGAATTTCACCAGACATTCCGCTGACTACATCATGTAGAGCACAAAATATTTAGTAAATTAGACGATTTTTTTTAAAATCGTAGAATTCTTTTTCGAAAAACTAGCAAAAGTGTGAAAAATTGCACGAATAAACGGCTACTTCGGTTGACCGATTTTGATGAAAATGTTTTTGTCGGGTTCTCTTATGGCACCTAACTTAAGTTCCAAGTTTCAACTTCGTATGATACTCCGTTCTTGAGTTATTTTGTTCAAACATATGCGCGCGCGCACACACACAGATCGGTAAAAACGTGTTTCTTGGATTCAGGGGACCTGAAAATGTGTATTTCCAGTGAAAACTCGATTTCAAAATAGTAGACATGAAACAGTATTACTTCCCTACAAGGAATGTAGAACAAGAGAAAGTAAAAAGCAGATGCTTTTAAATGTTATGTAAATTTAGTTGTTGTTTAGGTCATCAGCCAAAAGGCTGGTTTGAACCTGTAGAGGTTTTACTAAGTAAATCGAGGAGTGAGGTGGTTTACAATTGCCTTCCTCACTGAGTGGAAAAGTACACTTATCAGCATGCCAGGCCCTCTGAAAAGCATATATTTTCCACTCTGCAAATGACACTTTCACTCTGGCACTCTGGTCTGGCTGTAAAATGAAATCCATTACTTTCAGACGAGATAACTCTGATTAGTGTCTTTTACACCTCTACCTCTTCTGAACTTAAATGATTCAGTCATTTAATTGGCTGACCATGTGATAAGAAACAGAACTATTTATTTTAGCCCTGCAACTAACAGATTGAGTGTAAATAATTTGAAACTCCACATGTCTGTTATGGGCAAGTAAATTTAGTATTATTGCAATATTCTTCAGAAAAAGAAATTTTCTCAAAATTTAAACAATTAAATAAGTTTTCGATTATTAACAGATGAATCGTGATATGATGTATCACTCAACGTTGTAATATTAAGTTGGTATATAAATAATGTTTTCTGCCTAAGCTACATTTGCTATTTCCTGTCTCCGTTGCTGCCCTGACCTTCTTAGGTCTCTTTAGAGCGTAAGTTCATCTCCTGAATATTAATCGCATGCATTACAATCACACTTTCCTGTAACCAATTACATTATAACATAATATTACACACATATTGTATCCTTTATAACTATTAAAACAATGAACAATGTTTGCGACACCAAATTTAAATTGATGGTAATAATTAAAGGTGGACTAGATTATTAAAAACAATGTATTTTACATTTTAAATATAACTTACCAACCCCTTGTCGTCGAGAGGTCGCTCTGCTTTGCAATCAACGACATGAGGCGACATAGATAGATCGAAATCTTTGCCTTGGTGTTTTAAATCGACCAAATACGTAGTAAAATATCATCTGGCGTATATTTACTTCCTTTTGCCCTACATGAGTATGAGGAAAACGTGTTGATTTCATGTAGTTTTTTCGAAATCGAATTTTCCCCGGAAATAGCTCTACATGTTTTCAGGTCCACTAAACCCAAGAAATATGATTTTTTCCAATGTTTGTGTGTTTTAATACGATAACTGAAGTGTGTAACAGGTGTACCGTACGAAGTATTACTGCAAGAATAATTTTTCAGTGTCTGGCTATTAGACGATCATATTCCGACCTAAAATTCAGTGCAGCAAAATCATCACAACTGTTGTTATTACGTACTGGTAATGCTTGAAAGCAATTCTCGACAAGCGTTGACTACGGAATTGGCAATGGTGGTGGCGATCCCATGTTGACATGTTCACTTACCACACTAACAAACAACAAACTGAAACCTAGCATCATGTTGGCTCAAAAAAATGTCTCCACACCAGCAAACCTGTTTGTAAAAACTTTGGAGTTTGTTGTTTATTGTAGGATTCTTAAACCACCGATACCTTAAAAACGATAAGTCGGCTAACATAAATTAAAAAAGAAAATTGTTTTTCAATTCTCTCAAAATTTCGAACTCGGATAACATTTAGTTATCTCCAAAAGGAAGATATTTATCGCAAGCAGAAAGTTCCATTAAATGCTAAGTACTAGTTAAAAGGTTTGACATAACAGATCAGTTGCTACCAGGTTTCCCTCTTAATTAGGGCTTTAAAATTTTTGTATGACCTCATTTCACCAGGGTTACTGAATTTCGAGCGAAATATTTTGCCAGCTGTAGCTCACTAACAAAGCGTTTCCGGGGCTATGGTTATATAAATATCGTTTATTATTTTCAGCTACTGAATCAGCTTCCGAGAGACTGCAGTGAAATTTTGAATCGCGCTGTGTAAAGGTAAAATACCACTCAGCCTCATCACTGTATTTCTTAAATAACAGGGCCTAAGAAGCTGAAATTCTGCAGACCACTCTTCAAATACTGTTGAGGTGCACTAAAAAAGATTTTAAAAATAAAAACATTGGTCTTATACTCGTATAACCCAGCTCTGTTAAGATAGAAATAAGCCCACGCTCGACGCGGGGATAGTTGCTATTCTACAACTACAAATGCAAAAGCCCTCACTGACTCACTCACTCTTCACTAACTCTCTTACTACCCGGAAACATAAAGAGTTAAAATTTGGCACATTCGTTCCTTAAACGATGAAGTAGTATTGTAAAGAAGTCAGAAAGATTTTAGACAAACTTGAATATACCGAGGCAACGTATCGGACCGAAACAATTGCCGACTACATCATTACTGTCTTCCACGAAGAACAAAAGCAGACTATCCAAAAGACGGAACAAAGGAGAAAACCTCCAATGAAAGAATGGTGAGACCGCAGCCTACAAAACGAGCTTCCAGAAATTTTAATGTCACTTAAGAGGACCTGTAACCGGTACCTAGAAACATATTAAAATGGAATTCACTCATGACCCGTTTTCTCAAAAACCGTTGTAGTTAACCAACTGAAACGTTGCAAACCTGTCAATAAGTACATGTATACTTTTTAGGTGTGGTACTAAAATTTTCCATTCTGTATCGTGTTCTGTTTGAGATATAGAAAAAGTTGAAAATGTTTCAAAAATATCTCAATTATATCAATACTATGTTTAAGATCCCAGTTATTTTCTAATATATTTTAATAATTCTACTGCAGTAATTTAAAATGGGTGTGTACTACTTTTCTAAAATTTAAGCTTGATACCTCTAACAGTTTTTGAGTTAAATAACAATTTATAGGGGAAAATGAATTCGCAAGTACTATGCGGCAAATTCTAAACTTAAACAAAAATTACTTTGAAACTTGAGACAACCTCAACATTTGGTCACAAAAAAAATAACCACTGTTGCACAACATATTAACAATAAAATATTTCTTTCTCAGATAAAAACTCAGTTTAAAAATAAAACTTATTTAAAGATTATTTTTCGTGCTTTGTTTAACACATTATTTTATTATGCAACGTTAATTTAAAAAATACCAACAATCGTAGAAAAATAAAAATACACTATTTGACATTGATTACAGCGAAGAAAACAGTAGGTAAGTTAAAAAGAAAAAAAATCTGGTGTGAAACACTCACACAACTTTCTCTTGCCAATGCAAATCATGACCAATCTAACCTAACATTAGTAATAAAACATAAGAAATAAACAAAAGAACTAACCTCAAAAAACATAATCTTATTTTAATCATGAGTGAAAGACGCAAAATGAAAATCGACCTCAGTTTGGTTTAAAAATATGGAAAATCACTCTTTCACGCTAAACTAGGGTTTATAGAGAAAAATGCTCTAAATAAAAGTTGTAGATCTTTTAATTTCCTTTAAATTTCATTATATACACTTAAAATGTCGTAAAATGCATACTAAGGACAAAATTTTTAAAAAATCGATTTTTCACACGTTTTTGTGAGAAAAAACAGAAAATCGCTAATTACCGCTAAACTAAGCGTTATAAAAAAAGTGTTTGAAATAAAAGTTGTAGAATTTTAAATTCTCTACATTTTTTATTATATAAATTTTTGGGTTAAAATGCATATTAAAGCCGTAATCTTAAAAAAACAATTTTTTACGTGAAAACAGCCTCACCCAGAATTTTAGCAAACATGGCGCCTACTCTATCTTGTAGAGCATAAACAATTTAGTAAACCAGGCGATTTTAAAACAATCGTAGGACCAATTTTGAAGAAAATCGCAAAAAAGTGAAAAATTACACGAATAAACTACTTCCGATTGACCGATTTTGATGAAAATGTTTGTGTCGGGTTCAGTAGTAGTATGTAACTTAAGTTTCAAGTTTCAAGTCCGTACGATGTTCCCTTCTTGAGATATTCGGTTCACACACACACACACACACACACAGACCAAACGCTAAAATCACGCTTTTTGGGTTCAAGGGGTCTGAAAACGTGTAGATCCGGTGAAAACTCGATTTCAAAAAATCGACTTGAAAACAATATACTTTCCTTCCTATATATTCATATAGGCAAGAGAAAGTAAAAATTTATTTATGTTAAACTCTCGGTTACAGGTCTCCTTATCATGTTCTAATACGTCCTCAATGATAAAAGAATTAATGCATCTGATACTTACGAATAGTGAAAAAAGAATTCCTGTTTCAATAATAAATCAAAAAATCTGGTGTGAAACACTCACACAACTTTCTCTTGCCAATGCAAATAATTTACAATATAACCTAACAATAGTAATAAAACATTAAAAAATGAAAATCAACCTCAGTTTGGCTTCAAAATACGGAAATCACTCTTTCACGCTAAACTAGGCTCTGTAGAGAAAAATGTTCTAAATAAAAGTTGCAGATCTTTTAATTTTCTATAATTTCGATTATATACACTTTAGTCGTACAATGCATACTAAGGCCGAAATCTTTAAAAAATCGATTTTTCACACATTTTCGTGAGAAAAAACAGAAAAACGCTAATTACCAGTAAACTAAGCGTTACACAAAAAAAAATTTGAAATAAAAGTTGTAGGATTTTAAATTCTCTACAACTTTTATTATATACATTTTTGCGCGAAAATGCATATTTAAGCCGTAATCTTAAAAAAACAATTTCTTTACGTAAAAACAGCCTCATCGAGAATTTCAGCAAACATGGCGCCTACCCTATCTTGTAGAGAATAAAAAATTGAGTAATCCAGGCGATTTTTAAAAAAATCGTAGGACCAGTTTTTGAGAAAATCGCAAAAAAGTGAAAAATTACACGAATAAACTGCTACTTTCGGTTGACCGATTTTGATGAAAATGTTCGTGTTGGGTCCGGTAGTGGTATTTAACTTAAGTTTCAAGTTTCAAGTTCGTAAAATGTTCCGTTCTTGAGATATGTTGTATACACACACACAGACACACAGACCAATCGCTAAAAACATGGTTTTTGGGTTCAGGGGGTATGAAAACGTGTAGATCCGGTGAAAACTCGATTTCGAAAAATCGACATGAAAACAATACTTTCTTTTCAATATATATATTCATATAGGCAAGAGAAAGTAAAAATACTGGCACTAGAAATAATTATCAAAAGATTAACACATTACATAATTACAAACTTATTAGGGCTTAACAAGAAAAAGAAATGTGTTCTAAAATATAATGATGTAAATATTTTTCAAAATCTAATCCCTATAATAGTTAAAAGTATACTCGTTTAATGAGAAATATGGCCAGTACGGTCGAATAAAAGACATTATAAACCGCAGCTGGGTATCTTTAGTTCATATTATAACTTCCAAGCGTGTGCCTATAAAAGCATCTCGTACAGGTGTTACGTTGGATCAACCGTTTTATGGGACCCTACATACAATATTGAGTTTCTTAAGCACACAAATAATCGCGTTTATTTGTAATAAACAAATAGGTATGGAATCGTTTTGAAATGCTTGTGTTAGTAACATACGCAACAAACCCACTAATTCGAACAAAATTTCCTATTTAAAAAAATCTGGTGTGAAACACTCACACAACTTTACCTTGCCAATGCAAATAATGAACATAATAACCTGACATTAATAATAAAACATTAGAAATAAACAAAAAACTAACCTCAAAAAACATAATTTAATTTCGACCGATTTTGATGAAAATGTTCGTGTCGGGTCTCTAGTGGTACCTACGAGGGTAAGTCAATTATTATCCACAATTTAGTTATATTTTTGTTTATGTTGGTTGGCAGTACTGTCGTTTTGCATTGATGACGCATGCTTTGTTTATTTGTGGTTATATGTATGCAAGTTTTAAGCTGATAGGTTAGTTTCGTTATCGCTGTCGTGCTGTTAATGACGGCTGCTCCGCTTTCTATTTGCACCAAAGAAGAGCAACGTTCAGTAATCCGTTTTTTGTGGTCGGAAGGTGCATCAGGGGCCGAAATTCATAGAAGACTTTCGGTACAGTACGGGAACAGTGTTTTGCCACAACGGAGTGTCTACGAATGGATTCAAAAATTCAAAAATGGTCGCACAAGTGTTACGCACGATGAAGAAGCCGGACGACCGTTTACCGCCGTAAATGAAGAAAACATTGAGCGTTCACGTGAGATGATTCTCTTAGACAGACGAGTAACTATTAACGAAGTAGCACATCGTCTGCAAATTAGCCACGGTTCTGCCTACGAAATCATTCAAAACACACTTGGGTTTCATAAAGTTTGTGCAAGATGGGTCCCAAAACAACTGACACTGTTGCATAAACAAACGCGCTTGGACATCTGCAAAAAACATTTGGATCGCTATAGTAACGAACGGGACAACTTCTTAGACAGAATCATTACCGGTGACAAAACATGGATCCATCATTACGAGCCGGAGAGTAAACCGCAGAGTATGGAATGGAAACATCCAAATTCGCCGAGCAAGAAAAAATTCGAGACCCAACCGTCCATAAGAAAACTGATGCTTACGGTTTTTTGAGACTCACAAGGTCCAGTACTGAAACATTATCATGAACATTATCAGGAAAGGTTACAGTGAGATGCTAACTGCCAAGCTAAAGTCTGCAATTCGAAGTAAACGCTGAGGACTGCTGTCAAAAGGTGCTGTGTTGTTGCACGACAACGCCCGTCCGCATACTACTGCCCACACTGTTGAACACTCCAGAAACTCAATTTTGAAGTACTGGCTCATCCTCCATATAGTCCCGATCTAGCTTCTTCTGATTATCACTTGTTTGGTTCACTCAAAGAGGCATTAAGGGGCCGTCGATTTCGACGGACGAAGCATTGATTTGTAAGATTTACTCGTTATGTAAGTCTCTACAATAAACACGCGTTCTTCCTTGGAAAAAACCATTGCTTGGAAATGACTGCTGTCACCACACTAATGCTCGACTGGAACATTTTAACTGTCTTAAGTAGTTGGCCTTAAGTACTCTGCTGCCAACATACCGATTGGGGGATAGAAAATTTACCGATGTATTACTTCTATCTTTTTATAATCTGGGTTGCGTCCTTAATTAAACCCCCGTTATATGTTAATTTCTTTTGCGTAAAATGTTGTATTTTTATTATAGTCAGATTGTTAACAATTAATGTTTTATACATTTTTAAACTAACATAGCATACTTAAGTAATTTACGGAAAAAATAAAGTTTTACTATAACATTTTTGTTATTTTTGAAGGGAAATTTTATCCCAGAAAGGAATATTTTGTTCTTAATGCAATTTGCAGAAGTGTTCGTTTCGTTTACAGCCAAATAATTAGGTACCCTCAAAGTTTTGAAGTAATTTTTGATAAAAATTAGCAATTTTATGCAAAATTCCTGCAAATTACTTTTTCCGTATGACCCATTATCTCAGAAATCGTGGGAGGTATTGAGCTGAAATTTGGGAGAATAATATTATATATGCCTATTCTAAATTTCTGTAGTAAATTTATTATGGATAGTTGCAAATACATTTAGTTTTTAAATTTAGTATTGATACATTGAGATATTTTTGCAAAGTTTTTCAAATTTTATTTTACATAACGAAAATGAGTAATTTTACTACCACACTTATAAATATGTATTGATAGGCCTGCAAAGTTTCAGTTTGCTAACGGCGACAGTTTTTAAGAAACTAGGTCAAAAGTAGGTTTCATTTTAAGGACTGTCGATGGTTTTGACTGAAAATTTCGACTTTCGGTTTTTAATGTTTTTCAGTACTTCAGACCTAGATCTACCAGAAAGACATTAAATTATGTAAAAAAATGATTTTAATGGAAAAATTAAGTATTTAGCAGGTTTACCCAGAAAAATTATCATGTTCCCAAAAACGAATATTTTTTGTAATTTTATACTTCTTGTTTTAGTGTAAAGGAAATTTCAGTTTTTTAAAATATCTGTATTATGTTTTTAATATTCTCAAAACTGTTGGTTCAGCTTTCTAACCAACTGTTGATGGGAAATTGGCATTTTTGTATACATTTTGTTTTTGATTTGTGCCTTTTTGTTTTTTGTCTGTTCCAGGAAATTTAGATTTTTAACGTTTAGGTACATTTTTCTCGGAAACCATTAAATCTACCATGTATAACTGTTTACCAGTTATTCTTCTTGTACATGCACATACACTGGCATTTTTTTTTTACTTCCTCAGATGTTCCTAAAATTAGTAATATGCAAATACACGTAGAAAGAAATTTATAAAAATTCCATGTTATTCGTTATTTTATTTTTTATTTTATGGTCCTACAGATTAAATTGAAAAAAATACCAGTAGCTAGAGAAACCCAACATCGATAAGTGTGTAAATTTTAATTTTCTTATCTTTAACCAATTCTATGAAAATGTACCTAAAAATTGCAAATTTAACATTGGCGGGATACAAAGTACAGTCTCACTTTAACGTGCAACCAGGTACCGAATTGATTTTTTAATTTTATTTTTTAAGTCCTATTGTTTTATAATTACTGCTAATTTAGACGATGAAATGGGTGATAATTAAAAAAGTAACGAAAACATTTCAAAAATGACAGGAAATTGAACCCTGGTCCCCTGGCGTAGAACCACTATATCACGAGACGACCAAGATACCGGCTACAGGTACTCTTAAAAATTACTGACACACTAATACAATAGTAGAAAAAAATTAAAAACAGAAGCACCAAATTAATCAACTTTGAACATGCGAAATTATACGTAGTTCATTTTCTCATCATAAATTTAATTAATGAACTGTACGAAATGAAGTCGTAAATTTAGGAAAGAAAACAAGTATTTATTTAAATTTTTTGTAAAGTAATGAAAAATAAGTAAGTAAATAGATGATTGTTCATCACCATATGCGTTCTAATAAAGTTGTAGCCTAGGTTTTTTTATAGTGTAAACTGCACATTTTATTTAGCTTACAAGGATAACACCTTTTCCATAATAGAAGACATTATAATGCAGCGGTAGTAAGAACAGAATCATTAATAATATAGGCCTAAAATATAGGTAACAGGTAACAATATAAGACTATCATAACAATTATTAATTTATATTGCAGGCCTGAATTAAGGTTAGTTTATTCAATTTATGTACGTGTTTTATTAATCAAGTATAGCCTACAGGATGTAACAAAAGAGACGCCTCTCTAATTAGGTTTCTGATAATTTTTTATATATAACAAACTACATAAATCTCAGATTTAATATGAAAGGAAAAGGAAAATTAAAGTGGATTTACAACTCGTTTGAAAGTATGAAAAGATTATGGACTTTTTGAAACAAAGCTGAATATTTAGTTATATTTGAAAGAAATAAGTTTGAGCGTTTATGTTGTTTTATTTGTATAAATGATATTAGTTTGTGTATGCACGTCGCATATGCGGTTAGCTTTTTGTACCCGACGTATGTGTTTTAAATGTTTGATGGAATTCCTTTAAGAACTAATACATATTATTTCGTTTTAAATTGTGAAGGGCCCTTATACACTCTTGACAGTTAGGTAGTTGTAAAGTATTAATTTTCAACTGATGAAGCGTAAGCGGATGTAATTTGAATGAAGTTGAAAACAACTGTTTTTTTCGGCTGCAGTAAGTTTCTTTGATGGGTTTTTGTTTTTTAAGAAATTTGACAAAGAAGACTGACCATGGCATTTGATGCCATAAAACTAAAAGTATATTAAAACATTTACATATGTTATATAACTAAAAACACATTTTAAAGAAAATAAACAATAACCCTACGTTGTCAGATAAATGGTTCAAAGAAGTTAGAAAGAATATTGAGAAAATCAGAATAAACCGAGGAAACTTAATGAATCGAACCACATTTAGGAAATTAATTACGGACTATAAAGGCTTCCATGAAAAGCAAAACGAGAACACAGGATGAACAGAAGAAAGGAGAACAACCTGCAGTGAATTCTGAGAATGTGGGAAGTAAAAAGAGCTTCCAGAAATGACAAAAGTCACCTCACGTGGTCTAAAATAGGCCATAAAAGGAAAAATATAAATAAAAAGTAAATAAGGCAGCATGGTCTTCCTTTTTAATTTGTCGTAACTCTTATCTGTTGTAAATAAAATACAGCGAAATTTGTGAAGGTGAGCAACCCTGAGAGTGTCATTCTTTCATTCAAAGAACGTATTTCTTTGGATTACTAGCAGGAACAAGTAAATTTTTCACAGAATTTTACATGATTAGAAAGGCTCTATCCATACTTTGTGTTCATGAATATCGGGTGTTTTGTACACCAATGCACTCAGTCCTCTGCAAGCCTTAGATTTTCACTCGCGTTATCCTTCTGTCATATCTATACCACAATTGAATGGGTCAACGGAAAAACGTAACAAGTAACAAAAACAAATGTTTACAGAAAGTGAAAGATACCATCTGATTCTTGGCATTATAACTATTTATTACTGCATGACGATTTTGTTTCAAGAATTTCCGAGACTTTAGTTACAATTCTACCCGTTAGAATTCACTATTATGATCAAATAGAGGATTTATAGAACGTAATCCAATGAAACCTCACTTTTGTAAATTTTGTCAGTTGCAACGTTTTTCTGTTGAGCCATTCAATTAAGAAATTAAATAATTGAGGTGTGAGCGTTATCTTCTGTTGGATGCCCGAACGTACCTGAATATCTGGAAATAAACTTTTCTTGGATAGGCTGACAGTGTCAGACTTCGAGTGGGGTGAAGGGGCTGGTTCCTGACAGCCCAAATGAACGGACTCTAGTGACAAAAAATTATGATAAATAAAGGATATTGTTAGTCCATGAACATCTTCACACAGAGACTGCTTCTCGGAAGAGGTTGTGATCAGACGACTCCGCATTTGGCACTCAAGGTTGACTCATAGATACCTGATGGCTTCTGGTAATGCCCCAATTAGTGGAAGATGCAATTATCCATAACTGTCAAACATTTATTGGTGGATTACATCTACTATCCTGCACTGCACTGCGTCATCGGTTCAGTGTAACGAGTAGTGACATACACCAGCCATGACTCTCAACTTCCTCCGGGCTGATTTTTGAAAATATACGGTAATAGGTCTTCCTTTCAATGGGTCTCTTATTCACTATACTAACAGCTGAAAAATGTCTAATAACTAGGTATAATAATTTTAATTGCAATTTACTGTGTAAAATTTAGGTCAGTGTGTGGTGTCTTTTTATTTATAGCCCTTAAAAATTGACCACCTTCCTTATTTTGGCCATCTCTATAATTATTTTGATAACTTTTTGTTGAAACCGTACACAAGGATTTTCGTTCAGGGGCTGAGTCTGGAGAATAGAATCAGGGACCCGCATCATATTAATCTGGTATGAAATTTGAGTTTCTGTTCGGGGAGGGAGCTGAAGCCCCCAAGCCCCTACGTGTATTGACAGGTTTCAATGGAAGTAAATCTTTATTTGTCAGCGACCAAATATTTATTTTTTTAGGCAAAAAAACCACAATTGTTATCATCACTTTTTACTCCCCGTCAGATAGTAAAGGAACCGAAGATGGAGTGCTTCTTATTATTTTTAAATAAATGCAAACAAAACAGATATCACATTATCACTTTATGTTTATTCCCAAGAAGTAAAGTTCTAACAAAATAACATCACAATAAGTATAAAATACACGGTTAAATGTAATACAATACCTATCACAGGTATCATCGCATAAAATTACATGTATGCAGGTACTGACATCACATATAATAAGACAACATGAGAGCTACAGAGAGACCTCGTGAACTTCATAAACACAGAGTAAAATGAAAACTTAAAACCTTATGGCAAAGCTAAAGTAAAACAATTAATCCACTCCACTCGAGACTGTGAAGAAATCTTCAATGGAGCAGTATAGAATAGCACAAATTTTAAATGTGAACAAAACTTACATTATTACACGTTTCCATTAATACCCTTGTCGTCACAAGACATAAATATAGCCTGGCTGATCAAAGGAAATTCAGAGTCACGTATAATTACGACTTATCGTCGCCACCTACATCCCGTATTTCTTCAGGAAGCCATAATTGGTGACGTAATGCGAATGCAATGACAACAGCAGATAAAATCCACAAAAATAAGTTTGACAGTGACTTGTAGGCCTATCTGTCTCACACGGGGACATTGCCAGAAGTCATGAGGTATAAAAGAGTCAACAGAGTGTACCGATGCATAGATAGCCACATTTTCCTTCCACCAGTCTGATTGAGACGCTTAACTACCTACGTCTTTCACATCTCGCAGCTTGTTGTCACAAAAGTTCACCCATTCGACCTTCTACGACCAGTGCGGAAACTAGTATGTCGGTGACTCAATATGGTAATGGGTATCGTTTCATAATAAAAATATGAATTATACAACACAATAATTTTAAATTTTTTATCTACAAATAAAATAAATTTCCTAAATCTATTATTATTAATGTGCTTAAGCTTTAAGACATATAAAATAACAAATACTTATATAAATTGTTAGCATGCCCCGTCGCGGCTTTGCACGCGAAAAATGGTGTAATCACTTTTCAGCAGTTCTTGCTTTTTAAAGTTTATTTTGCTTTTGAAGATTTTCTTCGTAGTGATGTTTTTTTTGATGGCATTATTGAAAATGTAAAAACAACAAAAAACAAAAAACATAATTGTCAAAACAAAAAACTTATATCTACGTTGAATAAAATAAAAGTCAAAATAAAATATCAGCAATTGATCACTCACCGATTAAAAGAAAATTAAAACAAATTAAAAAAACACGGAACTTTACTTTTATAAAATACTCAACAATACAAAATCGTATCTACATAATAAAACACAATAAAATAATTATCATGTGATGTTGTCACCAGCTGATTCTCAGCACCACGTCGCTATTTGCTAAATCATATGACTTTATTTATACCAAATCTTTATTTGAATCAAATCAGCTGGTTTAAAAGCACCAGATTATCTAACCTCATAAAAGCCTTAACGTAGGACATAAATATTATTTTCAACCCTTTAGGGCTAACTTTTTAAAGGGTTCCAATAGCCTAAAACCTGCACCGGCATCATAGTTACAACATAAAAAACCTGCATGAAAATTGGTTCAGTAATTTAGGAGATAAAGGGGAACATACACACACACATACATAGAATTTTATGTATATAGATTCTGGATTTGTTACTTAATCTTAATAGAATTCACACGGGCAAGCTAGAACTATAATACTAGTTTAAATTTCTGTACGTGTACCAACCATCAGTTCTCTTAGTGATCGGATAAGTAAACAGAATTCGTTATAAGAGTTTCCTTGTCACTCAAAGTCCTAAAACTCGCCAAAAACCAAAACACTTCTACCGAGACTTATTTTGCGTAAAGGGTAGATAGGGTGGACTGCTCTTAATGGCACGATGGTTTTAACTCAAAATTACGATTTTTGTTTTTTATGTTTTTCAATAGTTTAGGCCTAGATCTATCAGAAAAAACATTAAATTACATCAAAAAAAAAAATTTTTTATGTAAAAATTAAGTTTTTATCAAGTTAACACGGAAAAATTATCATGTTCCCAAGAACGAATATTTTTCACAATTTTATACTGCTCGTTTTAGTGCAAATTTTTAATTTTTAAAATATCTGTATCAGATGTTGTTTTTTGTATTGTCAGCTGATGGTTCAGCTTTCTAAACAATTGTTGATGGGAAATATACTGGTTTTTGTACATTTTGTTTTTTGATTTGTGCCTTCTTGTTTCTTGCGTTTTCGCGTAAATTTAGATTTTTAACACTCGGTACATTTTTCTCAGAAACCAATATACCTATCAGCTGAAATTTTTACCAGTTAATTATCTTGTATATTCACATATACCGACATTTTTATGACTTCCTCAGGTGCTCCAAAAATTAGTAATACGCAAAAAACGTAGAAAACAATTTGTAAAAATTTTATATTATTCGTAATATTTTTAAAAAGTGGTATGGTCCGAAGATTAAATTGACAAAATGTCAGTAGTTTGAGAAGAAACCCGACACCCATAGTGTGTAAAGTTTCATTCCTATCTTTTACCTATCCTATGAAAAATGTACGTAAAAATAGCAAAATTAACATTGGTGGTATACAAAGTACAGTCTCACCTTAATGGAAAGCTACGTTTCTAAAATTCAGCACGTTTATTCTGTAATTGGCACCCAGAAAAATAAAACATAAAACACAAAAACCCAGGAACATAAAGCATTTGGATTTTAACAACTTCCTCTTGTGAATAGAAACGGAATAATAACCCTGAAGCAATAAATGTTATTTGTGTACCTTTCGAAAGAGCTGTATAAAATGCGGTGTAAAAGAGTTGTATAAGTTTTCTCAAAGTAATACGAATACAATAGTAAAAAAAGGAGTGAAATAGTGAGAAGTAGCCCTAGTTTTTAAGACACTAGACCAATTCATTTAGTCCTTGTAACGGCTAGTAGTTGATGGTAAATACATTACATAAATTATTATTTATTTATAGTGTTTGGTTCAGCTGAGTCAGTCAGCAGATAACGTATACTATATAATAATATTCAATTAGCTAATAAGATTAATCTGCCCATGACGGACAGGTGGAGTGTCAAATTATTTACACTCAATCTGTTCATTGCAGGGCTAAAATAAATAGTTCTGTTTCTTATCACATGGTCAGCCAATTAAATGACTGAATCATTTAAGAACAGAAGAGGTAGAGGTGCAAAAGACACTAATCAGAGTTATCTCCTCTGAAAGTAATGAATTTCATTATACAGCCAGACCCTGTGGTGAATGAAGTGAAGGTGTTATTTGCAGAGTGGAAAATATGTGCTTTTCAGAGGGCCAGGTATGCTGATAAGCGTACTTTTCCACTCAGTGAGGAAGGCAACGGTAAACCACCTCACTCCTCGTTTTACTTAGTAAAACCTCTACAGGTTCAAACCAGCCTTTTGGCTGATGACCTAAACAACAACAACACAATAAGATTAATAATAATTAATTAATTAAAAATAATTAATAAAAAAAGTCAATTAATATAGGTAGTAATAATTTACTTTCCAAATAAAAACCTTTTTTACTTAAATAACCTTACATTATAATAATACCGTGATAAAGCTGTGTGTCGTTACGCGAATGAATGTCATAAGAAGCGGTTTCGTTTGTGCGATCGTCGCATGCGATTATTACTGCATGCAGTAATCGCATGCGACTGATGCATAGGACGGGTAGTTTCGTTTGTCCAGCGGAACGTGCGATCCAACTGCACGTCCGGGTTAACCGAAACCCGAGTTATCCGAAACGTCAAAAAATACTCAGATTTTAAATGTAATTTTTCTACAAATAACTGTAATAAAAACAATAAATAATAAATACTGTAAATTGTATTTCTGTACCAAAATACAGTTTAAGCAAACTGAACTGTAAATTATAGCACGTAAAGTATGCCCTACATGACATTCAGCACTGCAGACAGGATTTTTACCGATAACATGAGTATTTTCCTTGGAGCGTTAGGGCAGTGTACTTGACTTTTTTGACACGTTACAACAAAGATGTTGATGATTTTCTAAGCAAGATAGTGATTGTTTTTTTATTAATATTACAATGGGACTTACTCTATGTAAACACCTCGTACTTACACATTTATCTCCGATATTAAATTTATGCAAAAGATTAAAAATTAACCTATCTAATAATTGTTTCCCATATCCTACGAATAGGTCAATTTACTGCCTCATTTTAAAACACCGAGTCTTCAAAAATCGACTACCAAACAAATTAAGGGGTACAGAGTAATTTTCTGGTACCATTTTCTCAGATACTAATATAGATAGAGATTTCAAACTAAAACCATTTTATTTATTGAATTATGTTTCTTAGTGTATATTAATAATACTTTGCTTTTTTAAATTCTGAATTTTTTAAACAATATTTTTCCCACTTACCCCTCCTTCCCTTCTTTTTCCTTACTTCTTAATTGGCCGAATTTGAAATATATTGCTCATCTAACTCATAAAATTAATAATACAATGGCAAATTATTTAGTATGCCAGATAAAGATAGTTATGAAGATACTCTGCCAAAAATTAAAGGAGATATCTTCATTCGTCTCTAAGAAAATGGCACTGAAGTGGAAAAAACCACAATTTCCGAAAAATCACCGTTTTTCAAAACAATACAAACACGTATAAGTACGAAACAATACTGAAACCTAAACAGTACAGCACAAATTTCTAAGTTACTTTCCCACAAACAAACCATTCACAACATGACAGCTAATTCTTGCATACGATTCCATCTGTAAGGGAAAAAACTGTAATACTGATAGAATTCAAACAAAACAAAAGTAAGCAATAAACAAGTAAAAAAAAAAACCGAAAAATTGGTGGGCACGATCATTTCTTTCATTAATTTTCAAGGGTTTACAATAACACTGCAGCTACAATTTATACACCAAATTAATCAGATACCTATAGAAAATAATAAAATAAAATAAGAAGAAAATCAATTTATTTATAAATTTTTAAACGTCTGTACCCCCTTAACATTAGAAATTTCTGAAAGCTCTCTTGGCATCCCACAATTTCAGCATATTCTTTTCCTTTCTTCTATCCATTCTATGTTTTGGTTTTGATTTTCGTGGAAACCCTTAAAATAATCAGTAGTTTAAACATGGTTCATTTTATAGTATTTTCTCAATTTAATAGATTTTCTGAAAATCCTTTGTGACTTCTTTGAAACACTTTTTCGTTTCCTTTGATCTATTTTTTAATACCTTAAAAAGTGTTTTTTTAACTTTTATCCATTCTACACAGGTGTCTGTAAAACTTTGTTTTATTTTCTCTGGTCATTTTCATTCATTGTTAGTTTTTCTTGTACAGTACTTCTCTTGCTCGTAACTTGTACTTTGCGTCTACTATCTTTGAACCCATCCATTTTTTTACAAAAGATCTTTGTCGTGAATTTTCCTGCTTCTTTAAGACCAGTCCTTCCAGTCATTCTAAGGCATTTTTTCGTGTGTAGACACCCAGATTTTATCACGGCATTATGTCTGGTCTTGGCTAATCTCGAGACTTTTTTCTTTATAAGAGTTGTGAGTTCTTCGGTGATTTTATTTAATCATATAGCAAGATCGTTTTTATATACTTAATAAATTTAGGCCTAAATATTAATGTAAAATCTCGTATTGTCTTGCAGATTAGCGAATTCACTCACACGATGATAATAATAATTTCATTATAAAAACATAGACGTTTAAAATTCAGCACAATTGTTTCAAACCGATCGTACTGAAATATACTGAAAAACTATTTTGATAAATTGGTGTTCCGTTGTACCTTTGTTTCTTATAAATAAAAATTAAAGTGACTGCATATAATCCGTCTACTAAAAATCTATTAACTTCGTCTGTAATCTATTATCGTCGTCTGTAATCTATTAACTTGAATAAACTTTCTTTCTCACATTATATAAAACTTGTTTCATATACTTTTACAAAAATAGACTATGATCTTTACCTTATTTAAATTCTAATTGTTATTTAATTCAACCCGTATAATGTCTCAACGTTCAATATATACATAAATTTAAATTTATTGTTAATCTTTCGTTTTCTTTCGCAAGTTTTTCTCTAACAGTTCTCGCTAACAAAATAAAACTAAAACAATCTTAGCAATATAAAAAAAAAATCTGGTGTGAAACATTCACACAACTTTCTCTTGCCAATGCAAATAATTAACAATAAAACGTAACATTAGTAATAAAACATTAGAAATAAACAAAAAACTAACCTCAATAAACATAACCTGATTTTAATCATGAGTTAAAGACGCAAAATGAAAATCTACCTCAGTTTGGCTTAAAAATACGGAAAATCACTCGTTCACGCTAAGCTAGGCTCTGTAGAGAAAAATGCACTAAATAAAAGTTTTAGATCTTTTAATATTCTATAAATTTTATTATATACACTTTTGTGGTAAAATGCATACTAAGGCAGAAATCTTTAAAAAATCAATTTTTCACACGTTTTCGTGAGAAAAAAAGAAAATTGCTAATTACCGCTAAACTAAGCATTATACAAAAAAAATGTTTGAAATAAAAGTTGTAGGATTTTACATTCCCTACATTTTTTATTAAATAAATTTTTTCGCTAAAATGCATATTAACGCTGCAATCTTAAAAAAACAATTTGTTTTGTGAAAACAGCCTCATCGAGAATTTCAGGAAACATGGCGCCTACCCTATCTTGTAGAGCATAAAAAATTCAGTAAACCAAGCGATTTTTAAAAAAATCGTAGGACCAGTTTTTGACAAAATCGAAAAAAGTAAAAAATTACACGAATAAACTACTACTTCCGGTTAACCGATTTCGATGAAAATGTTCGTGTCGGGTCCGGTAGTGGTATGTAACTTAAATTTCATGTTTCAAGTTTGTACGATGTTCCGTTCTTGAGATATTTTGTATACACACGCACATACACAGACACATATACAGACACATACACAGACCAATCGCTAAAAACATGTTTTTGGGGTTCAGGGGGTCTGAAAACGTGTAGATCCGGTGAAAACTCGATTTCGAAAAATCGAAATGAAAACAATACTTTCCTTCCTATTTATTCATATAGGCAAGAGAAAGTAAAAACATTAACCTGACAAATTGTTATTATATTTAATACACGTTAACTTTATTGAATAACACTTCATGTTCCTGATATTTTGAAAATGTCATTTCTTCAGCAATGTCCTTTGTAAAAATAATGATGTCGATGCCTCAGCAGCTAATAATACGAAAATTTACAATATTTTTGTTTTTAAAACTCTTAAGCAGCAACTTTACATACGAGGAGCAAACTTTCAAAACGTGTTGTGTCACAGTAATGCAAATTTTTCAAAACGTGAAAATCAATTTCGATATTAAACCTGTGAAAACTAGTAAAACATTTTACTTGAAGAGATAATTACATAAAATTAAAAAGCGTATAAATACGTTCAAAGCCTATAAATTAAAAAAAAAATTCTTGAGACACTAAACAATAGACCTAAGGTGTTGGATTTATGGTTCAAAGAAGACAGAAATGAAATTGAGACGACCGGAAGAAATCGAGAAAACTTAATGAACCGAATCAAATTCGAACAACTAATTACGAACTTTAAGGGATTCCATGAAGAGCAAAAACAGAACACCGGGTGGACAGAAGAAAGGAGATAATCTTACAATGCAAAAAGAGCTTTCAGAAACGTCTACAGTCAACTCATGTGATCTAAAATTGGCTCTATACGAAAAAAGTAAAGCCCAAGGGGTATACATTGGTCGGAACTTATTTGAACGAATTACATAAACAAAACATTTTCTGAATCAATAATATCAGTGGTGGGATAATAAAACATAACTCATGTTAATGATAAAAGTTTTTTATACAAAAATAATGATACAAAAATAACAGAATTGTTGACAACACGTCATGAAACATTTACTTATATGTTACTTTATTATTTTTATTTTTATTTTAAATATTTACAGTAACTTCTGGTTTTAAACATTTGCAAAATTAGTTTTCATCATTGGCAAATTCCGTCGAAACACTTTCACAAACGAAAATGTCTTGAAGTAAATGTTATCCCGAAAAGAAAGGACCAATCAGAAACTTTAGAAAGAGTTTGGTATTACTGTGGTTGGTTGTAAAACAAAACTCTTTTTTAACAGAACTATAGACAAAAAACACTTTAAATGGGAGTTTAATTTTAACAAGGGACAGATTTTTTGGTCGAAAACATACGTTCAGGTCGATTACAGTGAATAAAAAGTATAAGACTGCATGTTCAACACTATTTTTGTTTTTTCTTGCCCTATATGAGGTAAGGAAAGTTATATTTTCATAACGATCTTCCGTAATCGAGTTTTCGCCGAAAATACACGTTTTCAGATCCCCTGAACCTATTAAACATGTTTTTATTAATTGATATGTGTGCGTATGTAATTAAGATAACTCAAAAACGAAAAATTGTTGAAGTTGAAACTTAGAGCTTAAGTTTGGTACTAAAATTGTACAACAAGAAAATTTTCATCAAAATTGGTTGTTCAAAAACGGCTTTTTCGATATTGTTTAAAACATTCTAACCTCATTTACTACATTTTTGTGTTATAAAAGATGACGTAAGTGGCATGTTTGGAGAAATTCTTGAAGGGATATTGCGCTTTCGTGATAAACGTTTTTTAAGATTACGGCCTTCATTGTATTTTACAGAAAAAGTGTAAACAATCAAAGTAATAGAAAATTTAAAAACCCACATTTTATTTCTAGCATTTTTATACAGATTTTTCCATATTTTGCTCATAGAAATCTAAGTCCAAAAATCTGTCTTTATTCAATCATGATTAAATTTACGTTATGTATTTTATTATTGGCGAGAAAGAGTCGTGTTAGATTATCACACCATTTTTTAATTTTTGTGACAAAACAAGTTTTGTATGTCTGCTCCACATTTACTCAACTGAAATGTACACAGTATTAAAATCGATATTAAAAATATCTACATAAAGCAAATACGGAAATTTAGCGCTAAAAAAGAGTTACTTAAGCAATTTATTTGAATCGTATAAATTTATATAGTACAATAAAAAAATCCATGCACAGCCTTTATGATATACACAAAAATAATAATAAAAAAAATTAAGAAACCATAATCAGTAAAATAAGGAAGCAATTATAATTGAAACAATTTTCTGTTTGATATATTTCTGGTACCAAAGAAGTACAATTCTATACACAGAATTCCAGATAAAGGGGTGAAATTAATGACATAGAACTGTTCAAAACCGGCCCTAATTATTTAAGTAAAATTATATTAGGCCTTTGTTATAAATATACACTTCTTTGTCAGTTACCCCTCTTATATCGCAGTATTACCCCTTGTTCTATTTACAGAATGAACATATGCATTTTCACTTACACAAATACAATATTACTTACTAAAATACACATGCATACAGCCACACATAAATAAATGTATTTCCGTATACTAAATTTGAAATGCTTTTTTCATGCACCATACAAAAGCAGTTATATTTGTAACAAAATACCAACTATAACTAAAACTAAACAAGTTATTAGTTACTAAACTAGTTAATTTAATTCAAAAGTTATTTTTTTAAATAAATTAAATACAGTCAAACCTCCATATAACGAACCTCTTACAAAAAACCTCTAATTTACGTTTTTCGCTCTAGATATTTTAATAAAACAACTGTATAAATTTACTTTTTTAATTTATGATAAATTCACAACTTTATTTAACGGAATAGTAAAGCCCGCCTTCCACTGCAAGCAGAGCGAACTCCGTACGGACTCCGTTTAACTCGAAATGTTTAACGTCATGTAAGTGCTTCCACTATGAAAAGAGTGAGCGGAGCGGACTGAACTAGTAGGAAGAGTTACAAAAGAGGTTGCAGAGTTAAGCGGATTTCGGACGGAATCCGTTCGACTCGCAACACCAAATCTCATAGAAGTGCTTCCACCAATAGATGAATAAGCGGAATGGACTGAGTGAACAAAAAGCGGGCCGCTGTGTCATGCTCTGCAATACTAGTTTGGAACGGAGTCCGCTTCACTTCCCATCAGTTTTCACTTGACAGCAAGTTTCTCTATTGGTGAGATAGCTTTTCCAAAGTTTGTATCCTATTTCTTTATATCTTCTTTTATAAGTGATAGTAATTCTTCAAATTGTTCTCTACGGACTCTGAAATAATTTTTGAAATATTCATCTTGTAAATCGTAGAATATTCGTGGTAAATCGCGTTTGACAGGTTTTTTTAATGTATTAGCTCATCCAAAATCTTGGTTTGTTAGCTTATTTTTCTTATGATAACTATAGAGTAACAAGCATTTACTTATTGTATTTATGTAGTCATCATCACTTGAATCGTCTGACATTATTACTAGAAACGAACAAACAAGAAAAACACACTAGAACCTAACCATGACTTTCTCGAACCAATAATTGGCTGGCTTGATAATAAAGATGAACTGGCTGCCTCGCACAGTCCGCTAATAATGGAAGCATCAACCTCACCCATCTCATTTCTCGCTTAGCTCACTCCGCTACCCAGTTTCGAACCCTGGCAGTGGAAGGCAAATACCTCTTTTCTGTAATAGTCTTTTTCAGTGGAAGGACAAAACTATTTTACTCCGTTTCTTTAAGCTATTTTTTCATGCTCATTACCCTTTTGCAGTGGAAGGCGGGCATAAAAGCAATTGTTTATGTACGCCTTTTTTAATAATGGCATTAAATTTCATATTTTGAATTTCTCTGTGGTTTTTAGGGTAGTTACGCTTTTGATTTCCCAATCTAAATTGTAACTGTATTACGTATTAAAAACAAAACAAAAATTATTGACGGTATTCAAAAACGACTGGTTATTTCTGTTGAATACGTCGCATTCGTTATCTGACGCTTAGTACTAAAATTATTATATATAATTTTATTCGATACGCAACAAAATGTTACTAACAGTACATAATGTAATATTGTGTTTTGTAATTATTTACTTGCGCGGAATTTTGTCAGTAAAGATGATCTGATCTACAGATGCTGACCACCTCTCACTGGAGGTGAATCTTTCCAGTACGAAACCGATACAGCGCATGCGTAGGACGATAAATAACTAACATTGCACTCAAGTTAAGTTAGAACTAGGTGAACCTGTGCGGGAAAACCCGCACAAAAGTGTAAATTTGTTTTTATAGATCTTCTCTGAAAACAACATTTTTTGTTTTATTGTTATGTGGTATTATTTGAACTTTTAGGCTATCAAATGATCTGACACGTGACATAGCAACGTACAATTGTCCATGTGAAAATACCGGCTGTGGCAGATAAAGGCCAACTTTGTTGAATGTTTGGCCTTGGGATTTATTTATTGTAGTCGCAAATGCTAAACGGATGGGGAACTGTCTTCTCTTAAATGTAAATGGCAAAGTACCATCCGAAGGGGTTAGATCTAACCGCGGTAGTAAAACCCTTCTGCCTTTGGCTGCCCCTGTTATGACTTCTAAATCAAGAAAATTTTCGTACATTCTTAGATTTATTCTTAGATTCTTAGATTTCCGATGTTACTAATTTCCAAATTATTTCGAGTTTTATATAATTGAATTTTGTCTTCGCGCATTATAATAAGGTATTTGACGAACTGATTCCGTTCGAGCACTTTGAGGCGTGCCTCGTCTCCTTCCTCTTGGTCTTCCCCCTAATGGACGACTATCCATTAAAAAAATAAAAAGAGAAGCAGAGTAAGAGAAAAAATAGGAAATTACTTTCCTGAATATATTATCGAGAAGAAAATGATATCAGTGTGGTTGCCTGAAGAAAATAGTGTTTTGATGATGTAGTTGCTTCTAACATTATTACTCTAATTAGTTCAAGTAATAACTGGAAAAAAACTCTGATCAACCATTACTAAACTTGCCCCCTCTCCAAACTGAAATAGCTGTGCGAGATGTGGGAGGGATAGATAGAGAAAGAGAGAGGCCTATATTTCAGTTCGTTGAACTTGCCCCCTCTCCAATCTATTTTAGACCTCCTATTTTACGGTCATAAATCGAAATATTTGATTTTGGATAGTTTTCTGCAAATCTACTCGAACAGACGATTCATTTGATCCCACTTCGGCGAAAATCGATGAAGGTTCAGGTGGTTAAAATCGTGTTGAAAAATAACCTGCTCGATATTAATATTAGATAGTCATTGTGAATGACCACTACCAAACACCATCTCTGAACTAGTAGATCCAAATCAAACCGGAAGCTAATGTAGGCTACATTGAGCTAATGTGCGTATTACGTGTTTTTTGTATGTGTGTGTGTTTTGGAGTGCTGTTTTCGACATTTCTGTTCTTCCACTCTCAAAATGGTGAAATACTTTTATTTAGGCTACATTATATACTCTTACATCAGTTTTATAATTTATTTATCGAAGTATTTTACATTTCACATTAATATGTAGTGATCGGGAATTATGACTCATGACTTTAGTTCGTAAAATGAATGTGGTGGGCTTGTTTTTTGAGATATTGCCCACTATGTAGTAAATCCACCAGCAATGGTTACAGTGCTGAAGGGTAAATCTTGTTTTGTATTGTTTCGCCTCTCCCACTCTTGTGCATCGATACCCGTACTATCGATCAGCTGTTAATCATCGCTGATGCTGATCCTACACCACAAAGAGGCAGTTAGAGGGAGAACTCTTCCTATGTCTTTAGTTGACGCATGCGCATAGACAATTTTTTACTATTGTTTTATGTTATAGTCAACCAGTTTATAACAGTAAAACAGTTACACAGTACAGTAGTACAGTATAACAGTAACAGTAAACAGTTGTCTGTGAAAATAAGAGCGTACGCGGAAAGACGCAAAACTGGGTGTATACTATCATTTCAAAAAACATTTTTTTTTAATCCATAAATTCTATTGTAAATACACTTATATAATAAAAAAATGGAGGCGTATATTTTTTGTCCAGCGAAATTTTCAGGTACATGGAACCGTTAAAAATTTATTTAAAGTTTTTCTGAAATTTTTATACCTATATTTTCGTTTACAACATCGTTTCTTTTTTTCTCCCCAACAGAATGCAGGGGAATTTTGTAAGCGTGCCTTTTATAGTATGTCAAGAAGGCTAACAAATGAATAAAGAAGAATTTATTCACGCGTTTTCTTTAAGAATACGTCCCGTGTCCTGTTCACACGCGTGAATAAAATTCCTCTTTATTCATTCTTTAGCCTTCTTGACATTAATAGACATGCTTACAAAATTCCCCTACGTTCTGTTGAATAGAAAAAAAGAAACAACGGTATAAACGAAAAAATATCAAAAGATTTCAGAAAAATTGAATTTTCCTAAAAACTTGAAATAAATTTTTAACGGTTCCATGTAACTGAAAATTTTACTGGACAAAAATATACGCCTCAATGTTTCTAATATATAAGTGCATTTACAATAAACTTTTATGTATTAAAAAAAGAAAATGTTTTTGAAATGGTAGTATAAACCCAGTTTTGCGCCTCTCCGCCAACTCTCTTCTTTCCACAGACAAATAATACATTACCGTGATCCACTGGACCATCAGCTCCCTTGACAAACGATATTTCTATTTGCAGTAATATGACAGCATTATACCGGGTGTTTATAAATGAATAGCGGGGTTTTAACGCTCTATAGAATATTTAATACATTATACTTACAGTTATAAATGATAAATCAAACGAAAGTGCAAATCAAGCAGTTTTGTTTGTTGGCAGCAGTGCGCAATGTTTCTACCGCCAGCCGTTAGAAAGCGCTAGTAACAAAGATGGTGACTAAAGAACAGAAAGCGTTTTGTGTTTTACAGTTCGCAAAGATGGAATCGGTAGTTACTGTGCAACGTGCGTTCCGTATTAAGTTCGGTTGTGAACCTCCAGGTGATAATAACATCCGTAGATGGTATCATCAGTTTGAAGATACCGGCTGCCTATGCAAAGGGAAGAGTACGGGACGACCAAGTGTTAGTGCGGAGAGCGAGAGCGTTGAGCGAGTGCGAGAGTCGTTCACGCGTAGCCCACAGAAATCTGTTCGGAAGGCTAGTCGTGAATTAGCAATTCCTAAAACGACCGTTTGGAATATTTTACGGAGACGCTTACAACTACGTCCTTATCGTTTGCAGTTGGTACAGGCTCTAAATCCTGCAGACGTTTACGTGCCAACTTCGCTAACGAAATGTTGTAGCATGAAGATTTTCTACATCATGTCGTCTTCAGTGATGAGTTGACCTTTCACCTTAGTGAACAAGTGAACACTCATTATGTGCTAATCTGGGGCATAGAAAATCCTCACGCGATGGTACAAGTGCAACGAGACTCCCCTAAATTGAATGTTTCTTGTACCATGTCCCGGCGGAAAGTTTATGGGCCTTTCTTTTTTGTTGAAGCAACTGTAACTGCTGCTTCTTACCTTGATACTCTACAGCTATGGCTCTTCCCTCAGTTGAAAGATGAAGATCCAGAAAACTTCATTTTCCAGCAAGATGGTGCGCCGCCTCACTGGCATAACGAAGTACGCGATTGGCTGAACGTCACTTTACCCGACCGCTGGATTGGCCGCAAGGGGTGCAGTGACAGGGCTCGTTTTCCATGGCCTCCATGGTCACCCGATCTGACGCCGTGTGATTTCTATCTGTGGGGGTTTATAAAGGACCGTGTGTATGTGCCTCCACTACCAGCTGACCTTCCCGAATTAAGAATCAGGATTGAAGCAGTTGTTGCAACAATTACTCGAGAGACACTAAACAACGTTTGGGAAGAACTAGCATATCGTCTTGACGTGTGTCGTGTGACGAATGGTGCGCACATTGAACATTTGTAGGCATTTATGTAAAACTCTTTGAGTTCCTCTTTCGTTTGATGTATAATTTATAACTGTAAGTATAATGTATTAAATATTATAGAGCGTTAAAACCCTGCTATTCGTTTACAAACACCTGGTATTTCCGTGACCGTTTCATACACATTGTATCCGCCTTCCTTACTTTTCCTTTAGAGGCAAAGTAACCAGCCGTACACAATACACAGGTTTGACTATATATATACTGACTAGTTTATATGAAAAATAAAGCATAATTCAAAATTCAATGCTGCTACTATAAAATAAATTGTTTTAAATAATATTTTATAATTCTATTTTGCCCAGAGATAAAGGGTGTTAACTTCAATTTTGGCGAAATTATGTTATTAGGTAGGTACTACCATTAAAATCAGAAAGAAGTTCAGTCTAATAAAATACCATGTTTCCTCCAATCCGTCTTACTTGAAATGTTTTAGAGGCTATAATGAATGTATTAACTTCAAATTTCTTTTTATGAAAATAATTTTAACCCTGTATGATACTCTTTACCTCTAAACAGAATTAAAGTAAAAGTTTTCCAAACATTATCGAGTACAGAATTATTCTTCTACTGTAATGTTACCACTCAATATTTTAACAGATTTGTTTTTGCTCAGCTTGCATTGGATTTAACACTAATGTACGTAGAAAGAAAGAAAACGATAAAACACAGAAAAATTTATAAAGTATTACATCCTGTGGTAGGTGGAAATAGTAGAAGTTAAGAAAGTTGTAAAATAATGTAAATCTGTAGACCAGAAGCTTTATTGGATGTAAATTTAAAGTTTCTATTATCTACAGAAATTTCTTTATAGTAACTAAAAAAAAACTTTAAGGTTTTGGTTCTCCTGAAAAATCATAAAAATGGAATTAACACCCTTTGTTCCTTAGGTACAGAATTCAAAACTAATAAAAATTTTTAAAAACTAATTAACATAATTATGTTTATAAAATCATGTAAAGTAGGCCAATTAAAAAACTATATTTTTATTAAATTTGTTTACAATATATTTGCCACAGTTTATTAAAAAGTTTACATAATTTATTTTAAATTTTAAATTCTCGATAGCTAAGAAAATTTTCATGAAAAATACTACGATATTTTTATTTAAATTAAAGATAATTCGTTAGTCAAAATACTGAAAGGAAGACCGAATAAATAAATAAACTTATATAGTCACGTAAAGTAAATATGCATACATAAACGCACATACTATACATGACACATATAAACATACACAAGCGCGCGTGTGAACGTACACACACTTACACTCTATACATGGCGTCAAACTTTAGGTTAGAGAACGGGGAGGTTACGCTACCGCCTGCGTCTTTTACTTTCGAAATACTGTTTCCAATCTGATGACTGATCTCATGTATTTTTGGGTGAACCCGAATATGAAATCAATTTTTTTCTCCATCACGTAAGGATTTTTCACAAAAAGGCTTCAAACTGTCTTTTAAATTAAACAACCATTTATCATTTTCCTCAAGTGGGGAAGTGAAGAATTTTGATAACCATTGTAGTTTTTTTTTGTCATCAGTCTCTCGACTGGTTTGATGCAGTTCTCCAAGCTGTTCTATCTTGCGCAAGTCGTTTCATATCTACATACCTGTAACACCCTACATTTTTTGTAATTTTCTTGACATATTCTAATCTTTGCCTCCTCCTACAATTCACTCCCTCAATATTACCCTCCATTATTGATAGCCCAATACCTGGATGTCTTAAGATATGCCCCACTATCCGCCTATCCCTTCTTCTGGTAAGATGCTTCTATATACTTATTTTTTCATCCACTCGCCTAAGAACCTCTTAATTACTTATTTTGTCCACCTACCTAATCTTTAACATTTTCCTATAACACCACATTTCAAAAGCTTCTATCCTCTTCTTTTCTACAGCCCCTATCACCCACGTTTCACTCCCGTATAATGCTACACTCCAAACATAACGTTTTAAGAAATTTTTTCTAATCTGTAAACCAATGTTTGTAGTCAGTAAGCTGTTTTTCATTTCAAAGGCTTTTCTAGCTTGAGCAATTCTACTTTTGATATCACTTCTGGTTCTACCATCCTTTGTTATTTTACTCCCTAGATAGCAGAACTCCCCAGCTTCCTGTATGTTTTCGTTGCCTACTTTTAAATTTCCCATCTTTTCTAAACCACTCTTGCTGCTGCACAACACATTCGTTTTGTTCTTATTAATGTTCATGAAGTAATCCTTTCTCATGATCTCATCCGTTCCATTTAAGATACCCTCTAGTTCTTTGTTTGTCTCGGCTAATACTACTATATCATCGGCGAATCTCAGCATTTTTATTGTTTCTCCTTAAATTTTTATTCCTGCGTTAAATTTTTCCTTCACTTCATTTATAGCCTCTTCTGTTAACAAGTTAAAGAGTAGTAGTGACAATGGACATCCTTTTCGTACACCTTTTCTTACAGCAGCCTCTTTTCCGTACCCCTCAATTCTCAAAACAGCCGTTTTATTCTTATACAGACCGTAGATAAGTTTCCTCTCCTTGTACTTAATTCCTAGCCTTTTCAAAGTTTTAAACATTTTATTCCAGTCCAGATTGTCAAATGCTTTCTCTAAATCTACAAATACCATATAAGTATTTCTATTTTTCTTTATCCTTTTAACCATTGTAGTATGCAAGGTAAATGGCAGTGGCAAAAATCACTAATTATACAAGTTCTCTACAACGGCCGCTGAAGTGGATGAAGTGAAAAGTTTATGTTAAAACTTATTTTATTATGGAACAGTTAGTTCAGACACGATTCCGGGACAGAAATTCGGGTGGACGATAAAATATATTTACATAAAATCTTGTAGATTACATAATAATACATGCAATTATGTATTAAATTTTAGTGTTAATATATACAGCGATTTATTCTGCCGCAGATATACTTTTGTTGTTTTTGTAGAAAGAGTATGATGATATTTAAACTGCCTAATGTTTTTATTGATTATTTTTGAATCATATTAGAGAAGTGCGCTGTAATGGATACGTCCAAAGGAAAGTCGGGTAGGGGTTGTAGTGATAACTCAAGAGGGTTGATTTTCTACTAATTCCTTTTACATCAATTTCATACATTCAGTTTCAATTACGCTTACATTATAGATGTACTAGGAGGCTTCAACCCCTGATCACTTCACAGCCCAAACTTCACCTTAACCAGAAAAATTATTACAAATTTTTCAAAAATACAAAAATGGGTTACCACAAATAACTTTCTCACTGAAAAACCTAAAAATGAAGGGTGCAGGGAAAAACAACAGACTAAAAAACACAAAAACCAGGTTGTGATATAACGGCTTGTTCATAGTCTGCACTTTAACACGACCACACAAACAGAAAACCCCAACCCAGTCACGTGTTAGTGCAGCTCAAAAATATGAACCACAGAAGAATAAACAATTCAGTCCAGCTGAAACTGGCTGAGAAACAACGCATTCTACTAACACCTGACCCAGGAGCATGCGCAGATATCTCACTTGGAAATTGCGTACTAGGCAGACCTTAGGCCGACTAGGGGAGTCCGACTTCCTATATAACTCAATGTTAAATTTTTACCACATTTCTCAAGACGTACAAAAAAAGGGCTTCAGTTTTTGTTTTGTTTTCTAGATCTGTCTTTTTATACTTTCTAATCTGGGAAAATTTTAATTGGAATGAAATAAATTTATTAAAACTTTTCCAAGTATCTAAAAAATCAGAAAAATATTTCCTCAAAAATTAAGGCATATTATACTGAAATTTATCTTCATAAAAAAACAATGAATTAAACAAGTTGAACAAATCCTGAAAATTTTGTAACAATAGGATTAGTCAATGTTGAGAAATCAGGCATAAAAATTTTAAAAAGGTAATTTTCAGAAAACAATCAAATACTAGGTTTTCATAAACAGCAGAATTGTGACATGACATCATTTTAAAAATTTAATTTTTTGGGGTTTTAACGTCCGACTGTTATGCAATTACTGCTAATGCAGACGGTTAAAAATTTAAGGAAAAATATTTCTAGTTGTTATAGAAATGTGGTGGTTTTTACGCCATTGGAGAGCAAATTGTACAAGTGTTAAAATATAAAATTCTGGTTTTACATTTTTCCAAGTCAGACTGTCTTTAATTACCCTTACTTTTATAAAATGTGATATTTTTACCGTACAGATTGTGTACGCGTAAGGAAAACAATTATACGATCAGAAAGTTTTGTATTAAATTGTGCTTTTTTTTAATTTTTCTCAATTTTTGTTCACCTTTATTACAACATTCTCTCCATAGCTAAAACATTCTTGCTGACAATAGCTTGTACTTTACAGTTTTCGCTTAACAGAAAGCCGGTGGTCAAGCTTGAGAATCAAACCGATGAACTTTCATATAAATACATTGTATACTTACAGAATTTATTTACATAAAATAGATGTGTATAAAAAATTTTATTTTTTTGAAAATTATCGCGGAAAACCAACCGAGACTGTAACTGCGTTATCAATTCAGAAAAATAATATACTTCCAGTAATGTTTATTTTATATCGTAGTTACAAATAAACTAGGTCTAGGAACAAACAAAAATTATACATGTAAATAATTTCTCCTCTAGGTTAAAGTTCTTGCCAGTTTTTTTTTTGTTGTCCTGTAAGAATTGTATTTGTGACTGTGTTGGTTTTTTCCTGAACTTTTCAAATGTAAAATACAGGGGTTTGTTAAGTATTAAGCCGAAATTAAGTACAGTTGTATCTTGACAATTCGATAGATAAGGGACCGAAAGGCTGTTGGATTACCAAAAATTATGGTTTACTGAGGGTACCATTTAAAACAATAGTGAAAGGCTTCTAGGGGATGGTTATACATAGTTTAAAACAATCAATTTTAAAACTTGCATTTGTTAATAACTGCAATTTAATACACAAATTCACAGTAGACTCACCGGGTTGGTCTAGAGGTAAAGTTGTCGCCGCGAGTCAGCTTTTAACGGCTGATTTTCGGAGACGAAAGTTCCTGGTTCAAATCCTAGTAAAGGTAGTTACTTTTAAACGGATGTGAAAACTAGACGGTGATTACCGGTGTACTTAAATGTTTAGGGTTCAATTAACCATACTCTCTCAGGAATGGTCGGCCTGGATCTATACAAGACTACACCTCATTTACACGTCATACACATCAATCTCATCTTATTGGATGATGGATTGCTCAATGTTCTCAATTGAACAGATTCCAGCGCATACACATTGTTGTTGTTGTTTAGGTCAAAAGCCGAAAGGCTGGTTTGAACCTCTAGAGGTTTTACTAAGTAAAAACGAGGAGTGAGGTGGTTTACTATTGCCTTCCTCACTGAGTTGAAAAAGTATGCTTATCAGCATGCCAGGCCCTCCGAAAAGCACCCACTTTCCACCCTTGCAAATGACACCTTCACTTCAATCACCACAGGGTCTGGCTGTATAGTGAAATTCATCACTCTCAGAGGAGACAACTCTGACTAATGACTTTTACACCTTTACCTCTTCTGTTCTTAAATAGTTCAGTCTTATAATTGGCCGACTATGTAATAAGAAACAAACTATTTCTTGTAGCCCTGGAACTAACAGATCGAGTGCAATTAATTTAACACTCCACCTGTCTGTTATGGGCATGTATACACATTAGCATGTATACACATTAGATAATTAAAGTACACAACACTTTCTCTCTTGTGCATCCAGCGAAGGCACCGGTAGTGGGAGTGGCTACTGTCTACATTCCATAATCTTTAGTTACAGCTGTCGGATTACCAAACGTGTCGGACTGTTAAGATTCAACTGTATTTTATTTTGAAAATAAAAAAAAAATAAAGTAAATTAATAAAAGATGAAAATTATGAAAAACATTATCGAAATATATGTATAAATATAGAAACGGAAAAATATTATAATTTCTTGAAGTTGAAATAAAATGACCCTGTCTCACAGGAAACAAGTAAGAAGACTGAAACAAGTAGGAGATTGTGGAAGAATGGCTTTGGACATGAAAGAGTTTGGTACTTGACTGGATACTCCAACGCTTTAAGGCACACAAGAAGCAAACACGAAAAAGAATAACTTTATGTTCATAGTAAATTGTTTTCTGCAATGCTTAATACAGCGTTAAACGATTTTTTGATCACGCCCGCATTAAAACTAATTAATGTAAATTAATAAAAAATTAATGTAAATTAATTAATAGTATATTAAAGAAAAATTTTAAAACAAGATTATCACGAAATGGTTTGTATACATGTGTTTTTATTTTATATGCTCAAGATTTCAGAGTGAATACGGAGTCATAATCTTTCAAAACATGAATTTTTTTATACAATGCTTAGTTTTGCGCAAGCTAGTGATTTTCCGTTTATTTTATTATCAAAATCGGTAAAAGATGGCATTTTTTTAGATTTCAGCCTTAGTACACATTAACCAACAAAAGTCTATAAGTCAAAGCTATAGAAAAATCTACAACTTCTATTAATTTCAAGCATTTTGCTCTACAGATCTAGTTCAGAGGAAATTACTGATTTTCTGTATCCTTAAGGGGAGACTGTACTTTGTGTCCCGCCAGTCTTAAATTTATTATTTTTAGCTACATTTTTCATAGGGTTGGTAAAACAATAGGGAAATGAAACTTTACACACTATAGGTGTTGGGTTTCTTTTCGAGCTGCTGACATTTTTTGAAATTAATCTTTGGACCATACCATTTTTTTTAAATTACGAATAACATAAACTTTTTACAAATTATTTTCAAAATGTTTTGCGTATTACTAACTTTTGGAGCACCTGAGGAAGTCATAAAAATGTCGGTATATGTGGCTATACAAGATAACTAACTGGTAAAAATTTCAGTCTGGTAGGTTTATTGGTTTCTGAGAAAAATGTACCTTAATGTTAAAAATCTAAATTTACGGGAAAAGGTACAAAACAAGAAGGCACAAATCAAAAACAATATGTACACAAACAAGTAAATTTCCCATCAAAAGTTGTTTAGAAAGCTGAACCAAGAGCTGAAATATTAAAAACCGTGATGCAGATATTTTAATAACTAAAATTATTTTTGCACTAAAACGAGCAGTATAAAATTATGAAAAATATTCGTTCTTCGTAACATGATAATTTTTCTGTGTATACCTGCTAAAAACTGAATTTTTTATAAAAAAAATATTTTTTTACATAATTTAATGTTTTTCTGGTAGATCTAGGCCTAAACTATTGAAAAACATAAAAAACCATAAATCGAAATTTTGAGTTAAAACTATCTTGTAACCTCCCCTTAAGTCGAACAGAGGTTAATTTTAATTTTGCGTCATTCACTCATGATCAAAATTAGGTTGTGTTTTTCACATAACGCCCGTTTATGACGCATACAGAGGGTGTTACTTAATTTTAAATAACCTAATGATCCTAGTTATCCGAAAGTCTGAGTGAAAGGAATCTGATTAAAAGGGAATTATTTTCCTATTTTTTTTATTTTTAATGTTTATAGTTTCAGTTCTTTTATATTGCACATAAAAATCATGCAAGCAAATACTACATAAATATAATAAAAATGTGTATACGTAGGTAGTTTATAAAATGGTACAGCTAAGGTAGATAAGTTAGCATGCGTAATAGGACAGATGTAGCAGGAATTGTCGAAGGGTGGTCAAATAATTATATAATAGTATAAAAACGGGTGTGACATGTACCAACTTTATAAATAGAAAAATTAAATTCTTTCTGAACAACTAAGTGTTTTTCTTACCTTACTTTTAAGTACATCTGCGATTCTTATGGCTTTTCAACATTTGTCTCATATGTTCACTATAAAAACATGAACAGTTAATTTCTATTATTTTTTTTTAACTATATTTGTAACAAAAGGTAATTTTACGACCAAGAAACAAATTTTAATAATTGTAGTTCTAGTCTTCGGAATCAGCCTAATACGTAATAATAGTAATAATAATAATGAAATACTGCTCATAGTTCAGAAGTCCGTTTAAGGCAAATAACTCGACCAATAAAATCATATAGGTGCTTAAAGGAAATGACCGTAATCAGATATTAAAAGATTTTGTTTTTTGTTTTTTAATTATTTTACACTTTCTTCTGTGTAAACGATGTACTTTTTGTTATCGAGTAATCATTGCACGATTTGAACATTATTGAAAAACACATTTATATAAGAACAAAAATACGATTTTTAAGACACATATTTAAAAAATTAGATATTCGAAAAATTTGAACAATACTGTTGTTCAGACTTTTATTATTTTTAAAATTACCACCGCATAATTAAGTAAAAGTAAATATCTCAAAAAATACAAAACAAAATCTTTAATATAAATTTGTATTTCCGAAAGGAATTATGTCTTAGAATTGAATGTTATTTCCTATTACGTTTTGCAACAGTGTTCTTTGTTTGAAGCCAATAAATAGGATTACTTTATAGTTTTAAAGTGATAATTGTTGAAGTTTAAAATTATGACGTTTTGATTCACGCAACCTTTTTTTTATAAAACCCATTATTTCAAAAACCATTATAAGAATCAAGCAGAAATTTTAACCAAAATATTTACATCCATTCTGATTTATTATAGTAAAATTATCAAAAATTGTTACTGATAAACTTGATTTTTACTTTCTCTTGCCTATATGAATATACAGGAAGGAAAGTATTGTTTTCATGTCGATTTTTCGAAATCGAGTTTTCACCTGATCTACACGTTTTCAGACCCCCTGAACCCAAAATACATGGTTTTAGCGACTGGTCTGTGTGTGTGTGTGTGTGTGTGTGTGTGTTTGTGTGTGTATGTGTGTGTGTGTGTATGTGCGCGCGTGTGTGTGTGTGTGTGTGTCTGTGAGTGTGCCTGTGTGTGCGTCTGTGTGTGTGTGAACAGAATATCTCAAGAACGGAATATCGTACAAACTTGAAACCTAAAACTTAAGTTACATTCCACTACTGGACCCGACAAGAACATTTTCATCAAAATCGGTCAACCGGAAGTAGTAGTTTATTCGTGTAATTTTTCACTGTTTTGAGATTTTCTCAAAAACTGGTGATTATTATTTTTTTTAATCGCCTGGTTTACTGAATTTTTTATGCTCTACAAGATAGGGTAGGCGCCATGTCTGCTAAAATTCTTGGTGAGGCTGTTTTCACGTAAAAAAATGTTTTTTTAAGACTACGGCTTTACTATACATTTTAGCGAAAAAATTTATATAATAAAAAATGTAAAGAATTTAAAATCCTACAATGTTTATTTTGAGAATTTTTTTGTATAACGCTTAGTTTAGCAGTAATTAGCGATTTTCTGTTTTTTTTCTCATGAAAACGTGTGAAAAATCGATTTTTTTAAGATTTCCGCCTCAGTATGCATTTTACGACAAAAAAGTATATAGTCAAATTTATAGGAAATTAAAAGATCTACAACTTTTATTTTGAGCATTTTTCGCTACAGAGCCTAGTTTAGCGTATAAGAGTGATTTTCCGTATTTATTTGGTTTTTAAACTCAAATTTTCTACACTCCCTTCTACATCGGAACAGTCGGACGTTAAACCAAAAAAAACCCTTTACATAAAATGGTGTATTTTTATTATTATTTTATTTTTTAGGTATTTGTAATACTTTGTTATATTTAATTTGTTATTTACGTTATTTAATCTCTTATATAATGAATATTATTTTACCAGTAAAAATTTATTTAATTACATAATTTTCAATTGACACCACTCCAGTATCACAAATGGTTAGAAACAAGCTCTTCACAATCAATAATAGTCAATTGAGTTTCGTAATCGTGGCTCAAAGCCCTATGGATTTTTACTCAATCGTATCTTATTGAATTGCGTGATAGATCTATTAGTAATTTAAATATAACATTTTTTAAATATATTTTAACCGTTTTAAGGAAAAATTAGTGATTTTACGTAGAACTTATTCCTTAGTTTTAATTTTCAAAACAGAAATGTTATTACATTCGTAACGAACTATGGTGTGTAAACACGACACCTATGGTGTGTAAAGTTTGATTTCCCTATCTTTTACCAATCCTATGAAAAATGTACCTAAAATTAGCAAATTTAACATTCGCAGGATACAAAGTACAGTCTCCCCTTAACATGATGTTGAATTATGACGTTTCATGTTTAATATTTAATGTTTCATGTTTTATATTTGTTGTTGTTGTTGTTGTTTAGGTCATCAGCCAAAAGGCTGGTTTGAACCTGTAGAGGTTTTACTAAGTAAAACGAGGAGTGAGGTGGTTTACCATTGCCTTCCTCACTGAGTGGAAAAGTACGCTTATCAGCATACCGGGCCCTCTGAAAAGCATATATTTTCCACTCTGTAAATGACACCTTCACTTCATTCACCACAGGGTCTGGCTGTATAATGAAATTCATTACTTTCAGAGGAGATAACTCTGACTAGTGTCTTTTACACCTCTACCTCTTCTGTTCTTAAATGATTCAGTCATTTAATTGGCTGACCATTTATAATAAGAAACAGAACTATTTATTTTAGCCCTGCACTGAACAGATTGAGTGTAAATAATTTGACACTCCACCTGTCAGTTATGGGCAGATTTTATATTATATATATATATATATATATATATATATATATATACATACACACAAAAGTTTAGTTTTACAAAAATAACTCACGTTTATAAGAATTTTTAAAACAAAATAACCTAGACTCTAGATTCTGCAGTCTACGTAGACTCTAAATTAAAGTTTTAAACTAATATAGTTTTTTAAAGAATAGAAACTCTTATTTTTAAAAGATAATTGTCAAAACGTTTATAAAACAAAAGTAATAAATCAACAGCATGTAAACAGTATTCATGACCTTAATTTAATATGTCGAATAATGTTTACGAATAGCAGATAAGAGATAGAAGAAAATAAACGAAAAGCTTAAAAGCCAATAAGAACTCACGTCTCTAAAATTTAATTTATTATTAAGAATAAAATTGATTTATTTTATACTAGAGAGGGGAAGGGGAAGAGAGGGAGGGAGAGAGAAATTGTTAAGAAACTACAAAATATCTCCTCTATATAACAAGTAACGTTTATCACCATTCTTCAGATTTGGAGTTAAACGTTCTGGGGATATAATCTATTGTTTACTACAAATATTTCTTCCACAAATTCGTCATTCTTGTGGGGGAAATTACAACACATTTGGCATTATTCCTTGCGGCAAACAGTCTCACTACACATTTTATTTTTTATTTTATTTTTACTTTTGAGAACTCATAGGATCACTCTAGTTCAAGTTTAGGTCTGTTTCAGTGTTGGGTTTCTTTGAAAAGCCCACTCCTAAGCGTGGCTTCCTTTCGTTTGGCCCACATTTTCTTAAAACGTTCCGACCTCTGTTTCCGGTCTTCGTCAGTAAACACCCTGTTGTACACTCTTCTGGTTTTTGGTTCGAATGTTACCATATTAGTCTTGACTAGTTGGTTGTACTTATCTGATTTTGTTAGCAGGTCTTGTTTAGTGATTCCAAGTTCCTCCACATCCCGCTGTACCTCCTTCAGCCACCTAGGTCTCGACACCTCATTCCAAAAATGGTTGATCAGCTGGTTCACAAGTTTGGACTTTTCGGCTCTGAGTATGTGTCCTAGGAATGATATTCTTTTCTTTCTTAAGTTATTTGTTAGTGGGGGGATAAGTTTGTAGATTTCTTTGTTTGGGATTAACCGCCATAGTCCCTCCACCAAGTGCCTGTTTCAGTGTTTAGGTTGTATTTTATTGTATTATTTTAGGTTGGTTTTTGTGTAACATGTTGTATTTTAATCATGAGTGGAAGACGCAAAATGAAAATCGATCTCAGTTTGCCTTAAAAATACGGAAAATCATTCTTTCACACTAAACTACTCTGTAGAGAAAATCCCTCTTTCACACTATACTACTCTGTAGAGAAAAATGCTTTAAATGAAAGTTGTAGATCTTTTAATTTTCTATAAATTTTATAATAAACACTTTTGTCATAAAATGAATACTAAGGCCGAAATCTTAAAAAAATCGATTTTTCACACGTTTTCGTGAGAAAAAAACAGAAAATCGCTAATTACCGCTAAACTAAGCGTTATACAAAATATGATTGAAATAAAAGTTGTAGGATTTTAAATTCCCTACATTTTTTATTATATAAATTTTTGCGCTATAATACATATTAAAGCCGCAATCTTAAAAAAACACTTTTTTTACGTAAAAACACCCTCACCGAGAATTTCAGCAAACATGGCGCCTACCCTATTTTGTAGAGAACAAAAAATTGAGTAAATGAGGTGATTTTTAAAAAAATCGTAGGACCAGTTTTTGAGAAAATCGCAAAAAAGTGAAAAATTACACGAATAAACTACTACTTCCGGTTGACCGATTTTGATGAAAATGTTCGTGTCGGGTCCGGTAAGGGTATGTAACTTAAGTTTCAAGTTCGTACGATGATCCATTCTTGAAATATTTTGTACACACACACACACACAGAGACCAATCGCTAAAACCATGTTTTTTGGGTTTAGGGGGTCTGAAAACGTATAGATCCGATGAAAACTTTATTTCGAAAAATCGACATGAAAACAATACTTTCCTTCCTATATATTCATATAGGCAAGAGAAAGTAATACGGTACAGTTGAATTAAAATTATAACATATACGAAAAATGAAACAGGTCAATTAACAAAATCTTCCTTGATTCTTTTAAAATTACTTTCATTAAAGCGGTGAAATTACAAAAATACATTTTTGCACATTAAATGTTCAGTGAACGAAATATTTTAATGTCTATAACTTATGTACCTTTATAACATATAAATTAACTGATTACATAAGTTATAAAACTAGTTACTTTTTCAACAATTACAGTAATTTTCAACACCTGATTTTCGGAGACGAAGGTTCCTGGTTCAAATCCTAGTAAAGGTAGTTACTTTTATACGGATTTGAATACTAGACAGTGGTTACCGGTGTACTTTGGTGGTTGGGGTTCAATTAACCATACTCTCTCAGGAATGGTCGGTCTGGGTCTGTACAAGACTACACCTCATTTACACGTCATACACTACATCCTCATCTCACTGGGTCATGGGGTTCCTTATTGTTCTGAATTGAACAGATTGCAACGTACACAAATTAGGAGTAAAAAAAAACATTACAGTAATTCTGAAAATCGTCAATAGTATTCTTAAAGTGATACCTAGATATTGTAAAATGTGTAGTGAAACCGCATTACGGGATAGAATTATTTAATTCACCACTCTAAGGCTAACAAGAAGCCTGCACACAGCTAGGGCGCAATTTCTAGTGTCAGTATAAGCTAAAACCGGCACAATCTTAGAACTAAAAATTTAACTTTCCTGGTTCACACATGTTCCAAGCTACAATAATACGTTTCCTCGATAAAAAGTCTCATCTGATTCAGATTAGTCACGTCTAAAAAAAGTCAACTATAAAAATGTGCAGCCTGTTTAAGAGAGACCCCTGCACTGTAATGGTAATCATACCACATGGTAAAGATGGTGTTTGTTCACTAAAGTAGTACTGCAACTACATCTGTTATTGATATGGTTGTGCAAAAGAAGATTACCCGACCCAAAGAAATATTTCTTAAGTTGATTAATTTTCAAAGTTAACAGTCAAGTTCGGCTACAGGTTTATCACTATTCTCTAGGTATTTTTCAATTTTTAATGGAAAATAACTTGCTACCATTGAGGTATTTGTATTTTTACAATTATTTGTCTTTTTCCTTAGAAGTAGTGAAAAGGAACTCATGTTTTTGGTTGAAAAATGATCGCTCAGAAATGGAGATAATCTTCGGTTACCTAAATCAAGAAATAATTAATGTTTTAAAATTAGTATGTGTGTACTGTTCCTAAAATGTTTAACTGACTACTATTTGCTTAATACAATCCGATAATACAAATCTTTTTAAAAAAACTGTTAAATATATGATTGCTACAATTTGAAAACTAAGAGAAATTTTTATTGAACTCATGCGAGTTTATTTACAGATATGTGGTTCTTTTTCCATTCCATTAAGGGGAGACTGTACTTTGTATCACGCCAATGTTAAATTTGCTATTTTTAGGTACATTTTTCATACGATTGGAAAAAGATGGATAAATTAAACTTTACACACTTTTAGTTGACGGGTTTCTCTGCCTACTCACAGTTTTTCAATTTAATCTGTGAGCCCATAAAATTAAAAACAAATGAACGAATAACATAAAATATTTACAAATTTCTTTATACGTGTTTTGCATATTAGGAATTGTTGGAGCTTCTGAGAAAGTCATTAAAATATCGGTGTTTGTGCATGTACAAGATAAATAACTGGTAAAAAATTCAGCCAGCTAGGTTTAATGAGTTCCGAGAAAAATGAACCTAAATTTTAAAATTTAAACAGCCAAAAAAACAAAAAGGAACAAATCAAAAAGAAAATGTAAACAAACAAGTAAATTTCCCATCAACAGTTGGTTAGAAAGCTGTACCAACAGCTGAGAATATCAAAAACAGTAACGCAGATATTTAAAAAAACTAAAGTATCCTTTGCTCTAAAACGATTGGTATAAAATTACGAAAAATATTGGTTCTTGGTGAAATGATTATTTTTCTGGATATGCCTGCTAAAAACTTAATTTTTTCATTAAAATAATTTTTTTGACGTAATTTAATGTTTTTTCTTGCAGATATAAGTCTGAACTATTAAAAAACATAAAAAACAAAAAATTGAAATTTTCAGTGAAAACCATCACACAGTCTCAGCTTAATTGAAGTATTAATTTTATTTGTAATTTAAACGGTTGATATCTCTAATCTGTAATCATTAATTGTAAATACATACTCGTATAAAATTTTAAAAAGAATTACACAAAATTAATTTAATTAAAAAAGCCTAAGTCAACACAATGGAGTTATTTGTATGATATTTTCAGTAACGTACAAGCAACGCACAAGTGCCACGCAACACAAAGTGTATCATGCTACACTTAAATGACTGATATGATTGTTATGTATCACTTGCTTGTTGTCTTGCCGTTAACGCTGAGCCATGTGTTTACCTCTCTCTAGCTTTCAAATGACATATCACTATTGGGTAATTGTAACGTCACTATCATATGAGTTTGCTGAACTCATCAAAGACATTTGACAAAAAAATCCTCCGAAAGGCAATAGGTCCGAAGATAGTAGACGGACAGGACAGATTACGAAAAAATCTAGTAAGAAACACTTACACAACTTTCTCTTGCCAATGCAAAAAATTCACAATAAACCTAACATTAGTAATAAAACATTAGAAATAAACGAAAATTAACCTCAAAAAACATAACCTAATTTTAATCATGAGTGAAAGACGCAAAATGAAAAACAACCTGTTCGGCTTAAAAATACAGAAATCACTCTTTCACGCTAAACTAGGCTCTGTAGAGAAAAATGTTCTAAATAAAACCTTAAATAACCTTAAAATGTTCTAGGGCCGAAATCTTAAAAAATCAATTTTTCGCACGTTTTCGTGAGAAAAAAAAGAAAATCGCTAATTACCGCTAAACTAAGCGTTATACAAAAAACTTCTCAAAATAAAAGTTTTAGGATTTTAAATTCTCTACATTTTTTATTATATAAATTTTTGCGCTAAAATTCATATTAAAGCCGTTATCTAAAAAAAAACAATTTTTTTACGTGAAAACAGCCTCACCAAGAATTTCAGAAAACATGGCGCCTAACCTATCTTGTAGAGCATAAAAAATTTACTAAACCAGGCGATTTTTAAAAAAATCATAGGATCAGTTTTTGAGAAAATCGCGAAAAAGTGAAAAATTACACTAATAAACTACTACATCCGGTTGACAGATTTTGATGAAAATGTTTCTTGTCGGGTCCGGTAGTGGTATGTAATTTAAGTTTCAAGTTTCAAGTTGGTATGATGTTCCGTTCTTGAAATATTCTGTACACACACAGACCAATCGCTAAAAACTTGTTTTTTTGGTTTAGGGGGTCTGAAAACGTGTAGATCCGGTGAAAACTCAATTTCGTAAAATCGACATGAAAACAATACTTTCCTTCCTATATATTCATATAGGGAAGAGAAGTAAAAATGAAGACTGTACACAAAAAACGAACGATTACTGGAAACTATCAGCAAACGAGGATTAAACTCCAACGGACACAGTAAAGAATGGTTGATAAACAGCTGAAAACATTGAACTACACGAGACTTAAGTTGTCGGATAAATGAAAAGTAAGAAAGTACATAAAGACAACTGGAATAAACCAAGGAAACATATGGATCGAAACAAATTCAGAAAACTGATTACTGATTTTAATAGCTTCCACGAAGAGCAAAATCAGATAGACGGATGAAAGTAAACCAGTCTAAAGTGAAAAATACTGACAACGTGAACTGCAGGAGCTTCCCAAAATGTCTGCAGTAAGTGGAATAAAATGACGCAAAAGGTACGGAAAACTGTACACATTAACTAAACTGATGTCGTATATTTAAGTACTCATAAATATTTTTTTCTAAATTCGCATTCAAATTAAATTAAGAAGAAAATAGATGTTCAAAGAAACAATTTAAAAACTTAATAAATCCTTTGGTTATGAATTATACTGATTGGCCGTTTAAACCCTATAATTCCAGTCGGATTTTGAGAGTGACCTATTAATTTCATAGCGCATAAAATAACTAGGTTATAATTTACAGCCATTATTATTATTGAACAGTAAAAAGACTATTATTAACCGACTGAATGTAAAAAAAAAAAAATGAAACCCAATTGAAAAGTATAAATAATTACAAATAGTTATAGTATTATTGAAACGAGATTTTAAACGATATTGCGGTCGAAATCACGCTTAATAAAAATTAATTTATCAGATCTGTTTCAGTTTATTAGAGTTGTAAATTTTATTCCTTATTTACTATTTAATTTAAAATTAATATTAACTTAAATGTTGTTATAATTGTTTCTCTAAATTCCTTAATTAATAATCTTTCAATTTATTTAGATTTTATATACAATGTAACATTAATAAATTTAAAGTAATTTTATTATCGACCCGTTCGTTTTGTTTTGTCTGAAACATCTAAAGTCTAATTGCTACCTTTATTTATTTTGGATATTTGTTCTTAAAAATTACGATAATATTTTTTAGATTCTCTTGCCCATTATGAATAGATAGGGAAGGAAAGTATGCTTTTCATGTCGATCTTTCTAAATTAAGTTTTCACCAGAAATACACGTTTCCAGGCCAACCGGACCTAAAAACACGTGCCGATTGGTCTGTGTGTGGACAGAATATCGCACAAAGTTGAAACTTGGAAATTAAGTTAGGTACTATGTATAAGAGAACCAGACACGAACATTTCCATTAAAATCTATCATCAACCAGAAGTAGTCGTTTATTCGTGCGATTTTTCACAATTTTGTAATTTTCTCAAAAACAGCTTCTACGACTTTTTTTTAATTACCTCATTTCCTACATTTTCTACACTTTACAAGATAAGGTAAGCGCCATGTCTGTTGTAATTCTTGGGGAGCTGTACTCTCAAAGTAAAAAATTGTTTTTTTAAGATTGTGGCCTAAATATGCGTTTTAGGGCAAAAGAATATAAACAATCCAAGTTAAAGAAAATTAAAAACCTTCAACTTACAGCCTATTTCAAAACTGCTTCTCTACAACGCCTAGTTTAGTGTAAATTAGTGATTTTTTTTTGTATTATTATCATTAAAATCGGTGAAACATTGGATTTTTAAGATTGCGGTCCTAACATGCATTTTACGATAAAAGTGTGCATAGTCTATAATCAAAGTTATAGAAAATGAAAAAACTCTAAAAATTTTAATTCGAGCATTCTTCTCTACAATCAGCGTTTTTCCGTGTTTTTATGTCCTGCAAAGGTTGATTTTCATTACGTGTCATTCTTTCATGATTTAAATTAGGTTATGTTTTTTTTTTATTTTACGTTTACTAATGACAGGTTATTATTTCTCATTATTTACATTAGCAAGAGGAAGTCAAAAGAGTGTTTCACACCAAATTTTTTAGTTCGGTATTAACACAAAATAACGAATAATAATAAGATAAACTAATTGTCAAACAATAACATGAGAAATACAGGGTGATTATAAACGAAATAGACACTTTCGACAGCTTCCTAAACATCAAACTGTTGTATTTGACTATAGTAAATTATATAGGTTCGTAGGGAATTTTTTAAAGTTTATGTTGGTACAACTGTTGCTAGCATTTTGTCGTTGGCTGCTGTTACAACGACCAGTCTAGCAAAATGGACGCTACTCAAGTGGAGGAAGCTTATTGTGTTCTTGAATTAGCCAAAACAAACTCGGTTACGGTTGTGCAATGTCATTTCAGAACAAGATCGGTAAACCACCACCAACAAGGTAATCAATCTGTGACTGGTATAAACATTTTGAATACAGTGGATGTCTGTGTAAAAAGAAGAGTACTGGAAGACCTTCTGTTACAGAAGAACAAATTGATAGTGTTCTCGATGTTTATGTTTGAAGTCCAGGAAAATCAACTAGATCAGCAAGTTTAGAATTGCAAATTCCTCAACCGACTGTGTGGAAAATTCTGCGGAAGCGTTATGATACCTTATAAATTGCAGTTAGTACAAACTTTAAATACCAGTGATAAAGTCGTACGTAAACATTTTTGTCCGGAGATGCAACATCGTGTTGAAAATGACGACGCATTCTTTAATCGCCTAATTTTCAGTGAAGAATGTAATTTTCACATTAGTGGAAAAGTTAATAGACATAATATTAGAATATGAGGTACAGAAAACCCAAAAATAACTTTACAGCATACACGCGATTCCCGTAAAGTAAACGTCTTTTGCGCATTATCTCGTGAAAAGGTTTACGGGCCGTTCTTCTTTCACAAAGTGTCAGAAACCGGAGTAATTTATCTGGACATGTTAAACGAATGGTTAATGCCTCAGCTCCAGGAAGATAGTAATAACTTAATTTTTGTTTAAGATGAAGCTCCACCTCACTGGCACTTACAGGTCAGAAATTATCTTGATGAACGTCTTCCTAGACGATAGATCGGCCGTGCAAGTGAGGAAAAATTGTGTTTACGCCGTGGCCACCACGTAGTACAGATTTAACGCTCTGCGACTTTTTCTTCCTGTTGATATCGATGATCTAAAAAAAACATAACGCAAATGCTCTCGCCACAGTTGACCGTCATATGCTTAATCGTGTGTGGGAAGAATTCGACTACCGCGTTGAAATCTGTCGTGTTACAAATGGTGCACACATTGAACATCTATAAATATTTTCAATAAAAACTTCATGAATTCTTCTATATAATCATGTAAGTAATTACCTTAACTTTTCAAAAATAAAATTTCTATAATCTATCAAAACTGTTTATTTCATTTATAATCACGTTGTACAAAAATCGTAGCATCTTTAAAAATTGAATGTGGTATTATTTCAGCCCTGAATTGTTAAAAAATTTTACCATTCCGTTTAAAGTTCTTTTATGATTAGCTGTAAGTAGAATAATTATTAGCTAAGAATAATAATAACACACGATAAAAATTCTAGTTTTAAGTCGACAGTTAATTTTATTATAATACGCATTGAGTGGAGCAATTTAAAATATTGTCGGTAGCCATAATAAATCTAGTTCAGAGAAAACTAAATTAAAACGGAATTATATCGCAGTATATTTTGTCGTGTGTGAATAAAAATATAGTAAAAAATATTTTCTATCGTTAATTAATTAATCAATCATTCAATTTTAATTAGAGCCTTAAAAAACTAGTACTTATTTGTAGAAGTAGAAGCCAGTATGAAATATTTCTAATGTAGTTATTTCAGCCTTGACTAAGCAGCCTTGTTTTGGCGCCAACCACGTCAGTACATGAGGCTACTGACATTTTGTGTATAAACTGAAAGCTACAACCAGGTTATTTACATTCAAACTAAACTCGACCTATTCATCTTGAAGTTATGTACATAAAATAATAAATTTTAATAAAATATAAATCATACTTTCTTATGTGTGTATTATTTAAAAAAAGTCAATGTACTTCTTTTAGTACATCATAAAAGATTGTACTGTTTTTAGTAAATTAAGTTTTCATTAAATTACATTCCATAACAACCCCCGTCATCCAAATCATGTACAAATAAAACCAATTAGGACTGCAAAACGGAATTTTGTTAAGTTCAGTATGAATCACGTGTAGAAATAGTCTCACGCGTCTTAATTAACAACCTTTAAATCGCTTTAATTTATAGCAACTTAAAATCTTAAATTTGGGTCAGCGAGGGATGGCCCGTGTGACAAGTTTTCGGGTGAATCAAGAAGCCAGGCAGTGTTACAAAGTTGCATCGGACTCCCGATAACAGAACATTTCCGTATTCATCTTCGTTTCGCGTCGTTATTATTTGTTTTTTTATTGCTGTATTTTGTTATCTTTATTGTAAATGTTTTATTGTTTGTGTTTTAATGTCTGTTGACGCCATGTGGATTGGATGCACTTGATGCTCTGATTTAATAATTTGGAATTTGTTTTCTTTAGGTGTTTCTTTTGACTCCCCTTAGTAGGGAAGACCGGGGCTAGTAGGCGCACTCGCGATTAATCTGTTGTTTAGATTTTGTCAATCCTGAAACTTGGATCACTGTTTCCGGCAGTCACTGAGTATTTCGTTGTGTTTTGAGCAGTTTATGAAAGCGTAACAACTTTCCACACTAATTTTTTGTTTTTTACCACAGGCAAGTAAAATTTCGGTTTCTCTGTTATTAATTTTCATACAAAAGTAAATAACCCGTTAATATTTGTATCATTTAATTCACCGATTTTTGTGGTTTTTACTGTGCCAAGTTTAAGTAAATTGATTGCTTAGTTTTTTAACTACGCCATCGTTTATCCAAAACGATGAGTCGGGGCTAGTTGGTGTAACAGACCCGGGGCAAGTTAGCGCATGCGCCAACTTGCCACAGAATAGGTGAAAGTTCTTTAGAAGCTGAAAAAATGCAACAAGGGATAAAATGTTTAGAAAGTCTCCTGCCAAAGATAAGAAACGTGTTAAAACTACAGGGAGGAAAGGAAAAGAACACCGTATCCAGTAAGACGAGGACGGCACACTATGTTTGTATTGTCTTTCGTCTTACAAAATAAAGAAGCAAACCAGGAGAGCCTTAGATAAGGCGCACTTCATGTTGTATGTGGTTGTGGGTCCATGAAGCTGTGTAGGAGAGCTAAAAATTTTCTTTAGGTGTGCTAATTGAGATTCATGTAACGACATTGAATAGTCCTATGCCATATGATTTTCGGTTCTTACAACGGTTTAAAGTTTCCTAATGTTTATTACTGTATCCAAAATTATTTTACTTTAACCAAAATTATTAACTTTTGAATGTTTATTTATTTATTTATTTATTTTCAGTGCCGTGAAACGATAAATTTTCCTCGCGTAGTATGTAATAATAATTAGGCCCACAACTAAAAAATAATTTATGTATTATCTTATTACGTACTTTTTTATTTTATTTTAAGCGTAAAACAATTGACGTTTACGTTAAACTGATAAATATTTGATTAATTTATTTGTGTATTAGATTATAATATGTTTTAATTCAACGTCCGCGTCGTTTATTAAATTGGACCAAAGTTGGACAATATATTAATATATTTAAATATTTTTTTTAAATCTTGGATTCCATTTTAAAATATCGTACGATGTGTATAATTAATTATAACCTTTATTTGTATCAAATTATATAAAATCAGCTGTAGCTGAGTTAGGGGTAGAGTTGCTTGCAAAAATAATAATATTTTTCATAACATAATACAGTTACTACAGTGAAATTAAAATTATTATTGTTTTTTTAACATTACCAAAAGTGTATTATTTGATAAAGCTTCATTGTTTTCACTTAATATTTATATCAATGATTTGATCATTCTTAAATTTTGCTTCCCACAAAGTTACTTATAAAAAAAATTATTTTTTCCCAACGTGATACCCTACAATTAATTATTAAAGTAAAATTTCGCTTAATACAATTATTTTTTACCTATATAATATACTCGTATCAATGAAAAAATGTCAATGACTGACAGATGCACTCACGCGTTCATCACTAATTCTTTAACTTTTCGATTATACAGAGGAATAAATTCGGAATATTTGTTTCTTAGGGGTTGACCAGGTGGAGTGTCAAATTATTTACCCTCAATCTGTTAGTTGCAGGGCTAAAATAAATAGTTCTGTTTCTTATCTCATGGTCAGCCAATTAAATGACTGAATCATTTAAGAACAGAAGAGGTAGAGGTGTAAAAAATACTAATCAGAGTTATCTCGTTTGAAAGTAGTGGATTTCATTATACAGGCAGACCCTATGGTGAATGAAGTGAAGGTGTCTTTTGCAGAGTGGAAAATATATGCTTTTCATAGGGCCCGGCATGCTGATAAGTATACTTTTCCACTCAGTGAGGAAGGCAATGGTAAACCACCTCACTCCTCGATTTACTTAGTAAAACCTCTACAGGTTCAAACCAGCCAGCCAGGCTGATCACCTAAACAACAATAGGGGTTGACCAGAAATTCTAAAGCATTTACATTTCAATTACTTTCGCCTAAGGGATACAAATTAGGATGACTTTCCTAACGCAATGCATATTATGATTTCTATATCGTCCCTAAGAGCTTGTATGATTTTGTCACAGCTTTGCACCCTGTGAGCTGTAGAGTCTAGCGTACTAGTTATGAAAATAACATCGGTCTAATACATTTGTATTAATTACTATATTATTGCATTAATTACTATAATTAATTCGCGTTAATAATAGTTACACTATACAGTCTGGAATGATGACAGCAGCTACAGTTGTACAAGCATTATTTTTGACTTCACCCGCCTCGTCTCCCTTAAGCCACCCCGTTCAGTTCATTTTTTTATTAGAGGACAGTAAAAAATCTTTATGATTCTTTATTATTATTAAAATTCTATGATCAGTTACTAATTAGACAGTTTGAAGTAACGAAGTAAGTACGTATAGGTTGCGTAGCAGTCGAAGTTATTAGAATGTTAGAAGAAACAGGTTTGACGTGTTTGAAAAATGGTTCGTCTGCGACAGCAAATAATTATACTATTGTTAAAATTGTATACGACTGTAAGTAAAGAATTAATTATTGATTATAGATGGTCATATTTTCATTTTAGTTAAGTTCAGTTTAAATCTTAAGTTTTTAATAAGATTTTGTTATAAATCTCATCTCCTATTAAGTAGTATATACAGTATTGTAATTTACTAGTAGTTATAATCGTAGTGATTTATTGTAATTAATTTTACTTTGATCAAAAATACTTGTAATAAATTTAAAAAGAAATTTTATAATCTATTAATTACCAGATCCCGAAAGAACCCGATAAGCCTTTCAATATGTTTAGTTTCCTTTCAACAATTCATCATCATCGAATAAAGTGTAAACAAAATTTAAATTAAAATTTATAAATAATATAGAGTTATTTAATATTTAAAGCTTGTTTTAAACTTAATTTATTAAATTTCCGTTAATAAATTGTTGTAATTCATGTGGTATTGGAAAAGTCATAAAAACATTTTTTTATTTTATACCGCCTTTAATTACAGTAGTGTAAGTCGATCTTTTATTTAGTAACTTACTAAACATATTTTTTTTAAATTTTCCATCATTTTTATTTTCATTAAAAGGGCGAATCTATCATGAAAAATTTTAGAAACTATTCCGCTGTTTTTGTAGAGTAAATTATTTTGAATAAAACTACATTTATTTAAATAATAAAATTAATTACAACTATAAATTAATAATTGCCCCTAACAGACAGGTTGGGTATCAAATTATTTACACTCAATCTGTTCGTTGCAGGGCTAAAATAAATAGTTCTGTTTCTTATCACATGGTCAGCCAATTAAATGACTGAATAATTTAAAAACAGAAGAGGTAGAGGTGTAAAATACACCAATCAGAGTTTTATCCTCTGGAATTAATGAATTTCATTATACAGCCAGACCCTGTGGTGAATGAAGTGAAGGTGTCATTTGCAGAGTGGAAAACATGTGCTTTTCAGAGAGCCCGGCATGCTGATAAGCGTACTTTTCCACTCAGTGAGGAAGGCAACGGTAAACCACCTCACTCCTCGATTTACTTAGTAAAACCTCTACAGGTTCAAACCAGCCTTTCGGCTGATGACCTAAACAACAACAACAAATTAATAAAAAACAATATCACAGGAAGATGACTTTTGTAAAAATTTCTAATTTTTAAAGTTTGATGTCTCGTTTAAGATTTGAAATACATAACTGTTTAAAGAAATCATAACATTTTGCTTACTCAACTAATTTTCCAGATTTGTTTTATAAGTCACTAAGAATTATGTTCTGTAGAGCCCATAGTATGCAAAAAGTAAAAATGTGTTTTCAATTTTTTTAATACTTTTATTTCTTTTTCAATCAAAATGTTTTCCACTTTTTGAGAAATCTTTTGGGGAGAAATAATTGAATATAAATTACAATTGTGAAGGTGCTCTGGGATAAGGTTTTCCTACAATTTGATACCAATTTTATGATAGTTCGCAAGTACAACCAAATTATGATTTCTGAATTTAGTGGCTGCTTCCCAAACTACAACCATGATTTTAGGGGATGATGGTGAAATTTTGAAATAATTTTTATTAGTAATTTAATTGAAAGGATATCAGAATTTCAGGCACAAAAACGTTCCCAGTAGTTCATAACACTAATAAATAGAGATAAAATATATATATAGTACTATTATTAGATACTATAATTCACAGAAAAACATAAAATTTTTCTGATTATTTATTTTCTTAAAAATGTTTATACTTATTAATATATACTGTACCAATTATACTTAATAATAAATACTGTACCAAACAAATACTTAATAATTAAACAAAAAATAAAACATTTAAATTTATATTCTCTAGTGCGTTGATCAAAATTAATAACAAAATTACAACTGACAAATAAAATAATAAAAAAATTATTTAATAATAAAGTACACTAATTTATAAAACAACTATAAATAATTCTTTAATATTCCTGTAAATAAAATAAATATATGTTTTTCTATTAGCAAGATTATACAAAAATTGTTTGTTGTATAAATGTGTGTACCTAATTATAAAATAATTTTAATTATTTTATTTGTGACTTGTGATTAATTTATATATATATATATATATATATATATATACATCGACTAAACAAACCTAAAAATTGATTGGCAAATATATGACAAATTATATTATTAATTGCATGCATATGTAGGCCCAATATATATTATTATTTTTATAACTTTATTATAATTACAACTAATAAAAATATATAGCATAGTAAAAAAAATAAAATAAATGTTAGTAGCAACAGCATAAAAGTAATTTTAAATTAGTAGAACTATTTTATTACAATAATAAATATATTTAATATAATCAAATTCACATGGTTTTATGTATATTGTAATTAAAAATATACATTTTAAGTTCATTTTTTATTGTATTACTCTTTGAAATAAAATAAATATTTATTATTTGTAGGTTAATATAGAAATAACCGATTGTTACAATGTTTAATTGTTATTTTAAAGTAATCTACGAATTTATTTGAGTTTTAATACTAATACCGAATAATAATTGATCATGAATAATAAATTTATCAATATTACTTTATTGAATTAATAATAAAAAAATGTATACATGTATACGTTAAGATTGATAAATATAAGTAATAAATGATTTTACAATATGTTTTGTTTTTTTTGATGAACGAGATACTAATATAATAATTTATGAATTAATTATAAATAATAAACAAGACTTACTTTTTAATATCGCCTGTGCGTTTACAGTATTTTTGACAGGAGACATGACATACCAATGGTAACGGAGAGGTTATGTTTTGGCTATCCACCGATTTTGGCTGAGAGCCAGTGAAAATTACACACAGAATAACCATCCCGTGAAGAGTGCATATCTCACAGTGATCGACAGGTTAAACAACATTAACATATCATATATTTTTATTGAATTTATGAAAGACTAAAGAGGTAAAAATCCGTAAATAAACGATAAAGGGGCAAACCTAACTATCTACACTGCGGATGTAGCAGACGAATTTTTAAATCGTCAATTTATTGAACCGTGGAGCCACCTAGCGGCGGAATCTATGAACTAACACCTAAAGAATATGGATTATCTTGTGAAAATTCTATTTAGCGCGACGGACAAATCCAGCGAGTTAAAATCTCGGAAAATATTATTTGTAAATCCCTTAAGAACATTTTAATAACATCTTCATACGTCGATTCATACACAACCACAATATATATTTTTTAAATCACAAAAAATACATAATCAAATATGAAAATATATATAAAATATAAGTATAAAATTTTGCATCATAAATTTAATAAATTAAAAATGGGTGTGCCGTAAAAAAGAATAAATCGACGCAAAACAAACAAAAATCCAGTGAGATTTTTCTGTCAAACCATTTTTAAAATATTGTTTACGCCACCGCAGTATCCTACGACAAAGTTTAACACTTATAAGCCCACTGACAATAATCTAACTAAATAATATAAAAATTATTATTTTATATTCTTAAATAATTATTGTAAGTATCCGCTAGTACAGACACATGTATTCGGATAGACAACAAATAAATAAACACGCATACGAACGGCGCGCATTTCATCGCAAGGTCAACTTTGTTTAAATGTTAAATAGCTATCTCAACATCTTGTAAAGTTATAACAAAAAATAAAATTAAAATATCGTCCTCTAAATTTATTCTGTTTATATTTTTACAATTTATCTCAAATTATTCAACTATTTAAGTAACTTTGACTAAAAATTACGATTAAAGAAGCTAAAACATATATTTATTTTGTACAACTCTAGATTAATATTTTTAGGTTAAAAAAGTACAGTATATAAAACTTTTCATACCATGCACTGAGACAAACTAATGTGTGTTTGTTGACATCTGCAGCCCACGTGCTTCAGCCGCAATGGCGATACTCTTCTTGGACGGATGATTAATTGAAATTAATTTTAAAAATATATATTATCAATCTAAATTTATCACTTCACAAAAATTTCAACAAAATTGCACTTCATTATTTATGAAAAAATAATTTTTATAATTTTTTTTTATAATAGGAAAAATTTAATTTCACTTTTTTAATATATATATATTAGCACTTAGAAATCACTTAAAGCACTTATATGGTAAATTAGAAATGCCAGTAACAGAATTGGTGGCCACTACGTGCATACATAGTGCGGCTCTATTTTGAAACTAAACTGAAGAATTTTGTAAATAACTCAGCTCCCCACTCCCGAACACCCGCCGTGGTCTAGCTACGAATGAGATGTTCTCTAAATATCCGTCTTTGAGTGTGGCGCGCTGCAATCGGCTGTCACCAGCTGAGACACATGTGATACCGTACGTACAACTGGAGTCAAATGTGTTCAGTGCTGTAATAATATTTACTAAGTTAACCGCGATGCTTTAGGCCTACGCAAAAATCATTTCGGATTGGAGTTTACATACGCATTTTATTTTTATAAATTAATCAAATTTTTAAAAAAACAACTTGCAATGGTGATGAAATAACTTTTTTTGCCGGATGCCCTATTAGGTCACAAGCGACACACTGTACCACAATAACTAATACTATTACAACTATTCGGTTACCCCTCCGCCGCTAATTTCAACTATTACTCAGAGTTATATCAGCGCTGCACAGTTCCCTCTCAGTTACCGCCTCCGCTCGACTGCGTTAAGTTTATGTCAGCAGTCAGATAAGGGCAAGGCCGATCTAATAAAGCGGTAAGGCCCTTCCTTTGCGCATTTCATCACTTCTTACGACACCTTATTTTGCTTATTTCCATTAAAAACTATTAGTTAAACTATTTTCAAATAATTTATCTCTTTCACAATTATCAAACGAAATATTTAATTTAACGGATATTAGTTAACGAAATATTTTTTAACAAACCTGTTACATATGTCTTGTAATTCTTTATATCGTGGTCTGACTTATTTTAATCATTATTTTTCATCTATTACTCTTGATAGTTTGCATTAGTGTAATGTACATAACAGTCAAACATAACCAAAAACAAATTTCTTATACGATAATGGTAAAAATTCAAATGTGTTTCTGTTCAAACATAAATGAACAAATGTGTCGATTTCAGCTATCTAAGTTTTATTTCACCACCGACTTTTTGCACAATACTGCTAATGCAGGCAATGATTGGTGATGGATGAAAATGAGTGATGAAAGAAAATGCCAGACGACCGGGAACCGAACCCGGACCACTAGCGTAGAAGCCAGTTACGCTGACCGCTACAACAAGGGCCGGCCAAGCTTCCCGACGTGATCAGGAAGTTATAAAATTGCGTGAGTAAATGAATCATTCAGTGAGGGCTTTTACATTTATTTATGCAATTTATCTAAAATCAATTGAATTGTCAAAACTTAATGTAAATATATATTTTATTTTTTTCATTCCTTTTTAGTTATTTAGTTTTAAAGATGCATCATCTTCAAACGGAACGTTCTTCATCACTTAATCATTAATTAGCAACTACAGGTGGTTACAGTATCGGATGTTTGTACTGTGCGAGAATGAAATATTAAATTTAAGAGTCTAAACTGGATTTAAACGGGAGACCTTTCATTTAACAGACCAATGTAATTTAGCGCTCTAAAAGTCTGCATCATGAAAGCGGTATTATTTTCTTCGTCCATATTAACACATTACCTATCGACACTTTCAAACTAATTATAAAAATTCTGTTACTTTTTTTTATAATTCTTCTTAAATATTTTTCCTATGTTATTTCTTATTATTAATTAAGGTTTTCTATTTTTATATAATTATCGTAAGGCTATTAATTAACTGAAGTTTTTTATAGCAGTACAGACATGCAGGAGAAACTTGTTTTGAATTGTTAAGATACACCAGGTGGACAAGTTACTCTGTACGGTGATCACTTGACAGTGCGAAATGAATTAATTAGCGACCCTGTTTTAAATTCACAAGAAGATGTTCGTGACGGTTCCGTTTGCGGTACCTAACTTAAGTTCCAAGTTCATCCTACTATTTCCTGTTTTTGAATTATTTTGTTCACACAGATACACATACAGACGCCCAGACCAATTGGTAAAAACATGTCTCTTGGGCTTTTTTTTTGTTTTGTTTAACCTCCGACTGTTCTGCAATTACTGCTAATGCAGACGGTGAAGGATGAAATTATTTTTTGTAAATGAAAATATGCCGTGCCTAAATGGGATTCGAACCCAAGACCACATGATGAGAGGCGAGCACGTTACCAACTACGCCAATGCGGCCGGCTCATGAGACTTGAAAATGTGTTTCCAGTAAACATTTTTTTTAAAAATTGTCCATAAATATAACTTTCCTTACCTATATTTCATGTTGTTTTGTTCCGTATAGGGCCAGTTTTAGACATTTATGGAAGCTCTTTTTACATTTCTCATTCTTAGCATTCGTTAACTTAAGGTTTTCTCATTTCTTTCGTTCACCCGGTGTTCTGTTTTTGCTCTTCTTCATGGAAACCCTTAAAGTCAGTAATTAGTTGTCTGAATTTGTTTCGACCCGTTGTTTTTTTCTGTTTTTTTCCGTTTCCTCAATCCTCAATATTCCTCTGACTTCTTCGAACCACTTATCCAACATCTTTGGTCTATTGTTTAGTGGTTCAAAAACGTGTTTTGTCGACCGTTTATCAGTCATTCTGTACAGATGAACGATGCAATTTATTCTTCTCTTCTAAAATATTTCCATCAACATTTTTCTTGTACAGTTCTTCCCGTCCTCGTAACCTGTACTGTCCGTCTTCCACCTTAAACCCCGTTATCTTACGGACATTTTTTCTCAAATTTCTTATAACAATTAATAATTGTTATAAGTTTAAAGAAGGTATTTTTATTATTTATTATAATCAGATCCCAAACGAACCTAGGGTTAGGTGTTACAATAATAAAAATCTGGTGTGAAACACTCACACAACTTTCTCTTGCCAACGCAAATAATTAGCAATATAACCTAACATTAGTAATAAAACATTAGAAATAAACATAAAACTAACCTCAAAAAACATAACCTTATTTTAATCATGAGTGAAAGACGCAAAATGAAAATCGACCTCAGTTTGGCTTAAAAATACGGAAAATCACTCTTTCACGCTAAACTAGGCTCTGTAGAGAGAAAAATTCTCAAAATAAAAGTTGTAGATCTTTTCATTTTCTATAAATTTGATTGTTGTTGTTTAGGTCATCAGCCAAAAGGCTGGTTTGAACCTGTAAAGATTTTACTAAGTAAAACGAGGATTGAGGTGGTTTACCATTGCCTTCTTCACTGAGTGGAAAAGTACGCTTATCAGCATGCCGGGCTCTCTGAAAAGCATATATTTTTCACTCTGTAAATGACACCTTCACTTCATTCACCACAGGGTCTGGCTGTATAGTGAAATTCATTACTTTCAGAGGTGATAACTCTGACTAGCGTCTTTTGTACCTCTTCTGTTCTTAAATGATTCAGTCATTTAATTGGCTGACTATGTGAAAAGAAACAGAACTATTTATTTTAGCCCTGCAACAAACAGATTGAGTGTAAATAATTTGACACTCCACCTGTCTGTTATGGGCAGAAAAAATTTGATTATATATACTTTTGTCGTAAAATGCATACTAAGACCGAAATCTTTTAAAAAATCGATTTTTTCACACGTTTTCGTTAGAAAAAAACAGAAAATCGCTAATTATCGCTAAACTAAGCGTTGTACAAAAAATCGTTTAAAATAAAAGTTGTAGGATTTTAAATTCGCTGCATATTTTATTACATAAATTTTTGCCCTAAAATGCATAGTCTATTCAAGCCGTAATCTTAAAAAAAACAATTTTTTTACGTGAAAATAGCCACACCAAAAATTTCAGCAAACATCCCGCCTACCCTATCTTGTAGAGCATAAACTTGGTGGGACTTGGTACATAAACATCACGAACACTATCAATTTGTTCTTCTGTAACAGATGGTGTTCCAGTACTCTTCCCTTTACACAGACATCCACTGTTTTCAAAATGTTTATACCAGTCATAGATTGATTGCCTTGTTGGTGGTGGTTTACCGTATCTTGTTCTTAAATGACGTTGCACAACCGTAACCGAGTTTGTTTTGGCTAATTCAAGAACACAATAAGCTTTCTTCACTTGAGTAGCGGCCATTTTCTTAGACTGGTCGTTGTAACAGCAGCCAACAACAAAATGCTAGCAACAGTTGTACCAACATAAACTTTAAAAAATTCCCTACAAACCTATATCATTTACTATATTCAAATACACCAGTTTGATGTTTAAGAAGCTGTCGAAAGTATCTCTTTCATTTATAATCACCCTGTGATTTAGATAATTTTGTAGTCATTAGAAAATAAGAATAGTTATAGGGGGTTTTCATGGTGTTAACAGTAACAGTAGGTAGTTGTGGATTGAAAATACTGTAACACGTAAGCCTAGGTTCATTCGGGATGTAGCTATAACAAATAATTAATAAACAAAATTATAATAATTATTGATTGACACGATAATTAATTACAGTTAATTATTAACCCTATACTATTAACAAGTTACAATAAAATGATTTTAATTAAATTAATTACAAAACTTAATCTTAAACTAAACTTGACTGTTGTTAAGGGGAGACTGTACTTTGTATCCCACCAATGTTAAATATGCTATTTTAGGTACATTTTTCATAGGCTTGTTAAAAGAGAGAGAAATGAAACTTTACACACCATAGGTGTCGGGGTCTTCTGGAGCTACTGACATCTTTTTCAATTTAATCTTTAGACCATGCCATTTTTTTAAAAATTACGAATAACATAAAATTTTTACAAATTGTTTTCTACATTTTTAGCGTATTACTTATTTTTGGAGCACCTAAGGTAGTCATAAAAATGTCGGTATATGTGGATATACAAGGTAATTAACTGGTAAAAATTTCAGTCTGTTAGGTTTATTGGTTTCTGAGAAAAATGTACCTTAGTGTTAAAAGTCTAAATTTACGGGAAAAGGTAAGAAACAAGAAGGCACAAATCAAAAACAAAATGTACACAAACAAATAAATTTCCCATCAAAAGTTGTTTAGAAAGCTGAACCAACAGCTGAGAATATTAAAAACCGTGATCCAGATATTTTAAAAACTAAATTTCTCTTTGCACTAAAACGAGCAGTATAAAATTGTGAAAAAATATTCGATCTCGGTAACATAATTTTTCTGTCTAAACTTGATAAAAACTTAATTTTTTCAGAAAAAAATTTTTTTTTGACGTAATTTAATATTTTTTCTTGTAGATCTAGGTTCTATTCTAGGTAGATCTTAAACTATTGAAAAACATTAAAAACCAAAAATCGAAATTTTGAGTTAAAATCATCCTGCCATCTTTGCTTAAGCCAGCCAAAAATCAAAGCAATCGATTTAACTGTCCGCAACCACTAGCTACTATCCGTACGACACGCATTATTAGCGTAATTCAAAACCGGTCCCGTGACGACGCTACTTCGAACGGTCGGACAACACTTTCCATTTACAATTCAATTACTGACTATCTCATTACAAAAGCGCTAACTAATTTTATACCTACGGTTTGTCAGCTTCCAAACAATCAAGATCCTTTTAACAATTTTGCCGCTATACTGGAATGTAGTAGAAGAAATCAAAATAAATGCAAACGTTTCTACTAGTTTCGATTTCCTAAAACTCCTATTCAAAACATTCCATTCATCGTAATCCATTATCTTTGTTCAATACATTAAACTTCATAGAAAACAAAATTTCTTACAAAAAATAATTTATTTGTTCCCTCGACCATTTCTTGAATATCACTGCACAATGTTACAATATTGTTTGTTAGCCGAAGACTAGTTACAGTAAATGAATTTTAAAAAATGGTTGTAAAAAGCGTGAAATTCAATGCATTCAAATCTTTTTAATCCTTAAATTTAAAGAAAAATTTCATACTGTTACACTACTTGTTTGTTTAATGTCACATTACTTACTTTCTGTAGTCGCTAATTTTTTTTTTATTTATTTATTTTTTTTTTTTTTTGGTTTAACGTCCGACTGTTCTGCAATTACTGCTAATGCAGACGGTTAATGATGAAATGATTTTTGTAACGTATGAAAATATGCCATGCCTGAATGGGATTCGAACCCAAGACCGCATGGTGCTCGCCTCTCATCATGCGGTCTTGGGTTCGAATCCCATTCAGGCACGGCATATTTTCATACATTACAAAAATCATTTCATCATTCAACGTCTGCATTAGCAGTAATTGCAGAACAGTCGGACGTTAAACCAAAAAAAAAAAAAGCGGCTACAGAGAGTAAGTAATGTGACATTAAACATGGATTTTAACACTTTAAAATGTTGGTATGAATCATATGGCAAACTTTTTATTTTGTACAGTTCAGCACAATATTGCAATGCCATGTAGACCTAAGTTAGGTTTTTTTAAACCTCCTGACCGTTAATAAGTGACATTACTATTTTTATCGTGTGAGACGTACAGCAATTTACCTTGTTTGAAAATTATAAGAGAGATTTCTAGCCTCCCCTAGCATAAGAGTTCATGGACCTCCGTCAGGGAATTAAATCTTCCACACTTGAGCTATTTTTAACACATCTTAGTTCGTGAATGTATTACATATTTCATGGAAACCTCATTCTATAATAGCATTTCATAAACTTCAATTGTATTTAAGGGCATTCAAAATGTTTTCATCAACACATGTTCGTTTAAAGTTTTTTTAAGTTTCTGTAATGAATATTTACATCGTTTTATTTTATTGGTACCTATCTACAACTAATACACAAAAACCCCGCTGCTAATGTGAATTGATTTTTATCTTTTAAATCGCTTATTACGTACAAAACGTATTTTAAAATAAAAATTAATTAAATTTTTAATGAAAAAATGTAATAGGCTTCTATGTGTTAAAATCTAGTGTGAAACACTCACTCAATTTTCTCTTGCCAATGTAAAAATGTATACCATAACCTATTTATTAATCATGAGTGAATGATGCAAAATGAAAATCAACCTTTGTAGAAGTTGATAAAAGTACGGATAATTAGGATCTACTAATTGATCCTAATTAGGATCTACTAAATGCTGGCCGCATTGGCGAAGTTGGTAGCGTGCTCGCCTCTCATCATGCGGTCTTGGGTTCGAATCCCATTCAGGCACGGCATTTTTTCATACGTTACAAAAAATCATTTCATCATTCACCGTCTGCATTATCAGTAATTGCAGAACAGTCGGACGACTGCTTCTATGTGTTAAAATCTAGTGTGAAACACTCACTCAATTTTCTCTTGCCAATGTAAAAATGTATACCATAACCTATTTATTAATCATGAGTGAATGATGCAAAATGAAAATCAACCTTTGTAGAAGTTGATAAAAGTACGGATAATTAGGATCTAACTAATTTTATTTTTTTTTAAACAAAAAAAAAATACTAATTGATGCTAAAGTAGGCTCTGTAAAAATATTCTTGAAATAAGGGTTGTAGATTTCTTCCTATAACTTTAATTATATACACTTTTGCTGTAAAACGTGTACTACGGCTGCAATTCTAAAAAAAATCCCATTTTTTACCGATTTTGATGAGCAAGATACAGAAAATCACTAACTGGCGTCAAACTAAGCGTTGTACCAAAACATTTTAAAATAAAAGTTGTAGGTTTTTTAATTTTCTACAATATTTCGATTAAGGGGGAGACTGTATGATGGTTTTAACTGAAAATTTCGAATTTCGGTTCGTTATGTTTTTTAATAGTTCAAACCGAGATCAACCACTAAAACGTTAAATTACGTGAAAAAAATTATTTTAATGAAAAAATTAAGTTTTAAGGAGGTTTACCCAGAAAAATTATCGTGTCACCAAGAACGAATATTTTTCATAATTTTATACCGATCGCAAAGGGAATTTCAGTTTTTTTAAATATCTGTATTACTGTTTTTAATACTCTCAACTGTTGGTTTAGCTTTCTAACCAAATGTAGATAGGAAATTTACTTGTTTGTGTACATTTTGTTTTTGATTTGTGCCTTTTTGTGTTTTACACGTTCCCGTAAATTTAGATTTTTAATATTTAGGTACATTTTTCTCGGAACCATTAAACATACCAGGCTAAAATTTATACCAGTTATTTATCTTGTACATTCACATCTTCCGGCACTTTTATGGCTTTTGAGGACGTCATAAAAGTGCCGGAATATGTAAATGTACAAGATAAATAACTGGTATAAATTTTAGCCTGGTATGTTTAATGGTTTCCGAGAAAAATGTACCTAAATGTTAAAAATCTAATTCACGGGAACGTGCAAAACACAAAAAGGCACAAATCAAAAACAAAATGTACACAAACAAGTAAATTTCCAATCAAAATTTGGTTAGAAAGCTGAACCAACAACAAACAGTACGGTAATGCAGACATTTTTAAAAACTAAAATTCCCTTTGCTCTAAAACGATCGGTATAAAATTATGAAAGATATTCGTTCTAGATGACACGATAATTTTTCCTTAAAACTTAATTTTTTCATTAAAATAATTTTTTCACGTAATTTAATATTTTTGTGGTTGATCTCGGTCTGAACTATTGAAAAACATAAAGAACCGAAATTCGAAATTTTCATTTAAAACCGTCATACAGTCTCGCCTTAAGGAAAAACCATAGTGATCTCGATTGCCCCTTGATTGCTTTTACAGCAGGCTCCCCTAGTGTACAATTGTTATCAGATGGTAAGTAAAAATTAATCATTTATTTGATTGTACGGTAAATCTCCGTACTTCTTTTTAGTTAAGTTTCTTTTAAGTGCTGGTTAAGTTTTAGAACAATGTGTATTAAATTTAGTCGGTTATTAAGTTAAGTAATTTATTGTAATTTTTTATTTGTAAAAACTGTAATAATGTTGTTTTTCTCGTAGTATATGGCCAATTTAAGACCACTGAGGTGACTTTAAACGCTTCTGGAAGCTCTTTTTGCAACCCACATTCTTAGTTTTCGTTCACTGTAGGATTTTATCCGTTTTGCTCTTCATGGAAGCCCTAAAAGTCCGTAACTGTAGTAATGTAAGTAATCAATTTGTAGATAAACACTTGTGATAAATTCAATAAGAAATTCTCTTATTTATAAATAACAAGAACTCAGAATAAACGACAAAATACTGATTAATATACTTTAAATTTATATAGGTAATTATTTATGTATTAGAAAATTCCTGAGAATAAATAGAATTGCAAAATTTACTACGTAAACTAGTAATTGCAATGAAATTTCACTGAACATTAACTGTTCAAATAAATTAACTGCTAGGGTAATCAACTGTTAGCTAAAAATTACTTTAAGTATTTCTTTAAGAAGTTGTAAATACTAATTGGACCAAATGATTTATTTCCCTATTATGTGGAATATGTTTTCCTATTTCTAATCTAATAAATCCACAACGTTGTACCAATTTTATACGTTACAATGAAACAGAATGTTTATAATTTGGATATCAAAAATCCGGATTTCATATGGAATAAATAAAAAAAACATTTAAAATATTACTCGTATATCTGGTTATTTATAAATAGGTAATAATTTTTTTTAACATACACAAAGTATTTATATATTATTACTTATACTTTTATACATATTCTAATATTCTATATATATTAATTATATATATTATGTATTTATTTATATTTTTTATACTTTATATATTATATTATATAGCTATATAATATTTATATAACTATATATACAGGATGATTATTAATGAAATAGACAGTTCCAATAGCTTATAGAAAATTTTTTTTTGAAAAGTTAAGGTAATTACTTACATGATTATAAAGAAGATTCATTAAGTTTTTATTTAAAATATTTACAGATGTTAAATGTGTGCACCATTTGTAACACGACAGATATCAACACGGTAGTCGAATTCTTCCCACACACGATTAAGCATATGACGGTCAACTGTGGCAAGAGCATCTGCGATACGTTGTTTTAGAATATCGATATCTACAGGAAGCGGTGGTACAAAAACTTTGTCTTTTACATAACCCCATAAGAAAAAGTCGCAGGGCGTTAAGTCTGGACTACGAGGTGGCCACGGCATTAACACAATGTTTTCCTCACTTGCACGGCCGATCCATCGACTAGGAAGACGTTCATCAAGATAATTTCTGACCTGTAAATGCCAGTGAGGCGGAGCTCCATCTTGTACAAAACTGAAGTTATCACTATCTTCCTGGAGTAGAGGCATTAACCATTCGTTTAACATGTCCAGATAAATTACTCCGGTTACTGACACTTCGTGAAAGAAGAACGGCCCGTAAACCTTTTCACGAGATAATGCGCAAAAGATGTTTACTTTAGGGAAATCGCGTGTATGCTGTAAAGTTATTTTTGGGTTTTCTGTGCCCATATTCTAACATTTTGTCTATTAACTTTTCCACTAATGTGAAAATTACATTCATCACTGAAAATTAGGCGATTAAAGAATGCGTCGTCATTTTCAACACAATGTTGCATCCCAGGCAAAAAATTATTACGTACGACTTTATCACTGGTATTTAAAGTTTGTACTAACTGTAATTTATAAGGTATCATAACGCTTCCGCAGAATTTTCCACACAGTCGGTTGAGGAATTTGCAATTCTAAACTTGCTGATCTAGTTGATTTTCCTGGACTTCAAACATAAACATCGAGAACACTATCAATTTGTTCTTCTGTAACAGAAGGTCTTCCAGTACTCTTCTTTTTACACAGACATCCACTGTATTCAAAATGTTTATACCAGTCACAGATTGATTACCTTGTTGGTGGTGGTTTACCGATCTTGTTCTGAAATGACATTGCACAACCGTAACCGAGTTTGTTTTGGCTAATTCAAGAACACAATAAGCTTCCTCCACTTGAGTAGCGTCCATTTTGCTAGACTGGTCGTTGTAATAGCAGCCAACAACAAAATGCTAGCAACAGTTGTACCAACATAAACTTTGAAAAATTCCCTACTAACCTATATCATTTACTATATTCAAATAGTTTGATGTTTAAGAAGCTGTCGAAAGTGTCTTATTTCATTTATAATCACCCTGTACATACTGCAACCTTACACTCTGAATATTTAAATTTTAGTAATACGGGTTGTACAAAGTAAATGCACTGTATCTAGATATCAGTGTTGTTCAAATATTGCATGTGCGATAGCGCGATTTTATGAATAACTCTTTTTTTCTCGATCCAGATTGATCCCTGGGTGAATGAGGTACAAATATCTATTTGTACCTATTATTATATATTAATAATCTATTTGTATTGGTACAAATATCTGTGAAAATGTGTTTTATGCGAAAGAACTTACCTACTGAACAAAAACACTAGCTCTGTTCATCCGAGCAATTACTCGAAGATTTTCGACTATTAAAAGTCCGTGAATTTTATGCCAGAGAAGTAATTTATACAGGTGTACGCAAATATTGTTAATTTTCCAAAACAAGTCCACAGATACGATACAAGAAATTAACATTTTTTTCCGTTTCGATGAACAACAAAAACGTTATTCCAAAGACATTTCTGTTACTTTGCCTCCAAATCATACAAATGCCTTCCCTAAAACTGGAAGATTATAAAAAACATCATTACGTTTAAAGTATACTCTTAGAAAATGATACTTTAGCGGCAATAGGTAAAATATGAAAGAGATTATATCACCTTTAAGGTGAGACTGTACTTTGTATCCCGCCAATGTTAAATTTGCAATTTTTAGGTACACTTTCCATAGGATTGGTTAAAGATGAGAAAATTAAAATTTACACACTTATCGATGTTGGGTTTCTCTAGCTACTGGTATTTTTTCAATTACAAAATGTTTAACAAAATAACGAATAACATAGAACTTTTACAAATTTCTTTCTACGTATTTTTGCATATTACTAATTTTAGGAGTATCGAGGAAGTAATAAAAATGCCAGTGTATGTGCATGTACAAGAAGAATAACTGGTAAAAATTTCTACATGGTAGAAACAATGGTTTCCGAGAAAAATGTACCTAAATATTAAAAATCTAAATTTCCGGGAACAGACAAAAAACAAAAAGGCACAAATCAAAAAAAATGTACACAAACATGTAAATTTCCCATCAACAGTTGATTAGAAAGCTGAATCAACATTTTTGAGAATATTAAAAACAGTATGCAGATATTTAAAAAAATTGAAATTTCCTTTACACTAAAACGAGAAGTATAAAATTACGAAAAATATTCGTTCTTGGTAACATGATAATTTTGCTGGGTAAACTTGCTAAATACTTAATTTTTTCATTAAAATATTTTTTTTACATAAATTAATGTCTTTCTGGTAGATCTAGGCCTGAAGTACTGAAAAACGTAAAACACGGAAAATCGAAATTTTTAGTCAAAACCATCGACAGTCTCACCTTAACTGGGTGAGCTAACAAACTAACCTTTTGATTCAGGAAGGCCTGGTGTTTAAACAAGGAGCAAAGGGGACTAAAATTCCCTATCCTAGACATCGGGAACCGTAGCTGGATAGGTTAGTTTCCCACCTTGTTCATAAATTTAGAAGTGAAATGAATGTTTGTAATTAAATGAATATGTACAGGGATATACTTAATTATATACTTAATTATTTCTACCAAACTTGTGTAACCTACTTCTAGGTAATATTTCAAAGAAAATTAGAAACAAGAATGTTAAATAATTTTTTTTAAATTTTCACTTAACCTGGGACAGAGTTGGTTGTTTCTTTGAGCTTCTAAGATTACAGAGTTTTACTTGCTCACGATTATTAGTACTTTATAAGTACTGTATTATAATTAATTTTAAGTTGATTTATTATCAAGTATCATTAATTTAAATTTTATTAAAATCATCACCATTAGGAACTTCACCATTACCAACGCCATTATTATTATTTTATTGGTTTTTGTTTCGTGTTCATGGAAGAATGTTTTGCTTTTTTCTGTTAATGGGTGATATGTGTTGGTGTATGTTGACTAATGGTAATTTTTGTTTTGTTTTTTTTTGGCTTTACGTGTTTGACTGTTTTGCAATTTCTGCTAATGCAGACGGTGGAAAATGATGATATATGAAAATGAGTGATGAAAAAATGCCAGACCTGACCGGGAATCGAACCCGGGACCCCTGAGTAGAAGCCAGTTGCGCTAGCCACTACGCCAACGGACCGGCTGACTATTGGTGAAAAATGTCCATTAATGATAGTGCATATTAAAATGGATTCACTTGTTTTCACGGTGGCGTAGATTTGATAAATATTATAGTACTAATATTATTATATAGAATAACGTCACTTAAAATCATATGATCAAATGACTAGGTTAATATTTCTTCTATTTGACGAGCCCTATGGGTTTATTTTTTACAGATAGGTCAAATGAGGTTTCACTCGGTTTTTTATTACTCTCTCAGTGCATTTGCTTCAACATCTTGGTTAGGTTGCCCACTTCCCTGCTTAAAGTAGGTATTTATTCGTGACGGAACGGATTGGTTATAAAGGGATGATGAGGAACCCATACAAAATATATAATATCTTACATATTTTATTCACCATAATGCTGTATCTCTGCATTATCCTTCATGGTTAAGTTGACAGTGACATTTCCAGTCTGGGTTTAAAAGTTTCTCATGGAGGAGTGAGGCGTTACATACAATAGGTATTTGTGACTTGTAATTATTGTACGCGTTAAAAAGGCTTAAGTCTGTCAAAGTCAGATGGAGATGGCCGTATAACTGATGCATTAATAAAACATATTGTGACATATTGACAATGTATTAGTGCATTAGGGAAAATTATGTTTTGACAACTATGGATTTTGTATGAAGTATTGGCAGATGTGGTTTATTACCTGTGAGCGCGGTCCATTAGACTATTATGTTTTTTTTTTTTTATTATTCATTATCTGGATTTCTCTAGCAAAGGATAGAAAATGTTACTAATTTCTTTTATGTACTAAGTCCCTCTTCTATTATTTATTTCTTGACTTTTCTAAATTCTTTTTGTGTGTCTGTACTCATATATTAAAGCGGTCCGGATCTTTTACCAGAGTTTAGTGCCCTTTCTTTGGATAGTATAAAGTAAAGCAAATATTATTTATTAAAACCAGTTTTGTACTCAGCGTGGTGCGATTGTTTAGCAGATCATCGTATACAGCAGCTAGAATAAAATTATTTGATTTTGTAGGTAAGTGTTGATTGAATATTAATTGTAAATGACCATATTTTCTTTTTAGTTAAGTTAAGAGTTTAAGTCAGTTTTTTATTAAAATATTTTAATAAATGTAGCCTAAGAAGTTTAATATTAATTTACCAGGATGTATAACCGTTATAATTTATTGTAATTAATTAATTTGTTAATAAATACAAGTTGTAAGTCTAGAAGGAAACTTTGTTATTTATAAACAACCAGCTCCTGAAAGAAATAAAAACGTTACAGTATTGTAACAATTTAATTTATTGATGAAATCTTTATGGAGTTGTGTTTAATAATAGTTATAACAGGTGTCATTTAAACAATGTTTTAATGGTGGGTTCTACCAACCATTCATTCAACTGTTGTTTTTATAAAAGGTAGATTTATTTTGTATCCATTATGCTTTCTTTTATCGTTATCCTAGCCCATTCTTTTCTTTTCGATGTATTTCCAGATTTCGGGAAAATTCCTTTTTATTTATTTATTTTTTGTTTATTTTCTAAAATAATCCGTTTTTGTAAGTATATAAGGCCGCTGCCTCCTCAATAAGTTTAGTCAGTAAGAGTCAAAGAGGTAAAAATGAGAAGGTGAATTTCGTTTTTTAAAACCAGTTTAGTATTCCAGTAAGCAGTTCAGGTACATAGTTTTGGCTCTGTATGTAAGATTAACTAATTATTAAGTGTACCTAAGTAACCATTTTTTTTACTTTCTCTTGCCTATATGAATATATAGGAAAGAAAGTATTGTTTTCATGTCGTTTTTCGAAATCGAGTTTTCACCGGATCTACACGTTTTCAGACCCCCTAAACCCAAAAAACATGTTTTTAGCGATTGGTCTTTGTGTGTGTGTGTGTGTGTGTGTGAACAGAATATCTCAAGAACGGAACATCGTACGAACTTGAAATTTAAGTTACATACCTGACCCGACACGAACATTTTCATCAAAATCGGTCAGCCGAAAGTAGTAATCGAGTAATTTTCGAGTAATCGAGTAGTATTCGAGTTATTTTTTTACTTATTGCGATTTTCTCAATAACTGGTCCTGCGATTTTTTTTAAAAATCGCCTCGTTTTCTAAATTTTGTATGCTGTACAACATAGGTTAGGCGCCATGTTTGCTGAAATTCTTGGTGAGGCTGTTTTTACGTAAAAAAATTGTTTTTTAAGATTACGACTTAAATATGCATTTTAGCGCAAATATGTAGGTATATAACAAAAAATGTAGAGAATTTAAAATCTGCAACTTTTATTTCGAACATTTTTTTTGTATAACGCTTAGTTTAGCGGTAATTAGCAATTTTTTTTTCTCGCGAAAACGTGTGAAAAATCAATTTTTTTAAGATTTCGGCCTTAGTATGCACTTTACGACAAAAGTGTATATAATTAAATTTATAGGAAATTAAAAGATCTACAATTTTTATCTAAAGCATTTTTCTCTACAGAGCCTAGTTTAACGTGAAAGAGTGATTTTCCGTAGCCAAACTGAGGTCGATTTTCATTTTGCGTCTTTCACTCATGATTAAAATAAGGTTATGTTTTTTGAGATTAGTTTTTTGTTTATTTCTAATGTGTTATTACTAATGTTAGGTTATATTGGTCATTATTTGCATTTGCAAGAGAAAGTTGTGTGAGTGTTTCACACCAGATTTTTAATTTTTAGTTATCTTTAAGTTTGTAATAACATTTTTGTAATTTAACTTGTTAAGTAGGTAATTTAACTGTAATTTCCAGTTCGTAGTGATAAGCGTAATAAGGTGTCAGGCGTGATAAGTGTAGTGATAACTTATTGTAATTTAATAGTCTGTTAATCAATAGCAGTTATAAGTTTAAAAATCTGGTGTGAAACACTCACACAACTTTCTCTTGCCTATGCAAATAATAAATAATAATCCTAACATTAGTAATAAAACATTAGAAATAAACAAAAAACTAACCTCAAAAAATATAACCTTATTTTAATCATGAGTGAAAGACGCAAAATGAAAATCGAACTCAGTTTCGCTTAAAAACACGCAAAATCACTCTTTCACGCTAAACTAGGCTCTGTAGAGAAAAATGTGCTAAATAAAAGTTGTAGATCTTTTAATTTTCTATAAATTTTATTATATACACTTTTATTATAAAATGCATACTAAGACCGAAATCTTAAAAAAATCGTTTGTTCTCACGTTTTCGTGAGATAAAAACATAAAATTGCTAATTACTGCTAAAATAAGCGTAAAACGAAAAAATGTTTGAAATAAAAGTTGTAGGTTTTTAAATTCTCTACAACTTTTATTATATAAATTTTTTCGCTAAATTGCATATTAAAGCCGTAATCTTAAAAAAAACTATGTTTTTACGTGAAAACACCATCACCCAGAATTTCAGCAAACATGACGCCTACCCTATCTTGTAGAGAATAAAAAATTGAGTAAACCAGGCGATTTAAAAAAAATCGTAGGACCAGTTTTTGAGAAAATCGCAAAAAAGTGAAAAATTACACGAATAAACTACTACTTCCGGTTGACCGATTTTGATGAAAATGTTCGTGTCGGGTCCGGTAGTGGTATGTAACTTAAGTTTCAAGTTTCAAGTTTGTACTATGTTCCGTTCTTGAGATATTCTGTTCACACATACACGCGCGCGCACACACACACACACACACAGACCAATCGCTAAAAACATGTTTTTTGGGTTCAGGGGGTCTGAAAACGTATAGATCCGGTGAAAACTCGATTTCAAAAAATCGACATGAAAACAATACTTTCCTTTCTATATATTCATATAGGCAAGAGAAAGTAAAAAGTCTTCTATAATTTATTATAACCAGATCCTGAAAGAATCTGGATTAATTGTTACAGTATATTTTATTCTAATATTACTAAAGTTGTAAAGAATTATATAAAAAAAAGCTTCTCCGAACTATGTGTACGCATAGCATGTATGATGAGTGACTGAAGTAATATATTTATAAATGCGAAGCATTGAGAGAGGAGGGGTTGATAGATGTAATATATCTGCAATATCTGGAAAGACATTTTAGCGGTTATTTTACACAGTAATAACGCACGGTTGTATTCTCGCAACCAAGAGGCTAGCGGGGAGAGAACAATTCCCTCAATCCGGTCATCGTTTTATTGCCCCCTTCCTGTTGATCCATTATGATAAGCGAACAAGTTAGCTGTCGGCAGCCGCCGTTGGTGTGTCCGTACAGCGCTTGCAACCAGCTAAATACGGATCGGCAGGATCATCATCGCACGGGCACACCCGACAGATACAGCAGAAGCAGCTTGTAAAACGACCGACTCACCGCACACGTGGCGGAGGCTCGTGGCTTTCTTTCTCCTATCTAACTTGACTCACTCCTCTTGCCTTGTGGTGGGTGTTGCGCGATGGCGATGGGTCCCGTAAAAATAGGTATTCTATTTATGTCTCGGCTTAGGGAGGCAAACAAACTATTTCTTTTTCTTCTCATTTATTAGTAGAATGAACATCTTTAACGGATGCCCCCAAAATAATATAATTTATTTTTAATAGTGCTGTAATGTTACATAACTATATAATTATTTATAATTGAGTCAGTGCACACAAATATAATTAATTAACTAACTGTAATTAATATCTCATAACTAAAGACATAACAACTGCCCATAACAGACAGGTGGAGTGTCAAATTATTTACACTCAATCTGTTCGTTGCAGGGCTAAAATAAATAGTTCTGTTTCTTATCACATGTTCAGCCAATTAAACGACTGAATCATTGAAGAACAGAAGAGGTAGAGGTGTAAAAGACACTAATCAGAGTTATCTTATCTGAAAGTAATGAATTTCATTGTACAGCCAGACCCTGTGGTGAATGAAGTGAAGGTGCCATTTACAGAGTGGAAAATATGTGCTTTTCAGAGGGCCCGGCATGCTGATAAGCGTACTTTTCCACTCAGTGAGGAAGGCACGGTAAACCACCTCACTCCTCGTTTTACTTAGTAAAACCTCTAGGGGTTCAAACCAGCCTTTCGGCTGTTGACCTAAACACAACTAAAGACAATCAATTATTATTTTTTTAATGAGCTATAGCCCTACCTGCATAAATATAATTGTAATTTTGTCTGTAACGCTCTGTAGTCCCGGAATTTTGTTTTTAAGGAAAGATTGCACGATGGTTTTAACTCAAAACTTCGATTTTTGATTTTTTATGTTTTTCAATAGTTTACGTCTAAATCTACCAGAAAAACATCAAATTACGTCAAAAAAATATTTTTTTATAAAAAAATTAAGTTTTTATCAGGTTTACACAGAAAAATTATCATGTTATGAAGAACTAATATTTTTTCATAATTTTATACTGCTCATTTTAGTGCAAAGAGAATTTTAGTTTTTAAAATATCTGCATCACGGTTTTTAACATTCTCAGCTGTTGGTTCAGCTTTCTAAACAACTGTTGATGGGAAATTTACTTGTTTTTGATTTGTGCCTTCTTGTTTCTTACCTTTTCCCGTAAATTTAGATTTTTAACACTAAGGTACATTTTTCTCAGAAACCAATGAACCTACCAGGCTGAAATTTTTACCAGTTAATCACCTTGTATAGCCACATATACCGACATTTTTATGACTTCCTCAGGTGCTCCTAAAATTAGTAATACGCAAAACACGTGGAAACAATTAGTAAAAATTTTATGTTATTCATAATTTTAAAAAAAATGGTACAGTCCAAAGATGAAATTGAAAAAATGTCAGTAGCTCGAGAAGAAACCCGACACCTATAGCGTGTAAAGTTTCATTTCCCTATCGTTTACCAATCCTATGAAAAATGTACATCTAAAAATAGCAAATTTAACATTGGCGGGATACAAAGTACAGTCTCCCCTTAAATATTTTAATAGTGGTCTACCTCCATTTTCCATGTATTTGAGAAACATGGCTCGAAAGTTAAAGGAATATAGAAAAATCACCAATAAAGTTTTTGAAAAAGTAGAAATACCTAGTCATTGCCAATAATTGACATATTTTATTGTGTATAAGGCTACAATATTCCATGCATTTTGGTTTCCATGGTAACAGGATAAAGGAGATGGAACACTATTAAAATAAAAAGTTTGGGGAAATTGGTAGTGATGATGATGACTTTAGGTAATGATGGAGTTATACCACCAATGGAAAATAAAAGCAGATTATTGCAATGAAAACAAATACTGTATTTAATTACAAATCAACAAAAAACTTAATTATAATTTTAAAAATATGTAGGTTGATAATATTTATTTTAGAAAAAATAGTCAAATCGATTTTTTTATGTTAATGTAAAAATTATTTATTTTTTATATTTTTTGGTACTGCAACTTTGTCGGCTGCATTGGCGTAGTTGGTAACGTACTCGCCTCTCATCAAGCGGTCTTGGGTTCGAATCCCATTCAGGCACGGCATATTTTCATACGTTACAAAAATCATTTCATCCTTCACCGTCTGCATTAGCAGTAATTGCAGAATTTATCCATGCTAGAATTTATCCCATACTAAGATACCATAATGGATATGAGACAGAATGAGGCCATGTTAAGCTGCCACTAGTAATGTTTTATCATTTAATCTGGTAATTTGTTTTAGTGCAAATACCCCAGATGATATTTTACTACAAACTTGATTAGTATAGAAGTCCCAAGACAAAAATCTAACTAGAGATACTCCTAGGAACTTCACTGTTTCTACATGCTCTAAACTATTATTATGAATAAATACATCCACTTCTCTACTTTCTTTAATGTTATGTTTGTTTTTGAACTGCAAATACTTACACTTTTTCCCATTAACTGTTAATAACATTTTCATTCTAAAACTGTACTACGGACTCTATGTTAACATGTGTATTTACTTCAAGAGCATCTACCAGTAAACAGAACTGTTACTGATTACTGAAGTATCATCAGCAAACAACAAAGCTCTGCCATTAGATATGACTTCTGGTAGCCTATTAATGTACAAAAGAAACAGAATTGGACCTAAAACTGTGTAGTGTAGGTTGTTTCAATACATTTTTGACTTATTACGGAGATACTCACAGTTGTTTGTAAACCCTTCTGTAAACCACCCAAAAATCGGTGATATTAAAAAAATGATAGCCTATATTTTCCTGATCATGTCCGGAACTTTTAAATACCGAATTCATTGAATTTTGTTCAGCAATTTCTGCGTGATACCATATTAAATCTATTTGATTTCAGTTGAATTTATCCTGACGGATAAAAAAACTGACAAAATTCAGCTGAAATCTAACTTCAGCCTATCCATTTCCCTTTTTAAATTCTCTAACCTACCATTTTGTTTTAAACTCCTAACATTCCATGTTCCGGCTCGAAGAACTTTAGAAACTTTTATATTTTTGATGAAGTCCCCTCTGATAGTCCTTGCCCAGAGATCCGAATGGAGGGACAGTTTATCTCCGGAATGTTTTACCAGAGAGGACACCACCATAATTTTTTCATATTTTGAAGTTCTCAAAGTTCTTGATGTTCTTGAAGCTCTTGAAGACCTGCATATACTAAGTAAACCTAACCAGAATCATACATAAAGGAATTTCCTCACGATAATTCTAGTCAGGAAAGCTGTAGTTTACTGTTGCTTTCAGCTTTTTGGTTGGCAGACTGAGTGCCCCAAGCCACCGTCTGCCATGGTGGAATGCGCAGCCCTTCCAGTTCCGTTCACCAAGAAACGGTCATCGTGCTGATGAGCGGTCACATGGTTACTAACAGGCCACACAAAGTGAATGTATGAATAGGACACTAGCCTTCTATCCCAGCCGATTCCCTTAAGCCTTTTGTAAAAAGAATTAAGGGGTCTCCTTCCAGTTGACATCAGAAACCCTTTATAGCCCTAATTCATATAAACAAATCATCATCATAATTTTATGATATTACTAAGCTTCTAGCTTTTCTACCCGTTACCCCTACAAATAAAATTTTCTTTGTATTTGAATGTCTTCTTTTATTTATTTAATTTTATTAACTTTATCGGGCAACGGATTATCTATCAGTCACTAGCCCTCTTTAAAATTCTGTTACAGTAGACCTATAAGCTGAATAAAACCTGAACATAAAAGGTGGATATCCCTTACATTAGAAACAGAGAATGGGTAAGATATGAAATAATACACAAACTTTATAATCAGACAGAAAACTTTTTTCTTTTAATCAAATAGAAATTATACAGCTGTAGTAAGTAAATACAATCATTTCAATCATTTTCAAATATTAATACTGATTACAAACACAAAATACAGTCTTTAAATTAAATATAATTATATAACGAACAAAACTGATAAAATTTTCAACAGTAAAAAAACAGACAGTAATTTTAAACGTGTACATACAGAAAATTACCTAAATATATATATATATATATATTATAAGCAATCATCTAAGAATTTATCACTAATTACGCTTAAAATTTAAAGAAAAAACACAAATTTTACCCATTCATGAATAATATATTTATAATTTTTTTAATAAATGAAACATAAATGATACGTATCAACATGAAAATTCAATTCTAACCCTTTTATAGGCACTCATTAACTGATATCTTCTTAGTAACAATAACAACTACAACTCAATAATAATTAAACAATAACAATTTAAAAATTAACTTTACAATAATAATTTTAAATTGAATATTATGTAGGAAGGTTTAAAAGAAATAATAATAAAATGCACTTCTAATTAACAATCATCAATTACAACTATAATAATAATACACAAGATGGAAGCAAACTATCATTTTAGAGTGTTAATGTGCACTATTATTTTTTTAAAATTTACTTAAAGAATTGTACTGTAATAGTTTTATTACACACACTCACTCACACGCAGAAATCTAATGTCAATTTTTAATTATGATAATTTTATTTATATGAACTAATAAAAATTGACATACGTTTGAAATTTAAAATAAAATATTTATTTATACATATATGTTTTACAGTAATTTAAATATATAAACGTAAATTATCTAAATTTACAGTAATATTTTTTTTGTTTTAAATGTCTACCCTTTTAATATAATTACTATGTTCTTTTGTATTTTTTATTTGTAAGAATTTATTCATAATTATTTAATATTTAAAAATTTATTTCAACAAATTTCAGGCACGAAGTACCAAAATTTCATTTAATATTTACGAGAATAATTCTGAAACATGGATTATGGAAATTTATTTTTATTTATTTTTTTAAAAACGAATATTAAGTTAATATATCACGATAATGACTTATGAATATAATTCAAGGAAATGAAAAATATTTCTTAAAAAGCAAATAAATCAATCTAATGTCATCTTCGCTAAAATTTAAATAAATGTATACACCAAGACTAACTAATCTGAAGTAATTACCTTCGACTGCAAAATATTTGGATAATACAGAACAATTAGAAAATTACATGTGTTATTTAACAGACAGTAAAAGTTAAAATTTATATTAATCAATGCTTTATACATGGCATATCAGTGAAGTAAGGACCATTTGGTCATTTTTATTAAAATTTTACATTAAAAACACTTTATCGACTTTTTTTTAGTTTCCTACAAACCCGTTTCACTTTGCCACATAGCTGCCATTCACTTCTACACTTTTTTTAGAGACACACAAGATTCTTTAACCAACTGCACAAACAGAACACTCTACCTAATTGGCAGTACCAGTAGGCAATATCTGGCATTTAACCCTTTGGAAACGGACTGTTACTTGTTAAACAGAAGAATTGCAAAAATCAAAACGCGCTCTCAAAACAACTGTTTTATCTAACGTTCTTACCAATGAAAAATTCTGAAAAAATTACAGTTGATTCATATAATACGTACGAGCCTTTTGAATATAATTACAAGAAAATTGCTTCATAATTCTTTGTGTTTAGGGCAAGCGAAATTTTCAACCGCGAAAATTTTTGTGTTTACTTTATATTTTTTACTATAACGGGCTTAAATTTCAGTTTAGCAAACAAAATTTATAAAACATGTTTTGTAGACAAGAGTTTACTGGAATAAATGTTATTTTTTATTCAAATTTCCATAGATATTTGACTAAGTTACAAAATGTTCAACATGAGTCCATTTTCACATCACAGGGAAGCATGAAGGAATGGTATTTTACATTCTTTACGGTGATGTCACAGAGCCGCTATTATATTTAGGTTACAGCTGTTAGCAAAGCAATGTAGAAAATTCTTTTCCCTACAACCACATATTTTGAAAAATTCTGTAGGTGCGGTTAGAAGGAAGCTGTACACGTCCTTTGCAACCCGGCAAAGTGTTGAATTTTTTGCCTCTGTGATGGTAAACCCCTCCTGAAAAGTAAAATGGACTCATCTTTCCTTTTCAAGGGCAAACACCATAACAGAATCGTCATAGCTTCAACACAAACTAAAGAACATGCATGTAAGTTGACTTACACACGAGCTACACTGATTTCCATTCAAAATAAACAATTCCCAAACCATCAATGCTACCTACACACTATAGAGGGAATAAAAATTTTCCCTGTTATGATATTCTATTTTTGAAAACACTATCTGATGCGTTAAAGAATTCCCTACAAGAAAAGTGCAATATTTACGAGTCTCCAATTTAAACTGACCTTGCAAAAGCACATTTTATCGCCCCAACCACAATCCATTCAGCATCATCTAAAATTAGATTACCAGTGTGAACAGGGTTAATGATGGAATATAGGATATCCATGGCCACATGTGGGAATTGGTGTAGGATATCCATGTCTCATCACTTGTAACAATTGAGAAACTCAAGACTGCCGTTATCAACTGGTTCAATTTCAAGAAATTTCTATGCAGAGGGTTTAAAAAAGCTGGTAGGTATTATTAAAAGTGCTTAGAAGTGAACGGCAACTATATAGAAAAGTAAAATGGGTTTGTAGAAAACTAAAAAAATCAATAAAAATTTTTTCTAACAAATATTTCTTCATTACGACCAAACAGACCTTTACAAATATGCCTCATATACAGGTATGTAGGTGTACAGGTCAAGGACTGAGGAATTGATACCTAATATGGAATGCCAGTTAATGCCTACTGGTACTGTCAATTAGGCAGAGCCTTCTGCACGTACACTAAAATCACGCTCTTGTTAGAAAATCCTGTTTCCATGCGTCCTTGTCTGAAACTCTGGGAAATGCATAACAGTATATGGGTTATTGTTATGTAGCAAGACAGAAGAACGTAAGGGCAGGTTTTCAGTGACAAAGTAGAGATTATTTGGATACGGACAGATAACAGGAATTATGGAGGAAGTTAGTTAGCTGATAAATAAATATGAAGTGATGTGAAGTATAAAGCTAAAGCCCACCAAGGGCTGTAGAGCTAAATGATGATACACGTAACTTCATTTAATCTGCAATGAAGATGAAACATATCGCGAACACTATTAGACACAATGATTTCACTGCTAATATTTCAAACGTCAAAATGCTGAGTAAAAGCATACAGGAAGGCCGAAGAACCAGAGTTAATAAACAATATGAAATTCAATAACTATTAATACATAAAAAGAATGGTTACTGACAATAACTGATAGTTGCAACAATTACAATATGAAGGAATGAATTCAATCTTTAGCAAGGTGATATTATGCACATTCTAATATTTTATCATTGTTAAATTTTTGTTTGTTTTACGTCCGACTGTTTTACAAATTACTGCAAATGGAGATGATACAGGATGATAGATGAAAATGAGTGATGAAAAAATGACAGACCTGACCTGGAATTGAACCCGAGACATTTGGCGTAGAAGCCTGTTGTTCTGACCACTACACAACGAGCCAACTAGTCTGTTAAATAGTTAAAAAAGTAATCCCAACAAACGGGTAGGCCTATTCTATGATTCATAAAATAGTTATTTTCTAAAGAAGGAATTCTTTTTATAAAATGTGATTACCTTCATCAGAAAACTGGAAAAGTACTTTTACGTCAATCGAAAGGGTATTCAAAAGCTTTTTTTAAAAAAGCTCATTCATATCTGTTTAACCTGTTTAACCTGTACACAAATACCTAACGCTAACTAATTTCAAATCAAAATAAAATAAATAAATTTTTACAATTTTTTAAACACACTTAAAAACACGTAAACTTTTTTGAGATTCGTTAAATAGTTTTAAAAAAACAAAACAAAAGAAACATCTATTTACATAACCATAAGAAACATAAAATACAAAAATATGACAAATACAGTAACACTTACAAAAACATATTTTATACATAGCAAAAAACCCTGAAATGCACACTTTTCAAATTAACTGGTGAATGAATTTAATAAAACAAATCTATAATTTTTTAATTTTTCAAAAATGGAAATGAGGAACAAATCGTTTAAATAGCTATATAATAGAATTAACAGTAATACCAAAAAAGTAAAATAATAATACATAATATATATCTTGAAGTATACACAATTTACATTACACTTTAATTCAAGGCAATATTTCTTTCGTAGAAATTTATAACTTAAACATAAACACACGTAATGATGATTAAAATGTATAGACATAAAATGGCATTTTAATTCTACATGAATTTAACGCTAAATACTTGAAACAACCTAACTTAATATCAACCTGTATTAATGAGTCCAAAATATAAGGCAATTAAACAATATACATTACACAAGCAAACATAATTTTATTGAAATATTAAAAAGTTTTATAGTCAATAGTTTCATGTTTTTAAGTAATAATCTCTTGATTTTATAAATGCACTATGCACAGGCATACCTTTGCTTGCTTCAGAGGGGTGCATTAAATAAACTGGTTTATTGCTTTTCTCATTTACACTTCATACTCTAATTTTTCCAGTGATCAGGAACAATGCTTTTCACGAGGGTTCAAAAACAAAATTTATTGTTTTAGGGTACTTACACCCTTTCTACCCCTTAGGAGCAAATGGTAAAAATTAAAATATTTTACTTTTTCTTGTGTTCGATCGATAATAGTCACGTACTGTTTTAGGATAATTACCCCTGTTATACAACTCCAATGAAAATGGTCAAAATACAAATGTTTTAGTAATCCTGTTCAATCCTATAAAAAATTTCCTAAATTTCAGCTCTGATCCGGAAATTAGAGAATAAGGGATAAGTGATTGAGACAGTCAATATTTCTTTGTTTTATTGTTTTGAGCAGAACACAACTGGTGAATCAGACCAAAAATCCCAGAAGTTTTAATTCACAATTTAATTTTCCTAGTTATCAGAAACTAGAAGTTCCCATGTGCTTCACTGCAAGTGCGGAAATAAAAACAAAAACCAAAAAGGAAACACTGAGAATAATAGACTTCACAAAATTGAGAATAACTAATGAATGATTTTAAAAAAAAGCAAAGATTAGAAAGACATTTAGAGTTAAACAATTTTTAATTCAGAACAAAAACGAAGAATAACTTTGATTATTATTTTATATGTATTTTTATCTTTTCGCAAGACAAATTTTTTTAAAAGAACCGATTGTTATTTTGAATAGTAGGCCAACACTAATATGAAGATTTAAAATCACAACAACAACGAATAACAAATGCTTATGCACCGTTCAGTAATCTGTAACCATCATGTGACCAGCACGCTATGTGAGTGGGGTAAATTGACTTGCCAGTACAAACAAATAGTGCGTAGAAATGAGTAGGATTCCGCCATTGTCTGAAATTTTTCATTTAAGAAAAGTCTGCAACAAAATTAACGTAATTGGTAAAATATTAGTAAAAGTCTCTCTCTAGTTTTCTGAGTCAAGAAATCTATTAAAAAAAGGTCCAAGCTCAATACCTTCAGCGATTGAGGAGAACATATTTTCAGATTTTTTAGCCCCCAGGGGAATCGTACTTTGGATTTTGGTTCCAGAGGGTGAGGAACAAAAAGGTCTCATGTATTTTTTTGCTCCAAGACCTCCTTATGGGTTAAAATTTCTGGACATAGCCCGTTACATTCAGCTTTATACATAACATAGAGAATATGTATGCCAATAATCAGAAAAGTATTGGACAGGAATAACCCGGAAATCTGGGAAAGCATAAAATAATACTTGTTGCCTCAAAATAATAATTCCATTTGTACCCCTTAGGTATAAATTTTCAAAATTTAAATGTTTTGTTTCCTCGCCATAACCTAAATAAAATATGCCAAATTTCAGTGCTCTGTGTTAATCAGAAAGCTAGAAAATTAGAGATGAGTAAATCAGTCAGTCTGAAACCATACTTTTGTAATTTTAGGTAGCCAAAATTTGCGTCCATGTTCAGGTAAATTAGTAATTTTAGCACCAATTATATACCTGCATTACACAGGCTCAGACTTCAAAGGACTGCACATCAAATAACTTGATTTAATGTTTTTCACAATTATCCCAGGTTTGAATCCACATTTTAATTTTGAATGTATCGCTTAAATAATACTAATGCCAGTTTCAGAACCGATTTTTATTGAAAAGGAATAGAAATAATATTAATTCTTTTAGTAAAATTACCATTGTTTTAACCCAAAGCAGCAACTGTTTGAAATTTAAAGTTTTCTCTTCTTAAAAAATATCACTCGGAGAATAAATACACCAATTTTTTGAACCATACTTCTTTTGGAGGTTATGGAAGGAATATGCACTGATTTCGGCCATTATGTGCAAGTGATTGAATTGCAGATACATTATTTTTCACTTATGGAAAAATGTGCTACATTTCAGCCCTCTGTGGTGTCGGGCAGTCAGAGAATTAATGGAGGATATTATTAAAATTAATGAATTAGTCATGTAGTTAGTCCCATGGCTGGTCCGTGTGGTCACCACAACTTGCTTTTACGCCAGGGATCTCAGGTTCAATTCCCAGTTAGTTCTGGCATTTTTTTCATCATTAATTTTCATCTATAACCAGTCATTATCTGCATTAGCAATAATGTCCAAAGTAATTGGATGTAGAACCAAAAAAAGTCAGTCCCAAACAATATTTTAACAATTTTTGATAGTCTAAGGTTACACCTCTGTTAATTAATAATTTTACTAGAAAAAGTGTCCTTGCCATATGCAGGCTTAGTCCTCAGAGCACTGCATTAAAAAATTTAGTTTATTTTTTCCCGATTATTCTGATGTAACTCTTAAGTTTAATTTTTGTAGGTATCACTTTAATAATAATAAAGCCTATTTTTACAATAGTTCATCATAAGAAATATTTATGGATTTGTATTTTTAATCCAATTTAGTTATTACTTTTTCATTAGGATATGCATCAATATTTCTGTAGTCTAAAAACAGATTATAAAAAGTATTCAACGCAATTATTACACATCAAATTAATTAATTTTACATTTGAAAAGTGAGTATTGCAAAAATGCATTAAAATCAATTACCAAAATACAATCTAGTACATTAATTTTCATTTGTACTGCCTTATATATTAGACTACATTGAAGTAAACACAAACAAACATAGCATCTAATATAATTAACAATAATAATAATAAAAAAATTAACTAACATTAAACGTAATTATATATTTTATAATAAGATAATCTTACAATCTATTTGACGAATTGTGGCAAATACATTTCCTGAAAATAAATTGAATAACAACGTTACAAAAAAACAATATTGTTAATAATACTTACAATTAAAACTCATAAAATATCAATTTAAAATTATAATCTACAAAGAATCAATAGATGACATGTTACTGTACTCACATAATACAATCATATACATTGATTGTAATTACACCCACTCCTTATTTAATCAATTTCTATTTTATATATACATTTATGTTATTTAAATTTCATTTATTTAATTTTTAATATCACTTAACAAATACTTTAGTAAATTATGTTACAAAATCATTACTACATGATTAAAAAATTTTGTAATCTGTAAATTTTTTCCCACAAAAATATTTCTTTGGGAATATCTTCAGGATTTAAAGAATTAATTTCAACAACATAAAATTCTGTACATAGAAAATGAAAGTAAAGGCTTTTCTCACATAAAAAAATAAAAATACAGTCAGACCTCTCTAGTTTGCAAACCTCCAAATTTAAATTACTCCCTACATAAAATATTAACTTCATCCCCTTGAAAACTCCTCCTTAATTATAATTAAATTACCTCATTTATTTGGCCGACCTGAGGTGTAATGGGCAGCATACAGCGTAACTGGCTTCTACATCAGGGGTCCCGGGTTTGATACCCGGTGAGATCAGTATTTTTACATCTATCACTCTTCATTATCTGCATTAGCAATAATTTTCAAAACAGCCAAACATAAAACAAACAAAAACCTAATTTATTCGAGTAATTCATAATTTATTTTATGAAAACATTTGTTGGGGCGTTATTAATAAGGTATTTACATACTACAGAAATAATTTCTAATGAAGCATTTGTTGTAATCAATATATTTCAGGGTATAATAAAAATTTGAGGCTTGTGAATTTTATCCTGTACTACGTACAGTTGATCATTTATAAGGATATTGTATTTAATGAAGATTAAAAATGCTATTGATTTTCAAGTGTATCTGAAGAAAACTAAAAAAAATTATTTAGTGTTCTCTTTTTCGTTATTTATTTTTAATAGAAATTGGTTCAGTATACTCGTGTGAATTACATTATTTTCTACTTCATTAAAATTTTTGGTAATTTATTTTTAATTTACTTACCAACTTTGTATGAATATATTACATTTCCCAATGAAATTATATGTACCAATTTTTTATGTTGTGTATAATATTTATCTACATTTGTGTACTAATATGTAATTTTCAACGCATTGATGTAATTCTTAATCAAAGTATTGAGTAAAAATATTTGCAGTAGTACAATATTGTTTTTCAATTAGATTTGAATTAATATTTTTCATCTTTCTAATGTATATTGGAATAACATGTTTGTTTTTATGAAATAATGAAATTTTCATGTAGGCTTTTAGAGTTTTGTTATCTTAACTCTATAAGTAAAAAATACATATATTGGTCCCTTGAGATTCAAAATAGAAAGTTCTGACTGAGTTTACATGACTGATAATGTTAAGTGTGGATTTGAACCAAGATTTTACTAAATAAAGAAAGGAAAATGGCAGTTTCCATCGACTATTAATTAGTTCAAAAATAACACATCTTACCATTATTCAACATGATTTAAAAACGTTTTATTTTCACATCCAACAAATGAGACCTTTACTTCATTCACTACAAGGTTTGGTTGCACACAACCTCATTACTTTTAGAGGAGATAACTCTGATCATCATCAATGAAATCTCTACTTCGACCATTCTAAAATGCTCCAGTAATTTACTTGAATAAGGGAAAAACAGAACTATATTTTCCAGCCCTGGAACCAGCTGGTAAAGTACAATTAGTGTAACATTCCACCTGTCTGTCACAGGTATTATTTTATTAAAACAAATTTAACATAAACTTTAACAAGGGAAGGGTGTAATTAATTATACTAGTTAATAAAATAATAATAATTTTACATAAAAATATTAATTATATATGGCAATAAACATACTTTAATAATCAACCCATTGCAATAAAATAGTCTAATCATTTCATAAAATTCTCTCTTCTGGAGTAAACCTACTTGAAAATCATTTTCAAACCTTAAAATAATCTTCATATCTTTTTTAAGCATTTTGACATTCTATTAAAAATAGAGGGTAATTATTACAAAGCCAGTTAATGAAAAAAACCTTCCCAAAACAAGACAACAATAATTCTCTTAATTTATAACGTTTTAAAATCTTTTAAACTTACAATATTATCTTTAAAAATACACAAAACTGTATGATAAATGTATTTAAGGTATACTAACACAGGTTACGATTTTTTTAAATTTACGTTAGGTATACCATCACACATTACAATTTTTATATATTTAGGTTAATTTTATTGAAAATTTTAGTTAAATATATCAATATAAATTTCTTTTTTACGTGAAATACACCATAAGTTACATAAAAATGTAACGTATCATCAAACATTATAAAAAAATTTCGGTTAGGTATGCAAACATGTTATGATTTTTTTATAAATTTAGGTTAGGTATACCAATAAAGGTTACTTTTTGTTACGAATTTAGATGTTGTTACCACAAAAAAATCATGATTATGACAAAAACAGTACAGTATTTCAAATAAACTTTTGATAAGCAATCAAACATAGAACTAATTCATTCAATGGGTTAAGATAAAAATATAAGATTTATACATAAATATAACATGATTAATACTAAGAATGCATAATAATATACAAGCAAATAAATGAACGGCAAGGGATTACAAAGCGTAATAAAATTATGAACGATTATTATTATTATTATTATTATTATTATTGAGGGAAAAGAACAATTAAAAATTGCAAATATTATACTGTTCTTTAAATAATTTTAACTGTACTTTTTAAACAGAATATTAAAAAGAAATAAACATAGATAATATCACACATTGCTTGAACACAAATAATATTAATAATTATACACAATGAGTTGTGAAAAATATATAACACTATATAGTTAAGATGGTAATAATATTGTATTAATAATTACTGAACACTAATTAATCTTAATTATTTAATAAAATAATAATCACTCAAAGGTTAGCTATACGACGAATTGTTTTTAACAGCCAAAAGTTCTTAATTATTATTATTATTATTATTAAGACTTTAAATTTATTTATACATTTAAATTAACTTATGTAATATTTAAAACTTGATATACTACATTTATAAATATTTACACAAAATAATATTTACATAATACATAATAATTATTACAGGTAAAAAGCATATTTATATCTCTGAGGCTTGGTACAAGAAGGAACAAAATCTGATTTTGGAGAAATGAAGATATCATAGCCTGGAGTTAATTTTCTTTAGACGTGTATTTTCTAGAGGGCGAATGTCTACTGAGAGATACAGACCTGACTGCAAGTTATTCTACACATATTATACAGTCGTTCTTGTATAAGTAGGCCCACATAATAACCGAGATGTGCAATGTCATAGCTGTAGTATACTACCATGAACAAAAACATTTATCGCAACTCGATGTACCCTATTTTTCACTATTTTGCAACGCTGATGAGTTCTAAACATATGTATTGCCCCCTACCCACTTTATAACTAGCCAATCACTAGCCAGCAATGTTGTAAATACTTTCTCATGTAGCTCTGTTAAATATTTTGTCAGCCATTTTTTTTTTGGTCTTTTAATATCAATTATAACCTATGATACATACAATCAGCTGATTATATTATAAAGTATTGCATGTTAACACGGTCTATAATCGATGTGTTCAGTGTGAAATACAAGACGAGAGGAAACTGTTGTGGCTCTTATACGCATGCGCGCGTAATGTTTGTCAGGTACAATCTGGCAAACATTCTGATTGGTCTAAATGACGTGTGGAACAGCAGAGCTCATCAACCATGAAAATCATATTACGATAGCACTGACAAGACAGTGACAACAACAATGGAAGGTGGAATGTGTTAATAGCGGGGCAGAGAGAATGTTTTCAGGAACACACAAACTGCAGTCATAAAATACCTCTACTCCTTTCTTTCCCATTGTTTGTAACGGTCATTCAACCTGGTTGTTACACAGGCGTAGCTATAATTATTAGAATGGTCAAAGTTTTCTTGGGTCTTTCTAGAACACATAGGCATCTTATGATGTTAATGTTAACAAAAACCTTTTTATCTTTTCTATTTTTGTCAATATTATTTGGGCTAATGCATACGATTTTTTTGTAGAATAATACACGTGTTTTATTCTAACCACCCAACATTTTTAAAATTTTCAGCCATTTCATCATCATTTACTCTACAGAAAGGGAGCCAATATCACAAAGTGACTAGGCTAAATGGGGGGGGGGGGGTATACTTATAAGCTTAAACTTTACTCCTGTCCTTGAGAACTGAATAGATGGGAGGCTTAGAAGTAATGAGACACACAGTCAAAATAATGTTTGTACTACTGTAACCACTGGCATCATCCTTGGCTATATATTGTTAACTATTAATGAGAAAAGCACAAACACAATGGACCAATGTTATTTTATTTACAAGTACGCTAGACAATCCAGCTCACCAAAGGCAAATCTTCAGCAGAAGAGTTAAAGATGAAGGCCAATGTCTTAGTTTATTTTTATCATAACTGTTTTTTTAAAAAGATAATTATATAAAACTTAGACAAAACTACAAAATGAAATTGATATCTCTTCTATCAGACAAGTTACAGCCCTTAAAAAAATTGTAAGCTACTGGAAAAACATGATTTAAAACTAGCCCTTCTAGCACCAAGTCACAAAATTTATTTTTAACTATACATATAATAGATTAAAAATTTAAATATTAGAAGCAAATATTTAGTTGAAAAATATACTACATAAATGGACTATAAAATAAGCTGAATCAGTGTAATTGTCCAATCCATGAAAGAAAAGGTTAATGTTTAATACATTAATTTACAAAAAGATATTCTTCTGATGTCAAATATTTTGCGCATCATTAAGACCGGCAATCTCAACATCATTTAAATTATATTGCTAATATTAAGGCAGTTGTTTTTTTAATTGAACGTGGTAAAATTAATTGTTATAAATATTTTAGCAACCAAATTTGATTTAAAATTTTCAATTTAGATGCTACATAGAAAACATAATATATTTATTTGACACGGAATTACAGTCTAAATATTTATATCAAACTTTTTAAATTTATAAGAGTCACCCAAAAACTGGACCTAAAAATTATTTTAGTATTGCCTCTTTAGTTCCATTCAGAGAAATTTTAAAAATTCAACAACATCTGTAAGTGTTATCACAACAACTAATTTACCACAATAAATAAGACTGAATTAAAATAGCATTAAATAGTTAAGGTTTTGCATATTTCAGTAAAGGGCAATTACACCAATTTAGCATAACAAATATTTACAATGAATCACATTAAATTTTTAATATAATAATAATTATTCACAACATATAATATGGCAAGTTATGAAAAATATTTAGTTTTACTTAATTTACCAAATAAAATTTTTTTATCATACAATAGAAATTTTGCTGGAAAAAAGACGCTTGAATTTTTTAACAGGATTCGTAATAGCTACGTCATGTCATATATGCAATAAATCATATCTAAATATTTCCTGGAACTTATATCAGTTATAATATTCCTTTGAATATTTCAACCCTCTCCTCCAAATACTCCAAACACTTAGAATTTCACCTCCTCATAAATTACACAATTCTCAAGAAAAGTAATGCTCATCAACCTTCTGACAAAATTACAAATTAAAATGCACTTAATTTAAAACAAAGCTGGAACTGACTCCAAATTGGAGTAGTGGCCAACACAACTGGCTTCTACACCAGGGATCCCAGGTATGATTTCACAGTCAGGCTTGGCATATTTTCATCTATCTATCCCTTTATCGTTTGCTTTAAACCTTAATGTCCACAACAGAAATGTAAAACAAAAAATGAGATAAAATGTGTTTTGAAAAGAATAATCTTAACTATGACAAACTTAATAACAAAATAAAAATAAAATAATATCAAATTTATGGGCATATTTTCAAACTGAATGACACCAGGATGACAAAAAGAACTTTAACAGTTCAGTTTGAATGGTATCCTTTAAGAAACAAAGAGAGAGACATCTCTAATCAGATTACAAATGAAGACTGCTTAAGATTGATTTATATACTGAGAAAAATATTTGATAATTTAGATACTTCTCCAGCAAAAAAGCAAGAAAGACAAAGAGGTGTATACTCTGAATACATGAAAAAATTCCATCATTTGAGTGCATGGTCTGAATTGTACATTCATATTTTTGAAAAAAAATTTGTTATTTTTCAAAAGTATTAATAAATTTCCTAAACTGAATTGCCAACATCTGATAAATCTATAAAAAATATTCAAGCATCTTTACTCAGAAAATTAAGATTAATATAATATTTTGCAGTTTACTATTAGTAATTTTTAATTTATAGGACAATTATACAATAATTAAAAGTTACGAAATACAGGAATTTACATATATATATATTTACTGTATATAATAAATAGTATTAAATACCTAACTTTCATTAAATAATTAAATAATGAAAAATTGGTGGGTTACTAATGCTTGAAAGACTAGTTTAGCTTAATTGTAAATAATTTTACACTATACTGAACTTTATTCATGCTTTAATATCCTTCATACTTCTATTCAATAAATATTTATGACAATACAATAATGAAAATTCAAAAAAGTTAATGAATTCTTATGTATAAATAATTTAAGATTTTTACTAACTTTTTGTAGCTGTTTTGATTTTTCTTTTGAGTGTGTGCGCACGCGTGAAGAATATCTCATATTTTTCAATTCAATTTTATTTTTATAGTAATTACATTTGTCAATTATACTCAAATGTTATCTATCAAACCAAACTTGTGGTTTTCTTTTTTTATACATTTGGTATAATTTGATATATGATTACATTCAGTGCTTTTTGCTGTTCATTATTAGTATCTCACTTGAAAATTACAACTAGTCATACCATTATAAAATTTTTTACATTTTAAAAGAACAAATGAAGTTTAAGAATGATGAAGTGATATTGACTGCGCTGTTATATGCAAGTGATATGAAAAGGGATACATTTGAACGATTAAACAAGTTTTATATTACTATTCTTCTATTAAAGTTTTATATTACTTCTATTAAACTTTTAATAAATTACTTTCAAATTTTATGTTAATTTACTCTAATGGTGGTGGATGCACTGAAGAACTTAAGTTCATTTGAATTAAATCTTGAATAAAGAAAAATCAACACAGTTACAAAAGGTTAGTAAAACAATGTAATGTATTTACAAATCAGAATTGATTACAAACTGCAGGATGCATTTTAAGATTTATTTTTAAATAACATTAATGAAATAAATAATGAAATATGTACAAATGGACCCCACTTATTGTCAATGTTGTATACCCATACATATCAAATTTTTTAAAAACGGTTTATTAATTATATTTAAAAATTTCGGCCAATTTTATAAATATTTTGGTATTCACATGAACCGTGTTAAAAAGATAATACAACAATATAAAACTGAAATTTTGATAACCATTTCCATCCCTAAACCGAGCTGACGGTACCTGAATAAAAAAAAATTACTGTAGTGAGGTACTGACAATAAATTAATCAAACATTAAAAACACCACAAATATTTCAATTAGAATAAAAACTGAGACAATTTTTACGGAATATATTCAATTTTTAACCATAGTTAACACCTGAAATTTATCTAATATACTTAGTTGACATATATATGATAACCGATTAAAAATACAACATACATTTCTAAATATCTAGTACACTAACAATGAATTTGTAATTAGTTTTTCAGAATTTTATATCACCCATCTTCAGGTCAAATTTAGAATAAAAGTTTATAATTCGCAAAAATCATCATTTTTTGTTTATGAAAATTTTATAAATTAAATTTATTATAAATAAAAATAAAATATGATTAAAAACAAGTAAAACAGAAGTAAGACAATATGGTTTACTATTTTAATAGATGTAGTGCCAGCTGGAACAACATCACTGGTTTAGATTATTGAAAAATGAGAGAATGAAAACATTGGATTATACGGATAATTCCATGACCAGTCTAAGGATGATGGTCTTCAAAAAGTTGCTTCTCTATAACCATTTTGGGTTAAAAGGGATGAAATGTCTGTTGGGAGCCTTGAGATGGAAGTTACAGATTCAGTATGAGCGGAGCTGGTGAAACCAAGGAAAGAGAATCGATAATTTTAGACACAATCATTAAAAAGTTTCTCTGATCTGCATTTATTGAAAAAAGTAGCAAAAGTATAACTAGATCGATGAGATATTTTACACTGTATGAAAATTCCTTTCTAAATAATTAAGTAAAACAATGTACTATTGGGTAAATAATATAGTATGACACGAATATTGAAGTAAACATGCAAGTTGGTTAATGTGTATTTTAAGTAATATGCATTCAGTTAGCTTATAAGTTCTTGACATGTCCTATACTACTTTTGAGGGTCCCCTGGATGTATATAAAAAAAAAGTTAAGTAATTAGTAGTACTGAAAAGTTAATAAATGAATTAGTAAGTGATAAATTTAACATAACATTAATATTTAACAGTTTTTATCTTCACATGTTCAACTGGATTGCTGGCATTTCTCCCACCACCTCCCCTCCGATTGGTCGCTGTAAGGCATACATCCAAAGGCTGTTCCTAACAACTCTTAATTTGTTCAATGTGACGGCGACAGTCACCTAAAATATAAACTAACTCAGTTAAAAGATAAAACTAATTCGAGGGCGAATTGGAGCCAGGTCAGCCGACCTGGGCAGTGTGCACTGCTCGCCCTCTTGTCATAATGCCTCTTGGGGCTCAAGGCCCCCGTCAGATATTAGAAAGAATGATCCTAACAGTCAAAACCTACACTAAAGAAAATAAAAGAAAAGTTAGGACCTAAAGTCGCCTTATTATCAGCAAGTGTTTGTCCACCAATATATAATTTAGCTCGGTGTCAGCGAGTCGAGATGAGACAGCTTTTCCCTTACTAAACTACATGACGACAGTAGAACGTAGCAACCTCGTCAAGGAACCCCCACACCGACCGAGCATGCACCTCACGGCACAAGCTCAAATGTTCTATGAGAGGCCAATTTTCCCTTTGGCCTTGAAGCTCCAGGGTCAGCCGGCGTCTTAACCCCCCAAGAGCGGGGTAATTGTACAACAGATGGTTGCACGATTGGAGCTCCCCACAGATGCAGGAATCATCATCTAGTAGGCGGAACCGCTCTAAATATGCTGCGAACTCACCGTGACCAGTGAGGAATGATATGACATGTTCAACAGATACTTTCTTTTTAGAGTCACCAGAGGGTGTATATAAAAAAGAAGATTTTTCTGGCTTATGAGGTACTCAGTCTAATCACGAAGCAGCTTGGGATAATTTACTTAGGATTTTTAGATACCTAAAGAAACATTTAAATAACATGAGGCTTTTCAGTAAAGACCAAATATTTGGACTATAAAGTGAGACGCAATAAATTATATCTCGCACACCAGATGTTGGCTGGAGTAAGCACTGCTCAATTCCTGGACTAACAAACCTGGAGTGCGATTTGCTACACAAGGAATTGGCAGGCAGATCCCTGAACTTCTTGAACGAAGGAGTTTATCAACTGAAAAAATATAAAATGATCAGGTGATACAATGTTCTTCCGAGCCACAGTATTACAGGACAGAAAGGACCACTCTCATTCCTATTTGTATACATCAAATAATTTCTGGAAGATATGGTGAACTAGATTAGATAATCCAGAGGAGTAGTAAAGACACTTGATTCATGGAAAGTAACAACAATAAACTAAACTGAATAAAATGTGAAATGTCTTAACAATAAAATGTTAAACTTAAGTACAATGACAAAACAAAAGGTAATGAAGACAAATTTGAGATTAAGGTGGTAAATAAATTTCAGCAGAGGTTGCCTCTGTAATGTAGTGGTAGTGCGCTAGCCTGCAACTGTAGGTTTGATTCCTCGCTAGGGTCTGAAAATTTTAATAAGTCAAAACCCACTTAAGAATTCCTTCTACAAACACAACCCAATGTAGTTTCCAAAAATGCTGTCACTAAAACGCTGTTGATACACCTTAAAGGATTTTTTTTTAATTCAGTAGAATATTAGATAAACATATGGAGAAGGAGCAAGTGAGAAAGATATATTCGGAGGCCGAATAGCTATGATCCATCATAGCATGTTTAGAAATATGATTTTACAATGAACTAATATTTACTGACAGACAATAATATAAAAAAGAAAGAAAAACCTTATAATTTATACACTTAATAAAGAATGGTCCCAAATTTCATAATTTTATAACAATACATTAAAATTTCAAAAGAAGTTTATGCATTACAGACACACCATCAAAACTCCATTGAATCATACATAAAAAATATGTTAACAATTAACACATATACATGAAAAATACAAGACAAACCAGGAATAATAATCTAAATCACTGGATAATTAGATTATATTAAAATACATACATGGAGTAATAGTTCTTAAACCGACACATCTTTTAAATAATTAACAATTATTAAAAAAAACAATTCACAAAATTAATTTGTACTTTACCGATTGTCCCATGGAATAAAATTTTGAAAAAATGACCCGAAGAATTATGATAATTCACAGAGAAAAACTATTACATTGAAAAGATATCAGTAGAACAATATTATGTTTTTAATAACAATAATTAAAAGGTTACATGTTGGTGTTATAAGTTTGATGTCTTTTTTACTTATTTTACAATAATAACTTATTTCTATTCAGACAATATGTCATTGTTATTTACACGAAAGAATATTAACTAAAGACAGATTTCTAAAAAAAACTGCCGATAATAAAACATTATTCATATATATTTTTGGTTTAAACATTGAAGAAAACACAACCTGAATATTACTGTACTGAATCTTTACATTACCTAAACATACCTTACTAATGAAATCATTCTGCATAAACACTAACTGACCAGACGAAATCGTTCACACAATAAAATTGTACCATAGTATTTTATCACGATAAAATAATTCTAAGAAAAATTAATATATAAAATTACTTTATAAATATATTTATTTGTTATGATGATAATAAATTACTAATATTCTAAAATAAATTATACAGAGCTGTATGAGATAAAATTTTCTGTTTGAATACCAAATAAATTGTTTAATTAAATTTTCTAAATTATATAATAGATGTAGTGCCATAACTGGTAACTTTGTTTGAAAAATATACAAATAAACTTCCCAAAAAAATAATACAGTAATTATTATTATACATTTTGATTTTTACATGTGATAAATAAAAGACGGAAAATGAAATTACAATACAAAAAGTTTTTAATTAAACTATAACATTAAGTCTTAGAATATAAACAAGAAATTTTTTGACGTAAACACGTTAGTGTGAGTTGGATTAAATGGTAATTAGGTTTTGATCATTTAACGATTATATTTTTTATAAAATTAAATGGAAAAATTTTACACATGTAAAAGGAAGTTAATTTATTTTATTAGAATTGTATGCGGTTATTTAAGTAATTATTTACAAGAAAACAAAGGTGCAACACAATACCAATTATTAAAAATTTTTGGTTTGATCAATTATTAGGAACAAGTACGCTGAATTTCAATTGTTAAAGTGATAAGAAGTTAGAGAATCAAACATAAGTAAGGGATTATTCATTTTTAAGCTTCGACTAGTTGATATTTGTATTTTTTACAGAAAGGAGAAATAGAAGTCACGAACAATTTTACCGTTTTAACAATTTTTAGTTATAAAACTAAAATATAGGGTGATTCAAAAAGAGCGCCGGTTTTGATATATCAAATTAAGAGATTTATTTTATTGAAAAACTGAAAATAAATACATCAACAAGTTCATCTTACCTTCCGATTTCATGTATGAAAAATGATGTCATGCATGTGTCCTCCTCTACTGCGCTGGCACGCATCAACTCTGTCCATGAAATTGGATATTACTGCACGACAAGTTTCGACTTCCATTTGCCCGATAACCCGTCGAATTTCCTCCTTCAAGTCATTGATGTTTCGGGGTTTATTGGCATACACCAATGACTTCAGATGACCCCAAAGATGAAAGTCACAAGGCGTCAAGTCACACGACCTTGGTGGCTATTGATGGTCGGAATTACAAGAAATGATGCGATCCTGGAACCATTCACGGAGCAACAACATTGTTTCTCGTGCAGTGTGACAGGCGGCACCATCCTGCTGAAACCACAACTCGTCAATGTCCATTCCATCCAAATGACGCCACAAAAACTCCCTAATCATCGTACGGTATCGGTCTCCATTTACTGTCACGGCTTGTCCTTCTTGATTTTCAAAAAAGTAAGGGCCGATGACACCGCCCGACCAAAAGCCGCACCAAACTGTCACTCGCTGTGCATACATTTCCCTTTCATTAACCACGCGAGGGTTTTCTAAACTCCACATACGGCAGTTCTGTTTATTAACAAAACCGTTTAAGTGGAAGTGCGCCTCATCACTGAAAATGATTTTGTTTGCGAAGGTGTCATCATCCTGCTGTTTTCTCAATACCCAGTCAACAGACTGTCGTCTCTTCTGGTGGTCTGCCACTTTCAAATGTTGCGTCAACTGAATTTTATACGGGTGATATTGGAGATCGTACCGAAGAATTCTCCGTACAGAAGAACATCGTAAACCCAATTGTTGAGAACGGCGACGTATTGATTTTGCTGGGCTAACAGCCACACTCTCACGAACCAACGCAACGTTCTGCTCAGTTCGGCCAGAACGACGACGTCCAGAACTTTTAAGGTCGACTGTTGAACCCGTCTCAAAAAACTTTTTCATGAGCCTGCGAACTGTTGATTCATTCGGTGCTTCATTACGTCCTAGAGTACCGCGAAGTCGCCTGACAGTAGCCGCATAACTCTCTCCACTCTGGTAAAATGTTTTGACGATTAACACTCGTTGTGCAATAGTAAACTTCTCCATGGTTAGACACAGACTGCGAAAGTACTACACTGCGAACAAGAGAAACTACAACTGAATCGTCAATCGGAATGTTCTCCGAAATAGAAATGAGGTCTAACAATGTTGCCAACCGATAAACAAAAATTTACCAACCGTTTAAAAACTGGCGCTCTTTTTGAATCACCCGTTATTTTTCGCCGTAACTTAAATACTTATTTTGAAAAATGATGTGTCATTTAATTTGTAATAAAATGTTAAATATTTCTGGTAATAAAGTCAAAAATAAAATAGCAACAACACTACTGTAGTGATATTTAAAGTTTTAAAATTTGTTGTAACTTTAATTGAAAATGTTTAAAGGAACTGTTTTTTTAACTTATCGGCTTTGTAGAATATTAAATAGTAATGAAGTATACTAAATTTTATGTTACTACCTCACTTGGTTCACGATATCAGTTATTTTATTGAAAAAAAATACACAAAATGGCTACCAGCAGGAAAACTAAACATTTTAGGGCATACTTTACTAAACATTTTTCTTCAGAGTGACAAGACAAATCATGTCCCAAAGTTTGCCGTGAACTTTTTTAAACACCCTGCATAATTTTATAGTGATAGTTGATTTTCTGAAAAATCACATTGTAATTATATGTAAAATTACATATAAAGATTTAAGGGTTACTGACGACACTGATTTAACAAATTTTTGAAAAAAAAATTAATTTTATAATTTATTTCTCTTAATAACTTAAGAATGTTAACAAATCATTTTTCATTTTAAAAGACTTGTAATTGACATACATGGCAGCATTATTTCGTAACGATCTATCAATAAAAAGTTTGATTGAATGAACATTAAGTGCTAAAAGAAAGAAAATAAAGAAAATTTTACTTTAAAGTCTGAATATTGTTAGTTACAAAAAATGTTAGGTCCAATTTAAAAACATTTTCAAAATATATACACAGAAACTGTTAAACTTTAATTTTTGTTGTGTCATGGCTCAAAGCTTTATAGTGCAAAAAGTGGAGGGCCCAGGCTCGATTCCCAGCTGGGGTCTAAAAAATTATTACATGTTCAAACCCACCATCCTTTACCCAATGTAGTCACTAATAACAAAGATGTTGGTGCGACTTAAAAAAACTTAAAATTAAAATTACAGACAAATTTGCTGTATTTTTAAACATCAACACTATTCTTTATTATGTTATCAAAATGTATTTGTATTTAACCATAAATAAATAAATAAATTTCCAAGTAGTTTTAGTTACAATTCTATCAGCAACTAATAAGTGAAAATAGTAATTCATAAAATATTGAATGAGGTAGTAGTTGAACATCTGAATGACGGAATAAAATAAATTTATTAAAAAAGAGTGGCAGTTATGTTTGTTGATTTAGTACAATTCAACATTTAATTGGTTCAAAATTTTGGCAAGATATAATTAAGTACAGTCCTAATTATTATACCAGCTACAACCAAGAATTTGTTAAACCATTTTAATAATTCTGTAGGAATGTAAAAGATGTTTCAACAGATTATGTTGTTTCTTCAAAACTCCACATAAATGTAATGTTAATTATAATTAAATAAGTTAAACATAGATTAGATGTTAAGGAAAATTTCTAAGTCATATTTTTATTGTTGAAAAAATTGTTATCAAAGACAGAAAAACATTATCATACAATTCTTTTATTGAAATAACATGAGAAAATATTTCTCCTAAATTTTCATTGACACAGCCTGTGGCTACTTTACCATGTTGCCCATAACAGTCAGGTGGAGTGTTAAATTATTTGCACTTGATCTGCTAGTTCCAGGGCTACAAAAAAAAGTTATGGTTCTTATCACATTAAATTCTAGCCAATTAAATTACTGAATCATTTAAGAACAGAAGAGGTAGAGGTGTAAAAAAAAATAATCAGAGTTATCCCTTCTGAGAGTAATGACTATTATACAGCTAGACCCTGTAGTGAATGAAGTGAAGGTGGCATTTGCAGGGTGGAAAGTAGAGGCTTTACAGAAGTATGCTGATAAGCATACTTTTCCACTCAGTGAAGAAGGCGAAGGTAAACCACCTGACTCCTCATTTTACTTAGTAAAGCCTCTACTACAGGTTCAAACTAGCCTTTTGACTGATGACCTAAACAACAACAATACTTTACCATGTTTTTATAATGGCATTTATTATGATATTACTATTGTTCACCAACTGCGATAGTTTCTCTAAGTATTTTAATACATTTGTCTGCCTGTAATTATTTTAGTTACTAGTTAGCATCATAGCAGCAGAATACATATTAATGTTGTTTTTTTATGTACGAGGCATATCCAGAAAGTAAGTGTACTGAGGCTCTCACAGCCGGAGGGATTTTATTTTCGACATGTTAGCTACACTTCCGTGTAGCCTGACTTCTCCCTTTTACAACGAGACCAGTTCAAGGTTAGTACATCGAGAACTGTCGACCTGACAACACGTTTCGTGAAAAAAATCAATCCCATCTCCTGCCAAGTGCGAAATACGCGGCGACATCCTTTATCTCATTTGGAAGGGAACACCTCCGGTTGAGGTTTATAATGAGGTGAAAACTGCAGATGGTAATAAAGCTATGAATCATACAAGTGTGTACAAGTAATGACGCGAGTTTAAAAACGGTCGTTTATCTGTGCATGATGTTCAGAGGAGCAGAAGACCTTCAAATGTGACTGACGAAATTGTAAAAAAAATCGAAAATGCGCTCCGTGACGATCGCAGATTGACTGTGGATGAACTTTCTGCGATTTTTCCGCAAATTTCCAGATCTCTACTTCACGAAACCATCACAGAAACCCTCGAATATGGAAACTGTCCGCGAGGTGGGTCCCAAAACAGCTCACAGACCAACACAAGTTGAATCGAGTGGAGACCGAGCACGAGTTTTTGAGGCACTGCAAACTCAATGGAGATGAATTTCCCCGCTCCATCGCTACTAGAGATAAAACTTGGGTTGCACACTACAAGCCTGAAACCATAAGACAGTCTCAACAGTGGCGTCACACCTCTTCACCCTCCGCCAAAAAGTTCAAAACCACAATTTCAGCCAAGAAAATAATGGCATCCGTGTTTTGAGACTGTCAAGGAATAATTTTAATTGAATATATGCCTCAAGGGGAGACCATCAACTCCACAAGATACTATGAGACCCAAAAAAAATTGCGGAGGTGATTCAAAACAAGAAGAGAGGCATGCTGACAAAAGGAGTCTGCCTGCTGCACGACAATGCCAGACCACACATGGCCAACGCCACGAAGGAATTGCTCGCCTCGTTTAAATGGGGTGTCCTAAACCATCCCGCGCATTTCCCTGACCTAGCACGTTCAAATTACTATCTCTTTACCTACCTGAAGCTGCAAATGGGTGGAAAAAGGTTTTCAACTAACAAGGAGGTAAAGGAGGAGGTGAAGAAGTGGACGAAGGGGTTGGCGGGAAACTACTTCGAGGAAGGCATAAAAAAATTGGTACCCTGCTTCACCTTTTCCATTGAGGGGAATGGCGACTTTGTAGAAAATTAGCTTACATATTACTAATGTAACCACATAATGTTTTTGTTTAAAAAAAGTTTTTGAAACCTACAAAAATTCAGTACACTTACTTTCTGGATGTGCCTCATATATATAAAAAACTTTTTATACAGGTGATTCGGAACTAAATGGAAATCTCTTGGTAGCTCATTCTATAGATAAAACTTTAAAAAAATTCATACAAACATAAGCCTGAAAACGCTTCGTTAGCGAGCTATACAGGGTCAAAGATTTCGCCAAGAATTCAGTGCCCTCGGTGAAATGAGACCACATAGACATGTTTAAGGCTGTAATGAAGAGACAACTCTGATGGTTTCTTATGAATTTTTACCTGACAACTAAAACAAATTGGTCTCAGTACTGTACCTTTATCAGTTTTAAAGATATCTTATGTAAAACACTAGAATTGAGGCTAAAAAATAACAATTTTTTTATCTTTTAACACGAAATTATTTTGGTAATACGGTGTAAAGTATTTTATTATTTATAATTATTTGTAAGGTGTGAAATTATTTTTGGTATTAAGGTGTATTTTTTATTAATTAAATTTATAAAGATTATAATTCTGAAAAGATTTATATAAATTACTTAAGAAAAAATTGCAGAGTTGGTTGCACGTCATACGTTTCTTTTTTTAATGAAAAGATTACAAAAGCCTAATTACACATTTAAATTTTCTTATTTTGAATTTAAATGTATTTTTAAGTATTTATATTGATAAGCAAACCATAGAATTTCTAATATAGACTATTTTACAGGTTTATACAAATATAAATATTATTTATAAGTGTTATTTATAAAGTAACATTTTGTAATTCATAAGATTTATGCATACAAATGATTCCTGGTAATTTAAAATTAAATTATCTCATCTTTGAACATCTGTCAAACATTTGAACACACATCTCATCTTCTTAACACAGACCAGATGATTAAATAAAAATACAATATGGTTTCTCAAATCTTAACATATCACCCATAAAATTCCCAAACTTTATAAGTTTATGGAAGTAAGGTTGTGCATTGTAAGAAACTTTGTTTAACTTTCGTATGGTACAACTGAATGTCTGAAATTATGAATGAACATTCAAGAATTCTCATAAGCTTTTACAATCAAATTGTAAAGAATCTTATAAAATATTTTATCACCATTGCTAATTATCTTTGACATAATTATTATAACTTAGCAGAGATTTACCGATGATATAGTAGTATTAGCCGAGACAAAGAAAGTACTAGAGGATGTCTTAAATGGAATGGATGAGATCATGAGAAAGGATTACTTCATGAAAATTAATAAGAACAAAACAAAAGTGTTGTGCAGCAGCAAGAGTGGTTTACAAGAGATGGGAAATTTAAAAGTAGGCAACAAAAACATACAGGAAGTTGGGGAATTCTGCTATCTAGGGAGTAAAATAACAAAGGATGGTAGAAGCACAAGTGATATCAAAAGTAGAATTCCTCAAGCCTTTGAAATAAAAACAGCTTACTGATTACAAACATTGGTTTACCGATTAGGAAATATTTCTTAAAACATTATGTTTGGAGTGTAGCGCTACACGGGAGTGAAACGTGGGTGATAGGGGCTGTAGAAAAGAAGAGGATAGAAGCTTTCGAAATATGGTTTTATAGAAAAATGTTAAAGATTAGGTGGGTGGACAAAATAAGTAATTTAGAGGTTCTTAGGCGAGTGGATGAAAAAAGAAGTATATGGAAGCATCTTACCAGAACAAGGGTAGACTAGTGGGGCATATCTTAAGACATCTATCAATAATGGAGGGTAATATTAAGGGAGTAAATTGTATGGGAAGGCAAAAATTAGAATATATAAAGCAAATTACAAAAGATGTAGGGTGTTACAGGTACGTAGATATGAAACGATTTACGCAAAATAGAACAGCTTGGAAAACTGCATCAAACCAGTCGAGAAACTGATGACCAAAAAAAAACTTAGCAAATTTATGGTGAATATTGGACTGCTACTTAGCTCATCTAGTACATTAAAAAACAGAATCAAGTATCTCAGCACATGATAAGCTATTTTATATTTTACATAAATTTTAATACAGGTAGTTTAATCTTCTACAAAACAAAATATTTTAATTTATTAATGGCTTTTACTGTGATATTTTAATAAAACAACTCTATAAAGTTACCTCAATATTACAAATTCATATTTATTAGACCAAACTGTAAAAGCAATTTTCCGGTCGCAGAAAGTTTCTTTAAGGGTTGTTTTTAAAAAGAATTTTGACAAGGGCTAATAAAAATAGCTATCAAGCCTTGATACAAACCAGAATGATTGGTTATTTTTTGAACTGGTTAAACATTAATTCACGAATATTTACTATTTAGAGCACAATAATAAAATTGCTGTACATATTTTTACTCTCTCTTCAATTAATAAACGTTGCGTTTGGTCCACATCCATTCTAAGAACGAAGTAAGTCTAATTTTTCTGAAAAACCATATTTATACAGTATTATTCTTTTCCTAATATGAGGCGTTCCGGACCAGAAGGGCGAACTCAACATAGGGTCATTTTTTGTTTTTATTTTATTTGGTATCTTTGGGATACAAACTTCAATGTTATAGGTATATTTTGTTGAGTCCGCCTTTTAAATTATATGAAAAGAGAAGTAGAAAAAAAATCAGGGAGTTTACTTTGAACGATATTTGCGCGGACCAGAAGGGCGCGAACTCAACAGTAAGACGTCAGTCTTGTCACCTCTGCACTACTGATCCCACCTCACTTCTACCCTTTCCCCTTACTATCGCTATGCATCATACACTCCACACGTGTTATATCTGTCCTTGTTTCTCTAGTATTAGTCTGTCTTTTGCTGAGTGATTTCTGCATGTATACTCTGTTAGTCTGCTACTGAACATTTAGTCATGGAACGTGATACAGGTGACAATAGGGAAGACGAAGAAGCTGGGTATTCCCGAAAAAGACGATCCAACCCACAAAATTGGAAGAAGAATTTAGCAAAAAAGCAACGGAATACTGGTCAACAGTATGTATCTCGTTGTAACAATAGTGTTGTGGTTTCCAGGAAGATTGGTGAGCGTTGTTCTTGCAGTTGCTTCGAAAATGTTGGTGTTAATAATATTACTTCTGTTTTTATGATTTTGGGCCATTGAAAATTACGATTTGCAAAATGCCTACCTCTACAAACTTCTTCATAGTACTGATTGTAAGAGAAGTTATGTAAAAGGTACGCCTAGTCGAACTTTGCAAAGAATAAGATATACGATTATTATAGGCACAGTTATCTACGATGTTTGCCAGACAGCGTTTTACGGGATTCATGGGATTAGTGAGAAATGTGTCCGTACAGTATTAGATAAGATAAAAGTTACTGATAGTGTAGACACTGACCGACGAGGAAAACAAGGGGAGTGTAATAAAAATTTATTACAAATAATTAAAACATGAATTTTTGTTGAGTTCGCCCTTGGATCAAAAAGTTTAATTTGCGTTTTTCTTAAAACTACCCTTTGTTGAGTTCGCCCTTCTGGTCCGCAACGCCTCATATGAATACTGGTTTAATTTTTCTAAAACATACAAAATAATTGTACTTTCTCCATCATACAACTTGACTAATAATCTTGAAAACATCAATTCAGGATTTCTTGTTATTTCTACATAATGAAAATGTCCATTTGATGAAACTTTGTTATTGATTTTAAATTATGTTATACTGAGTTAACAAAAACCTAATGAAATTTTATGAAAAAATAACAAACAAAGTAAAGCTTTCCTCAAATTATCAGGATCTATTTATCTGCATGGATCCAATGCAAAGATCATATATATTACTTTACAAACTGCTTATGATAGTATTGTTACATAACATCAGCAAGAATTATTTCTACAGGAAATAACACTTTTGACATCAAAAATTACAAAAAAAATTCTATCTATATATTTTTAAGTTATAAACAAAGTACGTTTTTCAGGCGACTATTAAGAAATTATTTCAATAAATATTTGTACAAAAAAATGAGAAAGGCTAAGATAACTTGTTTAGAATTTATAAACTACTTTGGAATTAAACAAACAATATATACATTAAATGTATTACAATTTTCATGGAAAAACTGCTATAAAAATATTTAAAAACATACAAAATTCTGATAATTACAAAATAATTATCATCGTCCTTATTATAACTACATTTGAAATTATTATTTTTCATGACACCTTAGAAAATAATAAAATTGTTACACTACAAATACACATAAATAAAAGTTGATTTTAAAAAAAAATTAAATTTTGTATTTCAAATGGAATTTTAAACAACGATTAATAATGAATGAAATTTACAATTTAAAAAATAACTATATAACAGGACAGTAATATAAATATTTCAATGATTCCTAGACAATATAAATTTTCAATTTGTTCTTAAGTTTCAGTAAATAAATTTAAGACACAACATATATATTTGACTACTTCATTAACATTCAAAATTAATTTTAAAAAAAGGCACATTCAATTGGAACTGTTTACTTAAAAAAATGAAAAGCACTTACATATACCTTTATTTTTAATAAAACACTAAAAACACCTTTATGGATTAAACTAGTGTTTAACTTTGTAGCGAGATAAAAATATATGGCTGTATTTAAAGTAATAAATTAATTTATAATGTCAAAAAATAAAAATTAATGTAACGGATGTAATTAGTATTTGTCAAGTCGGGCGTTTGTCGGGAATAAACCGACATCGTAACCATCAGTTCTCAAGTAAATTTATTGATTATTGAAAGTAAACTTTTAATATAATTGAACACGTGCAGAAACAGTGACTGTATCAAAGTACTTGTGCCGAGGAAATGGTTGAAATAACAGATGAATATGATTGGTCAAGAAATTTGAATTCTGAAAGATGATTGGATATTGTAAATTTAAAAATAGTTTCAAGGCGAAGTTTAAAACGACGCTTCTTTAAGAATAAAAGCGGGAGGACAGTCTCACTTCAGCAATCCTGTAAGTAGGATGTATATGTGCTCATGACAGATAAGTTTAACAATGTGATTAATAGTATAATACAATAATTAAATGACTTTCAGTTAATTAATCAGTGAAACTAGAACGTCTTGTGTTAAAAGATACTTACAAATACAACGAATAATGAAATATTAACAACCAACAAATGATTTAACTACATATTACCAACTTTAATGGGATCTACGAAATTTCAAAGCTATAGCCAGGTATTTCAACAAAAATAATATTCTGTACAGAATTTAACTAAAAAACTGAATTCAATTTAAAGCGCTATTTACTTTTCATTTTGTAAAAACATAATTCTAAATGTATTATTTGTAACTCCTGTGTGTGTAAAAATCATTATTATTTTAGATATAATTAAACTTGTATTTCATGTATAAATGTGTTTCGTTTTATTAGTCAACATCTTTCTATACAATGAAAATAGTCGGGGTAACGGTCCTACACCTATAACAAATCTTTTATTAAAATAATTGTACTTCAAATTCTCACACAACCACAATGTTGAAAGCAATCCCAACTGTAAAAATAAAACCAATTAGTACTGGTAACAGGAATTTTGTTAACATCAGTATGAATCACCGTGGAAGGGGAAAAATATGACCTGATAATTGAATGCGTGTTATAAGAAAAAGCACGTAGAACCTATTTTTTAAAAAAAAAAATTGCTTGACTTTTGGAACATTTACATAACTTTCTATGCAGAAATCAAATGTAATTCTTTTTTGGATATCTGTTTCGTAAATAATTTTAAAAAGGAAAGAATAAAGGATGATATCATATTGTAGGACGATCCTATACCATACCATATACCATGTTTGGCCAGTTCATTGGTGTAGTGGTTATCCCAACTGGCTCCTATGCTGGAGTCCCAGGTTTGATTGCCAGTCAGGTCTGGGATTTTTTCCAACTGTATATCATCTCATATCATTACCTACACATGAGCCAAGGTTTATATCAGGTATAAAAAAACAAGAAAGAATCTGATAACCGACAACACAATAAAATACATTGTACACAAAATTTGGGAATTAACTTCCCAAATGACCTAACACAATACAAACAAAAGATGACTTCATTTTACCAATCACAAATTTATTATGTAAAATTTTAAAATTATGTAGATCCATACAGCCTAAGTTACTCAGGAATCTCTAAGCTTTCAAATAATGAAAGATTTTTTTAAATCAGTTGGGTTATTTCTGATATTTTTTCTTTTTTATGTCTGACTGTTTTGCAATTTCTGCTAATGCAGATGGTGGGCTATTTCTGAGATTACCTCACACAACTTACTTATTATAATACCACAGATAATCTCTTTTTTATCAGTTTATAACCAACAAATGTAAACAAAAAAAATAAATAAAAAATAAACATGTCCACCACTGTGGGTTTTTTATATTCGATAACCCGTGTGGTGTAGAGATTAGCATGCTAGACTATACCAAGGTTATTGGTTCGCATTTAGGGCCTCAATAACTTAACAACGACAAGTTAAAATTCATCACAACTACTATTTCATAACCCATAATAGCAATTAACACCCAAGGCATTGATGCATTTTAAATAAACCAAATATAAAAAACTGTGTTCCACAGCTTTGACACTTATTATTTTAACTTCTTATTCACACAAAAACATTATTGCTCAAAAGAAAGGAAAAATAAATTGATGTAATAACTTTCATTATTGGTTTCACTAGCATTAGCAATAGGCAGACAATAACGCAGTGTATCCCTTTTTGTTACCTACGGAGTAGGAAATGTTCATTTTCCTCACCCAAAATTAACAGTACTTAATTATTGCACATCAAGTTGTATTTTACATCACAAGAAAAATAAACATTTATTTAGAATGCTTAATTGGAGTTGAAAGTTCTATTATTAATGAAATTATATAAATAACTTCAATATTTGTACTATAATCGCATTGCAATAACAAATTCATAAAAACTACTTTAAACATAACTTGACCCGATTAAGAACAAATTAATTAATCTATATTATCTAAGAAAATCAATTACACGATAAATATTTTATATGTATCACATATAAAAACCTATAAAAATTTCAGGAATATTACAAAACAGTAAAATTCGTTGTTGGATGATAAATTTAAAACACTGTAATTATACTGACAAAATTATAATATCAAAAAGAATAACATCTTTGCCACAGTAAGTACCTGAATATACTTTGTATTGAATGTAGTATTTATTTCAATTAGCCTGTAATTAAAACAATTTATGAGAAATATTTACAAAAAAAATTCTTACTTGTTATACAAGATGAAGAAAAATAATACCATATTTTAAATTTGTTCATTGCTACGACATGTATAGAGTTCAACACAAAACTTCCTGCCAGCCTACAGACTCTTTAAAGCGTTCTTCAGATATTATTTCGAGACTATTACCCAGCCAGTAGGCAGTTTGAATTGCTTATTGTTCATCTCATAGACTCTCTGTAGACTTTTCTACGTGCTAGGGGGCTCAAGTCCTACAGTATCTCAGCATGTAATTTTACATTTACCCTAGTTTTGAATCACGGTCTGAATTCAACTCGTAAACTTTTCGTTAGTACTAATTTTAAATTATTTACAGCAAGTTTTCATGTTGAGAAATCAAACATTAAGTTAACAATTGTAGTAAATTTATTGTTTTTAGATACTAACATCACTAGAGAAATTTCTTTGTAGTACATGAACAAAGGAAACTTAGTAGTACTTGTGCCTTAGCTGTCTATAGATCACTGACAAATAATTAATAAAAAAATAATAAATAGTAATTTGAAACTGCTAAAAAAATTTGTTTTGTTCTTTGAAAACAAAGTAAGTAAATTTAGTTGCTAACTGTAGGCTGAAAAATATAAATACAAGATGATATCTTAAAGTAACGCATTAACGAGTTGAAAGACCAGCGGGAAGCTTTGTGTAGTACACTTGCATATACATCCCTAGCACTGAACTTGTAATTTGAAATTTTTTTAGATTTCATTTAAAAAATATTACAAGACAAATAATAATGGATGACATCAGCGTTTCAGTATACATCTCGTGTATATTTATAACTTTGCACAGAGTTCATTAAATTAAACTCTAGATTAAAACAGAAAATAATCATAAATATTTTTAACATAGTGAAAAAAGTTTTGACAAACTCAATTTTACAATAATTACAATAATGGTATGAGGAATAATATCCTAAAAAGTTTTTATTGTAAAATAATAAACATGATCAAACAAAGGTCAACAAGCATGAAATCAAAAATTTAAATCTAGGAGAAATATTAGAACCTTTTGAAATGACAAGATTGAAAAAATAAGATGACCTATCTTCGTTATTATTTAATTGTGCACTGGAAAGGTGGTTACAGCACAAAATTTGGAGTATCAAAATAGAATCTGAGTAATTACTTCAAGACAGCTGCTACAAAACTGCATTAAGGTCGATTCACACATGAAGACTGTGCACTGACCATGCAGAGACTATGCTACTACCGTCTTTTGCATTCTCTTTTTCACAGCTTTCTCTCTCATAGTTTCTGTTACTTTCCCTGTATGAATAGGGAAGAAAAGTATTGTTTTCATGTTGATTTTTCGAAATTGAGTTTCACTAGATATGCAAGTTTTCAGGCTTCCTGAACCTAAAAAACATGTTTTTAGTGATTGGTTTATGTGGATCTAGAACCCGATGTGGAAAAATAGCTTTTATGATTTTTTAAAAATCTCATTTACTACATTTTTTATTTTTTAGAATTGCTGAAATTCTGGGGGCTGTACTCTTTTGTTAAAAAATTATGTTTTTAAGATTGTGGTCTTAATGTGCATTTCAGGGAAAAAACTATTTAAGTTTTAGAAAATTAAAACACCTACAACTTTTATTTTAAGTATTTTTTCTACAAAACTTAGTTTAGCGTCAATTAGTGATTTTTCTGTACTTTTATGTCAAAAAAAGGTTGATTTAAATTTTGCATATTTTACTCATGATTAAATTAGGTTATGTTTTTCATTTTACATTGCTTACTCCTACATTGAAAGAGAAAGTTGTGTGAGTGTTTCACACCAGATTTATAAGAAAGGTTGTGTATTTTATTTTAAGTTTTACAAAATTACAACAAAAATATGTTCAAGTTATACAAAAGCTTAATCAGAATTTGAACTCATTTGAACAGCTTATGTCCTTTTGTACGTGTTCTTTAATAAAATTGTTATAGTAATCTTTGTGCTGAATATTGTACAAATACTCATGTTCTTGTACTAAAACAATAAGTTTTTCTTCGTAATTATTACGTAATAATTTGATTGTAGGCCTATTCTCAAACTGGAATAACCATATTCTGCAGTGTTTAGTCGAAAAATAATTAAGTTTAAAGGGCTTCAGACCACAATCGGAAACTGCCAAGCAGCTACTAAAGTACAAAAGCGACCTGTGGTCGCACGGTGGGCACCCTTGATCGATTCACACATGGCCTTGTCAAACCATGTCTTTGATGTTGATGTGTTGCTTTCTGGACGATCGGCGATCACATGCACAGTTGGTGCACAGTCCCCCCCCTAACTATTAACTGTGTAAAACAATCATAAATATCTGAAATTAAAAACCATTAAATGTTTCTAAAAATCGTCTTAAATGCATGAAAAAAACAACAGGATGATTTTTATGCTTGTATGATGTTTTTTTTGGAAATATTTAAATTTGTTCATGTTTAAAATTAAGGAAAGGCAATATAAAGATTTATAAAGATATCATTAAAGTGATAATATTTTTTTCCTGAACTACTACAGAGTTTGTAGTTAACAGCTCATTAATTTTAATTTTTTTTTTTTAATTTGACAGTATATACTAAATCAATCTTAATGTCCCCTTTGATATTTTGTATAACAGGTAAGAATGGTTGACAGCAAAATTTTCTTAATCTACAAAACTTAATATTTGCCATTTATACAAAAGATTACATTTTACCTGATCTGTTAATATATCTAATAGTTACAGAAAATATAACAAAATTTAATTGTAATATTATGAATAACTTGTATTAATGATAATTATAAAATAAGCAACAAACTTGTTTTTTTAATCATGGTCATAAAAATTCTACAAAATTTATTCTGAAAAACATTTATCAACACCAATTCAAATTTTATTAATATATTTTAATAACATAACGATATATTTTCAAAAAAAAATTAATAATTGAATAAATACAAAGTGCCAAAAAAACTTTTAGTTACGGTTTGCTCTTAAATCTAGGGTGCTAGGGAAAAAGTATAAGTCTAAAAATTCAATTTTTCAGGTGAAAGAAAGAAGTATATTCATTCATTTGTTTATATTTTTTTGTTTATGCTATTTTAGGACATGTACAGTTAAGTTTAAAAATTTATAGAAGTAATTTAAGCAGCCCACACTAACAGCCTTCTTTCCCTGTAGGTTTTTCTTCTTTTTTCCATTAATCCAGGGTTCATTATTGTCACACCATTCATAGGGCTTCAAGAAGCCTCCCATTTTTTCAAGCATGTTGGTACAGGCTCCCAGAATCTCAAGTAAAGCTGTACGTATGGGTAAAGCAAAAATGGATTCCCACCCGGGATAACTCCATTTAAGAGACATTACATCATTCATGTTAAAAGTTATTTTAGAATAAAAAGATGGGGCAGATTACTTTTATCTAATTTTAAAACTATCATATTAAGCTTTTCTCTTCAGTTCAGTAGAACGGATACTCCACCTATCCAAGACCACTACTTGGAAGGCTCACCTCCAAATCTGCACCTCATGAACCATCTCCAACCAAACAATTTAAAGTCCTGATCACTCCAAACTATTATTGGTACAGAAGAACAACCCCATTCCCTAAACTATCTTTAAGAGAAAAAAATTTTTCTTCAACCATTTTGTGACTTATACTGTTTCCCTAGAAATATTACAATTCTTGACATAATATACAATAAAATTATGATTAATTAATAATGAATTTAGAAGAGAAACAAGTTTGTCATGTGAATATTCTATACCAACATCAAAATCTAAAATAAAAATATTTAAACACAGAATCGTAAATTTAGACAAGACAATACAAACATTATAATAAAAAATATACACCAACAAATTATCAAGTTTGGAAATATTTGTATTGCTTAATATTTAATATTGGAGTTTAGTTTGCAATATAAATATGCTATTAATAAAATAGTAATACTATAAAAATATATAAACAACTTCAAATACACGACACTAACGAATGGATGATTTATTAAATATATAAAAAAAGAAAAGAAAAACTATTAAAAACACTTTTAATAGATTTTTCATACAAGTAAATATAAATATAATAGTAAACATGAATAACTTTATAATAATTAGATACATAAATAACATACGAAAAAAAATGCAAACAAAAAATGGTCAATGAATGTGAGTTTACTTATACGTAAAAGATGAAACATTAATTTGTAAATTAATGTTATACTCTAAATATTAATATAATTTATACACACGATACAATAAATAATCTAACCACTAATTACTTTAGATTCAGTTTCACTTTTAAAGATAAAGCTAATTTCTATTAATTACATACGAACAATATTAATAATAACCTCATTGATAATTTGCATACTTTTTTTAATAACATATGAGTTCTAAAATATATCAAATGTAAAAGACAAACTCACACGTACGTACATATATTTCCACAAATATTTCATTAGCAAAATTTTGTTCTCACAGAACATATTGGTTACTTAAATTTAAATTTTTATACAGGGTGATTCACGAAGATATGCAGAAACTTTGGGAGCCCATTGTACATGTAAAAATAATGAAAAAAGTTTATATAAACATGGGTCCGGAAATGCTTCGTTACTGAGTTACGGCTAGCAAAAGATTTACCCCGGATTTCAGCTCACCAGGTGAAATGAGGTCTTCCTGAAATTCTGGTAAGGTAGATTAAGGGGCGAATTCAATTGTTTCTTATGGTTTTTGACCTGATAAATTGAATAAAACAGGTCCCAGAACTTTGAGTTAAATAGTTTTTGAGAAAAACAGTGTCAAATACAAAAAAATGGAGTGAAAAACACATTTTTCATCTTTTTTTTTCCGGTTAATTTTACTTTGTACTGTTATGAATGAAAATTCATTTTATTAAACATCTATTCGGTTTCTGTATACTTTATTTACACCGGTTTGTTCAGAATAAAATTTTCTACATGTTTTATTCAAAAATTTTAACTGTTTCTTGGTGAAATAATGAAGTTATTCTTGCCCAAAGATGAAAAATGGGTTTTCACTCCATTTTTTGCATTTATCACTGGTTTTCTTATAAACTATTTAACTTACAGTTCTGGGACCAGTTTTATTCAATTTATCAGATCAAAAACCATGAGAAATGATTAAATTCGCCCCTTAATCATCTTACCAGAATTTCAGGAAGACCTCATTTCACCTGGTGAGCTGAAATCCGGGCGCAACTTTCGCTAGTCGTAACTCGGTAACGAAGCATTTCCGGACCCATATTTATACAAACTTTTTTCATTATTTTTACATGTACAATGAGCTCCAAAAGTTTCTGCATATCTTCGTGAATCACCCTGTATAAATAATTCATGCCGTTTACAGTATACATCACAGTCAAATTTTAATAATTTTTTTTTGTTTTTCGGGCATCAACTGCCATGGTCATTAGCCCTCCTAACAAATCATCTCCATAACCTATACAAAAATAAACTAAAAATATGGTGAATAATACAATACGACCTTCTCAATTGCAGCTTCAATATTCAAGGAATACTGTGTTTGCAAATTTATTTCATGTTTACATGAATTTTTTAACACGAAAAGACACAAGACGAGTAATATATTACAAACAACATTTTTCTTGTTAACTTTCTTTAAATGTAATGGTAGTGCCAAAAATTTTTAAGGTGACTCCACAGATAAAATAATTTATAACAATCAAACCCCCAATAAAATAAAAAAAAACCAAAACAAAACCCAACCGCGATACGATTGTTTTTGTGAAACAATGCATTTACACCCCTCCCTCTTGTTAAAAATTTTTAGGGTGACTCCACCGAAAAAAAAATTTATAACAATCAAACCCCAGTAAAATAAAAAAACCCAAAACAAAACCCAACCGCGATACAATTTGTTTTTGTGAAACAATGCATTTACACCCCTCCCTCTTGCTAAAGGGGTTATGCTGATGATAAAATTATGAAAATTTTGAGAAGCATTCTCCTTCATGTTCTGATGAATTGATAAAATATAAGCTTATGAAAAAAAATTTTATCAGACTCCCTCATTAATTTGAGATAAATTCCCATAAATTTTGGCTAGTCATATAATATAATATACATGTTTTCACGTGACAAAAAGTTTATTTATCACTTTATTAAACCATGTCTCATAAACCCACCACTGCCCAGTAAATTGTATTTTGACAGTACATAAAAGATAAAGAGTATTATAATGAAATATTTATATTGAAACTATTTTTGTTTAATATTTTATATTATTTATTGTTTTAATATTTATTTTCAATTTTCATTTTCATTTGACCACCACAAAAACATAAAAAATTATTTAAACTTTTATGTAAAAAAAAATCATCATTTGGAGATATATATAACACATAAAACTTCTACACAAATATCCTCTAGTTACATTATTTATTTATTGTTGTTTATGTATATATATACAAAACTACGTAGTGTAACGTACATAGTGTTGGGTTCGAATCCCATTCAGGGATGGCATATTTTCATACGTTACAAAAAAATCATTTCATCCTTCACCGTCTGCATTAGCAGTAATTCCACAACAGTCGGACGTTAAACCAAAAAAAAAAAAAAAACAACTACGTAGTATTAACAGTGACTTTAGTATAGTCACAATAATTACCTATTCCACCCATGTAACAATACTACAATTTTATTACTTTATTAAACTTACAATAAATTTTAATGTTAACATGAAAACTGATAGAGTAAGAAAAACAATTTAACATTGGGAAAATATTAGAGTAAGCAACAAAAATATTTTACGTAAATACAACAATAAATATAATATTTAGGTGACATAAAGTACCGAGTCAAATCTAACTGTGCGTTTACAAAAATAACTTGTAAACAAATCAATCTATAACATACATACTTGTAATTGTCTAACCTCAAAATTACATCATTAAAATAAATTGAGTAAATAAATAGACACATAATAATTATCTGAAATGTAAAATCATTCAGACTACTAATAAAGTTATGAAAAAATATTACATAAATTAAGTCCATATGCTTGGCACATGTTACTCTTCACTGGAACATCTATGCAATTGTGTAAGATTATTCAAACAACATATGTTGTACGTACAATTATTTAAATTAACAAATCTGAATGCTTATGAAACATAGAAAAGCATAAATAATCTTGCATGAAATATTTGCGGAAACAAGAAATGTTAAAAAATTCTAGAAATTGTATCTGTCTGCCTGATGTTTAGACGACTGGTCTTCTCCTTGAGAAGAATATTGTTCATTTACACTTTTTCCTGGCTTTTCAGGAATAGCTGGTTTGTTCTTTTGCTCCTTAATATTATCCATACTACTTTTCCTGTTATCCTGTTTAACATTGGTAGTACTCGTTTTACTATAACATTCTTCTTCCCTATTACCTTTAAAACTGTCTTTCATTTTCCATTTTTTGTTTGTACAAATATTTTTTATCGTACTAACTTTTGATTTGCTTTTACTGGGATTTAAATTACTGCACCCGCTTAATGAATCAGATGAATCGCTTCTTTTTGGTTGAACATGTTGATGCATTTGGGGTGTTTGAGGCGTTTGGGGCTCTTCTTTAAGTGCAGTAGGAGAGTCTTTTTCCTCAGCGATACGTGGGAGAGGTTGGGAATTTCTGGCCGGATCTCCAGATATAACAAATTCAACGGCTTCATCGCTTTCTTGCTTGTGTATTCGCTGTTCTGAAGGACAGTCTGGAGGGCGTGGAGCACCTTTTGTAGGTGGTTTACATTTGACGGGTTCTTTTTCACTTTCTGGCAGAGGTTTAACGACAGAAGGAGATTTAGATGTTATGGTAACACGTGGAGCTGCTGAAATAGTGACTTTTAAAGCGGGATCACAAAGAGGAGATATAGATGTGGCACTCGGTTTTTCAGCTGTTCGTGGATGTAATCTATCAGGAGATAATGCTCTCCTTAATAATGGTGATCCAGGCTCAGCACTTTTGGCACGCCCAAAACCTTTCTTTGGGCATGAACCTGGAGTCGAAACTAACGTACCTGGACTATACGACTGAGTCGTATTGGAACTTCCTGGTTGATGACCCGGAGGAAATGTCAAAGGACTTGGTGAACGTGTAGGGGAAGATGGCAATGGTGAAGGAGAAGGTGTTCTGGCAAGAGGTGACAAAGGAATGTGACCGACTGATTTTCTTCGGCCCGGTGAATGTACATTTTTGGCAGCAGAATGTAATTTATGTTTCAAACCATGAAGTGTGGATGGGCGTTGGTAATGACCCGATGGCACAACTCCTGGGCTTCCACCAGAAGAAGAACTCGAAGAACTTTGATTAGCACTGTCAGATGATCGAGCAGAAGTATCTGATGGAGGAACAGGTGGAGGAGGTGAACGTATACTGCTTGTCTGAATTGGAGGACCAACTAAACTTTCTTGTGTACCCTGAGATAAAGACCGGCTAAAGGACTGAAAACTACGACTTGGTGTCACTAATGAAGGTGAAGAAACACCAACTCCCATCTAAAAATAAAAAAAGTATATTATGACATATATGTCAACTGGAAAGTTGTGATTTGATTGGGCAGAATTTGTGTGAGTGACCTTATGTGTTTCAATAGTGGAAAATTTATTTCCTTCCATGCACCACTAGACTTGTTTTTTCTAGTATGAAATAGAATGTTCTATTATGCTCTTTCACTAATCTCTTATATTCTCCATCTTTCAAAAAAGTTCTATTTTTATAAAAGCAGCTACCCATTTCTGAGTGAATCTCAGTAAATCTCAGAGTGAGGAGAGTATGTTAAAAACAGTTTGTGTGCCGCATATTGAAGAAATTTTTTGTGACAGGCAGATACTGTTTAATTTTTATTGGGTTTTACATAAGAATGGATTCTTTATTCCAATGTAAATGACCATATTTATTTTTAGTTAAAAAATATCTGTATCTAAAAATCAAAATTAAGACATCATTAAACTGAAGTCCACCTAGAAGTTTACAAATGACACAAAGTTACAAACACTTTCAGAGAAAGTAGTAAGTAAAGTAGAACAAAAATTTCAAGAAAAATTCATGAAGTATGAAAATTGAATGTATAAATTAAAACAACTGAAAAATTTTATAAAGATTGTGAAACGTAGAAAGTAAAATCAAAATAATATGAAATTTTACAGTCAGATCTATAGAATGAATAAAAAATACTTAATGAAAATAGAATAATAAAAATAAATTGGTTTATGAAAATCGTAAACAATTTTGAAATGTGGATAATTCGAAAACTTTCCTGAACAAAATATTTTATGAAAAATATTGATGAGACTAGATTTTTACAGAAAAAAGAAACTATGAATCACAAAAATGGGCAGAAGAAAGGAGGAACAATGGAGTGCAAGAATGTGAGAGTTTTGGAAAAGAAAGAAATTTAAACTATCTAAATGTGTGTATTGCATATAATTAGACAGTAATTATGTTGGTAATAAATTAATGTATTTAAAAGAAGCAAAGAAAATAGTTTATTTTAAATATCCGTTAAAAGTAATCATTGTAAAAAAATAACAGAAAACAATCAATTAAATGTAACCGTTAGCTCATAAATATATATTAATGGTACTGACATAATAGTGATACATTTTTACTTTCTCTTGCCTATATGAATATATAGGAAGGAAAGTATTGTTTTCATGTCGATTTTTCGAAATCGAGTTTTCACCGGATCTATACGTTTTCAGACCCCTGAACCCAAAAAACATGTTTTTAGCGATTGGTCTGTGTGTGTGTCTGTGTGTGAACAGAATATCTCAAGAACGGAACATCGTACGAACTTGAAACTTAAGTTACGTACCACTACCGGACTCGACACGAACATTTTCATCAAAATCGGTCAACCGGAAGTGGTAGTTTATTCGTGTAATTTTTCACTTTTTTGCGATTTTCTCAAAAACTGGTCCTACGATTTTTTTTAAAATCGCCTGGTTTACTCAATTTTTTATTCTCTACAAGATAGGGTAGGCGTCATGTTTGCTGAAATTCTGGGTGAGGCTGTTTTCACGTAAAAACGTTGTTTTTTTAAGATTACAGCTTTAATATGTATTTTAGCGCAAAACTTTATATAATAAAAGTTGTAGAGAATTAAAAATTCTACAACTTTTATTTCAAACAATTTTTTGTATAACGCTTAGTTTAGCGGTAATTTGCGATTTTCTGTTTTTTTTCTCACGAAAACGTGAGAAAAATCGATTTTTTTAACATTTCGGTCTTAGTATGCATTTTACGACAAAAGTGTATATAATTAAATTTATAGAAAATTAAAAGATCTACAACTTTTGTTTAGAGCATTTTTCTCTACAGAGCCTAGTTTAGCGTGAAAGCGTGATTTTCCGTATTTTTTAGCCAAACTGAGTTCGATTGTCATTTTGCGTCATTCACTCATGATTAAAATAAGGTTATGTTTTTGAGGTTAGTTTTTGTTCATTTCTAATGTTTTAATACTAATGTTAGGTTTATTGTTAATTATTTGCATTGGCAAGAGAAAGTTGTGTGAGTGTTTCACACCAGATTTTTATGTATGTTTGTGTCGGCAAAATTTAGTAAATGTTTATGTGGGGGAAAAGTTCGTTACTTGTCTCAATAACCCATTAAATGTAAAATTAATGTGTCAGTGTTTAAGTAAGCAATCACTACACCATATATTAACTTGTATTGTGTGTAGAAATTGCTTACGCGTGTCTAGGAAATTTTAATGGAAAATGAGACCTTCGAAAGTTAAAAGAAGGGTTCTCATTGGTCTGACGTCATACATAGGGGGGGGGTTTATACAGAGTTTTTATATAGAGGGCAATTTTAATTTTTCAATAGAGAGATTATGGCTTGATTTCGATACAGTTTGTCGTTATTGCAATACAGTATGACGTGATTTCGATACAGTATGGCGTGATTTTAAGAAGCTTGGCGTGATTTGAGTATAACAGTGTTTACATTATTATTTTAGTTATTTCATTTAAAGTTAATTAAAGGTGCGATATTTTAATAATGTTATATTGTGAGCTACGGAACGGAATAACCATTTAAATCAGGTTTTTATGTATAAAATATAGATCATAGTTGTTTTTTTATAATATTTGTTGTTCATCAATTGTTTAAGTATAATTAAATTATTTAAATATTATCATACAATTAATATGTTATTTTTATTTTTGTTCTGCATTGCATGAATGTTTCCATTCCTCTCAATTATTTGTTGAAATCCACATCTTTGAAAAAACAAACTTGATTTAATTTTTTTTTTTTAAATTGTATGTTACCATACAAATTTTTAATGGTACATGTGATTCCTAGAGGTCAACGACAAAAAAAAAGTAGAGCTTACCTGTTGCATTTCAGCACTAGCTCGTTTGTTACTGATTCGTCTAAAGAGTGATGTTTTCCGCCTTTTATCATTTACATCTCTTTTCTGCCTTCGTTGTTTATGAAGAGATCGTTTAGCTAGTTTACTTTGTCCTGGTTCTCTTTTGCGACCACCAGACTTAATCGATGTATTTTCTAACGGTGTTGAACGTAATGTGACTCGATCCCCACCAGACAACAAAAGCTGCAGTACTTGTGTATGATACAGTCCTTGAACTGCTTCACCATTTATATGTGTTATCAAATCTCCTGGCCTTAATCCTGCTTCAAAAGCAGGGCTACCATTATCAACAGCCTAGAAATTAAAAAAAAACACAAAATCCATTAACTAATAATTTTGTATTATTAAATATTAGACTAAATACCCCAAACTTAAACATCAAAAGCTTCAACTGCTTACAGTTCCTTTACTGTAAATTTTTAAAGTAATAACGTGTGTGAAGTTTAATGTTCAAAGCTTTACATGTAAACGTTTTATTAAACAAATGCACGAGTATTTCATAAAATATTGTTTAGTAATATAAATCAATCCTTTAGTATATATACAGGGGGGGTGTTAAATTCATTTGGATTAAGCATAAAATAATTTTGTAGACTAGTTATCCATTAACCAAAAGTTGTTAATTATTATTTACCAAATAAATTCCTCTTGCAATTGGGTAGATAGAAAGAGAAATATATAAATAAAAAGCAAAATACCTTTCTCCAGAAATTAACCCTTCCAAGGTAGTCTGCACGTAACCTAATTACAACCAGAACTGAATATTTTGGCAAAACAATTTTAAAAGTGACATATTTCCTTATTTCATAAAATGAATTCTTATACATCTAGTATTGATTAAATTTTTACTTTCTCTTGCCTATATGAATATATAGGAAGGAAAGTATCGTTTTCATGTCAATTTTTTGAAATCGAGTTTTCACCAGATCTACACGTTTTCAGACCCCCTGAATCCAAAAAATATGTTTTTAGCGATTGTCTGTGTGTGTGTGTGTGTGTGTGAACAGAATATCTCAAGAACGGAACATTGTACGAACTTGAAACTTGAAATTTTAGTTACATACCACTACCAGACCCGACATGAACATTTAGATCAAAATCGGTCAACCAGAAGTATAACCAGTTTATTCGTATAATTTTTCACTTTTTGCAATTTTCTCAAATCGCCTCATTTACTAATTTTTTTATGCTTTACATAATAGGGTAGGCGCCATGTCTGCTGAAATTCTTGTTGAGGCTGTTTTCACATAAAAATAGTTTTTTTTTAAGATTCCGGCTTTAATATGCATTTTAGCGCAAAAATTTACATAATAAAACTAGTAGAGAATTTAAATCGTACAACTTTTATTTCAAACATTTTTATGTATAGCGCTTAAGTTTAGCGGTAATTAGCGTTTTTCTGTTTTTTTCTCACGAAATCGTGTAACAAAATTTATTTTTTAAAGATTTCAGCATTATTATGAATTTTACGTCAAAAAAGTATAAGCAAATTTATAGGAAATTAAAAGATCTACAACTTTTATTTAGAGCATTTTTCTCTACAGAACCTAGTTTAGCGTGAACGAGTGATTATCCGTATTTTTAAGCCTAACTGAGGTCGATTTTCATTTTGCGTCTTTCACTCATGATTAAAATAAGATTATGCTTTTTGAGGTTAGTTTTGTTTGTTTATTTCTAATGTTTTATTACTAATCTTAGATTATATTGTTCATTATTTGCATTGGCAAGAGAAAGTTGGTGAGTATTTCACACCATATTTTTAATTATTGTTTGTAATTTGTTATCTGTGGTGTAGATTTATTATTGTTTGTTATAATATTTATTGACACCCTGTGAATCAGGTGCCACACTTGATACTTAAATTTAGTTAAATTAGGTGTTTATTCTTTTTCTGTATGTCTTGACTCCCCTTAGTCCATGATAGGTGTGCAGCAAATTAAGTATTTTGATCAGTTCTGCTGCCTTTGTCCGTCAAGTAGGTCAGTCCTACTTCCCTGTTTGTATTTTCTTATTGCATCTCGGAGGCTAGAGATGGCTATAAGTGTTGATGTGGAGGCCATCAAAAAAAAATTATTGCCTTCATAATCTGGGTAATCATAGATAATTCACAGATTTGCTGATCCAACAATCGTGAAATTGTAAATTCAAAGGTACACACAATTACAAACTAAAACATTTTGTACACAAACAAGATTGATGTTAGCCTATAAATAGACTGTTTACCAACTGTAATTATTGGCCACAAAAACTTTTAATTAGTTATAGGAAGCAACAGAAAAAACTTTTACTAGCATAGGTTAGAATATTGTATACATACAGCACAATAAAAATTCACATGCAACTGGCATTACAACACATATGACAAATGACATCATAACCGAGCTGTAAAAACAAACATGTTAAAACATTTAAAAACAGAGGGTAGCACATGCCTAGAAACATTTTGAATAAACCGAATGTTTCTAAACAGTCATTGTTAAAGCCACCATCACCGAGGTTAATCTGTTATTACTGCCCGTGTGCAGATCTTCAAATTTACCCGTTCTGTGATGCTTGGTTTCCCCCTTTCTGGACCCGATCTCCGTATTTGACTGCATGATCTCATAATTACATCACCATTACATCCCTTTCAATCCCCACCTGTTTTTTCTCCGTTTCTCTTCACTTGTGATCTTAAAGTAGCATAGGCTAGCAGCCGATGTCTAGCTATGCTAATTCTTGCCGATTACTTATGCTAATTCCGACCGTGCCATATGGACTCAATGTTCGTTCAAATTTGTGTATATTAGTTCTTGACGATTTCATTCCGCTTGGGACGATTCTACGAAGGCTTCAAACAAACTTCTGCCATCTATCTCCAAGTGTATTCCACAATGCTTCCCATATATGCCTTGGAAATTCATGGTAAGTGACTGTTTGTACATGCTGATTGGGTTAATTTCATTAGTGAACTCATTATCATTGTATTCCTATGTTCATTGTTTATTTCCTTACACAATTTTACCTTCATTTCATGTTTTCTGCTTTAAATCCCATTTTTTGCTGCTAATAATCTCGATCTCGAGTGCAAACCTGCTTAAACCCAGCCTGATTCTCCGGGAAAACCAAAGTATTAAACAATTTATTAAAAATTATAACAATTTTCCAAGAATAGGCCAATTATTTTTAACAGTGATGCTACTTGATGGACTTTATGAATATATTGTTCTGGAATGTTGATGCTTGGAGAGGCATGCAAGTGTGCTGATGTTTAAGAATGTCAATGCTCAACAAAGCGTTAATACAACAGTAAAAATTTAGTGTCTTTTAAAAAACAAAATTTAGTTGTATTTGTAAAAAAAGGCAACACATTTTTAAACAATGAAGAAAGCTTTGTATCAAAATCTGTTGCTTCATCATGAAAGCTTTAAAAAGTTGTGACAATTTAAGTCATTTAAAAAAAAAGCTAAAACAAAATTTGATTGATAAAACATTTTACAGTGTGCACAAATTCCTTTCTAAATAGTTTTTGGTTGAAAAGTATTTAACTTCTAATTAAACAGATATTATGTAGCCTACTATTTGATACAAAGGAGTTCATAACAAGCCAACTGAGTTCAGCAGTAGCGGGAAAAAATTATTGGTAAGTAATGAATTTATTATTGTGTTTGGTTTTTTAATTTTGCGTAATATTTGATACAAAGGGGTCCACGACAAGCCAAGGTGGTAAGTGATGAATTTATCATTGTGATAAATTTTTTGTTTATCAGTTTTATCTTGATATGTCCTATATTCCCTTTGGAGTCTCCTGGATGCAAAAAAAAAGCTCCCAACTTGCCACACATCATTCTACTCGTCAGCTCATCTAACCTATCTGAGTCTTTGGTTTTATTTGCAAGCGCGTGACAGTTTCATTTTATTTCTTGAAATCATATTTTTTTTATTTTTTGGTTTGCAAATGAAATAATGCTATAGAAATACTGGATATATTGTGTTTATCATTTTTCACTTATCGTCAGTGTTTTATTTGTGTCAACTTTGTAGATAGTGTTTGTTATATTGTAATTAGTTAAAACATCTTTTGAAGTAAATGAGTGCATTTACTTACACCTTCATAAAATTGAAGATTGTATTTGATTAGGTTAAAATATAATAAATAGTCAATATTTACTGATAAGAACAGATAATAAATAACTAATAAAGAAGAAATAGACAATAAAGAACAGAATGCAAAGATAAACAAAAACTAATTGAAATAAATAAAGTGGAATGGGCAATCAAAGAAAGTTGTTTAGGTCATCAGCCGAAAGGCTGGTTTGAACCTGTAGAGGTTTTACAAAGTAAAACGAGGAGTGAGGTGGTTTACCAGTGCACTGAGTGGATAAGTACGCTTATCAGCATGCCGAGCCCTCTGAAAAGCATATATTTTCCACTCTGCAAATGACACCTTCACTTCATTCACCACAGAGTCTGACTGTATAATGAAATTCATTACTTTCAGAGGAGGTAACTCTCATTAGTGTCTTTTACACCTCTGCCTCTTCTGTTCTTAAATGATTCAGTCATTTAATTGGCTGACCATGTGATAAGAAACAGAACTATTTATTTTAGCCCTGCAATTAACAGATTGAGTACAAATAATTTGACACCCCACCTGTCTGTTATGGGCAGAAGGAGTTAAACAAAAAAAAGAGAAAGTTAAACACAGAAAGAAAGAGTTAAACAAATTCAATAGTCAAAAATTATACAAACCATAACAAGGTGATGCATCGTGTAAAAGTCAGAATCACCATAGTAAACTCTTATCGTATTGACTGTAAATCCAAAACCAGATGGTCCACGACGAATAATGATTGGTGGCTTGAGACTGTTGACAAGAGGGGAAAGTTCTCGACAAGGAGATGTATCTCTGGAGCTGGCAGTACTTGAACCTCCTGGAGATTCAATTGGCTGCGCTACATCTTCACCTATTCAAAATAAAAAATATGGAATACCATCACATCATATATAATATCAGCTGAGAGAATTAACAGCTAATATAATTAATTAAAACAATACCAGTAAAAGGGGATGGCGATGATTTAAAAAAAGATCAACAAATTAAGATCTTGACAGAAAATACAAGCTGGAGTTACAAACATGGAACATGGGATTTGCCTCAGGGTAGACAACTTGTTGATGATGACCACTAGCATTTTAATTATATTATAAAAACATTATGGTAAAAGTTTACTCACATACCAAATCTGTATGACTATTTAGGTTGTAATTCTGTACACAAAACATCAAAACGACATCCTGAGAAAAACACTTTTTAGGACACAAAAACTTCAAAATTAGGATCCTGAGACATCATAAAATTCCAAAATTGGATTACTGGTGAACTATAAATCTTTCTCACAGGTTCATAAAACTTAATTATAGAAGAACTACAAAAGAAAAGATCTACTAGCAGACACTAAAAAAGCAAGAAAAAAATATAGAATCAAGTGAACTGCTTATTATACAAGTACAAAATCTCTATAACCAACATACTATAAATATATTGATGTAAGCTTACGTAATTTTTGGATTTATCATGCAAAACAAGATGAATGTAGCAGCTTGAATAAGTTCATTTAAAAGAAAATACAGAGTACAATACCTGCTGTCATGGCTACCATCATCTAAAAAGGCTAATACATTGAAAACCCTCTATCAGAAAAACTACAGAATGTGTCTGTTAAATGGTATAAATACCATACACTAATTTGTCAATTTTATGTGCAGCTATCAAATAGATGCCAGTTCTAACGGAGACTAAAGCCAGGACTTCTAAACCTATATTTCTATGGTGCCAGGGAAAAAGAGTATAAGAGACAAAATGATCAAAACGAGATAATTCAGTATTCCGAACGTGCTGTTTTTCCTCTTAAAATAAAATAGATGTGAGCCCATTCTTCAGCACTGAAGATAGTTTGGAACGATCTGAATTGGCAGTTTCTGCCATCGATGGGCAGTAAGGTCCAGATTTTGAGGCGAGTTCTCCAACCGGTGGCCTTGGAAAGGTGGAGAGCATCTGTTCTAATGAACTGAAGAAGAAAGCTCTGCAGCTTACAACCATAATTATAAAATCGGATGGATTAGTCCATCCGATTTTTGAAGTTTGTTTTTGAAGTCACTTTATCTAGCATGATAAATGTTTCTTACAAAATATAACTGTCCCAGGTAGTAAAAACCTTCACAGATGGGAATCCACCGTCCTTTTATGAGGCACACACAGGCCTTCTGATCCTGGGGTACCTGTACTAACGTGCACCAAAAATTCAAAGCCTTCTGGACACCCTATGAACAACGTGATAATAATAAACACCACACGGTTGAACGAATGCTGAGAGTGTAACCTCCACAAAGGGCTTCCACAAATGTCTGATTTTTGTAACAAAACCAGATAAAAATGTATAACTATTGTTTAAAAAAAGACCATGTAATCCAAAAATAGTTTTTTCATATGGAAAAATTAAATTTTTTAACTTGCAATCTTTTTTGACCTAGCACCCAAAATTTAGACTTCTAACATACTTACACTGATCAATAGTTAAGATTTTTAACAAATCAAAAATCAACTAACTTGGGATAGTCTTATTTTACGTAATCAGTTCCAACATTTAAATCATTGGTAACCGATTTACAAAAAAAAAATGTACTATATATTACTGGTCTACATTTACTAGGCTATGCTAACTACACTAGTTACTAAATAATACAACAAGAAAAAAACTACAATTAACTACATCAGTCTGTCTATCATTTTTTACTGTAATTAACTACATCTCATTATTTTTGTCTATTGATGTCATCGATTGATACATATTTCATAACAATAGACAACTATAATGAGTTAGAATTGCTAAAAATTTAAAAAAAGTTCTATAGTACAAAAAGAGCTAAACTGAAAAAAATTTCAAAAAAAATATTTTATAAAATTATAACTACAGATAGAATAAAGAAAAACAACCTTAGTGGGATAAAATATCCACTGGATTGATCCATTATTTATTATTATTATTATTATTATTATTATTATTATTATCCATTATTTATAATTTGGATAATTTATTAATTTTATTACTCTATTTTGCACTAGCAGTGGACAATTGTATTACCTGTGTAAGAATGTTGTATTCTTAACACTTCTTTTCATGGGACTGTGTATATGTTAGCACGATATGGTGCGTTTTTCCCTTGTCAGAGACAAAAAAACAAATCAAGGAAATATCCCATGGGACCCTCCTCCTGAGCAGTGGACTGTATGCGTGGCCTGCTTGCGTCTTATAGAATTTCATATTTGGCCTGCCCAAAAATCTGAATTGAAGATTTAAAAAAATAATGCAGCCTCTTACCTCCTTTCGCAGCGTGATTACTCGTGATGAATGGGGGGATAAAAGGGGAATGACAGGAATATCAACTGTACTGCTGTCTTCTTTCAAGGAGCGATTTCTTCTTTTTTGGCTTCTCTGGGTTTACGGGTGTGCGAATAAGCAATGAGATGTCAACTAATAAGCGGACATACCAACTGTACATGGCACATACTGACGAGCGAGAGTGCTGTCAGCAGACACAAAACAAAGCGACAGTTGCGGACTCAGCCCTAAATAGTAAATTCAAATAGTGACGCTACCCATATATCCCGTGTAGAGTGAGGCGTATGGGTGACCGAAGTCTGTGAATACTCGGTATCACAGATTAATTACTTGATTATCGCTGATTAGGCTATTCCCGTGGTTACGACTACTAATACATTTCCATTGTTTATTGTAAATGAATCAAGTGTTATTTCTTATGCATTCTGATGGATTTTTGAAAACAATTCTGTTTATTAAACCATGTGCTTTTACCTTTTTGGTGAGGTTAAGGCCATTTTTCGGTAGTTAGTGCTGATTTCCCATGTTATTTTGTTGATATTTCATTAATAAATAAACACATACTTTCATTTTTAAGTTGTTAAGTATTATTTTGTGATTTTATTTATATTTATTTGTTATTTTTCCTGAAGTGTATCCTAGAAACTTTTTAACAAATTATAACAAATTTGTACTATATTTTACCAAAATTTTAATCAACGTAATTTTTTTTTAAGTAAAATAGAAGCATGCTTCTTATGTGAAATAAAACTGTAGTTTATTATTTTTAAAGTGATGTATCACTATTTATTAGCATGGGAAATATGTCAAGAAATATATTTTTCAAAATGTCATTAAAATGCTCAGGATACTTGGACTTGCTGCTATGTAACTCCTCAGGAGCCAAAGTGTTAACAATGCAAGATGATTGGTGCAGACCAGTTATGGTTTCATATAATATGTACATTTCTGTAGGCCTTCCTACTTCTTCTGGTTGTGTACAGACTCAAAAGCACTTTTAGAAATACTCATAATGTCACTAAAATTATTCTAGTATAGTAAAAACCATATCACTGCAAGTTGAACATTACAGCTATCATTGCCACATTTCCGGTAGCTTGGTGTACTATGATTGCCCTGAGGGAGATTTAACGATAAAAATACTACCCCACTGTTATTGTTTCTCTCTTTTATTTTATGTACAAAAAATTGTACATGACATGGTGTATCCAGTAGTTGAGGAAATTTCGGGTGAAATGATGAAAAGATTTGACTTTGTTGGTAGTGTTACTTCGGTCTGTCAAATTTTGGGTAATACTGGTTTAACTTTTAAAAACATGAGTGATAGGTGAAAATATTTAATAAGAAGACAAGGCACAGTATTGATATTTCAGTACACTTAAAATATTTTCAAATCAATGGTAAAACTAAATGCGTTTTGTTATACTGTAATGTCTGTTAATCTTTTTTTATTTTATTTTGTAGTAGTACTGTTGGGAGAAAAATTCAACAAATGTGAATTTATAAAACGAGACTTCTTGTCCCATTTTTCCAATTATTAAAAAATTACTATTTGTATTATTAGGACATTATTCCTAAACTAACCAAATATAAATACAAGTAACTCAATTTCTGAATGCAAAAAAATACATATTCTGGAACTTATTATACAAAGGGAATAGAAGCTACAGGGTTTGTTTATTCCTCTAAAAATAAAATATTTAACCCTAGAATATGCTTGATTTTATATTAACTTACTTGGTGGAATAATTAATGATAAACCAGATGCAGAAAAACTTTTGATAACAGCTCGTGAACGATGTTTAGTGATCGGTAATATTGGTGAAATAGCCATACGAAGAGCTGGTAAGAAACCAGAACTTTCATGTCCACTGCCTCGTAATTGATCCACTTCTAAGATTGGATACGGAATCAACCCGTAACTGTAACAGAAATGAAATCTAGTTAAAAAATACCTTTTACTTAACGCTGGAACTGGCAGTCGCATTTTTCAGTCACATTTTGGCAGGCTATTTTTTGTGCATCATGTAAGCATTGTCTGAAAAATTTAAAAAAATATACATTACATTGCCTTCTTCCAATATGCTTTCACTACACATCAATTTATTCAGAAAATTGTGGACAATATTACTATGTCACTGAACAAATAATATTGCCTTACTAAAGTTTTTCTACGCAAAGAAAACAAAAAAAAAGAAGATTTTAGGAAAAATATTTGTTGACTTTCACCCATAATAACTCAACATATAAGTTGTTGTATATATAAAGTTAAGTATAAGTTGTATATATAAAGATGTTTTTAATATAATAAAAACTGAAACATACAAAATATGCATTATTCTATTCCGTTTTTATTCATGTATTTGGTTTGGATGTTAAACAAAAACAAAAAATATTACCCATAAATAAATAAAATATTAACAATAAATTAAATACGTTTAATTAGACACACTGACATTTCAGATTATACCCCGCGAAAACAAATCGAATCGGTGTTCAACTACCAATAAACTTCATAATAAAAAAATATGTGTATATAAATACTTATAACCTCTTTAAACTATTCAAAACATTCACTTGATAAATAAATTAAACACGAAAAATATAAATGAGATTAAATAAAACTTACAAAACAAAAGAATACATAATAAAAATAATATAATCTCAAAACTATTCATAAACAGTTATATTGATAAATAAACTAAATGCAAAAAACGTAAATGGAACTTACAAAATAAAAGTAATACAACGTTTGAGTTAAATGAATACAATCACAACCAACCCCGACGGTACAAGAACATTGTTTTCTACCTGCTTTTTTTGCCTACAGAAAAATATTGCAGGAAATAGTAGATATGCAATCGAAAGAAAAGAATCTAAGCTATCGATTGATATCCATATCGAGGGTAATACAACATCATATACTCACCACACTGTCAATTACCTGTCAACTACGTAACTGTCATTTTTCCAACACCGCCATTTAAGAAAGGGAGCTAACTGTCGTAAAATCGACAGCTGCCAGTTATAGGATTAAGTGTATTCACACAAAACATTTTTTCTGAATTGTATTTAACAGACTCCCGAAAGAAATACTCTAGGACATTTAAAAAACTGAACAGCCTTGAACATAATCAGTACAATAAAAATGCATGATCGTACAAACTTAAGAAAACTACATGTAACTTCATTATTAAATTCCATTCTTTTGCATTTGATGGTAATAAGTGGCTAATCACATTAACCAGTGAACCAAATAATTACAGTGCTGCTAGTAATTACCGATAATTGGCTAATAACTACTGCTGTTAAGGCCAATGATACCTGGATTAATTAGTCTTTTGTTTATACGCATAGTTGATTTGAATATACGCGCTCATTCACTGCTAATTCATCTTTTATTTAATTTATTGCTGCATCATGCATGACTTACTAGATCACACTCCTGTTAATCTCTATGTTCCTTCCCTCCCCACCTACGCTCTACTTCCTATTCCCGCTTTCTGGTCACTTGTTTTACTGAATTCGTCACGGACAGACATGTCCATCGTTTGAGGCTTAACTTTTCAGCCTAGCACCTAGCGTGGTGCTGGCATCGGCTTATGTATTTCGAAACGAGGCTTTAACTGTGCTTATGGTGTTAATATACTTATTTATTATTGTGTTTGTGTATTTGCTAAACTGTTAGCTAATGTATTAAAATTAATCTTTGTCGGTCACCATCCTGGGCTCACGCACATGTTCCTGTTACTGGACTTCAGGCTATTGTATTTGATAACAAGTAAGTGAATGTTTTATGTTTGTGATAATCAATTTGGTTGTTCAGGTGATCCTTTTCCTATGTCATTTGTGTTCTCATGTTTTTCCCTTTCCTTGCATTAGATTACAACTCCGTTTTGTCGCTTACAACTCCTATTCACTTTGGTCTTGTACGCAGACCACTTTAAATGCATACTGGTCTTCCGGAAAATGCTCCAATTAAGTAGATTATTTGATTTATTATATTGTTTTGCAAATCCAAGGCTCGTAGCCGTAACAACTGTACTTCCACTTAAAAAAGGAAATAACTGCTTGAATAATTTTTTTAAATTTTTTTTATAGCAAAGAACACTCTCGATCAAGTCACCTTTTAAACAAAAAAACAAAAAATCAAAATCGGTTCATCTGTTTGGGAGCTACAATACCACAGATAGACACACAGATTCACACATTAAACTTATAACAATCCTCTTTTTCCATCGGGGGGTTAAAAACAATTATAACAACATTAAAAATGTTCTTTTAGAAACAATCAATGAGCTTAATAAGTCTATTTGAAGACATATTAATAAAAAAATTACCTTGCTTCATCCTCAATTGAAATTGAGAAACGAGGAAGTCCTTCACGTGAATGAAGACGTCGTTTCCTTTGAACTTGTGGAGAAACATCATCACTTTCTGTTTGAGAAGACTCTGGTGTGCTTGGATTACCACTAGCTTCATGAACTTCTTGACTGATGTTAGAAGCAGAGTTATTTGAATTATTACTGTGACCTGAAAGAAGTAAAAATAAATTATGTACAGGGGGGTGGTCAAGGATATAATAGAATTATCGAGTATTTCAAATTTATTCTTAATTATAACATTAGATACAGTTCTGGGACCGTTTTATTGAGTTTTTCTGGGAAAAAACCATAAGAAACCACCACGTTTGCCTCTTAACTAAAGCCTTAAAAATTTCGTAATGGCCTCATTTCACTGGGGTAACTAAATTCCAGACAAAATCTTTCACCAGTCATAACTCGCTATTTAACTCATTTCCAAACGTACGTTTGTGAGAACATTTTTTTCTTATTTTTAGCTATACAATCACTTCCTAGAGTTAGACCATGATGTTGTTGTTGTTGTTTAGGTCATCAGCTGAAAGGCTGGTTTGAACCTCTAGAGAATCTACTGAGTAAAATGAGGAGTGAGGTGGTTTACCATTGCTTTCCTCACTGAGTGAAAAAGTATGCTTATCACCATCCCAGGCCCTCCAAAAAGAATCTACTTTCCACCCTGCAAATGTCACCTTCACTTCATTCACCACATGGTCTGGTTGAACAATGAAATTCATTGATCTCACAGGAGATAACTCTGAATAGCGTCATTTACACCTCTACCTATTTTGTTCTTAAATGCTTCAGTCATACAATTGGCTGACCATGTTATAAGAAACAGAACTATTTTTTGTACCCCTGGAACAAGCATATTGAGTGCAAATTATTTAACACTCCATTTGACTGTACAACACACTCCCATCAGTCTTTCAACTTTCCGAAACAGTTCTGGAAGTCAGTTTCTGGAATGACCTTTTGTGCACTTGTATTCCTCTCAATCATCTCTATGTAGTCAAACCGGTGACCTTTGAGCAGAATTTTCAGTTTTGGAAACAGTTGGTGTACAGTTAAACGATGATCTTCAATTGCAAGTCACACACACTTAATATTTTTCGGTGTTATTGTGTTCGAAGGTCAGCCAGAATGTATGTCACTGTCAACAGATGTGCGGCCATTTTTAAACCGTTAGTACCACTCTTTTATTAGTTTTTTGCACATAACACTCATTCCCAAAGGCCTTGTGCATCATTTCAATCATTTCTGCACAACTCTGTTCAAGTTTGAAGCAAAACGTTTTGCAAACTGGATGATCTGATCTCTCCGTCATTTTCAACGATAACAAAATCCAAAAAACTTAAGCTAAGTACTCTACAAAAAGAACTAAGTTCTGTTCATAACTGCAGCATCTGGAGAATTTGTAAAAAGATACTTGTTAAACTTGCACTAAACAAAAGTTGCAAAAACCGTTGGGGCGGAGAAGAGATGAAGGTAGATCAGATACTTTAGGGACACACCTCACATCCAAAAATGGCCCATACAAAACCCTGAAAATTGCCGTACGACAAAAGACCTAATATATCCCAAAAGTATTATTTCACTTTCAAATTAAAAAAATCTGGTGTGAAACACACACAACTTTCTCTTGCCAATGCAAATAATGACCAATATAACCTACCATTAGTAATAAAACATTAGAAATAAACAAAAATCTAACCTCAAAAAACATAAACTTATTTTAATCATGAGTGAAAGACGCAAAATGAAAATCAACCTCAGTTTGGCTTAAAAATACGGAAAATCACTCTTTCACGCTAAACTAGGCTCTGTAGAGAAAAATGCTTTAAAAAAAAGTTATAGTTCTTTTAATTTTTTATAAATTTTATTATATACACTTTTGTCATAAAATGTACACTAAAGCCGAAATCTTAAAAAAATTGATTTTTTACACGTTTTTATGAGAAAAAACAGAAAATCGCTAATTACCGCTAAACTAAGCATTATACAAGAAAATGTTTGAAATAACAGTTGTAGGATTTTATATTATATAAATTTTTGTGCTAAAATGCAAATTAAAGCCGCAATCTTAAAAAAACAACATTTTTACGTGAAAACAGCTTCACCAAGAATTTCAGCAAACACAGCACCTACCCTATATTGTAGAGCATAAAAAATTTAGTTAACCAGGCGATTTTTAAAAAATTGTAGGACCAGTTTTTGAAAAAATCGCAAAAAGTGAAAAATTACACTAATAAACTACTACTTCCGGTCTACCGATTTTGATGAAAATGTTCGTGTCGGGTCCGATAGTGGTATGTAACTTAAGTTTCAAGTTTCAAGTTCGTACGATGTTCCATTCTTGAGATATTCTGTACACACACACACAGACCAATCGCGAAAAACATGTTTTTCGGGTTCAGGAGGTCTGAAAACATGTAGATCCGGTGAAAACTATATTTCAAAAAATTGACATGAAAACCATACTTTCCTTCCTATATATTCATATAGGCAAGAGAAAGTAAAAATACAACAGTAAGATTTTGCTAAATGAAAGTAAACCGGCACCCACATGTAAACAAAAACAAAATCTCAGGTTAGATGAGCTGACAACCAGACATCTAACAGATGCTTTTATGATGTGAGGCAACACATTTCGATACAAAAAAGAAATAAAAACAACAAATAGATATTTCTTATCTTTCAGAATACCCTCTAAGAGGTTTATACAAATCATCCTACAGAAAGCAACAGCAGTAGAAGTTCTAAAAGTAGCGACAGATACAATGTCGTGTATAGCACGACAGATAAGTGGAATGGTAAAATCCAAATATCGCGATACAGATGACACACAAGTGGAAAGGGTTAAACATTTTAATATAAAATGGTATTTACCTGATCCAAGTAAGCAGGTGCTGTTAGTACTAACAGTTGAAAGTGAAGTAGGAATTGTAAGAGTAGTAATAGTATTATTACCACTATTGTTACTACTGGTTACAGTAGAAGTAATAGTAGAAGTAGTAGTCGTAGTAGTAACGGTAGCAGCAAAAGTAGTAGAAGTTATAGAAGCTGTGGTTGAAACTGTAGCAGAAAGTGGCTGAGCAAACGTATCAGCGTGTTCAGACTGTGTTGAATCGCATCTGAAAATCATTTTCTTACTGGTTTCTGGAAGGTCTTCAGAAACACTCCCACTTAAACGTGATGTAACCTTCCTATACTGTGGAGAACATGATGAAAATGTTCCGAATTGTAAACTATCATCAGGATCGTCCGTGTCCTCTCCTATATCATGATTATATCTATCCATTCGAGCTGAAATTAAATAATAATATAATTAAAGTAATTTCTAACAAAAAGCAAAAAAAACATAACATGAAATCAAATGACAATACCAGACTAAATTAATAATCGAATGATAAAAAGTGTTTATAGAAGATTACATAATATTGTGACAATATCGAAGAGGAATATGTGTTCGAGAGGCTTCTAGGGGAACCAAGAGATTCATAAATGTTTAATAGTAAATAATAGAGTGACAAAGTAAACAATAGGGTTAGTTATAAAAGAATATTTAAAAAGGGTCGTGTATAATAAGATAGGGTCTTTGTTGTACAACTGTTTGTGAAAGAGTCGGTTGGTTACCTGTAACACCTTTTATTATTCTATTGTGACTTGTTTACACTAGTTAAGATTTTGCCAGAACCAATAAAAAGGATTTTTGTATTTTATTATTGCATCGAATCTCTCTGTTTTTCTGGAAATCTCATTGATCCACCTATATAAAGAGAGCCCCAAGTGTGGTCGAGAGTTAGCTTTCGTTTGATCTTTGACGAGTGTTTATTGAGTGTGCTATCGGTACGTCAGAAGAGGTCAACGTGTCCGGCCATCAGTTAACTATTGTTATTCTGGCTCATTGTGTATATGCATTGTGTATGTGCATTCTGTATAATTGTTTGTAAGTAGTACTTAGTAAATTATTCTTTAACACGTTTACTGCCAGTGACGCCGATCGGTATCATTGGCGTCTACCGGCGGGTGCCTCTGCAACCGATCGGTGTCGTGTATCATATGATGTTATGGCGCCTGTCTGTCGATTGGCATGCGGGCCTCGCTTTAGTTAGAATTGTGGCATTGTTTAGTGATGATTAAAGTGTAATACTGTGCAGTTGGTTTTTGAATGGCTCTTGTTTGTGATTTTTTCTGATTTTTTAATAATTTGTGAACTTGCTTTAGTGTTAGTTTTTTGTGATCATTTTAATGTTTAGTTATTCTTTGTTCTTTTTTCGTGTAATTCATTTTAATAAGTAATTGTAAGGTAAAAGTTATTAAAAATAATTTTAAATTTTAAAACAATAAAAATGAGTGGTAACCCGGGTCCTTCGAAAAGGAAACGTGACAATAATCAACCAGGACCATCTCGAGAAAAACGACGCTGTACTAAAAATAAAACATTTTTCAGTACAGATTCAGAAATTGAGGATTGTCTAGACTGCGAAGACAGTGGCTCTGAATTCGAATTTTGCGATTTCGATTCTTCAGACAGTGATTGTTCAGATGCTGAGGAGCCAAGTTCTTTTGAAATATCCGACAGCATAAACATAAACGTACAAAACTTGCCTATGTCTGGAAATGCTACCACCGCTGCTAATACCAGTACAACCAAGTCCGATACATGGTCACATACAGAGACAATGAAAACTGGTATAAACTTCCTTGGCAACCAGGAATTACTTGCTGAACTTCCAGGTAATAGACCAATCGATTTTTTTAATCTCTTATTAGATAATGAATTTTTAGGAAATATTGTATCTGAAACTAATAAATATGCAGAAAATTTATTTTTGCAACCGGGTACAACAGAACACTCCCGGATTACAAAGTGGTGTGACCTAGAAATCGAAGAATTTCGTATTTTTCTTGGTCTTTTGTATCACACTGGGACGATTCAACTAAATCGTATTGCCGATTACTGGAAAACTGACAGGTTATTCAACATCCCAATTTTTAGAGAGCAGATGGCGAGGAACAGATTTTTACTGATCATGAGATGTCTGCATTTCACTTCAGAAGAAGAAACTGATGATCGCTTGTCAAAAATTAGGTCTGTAATTGATTATTTTAATGATAAAATTACTTCAATTTATTCGCCTGCTAGAGAGTTATCTTTGGATGAAAGTATGGTGCTATGGAGGGGAAGATTGATATTCAGGCAGTACATAAAAAATAAGCGACACAAATACGGAATAAAGTTATACATGCTTAGTGAATCGGATGGTTTTCTTCTCCGGTTTCATGTGTACGCTGGTGCAAATGATGTCACTCGAGGTCCAGGGCACACACAAAAAATAGTTTTATCATTACTAGAAGGAAAATTAAATAAAGGGCACGCTATTTTTATGGATAATTTTTACAATAGTTTTGAATTATCAAAAACGTTGTTGAGTGAAAACACCTACTGCACTGGTACACTAAACAAAAAGCGAGTTGGTAACCCTCAAAATTTAATCAATAAAAAATTGAAAAAAGATGAAAATTTGTCATTATTTAACGACAACATTCATATCGGGAAGTGGAAAGACAAGAGGGAAGTTTATTACATCACAAATGAATTCAAAAACACAATGGAACTTGTGAAAAATAAAAGAGGACAAGAAAAACTGAAGCCGAAAGCTATAATTGAGTACAACAAGTACATGTCAGGAATTGATCGGCAAGATCAAATGTTAGCGTACTACCCATTGGATCGTAAAACATTGCGGTGGTACAAAAAATTATTTATTCATGTTTTACAACTGATCATGATAAATTCTCATAAATTATACAACCGCTACAGTGACGATCAAAAGATGCCACTGTACGATTTTCGGCTTTCTGTCATCAATTCTTTATTACCTCCTAAAACGAATCCACGATCGCTGCCTGTCAAAATTCATAAATTAAAAAAATTCACGGAATTAGTTAATGACGCAGGAAAAGGAAAGCGGTTGGCTCGAAAGAGATGCAGAGTGTGCTACAAGAAGGGGAAGAACAAGGCAACGCAATATTTTTGTGAAAAATGCGACGACAAACCAGGACTTTGTGTGGATTGTTTCGATGAATATCACAAATAATTCAAAGTTATATTATTATGAACAATAATATTTTTTACTAGTGAATATCTGATTATTATTTAAAATATGTTTAGTCATAATTATTCTTAGAAAATAAATAATCAAATAAATCAAAATCAAAAATTAATGTATCAGAAATAATAATACTTTTTAAAAATAATAATAATACTCTTTGAAAATCATAAATAATTTGAAGAAATATACTATGAACAATAATAATTCAAGTTAGTATCTGCAATATGTTTAGCGTATAAAATTTCTTTGAAAAGAAAGTAATCATATCAAAAATCATAAATAATACTGTTTGAATATCATAAAAAAAAATTAAATTAATGTTATTATTAACAATAATATTTTTACAAGTTTAATGTCTGTTTATTATTGAAAATATGTTTAATTATAATTACTCTTTAAAAATAAATCGAATACATACGAAAAAAGACCGTGTAACTGATCGGTTCCATCGGCACCGACGAACAGTTTTTCATTCTGGATGCTCTTGGAACCGATCGGTACCATGCTTGTTTTTTACCTTTTTTATGAATAAACTAACAAACTATTTACAAAATATCGATTTTTCATTTAAATTTGACCCTCAGAAAGGAAAATTTAGTTTTGGCTCTTGGATGAAAATTACGAAAAATGTGTAGCAGTGAACGTGTTAAGTTATTTATTGTATTACTTCATTATAATTAGTTTATTATTTATTTTAAATCTTTTAGTGGTAATAAATAGTCTACTTTAGTGTATTAATTATTTAATTTACCTAGATCCCGAAACGGACCTTAGCGATAAGTGTCACAATATGATTAGAAATAACAGTTTAGAGATTGAAAGGACTGAATGGATTTTTATGGATTCAGTCGTATAACGATGTAAAAGAAAAACTAAGCGATATAAATTAGGAAACTAGAACTTACGGCCAGAGTACATCCAGTTTCTTGCTTTTTCAAATGATATTGTTTTAATAGCACTTTAGGGATCTTCAGTAGCAGTTGTAGAGCAGTGCAGTTCATTAGAGGAGAAAGGAATGATGGCAAACACAAGGAAGTAATGAAAATTGAAGAACTAGAAGAACTGGAGATAAAATGGAAGAGTATAACTATCTGAGAATGATTCCCAATAAAATGTAAGTATTTAAGAAACAATAAACAAAAGAGTTCAGAAAGTGAATCAGATCTTCTATTCTATATTCTGAATAACACAGTAATATGAAAAAGAGAAATCAGCAAGAAGACAAAAATAAAATTATTTAAGTCAGTATATATTTGAATATTGCTTTGTAGAGCGGAGACATGGTCTGTGAAAAATAAAATATGCTGTTTGTTGTTTAGGTCATCAGCCGAAAAGCTGGTTTGAACCTGTAGAGGTTTTACTAAGTAAAACAAGAAGAGAGGTGGTTTACAATTGCCTTCCTCACTGAATGGAAAAGTACACTTATCAGCATGCCGACCCCTCTGAAAAGCACATATTTTCCACTCTGTAAATGACACCTTCACTACATTCACCACAGGGTCTGGCTATATAATGAAATTTATTACTTTCAAGAGAGATAACTCTGATTAGTGTCTTTTACACCTCTACTTCTTCTGTTCTTAAATGATTCAGTCACTTAATTGGCTGACCATGTGATAAGAATCAGAACTATTTATTTTAGCCCTGCAAAAAATAGATTGAAAGTAAATAGTTTGACTCTCCACCTGTCTGTTATGGGCAGAAAATATGCTAGTAGAAAAATAGCCACAAAGAATAAGTTCTTGAGAAGAGTGGTGGGGAGAAAAAGAAGAAATACAGTGAGAAAAGTAAAGAATTGATTTCGGCAGAGGATGTGTTGAGGAGCACACACTGATTTTCTTTTTTGACCTATAATGAAGAGAGGCACCGAGAACAGACTGAAAATTGTAACCACACCATTCACAAATAAACTGTAGATAGCTATAGATTCTTAATAACAGATTAAAACACTTTCTACAGTACTTACAATCAAAATAGCTCGTATCCTCTTCATGATCCAACTGAGGAACGAATTCAGCTTTCTGCCTTAGGAGTGAATTCCAATCCACACCACCAAAATAAGGATGATCTTTAACTTGGTGTGGTCCACCAGTACCTAATCTATCTCGCTGGTTCGTCTGCAACAACTGCATAATAATATCTTTTGCTTCGGGTTGAATTGGCCAATCATCTTCAGAAGGCCATTCTATGTCATCTAAAATAACAGAAAATACAAATAAATTAATATTATAAACAGAAAATCTTTAAAACAAAAAGTTTACGTTAACTAAAATTATATTTTAGTTTGATACAACTTACATAATTCAATTTGTTCAAATGAAAGTCTGCAATTGTTTTTCTAACCAGTGAAATAGTTGTAGTACCGTAGATAACTCTAAGAAAGCACCATAATGAAACATAACTCATCAAAGTTTAGGAAGCTCACGGTAGAGATATGACTGCTGGCCCAATGGTTAGAGCACATGTACGGTTTGTTAGGAAAAAATGTCACCACAACCAAATGCTACACACAACCTTGAGTGTCTGGTGAATGTATGATAAATATTTTTGTTTCCACGTGTAGACTCGCTAGCCTACACTATTAATAAATGGGATTAGATTAAGGTTTAATTAACAAAAATATTGAAAATTATTCTAATGCGTTAAATGTATATTCAAATAAAAACTATAAATACAGATATCTCAGGGTTCTTTAAATTAATTTGGAATGATAATTGTTCATTGTTCTGAAAAAATAAAAAAAATACAAAAAATTGACAATAGATAAAAAAACAAATGAATGTTGAAACTGAATGAATTCTATAAAATTTAATTTGACTGGCTTAAAGCTTAAATTTTGAAATATTATTAGAAATTTAGTAAATAGAATTAATTAAAAATGATTAAAAATGTCCTCTCAGCTGTATTTTAAATAGATATTGTATCTTTACCAGTTTTTTGAAGGATTCTGTTTATTACAGATGCTGACTGATGCTATCGTTTCATGCACTTTAATACTTATATTATTTTCACTATATATTTTACAAATTAATATTCCTTTGTTTCATATTTAGATATGACTATTTAATATTTTCTTTGACATTTTACATGTAATTAAGTCCAATTCTGCACAAAACTGATGAATTTAACACGAGCATTTACATCGTGGACATCTATCTAGTTACCTGACTAAGATGGGGCGATGAATCTAGGTTACATCTGCCTATATTGAAGTTGGAATCTGTTTAATTATTGTTAACTTTTAATAAAATATAATTTGTTATTTAGAACAAGTCCTTTGAATAGATTTAACGTTCTATATAGTTTCTTCCATTTTATTTAATTTTGAATTTTAATTAACGTTTTTCACCACTTAATGAACACTCAACGACTTCTGTAGTACTAAAGAATACGCATTTTCATCTTCTCCTACCTTAAGGCAGCTGGTTTTGTAATTATACTTGGTGAGATTGTTTTACAATATTAATACAATATAATTACAATATTAATAGTTGAAAGATAATATGATTTTATATTAAAAATAAGCCAGTTTAATATGTTTATAAAGATTACGAGTTTATTATAAACTTTCATATTGTAAGCAGTCAGATTTATAAATAAATAGTTGGTCAATCTGTTCAGCTGTCAGCATCTGTTAACTGAATTTTTATGTTTTAAAAATATATATTGGTACACCTGTATGGATTTAATACCACCATGTCCACAAAATACATGTATTCTGCTACACATGAGCAATGGTATTATAGTATTGTATATTGGGGTGTCCAAAATGTCTCGAAACAGCTACATTACACAAAACTGAGTATGGCTAGGTAATAAGAATGTCTTTGATTGATTATTGTACAAAAAAACTACTTGGGTAATGTTTGAAACTTTTGTTTGCCATCTTGGATCTGCCATTTTTGGTTTAACTTTTTTATTTTAAATGGGATGATGATCATATTATACATGATTCCAATGTAAAATTTCAAGCAATTCAATGGAGAAAACTAAAGATCAATAACATTTCATGTTTTTATTATATTTTCATTAAATTGTCCAGATCAGCGGAAAACGATCATCCCTCATGGTGATTGTACATTTTAGGTAACAAGGAGAATAACTACACATCAGAAACTTTAAAAAAATACATTTTTAACATCTCTAGGCATTTATTAATAGAAAATTGCTGTCATTAAGAAATACTTAAAAGTTGTAACAGCTGGTTTAGTGCATTACTAAGCTACATTATTTAATTAATTGCTGTTTGATAGACATTTGAATTTTTCACTTTCTCCTTCCCTATATGAATACATAGGGAAGGAAAGTTCTGTTTTCATGGCAATTTTTCAAAATCAAATTTCACTAGAAATACATGTTTCAAGCACAATTTTCAGTCATGTACTTAGCGATTGGCCTGTGTGTGCGTTTGTGAACGTCTGGGTGTGAATAAAATATCTCAAGAACAGAATAGCGTATGAAGTTGAAACTTGAAACTTAAGTTAGGTAACTCAGGGAACTTGACACAAATATTTTCATCAAAATTGGTCAACCAGAAGTAGTAGTTTATTTATGCAATTTTTCGATTATATGCGATTCCCCCAAAAACGGCTCCTACAATTTTATTTAAAATTGCCTAATTTAATACATTTTTTTTATTCTCTACGAGATATGGTAAGTGCCATGTCTGCTGAAATTCTTGGGGAGGCTGTGCTTTCGGGGTAAAGAATGGTTATTTTAAGACTGTGATCTTAATAATTGTGCATTTTTGGGAAAAAGTGAAAATTATAGTCATAGGAAATTAAAAAACCAACAACTTTACTTTCTAACATTTTTTCTACAATGCTTAGTTAAGCGTCAATTAGTAATTTTCTGTATTTTATCATTAAAATCGGTACAATCCGGAATGTTTAAAAGATTGTACCATTAGTATAAATTTAACGACAAAAGTATACGCAATCAAAGTTATAGAAAATTAAATTCTAACTTTTATTTCAAATTTTTTTTACAGAGCTTAGTTCAGCCTTAATTAGTGATTTTGCACAGTTTTAAGATCTACAGAGGTAGAACTTAACTTAGATTTCATTTTATGTTGTTTATAAATGGTTAAACAAGTTATAGTTTCATTATTTTCATTGGCAAGAAAAAGTTTGTGTGAGTATTTTACACGAGACTTTTTTTATTTATCTAGTACTAATTGGTTGTATATGATTTACTTTCAACATGTAAGGTTATATGACAAGTTAAAACTTTAAGTTTAGTTTTCAGTGAAGCACAACAAGCACCCAGGGTTGGAAATTAAATTATATGTAAATATGCTAAAACAACTTAAAAAAATAAATGATTACCATTAACAGTATGGGCAAACAATTCTTCAGGTGTTTCCCCAAAAAATGGCACGCATCCAATCAAAAATTCATACAGAATAATACCCATTGACCACCAATCTACTGGTTTTCCGTAACCTTGTCTGAAATATAAAAACAAAATACATTTAACTTTAAAAAATGTTAAATTAACACAACCATTTACAAATGAAAAATAGACAATTTAACACTTTAACTGCAAGCTGCTGAAACAAAGTATAACACCTGAGCTAAGTTTTTTCGGTGCTACTATAATACGTGGCCTACCTCATTACGTTTAGAGAAATTTGTATTTCTTGATGTGGTAGCACTGTCCACTGGCACTTTTGGCGCGTAAATATTCACATATTTTAGGTGATGAAAACTACATTAGGTTATGGTTGTGAACAATAGGTTTTAAAAAATATTTAAATATTTTACTGGTTATGTGAACATTAGGTTACCTGCAGTCAACGGTTAACCATCAGCGAAATTATGTAGATCCACTAACAGGAGCCAATACACAAGCAATTGAGAGATCGTGGTTGGACGCAAAAATAAACATTCTTAAACAAAAAAAGGCGTTCCGAAAGAATTATTTCATTCACACCTTGACCATATATCAAGGAAAATTATGAGAAAAGTAGAATCTGATTTGTTTGTTGCTTTTCCCAATGACATTCACAGTGTGTGTGTGCACACTGACTAAAAATAACTGGGTGAATCCTTATCGTATTATTTGCTAATTGTAAAAATAACTGGGTGAATTCTTATCATATTATTAGTTATAGTATTATTTGTGATTGTAAATTATTGTATGTAATTTGTTCTTTTTTCTATATCGCATAACCTGTAATATGAGAATATTTACACGCCATAAGTGTTAGGGGACAGTGCTACCACATCAAGATATACAAATTTCACTTAACATAATGCAGTAGGTCACGTACTATAGTAGCACCGTTTTTTCTTTGGTAAAAATATAAGCGACCATCACACACCACGTGCATGGTTAGCACAGCAAAATAAAACAGCCAGCACGCATCCTGTGCATGATCAGCAGTAAATGTATTAATATTATTTCCAATAATTTAAGTATATTTAACTAAACTTAATTCATAAATAAATCTTTAAAATGCATCATACAGATTATAATAAATCCAAATGGAAAAAATACCATGACTAACTGGGACAGTTGTGTTTGACAAGAGAGGTTAGATCTCATACAATTATTATTGTTGTCTGTCTGGAACAGGGTAGAAAAGATTTTTATTATGACTATCATTATTTCTCTATTAATCCTTAAACACCGAAATGCCCAATATCACTCATTCGTCATCATCTTTCTTTAAACTGAATTATTTCCGCAACTATTCATTATTTTCTAACGGGTTTAGTTTTATTAGATAATGGCTTTTTTTCTTTTATTTGATGTATCTTGCATATTTGTACGATGTGGTGTTACGTGAAATAAAGATATTTTTTTTGAACAGCCAGTACTAAAATTTGAACGTTTTATCCATAACTTTTCAAAAAAAAACATATTTGTTGGGGAATGACATCATCAGTTAGCATTAAATGTAACAATCGAAATCAATAAATTAGAAGTGCCGATGACAAATTTTATGACCCTAAAATCGAACAAAGAAGGTTAACACTACCCGTCTCTTGTTTGGACAAATGTCCAAATGATACTCAACTTCTCTCCAAACATTCGTTAACATTTCTTCGGTTATGGTTGTCATTGCTTCATTAATCCTGTTTTTTAAATGGTTCAGGTCAATACAAAAGACACATGAAGATATATGAAAGACACAATTCACCAATATGGGGCTGTGAAAACCCACACACAATTGTTGAGAAACAACGTGATTCGCCTAAAGTTAATGTTTGGTGTGGTGTGATGAAAAATTGAGTAATAGGGCCTTTCTTCTTTGCTGAAAAAACAATTAATGGAGTTGTGTATCTTGACATGTTATCCAATTATTACTTTCCTCAGCTAGATGAATTCGAAAACATTCATCAACTTCATTTTCAACAAGATGGCGCTCCCCCACACTTCAGTGCATTGGTCATGGACGCTTTGAACGAAAAATTTGGATATCGATGGATAGGCCGGCAAGGACCTATGCTGTGGCCTCCAAGGAGTTCAGAACTGACACCTTGTGATTTTTTCTTCTGGGGCACATCAAAAGCGTTGTTTATTCACAAAAAATTCGCGACCTGAACCACTTAAAAAACAGGATTAATGAAGCAATGACAACCATAACCGAAGAAATGTTAATGAATGTTTGGAGAGAAGTTAAGTATCGTTTGGACATTTGTCGAGCGACTAAGGGTGCACATATTAAAATTTATTATGTAAAAAAAACTGTTTGAGACGACAAATTAGATGAATAAACAACATTAACTGTAAGTAATTCAGTTTTTCTTTAAACCATGTTCGAAACCGCACATTCTTTTATAACCCTGCCTGTATAACAGCCAGTCAAAATATTTGTTATTTAATTCTCTATTTATTGATATAAAGAAATCATTGAAAAAGTTATTCTAAAGCTCACTAGACAGCTCCACGTGAGAGCATGTTATAGTCCGTACAATATACAAACAAATGCAACTACAAAGGTCAACCAACTCCGAACGGTACATAGAGTTTCTTTTATAAGTTTAACCCATTGACCTATGAATTGTTTTGTACTGTTGGTGGCCTTAGAGTTTGTTTAATTTTGCATAAAATGACACTATATTGTAAATAGACAATAACTTTTTTTCTTTTAACCAATTCTCTTAATTTTTTTTCATTTTTTCAGAATTTAGTAACCATTTAGACCAAAGAATTACTTTTACTGTCTTTGAAATAATTTTTTTTCTACAAATTTTTAAACAATTTTTTTTTCTTGTAAATGAAAATTTTTATTTAGTTTCTTTTATTGTAACTTAGAAATTTATAATTTTCTATAAAAAAATTTGCAAGGGCAATCTAGAGAATTATTTTTTCTACAAAACTAATTCAAATTTTTTAAAATTGATTAACATAAAAACAAGTTATGCCCTATTTTCTAATCACCGGTCATTGCCGTTTTCACTTATTTACGCATCAGTATCCTGCCGGTAATGAAATTAATATATTAGCATGCAGAGAATTTATTTAATAGTTAAAAATTATTGAATTAATAATACTGAATATTATTACTTGATATAAAACACCAAAAAATACGATAAATAACTAAAAAACTCTTAATAAACACGCACTTACAGAACGTAAACAAACGCCATTTTTCAACACATGGTATAGGTTATTTTGATCACAAAATTATAACTGAACGCTTACACGCACTCTATTGGCAGATATATGTAAATAAAGTAAAATTTATTTAGTTTTCGTTAGTGCTGCTACATCAAGAAGTTTTTAAAAACTACATAGACAGGACTAAATAAAGTACGAGGACGTTGAATCACCGTCATTGTACACAATGGCACAAATATGCTGGATGGCGTTTCGCCGTCATTATATGCCAATGGGTTACAAAGAAATTTTTTTTATTACAAACCACATACCAGAAGAGCCCGAAACAAACATTATAAAACATTTTTTTCTAAGCAAAAACCAAATTTTACCAAATAAAGTAGACTATATTAATCAACATTACCTTAATATTACTTCTGGAGCAATATACTCAGGAGTACCAAACACTTGTTTATCAGAAAACTGTCTTGTTTCTCTATCAATGTATACTTCATAAAGGTTGGTGGCCACTAAAAAAAAACAAGAAAAAATTTCAATAAAAGAATTATCTTTATTTAAATAATTTTTAAGACAGCCGATTTAAATTTCAAACACTTTTTCACATGTATCATCATAAAAATTACATAAATTCTGTTTTGGCAGCATTAACATAATGATATGATATTATTAACTGTTTTATTTATTGTTACGGATTTCTGCATAACAGTACACGACTTGACTCTACAAATTCATCATACTTCATATCACAATCCTGAGTTTTGACTCGGTGAGGATTCCTATATGTTCTTAACTCGCATTAGAAGCTACTTTGCTATTGAATTTAGTGATTGCAAATTGCTATTCATTAAATTTCTATACGTGAATTTCAGTCTCCAGTAAACTTTGAACATTGCCAAATATTTTCTAGAACTGACTTTCAATCAATTGACTAACTTTTTTAAGCAATTTAATTTGACCTTCTCAGAAACTTCTATTTGGTTCTGAAAAAATCAAATGTATGACTTACACAGAGCACTCACCAAAATCACATGAAAAATGATCCAAAAATATGAATAAATAATGATAGTAATGTAACATTTTTATTACTTAAAACTTCCAAATAATTCGATTGTAACGTGTTTCTGAGAAAAAAAATGTCACAACATTTACCCTGAAAGATTTCAATCTTTTCACCAAATACGCAGACAAACAATAATGTATTGGTGGGTATAAGTTGCTCCTACTACTTTTAAAAAGATACTAATAATAGGATGCCTGTAACACGGTAAGAATGCCTTTTTAGGTTATGTTAGGTAATATATTTTGAAATATGATACAGTTGAATTAAAGTCATAATATATAATAATAGTAAAAAGGGAACAAAATTGCAATACTAACATAATCGTTTTCAATTGGTTTAAAATGACCTCAATGAAAGTGGTGAAATTACAAAATTTTGCTCAATAAATATACAGAGAAAAAAACATTTTATTTTAATGTTTATAACTTACGTGCCTTAATAAAATTACAAATTAATATGTTGTTTAGGTCAACAGCCGAAAGGCTGTTTGAACCTCTTGAGGTTTTACTAAGTAAAAACGAGGAGTGAGGTGGTTTACTATTGCCTTCCTCACTGAGTTGAAAGAGTATGCTTATCAGCATGCCAGGCCCTCTGAAAAGCACCCAGTTTCCACTCTGCAAATGACACCTTCACTTTATACACCACAGGGTCTGGCTGTATAGTGAAATTCATTACTCTCGGATGAGATAACTCTGACTAGTGTCTTTAACACCTAAACCTCTTCTGTTCTTAAATAGTTCAGTGATATAATTGGCTGACAATGTGATAAGAAACAGAACTATTTTTTGTAGCCCTGGAACCAACAGATTAAGTGCAATTAATTTAACACTCTACCTGCCCGTTATGGGCAACAAATTAATAAATACCAATTATTAGAATTATAATCTAATAATAATTATAATTGTATAATTATTATTGTAATTATACAATTACACCAATTAGTTTTTTGTTAGATTTTTCAAATACTGCAATTGGTTATTTTTTAAATATAATATTGTATATATGATTATTGGTCTTGGGACTTTTTTAATTAAAAAAAAATATAAGAGAAAATACTTACAAGACATTAATCCCATTTTACTGAGACCAAAATCAGTTAATTTAATATGACCCAAGGCAGTGATAAGCAAGCTGAAAGAAACACAAAACATGTATATAATTAATTACCTATTAATATATACATACACAAGCAACTAATCTAGATAAAATTTAAGGTATGAACATGCCAAAAGAAAACCAAGTAAATCACCCCTAGTTACCCACTGCTGCAAACACCTAAGATCCAAAACCTGACCTATTAAAGATTATTCTTTGACAACATTCACCAGCCCAACTAACAATTTTTCTCACCAGATTTGTAAAACTAACAGATGTCAAACCAAAAACTGTACTGCGGTAGATTGACAATGCAATAGCATAATAAAAAAATTATGTTTTGAAAAAAGTGTTTTGACAATAGCAGCTTTTTTTGTATAAGGTTTGACCGATGTTGGTAGCTACCTGCTGGGATATTGACTAGTTTCTCCCTATTCACCTGGTTGATTTTTCCAGCATTGAGTAGAAGGTTTTAGTAGGGTCTATTGCTTTATATTTATAGAGAAATTCTTTGTCTCTCTTGAAAGGTATATTATTGCTTTTATAAAACGTCGTTAGCCTTCTGTAGTTGAGCAGAAAATAAGCACTGTATAAGGTATTGGAGTGAATGGTAGTTGAACTATTTGAATATTGTCAGTTCGATTAACACTTTGAAGCCGAAGCCCGATAATATTCAGGCTGACTAAATTATGCAAGTGGACGAAGCCCGAAAATTTTCGGGCCGTCATATGTTATTCGATATAAAACTTCACACAGCTGATTTTAATGTTTTGGCTTCGCAGAACGACTCATTAGTTCATTTTGTTCAATTCCTTATGAATTCAGCGCATTCTAACGGCTTGTTTTGAAAACATAAAAGAAATACGAAGGCAATGTAATTTGAGGTTAAGCGTATATCTTATAGGCGTTCGTGTTCGTTGTCCATGTTTATGATTTATTTGCTCTTTCCGCAGTTTTAAATAATTTAGTTGGTTTTATTGAAATGTTTTTTGTTAGTATTTTTCCCAAATTTATGTAGTAAGTGTTTTGTTTTTTGTATAGTGTTTCATGTTTATAATGTTTGTGTTTGTTTTGTGTAACTGTTTGTTTACATTGTGCGAGTGACTTGGTTATTTTTGTTGTAAGGTTTTTCTTATGTAAATATTTTATTCCAACAACTATTTTTCCATGTACACTTACTTATTGCACAGTATTATTGTAGATTTTATGTTTTTATTACAATGGATAAGTTTTATTATAATAACATTCACGATCCAAAAACACATGTGTGTTTTACAAAAAATAACTTTATGTAATAATAATTAGTGTATTTTGAGTGTGATTGGATTGTATATTTTATGTTTAGTGACTAGTTTTTAGTATTTCTAATTATACATTTAGTGCTTCCAATTATTTAATATTAGTGCAACTGCATGCAGTACAATGAACTGAAAGAATGTTACAACTTTTATTTTCTTAATTTATTACTACATTTTTAACACTTCACAAAAGTAGTGGTGAGTACTCTATTATATGCATGTATATATTAAAATAAACTGCATGATTTTCTCTTTAAAATAATGTATAAATTGTCTACCTTCATTAAAATATTACGCTGGCACAATGTTTTTAAAAATACCTCAAAACCCCCAGGCAACCTGGTCTGAGCATATGTAAAACTGGCTAGGCTTCAAAGTGTTAAATAAAGTAAGTTATTGAAAACCAGTTTGTACATCCGGACACATGGATATTGGAAAACAGATTGTGTATCAGAAAGATTGTGTACAACTGGCTGGTTGTGTAACAGTTGGTTAATTATTATTAATTTTACGTGGTCATATTTTATTTTAATTACGTTTAGTTTAAGTCTTCAGTTTTTAATAAAATTTTGTAATCAAATTAGTTTAGGTACAATACCAATAGTAATATCTGTAATATTTTTTCTCATTTTATTTAAAGCCACATAAACACAATTAATGCTTCTTGGTCATTAGCAACTATGGTGGGTTTTAACTTGTGAAAATTTCCAGAACCGGGCCGGGAATCAAACCCAGGATCTTCACATGGTAGACTAGTGCGCCACCGCTATGCTATAGAGGCTGCCACTGTAATAATTTATTGTAATTGATTATTTTTTAATAAATAATTGTTATTAGGTCTATATGTTTAAAAGTTTATCATTTATTAATAACCAGATCTTTAAAAGAACCTGAAATAGACATGCAGTAAATATCATCATACCTGTTTAGCGTTTGTTATATTTAAAACTACTACATTAAACTATTATCATGTAAATAACACAGAAATTCCTGCGACACCAAAATAAAAAATTCCCCTTTCCTAGAATCAACCCGTCATAATTTTTAGTAAAGAATTTAATGAAATATATAAGGTTAAAATCCCAGAAACTTTTCCAGATTATAGTTTCTCCATAGAAATAAGAAAAAGAGAAACTGGTTACATTTTATCGTGAGTGATACCTGCAACCCATTTCTAAACAGGCAACAATAACACTCTAGAATCCTAATTGTACCTAACATACTCACCGCGCAAAAACACAAACTGAAACTTACTTGTCAGGCTTAAGATCTCTATGAACAATTCCATAACTATGAAGGTACTCGACAGCTAACACAGTTTCAGCAAAATAAAATCTTGCCATATCTGGTGGTAACGGTCCAATCGTTTTCACAAGAGCTGCACAATCTCCTCCTTCCACGTATTCCATCACCAAACACAAATGTTTCTAAAAAAACAAACACCGTATCTTATTTTTATCTATAGTCTTATTCACAGAGTCTGAAGACACATAGTAAACAAATGGATCACGTAATAGCTGTTTTTTGTTTGTTTTTTTTTTGGTTTAACGACCAACTGTTAATAGCTGTTGATTGAGCACATAACCAAGGTTATTATGCATTTTTCTAACACCAGTCTTCGTTGCATTATCCCTAGCTTAGTATACAGTGTGAGTTATTTATAATGAAAATAGATCATAATTTCAATAGATTTCATAGATCATGAAAATTTGTTACATTTTTAGAAGGAAAGAAAGAAATTATATTTACATAAGCCCGGTTCATTATCCAATAGCCAGTGTTAGTTAGGCAACTGGCAGTACAAATATCACGTGAACAACGCATGTATTTGTTGATGCTTGTCTCTAGACTTGGTGAATTCAGTATAGAAACACATACCTACAAATCTGGTGTGAAACACTCACACAACTTTCTCTTGCCAATGCAAATAATTAACTATATAACTTAACATTACCTAGTAATAAATCATTAGAAATAAACAAAAAACTAAACTCAAAAATCATAAACTTATTTTAATCATGATTGAAAAACACAAAATGAAAATCAACCTCAGATTGGCTTAAAAGTACAGAAAATCACTCTTTCACACTAAACTAGGTTCTGTAGAGAAAAATGCTCTAAATAAAAGTTGTAGATCTTTTAATTTCCTATAAATTTGATTATATACACTTTTGTCGTAAAATGCATACTAAGGCCGAAATCTTAAAAATCAATTTTTCACACGTTTTCATGAGAAAAAAAACAGAAAATCGCTAATTACCGCTAAACTAAGCGTAATACAAAAAAGTTTCAAATAAAAGTTGTAGGATTTTAAATTCTCTACATTTTTATTACATAAATTTTTACGCTAAAATGCATAATAGTCACAATCTTAAAAAAACAATTTTTTACGTGAAAATAGCCTCACAAAGAATTTCAGCAAACATGGTGCCTACCCCTATCTTGTAGAGCATAAAAAATTTAGTAAACGAGACTATTTTAAAAAAAATCGTAGGAAGTTTTTAAAAAGTGAAAAATTACACGAATAAACTACTACTTCCAGTTGACCAATTTAGATGAAAATGTTCGTGTTGGGTCTGGTAGTGGTATGTAACTTAAGTTTCAAGTTTTAAGTTCATACGATGTTCCATTCTTGAGATATTCTGTTCACACGCATGCATGCACACATACACCAATCGCTAAAAACATGTTATTTGGGTTCAGGGGGTCTGAAAACCTCTAGATCTGGTGAAAACTCAATATTGAAAAATCAACATGAAAACAATACTTTCCTTACTATATATTCATATAGGCAAGAGAAAGTAATAATAATTTTAAAAATAATTACTTAGAAATTAATCGTAAACCAATGTATTTCAGCAGAAAAAATAATTATTAAATAAATAAAAAATATTTTGAATGTTATTTACAAAAAATCAGCCCCTGTCAAAAAAAATCTCCAGGATTGGAGTTCAGAAATTATGATAAGCCAATTTATATATCCAACACACACCTGGAATTTAGAGAACTGAGACATTTACATTTATGATAAGAATCTACTTATAATAAAAATTTATTACTCTACTTATGAAAACCCAAAAAAAAAATCTACTTATGATAAAAATTTGGAAGTAGTCGAGCTCATTTAAATTCATTTCATGAAAAGGGCATTTGAAAAAGCTTGTCCACAGGTACGACAAATGCCGTAATCGTCAAGGTGATTAAATTGAAAAGTAACCATAAGTGTGTTGAACTTTTAGTATTAAAACATTTTTTCTACATTCACTTGGCTTTTATTTATGGCCTATCAGAGGTTGAAAAATAAATCCCTCCTAAATTTACAAAATGTTTAGTAAATTACAAATATAAACATAAGAGCATTTACAAACCTTTGTTTCAAAACTGCAATACATGCTTACAACAAATGGATTATCAGTAAAGCTCATGATATCCCTTTCTGCAAACACTTGTTCAATCTGATTCCGCAGCATTAAATTATTTTTAACAATTTTCTTCATCGCAAATCGTTGTCTAGTTTCTTTATGTCTGACTAAATACACAGCTCCATAAGCCCCATTTGAAATCAATTTTATGCAATCGAAATCCTTTTCTGATGGGATCTGAAAAATACAAAACACATTTCAATAGGTCATTTAAAAGAGTTTTAAAGAATAATTTATAACCAGATATTAAAAAATGTATAAATTAACATGAAGGAAGTAACTGACACTTAATCCTTTATTAATATTTAACCCACTATTTATATATTAAAGACTTATTTCCTTTTTTTACAAAATGGATGCTTATTATCCTGTTCCTCTAATTTCTGCTGTCATGCTCGCCTGCCTTATGTATCACATATACTCAATCTCTGTTTTCTTCTCCAATCCACAATCCTTGCTTCCATTTTCTCCCCTCGTTCACTTGTGCATTAGGCTTTACCACGAACGCATCGCGTTCTTCAATCGAGGCTTTCCTTTCAGCCAAGAATCTAGCGGGATGCTCCAGTAATTGATAACATTATCGTACTATTGCTTTTAAGTGTATTTACACATGTTAATGTGTATACAATATCGTGTTTTTGTGTGCTTATTGAAATGTGTATTAGTAGCTAAAGTATTCTTACAACGGTCAACAAACGGGACAGGTATTGTACAAGTGCTCACCGGTTGGATTTCATTCTGCATCATTCTGTATCAAGTAAGTGTATGCTTTCGTTTGTGGGTCTAAGTTTAATTGTTTGCATGACCACCTTTCCATTTAAAAAATCAAATTACATTTAAGATGGCGGACAAAAATTTTTGATTCATCATAAAATAATATTTTGTGTTCGAGTGCAGTCACATTTGCATATACCTTCAAATTTCCCTTACATTCGATATATTAAGCCATTCTCGGACTTTTCACCGACCATGTATAATAATTTTTCATCATTTCTGCATACGATATATCGTGCATGCAGGCATAAGTATCCCTCTGTAGGGCGAAGTAGAGTGACAAATAATTCCCACCCTGCTATTATAGTATGTGAAGTCGCTTGTGTAACCATGAGTAATATCGTTCATTTTGAAAACACTAAGTCTGCTGCTCTGCCAGTACAAATGATGCCATACCATACTATGTGAGAACCTGCCCTCTCCATTCCACATGAATGATACTACTACTCAACTCACCTTGAGTTTACAGATTGTTTATTGTTCAATCGTCAATCAAGAATGTAGAATAAATAAAGCATCGTACTAATTAACGACTATAGACCACTCCCACTCTCCGCACGTCATGGCGCATGCAGTATACCGGTTGTTTATAAATGAATAGCAGGGTTTTAACGCTCTATAATATTTAATACATTATACTTACAGTTATAAATGATACATCAAACGAAAGTGCAACTCAAGCAGTTTTGTTTGTTGGCAGCAGTGCGCAATGTTTCCACCGCCAGCTGTTAGAAAGCACTAGTAGCAAAGATGGCGACAAAAGAACAGAGAGCGTTTCGTGTTTCACAGTTCGCAAAGACGGAATTTGTAGTTACTGTGCAACGTGCGTTCCGTATTAAGTTCGGTTGTGAACCTCCACGTGATAATAACATCCGTAGATGGTATCATCAGTTTGAAGATACCGGCTGCCTATGCAAAGGGAAGAGTACAGGACGACCAAGTGTTAGTACGGAGAGCGTTGAGCGAGTGCAAGAGTTGTTCATGCGTAGCCCATAGATATCTGTTTGGAAGGCTAGTCATGAATTAGCAATTCCTGCAACGACTGTTTGGAAAGTTTTACGGAGACGCTTACAACTATGTCCTTATCGTTTGCAGTTGGTACAGGCTCTAAATCCTGCAGGCTATGGTTTACGTGCCAACTTCGCTAACGAAATATTGTTGCATGAAGATTTTCTACGTAATGTCGTCTTTAGTGATGAGTCGACCTTTCACCTTAGTGGACAAGTGAACACTCATAATGTGCTAATCTGGGGCACAGAAAATCCTCACGCGATGGTACAAGTGCAACGAGACTCCCCTAAATTGAATGTTTTTTGTGCCATGTCTCGGCGGAAAGTTTATGGGCCTTTCTTTTTTGTTGAAGCAACTGTAACTGGTGCTTCTTACTTTGATACTCTACAGCTATGGCTCTTCCCTCAGTTGGAAGATGAAGAGCTAGAAAACTTCATTTTCCAGCAAGATGGTGCGCCGCCCCACTGACATAACAAAGTACGCGATTGGCTGAACATCACTTTACCCGACCGCTGGACTGGCCGCAAGGGGTGCAATGACAGGGCTTGTTTTCCATGGCCTCCAAGATCACCCGATCTGACGCCGTCTGATTTCTATCTTTGGGGGTTCATAAAGGATCGTGTGTATGTGCCTCCACCACCAGCTGACCTTCCAGAATTAAGAATCAGGATTAAAGCAGCTGTTGCAACAATTACTCGAGAGACACTAAACAATGTTTGGGAAGAACTCGCATATCGTCTTGACGTGTCGCGTGAAAAAATGGTGCGCACATTGAACACTTGCAGGCATTTATGTAAAACTGTTTGAGTTGCTCTTTCGTTTGATGTATCATTTATAACTGTAAGTATAATGTATTAACTATTATAGAGCGTTAAAACCCTGCTATTCATTTATAAACACCCGGTATTACCGTAAGATCTTCTTGACCATCATGGCCTTGACAAATTTTGTTTTTGACTTTAGTAGTATGACAGACATACTGTACACACTGCAATGCATTCGGAAAATTCTTTAAGAGGCATAATCATCAAAGAAAAACCATAGATTATTTAGTTTGTCATCTATAACATTATCTGTTACTTTTGGTAACCAAAAACCTTCTTCAACTTCATTTAATTTCAGTTTTATCATGACAAACCTAACTCCACTATGTGCTGACATTCTTAGATCATTACAATTTTTATAATACGCTTACTGATGTACTATCATAATCACCACTAATTCAGAAAAAAATCCTATGGAATGATTATTTTCATTGATGAATTACCTTTGAAAATTTAGTTTCTTTTTCTGGTGTTGAAGTCTGTTGCAAAAGCATATTACTGCACTGTAGATTTTTGCATGGATTATATTGCATACTTTGCAATCCTTCCTCAAGATCTGAAAACAAAATGTTCAACTGTATTACAACAATAAAACTTTAAATATTTATTCTGAAAATATTTTCCGTAATTTGCCATAACTGGTCTGTGATTGAGTGAAATTTTTGTTTTATTCTGATCAATTTTCATCTGCTAATAACTTAACTGTTAATACTTTGGGGCCTGAGTATGAGTCTCTATCGCACTATTTAATAGCAACAGCATTAATACAAACGGGTCCAATCCATTGTTAGGTTGTCTTTACTCATTTTCCCATTCACAAACAACAATTCAGTAAAATTTACAGTAACATCTGCTGGATATTTTAGGAACCATCATGCAAACACAAGACCCATGTTTATTAGTGAAGTGTGAGGTTATGGTGGCATATGTAAAAAGTTTGTTGTAGTGTTATTTTGTGCTTTATTTTTGAGTTTTATTATGATTTAGTTACATTTATTACTTATTTACTTTATAAAATATTAATAAGATGAAGAATCCATTTCATAAAAGGCAGACAAACTTATTCACGATGTCCTGTTAAGTCTGACATTACTATTAAACAATTTTTCACAACTATCTTTTTTTACTAATAAATGAAATTTTGTTTTTTTTTTGTTGTAAAAATAGGTTTTTGTCTTTAAAGTAATGCACAAGTTGTTAAGTTTCAGTGCTTGAAAGTATAATAAAATGTTTTTTTAATGTACTGCGTAGTCATGGGACGGCACAGTAAAATAGGTGAGCTAGCACACACTTGAGTGAACGGCACAGAGCATGCCGTACAATTGAATGATGAGACGAGGTGAACTGCGGGAGTGAGCTAGATTCTAATACGTACAGCACTGAGCTGAACTATGTGAATAAACAGACAGTGAGTCGAGCCGAGGGTGACTTTCGCCCGCTCCTTCGCACACAGCACGTTGTGTTTGCGCGTGCGTCAACCTGAATGTTCATGCATCCCTTTCCACAAACAAATTTTTGTCATATGTCTATCTTTGTTTCATACGCATGTGGTAAAATTGTTACAGTACAGTACAATGGTATTTTACAACCACTTGTCTCAGGGTTGTTGTAGTATAATATGAAAGAATAATGACCACCTCTCCGCACCTGTCTCCTGCACCCTCACAAACAGGGGCAGAGTTTGATACGATATGTATACTTTCCATGCAGCGTTTAGGTAGCCCTTGCTATGATGCGACTAGAGAAAAGTGGTTTAGTCGTGGAGGGGATGTACAAGTCAGCTCTGTGCAGAGAGCGTGCTGCATGGAAAGAAACGCTCGGCATGCTGGTCTGCTGGTCATTCAAAATAAAAGAGGTGGTAGCTTACCGCTCAATTAAAAGAGCTCTAGCTCATGAGTGTCACATGACTAGTACTGTGCACCATAGATTTTCAACCCAGTGTAACTCGTTGCTAAGTAAAATACATGAATATTTTTTACATTTCCTTAGCTTTTCGACTGTGTATATTAGGTCAGGGCTACAAAAATTGTTTTGTTTCTTATCGGATGGTCAGCCAATTATATGACTGAAGCATTTAACAACAGAAGAGGTAGAGGTGTAAAAGTCAGAGTTATCTCCTCTGAGAGTAATGAATTTCATTACACAGTCAGACCCTGTGGTGAATGAAGTGAAGGTGTCATTTGCAGGGTGGAAAGTAAGACGCTTTTCAGAAGGCCTGGTAGGCTGATAAGCATACTTTTCCACTCAGTGAGGAAGGCAATTGTAAACCATCTCACTTCTCGTTTTACTTAGTAAAGCCTCTATAGATTCAAACCAGCCTTTAGACTGATGACCTAAATAACATATGTTGTTTAGGTCAATTTATTTATTTAACTTACGTTAAATTTGGTTTAGTGTTCATAAGGCAAATTTTTAAATTTCTCAAAAAAAACCAGGATTCTGAACCTGTGCAGTTGTTAAGTGCCTAGGTTTCAGAAAGTTCAAAATTACATAAATAAAGCATAGCTATGCCCATGTAACAACCGGGCTGAATGACCGTTACAAACAAGGGGAAAAAAGGAGTAGAGGTATTTTATGACTGCAATTTGTGCGTTCCTAAAAACATTGTCTCTGCCCCGCTATTAACACATTATGCCTTCCATTGTTGTTGTCACTGTCTTGTCAGTGCTATCCTAGCTACTGATCGTTGTAGTAGCATCTCTCTCTTTCTCTTCTCCCATTTAGATTCTTGAACCAATAGTAGTTATTTTTTTATAATTTCAGTTAAATTGTAGCTTACGTTTTCTTACAAATTTAGTTTATTTATTTATTTATTTAGGTATATTTAGATTTATTTCATTATTTAGATTTACTTAGTTTATTTATTTAGATAACTTTCTTATTAATTGGTTTTAATTAGTATTATTAGTTATTAGTATTCGTAATATATTAGTTATTAGCATTAATAGTTTATAATTAGTTTTCGAATATTAATTAGATTAATAATCCTACAACTCCCATCCTTCCCATTTCTTTAGAAAATAAAATTAATAATAACAGTAAAAATATAAATGTATCTGTATATGTATTAGGCAAAAAATGTATATGAATTAGAAAATAAAATAAATAAAAACAGCAAAAATATAATTGTATCAAACAAAACAAAAATGTATAATAACAAAAGAAAAGCATGAGTTTAACATATTTGCGCATGTGCGTGTGTGTGGTCTGTGGTGCGCGTATTGCTTCTTTTTAATTCTTGGAAATAGATAGAGCGAGAGAGCCTGGAGGTGGATGAAGAGCGGTGTACGGAAGGGTACATCGAGTTGCGATAAATGTTTTTGTTCATGGCAGTATAGGCCTACTAATGGTATGACGTTGCACATCCCAGTCGTTACATGGGCCTACCTCACATCTACACCATATCAGATAATTTTATAGTTTCATATTTACAACTAGAAAAGAACTTACCAGCCATTGGATCACGATTAAGACCTAGTTTGTTGATGATATACTGTGGGATATCTGCTTTAATTCCATGAGAGCTCTTAGCTTGACCTTCTGCTTGTTCTAATAAATGATAAAATTCCTCTGGATCAAATTCTAAACACTCTAATAAGCGAGCCGGCCGAGATATGACCAACAACAGCTTTTTAATTATTCCTGATAATTGAGTCGCTGCTTCAATCGATTTTTCTTTGGTCTGAAAAACATATACATTTTTATAATATTTATAAAAAATAAATTGAGTACACTAAAAATATAACTAATAGATGACTAATTACACAAAATAAGAAAATCAAACAAACTATCTTGCTATATGAAAAGTTGTTTTTTAAATCAAGATAAAGTTTTAAAACAACTTCAACAAGCTTTCAGACAAGAAAAAATCATTGAGTGTGTATATTTTCTTTTTGACCAAACGATGTAAGTGAAAACTTATATTATGATTTTCTAATTTTAAAAAACATATATAATACAATAATTACATTGATATTATACAATAGATTTTAGTCAGGTGAATCAGGAACAAGGTGGTATTATTTTATTTTAAAATAATAAAACGTAATTCTTAAAATGGTGCACTCCTTGTTAGATAGAAAACATAGCTAATGACGACTGGAGACTGATGGCTCGGACAATAATCTCTCTTACTGATATCACCTGAAGCCAAGTATACGTGACTCAGCGTCACCGACCTAAGCGTGACGATTCAGTTTTGTTCAATATTCAGAAAGAGAACAAGGTGCGCCTAAAGAACATTATAGAAAGTAGAAGGACTTAATTATACAGAGAAAAACATCAGTTGGGTAAACATCATGGTTCTTTTGTATTTCTATAGCCGTTATTTCTTTACAGGCAGCTGGGCTGTGTTTCCTTTTTCATACAGTGTCACAGGACTCTACTTTGTGGTGGAGATCATACTAAGATAGCGATTCTTCTTTATTTTTTTGCAATTTTGAAAATGTCAGTTCATTCAAAATTGTAACTACAGTTTTGTAAACTCATTGTTTTCTGGTATGGGTTTTTTTAATAATTAATTATCTTGAGCCTTTATTTTAACAAAAAAAAATGAAAGCATATGGAAATATTTCTATACAATTTTTAATTAAGTAGTGTTTAACACAAAAACAGGCTATTTCATTAAAACCATGGAAGAACACAAGAATTGGTATCTTATAAGTAAACAGCACATTTGAAGTTTAATTAAATTAAAAAGGTTAAAATTCATATAAAAATGAATTAGATAATAAATAAAAATTGACATAATAGTTTTGATTTGTTCATGGTGATGGACAACGCCCAACAAGCAGCAGACCTCATAACAGGCACAAAAGAATTTAGCACAGCAAGATTTCTTAAATAACCATGTGGCATCAAATCTTTTAATGAAATGTACCATATTTTTAACGATGTAGTATACTTTTCATGACTTTTATTGGACCCAATATCGTTGCATTGGTGACAAAGTTGCGAATTTGCAAAATGGTAATTTTTTACTACGGCAAAAAAACACCTTCCTGACTCAATTTTCGCATTTTTACCACTTTCTAAATTCCAATTTTTCAGTTAGATGCAAAAACACAAATTCATATCGCTTAGAAACAGTAAGAGATATAGTTTCGGAACTTTGTCACAATGTACATTGATCAGAAGATGAAATTCGCCTGAATTGCAGATTTTCAACTTTGCCACTGACACGACGATATTTTTATGAACAGACACAAAATTTCATTTAAATGTGCTTGACCTTGGTGCAGACTATTATATACATAAAATCATCAAGTTATTGTCAGCTGACTTCTGTTATTAGGATAATCATTATCAAAATATTTCATGCTTATTTTTTAGACCTGCAGCGTTTATGCACAGGCTTTTGAATACCCAAATATAAATTAAATGAAATAGATTTTTATAGCAACAGACATCCCCAACCACCAATTAGTTGGTTAAATCAAGAAGCGGTTGTAATTTCATATTAACCCTGTTCAAACTGTTAATCTAATTTTAGGCCATGCACAACTGATGGTGGGGAGGTGACGAAACGTGCTTCAGCTAGTTATGTATAAGTCGGAAACCGGTAAATATTGTTCTTTTCTAGTAGGGAAATACTTTAACGCATCTAATAGTGTTTACAGAAATAGAATATCATAAAAGAGAAAATTTTTATTCCCTCTATACTGTGTAGGATTGATTGAAAAGGCTATAATGTGTAGCATTGATGGTTTGGGAATTGTTTGTTTTGAATGGAAATCTGTCCAGTTCGTGTGTAAGTCAACGCACATGCATATTCTTTAGTTTGTGTTAAAGCTATGACATTTCTGTAACGGAATTTGCCCTTGAAAAGGGAAGATGAGTCCTTAAACTGGTCAGGAGTTGGGTTTACCATCACAGAGGTAAAAAATTTGTCACTTAGTAGGGTTGCAGAGAACATGTAATGGCTTCCTTCTAACCACACCTACAGAATTTTTCAAAACACGTGGTTGTAGGGAAAAGAATTTTCTACATTGCTTTGCTTACAGTCGTAACCTAAATATAATAGCGGCTCTGTGACATCATCATAAAGAATGTAAAATACCATCCCTTCATGTTTCCCTGTGATGTGAAAATGGACTCGTGTTGAACATTTTGTAACTTCATCAAATATTTACGGAAATTTAAATAAAAAATAACATTTATTCCAGTAAATTCTTGTCTACAAAACATGTTTTATCAATTTTTTTTGCTAAACTGAAATTTAAGCTCGTTATAGTAAAAAATATAAAGTAAACAAAAATTTTCACGGTTGAAAATTTTGCTCGCCTAAACAAAGAATTATGAAGTGATTTTGTTATAATTATATTCAAAAGGCAAGTACGTATTATATGAATCAACTGTAATATTTTCAGAATTTTTCATCGGTAGTGACATTAGATAAAACAGTTGTTTTGAGAGCGCGTTTTAAATTTTGCAATTCTTCTGTTTAACGAGTAACAGTCCGTTTCCAAAGAGTTAAAATTAAATGTTTATTACCTCCATCAGCAATTTTTCCAAATTTTCAGACATCTCATAAAAATATTGACGTGTTATTAACTTCTCTTCAGATTTCGCCAAACAATCTCTAGCCATTTCAATAACCTGATGGTGAACGAATCGAATAATAGGTGCTGATTCTGGAACTACTTGATCTATCATTTCTGTATGAAGGTGTTTATTTTCATTGATGAAGCTCAATAAACGCTCTTCCATTTGTTGTGTTGCCTAAATTAAAAAAAAAAAAAAACAGTAAACAATAATACAATTCAGAATATAATTTATCTATATACACATAATTCCTTAATCTATATACATAAAATTTGATGTATGTGTGTGTGTACGTTCCCCTTTATCTCCTAAATTACTGAACCAATTTTCATGCAATTTTTTTATGTTGCAACTATGATGCTGGTGCAGGTTTTAGGCTATTGAAACCCTTAAAAAGTTAGCCCTAAAGGGTTGAAAATAATGTTTATTTCCTACATTAAGGCTTTTATGAGGTTAGATAATCTGCTGCTTTTAAACCAGCTGATGTGATTCAAATAAAAATTTGTCATCAATAAAGTCATACGATTTAGCAAATAGCAACGTGGTGCTAAGGATCAACTGGTGACAACATCACATGATAATTTTATTGTATTTTATTATGTAGATACGATTTTGTATTGTTGAGTATTTTATAAAAATAAAGTCGTGTTTATTTAATTTGTTTTAACTTTCTTTTAATTGGTGAGTGATCAATTGCTTTGATATTTTATTTTGACTTTTATTGTATTCAACGTAGATTTAAGTTTTTGTTTTGATAATTTTTTTTTTTTAAAAAGTGATCGACACCATTTTTGCATGAAAAGCCGCAACGGGGCATGCTAGTGTAATCAAAACTGAAAAAATTACCAAACTGAATCAGATGTAAGTAACCTTGACAGAAAAAGCTGGCCCCAGGATAAACGGTGAAAAAATAACAAATCACGATTCAATTGATTCCAGCCAAAAGAAGATAACCAATCTTATTTTGTTTACCAGATTAGTTTACAATTTTCAATATAAGCTCTTTTACAGATTCAAAGAAAAATATAATTTTCAACAATTTTTGCTAAAATTTACCCATTTCTCGCAAGAAGAAATTATGAAATACAGGGATGGAGAACGTTCAAAAGTGAAGGAGTGATTCAGTTTTATCTGCCTGGCCTGCTAGCCATTTACAGGTCGTTTAGCTTACTCATTTATCTGCTGTTTGGATTAGAGTTAGGAAAGGTAACATAATTTTCATGCCAAGAAAAAATACTACTAATCCAAATTATGCCATTTTTCATGTGAAGATTGCCTTCTCATTAAGCATGGCATTTGAAAAGAACATCAAACTCATATAGCTTTAAGTGAAATGTTCAACAAAATTTAAATTTACCAAAAAAAAAATCCAGTATTTACTCATGGTATGTAGTCATCAATTCAGTTTAAAATTATAACAATTTTATCAAAACAATCTATGCATGCCTATAGTGAAAATTTTTACAATTAAAAGAAAATTAATAATAATTGCAGTTTCATTATTTATAGTCCAACAAACTATAAATATATTTTTAAAAATTATAGTTTATTAATAAAGTAGTCCTCCTTATTTTGATTTTGTCATCAAACTCAAATTTCAAAAATAAATGATTAAGTCAATGAACACATTTCAATTTTTTTAACAAAACTAAACTATGTATGCGAATGACCATAAATCACATGAAAATTATTACATATTTTTTTTATACTTGCTTAAAACTTCTAAGATGTAAAAACATACCAAAAACAAAAAGAAATATTTCTCAATTCAGACAAATGTTTGATCCCCTTTAAAACAAGTGTATTGAGCTTTAGTCCCAGCTCCGTGTAGTTGAAAGGAATGCAGTGTGTTGTTATAGTAGTAAGATAATGAATGAGTAGTATTTCACACCTGATGCATTTGTAGTGGTAGTGTGTACTAACTACTCTAAAAAAATATTCTTATCATCCGGCACATTAATTTAACAAATACCGTATTGTTCCGAATACAAGCCGCAGTTTCTTCCCAAAAAATTGTTCCATAATTTCACTTGCGGCTTGCATTCGCACTTTAATAATATAAATGATTTCTTATTGAGCATAAGTAGGTATGAACAGCGAGACACACACACACTTCTTATACGAGGCACATTTCTTACGCAGTGCGTCTACAGTCATTTTTATCAGTTTGGTGTTACACTATAAAGTTTGGTAGTAGTTTTCTTATATTTCATTTTAGTTTTTTATCCGATCATTTGTTTTCTGTTGTTTTTTTTTTGTATTTTATATAATATCGCCATGAGTAATAATATTTAGGTTAAGGGCACTTCGTCTGTAAAAATGCCCAAAAATTAGCGCAGGATTTACGATACTAATTTCAAATTAATCGTAATTAACTATGCAGAAAAGACATCCATCAAAGAAGCCCGAAGAAAATACCTATAGTGTAGATGAACTTGTGTTCGGCATTGAACAAAAAATAAACAAAAACTTGTAAATGCTAACTAATTAAGTAGCAAGTGTATTTGTTAGTACGGTAATTTTTTTCTTATAAAATAAATTATTTTCAAAAACATACAGGTACTGTACTTTAAATTTTGTTTCCTAGTTTTGATCGTAATTTTTCCAATGCAGCTTAAATTCGGGTGCGGCTTGTTTTCGGAATAATACGGTACCTACCGGGTTATTAACTTGGTCAGATTCATAATATTTAACTTGCCAATTTATATCAACATATGTAATAAATACAAACAAATATGTTAAATACGGAAAGTTTTGAAAACAAATGTTTTGTATCAGAGTAATACTACAATCGTTCTCCCAGCATGCGTCACTCATTCATTATACATCACCCGTACCCTTCATCCCGCAACTACATGCAGCTTGGACCCGCACAATACTTCATTCCATTTTACCAAAACCACAACACTTTCCCAGTAGAACAGCTAAAACAAGGTATAACCCTTGTGCTAATTGTTTTTGTTTATCATAAAAGTAGAAACATTTTATCACACACTAGGTGCATGATCAACAGTGAAATTTTTAAAAGCTGATAAAGCCTAATCTTAATATAATTACCTTTGGAAATCTATCTTTGTACAGTACATTCATTGCAACAATATCATTATCCAGTACTGGAGATCTGCTAGGACTACTGCAAAAGAAAAATATAAAAACATTCATCAAAAATCTGTCATAAAAATGTCTGAAAAACAAATCTATATCATAATTTTGTTAAACATTTTCATATGTATTGTTTACAATTATATAAAATAAAAACCCATCAAATACACATTAAATGACTCTCACCTGATTAGAACAGTCAATAGGTCCTTTTGGATACCATATATCCAACATCAGTTGTAATATTAATGCGTGCACTTTCTTCAGCTTCTCATGATAATACCAAAAATTATGATAATTTTGATAATACAGATTATTGACAAGCCAGAGAAAGTGAGCATGTATTAATCTATACTAATATAATAAAGAAGAAACGTCTGTTTGTTTGTTTGTATGAGGTATCTCAGAAACTACTGAACCGATTTAAAAAATCTTTAATTGTTGCATAGCTTAGAGCTTCCTGATCAATATAGGCTATTTCACAACTTTCAGTAACTTTAATTAAGTGAGTTAAGCAAGTTAAACTGTGACGATGTTGCATGTTTTAGTTTATCGGGTGCATAGAGCACTTTCATTTTTTCAAAGTCCTCTGGGTGGTGTATTTTTTGGGCTAGAAACACGATTCGACTTTTATAATTCATAGAAAACCATGACGAAAAACATTCGATTCCAAAAACATTAAAAATTCGGAAACATTCAAAAATTTTATTTTTGTACTGTATTCATATATTTTTTTTCATTCGGCAGGTAGTGAATGAGTCATATATTTCCAATTACTCTGCGTACCGCACCCATGTATTACTTTCTCTTATCTCAGCCATATGTCAACTGTCTCTTTCTTTTCCATCGGTATTCTTCTATGCATTCTATTCAATTCTATTAAATCGCAGGGACAAACATTTAAAACGATGGACATCGATTTGAAACAAGTATGCTTCCTTCACTCATGGACAACTTTATGTTGGACTTTTTAGAGCTGGAAGTCCAGAAAAAAAAATGTATTTTGCTGCCACAGAGCAACTAAACCACAAATATTGTATATAGAGAGGATTTAAAATAATTTAATGAGGCCTACATTAGCTGCTGTGAAGTGAAGCAAGTGGGGGTTGCTAGTATATTTATATTCCAACTGATTATAAATACATGATATCCAAAAGGACCTATTTACTGTTCTTATCAGGTGAGAGTTAACTAGTGCGCATTTGGTGGGTTCTTAATACATTATATTCTGTATCATTATAATATTTTATTCTATGAATATTTGAATATTTCATTAAACTTTTAAGCTCCCTTGACCCTTATGATCAACTTAGGACGTGTTTTGGTGGTTTCACCATCAACAGAGTACACAAAATATAATTTGGAACTTTAAGACCTACAGAAGATGTAGCATCTTCAGTCATCTATATAAAACTGTTCAGTTATTCCTATCTATCCATTTTCATATTCACTGGAGATGGCAGCATCAGCCAATACCTCTTCATCATTCTTAATTTGATTTGCTCATTTAAAAAGTCCAGTCTTTGTTCTTTCAAATGCTTAATATGCTTAATATACAGGGTGATTATAAATGAAATAGACAGTTTTGATAGCTAATAGAAAATTTATTTTTGAAAAGTTCAGGTAATTACTTACATGATTTTATAGAAGAATTCATTAAGTTTTTATTGAAAATATTTACAGATGTTCAATGTGTTTGTAACATGACAGATATCAACATGGTAGTCAAATTCTTCCCACACACAATTAAGCATATGACAGTTGTGGCAAGAGCATTTGCGATACGTTGTTTTAGATCATCGATATCTACAGGAAGTGGTGGTACAAAAACTTTGTCTTTTACATAACCCCATAAGAAAAAATCACAGGGCGTTAAGTCTGGACTACGAGGTGGCCGCGGCGTAAACACAATGTTTTCCTCACTTGCACGGCCGATCCATCGTCTAGGAAGACGTTCATCAAGATAATTTCTGACCTGTAAGTCCCAGTGAGGCGAAGCACCATCTTGTACAAAAATTAAGTTATCACTATCTTCCTGGAGTTGAGGCATTAACCATTCATTTAACATGTCCAGATAAATTACTCCGGTTACAGACACTTCGTGAAAGAAGAATGGCCCGTAAACCTTTTCACGAGATAATGCGCAAAAGACGTTTACTTAAGGTTTGCTAGACTGGTCGTTATAACAGCAGCCAACAACAAAATGCTAGCAACAATTGCACCAACATAAACTTTAAAAAATTCTCTACAAACCTATATCATTTACTATATTCAAATACACCAGTTTGATGTTTAAGAAGCTGTCGAAAGTGTCTATTTTATTTATAATCACCCTGTATAAGGAGCATCTCATATGTTTCACTTTTTCAAAAATTGAAAAATATTTTAAAATGTTAAATAAGCTAATACGATTTAAGAATGATGAAGAGATATTAACTGATGTTACTATCTACAATTAATATGAAAAAGGACAGATTTTAAAAATTGAGCAGTTTTACATAGATGACTGAAAACCTACAGAAGGTGCAGACCTTCTGCATAACTGAACTGCTTAACCTTCTCAACTGTATAATCATTTTTCAAATTTTTACATCTATAAGTCTATTAAAAATATTTTACACTATAAAATTACTTAGTTTTTGTTTTAAAACATATTTCATATTTAAAAAGCAAGTCACAAAAGTAGAAATAAGCTCGGATTATCCAAAATGTTGGGTAAGCAGGATTGTCGTAAATAGTGAACAACAAATGCAAAAACTTGACAGTGAATCTAACATGGTGAGTTATATAATAGTAATTAATGTCATAATCTCATCATCATCTTGTGGTTCTACAGCCCTCAGTGGGCCTTGGCTTCCTCCACAGTCCTCCTTAACTAACCTTGTAGACTACATTCTTTCAATATGCCCCAAGCATCTCAATCAGGCCTTTATGATACGGACTATATCTCAGCTTACCGTCTGCATTAGCATAAATTGCAGAACAGTCAGACGTAAAACAAAAACAAAAATATCTCAGCTTCAATGAAAGAATTCAGTTCCTCATTTTTTTATATTAATGATTCTGATCTAACTAATTCATATTGAAAAAATAACAAACAATATTTAACTCTATTGGAAAAATTATTTTGATTAATTGGTAAAAGTTTAAAGCCAATCACTTCAGTTACCTTAAACTTCGAGAACGAGGTCTACTAAAAGGTGATTTCCGTCCTTCATCATCTGCACTTGGGTTGCTATCATTTGATGAAAAATGTCGGGTTAAAAGACGCAATTCATCTGTAGTAGGCACAGATGGGAGTTGGTGTAAACGTTCTTGACTTGAACACTGAGACTGTAACAATAAAATTTTATTAATTAATAAAATGCAATTCATTGAATACATCAAGTTACCAATTTAGATAGTTGGCCTTTTTGTAACACTTTTTATTGAGTCTCCCTTTTATTCAATCCTAATTTGTTTACAGTCTGTAATGATTTATCCAGAAGCCGTCACAAGGATTTTGTACTTTTATTGTTATATGGAAGATCTCTGCCCTTCTGGTGACTCCCACAGCGTCATGTAAATAAGAAGCCTCGAGTTTGGTCCAGGGTCAGTATTTATCTATCTTCGACAAATGTGTATTGCATAGTGCTTAACGGTTACGTTTGGAATAGGCCAGCATTACTGTGTATTGTTAACGGTTATTCTGTACCATTTTTGCAAGTTATATTTAGTAAATTGGTTAAATTATTTATTGTAATAGTTAATTATAATTAGTTTGTTATTTATTATAAGTAAATTATTTGTCATTTACTTGTAGATTTTATTCACTTCATTAGCTGGCCACAGACATAGAGATTTATCAGCAAACTTAACCATTACGGTTAAATCTGGAAAGTTAAGTTTGTACGAATTACATTTTGACACACTTTAACATGTAAAGGTAAATCTGCGGATAACTTGGCGCGGTTAAGTCTGGACGGATATCATGACAGTCCAAACCCGTGGCACTCCACTAACTAGTGAATCAAGAAACCCGCGATCAAGTCTGTGCGGCCACATCTGAACAAACTTAACTGCTCGTTGATGAGCGAAAACTGCGCATAAATCTGTGAACTTGCCAAGTCCTTGGACTGTTGGGCAAACCATCAGTCCAAAAGATAAGTTGCACGATTTATATCTTGTCTTGTTTTATGCGGTGAAAGTGTACAAGTGTTTTTGTAATATGCTTAGTACTAGAAAGAAACAGGTTTCATGATACACTATGCTGCATATGCATTTTACTGAAAATGCACCAAGAGAACAATCTAAGTGGGTTAAAAACTAAATATAAGAAATCGTATCGCCCACATGGTGCTACTAAAAGAATTAAGACATAATGAGCCAGACAATTTTTGAAATTATTTACGAATGGATGCAAACACTTAATTTTTTGTTATCGCTGCTGAGAAATAGTCTTACAAAGAAAGATACAATTATGAGAAAAGCAATTCCCAGAGAAAAGTTTAACAGCATGTGCTTCCAAACCGAACAGACTTGGGTACAGCTTAGCGTGTGGTGGTGCAACACACTTGCTAACATTAACCCGACGAGAACGGAGATTTTTAACGATCACGCGGACTGTCATTTTACACCTAATAAAAACTCTTTTATTTCATTCAGTTTCATTTATAAAAAATTCAAAAAATTACCAATTATTTTTAAAGAATTTGTTATTAGAACAACGTTAAAACCAATTTTTTCCGTTTTCATTTACGACCAGATAAAAATTGAAATTTAAGAAAAAATATTTTCTTTTAGTAATATCACTTTATTACAAAAAAGTGTCACAAAATCAGTAAAAAATATGTTTAGCTATATATACATAAATAAAGCAATTCATTGCGAAAAAAACAATTTTTAGATATTGCAAATTGATTGACGCTTTCAAAAGATATCACACTTTTTGTTCAACAAAGTAACGTGCTTGATGAAAGAAATGGCGAAAAAACCACCTAAAAATAATGTGGTGTCTTTTCAATTTTTATTTACTTGTCTTCTATACAAGTTCTATCTCTTTTGCGCCTGTTGCTTTGTGTATTATCCTTTTCTAAACAGGATAGCATAAATCAAAATTTGTTATCGTTTATTTTGACGCTAAATGAGAGGTTTAACCGAGGGGTAGACGAGACATGTAGTGTTAACCTTCTTTGTTCGATTTTAGGGTCATAAAATTTGTCGCCGGCACTTTTAAATTATTGATTTCGATTGTTACATTTTTAACTAACTGATGATGTTATTCCCAAACAAATACGGTTTTTTGTTGAAAAGTTATGGATAAAAACGTTCAAATTTTAGTACTGGCTGCTCAAAAAAAATACATTTTTTTCGCGTAACACACGTCGTCAATTTTCATCGTACAAATATGCAAGATATATCAAATGAAAGAAGAAAAAAGTTTCTATTTAATAAAACTAATCCCGTTAGAATATAATGAATAGTTGCGGAGATATTTGAGTTAAAAGAACGATGATGACGAATGGGTGATATTGGGCTTCCAGGCTAGTAAGGGTTAATAGCAGAGATTTCTCTGCGGTTTTAACCACACAGATATCTGTAACACTCTAGTCCAGAGCGTTATGAGAGCCATTAACACACAGTTATTTACACAGTTTTCAGGAACATACGCAAGTTTGCCGATAAATCTTTATGTCTGTGGCCAGCTAATAATTGTGATTTTTAGTTGTAATAAATACTTGTAGTTTTAAACTTTAGTGTGTTAATTATTTAATTTACCCAGATCCCAAAACAGACCTTATAAATAAGTGTACTTTCTCTCATTGTGAAAAAGAAAGACATTGTATCTTATTGCACAGGTTTAGCTATTGAACAATCCTTAGTGTACTGTGTATCAATACACAATACACTAAGTGTTATAATATTAATATTAATAAGTATAATAAGTATTATAATATTGTTTGCTATAATTGGGACTTAGATCATGTTGCAAACAATTCAAATAAAATAAATTAATAAACAAAATAACGGGTGTTTCAAAAAGGACGCACTTCGAAGTTTAAGGTTTAATATTTTCTGCATAGGGAATATTTTTTTCCCCCAAATAACAGTTTGCACTACCGTACTCATTGTTGACCCATTGTGTATTACTGACATGTACTAGTGCTATCCCAGTATTCATTTGTGTCTGTAGTGTCTGTATAAGTTCAAACATGGTTTTTTCAAAAGAATGAACGTGTTTTTATTATTGAAAGTTATTGCGCATATAAATCTTACGAACGAGTGAAAGACGAGTTCCAGTTAAAATTTCCCAATTCTGAAGTACCTAATAACACCACAATATCGTGTCTGATTAATAAATTTCGTGAGACTGGCAGTGTACAGGATCGGAAAAGCACAGGTCGACCATCAGTGTTAACAGAACAAGTTTTGGACGATGTGAAACAACGTTTGACTACCTCACCCGGCAAATCACTTAGAAAGTTATCTTCACAGGCTGGATTATCACTATCTTCCGCTTTAAGGGCTACAAAAAAAATTAAATCTGCATCCTTACCGCATCGGTGTCGTTCATGAACTGAAAGAAGTTGACCATAGGAAACATATACAGTATTGCCGTTGGATATGTTCTCTTGTTAATGACAACGGTGTTGAAATATTGGATCGTGTTTATTTCAGTGACGAAGCATGGTTCCACTTGGATGGTTACATCAACAGCCAAAACTGCTGAATATGGAGCGCTCATAATCCTTACACATTTCATGAACGTCCACTACACGCACGTAAAATTGGTGTTTGGTGTGCGATCTCCCGGCGTCGTATTGTTGAGCCTTTATTTTTTGACATCTGTAGATGGTGTGGCGTACCGCAACTTAATTGAACAATTTATAGCGTTGTTAGAATTACACGATCGAGATTGTTGGTTTCAGCAGGATAACGCAACGTGCCATACTTCTACTAAAACGCTGAATATGTTACGAGAATTTTTTGGCCATCGTGTGATTCAAAAGGATTGTGGCCACCAAGATCCCCAGATCTAACTCATGCGGATCTTTTTCTTTGGGGGAATTTAAAGAGTAAGGTTTTTAAAAACAATCCTCATACAATTGAAGAATTGAAGGCTAATATTCAAAGTGAGATTACAAACATTAATAAGCAAACACTACGAAAAGTGGCTGCAAATGTTATGAAACGTGTCCGTACTTGCATTACAAGCGGAGGAAGTCATTTTGAACATTTATTGTGAAGTTTTAGAGGTAATCTGAATGTTACAAAGGTAATAATTTCATACCGCATAATTTGTATAATTTGTGATTACTTAATGTAATAAATTAGCGTTCTCAAACTTCGAAGTGCGTCCTTTTTGAAACACCCGTTATAACAATAAAAAAAATTAGATATGGTTAGTGAAATTTACAGTATTTTTTACATTGATAGGCGGCATGAAACATTATGAACATTCATTTAATTATTCAAAGTCTAAACTAAAAAATTAAACACACGGCCCAGATTTATGATATTTTAATTCAAAGTCTAAACTAAAAAATTAAACACAAGGCACAATTAAAATATTTATGATATTTTAATAAGTGTTTTTTTTTTTTTTTGGAAAATCAGCACAGTATAAACATTTCATCACAACAAGAATTATAAAAATTGACCAGATACAAAAAGACCTCCCGAAATAAGAATCATATGTTAAAATCACTTATCAATTTCAAGAAATAGATAAAAATACTTACAGACACATTTGAGCTTCCAGGTGTGGTACCATACCCAGATGATGGTAAAGATGCAACTGACCACCTTCTACCATCACCTCTGCAATCACTGCCCAAATGATTATAAGGCCTGAAACAACAAAAATATATTTTTCAGAACTGACAACATCTGAATCACCAAGTCATGAATTTATAGTTTTAATAGTAGTGATTTCAAATAATATTTAAATACGGTAACAAAATTTATTAACTTTACAAATACATTTGGTTAAAACATCCCATGTGAGCTTTTCTCAATTCTACCATCTGCTATAATCTATCTGTAATGAAAGATTGGTTCAGTTTATTGTCTCTCATACCAATGTGAGAAACATATTTTAACACCATTTCTTAAGCTTTGTGCGTTTTCCAATCCTTGTACGACTCTTCAGTCATTTAGCACAATTTTTTTAAATTGCTAAAAACAAATTTTGTAAATGTAATTTAATTTTATTATTACATTTTTTCCAAGACTTAATTAAAAATGGTAACAAACCTGAAAGATTGTAAGCAAGAATCCTACAAATGGGAAACCACCCATTTATGAGTATTATAAAGTGAGTGTCAGCATTTAGAACTTTGTCAATCATTTGTAACTGAAGTACGTATGTTAAAACGTTGTGCATACAAACGTTCATGTTCAGAAGTTAATGTATAGCAGGAAAATAGTTGTTCTATTGTTAAAATCATTCAGATTCATTCAGTAATAGTTTATTTGTTAATGGCCACCATTTTAAGTCTAGTTAAGTTTAATTCAAGTTTTAATTGAAAGTAGCAAATTTTTAAATTGTCATACATCATTTTTCTTAGTCTATCTGTCCGTCCATCACATCCAATGTCAGAAACTGCAAGAGACAGCAACTAACAGTTTTCGGATTCATAAGCTACACAAAAAGTCAGTGAGCCTGGCATGGGTTTGAAGTTCCAGTTTTGACCGGAAGTTAAGAAATCAAAGTCAGAATTTGGAAACAAATAGTATCATTTGATTCCTCTAAAGAGTAGATACAGAAATCACTAATGGTTTTTGCCATAAGTCAAAGATAAGCCTTTTTAAAAATTGCAACCAGCCATGAGACATATTGTCTCATGAAAGGGATTTTGTACTGATAACATTTTGTAATCAACCTACTGTTGATTTCTTTATTATAGATACCCAAGTTTGCAGCCTTCTTTCTTCAAAACCACTTGATCAATATTAACGTTCTATACACCAAAATTTAGCTAATTTCAATCTGCGTTGTTACATGTCAGTTTCATATTTTAGCGTTTATTAATATTTCAATATCAGGATGAGAAGAAAAAAGAGCTGGTTTTTTGTTGCTGCAACACATTGGATGCATTTAGAGGCTTATAACTCAAAAACCGCTCGACCGATTTATTTGAGATTACGTCGGAATATAAACTTGTATGTTGTTATTTTACGTATGAAATTTCAGATTTGTAGCATATTTAAATTTTGAGTTATTGGTAAAATTCTGAACCCCTGTTAACTCCGTAATTGTTCATTAATTCGGAAATTTAAAAAAATCACTGTATTCAGTACAAAAAAATTAATACAAATTCACTAATATTATGGAACAGCGATTGACCAGTTATTTGGTAGAATTTTTTAAATTTATAAATAATGGTGGAGTTTGGGGGGATGGAAAAAGCTTAACCATGTTACCACGTCTTTTAATCGGTTGTGTTCTTTTCTCTTCCTGCTAAAGTCGCCTTCCGACGTAACATACAACTAGTAGTTTAGTTGACTATTGTAAGAAAATGATGAATGGGTATTAACATTGAATTGTCGTGTTTGTTATGCGTATACTGGAAGGACAGGACTCAAGTATGCCAATAAAAATAGGTAGTAGGCCTACCGGGTCACAACGCGGCAACATGGCTGGAGTCTTCCGACCCCCCCCCCCGCAGCATCCACCAATATTTAAAAAATTCTACCGAATAACTGATCAATCACTGTTCCATAATATTAATGAATTTGTATTAATATTTTTATACTGAATACAATGGGTTTTTGAAATTGCTGAATTAATGAGTAGTTACGGAGTTAACAGGGGTTCAGAATTTTACTAATAACTCAAAATTTAAAGAGGCTAAAAATCTGAAATTTTGTATGTACAATAACAACATACAGTTGTATATTCCGGAGAAATTTCAAATAAATCGGTGAAGCGGATTTTGAGTTATAAGCCTCTAAATGCATCCAATGTGTTGCAGCAACAAAAAAAAACTGCCTCTTTTTTCTTCTCATCCTGATATCAGAATATTGATAAACGCTAAAAATATGAAACTGACATATAACAACGCAGATTAAAATTAGCTAAATTTTGGTGTATAGTACATTAAAATTGAACACGCAGTTTTGAAGAAACAAGGATCCAAACTCGGGTATCTAGATTAAAGAAATCGACAATAGTCTAAATAGTTCAATTGTAATTAACCAGTAGTTATAATTGTAATCATTTACTGTAACTGATTAATAAATACTTGTTATAAGTTTAAAAGGAAGTTTCATCATTTAAAAAATCAGATTCTTTAAAGAACCAGGAATATGGAATAACAGTTACAATATTGTTAAAAATTATTAAACAAATGCTATCTCTTAATTTCATGAGTAATAATGAACAATAATATCAAAAATAAATGTTACCTTTTAATTGGTGCAAATGGAAAATGTTGGTTGGGAGACATCCGTGGACTTTCTAGTGGACTACCTGAATAACAAAAACAAACAATACATTTTACTGCAACTTTTTTAAAGACTTTTATCTATTTATAAAATAATATTAGAAACTGTGAATAACTATTAAAAGTTTTTCAACGTACACGATTCAAGTTCAAAACAATAAAAATAAACTCAACACATTAGAACAGTTTATTATTGAACATTATGTTTAAGAACGATTTTCTCTTTTTATGTAAAAATTGTAAAATTATTCTCATTGTAATGAAGGACCACAGTTATTGGGCGTATGCCAACTACAGCTTGTTGTAAGTGAATAAATTAATTAGTTATTTAAATATATAAATAAGTTATATGTTATACAAAATAACTTCTGTACAATAGATTTTTGCCCATAACAGACAGGTGGAGAGTCAAATTACTTACACTCAATTTGTTCGTTGCAGGGCTAAAATAAATAGTTCTGTTTCTTATCACATGGTCAGCCAATTAAATGACTGAATTGCTTAAGAACAGAAGAGGTAGAGGTGTAAAAGACACTAATCAGAGTTATCATCTCTGAAAGTAATGAATTTCATTATACAGCCAGACCCTGTGGTGAATGAAATGAAGGTGTCATTTGCAGAGTGGAAAATATGTGCATTTCAGAGGGCCCGGCATGCTGATAAGCATACTTTTCCATTCAGTGAGGAAGGCAGAGGTAAACCACCTCACTCCTCGTTTTACTTAGTAAAACCTCTACAGGTTCAAACCAGCCCTTCAGCTGATGACCTAAACAACAACACAATAGATTTGTGAAGAAAACTTCTACATAATATTGAACAATAAAAACAAACATCTTAAAGGACGATACAAGTAACAATAAAAATCAAACAAAAAAAGAATTATTGGATACACATAAATATGTAAAGTAATACATAAAATTACCATGGACAATCAGTATTTATAAAGAGCAAGTTATCACTGGCTTATGCACTTAAAAATTACCTAGAAAAATACCTTTTTACAGAATTTAGATGTTCGCAACCACTACACAAGAAACAGAATCGATTATTACGTTGCTAATCACAACACTAAATTGTTTGAACAAAAACCAACTTATGCAGGTAGAAAATACATCAATAAATTGCCACAAGGTTTAAAAAGTTGACAATTTAAGTCATTTTAAAAAAAGCTAAAACAATATTTGATTGATGAAACATTTTACAGTGTGCACGAATTCCTTTCTAAATAGTTTTTGGTTGAAAAGTATTCAACCTTCTAATTAAACAAACATTGTGGACTATTTGATTCAAAGGGGTTGAAGCAATTACTGATTCTTAACGTTCAACAATAATACAAACTTAAAAAGTATACAAAAATAATCATAATAATAATAATAATAATAACCCTGGTAGGAGTAGGAAGTTTTAAATTTTGACGTAAAAAAATTTTAATGAATTTTAATTTACTGAAGATGTGTACAAGATACACGAAAGCGCTATAAATATTGGTAAGTGTTTTATGTTACCGTATTCTGGTGGTTAAAAATATATATTTTAATTTCAAAAATAATAATATATAACACAAAGTAACTGAAAATTAAATGTAGGTCAGAACAAACAATTGCTGCTTGTTTCACTAGTGAAAGGCACAAGTTGTAATAAAAAAGAATGAAACAGCACAAGATTCCCTAGTCGAGTGGGAACATGTGCACTGTGGCTTGCACTATGAAATACCGCAAAAAAAGGCATGCATCATTGAAAGTTGAACGTGTGTCGCTGCATGCAATACACGAAAGAGGAAAGTTGAACACAAAATTCAATCGTCCAGAACAGCCTATAGACTTACTTTTTTTTAAAATGATCTTCAATTCCAAATAAACAAATAAGTAATCAAAAATAAAAGAAAAAATATTTATCTTGTACCAGAATGGGTGATGATGGCTACATAAGCCTTAGTTTATGTGTGGGTAATAACAAAAGGCGAAATAAAAAGGAAGAAATACCTTGCCAGGAATCGAACCCAGGCATAGAAGTCAGTTGTGTTGACAACTACATCAACTTAAGGAACACAACGAAATGGTATCTAACAAAATGCATTCAATCACTGGTAAACTCTATTACAGCAGACAGGCGTTGATACCAGAACACCATCTTCCATGCGTGACATAGATGCGCAAAGTGGACTGAAATGAGCAGCAGGACAAAGATTACTATGGTATTGTAATAAAGAGGCATTTATTTTAATGAAAAACTCAAGTAACCAAACATGTATACGGGTAAAAGCAATAATTGCTTTAATAATTATTATTACATCAATCAGAATAAAAATATAAGCTGTTTTTTTTTAATATAAAGTGGCATTGAGGTAAATGACACACTTTAATAGGTCATAAAAAACCGAATAAAAAGTAGGAGAAATCGTTAAAACCTATAATAAAGTGAAATGTTTTATTCATGTTTTTAAAATATTCAACTGAAGAGAAATAGAGAAAAGGTAAATAAATGTGTAGGTCCTTGGTTCACTGCCCGACCTACTAAATTAGAAACAGGGCACAGATTACAATAATATTATGAATATAAATTATATGAATATCAAATATTTAACAAAGCACTCAATTTTTTTTTAATTAGATTATAGAGATTGTTAAGTGTTGGTATTTAGTTTTAAAGTTTATTAAGTGTTTATACATGATTGTTTTGTCCATTCATATTCTACATTTGTGTAATAATACATTTACACAGTTTTGATGTTCTTTATAATGTAACTATTAGAACTGCTGGACCAAGTTCCCAACTCCCTAAAAAATAGATGGGGACATTTTTTCAATAATTTTACAAAAAAAAATATTTCATGAACTAGCATGCATATTTTAATGATTATTTTTAATGTTATTTATTTATAATAAACTAAAGATTTATTTTATAGTTTATTTTTTATTGATTATTATTTTTTTAAATAATGCAGGGAAGTGTATCATGTTTTTACAGACATTATGAGAATCTTCAGAACTTTTTAGATAAATGTGAATTTTTACTTTCTCTTGCCTATATGAATACATGTAAAGGAAGGAAAGTATTGTTTTCATGTCGATTTTTCGAAATCGAGTTTTCACCGGATCTGCACATTTTCAGACCCCCTGAACCCAAAAAATTATGTTTTTATCGATTGTTCTGTGTGTGTGTGAACAGAAAATCTCAAGAACGGAACATCGTACGAACTTGAAACTTAAGTTACAAACCACTACCGGACCCGACATGAACATTTTCATCAAAATCAGTCACCTGGAAGTATTAGTTTATTTGTGTAATTATTCACTTTTTGCGATTTTCTCAAAAACTTGTCCTATGATTTTTTTAAAAATCCACTCATTTCCTAAATTGTTCATGCTCTACAAGATAGGGTAGGCGCCATGTTTGCTGAAATTCTTGGTGAGGCTGTTTTCACGTAAAAAAAAAGTTTTTTTAAGATTACAACTCTAATATGCATTTAGCGCAAAAATTTATACGATACAAAATGTAGAGAATTTAAAATCCTACAACTTTTATTTTAAACATTTTTTTGTATACTGTTTAGTTAAGCAGTAATTAGCAATTTTCTGTTTTTTTCTCATGAAAACGTGTAAAAAATCGATTTTTTTTAATTTAAATTTCAAAAGTGTATATAATCAAATTTATAGGAAATTAAAAGATCTACAACTTTTATTTAGAGCATTTTTCTCTACAGAACCTAGTTTAGCGTAAAAGAGTGATTTTCCATATTTTTAAGCCAAACTAAAGTTGATTTTAATTTTGCGTCTTTTACTCATGATTAAAATAAGGTTATGTTTTTTGAGGTTAGTTTTTTGTTTATTTCTAATGTTTTATTACTAATGTTAGGCTATATTGGTCATTATTTGCATTGCCAAGAGAAAGTTGGGTGAGTGTTTCACACCAGATTTTTTTCAAGAGTTTAACAAAAAAAAAAATTTCATGAATTAGCATGCACATTTTAATGATTATTTTTTATGTTATTTAATTATAATAAACTAGAGATTTCCTGGGGTACTTGTATTATGTTGAATATTTGATGACCTACTTATAAATCATTGTGAAAATGTTTTTTATTGATTTTTTTAAAAAATAATGCAGGGTTTAGCGTGTCATTTTTTTAAAGACATTATGAGAATCTTCAGAATTTTTATGATAATTGTGAATTGTTTTTCATTACATCTTAGAAGAGGCATAGCTGGTAGCAGTTCAAAAATTTTTTTTGTTTAAAACTGCCCGTTTGTTTTATCACACAATAATCACAGGTTTATACACCAAAGGGTTAATACCCAATACACTTACCAGACATTGGAGAATGACATCTTGGTAACGTAGGTGATGTGTTTGATATGAAACTTTTCCTTTGTAAAGCTCGACTGCTTCTTCTTCCAATGCTCAGTTCCTTCTACAAAATTAAAAAACCAAAAATCTCAAAAACGGAATATCGTATAACTTTTAAACTTGAAACTTAAGTTAGGTATGATAAGAGGACCTGAAATGAATATTTTCATCAAACTTTGTCAACCAGAAAAGTAGTTTATTCGTGCAATTTTTCAACTTTTTTGCGATTTTCTCAAAAACAGCTCCTGTCATTTTTTTTAAAAATTGCATCATTCACTATATTTTTTTGTGCAATCAATTTTTTTGTCTCCTGAAATACATAGGGGACTGTGCTCTGGTAGTAAAAAATGTTTTTTAAGATTACAGCCTTTGCCTTTGCATATAAGAGCAAAAGTATATAATAAACTAGCAACCCCCGCTTGCTTCGCTTCACAGCAGCTAATGTAGGACTCATTAAATTAATTTCAAACCTCTCTATATACAATATTTGTGGTTTAGTTACTCTGTGGCAGCCAAATAAATTGTTTTTCTGGACTTCCAGCTCTAAAAAGTCCGACATATAGTTGTCCATGAGTGAAGGAAGCACACTTGTCTCAAATCGAGGACCACCGTTTTAAATGTTTGTCCCTGCGATTTAACAGAACTGAATAGAATCATAGAAGAATACTGATGGAAAAGAAAGAGACAGTTGATACGTAGCTGAGATAAGAGACAGTAATATGTGGGTGCAGTAGGCAGAGTAACTGGAAATATATGATTCATTCACTTCCTGTCGAATGAAAACAAATATAAGAATACAGTACAAAAATAAATTTTTTGAATATTTTTGAATTTTTAATGTTTTTGGAATCGAATGTTATTCTTCACGTTTTTCAATGAAATATAAAAGTTGAATCGTGCTTCTAACCCAAAAAATACACCATTCAGAAGATTTAGAAAAAATAAAAGTGCTATGCACCCGATAAACTAAAACATGCGACATCGTCACAGTTTAAGTTGCTTAACTCACTTAATTAAAGTTACTTAAAGTTGCGAAATAGCCTATATTGATCAGGAAACTCTAAGCTATGCAACAATGAAAAATTTCTTAAATCAGTTCAGTAGTTTCTGAGATTACCTCATACGAACTAACAAACAAACAGACGCTTCTTCTTAATTATATTAGTATAGATGAAGTTACAGAAAATTAGAAAAACTACAACTTTCATTTTAAGCATTTTTTCTATACAGAACTTAGTTCAGCATCAATTGATTTTCTAAATTCTTAAATTGAACAGAGGTTGATTTTCATTTAGCATCATATACTCAAGATTAATATAGATTTCATTTTTCATTATTTACACTGGCAAGAGGCATGTGAGTATTTCACACCAGATTGTTTTTTGTTTCCGATTATTACAGTCTTATTTTCAAATGTTAAAATAAAATAATCTAGAAAAAAACATGAGTTAACAGCAATAATTGTTAAGAACTGAACCCTTGTGAATAACAAGAGATTACAGTACTAAATTTACTTCCTAACAGTAATCTATTGAAAGATTTTATTTGTACGGTTCATCTGCATTATATTATTTTATTTACTTACTTGACCTTTAACCCTTTTTAGGAACTGGTCATAAATACAAGAAGAAAATAATCTGTTTACGTTTACTTATAAAGAAATAACATGAAAGTCTATAATTATGATCCTATTTACAACCAGATAGCATTTTAATTACAACACGATTGGTGGTTATGTATGAAAAAATTATTCTCTAATTTTAATAAGTCTCGCTAAAGAGACAAGGAAGTAATAAATTCTAATAATTGACGGCAATTCAAATGGTTTTTATACAATCATTTTCTTAATTTATAAATAAATTTTATGAGCATCCTGCAACCTACGTTCAATCATATTGTAAAAATATTTAATTTTTCGCTGACCAGTAGTGATGTAGTCAGCTGTAACAGGTCAGTGAAAAATTAAATATTTTTACGATAATTTTAATTTGAATTAATTAAGAGCTTAGTGGATGAATGTGCTACGTAACAAAAATCATATGTATAATATTCAGATCAACTAATGTCCCCTAGCCGTGGGAGTGAGACAATGCATAACGCTCTCACTCGCACAACCCATATGCGCCGTTCTAATAACATTGTTTTATAATTTTACTCATTGTTGTGAGCAAGCGTTTATGCATGCAGTAAACTAACAACCAAGATAACGAAAGTAGTATGTTTTCAGATTTGGATTAAATGGTAAAGACCTTTACGCGCATGCGTAGTTATGCCACATATCTCCCTCTCACTTGCTCAGCTATGGCACATTAGCTCGTCTGGTACCTGTACTGTACAGTAAACTTTTAAATATTCACAAGTAGATTATCCACTTTGCAAATAGCAAATATATTGCTATTTGCGGAAGACATGTGGATCATACAGGAGAGTGAAGATGAGCTTCAAAGAGCAGTTTATGTTTTAAATGATTTATGTAAAAAGTATAATTTACGAGTTTCGGTTGCTAAACCAAAGGTTATGGCATTCAGAGGGAAGTATCCCACTCGTTCGAAGATTGTTTTAGACAATATAGTATTAGATCAAGTGTCTCACTATAACTATCTGGGCTGCAATGTGAGCTTTGATAGGGACTTGGATGTTGAAAATAAAATAAATAAATTTCAAGCTATTTGTGGTACCATTAACAGGACACTGGGAAACAGAGCTAAAACAGAGACAGTAGTGAAGTTCTACAAGGTAGTGGCAGCCCCAGTCCTTTTTTATGGAAGTGAGTCATGGGTTACCACAAAACGCCAAGAAAGTAGGATCCAAGCAGCTGAAATGAGGTTTTTAAGAAGGGTGAAGGGCTGCTCGAGGCTGGATCTAATACATAACGAGGAAATTAGATCCGAGTTGGGTGTATTTAGCTTGAATGAACAAAAGGAGTACCGTAATCAATGGAGGCAACATTTGGAATGGATGCCAGAGGAGAGAATACCCTTGAAAGCGACGGAATATGTTCCACTTGGAAGAAGGGAGGTGGGAAGACCTCGAAGAAGATGGGAGTAGTTGAGATGTACGGGCTGAAGTGTCGCGTGTTTGTGTAGATGTGTAGGATGGTTTGTGAGTTCGGAACACGCTTATGCCTAATCCTTGATTGTAAGAAGAAGATTATCCACGACCAAAAGTTTCAGAAATTTATAATTTACACATTGTTGTTTAGGTCATCAGTTAAAAGGCTGGTTTGAACCTCTAGAGGCTTTACTAAGTAAAAGGAGGAGTGAGGTGGTTTATAATTGCCTTCTTCACTAAGGAGAAACATATGCTTATCAGCATGTCAGGCCCTCTGAAAAGCATCTACTTTCCAACCTAAAAATAACACCTTCACTTCGATCACCACAGGGTCTGGCTGTATAATGAATTCATTACTCTCACGGCCATGAAACCAATTCATAGTTAAAATTTCCATAAACAAAATCAAAATAAAATTAGTCTCACAATTTAAATAACTGGGAGAGAACATCACACACGATTTAAATAAAACCACCACTTTAAATATTCATGATCACAACAAAAGTGAAATGCCAATGGCATGGGTTGTTGGTCGTGAAGATGGGTGGTCACCTAGGAGGGTTAAATATATATATTGGGCCTTACAAAAAAATAAAATTGGTTGTGAACAGGAGCAAGTTGTTAAGGGAAGTTTGGCTGTAATGAAATTAACTGAAGGCCGCTTAGAAAAAGTGGAGAACAGACTATGTGGTAAATCAAACTTACCAAGAGTAGCTGGTAATTATGATTAGCACTATCTAATCTATAATTATTTAAAATTGTTTTCACAAAAATTTAATAAGCCACCCAGATTTACTGTTTCATTCGCTCTGTACTTTAACCTTTTTAATAAACAGCACGGTATATGGATACAAACAAAAAATTCACATTAATGTGAAACTAAACGGATTCATTCTCTACAATTTTAACCTTTTCCAGGCTTTTGACAGATGAGTCTGCTTAAATCACTTTTATCATTTAGATCAGCACCTGGCAGATACATTTACACACAAGTCTCATATTTCACAAGCATTCCTCATACATATATATCCCTTATCAAAGAAGAAAACTTTGGATGGAACAGTTGCCTTCACCTACACAATTATTAGTTGATATTATTTTAATCAAAAGAATCATGTATATTTTACATTTCAAAATTTTAAATGACATTACTGCAAAACATGTTTAATCCCATAATTGTCTGAATACACTTGAATTATAGATCTAGACACTGAAGTCACGAGATTGCCTTTTGCGTATGGATGAGCTGTGAGGAAGAAAGTGAAAATTTGGCAGTGCTGCCAACCTCAACAGTCAGACACTACCCATACATTTCAGTACCGTGCAGTTTCTACATACATTTAGTAAGCTGTGGTTTATTCCGAGAAAATGTTTTCTTTATAAACCTTATTAGAAATAAATATGACCTTTATTATTGCCTATAGATTAATTCCATGACTAGAAATGTTTGATTTACTGTAATTACCAACTACCTTATTCCATTGAAACAAAATTTTCTACGAATGAATCGCCTTCTTTACTAATCGCTGTCACCAGCGTCTTCACTATCAGTCTCACTATTTAGTATCTGCCGAACCGTTTCCTTTTTTTACCAGGTGGCAACACTTTAATTTCCAAACTGTGGAAAGAGAAACATCACAGTAAGAAGCCACTCACTCATGGCTTTTGTCAAGAAAGGCATTTTTGTTTAGCTTCAACTTCACAGCGTTACTGCATATTAGATTTCGTACAGCACTGTGTTATAGTTTGACCACGTTTTTAAGAAACCGACATTTGTGTTTACGGTAATAAATACTTATCGTATAGTTAACCTACAAAAGGTTCCGCGATATACTGTATATGCTCTGGGTATAGTATAAGTTGTTATGTTTGTCGTACTGAAATTAAAGCAGTCGCACATGCGCACTGATGTTATCCCCCCTTTACGCCTCGTTGCAAACAAAGGCAAACTCGTGACTCAAGTGACTATACTAGGTTCAGACCAGTTATTTTTTTCTCAGTTATAACTCTGCACAATTTGTAATAGACATAGTAATAGATATAGTCATAGTAATAGACATAGTTATAACTCTGCACAATTTGTAATAAACATGATAAATAGAGAAAAATATTCACTCACCATTGTGTTAGACAAAGAAGGAGCTGACTGGCCCAACGTCGAATTTCGCATGAACACCAAATTTGACATCTCTGCACAAAGAGAATTAAATTACAGAAAACAACAATGGAAAAGATCATTTAAATTATGAATTAATCACAATAAATTTCATTTTAAAATTATAAACAACCAATTACCAACCCGTATTAACAAATTGTAATGTTTACATTCACCAGCAACCAAATTAAGACAGAAAAAACCAAAAGATAAATATTAAAATTAATATTTTTTAACAGTATGAATCAAAATTGTATTTCCAATGATATTTCTGGAGGTTTCAGTCATACAAGTTTTTTATTACTTTCTCTTGCCTATATGAATATATAGGCAAGAGAAACAAAGAATTAATAACTACATTACCATGGTCTATAAAAGTTTTGGTAATCTGTACGTGATCAGAAGAAAAGGTAAAAAGATACTCAATGTAACGTTTTATAGTATTCAAGAGTTTATTTCTAAATAATTATTTTGTTTTTAAAATAAATAAATTTTAAAGCAGATTCAATTATAAATTGAGTATCACTGGGTAAAAATTATCATACGACAAACTTATTTAAGTAAGTACATAGGTAAGTAATTAAGCAGTAATAATAAAAACAGGCAACAATATGAAATGGACTGGAAAGTAATCAATTTAAAATAGTGTTAACAGCTAGACTCATCAGTTTTATCTTGACATTTTCTATACTCCCTTTTTGAATGTTATTTGCGCATAATTGAACACAAAAAAATAGAAAATTTAAAAACTTTTATGGATGAACACAAAAAAACATTACAATAACATTTCAAAACAAAATTATTTAGTAATAAGAATTATAAAAATTTAAGGCTGTTACGTAAATGCTTTTAGGCTACAATGTTTGTATGAAATTTGAAACAAGTTAAACCATTTTACTACAACAACAAAAAAAACAATAAAAATAAATTTTCCCAAACTACATTTTTAAGTAATAAAATGTAAATGTGTTTACGATGGTATTTTTATGTAGTACAAACATGAAAAAAATATATACATATATTTTGTTACAAACTACAGTGCATTAGGTACAATAGCAGAAATCTAGAATATAAAAAGAATCAACTTCTCAATTTTTACTTTCTCTAACCCTACATGAATATAATGGGAAGGAAACTTTTGTTCAACCCCAAAAAAATTGTCTAAATTTTACCAATCCAAAAAACACGTTTTTAGCGATTGGTCTGTGTGTGAACAAATATCTCAAGAACAGAAAAGCACACAAAGGAAATCTGGAACTTAAATTGGTACCACAAGGGAATTCAACACTAAGATTTTCATTGAAATTGGTCAACTGGAAGTAGTAGTCTATTAGTATAATTTTTTACTTTTTGTGATTTTCTCAAAAATAGCTAAGGTTTTTATTTAAAAAAATCACCTAATTATTTTTTTTTAAACGTCCGACTGTTCTGCAATTACTGCTAATGCAGACGGTGAAGGATGAAATGATTTTTTGTAACGAATGAAAATATGCCATGCCTGAATGGGATTCGAACCCAAGACCTAATTATCTACTACATTTTTTATGCTCTACAAGAAATGGTAACTGATGTATCTGCTGAAATTCTTGTGGGACAGTGCTCTCATAAAAAAAACGTTCTTTTTAAGATTACAGCCTTAATATACATTTTCGGGCGAAAGACTGCAGCCTTAGTATGCATTTTACAACAAAAGTGTATAATAAAAGTTGTAGGAAATTAAAAACCCTAAAACTTTTATGGCAAGAATTTTTTCTAACATAGCCTAGTTTAGCATTGATCAGTGATTTCCTGTATTTTTATGTCTTACAGAGGTTGATTTTCATTTTATGTCATTCATATGGATCAGAATGTATCACCTCTCATCAGAAGAATTTTAGAAAGAAAATAGAAATAAAAGAAAGAAAAGTCCTAAGGAAAATATTTAGTCAGAAGAGAAATAAAAATGGAGAGTATGGTTAACCCTGTTCACACTGATAATCTAATTTTAGATGATGCCGAATGGACTGTGGTTGGGGCGATAAAACGTGCTTCTGCACGGTCAGTATAAGTCGGAAACCGGTAAATATTGTTCTTTTCTAGTAGGGAATTCTTTAATGCATCTAATACTATTTACAGAAATAGAATATCATAACAGGGAAAATTTTTATTCCCTCTATAGTGTGTGGGTAGCATTGATGGTTCGGGAATTGTTTGTTTTGAATGGAAATCCGTGTAGCTCGTGTAAGTCAACATACATGCATGTTCTTTAGTTTGTGTTGAAGCTATGACGATTTTGTTACGGCATTTGCCCTTGAAAAGGGAAGACAAGTTCATTTTACTTTTCAGGAGGAGGTTTACCGTCACAGAGGCAAAAAATTTGTCACTTTGCCAGGTTACAAAGGACGTGTAACGGCTTCCTTCTAACCGCACCTACAGAATTTTTCAAAACACATGGTTGTAGGGAAAAGAGTTTTCTAAACTGCTTTGCTTACAGCTGTAACCTAAATATAATAGTGGCTCTGTGACATTACTGTAAAGAATGTAAAATACCATCCCTTCATGCTTCCCTGTGATGTGAAAATGGACTCATGTTGAGCATTTTCTAACTTTGTCAAATATTTACGGAAATTTAAATAAAAAATAACATTTTTTCCAGTAAACTCTTGTCTACAAAACCTGTTTTATAATTTATTTGCTAAACTGAAATTTAAGCCTGTTATAGTAAAAAATATAAAGTAAACACAAAAATTTTCTCGGTTGAAAATTTAGCTCGCCTAAACCCAAAGAATTATCAAGCGATTTTGTTGTAATTATATTCAAAAGGTGCGTACGTATTATATGAATCAACTTTAATACTTTCAGAATTTTTCATCAGTAGTGACGTTAGATAAAACAGTTGTTTCGAGAGCGCGTTTTGAATTTTGCAATTCTTCTGTTTACCGAGTAACAGTCTGTTTCCAAAGGGTTAAGAAATAATAACAAAATTTATATAGGAATGGAAAAATAGAAAAGATAACAGATTCTAGGTAAAAGAAAAAAACAGTGTTATGCACACATCTATAGAATATACCATAAAATATTTACAAAACAACTATTTGATAAATGTGAAAATCAAAAACACAGAATAGATAGTTCATAGAAACTGAAAGGTATTTAGGAGATGAAGATTGGATAGAGGACAGAAACAAATTTTAGAGGAAAATTAAAGAATTCGAGAGGTTCCAAGAGAAAGTGAAAATGACAAAAAATGGTTAGAAAAAAAAGAAAGAGCGCAGTTAAACTTTTTCTTTGTTTAACGTCAGACTGTTAAAAAAATTAAAAAGCCTAGGAAAAGACAAAAAAAATAGCAATAAAAAAGAGAAAACATCATGCATGAGTAAATAAAAATCCTTAAACATGGTTCTAAATAGGCTAAAAGGATAAAAAAGCAGAAAGTACATCATTTTACACGACAATAAAAATCTACAGTAAAATCTTTATGTAAAACAACTTTTAAGGTACAGACTCATGTTAGCTTCTTGTTGTTTAGGTCATCAGCCGAAAGGCTGGTTTGAAAAAAATGTCCTTATTTTTTTCTACTGATGAAAAATTTAAGGCCGTAGAAAGGATGAAGAAGTGAATGGTTGCATACTGTTGCACAGATCTTGGGATTGGTGATTCATCCACATCAAATTGGACAAAAATAAAGAAAAACTAGAGCAGCAGAGATTCTAACACATAAAACAGAAAACAAATGAACCGGTCTGAATTAAGTGATGGGGCTTATTTAACATAACATGATTAATAACATGGTTGCTGAATTGAGGCAGTTATTGTGATAACAGATTACTAAAACCACCCTGTTATTTTAATAACACCCTGTTGTAGTTTAGGTCATCAGCTGAAAAGCTGGTTTGAACCTATAGAGGTTTTACTAAGTAAAACGAGGAGTGAGGTGGTTTACCTTGCCTTCCTCACTGAATGGAAAATATGCTCATCAGCATACCGGGCCCTCTGAAAAGCACATATTTTCCACTCTGCAAATGACACCTTCACTTCATTCACCACAGGGTCTGGCTGTATAATGAAACTCATTACTTTCAGAGGAGATAACTCTGATTAGTGTCTTTTACACCTCTACCTCTTCTGTTTTTTAATGATTCAGTCAATTATTTGGCTGACCATGTGATAAGATACAGAACTATTATTTTAGCCCTGCAACGAACACATTGAGAGTAAATAATTTGACACTCCACCTGTCTTTATAACACAGTTACTTTATATATAACACAGTTACTTTATAACACCCTCATTTAAAGTTGTTTTATAAACTATTGTAGGAATGATGCTTGTCTGAATGTTATAACAGTAAGGACTGTAATAACAGCATGACTAAGGCTAAAACTAAACGAAGTTATCAATAACCCAATTCGTCTAATAACACCACTTTTAAGTTTGACTATGTTTATAATACTGTTATTATTAATACAAACACAAGGGTGGCAAATCTCACTGAATCTCTCACAGACACAAAGTTAAGACAAACAGCACTATTTCCTGTAACCAAACACAACCACAGCAAACCAAACACAATTTTTTGTAAACATAACGGTGGCCAGTCACCTGTCTGAATCTTTCACGGACACACGCAAGGCACTAGAACCCAGATATGGTGGTATTTACTGAACACGGTTTAAAATGTATTGAGATGTCACTAATAAACTTTTCAGGGTTTTCTATTATTGCTTCATATTGTAGGAAAATGCACAAAAGTGGGGGGTTTTGTATATTAGCTAATTCAAGTAGGAAACTTGACACTTGTAATTTACCTTATCTAGAACGGTTTTCTCAGGAAATGGTTATTGAAGTGGCTGGGGTAGAAGTTAGGTTAGAAAAGAGGGGAAAGATGGTTGTGGTGGGTGTCTATAGATCCCCTAATGGTGATTGGGGTCAGTTTTGTTCATCGTTCAGTGAACTACTGGAAGTTTTAACAGAACGATACGTAAAAGTGGTAGTTTTGGGTGATTTTAATGTAAATCTTGCTGTTGAAAATAAAATGGCTGAAGAGTTTAGGGATATTGTGAAGATGAACAATCTTGATATAAAAGTTAAAGGTTATACAAGAAATACTACTCACTCACAAACCATAATAGATAATATTTTAACAAATATGGAGAGTTGTCAGGTTAGGTTAAGGGGTTCAGAGCTCTCTGATCACGGCTACCAAGTATTAGAGATTCAAGATTTAGGTAGTCATGTCCCAAATCAAAAAAATATTAAAGAATTTAGGCAGGAAGACCAAGGGAATATTAATTGTTTGTTACATAGTTTATCCAAAGAGGATTGGAAGACGGTTTTCAATTCATCTGATATTAATCAAAAATATCATAATTTTATTGAGACATTAAAATTTCATTATAATAATAGTTGTCCAATTTAAAAGAAAGATGTAAAAAATATTGTCAGTGAAACAGATGAGTGGGTCACAGGGGAAATTTTGCAAATGAGGTCTGAAGTTAGAGATGCATACTCAGATTTTCTTTCACATAGGACTACCTTTAATGAACAAAGGTACAAAACTATTAAAAAACATTATGCCAGAGAAGTCCAGAGAGCTAAATGTAAAAAAACTGCCGAAGTTCTTCATAATTCACCAAATCTAAACTCAGCAATATGGGAAATAATTAATAAGAATCGAGGTGTAGTTAGCAACAAAAGTTTTACTGACATACCTAATATTGTTAACAAAAACAATGAACTTATAGAGAATGGTATAGAAATTTGTAATTATTTTAACAAATATTACCAGGAAGTAGCTTTAAAACTTAAACAACAGATTGGGGAAACAGTGGGATGTTATGATCCAAAAGGTAACAAGGTAGTTAATCAATTCTTATTTAGCCTAGTTTCAAGGGAGGAATTAGAATCAGTTATTGATAGTTTGAAAAGTAAGAAAACATGTGGGTTAGATGGGATTTCTAGTATAATTGTTAAAGAATGTAAACATCTTTTAATTACTCCTCTCCTTCATTTGATTAACTTCTCACTTGAAGCAGGTGTATTTCCAAACAAACTGAAGGAGGCTAAAATATTGCCTATATTTAAGAATGGAGATAGCCAGTTAGTTGAAAATTATAGACCCATAAGTATTTTAAACACAATCAGTAAAATTTTTGAAAAGGTAGTATTTATTAGGTTAATCAGTTTCTTGACTGAAAACCTAATCATCTCAGAGGATCAGCATGGTTTCCAAAAAGGTAGATCAACTAAAACTGCAATTGTTTCACTTGTGGAGCAAGTAGTTGATATATTGGACGCCGGGGAGAAAGCATTGGCAGTGTTTCTGGATCTGAGTAAAGCTTTCGATTGTGTTGATCATGAAATTTTATTGAAAACACTAGAGTCATTAGGCGTTAGGGATGTAGAGTTGAAATGGTTTCAATCTTACCTTATTAATAGATTACAGTGTGTGGAGTTAACTAGGGTTGTTAGAGGGAAACTTACAAAAGTTGTATCTGGAAAACTTGAAGTCAAAGCAGGCGTTCCACAGGGGTCAGTTTTAGGTCCAATTCTGTTTCTATTGTACATTAATAGGTTACCAGAAGTCATACCTAATGGCAGAGCTTTGTTGTTTGCTGATGATACTTCAGTAATCAGTAACAGTTCACTGGTAGATGCTCTTGAAGTAAATACACATGTTAACATAGAGTCCGTAGTGCAGTTCTTGAATCAAATGTTATTAACAGTTAATGGGAAAAAGTGTCAGTACTTGCAGTTCAAAAATAAACATAACGTTAAAGAAAGTAGAGAAGTGGATGTATTTATTCATAATAATAGTTTAGAGCATGTAGAAACAGTGAAGTTCCTGGGCGTATCTCTAGATAGATCTTTGTCTTGGGACTTCTGTACCAATCAAGTTTGTAGTAAAATATCATCTGGGGTATTTGCACTAAAACAAGTTGCCAGATTAAATGATAAAAAATTACTAATGGCAGCTTATCATGGCCTCATTCTGTCTCATATCCGTTATGGTATTTTAGTATGGGATAATTCTAGCATGGGTAATATGAATAGGGTTTTTAAAATTCAAAAGAAAGCTATTAGGTGTATGGTGGGAGCTAACCAGCTAACCTCATGCAGGCCACTATTTAAGGAGCTTAAATTGCTTACAGTTCCCTGTCTCTACATTTTTGAGGTGATTATGTATGTTAGGCAAAATAATTTTATGCAGAATTTCAATGTTCACAATCATAACACGAGAAACAGGAATGATTATTATGTGGCTAATCACTCCACAAAATTGTTTGAACAAAAACCTACTTATGCAGGGAGAAAATTCTTAAATAAATTACCCCAATCTTTAAAGTGTTGTGAGGATTTGAATTCCTTTAAAAAAAATTTAAAAAATTACTTGATCGGTGAAACTTTTTATAGCATACAAGAATTTCTTTCTTGATAGTAGTGATACATAGTGTGTTTCTTATACGTATTTCAGGTGTTATATCTGACGACATGTCCTATACTCCTCCTGGAGTCTCCAGGGCGCAAAAAAAAAAAACTAGTTACTATACATTGTACACTGAGCCGAGAAGTCAGCAGCCATGCTACCATAAAGGCGTTGGCAGGATTAAACCAAGTAAATACTCAAAACAAACCATCCAGTGAGTCATGGTTTTGCCGCTAGACGGTTTGTTTTGACTACCATTTTCTGTACCAATAAACCTTTTTACAAAAATTCTACTTAACGGTGAATAATTTAGTTCACTTCTTTTCCACATGTGGCATGCTATTACCTATTACTTCATTGCATTGTAGGCTGGACGATAACAGTGTTATTTTAGTAACAGGTTATAGAATCCTGTTATCGCATAGGCTGTTATTTTCAGTAAAACTTTATCAAAAAATAGCTGTATTTTCCATCACTACTATCGGTTTCATAATCATAGACATCCAAGTTTGAACCCTTGCATCTCCAAAACTATAAGTCGGATTTCAACATACTTTACATCAAAATTTAGCTCATTTTATTCTGTGTTGATCTATAACAGTCCTATATTTTTAATGTTGTTTAAAAATTCCCATATCAAGGTTGGAAGACAAAAAGTACTGGTTTTTTAATACGAAAAGTTTGAAATTTTAACATAACATAGACATTTATATTCTTACAGCGAGTACAAAATTTCAAATTCATACATTATTGAAATTTTGATTTATTAACGATATCCAGAACCCTTGCTATCTCAGTAACCGCTCAAGCGTTCGGCTCGGGCAAACTATCGTTTTATTCAGCGTAAATAAATTGTAGATATGTTAATAACATGAAATATTGATTGGCCAATGTTGTAGTAGAATTTTTAGAATTTTGAAAAATAGATGGGTAATGCGGGGGGTGGGCACTACTAACCATGTTGCCTGAATCTGACTGTCTACCTGAATTGACAATGCAGTCTGTCAATTCAGGTAGACAGTCCAACAGGATGTCACGTACACAAACTAGCAACATGGATAGTAACACCCACCCCACGCATTACCCAACTATTTTTCAAAACTCTAAAAATTCTACCGCAACATTGGCCAATCGATATTTCATGTTATTAACAATCTGTGTATGTTATTAACAATATCTGTAAAATTTTTTTATGCTGAATAAAACAATAGTTTAGTCGATTTTTTTTTTTTTTTTTTTTTTTTTTTTTTTTTTTGGTTTAACGTCCGACTGTTTTGCAATTACTGCTAATGCAGACGGTGAAGGGTGAAATGATATTTTGTAACGTATGAAAAAATGCCATGCCTGAATGGGATTCGAACCCAAGACCGCATGATGAGAGGCGAGCACGTTACCAACTGCGCCAATGCGGCCGGCTAGTTTGGTCGAGCCAAAGGATTGAGTGGTTACCGAGATAGCATAGTATGAATTTGAAATTCCATACACACTGTAAGAATATAATTGTCTATGTTGTGTTAAAATTTCAAATATTTCGGTCAAATATTTATCGAGTTACACGCCTCTAAACGCATGAAATTTGTTGTTGTATCAAAAAACCGGGTCTTTTTGTCTTCCAACCTCGATATGGCAATTTTTAACAACATTATAAATATAGGACTATTATAGGTCAATGCAGAATGAAATGAGCTAAATTTTGATGAAAAGTATGTTGAAATCCGACTCATAGTTTTGGAGATGCAAGGGTTCAAACTCGGGTGTCTACGATTATGAAAACAATAGTAGTCTGAATACATAAAACTTATTCAGAAAAAATTTCAGATTTTTAAAAATACAGTAAAAAATAATTACGTTCAATTATAATATTGTATTTCAGTTAAAATTTACTTTAGACAGCAACTTAACCATACAAATAGATAGTTTTCGGTACTTCAAAAAGCTATTCTTATAAATTAACCATTCATTAGTTGTTACATCCATATTTGTTAAATCCGAGTAATCTAAAATGAATCCACCCAGATATTTCACATAACTGGTATTCTACTGTACAAACATAAGGGTTCTTCATAACATTCCATAAAAACAATTTTAAAATCAGTAAAACTAGGATACTTTTAAGAGATACGAAATCATAACAAAGCTACTTCTGAACATTCCGTAAGAAAAATATTTTTAAATTGAAAATAAAGCTGTACATTATTTAAAAAATAATAATAAAAATGAGAGAAATTCTATATAAAAAAACCTTTCAAAAATGTTAAATGATTATCATACCAACGCACAGTAGAAAATGAAGAACTAGCCAACTTTTAGACAATTTAGTTGCACCCTGAAAATAAATTTGTCTTCAATTTACCAATAAATGAATTATCAAATATCAAAACAACTACATTATATCTAAGAGTTAAACAATTTTTAATAAACAACTCATTAGATTTAAAATAAATACAAAATCTATTCGTAGATTCCAAATACAGGGTGATTATAAATGAAATAGACAATTTCGACAGCTTCTTAAACATCAAACTGGTGTATTTGAATATAGTAAATGATATAGGTTTGTAGAGAATTTTTTAAAGTTTATATTGGTACAACTGTTGCTAGCATTTTGTTGTTGGCTGCTGTTACAACAACCAGTCTAGCAAAATGGCCGCTACTCAAGTGGAGAAAGCTTATTGTGTTCTTGAATTAGCCTAAACAAACTCGGTTACGATTGTGCAACGTCATTTCACAACAAGATGCGGTAAACCACCACCAACAAGGTAATCAATCTATGGCTGGTACAGACATTTTGAAAACAGTGGATGTCTGTGTAAAAGGAAGAGTACTGGAAGACCTTCTGTTACAGAATAACAAATTGACAGTGTTCGTGATGTTATGTACCAAGTCCAGAAAAATCAAGTAGATCAGCAAGTTTAGAATTGCAAATTTCTCAACCGACTGTGTGGAAAATTCTGAGGAAACGTTTGAAAATGACACCTTATGAATTGCAGTTAGTACAAAGTTTAAATACCAGTGATAAAGTTGAATGTAAACATTTTTGTCTGGAGATGCAACATTGTGTTGAAAATGACGACGCATTCTTTAATTGCCTAATTTTCAGTGATGAATGTAATTTTCACATTAGTGGAAAAGTTAATAGACATAATGTTAGAATATGGGGCACAGAAAACCCAAAAATAACTTTACAGCATACACGCAATTCCCCTTAAGTAAACGTCTTTTGCGCATTATCTCTTGATAAGGTTTACGGGCCATTCTTCTTTCACAAAGTGTCAGTAACCGGAGTAATTTATCTGGACATGTTAAACGAATGGGTAATGCCTCAACTCCAGGAAGATAGTGATAACTTTATTTTTGTACAAGATGGAGCCCCACCTCACTGGCACTTACAGGTCAGAAATTATCTTGATGAACGTCTTCCTAGACGATGGATCGGCCTTGCAAGTGAGGAAACATTGTGTTTACGCCGTGGCCACCTCATAATCCAGACTTAACGCCCTGCGACTTTTTCTTATAGGATTATGTAAACGACAAAGTTTTTGTACCACAGTTTCCTGTAGATATTGATGATCTAAAACAGCGTATCGCAAATGCTCTTGACACAGTTGACTGTCATATGCTTAATTGTGTGTGGGAAGAATTCGACTACCGTGTTGATATCTGTCGTGTTACAAATGGGGCACACATTGAACATCTATAAATAGTTTCAATAAAAACTTAATGAATTCTTCTATATAATCATGTAAGTAATTAACTTAACTTTTCAAAAATAAATTTTCTATAAGCTATCGAAAGTGTCTATTTCATTTATAATCACCCTGTACATTAACAAATCATCAAAAATGTTGTTACGCTATTAAAAAACATAATAAAAAAATGAATAGCTGGCTTGTCAGATATCTTCAAAATGATTCTATTATTTATAAGTGGCAACAGGGAAAGTGAATCGTTTAAAATTATGACCGACTTTCCTAATAGTCCCTGGATACAACTGCCAAGTTTTTACTTTCAAATTTAAGAGTAATTTTTTAAAATGCACAACACGTTTCAATTAATTTTACTTTTTTTATAACCTAAACAATGATTAATACTATTAAAAGATTTTCAATACGTAGAAATATTTTTATTGATTCAACTGTCTCGTTCGATTGTAATTGTTCAGTCAGTGAGTTAGTGGAAGTTTACACATTCCTTTAATAAAAAAGTGCTAGTACATTTTTTTTAAGTTTATCAAGTTTTTTGTCTTCTAATTGATATTATTATATTTAAATCTTATTTACAAATTCTATCAAATTATGCTCAAATTTTTTTAAAGAGTTATTTATACACAAATAATTTGCATTATACAGTCATATAAATATTTATATTTTTATATCTTTTTTACTTTCTCTTGCCTATATGAATATACAGGAAGGAAAGTATTGTTTTCATGTCGATTTTTCGAAATCGAGTTTTCACCGGATCTACACGTTTTCAGACCCCCTGAACCCAAAAAAAATGTTTATAGCGATTGGTCTGTGTGTGTGTCTACGTGTGAGTATACAGAATATATCAAGAACATCGTACGAACTTGAAACTTGTTGCTTGTACATACGAAGTGGAGAGTCAAATTGTTTACACTCAATGTGTTCGTTGCAGGGCAAATAAATAGTTCTGTTTCTTCTATATAATCACATGGTCCGCCAATTAAATGACTGAATCATTTAAGAACAGAAGAGGTAGAGGTGTAAAAGATACTAATCAGAGTAATCTCCTCTGAAAGAAATGAATTTCATTACACAGCCAGACCCTGTGGTGAATAGAATGAAGGTGTCATTTGCAGAGTGGAGAATATGTGCTTTTCAGAGAGCCCGGCATGCTGATAAGCACACTTTTCCATTCAGTGAGGAAGGCAATGGTAAACCACCTCATTCCTCGTTTTACTTAGTAAAACCTCTACAAGTTCAAACCAGCCTTTCGACTGATGACCTAAACAACAACATATGAGGTATGTTAAAAAATAACGGAAATTTTCATTTTTGGAAAGAATTTTATTTATTCATCTAAATTAATATTATCCCCTTCAAATTAGTCCCCATTAGATACTATACACTTCTACCAGCATTTCTTCTAATCACCAAAACACTGCTGCAACTTTATATTCGGGATAGCAGTTAGCTCTTTCATCTATGCGCTTCCAATCTTACCTATGCTCATAAAACAAAAGCTTTTTAAGGTTTTCTTTATTTTGGAACAAGAAAACAGTCACAGGGCCATATCTGCACTAACATTGCTGCATTTTATTCCACTCTTATAGCAAAATTAATGCAAATTCTCTGATCCATTATTTACACAGATGAAAATTCACTAACTGTACGAGTCGGCCGCATTGGCGTAGTTGGTAACATGCTCGCCTCTCATCATGCAGTCTTGCGTTCGAATTCCATTCAGGCACGGCATATTTTCATGCATTACAAAAAAATCATTTCATCCTTCACCGTCTGCATTAGCAGTATTTGCAGAACAATCGGACATCAACCTTAAGTCATGTGCCGGGGAATAACGTGCCAAGTTCATGTGAAATGGGAAGAAATGACAATTCCTTTAAAAATAGTGTACTTTTTGTATCGTGTTGGTTAATCAACTTGGCCTGATTTACTCAGTCAACAAAAAATGTAATAAAAAAAGTAATGTTTCTTTCCAAATTAAAAAGTTAAGTTTTATAAATACCTATTTTGTTAATTTATTTCCAAACCATTAAAAATACATTACATAACATGAGAGTAACATGATAAGTCCAAGTTGACAGTTACAAAAAAAATTACTACAGACATAATTAACAAGTTTAAAAATTAAAGGAAAAATGCATAATTAACACCTACATGTAGAGTTTGTCTGACACCTTGCGTTGGCTGCATGAACAGGGAGGGACAGTCTGTTTACCTACACATTAGTCATAAATAAAAACAACTATAATAACACCCTGTTGAACAATTCTTGATTCCAAGACTATACAAAATTCATGAGGAACAAAGTTTTTTTTTTGTTAAACATTATATTTATTTACAATCAGTTATCTAAGTAACTATAAGTAAATGATTATGAAATAAGTATGACAAGAGAGGAGGCCACCCAGTGATGGTCCTCCTCAAAAAAATACTAACTTAGAAGTTTTGATAACATTACAAAAATTAAAAAGTTCATTAAAGTATATACATTGACTTGACTTAAATACAAAACTGAACAAATTTAAAACATTAAAAGTTATAAAGAAAAAAAAATTGAAACAAAAATGTAGATACGTTGAAGCTTATTTACATTAACACAATAAAAAAGGAAATTTTTTTATACATTTATAATAACTATACAATTTAGAAGAAAAATTATTTACAAATCTAAAACGTGGATTCTTTTGAGTTTTGTCTGATTGTCTGACGATTATACAGGAGGTTAATTGCTAAAATGTTTTTATGACAATTTAGACGTCTTTGGTACATCATGCTAAACCGTTGTATTTCATCTCTAACTTGGGGTAATCGAGATATTCATGTATTTCATTGTTCCTTATATACCAAAATTCATGAGGAACAAAGTGAGGGTGTTATTTTATTTGCAACGCAGTCGACTAAAGGTGTCACGACAAGATTTATCGTAATATTAAACAGAAAATTTATATCTAGGCAATTATTAATGACTTACAGATTTTTGAAGTTAAAAAAATGCTTTCCAGAAAAATTTAACTTATGAAGTTCTTCCCCTACGATCTTTAAATATAAAAACAACGAAAAAATGACAAATAGGAAATAGAATAGATAATTTATAAAGTATGACAAAAACTTCTCATTTTACCAAGAGAAAACTATTTACAAACAATGAACACCAAAATATTAAACAATATTACAACAAACCAAGAAAGTGTAAATACTTATCGTACTGTCGGTCTCAAACAGATGATAGACGGACAAAAATAAATAGATAAATCAAAATATAACCTCAAAATCATCGACAGGTTATATATAAACTTGAATCATTCGATCAATAGAAAAAATGTAATTTAAAATCTATATGTAACTGACAAACATTATGTCATTAGTAGGTTATTGGCAATGGGTTAAGCATAAATCCCAACTGGCTAATATCCAACACTAACAGCATTCAACGTAAGAATCGTAGTCAAAAGCATTACTCACAATTATTGAACAACTTTCAGTGAGTTTATCTCAATAAATTGCAAACAATCTAAAATAAACTGTTGCTTAAATTTAAATCATCTCGATTCTATTGTAGTTCAAGGTGAGCTTACCAGTTAACTTTTAATAACAAAAAATATAATAAAACACCAAAAAATTAATCTTGTACAATTTGCAACATCGTTCGCATTTTTAAATTACTTTTATACATTATTAAAATACTTTGTTCATACTACTAAAATTGTTATTTTAATTAACTATATAAACTTTTACAAGTAACGTCGGTAACTACATTTTTTTAAATTAAATACATCTATTCTGCAAAAATTGTTATAAAAACATTTAATGAACTATAAATAGAAAACAAATATGAAAATTATAAAAAAAAACTGAACAAAAGCAAACCTTTTGTTGTATTTTAATAACACTACATTTCTATGGTATAAAATATTATTAGCAACCCCTGCTTGCTGCGTTTCATGGCTTCTAATGAAATTACCATATATTTAAAACGCAAAATCTGGTCCAATGAATTTTTAAAAGAAATTCTGTTTTTCCTTAAATACAGAGTTCTACCCCGAACAGATTTAAATTTTTTTACATGGTTGTAAAGATTACTGTCAATTTCTTTATTACAGATACCCGAGTTTGGAGCCTTGTCTCTTCAAAACCGCTCGTTCAATTTTAACGTACTATACACCAAAATTTAGCTCATTTTAATTTGCGTTGTCGCATGTCAGTTTCACATTTTTAGCATTTTTTGATACTCCAAAGCAGGATGAGAAGAAAAAAAGAGCCAGTGTTTTTGTTGCTCCAACACATTGGATGCATTTAGAGGCTTATAACTCAAAAACCGCTTGTCCGATTTATTTGAGATTTCGTCGGAATACAAACTTGTATGTTGTTATTTTACAAACGAAATTTCAGATTTGTAGCATATTTATATTTTCAGTTATTAGTGAAATTCTGAACCCCTGTTAACTCCGTAAACGTATTAATTCGGCAATTTCAAAAAACCATTGTATTCAGTATAAAAAAAATTATTAGAATATCAAAAAACCTATCATAATATCAAAAAACGCAAAATATGAAACTTACGTATAACAACGCAGATTGAAATAAGCTAAATTTTGGTATATAGTACGTTAAAATTGAACTAGCGGTTTTGAATAAACAAGGCTCCAAACTCGGGTATCTATAATAAAGAAATCAACAGTAGTGAAAGATAGATAAATTAGTAGTGGAAACAGGAATTTGGCTGACATCAGTAAATATCTATCAGAATATTTTTGTTTTAAGTCCAACTGTTTTGCAAATTACTGGTAATGCAATTCAATGAAGGGTGACAGATGAAAATATCCCAGACCTGATTGGGAATCGAACCCAAGACCCCTGGTGCAAAAACCAGTTGTGCTGATCACTACTCCATGGGCCGACCTTCAAAAATTTTGGAAAGGTATAGATTAAAGAATGATATAATTTTGTAAAGGGGTACTGTGTGATACCTGATACCTGACTGTTTTGTTACAACATAATTTAAATCTGTACTTAAAACTATAAAACTTTCAAGTTTTGCTGTAATTTTTTTAGCTGTAATTTTGGTAAATATTTTATTAATTATTAACTGCTTAGTTATGATCATTACGACGTGAAATTACGCGTAGTTTTTATAACGGATTTTATCTTTTTCCTGTGCAAAGAAAGTGTGTTGTAGAGGTTATATGTGCAAAGTTTAGTGTTTATTTTTTGTTTAGCTTTAGTAGATTATAGTTTCCTGTACATTAACTAATATTTACTATTACTAAAGGAAAATGACTCCAACAAAGACAAGATTGATAAATATTGCTAGGGCTTTATCAAAAACAAAAAATAAAGCAAAAATGGTCATTAGCAAAAGGTGGTCACAACAGGTTTCAAAAACTGATGTTGGTCAATCTCCAAGACCTTGTGTAAGTGAAACACTCGCTAGTAAGTACTTAAGACAATAGTTTTTATACAAAAAATAAAAGTAGTTTTGATTTTATGAAATGTGACATTGCCACAATTGAAGCTGAAACAAATCCTCCTGAATATTTGTACGTAGATGCTATTAAAATAAATGTTTGGAACTTTGGCTTGTCCAAAGTGTTTTAGTATTAATTTAAACATGTCAGTTCAAAAAAAATGTAGGATTTTGTGTCAAATTAATTGCAGATCGTAAAAACTGTTTTGAAAAAGTTTCTGATGTTACTAATTCAAAAACAATTTGTGGTACTAGTGACGATACTAATGTGTTCGATGTAAACCAATAATATAACTTCAGTTTTTCACAAATTACTATTTTTTAAATGTGCTAGCGTTGGAACAAGAATAACTTTAATTCAAATTGACAAACATCCTTACTTTTTTTTAAACATACTCAGAATTTTCAGATCTGTGATCTGAAAATAACACTATTTGGTTATCTGCAAAAACCAATGCCACTGTATAAAGTTTTTATACATATAAAATTTTTTATTCGTTGTTTTTTACATTAAAATTAAAAAAAAACTAAATACTACAGATCATGCAATGAACCTTTCTCTTTCATTTAAAAAAAAATCTGTTAGATATCACTAAAACTGGTCAAAATATTTACTTTCCTGTGAACCCCTAATTTTTCACTACAACCCTGCTTTTAAGGGTTGTTTTCAACATTTTGTAAACTTTTTTTTAAGAAAAGTTACTTATTTTAAACTTAATTAATCTGTAATAAAATATTAGCTGTAACTCCTAAGGGACACATTTAAATTTTTTGAAGGAGTACCACTTAAAAATACAAAAGTTAATTAATTATAGACCTAAACATATATTTAGCATAAAGAATGTAGATGTAGGATCACTATTTTTCCAGTCGATAATCAGAGTTAAAGATTTTAGATCGTGTAGTAAAGTACAGTCAGTTCATGTTGTTACAAGCTCATACATTGGTCTGGCTCATTGTAAAGGACCTTGAATAGACTGGATAAAATAAAAAATCTGGTGTGAAACACTCACACAACTTTCTCATGCCAATGCAAATAATAACCAATATAACCTAACATTAGAAATAAACAAAAAACTAACCTCAAAAAACACAACCTTATTTTAATCATGAGTGATAGAAAGATGCAAAATGAAAACCGACCTCAATTTGGCTTAAAAATACGGAAAATCATTCTTTTACGCTAAACTAGGCTCTGTAGAGAAAAATACTTTAAATAGAAGTTGTAGATCTTTTAATTTCCTGTAAATTTTATTATATACACTTTTGTCGTAAAATGCATACTAAAGCCGAAATCTTAAAAAAAAATCTATTTTTCACACGTTTTCGTTAGAAAAAAAAACAGAAAATCGCTAATTACCTAATTACATGAACTAAGCGTTATACAAAAAAATGTTTGAAATAAAAGTTGAAGGATATTAATTTCTCTACATTTTTATTATATAAATTTTTGCGCTAAAATCCATATTAAAGCCATAATCTTAAAAAAAAAATTTTGTTTTACGTAAAAACAGCCTCACCAAGAATTTCAGCAAACATGCCGCCTACCCTATCTTATAGAGCATTAAAAATTTAGTAAATCAAGTGATTTTTAAAAAAATCGTAAGACCAGTTTTTGAGAAAATCGCAAAAAAGCGAAAAATTACACAAATATACTACTTCCGGTTGACCGATTTTGATGAAAATGTTCATGTCGGGTTTGGTAGTGGTATGTAACTTAAGTTTCAAGTTCGTACGATGTTCCGTTCTTGAGATATTCTTTATACACACACAGACCAATCGCTAAAAACGTGTTTTATGGGTTCAGGGGGTCTGAAAACGTGTAGATCCGGTGAAAACTCGATTTCGAAAAATTGACAAGAAAACAATACTTTCCTTCCTATATATTCATATAGGCAAGAGAAAGTAAAAATATACTGGATCAAATAAAATTAAAAATTATTTTAATTAAGAGCATCCATGAAGAACAAAAGCCCATATTAAAAGAATACTGAAAATAAGAACTGCGAATAAGGCTTCCAGAAATACATTTAAGTAAATTTATGTAGTCTACACTAACATAAACAATAATAAAAGCTAATGTAAGAGTAAGAACCTATTAAAACAACTTTTAAATACAGATTTTAGATAATGTTATTGGCTGTATCCAAAAAGATAACTTAGTATAGAAAAGAATTTATTTATTTTATCTAATTATAACGCAACTATGTAGGAGTTTTAAAATTATAAAAATAAATTCAAAAATACTTGCTGAAAAAAACCAGATGTAGAAATATTTAATACAATTTCAAATGGATACACTGAAATGGATCGTTAAAATTGAAATAACTGTGGGTTTTTAAAACCATTAAAAATATACTATATTCAATTTAACATCTACTTCATCAGAATTTCCAAAGTACCATAATAAAATGTTTTCATTACATCGTAATCTAGAGCCATTACTAATTCAATTTACTACGTCGCGAAAATTGAAACATTTTAATAACATTTCAAATTCTTTTAAGCTTACTTAGTTTTTTAGTCATATAATAAAATCTACATTTTTTTTGTACAGCAAGTCTTTAATAATTCAGAAGAAACATTTACCTGGAATTCTCATTGTTTCAAACTAAAATCACATCCAATATTTCAAAGCCCTCTGAAAATTGTGTAGCAAAAATACTATATTTTTTATGAACCATTTATGACTGCTTTATTTTAACTGTTTTCTATAATTTTACTTGCTACAACTTGCATGTAACAAAATTCTACCATCATCAGAGTATATAAAATACGAAATTTGAAACTAATTTTGTTAAAATCTTTCCAGAAAATTTTTTCTCCAGTCACATGTAAAGTGACAAGTTCAATCAATTTTTTAATAAAGTAACTGAAGAAACAACATCTTCTGAAAAGATTTTAACTACATAAGTTTCATTACTTTCTCTTGCCTATATGAATATGGGAAGGAAAGTATTGTTTTCACGTCGATTTTTCAAAATTGAGTTTCATCGGACCTACACATTTTCAGACCCCCTGAATCCAAAAGAACGTGTTTTTAGTGATTGGTCTGTGTGTGTGTGTGTGTGTGTGTGTGTGTCTGTGTGTGAACAGAATATCTCAAGAACGAAACACCGTACAAACTTAAAACTTGAAATGTAAGTTACGTACCACTACCGGACCCAAAACAAACATTTTCATCAAAATTGGTCAACCGGAAGTAATAGATTATTCGTGTAATTTTTCACTTTTTGCAATTTTCTCAAAAACTGGTACTACTATTTTTTTTAAATAGCCTAATTTACTAATTTTTTATACTCTACAAGATAGGGTAGATACCATGTTTGCTAAAATTCTTGGTGAGGCTGTTTTCACGTAAAAAATTGTTTTCTTTATGATTGCGGCTTTAATATGCATTTTAGCGCAAAAATTTATATAATAAAAGTTATAGACAATTTAAAATTCTACAACTTTTATTTAAAACATTTTTTTGTATAACGCTTACTTTAGTAGTAATTAGCGATGTTTTTTCAGAATTTTTTTTCAAATCGATTTTTTTAAGATTTCAGCCTTAGTATGCATTTTACGACAAAAGTGTATAAATCAAATTTATAGGAAATTAAAAGATCTACAACTTTTATTAAGAGCATTTTTCTCTACAGAGCCCAGTTTAGCGTGAAAGAGTGATTTTCCGTATTTTTAAGCCGAATTGAGGTTGATTTTCATTTTGCGTCTCACTCATGATGAAAATTAGGTTATGTTTATTGAGGTTAGTTTTTTGTTTATTTCTAATGTTTTATTAAACGTAGGTTATGTTGTTTTTTCTATGTTGTGGCTACACTGCTAACCACACACATTCTCAGAGCGTTTCTCAGAGAGTTGTACCACAACTGCAAACAAAATTTCCACATGGCACTGGAGTGTTTCAACAAGATTTAGCGCCATGCCATACTGCCAAAAAAGTGAAAGCATTTTTCAAACAAGAAAACATTAAAGTGTTAACATAGCCAGGTAATACCCCAGATATAAGCCCGACAGAAAATCTTTGGGCAATAGTGAAAAAACGACTCTCAAAAATGGATTGTACTACAAAAAATAACCTCATTGCAGCAATTATATCGGTACGGTTTCGTGACAAAGAAATTAAAAAAACATGCAGTACACTAATTGAATCTATGCCAAATCACATATGTAAACTGATGAACAATAAAGGTGGCCATATTAGTTATTAAACATTAACAAATAGAATGTACAGTAAAATCTCTCTATTACGGAACTCTATATAGCGGAAATCTCTCTTTAGCGGCATTATTTACCGACCCCGACCCTTTCGTATACTACGATAATGTATTTAACTCTCGTTATAGCGGCACAAAAATCTCTCTATAGCGGCAAAACACTATCTTCAGGATATGGATTTAGATGCCTATGTAGGGGCAGACAATGACTTAGCCTCTTCAGCAGATGTTGGCAATGATGCAATAATTGAAAATGTCTTAGCCCAAAACAACGAGGAAGAAAGTGAAGATGACGATGAAATGAAAACAGAAATGCTGTCCCTTCAAGTAAACAGGCACTAGACGCTATTCTTGTTGTTTCCACGTACTGTCATTGCCAATATGTAAATGAAAATTTACAAGTTTTAAACATTGAAAATGAGATTGAAGACATGTTTTATGAATTGAAAACGAAACAAAATTTACAACTTACTTTACGAAATGAAATGTACTTCACAATCATTGTTCACAAACATTGTTTGAAGGCCTACTGTGTTTTTTTTTGTGTTTGTGTAGCCTATGTTTTAGGAGATTTTAATTGTATGTATCCTATGTTTATTACTGTTCAGTGAAAACCGAGTTTCAGTGCTAATTAATTTTAGGCTATCTATTACGGTATGTACTGTATGAATGATTATTGAAAAAAGTTCAATGTGAAAAGTGAAATTCTATTGTTAAATATTAGTAACACAACATCTAATAAAACCAGTTTGTATCCAAATTTCTTGTTAAGTTAATAACCTACACTTAAGGTAATTAATTTAAATATCTCACTGTATTGAAGTAATCTACTGTATTAAACATTCGTCATAAAGTTATCTATTCAGTAGTTTTTCAAAAACTTATTCCATGCACCATTTACATACGTATATAAGTTATTTTGTACAGAAAAATTAGTACTCAAACTTCCCTCCCATCGTTAATTACTCGCTCTCTCTATAACGGGAACTCTCTTTATAGCGGCGGTACCTCATGGTCCCTTCAATTCCGCTATAGAGAGATTTTACTGTATATATATTTTTTCAAAAATAAAATAACTTAACCTATCATTACATAACATCTGTGTTCAGATTAATTTGCACGCTACTGTATTGATTCTAGGTTAAAATAAATTATGGTCTAATGACTGTGCATAGATATTGATGTCAATGATTTTATGAATTTACAACAAAACTACAAATACCAACAAATATTAATGTCAAGAGGATGGGCCAAAATTATTTTTCACTTTTTTATAATTTTTAGAAAATTTAATTGGAATATAAAATTCAACAATGTAACAGAAACAAATCAATTGAGCTTAAACTTAGTATTACTCTTACATATAGTTACTGAAGTCATGAGATTGCCTTTTGCATATGTATGGGTTGTAAGGAAGGGAATTGAAATATTTGCAGTGCTGCCAACTTCAACAGTGAGACACTCCTCGTATATTTCACTACCGTGCAGTTTCTACATACATTTTTTAAGCTGTAATTTATTCTGAGAAAATGTTTTCTTCATAAACCTTATAAGAAATAAATGTGACCTGTAATATTGCCTATAGATTAATTACATGACTAGAAATGTTTGATTTACTCTAATTACGAATGAATCGCTATCTTTACTATTGTTTTCACCGGCATTTTCACTACCAGTCTCTAGTATCTACCTAACCGTTTTCTACTAATTAATACCAGATGTCAACAAAACTGTTAAAGAATAGCTTCTTCATGTCCTTAATTTCCTTCTTTATTTTTCGAATTGTGGAAAGAGAAACTTCACAGTCGTTAGCCGCTAGCTCACGGCTTTTGTTAAGAGGCACAGATAGCCATTTTTATTTAGTATCAACTTCACAACATTTTATTACATCGCATATTATATTTCGTTCAGCACTGTGAATAGTTCGACCACGTTTTTGAGAAATTGACAATTCTGTTTACAGTAACAAACAGTTATATTCGAACAGTTAACCTACAAAAGGTTCAAAGATATACTGTATATGCTCTGGGTATAATATAAGTTATGTTTGTCGTGCTGAAATTAAAGCAGTTGCGCATGCGCACTGATGCTTTTCCCTGTTTACCCCTCGTTGCAAACAAGGGCAAACAAGTGACTATACCAACTAAGGAATCAAGTAATTATCTGGCTACAATGAGGTCTTGTAATTAGGGAATGATTGGGGATGGACAGCCTGACAAGAAGTGTTAGAAAGGCAAAGATACGATGGTTTGTACATTTCAATAGGATGGAGGAGTATAAGCTGCATAAAGGAATCCTGTATTTGGAGATGGACGTAAAAGACCCTGGGCCAACCAAGAGTGAAGTGGGTTCAGTTATGTAAGAATTGGGAAAAACATGCAATGTCCAGATAGCACTGATAAAAAGACGGTTCACCAATTGAGAAAGGTGGAGAGGAGTTGTGTTGGGCCCAAGCCACGGAAACTTTGAAGAGGCATAGATAGGAAAATTATGAAGCCAAAAAGTGGGTAATATTTTAGATATATTTGCATAAATATAATTACAGTATAATACCGATTATCCGTGGTAATTGGGGGGATAACTATACCGGATAACCGGAAAACACGGATAATACAACCCAATTCGGTCGAGACCACTTATGTCATAAACAAAACCACCAGTTACGCGTATGTTTTATTCTACTGATTAATACATGTTAATACTATCGGATATCGGAAATAAATAAACAAATTTTGTATTGAAATAAAAATATTTACTACATAAATTTATATAAGTCTTACCTTAAACTACGTACCAAAAAAAATCACAAAAAATCTGTTGTTTTACTTTCTTTCATTTTATGCCGCAATATTTTTTCTTTTATTTTTCTTATATAACCACGAATATGTAAAATGTCCACGTAATCTGTGTCATCCTGATTTTCCATGAAAGTTAGTAATGTTTCGGCACCGGTTAAAGCTTCTTTGCAACTTATTTTAGGAGCTGGTAACGTGCTCGCCTCTCATCACGCGGTCTTAGGTTCGAATCCCACTCGGGCATGGCATTTTTTCATACGTTACAAAAAATTCATTTCATCCTTCACCGTCTGCATTAGCAGCAATTAGCAAAACAGTCGGACGTTAAACCAAAAAAAAAAAAACAATTTCTAGTGATCGCACGGTTAATCCAAACCCCGGTTAAACGATCCACGGAAAATCGGTACTCTACTGTATATTCATTTCTCTGTCTTTTCACCAACAATTCAAGGAAAACCTGCATTCCAAAATCTGAGGGTTCACATGTGCCACAATTTATGACCATAAAGTTATTCACATGTCTATTAAATATTTGTGAAATCAAATTGACTGTCTCCTTCACTGGGATGAGCACAAATAAGATCTTTGTCAAAAATTGTGGAAACTATTTTTATTTTCAAAAAGCTGATAGTAGTATAGATAGGCCCACATAACAACCGGGATGTGCAACGTCATAGCTTTAGTATACTGCCATGAACAAAAACATTTATCGCAACTCGATGTACCCTTCCATACACCACTCTTCGTCCTCCTCCGCGCACTCTCTATTTCAAAGAATTGAAAAGAAGCAATACGCACACCACAGACCACACACACGAACATGCGCAAATATGTTAAACTCATGCTTTTCTTTTGTTATTGTTATACATTTTTGTTTTGTTTGATACAATTATATTTTTGCTGTTTTTTTTTCTAATTCATAAACATTTTTTGCCTAATACAAATACAATTATATTTTTACAGTTATTATTAATTTTATTTTCTAAAGAAATAGGAAGGACGGGAGTTGTAAGGACAACTCCCGTCCTTCTTAATTCCTTATTAATTAATTTCTTATTAATAAGAAAGTTAACTAAATAAATCTAAATATACCTAAATAAATAAATAAATTAATTAATTAACTAAATTTGTAAGAAAACGTAAGCTACAATTTAACTGAAATTATAAAAATAATAACTATAGTCTATCTACTGTAAGAGTACTCCGCATGAGGCAAGCGCCTATAGGTTAGAAACGAAAGTTTTACTCTATTTGGCGTGTATCTACCTCTCCGCCTGACAATTTATCTTGCACTACGTTCCATCATAATCATAAAAATCTACAATCTACATCCAGCTAAAATAAACAATCCTATAAGCGTTTTCAATAAAACCGTTCAGATTACTTGTAATTATTGTAGTTCATGAAGAGACTCCTTACTTAATTATTTTAACCGTTACATTTAACTAAACAAAATTTTTTTCTTCTTTTTAATGGTTGCCGCTTTTATGTTTCAAAAAGTCAACACATTCACTGTCACACATGTTAACACACAGCTTACAAAACTTTTCAACTGCAGTCTACAAAAAAATCGAAACGAACCGATACAATACCAAAAGATAACCAATGAAACAAAAAATGAGTTCAACACGGGTAAATGCAAACAGTTGTATTAAACAACTCACAGAAATTAATTATTTTAATGATATAAAATAACCTGAAATGATACACAACGAATCATTGGAATTGTTTACTCTCCTGTTATAATTCAAGCGCATTAATTTTATATTACTTGTGACCAAAAATGAAACCGAGTCTTTATTAAAAATTTACTAATCATAAATAAAAATGTAATAATAGTAAATAATGTAACCAAAAATGACAATGTAAGAGTAACAATAGTAAAAGTTTTAGTTATTAATGGTAAACTGATGTTCGATTTATAAAATATTTTCTAACAGATGAATTAAACGTGTTTTCATTATAAAATTAAGCTTACAGCAAATCAGTGTTGTATGGAATTTTGTTTTTGATCATGGTGTGCGTAATTTTAATTAATGCGCATGCTCGCTTGTGTTGCTGGTTGCCTACGTCGGAGTACTCTTAGCGTAGACGGACTCTACTACTATTGGTACAAGAATTTAAACAGCAGAAGAGAAAGAGAGAGACGCAACTACAACGATCAACAGCTAGGATAGCACTGAAAAGCCAGTGACAACAATGGAAAGCGAAATGTGTTAATATCGAGGCAGAGACAATGTTTTTAGGAACGCACAAACTGCAGTCATAAAATACCTCTACTCCTTTCTTTCCCATTGTTTGTAACGGTCATTAAGCCCGGTTGTTACACGGGCGTAGCTACACTTGATCTTAGAACCTTCAAACTAGTAATAAGTAAAAGCAAATACTGGAATGGAGTAGCACTTGCCAACCACCCACTCTATCCTTCTGAATAAATATTCAAAGATTTTAACAATTACACATATGTCAACTTTATACTCGAGAACTTACAAGGTGCTTGTAAACACAACAGACGTATCAAAAGAAAATTAACAGATCCCAAACAAGAAATAAATAATTACTTCCCTCACAAAGAACTACAAAAAACACTAAACCAAAGAGTATTCTGTTATTTGGCCCTTAACTCCACAACATGCTTCCCCAAAGTTGAAAAAGCAAACAAAACATCATAAGGTTTAGAGAAAAATTACAAAAATCAGTGAAAAAAATCTGGTGTGAAACACTCACACAACTTTCTCTTTCCAATGCAAATAATTTACAATAAACCTAACATTAGTAATAAAACATTAGAAATAAACAAAAAGCTTATCTCAATAAACACAACCTAATTTTAATCATGAGTGAAAGACGCAAAATGAACCTCAGTTTGGCTTAAAAATACGGAAAATCACTCTTTCACGCTAAACTAGGCTCTGTAGAGAAAAACACTCTAAATAAAAGTTGTAGATCTTTTAATTTCCTATAAATTTGATTATATACACTTTTGTCATAAAATGCATACTAAAGCCGAAATATTAAAAAAAGAGATTTTTCACACGATTTCATGAGAAAAAACAGAAAATCGTTAATTACCGCTAAACTAAGCGTTATACAAAAAAAAAATTGAAATAAAAGTTGTAGGATTTTAAATTCTCTAAAACTTTTATTATATCAATTTTTGTGCTAAAATGCATATTAAAGCCGCAATCTTAAAAAAAAAAACTAATTTTTTTACATGTAAACAGACTCACCAAGAATTTCAGCAAACATGGCGCCTACCCTAGCTTGTAGAGCATAAAAAATTTAGTAAACCAGGCAATTTTTAAAAAAATCGTAGGCTTATATGATTCAAATAAAGATTTATCATAAATTAAGTCATATGATTTAGCAAATAGCGAACGTGGTGCTAAGGATCAGCTGGTGACATCATCACATAATAATTTTATTGCATTTTAGTATGTAGATACGATTTTGAATTGTTGCGTATTTTATAAAAGTAAAGTTCCATGTTTCTTTAATTTATTTTAGTTTTCTTTTAATTGGTGAGTGATCAATTGCTTTGATATTTTATTTTGACTTTTATTTTATTCAACGTAGATTTAAGTTTTTGGTTTTGACAATTATTATTTTTAAAAAAAGTGATTACAACATTTTTCGCGTGCAAAGCCGCGACGGGGCATGCTAGTTTAGAAATAAAATATAGACATACAAGTAAATTGAATGTAGTAAAAGTTATACATAGGTTATATAAGAGGAAAAATTCTCGGAAACAAAATTATTCAGAAAGACTAAAGGGTTTTGAAATGTGGGTATGGAGGTGGTGATTACAGAAAATTAAATGAACTGAAAGAACGAGAAATGTATTATACAAAATGTATTAAAAAGATAGAATGTATTAAAAGATTAAAATGTATTAAATGTATTATAAAGAGTGGAAGAGGAGATTTAATTAAAATTATGTTAAGTGGGCCAGTAAAAGGCAAAAAGAAAACTGATCTCGAAAAATAACAGTTTTAGACAATTTAAATTTTTTTTTACAATACCCAATAAACTTAATCAAAAAAGGGGGTATAAGCTATAAAGAAATTAAGACACTGGCACGAAAAAAAAACAAATATAATGTAAGGAACCTGACTAAGGGCAGATAACCTCATGATGATGATAAAAATTCTCATTACTCTTTAAAAACAATTAAAAGTTATCCCCGCCATAAATGCTCCAATTGTCTTATCCAAAAATTATACAGATCTAACTGTTTACAATGTACAAAACAAGCCGTATTTTCAAATGATAAAAGAAAGCCTAGAGAAGAAAGTTATTTATAATTATTATAGATTTGTAATATCTATTATTTTGAATATTACATTCAAAATAAATTAATTTTTCCATTCTCATAAACAATGTTATATCATAGTCGGAAGATTTTAAATAGACAGCCTACATATTATACTAGCCCTACATATACTAGGCCATAATACAGCCATATTATTACATCATTTGCAGACATATTATACTAGGCCTACATTATTTCAGTGGGTATAATTTTGAATCACATATGATACACCATTTTGGTGTGGGTAAATTCTTCAATAAGCACTATGAAAAAGGGTTTTAAAATTCAGAAATAAATCTATTAACAATCTACAGTTTCTATGCCTTATCGTCAGTCATTAAGGGACACTATTAAAATAGAAGATTAGTAATATTAATATAGTCACTTGAGTCACGAGTTTGCCCTTGTTTGCAACGAGGGTTAAGGGGGAAAACATCAGTGCGCATGCGCGACAGCTTTAATTTCAGTATGACAAGCATAACAACTTCTACTATACCCAGAGCATATTGTACAGTATATCGCAGAATCTTTTGTAGGTTAACTGTACAAATATAACTGTTTGTTACCGTAAACCGAAATGTCAATTTCTCAAAAACGTGGTCGAACTATTCACAGTGCTGAACGAAATCTAATATGCGATGTAATAAAATGTTGTGAAGTTGAAGCTAAACAAAAATGCCTATCCGTGCCTCTTAACAAAAGCCGTGAGCGAGCGGCTAACTACTGTGATGTTTCTCTTTCCAAAATATGAAAAATAAAGAAGGAAATTAAGGACATGAAGAAGCTATTCTTTAACAGTTTTGTTGACATCTGGTATTAATTAGTAGAAAACGGTTAGGTAGATATTAGAGACTGGTAGTGAAAATGCCGGTGAAAGCAATAGTAAAGAAGGAGATTCATTCGTAATTGAGTAAATCAAACATTTCTAGTCATGTAATTAAGCTATAGGCAATATTACAGGTCATATTTATTTCTTATAAGGTTTATAAAGAAAATATTTTCTCAGAATAAACCACAGTTTACAAAAGGTATGTAAAAACTGCACGGTAGTAGTGAAATGTACGAATAGTGATTCACTGTTGAGGTTGGCAGCACTTCAAATTGTCACTTCCCTTCTCACAGTCCATCCATACGCAAAAGGCAATCTCGTGACTTCAGTATCTATACCTGGTGTTCTCCTTACTGTGAAGGCTGTATAAGATTTAAAGACCATCATAACAAACAATTATCAATAACCTAATTTTTCAGGAATATGTACAAGTATTTAACATTTTACTGGTGATTTTTTACAACATGAAAACATAAGCACTTGTATATTGTTACAAGCAGCAACAAATTAATTAAACAAACGACTTGTTCATAAATCAAGGTAAGAACAAAATTAAAATTTAATTTTCCCAATATTACACGGTTAGAACTCAGATGAAAAATTTAAAGAAGCTATGAGCACATCCTTCCCTTAAAACAGTAGGATTTGTTTACATCTAAGTCAGTGATATCTAGTAGGGACACTATTTCACTTTTGAGTGTTTCATTACAAAATAAACTTCTCTTTTAGCTTAACGGTGGCAAGGACTTTTATAATTGACTTAATGGTTCACAAAAAATCAATGGTACACAAAGAAAACACTTTCTTTTCAGAAAAATTTACATATGTTTGTCACATTTATAACATTTAAAAACAGAAAAAGTTTTGATTATTTTGATAGAAGATAAAACTCAAAACGTGCTTTTTAGTTCTGTTAAAACATGGGGATAAAAAGATCACAGCACTCAGCAAGATAGCAAAAGTAGAGTCACTGATAGACCACCTGCTCATTCTGAAAATAAATCATACTGTACGAAAATTAAGAAAACTTTTTAGTGTTTGACAAACATAACTCCATATAGCATTGGTTTTGCTATGCACAGTAAATTGGTAGATTGAAACGCCATGAATAACAAGGGATTACTGTGTTATATAAATGCTCAAAAATTTTTGGTTTCACCTACAAAGTTCCAAAAAACCAGAACAAACTGACCTATGAGGCTAAGAATTTAAAAACATTGTGCAATTATTTATACAACAAAATAGTTTATGTTAATGTTTTTGCAAAATGTCACAACAAATACAATAACACGACTATAAACAAAAAGAAACTAGATGAAACATAATAAACTACCTATGTAAATAGGTTTAAAATACTGTTTACTGTTTTATTTACAAAAGTCAAAAACTTTTGTGAGGTCCCAACATATACCTTTTTACAGAATTTAGATGTTCACAACCACTACACAAGAAACAGAATCGATTATTATGTTGCTAATCACAACACTAAATTGTTTGAACAAAAACCAACTTATACAGGTAAAAATACATCAATAAATTGCCACATGGTTTAAAAAATTGTGACAATTTAAGTCATTTTAATAAAAAAAAGCTAAAACAATATTTGATTGATGAAACATTTTACAGCGTGAACGAATTCCTTTCTAAATAGTTATGGTTGAAAAGTATTTAACTTCTAATTAAACAAATACTGTGTACTATTTGATACAAAGGGGTTCATGACAAGCCTACTTAGTTAAGCAGTAGCGAGGAAAAATTATTGGTAAGTGATGAATTTATCATTGTGTTTGACTTTTTAATTTTGTGTGATATTTGATACAATGGGGTTCATGACAAGCCTACTGAAGTAAGCAGTAGCAGAAACAAATTTTTGGTGGTAAGTGATGAATTTATCATTGTGATAAAACTTTTAGTTTATCAGTTTTATCTTGACATGTCCTATACTCCCTTTGGAGTCTCCTGGATGCAAAAAAACAAAATACGCTACAGGACAGATGGAAAAACATATTTCCATTAAACTGAAGTTATTTACACAACTAATACATTTGTTGATCAATTGAACTAACTAATTCACAATTTGAAATTATATTATAAAAACAATGTAAGAAAGTTTAATAAAGAAATTATAGGATGATCAGGTGTATTAACAAGTCTACAGTCGTGGATCAATAAAACTAGTAAAGCAGGTTTAAATTATATTATAAGAGTTAGTGGAAAGGATATTAAACAGAGATATCACCTGATCAGCTATAAAATATTTCTAACGTGATAATTTTTGAAAACTCTGGAAACGCTACACAAACAAACCATGAGATAACCTTACCTCATCCCACAGATCAAAAAACTGGTATTTATCCTCGCCTCCCAATCTTTGATATTATAGTTAAGATAATCTTGTTATTTTCATTCTAATACTAATTTATTTACATATTTAAACCAAAATCTCTTATATAATTTTAATTTGATTGTTGTTCAGGTAATGGACTGTAACTGCAAACAGTGTATAATATCGTAGTCATACAGTTAAACTCAACAAAAAGTTCAAAGTTGATAGTAGTTTTTACTATTTTACTCAAACTAAAACGAAAGCAACCTTTCTGTTTAATTTATGACTAAGTCACAAGAGGGCACTATAGGGAATAAACTATTAGTAAATAATACAAACAAAATCACAGTTGATACTGTTCAAACACGTCAAACGTAATAAGCAGCATCTGAGCAAAGTATATGAATGTTGGAAGGAAAGGAATGCCAGACACACATGAAATTATATGGTTATTGGAAAATGATGATGAAAGAAAAAGATCTCTAGATTTAATCAAAAGCCGCAGTAGTAAAACTTTTAAAGAACTGGATTAATACTAAATACTTAAATAATTAAACCATACACACAAAAAAACTATTCAATAAATGATCAAGATTGGTCGCCCTTTTTGTACAGAAAGCAACATATACTGATTCTAAAACAAAAATTAAATAAAAGAGCAAAAACTCACCAGTTTTCAAATTCTGTTTCTCAGGTCTGTCTTCTGAATCCGAGTACCTTCTGTGGCCAGGTTCTTCTGTGGTACTGTTCCAGTTATGTCCTTCCAAAGAGAGGCCTAACCCTGATCTTGTTGACAACGAATACAGGCGAGATCTAGCTCGACTAGGTCTTGTTTTACTCATATCCATTATTAAAAATAAATTAAAAACAGAATCACTAGTATTTCGTAATGAGTAAGCCCATAATCGACGTGCTATTAGGTTAGCTCAATTCCTAGGCTGTGGTGTTTTCATCGAATTACAATTAAGCAACAACAACGTTGCCAAAACAATTTTCCAGTCCACATCTACTAAATATTAACAAACATTTACACCTACCCATTATATTCTTAGACCTTGTTAACTGTTTAACAATCAGATGTTACCACTCAAAATATTAATCGAATTATACTTTACAACACTTAACAATCAGATCTAATTCAGATTTGTACGCCAACCCCTATCATAACTTTTAACTCCTCCATCTTCCTCAAAATTTGTTCTCGAAGCATAATCAACTAACCTATCTCCGCTTACTAAACTCTCGAAGAATTTCCATTATATACACGCCAGTGACATTTTTATTTTATTGGATGTACAAGAAATATGGCGCACACTGCCTGCAGTATAGATTGTAAGCAAAAATTTGCCGTTGGGTAGGTCAGTGCCAATATCTTGTTACTAACTTTACAAGAAAAATAAATTATGCCGTGTTTTACAGTGTAAAATAATAAATTTTGTAATTGTATTTGCTAATATTCCATATAATTAAGAAAGTTTGATAATTTGTACTGAAGTATAAGTAATTAAACTTTAGTATCACTGCCTACAATGAATGATCATACATACCAAACGGAACTAATATAGCTGCTAAGAATCATATTAAAATCGACATTATATTGATTCAAATACACAAAATTGTCAAGAATGTCGGGTTTTTATTATTACCTACTAATTGCAAAGTATATTAATTAAAATAACGAACATAAATTGTAATTTCTAACTACATAGATACACGGTACAAGTTGGCAGCATGAGACAGACTGTTAACCACGCACGAAAATTGAACTGACGGGATTGAAAGTATTTTCCAGTGATCTGACAGATTTTTAAAACACCTACCAAACGAGTAAAAACACGTTTCAGTAGCGATTCATTAACCTACAAGAACAGACAAATTTAAATATTATACCTGAAGCATGGGTGGGGCAGATGAAAGATTAGCAACTTGTAAGAGGAACTCAAAAGAATAATAAGTGAACATTTTTTCTTTCTCTTACTCTACATAAATATAGGAAAGGAAAGTATTGTTTTCATATGGAGTTTTCACAAGATATACACGTTTTCAGACCCCCCTGAACCCAAAGAAAAACCTGTTTTTAGAGATTAGTCTATATGACCGTGTGCGAACAAAATATCTCAAGAAAGATCATATGAAGTTGAAACTTGGAACATAAGTTAGGTACCATAAGAGGACATGAACATTTTCAGCAAAATCAGTCAACTGGAAGTAGTAGTTTATTCATATGATTTTTTAAATTCCCTCATTTACAACATTTTTTATGCTCTACAAGATAGAATAAGCCCTAACTCTGCTGAATTTACTGGGGAGCCTGTTCTTAGAAAAAAATGTTTTATTAAGATTGCAATTTTGATATGCATTCTAGGGCAAAAGTGTATATAATTAAAGTTGTAGAAAAATTAAAAACCTATAACTCTCATTTCTACCATTTTTGTACACCGCTTAGTTTAGCAGCAAATAGCGATTTTCTGTAGTTTTTTCATCAAAATGTGAAAAAATTATGATTTTTTTAAGATTGCGGCATAAGTATTCATTATACGACAAAAAAATATATAATCAAAGTTATAGGAAATTTAAAAAAAATACAAATTTAATTTTCATTTTTCACTACAGAGCCTAGTTTAGCCCTTACTAGGGCACACTATGCTTGGTCACGTTTGTGGTCACGCATTGGTCTTTTCCCTGCCTTCTCTCGGTAGCCTAACATTGTAGCAACTAGTTGTTATTTTAATTGAAAAAACACAAATAAATAGTTATAATATATTATTTATTTATTTGTTGGTAATTTTTTTATAATTTTACTGACATAATTTACAGCATTTAAAACGTTTTTGTATTTATTTATGGAAAAAAAATTGGATTCAATCTGAATTTACTTACGTATTACCATCTTGATGCATTATTTTCTCCCAAATAATTTAAGTTTAGACATTATAAAAAGTAATAAAAAAATAAGAAGCTAAACTATAATCTATAGTAATAATATCAGAGTTATTCAGTATCAGAATACTCATCTGTATTAGTGCTGTTGTCTGTACCACAGTCACAACAAATAACAAATAAGCATCCCACTTGCTACATTGCGGTTTTGTTTTTCTATTACTTTCTTTTGCCTATATGAATATATAGGAAGGAAAGTATTATTTTCATGCCAATTTTAAGAAATTAAGTTTTCACCGGATATACACGGTTCCAGACCCCCTGAATCCAATAAATATGTTTATAGCGATTGGTCTGTGTGTGAACAAAATATCTAAAGAACTGAACATTGTAAGAAGTTGAAACTTGAAACTTAAGTTAGGCACTACTAGAAGACCCAACACAAAAATTTTCATCAAAATCATTCAACCGGAAGTAGTAGTTTATTAGTGTCATTTTTCACTTTTTTTGCGATTTCCTCAAAAACGGCTTCTATAATTTTTTCAAAAATCGCCTTATTATTTACATTTTTTATGCTTTACAAGATAGAATAGGCACCATGTCAACTGAACTTCGTGGGGAGGCTGTTCTCTTGTAGAATAAAATGTTTTTTTTTTAAAGATTGCAGCCTTTTGCATTTTGAATGCATTTTAGCGCAAAAGTTGTAGAAAAATTAAAGTCCTACAACTTTTTCTCCAAACATTTCTTTGTATAACGCTTAGTTTAACAGTAATTAGTGATTTTCTGTGTGATTTCCATGAAAATCTGTAAAAAATTGATTTTTTAAGATTTCAGTGTTAGTATGCTCTTAATGACAAAAGCGTATATAATCAAATTTATAGGAAATTAAAAGATCTACAACTTTTATTTTAAGCATTTTTCTCTACAGAGCCTAGTTTAGTGTAAAAGAGTGATTTTCGGTTTTACTAAGCCAAACTAAGGTAGGTTTTCATTTTGTATCTTTCACTAATGATTAAAATTAAGTTTTTTTTCTGAGGTTAGTTTTTTTTGTTTATTTCTATTGTTTTATTACTAATGTAAGATTTTATTCTTAATTATTTGCTTTGGAAAGAGAAAGTTGTGCGAGTGTTTCACATCAGACTTTTTTTTCAATAGCAGTGACAGTATCTGCCTACATCTTACTGAATATTTTGCACATTGTACAAAATATCAGCCTCTGTTTCTGTGTCCTTATCATGTCCTGATTCTTCTAAAACATCCTCATCAGTTTCGTCCCCACTTATTTCAAGTTCATGGTCAGAGATCTCGTCTAAGGCTTCATTTACAAAATTAATATCATGAGAGTTGTTTAGATCATGAAAATGAGCCATATTATGTACAAAATAAAAACAGTTTGTTAGAAACAAAATTGCATCATTCACTACATTTTTTTGTGCTATGCGAGACAGGGTAAGCACTATGTCTCCTGAAATTCATAGGGGGCTGTGCTCTGGTAGTAAGAAATGTTTTTTTAAGATTACAGCCTTTGCATATATGAGCAAAAGTATATAATAAACTAGCAACCCCCGCTTGCTTTGCTTCACAGCAGCTAATGTAGGCCTCATTAAATTATTGTAAAACCTCTCTATATACAATATTTGTGGTTTTGTTGCCCTGTGGCAGCAAAATAAATTGTTTTTCTGCACTTCCAGCTCTAGAAAGTCCGATATAAAGTTGTCCATGAGTGAAGGAAGCACTCTTGTCTCAAATCAATGCCCACCATTTTAAATGTTTGTCCCTGCGATTTAACAGTGCGGCCGCCACATTTATGTGGCGTATTGAACAGTCCCAGGGTGCGGGCTGCCACAAATATGTGGTCCGTTTATACAGTTTTATAATCTCTTCTTTCTGCGTTCAGCTAGGGTAAATTGTATTTCTTTTATTGTTCAGCTGTAGAAAAAGGTTCATTCTATGCCAGTATACCTTCAGCTTTTGAAGAAACGTCACCGGTTTTTTTTGGCAGAGTTTAAAACCTGATATATTTTCTTCTATGTTTAGAGTTTTACAGGCTGTTTTATTTGTTATTTATAAAATGTTATTTCATTATATTACTTTTCTTACAATTACGCAACATTTACTATACTTAGTAAATATTAAGTGTGGCAAAAATGCAACTAAATAAATAAATATGTGTGTACGAATGTAATACCTAAATGCTTTAAATTTAAGTAGGCCTATTTTTTTGTACATACAGACCTAAAGTTAACTTTTTTTTAAAGAAACTAGTAGATATTAATTTTTTTTTAAATGTTTGCCTCATTTAAAAATTGGTTATATAAATATTTTATTAGTACTTATAATTTTAGGAGCCTACGAGGCGTGCACAGTCACACAAAGCGGCAGGGTCATTTACTTATAATAGTGTACTAGTAGGCTTATTCAATTCTTTTCTTAGGTGACCCCATTTTTGGAATTGCATTTTTACCTGGCCACGGAAAGACTTACTGCCGTGGGAATAGAAAGGGTAATAAAATATTGTTGAAAACAAGAAAAAATCGTAAGAAAAATCGTATCTGACTGCTGTCTGTACCGTAATATTACTTACTTTCAACTTTTCAAAAACCTTTGGCCACACCGCAGTTATTCAGCTAAGAGTGCCATAATGAACTATTATTATCCTTTTATTCCTATAAGTTTTTAATTTTTTCTCATAGGTTTACGTGATAAAAGCAAAGTACATTCAGACTTTTACATTAGTTTTGTATTTATACTTTTATGTGTGTATTTTCAAAACGAAAAATACATTTATCTATAGTAAAATACATAAACATACACGTATAAATATAAAATAAAAATATTAAATGAAAATACAAACGAGAAATTGTAATTGTAGAGAGAATATGAGGATATGAAGCGCCGCGGACTTGTGTGCTCTGTGTGCGAAGAAAATATAAATGCGCCAGGCGACGGTTCAGCCACAGCGAATAACATCGCTTCACCCGGGCCGCAGTGAACGTGTTAAGAAAGGAATTCTTTTACACTATGAAATGCCTAATCTATTAAGCAATTTTTCAATTTTTTTTTAATGAATGCAAATTATTAGCACAACCTTTATGATTAAAAACTTATTAACCCTCGAGCGAGCACCGTGGTAAATAAATACCCCATTCGCAGTAAATTTGCTTATTTTTGTTGGCTACAATGGATAACGCATGCTCCTGTGCAGGTATTCCTTCTACATAGTTTAATAGTTACCTCAATTCACTGGAAGTTGTGATTTCACATATTGGTGTTCTGTTTCAGTTATATTTACAGAAGTGAGTCTGCATTGGAAATATTGCATTCCCCACGTGCCCGGTCATGTATGTAAAATGGTTTACATTTACACATAGGCCTACTTTTATCGTTTATTTTGACTTAAATTTTCAATAGTGCAGCGTATGTAATCAACAATGGAACAGCATGCCTACAAAATACAATGGGTGTTGTCAATTTTCAACAACACTCTGACGTACATCTAACTGTAGGTCGGAGGGTATGCAGGGTCCAAGTCAAGTATGCGCATGCGTACAACACAAGAAAATTTTCATGGTCACAAGATAATTTTATGCACAAATACCCATTAATATTTGGTTTATTTTTGCTTCCAGGATACTCCAAAAGGGAGTATAGGACATGTCAAGATAAAACTGATAGACAAAAAGTCAATCACAATGATAAATTCATCACTTACCACCAAAAATTTGTTTCTGCTACTGCTTACTTCAGTAGGCATGTTATGAACCCCATTGTATCAAATATCACACAAAATTAAAAAGTCAAACACAATGATAAATTCATCACTTACCAATAATTTTTCCTCGCTACTGCTTAACTAAGTAGGCTTGTCATGAACCCCTTTGTATCAAATAGTACACAGTATTTGTTTAATTAGAAGTTAAATACTTTTCAACCATAACTATTTAGAAAGGAATTCGTTCACGCTGTAAAATGTTTCATCAATCAAATATTGTTTTAGCTTTTTTTTATTAAAATGACTTAAATTGTCACAATTTTTTAAACCATGTGGCAATTTATTGATGTATTTTTACCTGTATAAGTTGGTTTTTGTTCAAACAATTTAGTGTTGTGATTAGCAACATAATTATCGATTCTGTTTCTTGTGAAGTAGTTGTGAACATCTAAATTCTGTAGAAACGTATTTTGCTTTATGTACATTATCACTGCAAAAGCTTTTTTGTCACGTCAGGCAAAATTTCTGAAAGATAAAGTGCTAAATACTTTACTAGAATTATCTGATGAGGCAGGAAATGATCCGGTTATTGAAATGGAAGACAATTTTTTGACGCTGAAGAGTAACACACAGTCCATTCTGATCATGAAAGTAAATCAGAAATAGAATATGATTCTGATGAAAATGAAAGAAATGTTTCAACAGAAACAGATTTTTTTTAAGGAAAAAATTTGGAGACATTATATCTCCAAATCTTCAACTAATTTTTACTTTCTCTTGCCTATATGAATATATAGGAAGGAAAGTATTGTTTTCATGTTGATTTTAAGAAATCGAGTTTTCACCGGATCTACATGTTTTCAGACCCCCTGAACCCAAAAAAACATGTTTTTAGCAATTGGTCTGTGTGTGTGTGTATATATATACAGAATATCTCAAGAAAGGAACATCGTACGAATTGAAACTTAAAACTTAAGTTACATACCACAACGGGACCGGACACGAACATTGTCATCAAAATCGGTCAACCAGAAGTAGTAGTTTATTCATGTAATTTTTCACTTTTTGCGATTTTCTCAAAAACTGGTCCTACGATTTTTTTTTAAATCGCCTGGTTTACTCAATTTTTTATGCTCTACAAGATAGGGTAGGTGCCATGTTTGCTGAAATTCTTGGTGAGGCTGTTTTCACGTAAAAAATTAGGTTTTTTAAGATTACAGCTTAAATATGCATTTTAGCGCAAATATGTATACCAGAAAATGTAGGAAATTTAAAAGCATACAACTTTTATTTCAAACATTTTTTTGTATAACGCTCAGTTTAGCGGTAATTAGCGACTTTCTGTTTTTTTCTCACGAAAACGTGTGAAAAATCAATTTCTTTAAAATTTCAGCCTAAGTATGCATTTTATGATAAAAGTGTATAATCAAATTTATAGGAAATTAAAACAACTACAACTTTTTATTTAAAGCATTTTTCTCTACAGAGCCTAGTTTTGCGTGAAAGAGTGATTTTCTATATTTTTAAGCCAAACTGAGGTCGATTTTCATTTTGCGTCTTTCACTCATGATTAAAATAAGGGTATGTTTTTTGAGGTTAGTATTTTGTTTATTTCTAATGTTTTATTACTAATGTTAGGTTATATTATTAATTATTTGCATTGGCAAGAGAAAGTTGTGTGAGCGTTTCATACCAGATTTTATCAGTTAAAACTTATCAATAAAATATAATTAAGCTAAAAAAAAGAATCACAAAAGATTAGTGAAAGAAATAAATAAAAATAGCTTAATAAATACTCAACAAAGGGTAAAAATCAGAATGGGGGGAATAAAATACCCCATGCGCCTGGCTGTTAGAAAAAATTGTGGGCCTGCTCAAGGGTTAAATGTTGAGACGGAAATTTTTATAAAAAATTCAACTCGATGTAAATTGAACAAAACGTTTAATTCCACAATAAATTTAAAAAAGTGATAAAAATAACTCATTACAATACATTACACAACAAGTACACATACATGAGATCATGTTATAAATGAATGTATAAATAAAGCACAGTGAATTTTGAATTTATCATTAAAAATAAAATAAAAAAAAACAATTTAATGTTTAATAGAAATGTAAAAATGAGTAATATATACAGCTAATTTAGGTATTATTAAAATTTATGTTATCGTGTAAAAAATGTTTCTGTAACAAATTAAAGACCATGATAACAATTAATTTATACAAATATATAGGAACAATTTTCAGTCTTTTTAAAAATTATCAGTCTTATCAAAACATATGAAGTGGTAGAGGTTTTTCTGCAGTGAATTTGGGTAAATAAAATTTAAAATGAAAATTAATTACAATCTTGGTAAAACGATCCATCAGATGGGATATAGTCTGGTACAGGTAATGAAGAAAACTTTTTAGAAGTTACTTCACCATTACCAAATAATGTGTGGTGAAAAGGTGGTTTACCAAGTCGTGCATTTTCTAATAATACTCTCATCATAGTCGGTGATGACCACACTCTTTTAGTATCGCAATTCTGTTCACAGATGGCACAATCTGTTCCACATTGTTCTATATTTAAACCATACACCAACCTTTTTATCCACGGATGACACACAGCTAGATCAGCAGAAATACGTACATTGGGTTCCCACTTCAGACACTTAGAAAGAAAATCCATAAATACATCATAATGTTTATATTCGAGGACTTCAAACAGTTCATTTGACCCTTGTTCACGAATATGTCTGCCGACATCCAAACCAGTACTCGATTCTTCTAAATGTGTTGTTATTCTATCATGCTTCAACGATCTTGTATGGTACCTTGGCAATCCTTCTGGGGTTATGAATTCGTATTTACGTGCCGAAAGACTAATGAAATGAGAAGGTGGCAGACCAATAACTTCCATCATCATAGCCATTAACTGCTTCTCATCCTGAGCTGTAAAAAGAAACCACACAAATTAAAAGTTAGATCCAAATCAAACGATGCATTGTCTACCGCAGAAATAAAGCCTTCACAATAGATCGATTCACAACATTATTATAGCTGATCGTAAAGAACGTCCAGAACAGAAACTTAATACTTGTTTTGTGAATAATCGCTATTTTATAAAAGAGGAAAAATGAGAAATGACAAATAATTTTTTGTGGTCTATAATAGTGAAGAGCGTTCACTGTTTCAACCAGTCACCGTGATCACGGTGATAGTGATTTTGCGTTCACAGTTACTTTTAACCTTTTGCCCTCGAATGGCCAGCAGTGCTGGCCACAGCTGTTATTGAGTCAGCTCATCATTGTTTTCACAGTGCTGTGCCTCTCAGGTCATACGGCCAGCACTGGTGGCCATGGCGGTTTCTCTGTTAGGTTGGCCACCATTCTGCCATCCCTGCTACACCAGCTTGTATCAAGTTTTTTGTTTCAATCTGTAAATGTGATAAGGCCTAAGGTTTTACACATTAAAAATCCAAAATGAATTCAAAGTCTAATATTGTTATGTTTTATTGAAAGCTAATGAAATGGCAAATACAATGACATTTAAAGTTTGCTAAGTACTGTAAAATATAATAAAATATTAAATGTTAAAAATGGACAAAATTATTATTGTTACTATAGATATTATTTACAATTGTCTTTTCCCTATGAGTGGTGCAACCTGCCGGAAATATACTAAACAATTTTAAATAAATTGCTTACAATGGCCACCTATGCTGGCCGGATGAGCTGAAGAGGAAATCAGTGGTGGCCGGCAGTGCTGGCCGTACGACCTGAGAGGATTATACTAGTAAAAATGACACACAGCTGATATAGAACGTGGCCGTGTCTAGCAGGGCTGGCCATTCGAGTTGAGAGTAACTTTCCTAAAATAGCTTAGAGACCGCAAAGGGTTACTAGTTACTAGTGATTTAGTAATAACTGTGAAAAATATACTTAGTATATTTTTCAGTTATCATGAAATAATAATAATGTTTTCAGTTGTTATTCCATGATAACAACTGAAGTTTTGATAAACTAAAAAAATGGACGACATATATAACTAAAATAAAAACTTAGCCTAAAACTGATTAACACAAGGTATCCTAAATTAGTAATAAAAAGAACATTTTGTATAAAAAAGAGAAAGTACAAGAAACAATTATTTACAACTGAAAAAATTAACAATGCACAATATAAATAAAATAGCTAGGTAGAATGCGCCGTGCAATACAAATAACACTGTAATGTAATTATGTTACCTCGATCAGAAATGTAAAGGAACTACCCTCGTTTTGTTTAGTCTAGTAGATGAAAAACGTAACAAGGGAAAGAGACTGAGAGAGGGAGAGAGAAAGAACGAGAGAGAAGAGTGCGTAAAAATTGAAGTAAAATAGAATGGACGTGCCGGTTATCAAAGGAGACCACTAAGCCCCGTGAACAGACCAACATATCTTATGTAGCTATTATGTCGTTTTGTCTATTAACTGTGAACAGTGAATGAGTGAGTGAATTTTTCACTAGTTTCTAAGGTAAAGCATTCGTTCTGTCTTAAAAGTGACAGTGAACAGTGAATGAGTAAGTAACTGATTTTTGTAAAAGTGATTGGGGGAACGAGAGGTCTGTTAGTCTTCTATCTGTAGAATTACAGTCGCTGTGCCATCCTGTCTTAAACAGTGAAAAGAGAATGAGTAAGTGATCTTTGTAACAGTGACTGGGGAACGGTTACTCGCCTATCTGGATAACTGTGGTCACCATGAATTATAAGTAACCATGACTCGTTCACAGTGACAGTTCTTTTGTCCCTTCTCTAGTCTATAATCCATAATTTCTTATAACAAACTTTGTATTATCTGAGGGTAAAAGAAAAACCAGTTAACAAACCTGACCCAATATGGAATTGAGATGTTATACTATCATACTATCCTCATAAGACTCTACAATTAGCATAATTTATATTAATAGGATGAGTAGTAAGAAATTAATACTTTGGATCAGGTACAAGCAATATAGTAGGAACGAAACTACCCACTACATTCAGTATCAGTATCACGTTAACAATTACACTTGTACAGTACTACCTTGTTTATCCAGATATCCAGTCCAATCGGGGAAAAAATATATTATTCATAAAATTGCAATATACCACATACAGTATTTGAACAACACTGAAATCTTGATACACTACATTATTCACTGTATACCCCATACGGTATTGTTAAAACATTAATGCCCCAAGCTAAAGATCGCACACTTAATGTATTTTTTTAGGCCAATCAAAATTAATTCTATTAATAAACTAAGAATATGAAACTTTTTTGTGGTTTAGGAATTGTAACTGCTATTGTTATCTAGAACATGGTTATTACATGTCTGGTGAACAGTGCAGTTGATCAAGTAAAAATGTAAGCCAAAAATATATTCAGGTTTACATTCTTGTGTTATAAAGGTCAAATTATCAATTTTGTATTGAACAATTGAACAACCATTCAATGAGATCAAAAATTTTTACTAACATTATTTTATCACTTTGTTACAACCAAATTGATCATACAAACATGTATTCTTTTAAATTGAATTATTTACACCAGTCAGGTCTTTAATGACAAAAAAATATAAAAATACACAACTCCACTAATCCAAACTCATGAGGACCTGAACCTGTTCGGTTTATCAAAAAAAAAAATAAATAAATAAAAATACAAATATAAAATAATCCAAACATAGCTACATAAATAACACAGAGAGCAGCTTATTTCACATTCAGAAGGAGCAGAAGAACTGCAGTACATAGAGGAGCACAACAATGATATGCACGCAGACAACATCATGTTCATGAGACGCTGGCAAAATACTACATTAATATCAAGGTTTTCAGCATTACGAAAGCCAACAATTTAGTGATTTTATGCAGCTAGGCAGTAATGGTAATGTATTATTTCCAGTAATTCATAAATGACTAAAACAAATGTTTTACCCTAAGTAATTTATATTGTAAATACATATTGTATCAAGAACTTGTTTATGTTTACTTTTTACTCTCAGCTAAACCGGTTTTTCTGAATTTAATTTAAATGTTTAGAAGCCTATTAAAAATATTTTTTAATTATAAAATAACTTAAAATGTGTTCTTTTATAACATGTTTTACATGTAAAAAGTATGTTAAAAAAACTAGAAATCAGTTTGGATTATCCAAAAGTTTGGACTATTGTGTAAATACTTCGCATTTAATGCTTGATAATAAAAATTTATCAAAAAGGGGACCCTATACTACGAGAAGAATTCGATCGGGCACTTAAGGATATGAATATGAATAAGACACCAGGAATAGATAACATACCATCGGAATTATTATTACGATGTGGCAAAGTTGCTCAAAACAAATTATACAAACTTGTGTGCAGAATGTATGAGAGTGGAGAGGTACCATCGGACTTTAAAAAAAATATTATGATTCCAATACCAAAAAAGTCAGGAGCGGAGAAGTGTGAACATTACAGAACCATCAGCCTAACATGCCATGCATCTAAGATACTGACAAGAATTATATACAGGAGAATAGAACACCGAGTAGAAGAAGTATTGGACGATGACCAATTTGGATTTAGAAGGAGAATGGGAACTCGAGATGCAATATTGGCTCTGAGAATGATTATTGAGAAAAGGATACACAAAAATAAAACTACTTTTATGGCATTTGTGGATTTAGAGAAAGCATTTGACAATCTGGACTGGAGTAAAATGTTTAAAACTTTGAAAAGGCTAGGAATTAAATACAAAGAAAGGAAAGTTATCTACAGTCTGTATAAGAATCAAACGGCTGTTTTGAGAATCGAGGGGTACGAAAAAGAGGCTGCTGTAAGAAAAGGTGTACGACAAGGTTGTTCTCTGTCACCACTACTTTTTAACTTGTATATAGAAGAGGCTATAAATGAAGTGAAGGAGAAATTTGACGTAGGAATAAAAATTCAAGGAGAAACAATAAAAATGTTGAGATTCGCCGATGATATAGTAGTATTAGCCGAGGCAAAGAATGAACTAGAGGATGCCTTAAATGGAATGGATGAGATCTTGAGGAAGGATTACTTCATGAAAATTAATAAGAACAAAACGAAAGTGTTGTGCAGCAGCAAGAGTGGTTTAGAACAGATGGGAAATTTAAAAGTAGGCAACGAAAACATACAGGAAGTTGGGGAATTCTGCTACCTAGGGAGTAAAATAACAAAGGATGGTAGAAGCACGAGTGATATCAAGAGTAGAATTGCTCAAGCTAGAAAAGCCTTTGAAATGAAAAACAGCTTACTGACTACAAAAATTGATTTACAGATTAGGAAAAATTTCTTAAAACATTATGTTTGGAGTGTAGCATTATACGGAAGTGAAACGTGGGTGATAGGGGCTGTAGAACGGAAGAAGATAGAAGCTTTTGAAATGTGGTGTTATAGGAAAATGTTAAAGATTAGGTGGGTGGACAAAATAAGTAATTTAAAGGTTCTTAGGTGAGTGGATGAAAAAAGAAGTATATGGAAGCATCTTACCAAAAGAAGGGATAGGCTAGTGGGGCATATCCTAAGACATCCAGGTATTGGGCTATCAATAATGGAGGGTAACATTGAGGGAGTAAATTGTAGAGGGAGGCAAAGATTAGAATATATAAAGCAAATTACAAAAGATGTAGGGTGTTACAGGTATGTAGATATGAAACGACTTGCGCAAGATAGAACAGGTTGGAGAGCTGCATCAAACCAGTCGAGAGACTGATGACAAAAAAAAAATCAAAATTTAAATTTCATAAAAAGATGAAAATATATGACAATAAAAACTAATTAAACGTCATTGGTTTTTATTTTTCAAGTAGGTACTTCTCCATACAACTGGTTCATTCAACCACTGGTTAGGAGAGGAGAAAGACAATAGTACTGTTAACAGTCATGAACCCCTGGCACATCATAACCTTAAAAGTTATTCAAAAAAGTTATATTTACTAAATTACAACTTTACTATAGTCAATCTACTGTACGAGTACTCCGCGCAATACAAGCACCTATAGTTGTAAACGAAAGTTTTATACTACTTGGGGCGTATCTATCTCCGCCTGACAATCTTGCACTAAGTCCCAACATAAAAATATCTACATCCAGCTAAAATAAACATTATCCTTTAAGCATTTTCAATTATATCATTCAGATTGCTAGTAATTATTGTAGTTAGCAACTTCTTAATTAATTATTTTAACCATTACATTTAACAAAACAATTGCTTTCTACTTTTTAATGTTTACCGCTTTTATTTTTCAAAACTCAACTCATTCACTATCACGAATGTTAAAAAAACGCAGCTTACAAAACTTTTCAACTTAAATCTACGAAGAAAATCGAAACGAACCAATACAATACCAAAAGATAACTAATTAAACTAAAAATGAGTTAAACATGGGCAAGTGCAAACGGTTGTATTGAACTAATCACACACTTTAATTTTAATGATATGAAATAAACAATCTGAAATGATAAACAACGAATCACTGGAATTGTTTACTCTCCTGCTATAATTCAAGGGCATTAGTCTTATATTATTTGTGCCCAAAAATAAACCTGAGTCTATTAAAACCTACTAATCATAAATAATAATGGTAAACAACGTAACGAAAAATAACAATGTAAGAGAAACAACAGTAAAAGTTTTAGTTATTAATGGTAAACTAATGTTCGATTTATAAAACATTTTCTAACAAATGAACTGAATGAGTTTTTATTATTTATTAAGATTAGAGCGAATTAGTGTTGTATGGCATTTTATTTTTGATCATGTTGTGCGTATTTTTAATTAATACGCATGCTTACTTGTATTGCTGGTTGCCTACGTCGGAGTACTCTTAGCTTAGACAGACTCTATAGTATATTTCACAGAACCATGCAGCAGATATAAACAGACTACGGGTTGAAAGTCAGAAAAAGGATCCGTAATCATGTTTCACTCTACCAGCGCCTTCAGTCAAAACAACCGGGGACAGACCGGATGTGTTATAATAGACCTACTCTATGAATTCTTTCTATTGGTACTGTCATATTTTGTATTTTAGTACATGTTCCATTCACACAAAACTTAAACAGCTACAAAGCAGTTCTAAGATCACAAGCAATGTACGGCAGTGAAACCCTCTTCAGTATTGATGGAAACGGAATAAAATAAACAATCAGAAAAATAGAAAGAAGGATTCTTAGAACCTGCATAAACAAAAAACACATAGTTGACAACCAGCACAGACTTTTACAAAGAGAACAAATTTATAAAAAAAAAAAACCAATCACTGATGCAATGCGCAAAAAGAGAATTTCTTTCTTTGCACATATCCTCCGAACTCCAGAAAACCGATTATTAAGAAAAATTGTAGAAAAATTCATTTGTGCAAAAACAGAAGGAGCCACAATCCCTTGGCTTGAAGAAATAAAAAAAAAACAGAACAGAACTAAATCTAACAATTGCTGATGTCAAAGATCGCACACCAGTTTCCAAAGAAACAATTAAAGACAAAAACAAAATTTTATCAGTACGAACAATCAAACGAAAAGAACAGGTTTGTTCAGACGAATTGAGAAAAGCAAGATCCGACAGAATGAAAAAGTATTGGAAAGAAAGAAATGAAAAGGAAATAAACTGCCGAAGAAAAAGAACTAACCAAAGAGACTAAAGTGTGATCCTTTGTGGTCATAAAAAAAGAGGGTATAAATTATACACCATTTTAATTCTGCTAAATCGGAATTTAAATAAATAGGGACAAATATTTAATAGTTTTATAAATTGTTCACATTACAAAAAGGTATCACCATTTCTTTTTAGTATATTTTTATGTAATAATTAATTTTTTTATTAATTCTGTCTGAATTAAACTATTCCACCCATTATACACCGTACTGCAGTTTAAAACACATTTTATCATACTTTTCCAACAGTCTTGAGTCTTTTTGCAGTTACCAAATGAATTTGATTGTATCTTGTGTCTATGAACAACAATGTCATCATCACAAAATTCATCCTAAGAGACTTCAGTTTTTACCGAGTGGAGCTGATATTTTAAAATGAACAAAAGAGGTTATGGTTATATTAATTATAAACAAACAGCTGATGAACAGTGTTCTAAAGGTTGCTAACTTGACCCTCAAATAATTTTATTGAGATTGAATGAATTGTTTTTCTCTATATTAATTTGTCTCGTTAATTATTGAGCATCCTTCATATTAGCTCCAATATGGAATTGTTTTTTTCTTTTGTAATTTGTGTACGTTGCAATCTGTTCAATTCAGAACAATAAGCAACTCCATGACCCAATGAGATGAGGACGATGTATATGCCATGTAAATGAGGTGTAGTCTTGTGCAGACCCAGGCCCACCATTCCTGGGAGAGTATGGTTAATTAAACCTAACGAACAAAGTACACTGGTAACCATGTTCTAGAATTCAAATCCGTATAAAAGTAACTGCCTTTACTTGGATTTGAACCAGGAACCTTCGTCTCCGAAAATCAGCTGTTAAACAGCTGACTCAAGGCGATGACTTTACCTCTAGACCAACCTGGTGGGTTCCAATGTCATCAAGGTGAAGTTAATGGGTTGTGAAGTCAATGTCATCAGGGATGTCAATGGGTGTGAAGTCTCTCAGGATGAATTTTGTGATGATGACATTGAATTAAAACTAAACTAATCAACTTATAAAAAACATTAAAAGTGAATATCTCATTAGTATTTTCATACCTGGAAACAAAATCTGTCCTGTAAAGAGCTCCACAAGTATGCAGCCAATACTCCATATGTCAATGGCACAGTTGTATTTAAGGCGCAATACTACTTCAGGAGCCCGATATGAAATTGCTTGCACACATTTATACGGACGATTATACTCATAACAACAACAACCAAAGTCAATAACCTGAAACAGTAACCAAGAAATTAAAGCATGCTATTAAGATATTAGTATCAGACGAACTAATGTCCCATAGCCGAGCGAGTGAGAGAGATATGTGGCATAACTACGCATGCGCTCAAAGGTCTTTATCGTTGTAATCAAAATCTGAAAACATACTACAGTCGTTATCTTGCTTGTTAGTTTACTGCATGCATAAACGCTTGCTCACAACAATGAGTAAAATTATACGACAATGTTATTGGAACGGCGCGTATGGGTTGTGCGAGTGAGAGCGTTATGCATTCTCTCACTCCCACGGCTAGGGGACATTAGCTCTGAATACTGTACCTTAAGTAGAATGTTCACCAAAATGACTTGAGAAGTGATCTGACAACATGATGCATGATAGTGATGTGATATTTTTACTACTTAACGCTTACTAAATAAATTTAATTGCATCTTGTGTCTGTGAACAAGATGTTTTCACACAATTTATTCTGAAAGATTTAAGTCTTTACCGAATGCACAGAGAAACATGTAATGTATTTGAGGAAAACTTGTTCCTGCAATTTTTGAAAAGATACAGGGCGTGTAAACACCAAGACAATGTATTTTTAGGCTATGGTAGCGAATAACTTTTAAAATACTTCACTTGAATTAAAATCATAATATACACAGAAAAAATCAAACAACTGTAATATCAACAAAATATTTTTCAATTGGTTCAAAACCACTTTAATTAAAACTGAAACACATGAAATTACAAAAATAACTGGATTACTCACTAAATCTAAACCATTTTAAATTTAAATGCTCGCCTCTCGTCATGCGGTCTTGGGTTCGAATCCCATTCAGGCACGGCATATTTTCATACGTTACAAAAAAAATCATTTGGTCCTTCACCATCTGCATTAGCAGTAATTGCAGAACAGTCGGACGTTAAACAAAAAAAAAAATATATAAAATTATAAATTAATAAATTATATAACTTATAAAACCAATTAGTTTTGATTAAGTAAAATAGATACTGCAGTTTTTTTTTTAAATCAACTATATTATTGGAATTTTACTTCTGGGACTAAATTAAATTCACACTCATAGAAAAGGTTAAAAGAAAAACAAAAGAATTAAGTAAGTAATAGAAACTGAAAAAGTAGCACAGTAAATTAAAGAATACTAAAACAGCGCGATAAAACAAATATTATTTGTTCAGTACCATACAAAAACGGAACAAAAGTGACACGCAACAAAAAAAGATCGATTGAAAAATTAAAAAAGGTTAATAAATATTTACACAATAGAATTAAAAAATTGTTTGTAAATTATCATATAAAAAAACACATTATGAATGATTTATAAGAGAATACAACAAATGCATGTACACAATGTGATTACTGAACTGGAAAGCAATAACAAGGAATTACTGGTTAAGAGAAATACATAGGTCTAACTATTTCACTCCCACAACAAACATGGTCAAACACATCCTCACTGTGACTGCTCTTATGTACATTACAAACTGCCGTTCTTATTGTTAAGTATGCAACTCCACCGATGCTAGCTGTGTGTGAGCATGTGGAGTATTACAAATATAAAAATATAAAAAGGTGGACTTACAATGGGAGCATCACTAAGCTTTATTTTATCTGAAATTTATTTACAGTATTTTGAAGAGATAATTGTTTATCACATAGAACACACACATACTGTCGTAATGCGGCACAGATATGTAGATGATATTACCTGTAGGTAATATTGGAAAAGACATATAAAAATGAAGAGGATGTTATTTTAAAAAAATAAATACATTTGATAATAAATTACACCACACTATGGAAATTGAAAATAATAATAAATTAAATTTTATGGACGTTCAATTAGTCAAAAGTAATAACAAAATAACAACAAATGTGATTCGTAAAATTGTATTACCAGTAACAAATATAAATAAGTCATCCAACCACCCATATTCACATTAAATAGCAGCTTACCACTGTATGATTCATAGAGCGTTTAATTATATAGAGGATAAAAAACTATCAGAAAATGAAATAAGAATAATAAAATTCATAGCACAAAAGAATGGATATCATAAAAAATAAATACTTAAAATTAAAAACAAACTATATTTTAAAAATAACATAAGAACCACCCTTACATTGGACAACAAAACAAAACAAAAACCATTTATTTCATTAAAGTATAACAAAACTATTAATAAGTTATACAAAATGTTAAATAAATTTTATAAAATCGCATACACATAATAATAAAAAACTACTGTCCACAAATATAATTAAAAATAATATAAATGAAACACTAAACAATAAAAAGGATGTGTATAAAATAGATTGTGGTAATGAGGATTGTAAAAAAATTTACATTGGTATGACTAGTCTTAGGTACAATGGACACAAAAAAGCACTGAAATGTGACTACATTATATCTAACTATACTAATCATATAAAAGAGGGAAAACATAAATTTGGTAAAATAGATGAACTATAATAGATTTAATATAATAGAACAATGTAATATAGAAAATAAAAATAAAATTGAAAAATATGAGATGTTTCATATTTATAAATATTTAAAAGAACAAAATCAGGACATTTTGAATGAACAGGTCAAATTTAGAAATGATGAAGTGATATTGACTGCTGCTGCTACCTACAGTAAATATGAGAAGGGATAAATTAAAATAAATTAATTTTAAATCAGTTTTATACAAGTGACTGAAGATGTATCATCTTCTGTAAATTTTAAATAAGTGAGATAAAAATTTTTTAGTTTCAATTTTTCATTCACTCTGATGATGGTGGATCCACCGAAACACGTGTAAGTAGAAATTAAAATAAAGGTGACGCAGTTTAAAAAGAAGGTTAGTGAAATTATTATATTAATTCATTATATGAAATATAAATATGAAAAACTACTAGACCTGACCAGGAATTGAACCCAGGACCATTGGCACAGAAGCCAGTTGCACTGACCACTACACTAATGGGCCAACCATAAATCTGAATGCAATATTAATTTTTCATAAGCTGTTCACTTCCTAAAACACTAGGTCTAGTCAAAAATTAATATAAAGAAGCCCATATATTTAGGTAAAGTTAATTTAGATAATAAATTAGACTAATTAACTGTTAAATGAACCTGATAAAGTTTCCATTAAAACTGAAAACTTGTTAACCATTTTCATAATAAAAATCTCATCAGCACTATCAAATAAAAAAATGTTGTTTATTGTTATGAGCCTAACAGTGGGCCAGCTGATTTAGAGAAGAGACTTTGGAGAATTAAACCATTTTAAAATTAAAATTTAATATTAATTGCATTAAGTTAAATAAATTAATACTAAAAAAATCAATTTAATAGAGTGAAATCTAGACAGGGACCAACTAAATTTATTAGGTTTCAGAACTTGTGAGTAAAATACAAGCCTACAGTGTTTTACAGGCATACATTGTTTCAATTAGAAGAATAATCTACTACTTACTTTAATCTGCATGGAGTCTTTGTGAACAAGCATAATGTTGTCAGACTTAAGATCACAGTGAATGATTCTTAGTCGCTTCAGTTCATATACACATTCAATAAGTTGTCGTGAAATTTCTCTTATCATGTCCATTTCCAAACCTTTAGAGTTATTTTTCTTAATATAATCCCGAAGATTAATCCAAAGTAACTCAAATGACAGACAGATGTGCTTACGAAATATAAAATGATCAAAAAGCTTAACTACATTCACTAAATATTTTCTGTCACGATAATTCAAAATTCGTAATATTTCGGCTTCCTGTAAATATTGTTCACGTAATCTTAAGCAGTTCCTTGTAATTTTCAGCGCAACGAGTTCTTCCGTTTTATGATCTACAGCTTCAACAACGTGTGCAAAAGAACCTTTACCAATAGTTCTTAATATTTCATACCTAAAAAATATTTGGTCATGCTCACGATACCGGTAAAAACCATATTTGTCGTCAGAGTGTAGGTTTCCCAAAACCTTTGAAATAGGATGTCTCGCGCTTGAAGTAAAATAGTATACAAATTTATAATTTAAGATTTCTTTTTTTTCATGTTGTGGTATTTCTCTATCGTATAGTTCTAAAACTTTTTGGGGCGTTCCCGAGATAATGTTTACATCGTATAAATTTTCTAGAATGCTCAAGTCGCTACTTGATGTACTAAGATATTCCCAACTTGTATCGCCAAGCATCCTTGGCTTGATTCTCTTAAGTCTTCGATGAAGCCTTTTGTTAGAAAAAATATCTTCATCACTTACATCATCTGAAAACATAGTTGGAAAGTCACCGTGAATACTATGCCTGTGACCAACGAACGAAAGTGGTACCACTTCTTCAGTAATAATTCCATTTTCATTCATCAATTCAGTAGGTAGAGATTGTATCCACGCCGGCGCATCCATTCTTGAAAACATCTTTGCAGAAAACCAAACACGTTTAAAAAGAAACAACTGTACGTAGCACACAATAAATGTTTATACACATAAGAAATTTACAAAGTTTTTAAAAATTATATCAGAAATAACTAAAATATTGAAAACAAAATCCAAACCCAACCACTCCATATACTTTCGTCTTGTTACAAAAATTATATTACCCATAATCCCCCACCCAACTGCTAACATAAACTTTCTGCAACAACTGCCTTATGAATCCATGATGTCACAATGTTGCTCATATTGATGTGTTGATCATATTAATGAAATTTTATTCCGATTTTAAAAGATTAATTTACAAAGCAAAGAAAATACCATTATTACTTAATGCAAAATATATTTATAGCAAGTAGGTAGAAATAATATATATATATATATAGGCTATTAAGTCGACAGATGGGCTTTTAGCGACGTTTGCATTACGTCATGCTAAAGAGTACCTACTAAATGGTAAGAAGTTTTCCAATGTGGTTTTAAATATACAACTGGCATTAAAACACAGCAAGTACTTCCGTAAAATTTATTCAACTTTGAAGAATCTACATTTAGCTTCACAGAGCATAGGCCTACGATATTGCTTTAATGAAAAATTATTCGATTCTTCCGAAAGCAGAAATGGTTCTCACAGTCAATACCTGGTGTTTCGTTAGTGCATCGGTTATGTTACTGCTTATTTACACGAAAGAAAATAGCTGAATGTGCTCCAACAATACTAATAGAGGACTAAGTAGGAATTGCGTGCATATTCTATTACATTTCTCATTGTTCATTGACTAATAGTTATAATAACAGTCGTGTGTAACTTCATGTGAACAAGTAGTTCAACTTTTGGGTCTTCTGCTACAACTTAGTTGCAACTCGGTTACGGTCCTTTCTGTGGCGTTGTAATCGTCCGGTGTGCAACTACAAGAAAAGTTACCTGTGGACCGAGTATAAATAATTTTAATTTAAAAATACAGTTTTTAAAACTACCAGTAATACGGTAAAAAAAAAAAAAACACTCGCCAATGCAAGCACTAATGTGCTTAATTAGCATAGGTCTTCAGCATTCATTTTGTTAGAGGAAACTGCTTCAAGAAGGTGAAATCTAACTAAGGAAAGCAATTGCAATTGCACAAATCATGAGTATTTCCAAGACTCATTCAGAAACACTTCATTCTTCAGCGCAAGTTAAAAATAATATTTTTACTGTGAAGGGTAAAACTACTTGAAAATATTTTTCGAGTCGACCAGTAAGTAAATCATCAGAAAAAAGGGTTATGATTGGTAATAAAAATGTGGTCAAGTTCATAAATTTAAGTGTCCTGCTGATAATTCGAACCATTATGTGTCCAAGTAAAAATGCTATTTCGCTAAAATGTGTTTCAGCAAAAACGTTCCCGTCTGCATTAGCAGCAATTTGCAAAACAGTCGGACGTTAAACCAAAAAAAAAAAAAAAAAAAAAAAAAGCAAAAACGTTAAAAATATTACAAAGTGTGAATATGGTTCTTGTTATAGTGAATATGAAAGTATTTTTTTATTGATATGGTTATTATAACATAATATTTTTCTAAAATAACTATTTTGACCAGGTCTCAGCTTAGCTGACATAAAGTATAATAACGAGATTCATGTCATTGGTATCAGTCTAAGTCTAATTTTAATTGTATCTTTAGCAACAGAATGAAAAGTGATATTGAATTTTTTTAACTGAAATTGATAAAACGACTATTTTTGGGTTTGAAACCTATATAAAGATGAATTTTAAAATCAAAATATTTTTTGGGGTCTGATGCTACTGTATTTTGGTCCTTGAAGTTAAATAATGATAGTAAATTTTTGTGTACTTTTAATACAACCTTTGGAAGGTTTTGTTTTAAAAGATTACCATTGGATGTCATGCACGCCTGAAATATTTCATAGTAACATAATTGAATTGTTTAAAGATTTGTGAGATTTTTTTATTTACTTAGATGATGTTTTGATTTATGGTAGAAATAAAGTAGAACATGATAAGATATTGCATATTTTTTTAGAAAGAGCCAGGTCAGTAAAATTAAAATTAAATTATGATAATTGTAAATTTTTTTGTTGCTACCTCCATGAAATATAAAAGAATGGCAAAAATTTTTTAGGGATGGTCACATACTTAATTTCTTTTATTGATAAATTTGTCAAAATATACTATTCATCTGAGACATCCTAAAAATGTACAATTTGCTTGGTTATATGAACATGAGACTTAATTTAATTATTTGAAAAAAATGAATGTCATCGCAACCTGTATTAATGTACTATAACCCTATTAGGACAAAAACATTAACAGCCAATGCTTCAAAAGATGCAATAGGCGCAGCTATATTACATGATAGGCAGGTTATTGTTTATGCATACATCCAAAACTTTAACAGATGATCAGAAGAATAAAATTGGGCACAGACAGAAAAGAGCTCTATGCTTCATTGCGAGGTGAGAAACATATTCCAAACCTTCAGGCTTTGCGGCTCAGTAAACTGCAGAAACGTGTGATGGATTGGTCACTGCACAAAGGGCTTCTACGGTAAGATTCCTGGTCAGGTTTGACATTTTTTATTATGCTCTTAATCATCTGCATTACGCCCGTAGCGGGCAGGTGGAGTGCTAAATTAATTGCACTCGATCTGTTTGTTTCAGAGCTATAAAAAATCGTTCTGTTTCTTATCACATAATCAGCCAATTAAATGACTGAACTATAGAACAGAAGAGGTAGAGGTGTAAAAGATACTAGTCAAAGTTATCTCCTCTGAGAGTAATGAGTTTCACTATACAGCCAGACCCTGTGGTGAATGAAACAAGGTGTCATTTGCAGGGTGGAAAGTAGATGCTTTTCAGAGGGCCTGGAATGCTGATAAACATTCTCTTTCGATTCAGTGAGGAAGGCAGTAGTAAACCACCTCACTCGTTTTCTTCTTAATAAAACCTCTAGAGGTTCAAACCAGCCTTTCGGCTGATGACCTAAACAACATCTGTATTAGAATTAATGTGCAAAACAGTTGAATATTAAACAATAAATAAATGTTAAAGCATGAAAGTATATTCAAATTATGTTTTTAAATAATGTTGATTTGCATCAAAATATTGAATACCTATGTACAGTTTTTGAATGTGTGCTCAAAGTAAAGTTTCATACCCAGGTCAGCATATTTTTTAATTATATTTTGTGTATTTGTAAGATGTAGACATAATACATATTAAAGTAGGAATTGCAAATCATGAATTAAAATATTTTAGTGTTTATGTGAAAGTTTATTGTAGAAATATTCTGTAACATCAATATTTAATGTGTTGTATGAGTTGATGGTTGTTTTTTAAATGAAAAATTAATTTCTGACATTTGTCTATGCCATTAGTTGAGGATAGTTTATTGAAGTGTTGCAGAAGTAAGTTGAGGCTATTAGGCAACCTAAATCACCTGGTACTGTGAAAGAACTAAAGAGTTATCTTGGCATATTTTCATAAAACCAGAAGTTTTATAGGAATTTTTCAAGCTTAGTTAAACCACTTATGTATTTAACCAGTTGTAAAAATAAATTTAAGCTATCGTAACTTTCACCTTGGTTGATAATTAGTTGCACCAACTGTTACAGAATTTTTGTGTGAGGTAATTTTAGTATGGGTAACATGGAGAGTTTATAAAATTTATAAGAAAACTATGTAAGGTGGGATTTTTTTTTAAATGTCCAACTGTTCTGCAATTACTGCTAATGCGGACGGTGAAGGATGAAATGATTTTTTGTTATGTATGAAAATATGCCGTGCCTGAATGGGATTCAAACCCAAGACCGCATAATGTAAGGTGAGAGCTAACCATCTCACTTCATCCAGGCCACTATTTAAGGAGCTTAAATTGCTTGCAGTTCCTCACCCTCCATTTCTGAAGTGATTATGTATGTTAGGCAAAATACTTTGTGAAAAATTTCAGTATCCACTGTCAGGTAACACAAGAAACTGAAACATTTGTTAAGTGGCCAACCACAACACTAAATTGCTTGAACAAAAACCTACTTGCATGGGGAGAAAATACATCAATAAATACTCCAATTTTTAAAATGTGATAATTTGCTTCCTTTACGTTAAATAATCTGGTGTGAAACACTCACACAACTTCCTCTCGCTAATGCAAATAGTGAACAATATAACCTAATATTAGTAATAAAACATTACAAATAAACAAAAAAAATTAATCTCAAAAAGCATAATCTCATTTTAATCATGAGTGAATGATGCAAAATGAAAATAACCTTTTTTGGCTTAATAATACGAAAAATCACTCTTTGATGCTAAACTTGGCTCTGTAGAGAAAAATGCTTAATATAAAAGTTGTAGATCTTTTAATTTTCTATAAATTTTATTATTACATTTTTGTTGTAAAATGCATACCAAGGCCAAGATCTTAAAAAATCCACTTTTTTACAGATTTTCATGGAAAAAACAACAGAAAATCACTAATTACCGCTAAACTAAGCGTTAAAAAATAAATGTTTGAAATAAAAGTTGTAGATTTTACAAATTTTCTACAACTTTTATTATATACACTTTTGCATATTAAGGCCGCAATGGTAAAAAAAAACCATTTTTTTCTATGAGAGCTCAGCCTCTCCAAGAATTACAGCAGACATGGCGCCTACCTTATCTTGTAGAGCATACAAAATGTGGTTAATGAGGTGATATTTTAAAAAAATCGTAGGAGCCATTTTTCAGAAAATCGCAAAAAAGTGAAAAATGATACTAATATACTACTACTTCCGGTTGATCGATTTTGATGAAAATATTCATGTTGGGTCCTCTAGTAGTATCTATCTAACTTAAGTTCCAAGTTTCAACTTTGTACGATGTTCCGCTCTTGATATCTTCTGTTCACACACACAGACCAATCCCTAAAAACACGTTTTTTATTGGGTTCAGGGGGTCTAAAACAATACTTTCCTTTCTATATATATTCATATAGGCAAGAGAAAGTAAACAAATCTGAAAAATTACTTGATTGATGAAACATTGTATTTAATACAATGATGCAATTTCTTTCTCTCAGGGTTGAATTTCTTTCTAAATAGTATTAAATAAAAATAAAAAAGAGAAATAACTCAAAATAAATTAACACTTAAAGCATTCAAGTGAATGGTAATGAAACTTTGAACTGCTGTGTAAATGTTACAAAATGAGACACTTTTGTACTAAGTAAGCTTGTAGTAGTAGGAGAATGTGTAATTTAAAAAATTGTATTTATTTGGTTGTTATATATTAACTTATAAGTTTTTGACATGGCCCATTCTTCCTCAAGAGTTTCCTGGATGCAATCAACAAAAAAAGACCATGTAACAGAGTTAACTGAATTAATGTTATGCAGAACTACAATATTTAATAGTAATATTTTTTTGAAAATTGTTGCATAATTGCGCTAATTATAGCAGTTCATGTGTTTGATTGAAATTATATAGCAACATTTATGTAATTTAAAAAATAAATAAGTACCTCGTAGTAAGAATAATTATTGATTATTGTATTTCAGGAAAAAACATTTTTTTTATGTAAACTGATTTCATTGTTATTTTAAAAAAAATATGATAATGTACAAATTTGAAAGCAATTATAGTGTTTAATTGTGCAATATACCTATTAAACTTTAAATTATAGTCAAAATATTGTTTCAACATGACAATTTGTGTTGCAAAGTATTCTAAAATTCATTTTTACTAATTTAAATGATAAGCACTCTGTTTCAATTACATTATATTGAATTTGTTCAGTTAAAACATTATTCCTTTTTGTTACTGAGATAGAAATATGAATTCGTAATGCTACGTTAACAAGAAGCCATGGCAGCTGCAGGAACTAGTCATGGGACGGCACAGTAAAATAGGTGAGCTAGCACACCCCGCTTCGCACACTTGAGTGAACGGCACAGTGCATGCCGTACAATTGAACGATGAGACGAGGTGAACTGTGGGAGTGAGCTAGTAGATTCTAATACGTACAGCACTGAGCTGAGCTATGTGAATAAACAGACAGTGAGTTGAGCCGAGGGTGACTTTTGCTCACTCCTTCGCACACAGGACGTTGTGTTTGCGCATGCGTCAACCTGAACGTTCATGCATCCCTTTCCACAAACAAATTTTTGTCATGTGTCTCAACTTTGTTTTGTATGCACGTGGTAAAATTGCTACAGTACAGTACAATGGTATTTTACAACCACTTGTCTCAGGGTTGTTTTAGTATAGTATGAAAGAATAATGACCCCCTCTCCGCACCCTCACAAACAGAGGCAGAGTTTGATACGAAATGTATACTTTCCATGCAGCGTTTAGGTAGCCCTTGCTATGATGCGACTAGAGAAAAGTAGTTTAGTCCTGGAGGGGATGTACAAGTCAGCTCTGTACGGAGAGCTCGAGCTGCATGGGGAGAAATGCTCGGTGTGCTGGTCGTTCAACATAAAAGAGGTGGTAGCTCACCGCTCAGTGAAAATAGCTAGCTCTTTTGTGCGACTCACTCATGAGCATCACATCGCTAGCAGGAACGAATGCTTTTAAAATACGAGGTAGAGGGGAAAATTACTCTGGTCCCCATTAACTGTGCTACATTCAAATTTTTTATTCTCCTAAGCCATTAAGATACTCGATCTGTTAGTAGGCTATACACATAATCTGTGTGTAATTCTTACTTTCATCTGTCCAGGGTACTAACTTATAAGGAGTTCCAAATGTGTATTATTTGTAGTTTTGGCTAATATATAGCTGAACTGTAAGAAGTGACTAATTTGTACCCCCAAGGTTGGGAATGCAAAGAGCTTAAATGGTGGCAGGTTCTTCAAAACAGAATTTATGTTCTGGGGAGGTAGTGAATAGGTTTGCTTCACACATTGGGATATCATCTATGAAAGGTTGATTAGGGCTGAATAACATTTATGAAAGCCACAAGGATGAAAATCCTGAAAAACTAGGTCTACCGTTATCAAAAACACCAGCTGACATTATATACCAGTTCATGTTACTGTTTTCATATAACACATCTACCCAGTCTAATAATACATCATTTAGTCTACAGACCTGTCTAACTGGACAACGGACTATTTTTAGTCAATTTCTAACAATTATCTAGTTAACAAATTTCTCTTACATCATAGGTTGCACAAGTCAAAAGATCAGACAGAATAAATCTGTAGCCATATTAATTAAAAATTAGTTGATAATAGATTGATTGGTTCATAATTTTTTTGTACACTACAATAAAATGTATAACTGGTATAAGTCAAAATATTTCACAACCAACAATTTCATCAAATCACGCAGTAGTAAGTCTTTTGTAATAAGTTTTATTTGTGTATTATTTGATACAAATGGTTGGGTGACACGCTAGTTGAAATAAGTAAGTAGTGGTAATGAATGAATTCATCATAGGTAGTGTTAAAATTTAGGCTCATCAGTTTTATATTGACATGTCCTATACTCCCTTCTGGAGTCTCCTGGATGCAGTTAAAAAAAACCTTTGATAATGTATATTTCCCAACACCACATCCGAAAATAATACACAATTTATCCATCTTCCCATGATGCTTAATTCCTTCTTCCTCTTCTAGGCCTCTCTAAAGGCTTGTTTGCACGGAGTATAGCTTGGTGAGCCTCTAGTGACTCGAGGCTCATACATACTGTGGGCTTGTGGTCTGTTGAATCTCAAGCAGCATTCCAACAGCACGTGACTTGACAAATCTCAAGTCGACAGACGTGAAACTACACTTGTTCAAATCACAACAGGCCATGGGAACCGGTGCACAAGCCATACTGATCGTCAATGACTTGTCATCTATTAGGACCTAAACCTTTGATGTCCAAGTATTTACCAACAATCCATGGAAAGCCACCTCGAGTAATAATGAGTCTTTATGTTCCTACAGCGCTAGATATGACAAACTTCAGACCAGGCTTGCCAAGCCACATGGTGTGGAGTAAGCCTTTAATCATATCTTCAATATAAATATTAAACAGAGTTGATGAAAAGCAGCAAATCTCTCTTATTCCCTTCCTAGATCAAACCACTCGGTTTACAAATCTTTAATTTTTGTAGCCGTACTCTGTGGTAGGTTGTTGTTTAGGTCATCAGCCAAAAGGCTGATACTTAAACTAAGTAAAACGAGGTGTTTTACTTATCTTACATATATCTGTGTTAGGTATGGTTCCTTCATTCATTATTCAGTCACCTGTAAAGCTATCCTTTAGGTTCCACAAAGAAAGTGATGTAATATTCTTATTAGCTAACACTTACCAAACAAATTATATTGTACCTTGTTTCTGTAAACAAGAATGTCATCATCATCACATTTATCCTAAGAGATTTCAGTCTATTTATCAAGTACACAGAAAAACATTAAATTTATTGGTGGAAAAATTGCTTCTACAATTTTAAAACAAGATAATAACTACAGGGCGTCTGTGATAAATAAAGAACAGCTTTTTAAGTTGAAAGGTAGGTGATATATTTAATATATAGTACAGCTTAATGAAAGTAATATGTACAGTAAAAAAGAAACAATTTTGATAGTTACAAAATCTTTTTCTTTATTTTATTAAATTTTCCCTTTAGGGGTAAATAACATTCACACTAGTTGATGTTTTATGAAAAATATTATTAAATTTTAAGGTTAGAAAGAAAAATAACAAAATAATTTATTCCAAAAACAAATAGCCAGTAATGAAAGATAATGGATTCAGCATGATGAAACAAATTTTATGAGTTCAATACCGTAAAAGTAACTTACATCAAAAAGTGGATGACTGTGGTATGATTGTGTGTTGTATCATGTCACTGAGTGCTTACTCATATGCTAACCTTTGTCAAAATTGGGAATGACATCTTGTCCTTATCATTTTGGTGAGCACTCTTTAGGCACAAGTGACTAAAATGCAAATACTAAAAGCCATAGTACTATGGAGTAAATGGGTTTTGAATTTCAGCTCTAGGTGGTCAGGAAGTTAGAGAATCAGGGAGTCCTTTAGTTGTGAGGGCTTTCACATTTTTACAATAGAAATCAAAAAGGTTGTAAGAGGAACAAAAAAGTGAAGTTAAGATAACTATTCTTGTGTTATCTATGGTTACATTTTTATGAGCAGATCACTTTTTTAGGATTTCATTTATAACTAAACCTTTAAAATGTATTCTGCTGCTTGTAATCAATCTAAATAAATAAATAAATACTATTAACCTTCACTGACCTTTACTTTTCTTAATGCTGCTTAAATTTTTGTTACAAACTATAAAAAATTGAAACTTATTGGCAGTAAAAAGCCTTGTAGAAGATATAAGATCTACTGGAAGGGTTTTTTAGGCAGTAGTACGTTTCAATAGTTTATGGATCATCATTGAAGCATATCAGTAGAGTAAGTAAATAAAGGTAAAATGTGAAGAAAATTAAAGCAGAATTAATAGTATTAGTCAGTGAAGGCTGATAGTATTTTTCATTAGGATTTTTTGATACTATTTAAAAAATAGAACATTTTTTTGACCTTCCAAACTTTGACAGAGCAAAGATAAAACTAAATGGATTATTTTCTTGTGGTAATAAACCAATAAACAATTGACTGGAACATTTAAGAACAGAAAAGGTAGAGGGGTAAAATAAGATCATGTTTTCACTTCTGTCAACAGTCGATTTCACTATACTTCCAGACCTTTGATGAAATTTGTAAAGTGTCAGTTGTTTTTTTGCACACATAACTGTTTATGCATTTCAGAGGGCCCGTTTCATTCTTAGTCTTAAACCCATTAAAGTTAATGATAAATCACCTCATTTCTTTCTTTTGCTCTAAAACCTCTGAGTTTTCTAACTAGGTACACTCTATGGGTCGATAACTTTTTAAACCGGATTAGGTTATACTGTGTCCATATCTCGTCTGTGTTTTGTTTCTTTTGGTGATATCTAACAGAAAATTTACATATTATGTTCTATGAGCATCAATAACAAAATCACTTTCAATATTTTGACGGAAAGTAGCTCGTATGCCTAACTACAATTATAATGTACTGTCTGAACTGCGATAGTGATGTAGATAGGTTGATTTGAAAGGGATAATTTTAAGCTGATCATTAAACTAAGTTCTATTTTCAAGTTTATTTGAAATATGTATATTTTATTAAGGCACTGAAAACATTTGAATTGTTGCTGAAGTGGGGCTACGTGGCGTCATATTGGATATTTCGCACGTGTACAATGGCTGCTTCCAGCAGACGATATCAGTTGGTTGTGTGGCTGTGTACTGTTGTTGCTTAGAGATACGTGGGATCAATTTAAAAAATTTATTCTTTTATGTTTTGTTGAAAATCGTTAAGTGGTTGTAATTTATTGAAAGAGTTGTCCTTTTTTTAAATTGCAATGATTGCATATGGTTTCTATTTTCAGACATTCATTTTCATAATTCAATGCGTTTAGGTTAGACTACTAATTTTCCGAATTGTAGGTTATGCCATTATAGAAATCGGTTTTTGTTGTTTTAGTTAATAAAAAAGAGACTCATCATGAAATTCGACTCGGAATCTGTATATTTAGTTCTTTTTATGACGTTTCCACTAATCTGTGAGACGCAGAGTATGTTGGAAGGACTTTATTGTGGAAAAGAAAATTGTTATGATGGTAAGTTATCTAAATATTTATTATTACCGGTGTTCTTATTGTAGACTAGTACAGACCAAGTTTTTACATTAAAATTTACACATACATACTCAGTATTACGTCTGGTATGTTTTGTAAATAAGATGAGACAGTTATTAGGTACTGATCCATTTACTACTAGAATTAAAAAGTTGGTTGTATGTAGGTTAATCATAGGAATATAACAAGAAAAAATTAATAGCCTCTTTTTTGACTTATTTTTTTGACTACACAGGCTTTAGCGTAATGGGAATTTTAGTCTTAAGTTTTTATTGAACATTTTGTTACACTGATTTTCCTATGATTAACATTCTTGTACATGTATTTAAAAGATAATTTGGTAGTGAAGTATAGTTTTACTACTGGTACATTTCAATCAGTGAAAACAGTCTTCTGGAAGCTTTACACTATTTTTGATTATCAGTATGTGTGGGGTTCTTATAATTAAGTTTTTAAACCAATTTGAAATTTAGATAATTTGGTTACTACCTAGTTTAACCTGAAAGCTCAGTTACAATGAACAGATCCTCTATGTAACTTAGTGTCGGGTCTTAGTACAAGTTTTGTCATAAAGGAAATATAATAATCTTAAAAACTGTATACAAAACTTATGGTATTTGTCAATTGTAGACAAAGTAGATAATTTGCCCTTAGTATTTTGGGTAGCTCATGATTTTCTAAATGCTTTAGTTGTTTCCATTATATTATTAAAAATTAGCCTTGGTTTAATTTGGCTTTCACTTAACTAAATAATGGTTAGTTCTTTATTTGTTGCTGTACTTGTTAATAAATATTTATTTTATTTGATTTGATAAATTTGTGTTGTATATGTTATATGAGTGGCATATATTTATGATTTATAATATTGAAAAATACAAGGAAAGGAAAGTTATCTACGGTCTGAATAAGAATCAAACGGCTGTTTTGAGAATTGAGGGGTACGAAAAAGAGGCTGCTGTAAGAAAAGGTGTACGACAAGGTTGTTCATTGTCACCACTACTTTTTAACTTGTATATAGAAGAGGCTATAAATGAAGTGACCGAGAAATTTGACGCAGGAATAAAAATTCAAGGAGAAACAATAAAAATGCTGAGATTCGCCGATGATATAGTAGTATTAGCCGAGACAAAGAAAGAACTAGAGGATGCCTTAAATGGAATGGATGAGATCTTGAGGAAGGATTACTTCATGAAAATTAATAAGAACAAAACGAAAGTGTTGTGTAGCAGCAAGAGTGGTTTAGAAGAGATGGGAAATGTAAAAGTAGGCAACAAAAACTTACAGGAAGTTGGGGAATTCTGTTATCTAGGGAGTAAAATAACAAAGGATGGTAGAAGCACAAGTGTTATCAAAAGTAGAATTGCTCAGGCTAGAAAAGCCTTTGAAATAAAAAACAGCTTACAGACTACAAACGTTGATTTACAGATTAGGAAAAATTTCTTAAAATATTATGTTTGGAGTGTAGCATTATACAAGAGTGAAACGTGGGTGATAGGGGGCTGTAGAAAAGAAGAGAATAGAAGCTTTTGAAACGTGGTGTTATAGGAAAATGTTAAAGATTAGGTGGGTGGACAAAATAAGTAATTTAGAGGTTCTTAGGCAAGTGGATGAAAAAAGAAGTATATGGAAGCATCTTACCAGAAGAAGGGATAGGCTAATGGGGCATATCTTATGATATCCAGGTATTGGGCTATCAATAATGGAGGGTTGTATTGAGGGAGTTAATTGTAAGGGGGAGGCAAAGATTAGAATATGTAAAGGAGAAATTACAAAAGATGTAGGGTGTTACAGGTATGTAGATATGAAACGACTTGCGCAAGATAGAACAGCTTGGAGAATTGCATCAAGCCACTCGAGAGACTGATGACAAAAAAAAATTAAGAAACAAACTGTTTAAACAGACTTAGTTCTTTCACAGTTACAATACAATTTTTGGCCTCCTTCAGCTTTTACCCCTAAATCATTTTATGAAGTGTTGTGTTTTTACTTGATCCAACTCCTGACCCCGATGGTCATGTGTAACCAAATCATGCCCTACCCTCCTTATCTTCCTATATAGTTCTTTCATTTTAAAATGTTTCTGAGGATGTACATTATTTGCAAATCCAATTCACCTCTAAATGTTTTAGTTTCACTTCTGTCACCATATCCTTGTTGTCCTGGTTAATGCGTTGCGGACAGATGACGCCAGTTGGTGTCAAAGCAAATATCTTCCTAGTGTCATCTACTCTATTGCTTTTCTGTAGCTTTTATTTAGTCAATTGGTGTGTTATTAACCCTTTCAGTAATAACGTTCGGAAAACAGGACATCGATATATTTTACATAGTGGCAACATTCGATTTACCGGACTTCCGGATAACCGAAAAAAACTTTTAATCAAAAATTAATGGAATAATGTGTTTTGAAACCACCTCCGTGGCGTAGTGACTAGTGCCGTACTCTACAAAGCGAAAGGTCCCGGATTTGATTCCCGGCTAGGATCTGGAAATTTTAACACGTTAAAACCGTTGTCAAGGTACCAAATCCCACAGGTAGTTGCTAATTACCAAGCTGTCGATGTGACTTTAAATAAATTAAAAAAAATAATTTTGAATAGTTTTGGTGATAAAACTATTTCTTTTTTTATGAAAATAATAAAAATTAATTTTTAACAGCAAATTTTATTTTTCTGTAATGTTTAAATTTTGGTTGGCAATGGCAGGCTTACGCCTTCAAGTTTTCGAAGTATGGCGTGGCACTTTTTGTACACCCTTATTCAAATTAAATGGCTTTAGATCAAACTTTTAAAAAATATTGTTTTGGCAATGAAAGGGTTAAATATTGTACAGGAATTCAGACCAGTCCTATGAGCACCAATGTTAAGTTCATCTTTAGATACTACCAAAAATGTTTGAATGAATTTTAAAAGTGTTAGTCTTGGTACAGATTTTTAATTTTTGTAAAAATATATTTATTTTATAACTTTCTGCATCCCCTTAATACTCCAAAATTTTGTATCTTAATTTCTGATCATTCATTATAAAATCTCTGATCCTTCCTTCCTACAACCCACAATTTTTTAAATTTTTAAAAAATTATGATTTTAAAAAACACCTAAATCATAAATACGACTTTCAATGTTTAAGTTTGTGGATAACTAAACATCAAATGCAGTTTTAACAATATATTTATGTATATATATTTATTTATTATTTTATCAAACATCCTATGTAGGATTATAAACAGCCGTATTATTTAAAATTGAAATACATATTTCTAACCACCAGAATACGGTAACAGAAAACGCTTAACAATGTTTTTAGCATTTTCGTGTATCTTGTACACATCTTCAGTAATACATTTTAAAATTTACACTCATTTAAAATTTAAAACTTCTTCTTCTAAAGGAATTGATTCCTTATCTGCCATGGTAAGATTAAGAAGTTTTAAATTTCAAATGTGTGTAAAATATATAAAAATACATTACTGAAGATATGTACACGATACATGAAAGCTGTATAAACATTGGTAAGTGTTTACTGTTATCGTATTCTGGTGGTTTAGAAACACATATATCAATATTTATACATGTATATGTGTATATAGGTGAACAAATATTGAAGAACATACGTGCGAACGGTTGGCACCGTTCAGCAGCATCCTATTTTTCTCTGTATTCGCTCACTGGCACAGCGAAGCATCCATGATTCTTGTCTACATGCTCATTGTGTTAATCCTTCACAAATTATAGTCTAAAATTCATTGATTGTTTTAGTAGAAAAAATTTTTATTTCTCAATTGGGATTAAAATGCAGATCGGAATGGTACATTTAGTATTATTACTTATATTTTTTGGAGGATTCCAGCTGCTCAGTCAAAAGTTGTATCTTATACTTTCATTACGTTTTTGTACATTAATATGTTAAACTTTTAAAACCTTCATTTTTAATAAGGTGAAACGTCTTCTAACATTCAGGCTACCAGTGCTATAATTCTACCTAACCACTGATGGTTAGTCACGAAATGAACTTTAAGATGAAATGAGACGAAGTGTAAGAGGGGAACAATCTACTGTGCATGCCCAGTTTCTCTATTACAATCCTAAAAACATAATGACACTCGTAGTTCATTGAAATACACAGTCCTTATTTTATTTCGCGACAAGTGGTTCAGGAAATATTGTTTTGATTTGGCTTTTCTGTTTTTACTTTTTAGGCTACATTTATACAAATAAAAGTATTTTAATTCGTTAAAACTCATTCCGTTGTTTTTCTATTTATTCTTCGCATTTTATTCATTATTCTGTAGTGTTGTTATAAATTAGTTATCTATCGGTGTAATATAAGTTTATCATGTTGACCGTTCAAAAGTAGGGTAAAACAATTCGAAGTGCGCAACGGAATGTCATTTTAAATGTTGTTAAGTGTTGTAAAGAAGAAGCAAAACATAAACTATATAATACTGCACAGTTGCATGTTTTAAGAAATGTACATACTACGCTGGCAGCAGCACATTGCCCACACTGAGTCCCGGGTTCATCTCATCATTATATATCAGTAGTGTATCCGAAACATCTTATCCTAAATTCTGACTACACAAAATAATTAGATATAAAATGAATAATATTCTCATCCTCCTGAGTACTGCATGAAGAACAAATTCACCTCCATTCTTCCCTGGCCAGATAATTAACAATTCTAGCCTTAAATATCATGAAACTTCTCTTAACATTGTCCTTTATGTACCTATTTTCGCCAAGATCCCACCTCTGCTCTGAATAAAACTATAAAAATGCCATCTGACTGCCTATTCTAAAACCATGAATATAAGATTGATCTATGAACAAATTCTACTATGATTTATCATAATTTTTCAGTGATATTGTTTTGATCCATAATTTCTCATTCTCTTATTAGTTTAGCTTAATAACAATAGTTATTGCCAAAAGTATGTAAAAGAACAAATAAAAAACTTATGTTAGACATTTAAATGATGACAGAAATCGACAAAGGCCTAACTGTTGTAAAAACCTTGTAAATAAATTATTCATTCTGTGCCATATCACCTAGATTGTTATTGTTAAAAATTATTCACATGCAGTGTAATATGTTATAATTTTAAATATTATAACTGTACATTTACAAAACTGTGTGTCAAACCAACTACGGACTTTATAAAATGACCTCCTTAACTTCTAAAATATATTGAGACTAGCAACCCTTACTATTCATTTGTACTTCATGTCTTGTAATTAAGTTAAGATTTAATTTAAAACTTCTTCATAAACAATTAAAGCATTTAACTTCTTACACATCGTTAGATGTTTAAAGCCAAATTACGAATGTACAAATAAAACCTATTAGTTCTGAAAATAGGAATTTTGTTCACATTGGTATGAGTCACCTGTGGAGGGGAGAAATATGACATGAGAATGAATGAATATGTATTATAAAAATAGTTAAAATCTATGTCTTAGAATAAAAATCTGGTATGAAACACTCACACAACTTTCTCTTGCCAATGAAAATAATGACCAATATACCCTAACATTAGTAGTAAAACATTAGAAGTAAACAAAAAACTAACCTCAAAAAACATAACCTTATTTTAATCACACACTCACACAGACCAATCGCTAAAAACATGTTTTTTGGGTTCAGAGAGTCTGAAAACGAGTAGATCCGGTGAAAACTTGATTTCGAAAAATCGACCTGAAAACAATACTTTCCTTCCTATATTATATTCATTTAGGCAAGAGAAAGTAAAAAGTGTTACAATCTGTTTGATTTTTGTAAGGTTGACTTAACTTTCTATGCAGAATTGGAATGTGACATTAATTTATGGATATCTGTCGTGTAAATAATTTTCAAAAATAATTCTGAAAAGGAAAGAGTAAGGGGTGATGTTATATTTTAGGGCAGTACTCTATCTGTATGTGGCAATATAGATTTTGTTTCTAGCACAATTGTGGCAACATCAAGTGTAATAGAGGGCATCAGTACTACACGCGAAACAAAGATCTGCTCGTATTGGAGAGAGCGAGAATTGCTCTTCACCAGCGTCATTTTGAGTAGTTGGCCCCCAAAATATTTAACTTGCTTCCATTAGATTTAAAAAATTTAATTGGTTTATAATTTTATTAGGAACTAAAAAAAATGGATAGCCAAAACAGGTAGAGAGAAAATAGCAAAAATGGTCAGCATTATTCAAATGTAGATGTAACTTAAGAGACAGGAGGAAAATAAAATAGTATATTTATTTACTTTTTTATTATTTTTAATTTTAAATGTAATAATAAATTTAAGGTTGTATTTAATTGTCTTTATTTTATTACAAATAATGTAAGTTTAATAATTATTAAAATGTAATGTATCATAATTAATACTATCGTAATCTTAGTAAATAGCAAAGTATTGGTTAAGTTAGTGTAGTAAGTAAATATAGTAGGTATTGAATGCTATTGCTAATAGTTAATACTTCAGTTTTTTGATATTTATTTAAAAGTTTCCAACCCATCCTAGTACATGGTTTTGTCCATAGTTGGATGGCATAATTTTCCACCACCTCTAGCGTAATAGGATAGTAGTTTACTGTAAGAAATTTTGTATTATGGTAATTTCTTTTTTATGTAATACCATGGGAATAAATAAATAATTATTATTATTAACATTGTTTATTACAACCGATATTGTAGTGGTATTAAATTCTTCTGTGTACATTTTATTAAAGTGAACACATTTTTACTGTTTAAACATAGGCCAGTTTTTAATATTTTTCTTTATCACGTTTTTCTCGAAATGTGGTGTTTTGATAGAATCCCTATTACCTCAGAAACTACTTTCACTATTGACGTGAAATTTTTACAAGGTTTTTATGCAATATAAGTACTGGAAGGATTTTGTAGTAAAAATTTAACCCCAGTTAAGATTGTTCAGTTGATACTTGGGTGGTTCCACACCGGTGATGAGGAAAACTCATTTTCTCAATTAAAAGTTATTATTTGACAAAATAAAATAAATAAATGAAGTCTAAAGTTGTAATATATGACACTGAATATGAGGTAAGAAATAGAAGCCAGTATGTTTATTGACTGAGCTGAGGAAACGGGTAAAATGTTAACATTAGTAAGACAGGCATTGCGATCCATTTTTAAGTACCTTTAAGGGGGTACAGACATTTAAAAATTAAAAAAAAAAGATTTTCTTCTTATTTTATTTTATTATTCTCTATAGGTATCTGATTAATTTGGTATATAAATTGTAGCTGTATTGTTATTGTAAATCCTTAAAATTTAATGAAAGAAATGATCGTGCCCGCCAATTTTTTGGATTTTTTTACTTGTTGATTGCTTACTTTTTGTTTCATTTGAATTCTATTAGTATTATAGTTCTTTCCCTTACAGATGGAATCCTATGCAAGAATTAGCTATCATTTTGTGAATGCTTTGTTTGTGGAAAAGTAACCTAGAAATTTGTGCAGTACTGTTTAGGTTTTAGTATCGTTTCGTACTTATACATGTTTGTATTCTTTTGAAAAACAGTGATTTTTTGAAAATTATGGTTCTTTTGCACTTCAGTACCATTTTCTCAGAGACTAATTAAGATATCCCCTTTAATTTTTGGCCAGAGTATCTTCATAACTTTCTTTATCTGACATACCAAATAATTTGCCATTATATTCTTAATTTTATGAGTTAGATGAGCAAAATATTTCAAATTTGCCCAATTTTAGATCAAGTGGAAAAAATATTGTTTAAAAAATTTAGAATTTAAAAAAGCAAGTGTATTAATATACACTAAAAAACATAAATCAATAAGTAAAATAATTTTAGTTTGAAATCTCTTATCTATATTAGTATCTGAGAAAATTACTAAATTAACATGCATGAAATACAAATGTCTGTTCCCCCTTAAAAGGACTATTTTATCTGGAATTTATCTCGTTGGAAATTGGTTCAGCCACTTGAAGTCAAGTTTGAGGGGTTCTTGTGTAATAGAAAAGTAAAGAAGTGATAGTTATGATTATCAAATGACAACAAACTGCTTACATTCTATTTCAGTGTTGGGTGTTACTAGAGATACAGCAAAGCGGGAAATCGCAAAGCAGTACAGGAAACTTGCTAAACAGCATCATCCTGATATGCACAGAAATATTGAAGATAAAATTGAAGCCGAACAACTCTTCAAGAAAATTGCTAATGCGTATGTATCTTTCTTTACAATTAAAATAACTTTTAATCTATGTAAAAGGGAAGAAACAAGGTTTTATTTTTCACATTAAAATTCACGTGAAATATTTGAGTATTACAAATTATTGTATCAGATATTTATCAGTAAATTTACCTATCACCAGGTATTTTCTTTACATTAACTAGCGGATTTTTCAAAAGGACACAACCCGAACATTAACCCTGTTCATACTGGTAATCTTAATTTTAGATGGTGCCGAATGGATTGTGGTTGGGGTGATAAAACGTGCTTCAACAAGGTCAGTATAAATTGGAAACCGGTAAATATTGTTCTTTTCTTGTAGAGAATTCTTTAACGCATCTATTAGTGTTTACAGAAACAGAATATCATAACAGAGAAAAATTTTATTCCCTCTATAGTGTGTAGGTAGATTGATGGTACAGGAATTGTTGGTTTTGAATGGAAATCCATGTAGCTCATGTGTAAGTCAACGTACATGCATGTTCTTTAGTTTTTGTTGAAGCTATGACGATTCTGTTAAGGTGTTTGCCCTTAAAAGGGAAGACGAGTCCATTTTACTTTTCAGGAGAGGGTTTACCATCACAGAGGCAAAAAATTCGATACTTTGCCGGGTTGCAAAGGACGTGTAACGGCTTCCTTCTAACCGCACCTACAGAATTTTTAAAAACACGTGGTTGTAAGGAAAAGTATTTTCTACATTGCTTTGCTTACAGCTGTAACCTAAATACAATAGTGGCTCTGTGACATCATCGTAAAGAATGTAAAATACCATCCCATCATGCTTCCCTGTGATGTGAAAATGGACTCTATTAAACCTTTTGTAACTTCATCAAATATTTACGGAAATTTAAATAAAAAATAACATTTCTTCCAGTAAACTCTTGTCTACAAATCATGTTCTATAAATTTTTTTACCAAACTGAAATTTAAGCTCGTTATAGTAAAAAATATAAAGTAAACAAAAATTTTTGCTGTTGAAAATTTTCTTCGCCTAAACGCAAAGCATTATGAAGCGATTTTGTTATAATTATATTCAAAAGGCGCGTACGTATTATATGAATCAACTGTAATATTTTCAGAACTTTTCATCGGTAGTGACGTTAGATGAAACAGTTGTTTTGAGAGGGTTTTGAATTTTTCAATTCTTCTGTTACAACAAGTAACAGTCTGTTTCCAAAGGGTTAAGAAGGTAGAAGTAACGCATGGATAAATTTCATGTCTCCTTACATGTTATTTGAAAACACTGTATTCAAGGGCAGCTTGTGACAATTTAAATGTCATTATTGTGCACCTCTACTATTCCACTATCCACTCATCTTGTGTCAACGATGTCGTTTTCCAAAGATGAACATGTGTTTATTCTTAAGACTTCCACTTATAATCTTTTAAACTAGTAAAAGATGAGTTTCAGTAAACTTCCCCTATTCAATTGTTTCGAATAAGTCGACTGTGTTTTGGTTATCGAATAAATTTTGTGAGACTAGGAGTGTACAAGATTGCAAAAACATGTCATCTAAAAATGTGTGCACCCTTTTTGAAACAGCCTATGGAACCACTAGCGTCATCCTAATTCAAATAAGAAAAACTTAATCAATTTGTTTTACAGTTCTACCATTGTTTAACCGGCCCTTGTTTATCCATATGTTTAGATTTTCCCGATCAATCTGAATTGAGAAAAATTTTATTCGTGAAATCACAACATCCCACATATAGTATTTGAACAACACTGCGATCTAGGTACATATTATACACACTGTATAACCCATACAGTATTGTATACTTTTCAAAGTTTAAATACTAAGTGTACAGTTATAGTATGTACTGGTAACGCAATATAAGTTGACGATCGTCAGCGAGAGTAAGACTGGACTATGCGGGGGTTGGAAGTGCTACCATATGTGCTTTTCTAAATACATCATAATGACAGCTCTAACCATGACATCATGTTGTAGTTTTACTCCTACATTGATTTATTATGTTTACAACTATGTCGTTTTATAATCATCCCATTGTATAATTGATTCTTAATAATTATCCTAAATAATGAAAATTCATTCTAAATCAGCCTACTAGACCTAAACTATATTTAGTATCATTTTTGGTCATCAGCAGTAAACTGAATTACTGCACTCTAACATTTGTAGTGATAGACTAGTTAGTCCGAAAGTTCCGTCAATGCGAACTTATTATCTTGAGTAATACTAGTTTTATGGTAATTTCAAAATGTTATTGTATTTTTAGGGTTTTCATATTTCATTATTTTCAGTTAGGTTCTCAGCATTCTTTCATTGTAGCCTTTTCTCTTTCCTACTGTCCATCTAGTATCTGCTTTTGTTCTTCGTGGAAGCCCCTGAAGTCAGTAATAAATTGTTTGAATTTTGATTTGTCCATTACATTTTCCTGGTTTATTCTAGTCTTTTTTATATCTTTTTCAACATTTTTAAGTCATTTATCTAAAATAGAATTGACCTTAGGCTTAGAACGTAGACCTTAGGTGTACTCTTTAGTGTCTTAAATATTGGCCGAGTCAACTGTTTGTCATCTATTCTATACTGGTGTCCAATGAAAACTTAAGTCGTTTGTTTCTGATTGTTTCTACGAATCATTCTTTTTTCTTCTACAGTTCTTTTCGTCTTTGTAACCTGTACTATTTGTCTACTATTTTCAGACAAAATACAAAAATAAAATAAAATAAAATATGAGAGACGTTAATAATTAACAAGACAAATTGGTGTAGAGAAAAAATGATTTATTCAATGACAGTGAAACTTACACTACTTTTCAACCTAGTGTCTAGCAACATTTAGGTATGTGTTCTGTGAGGTTTCTGATTCCTGCAGTGTAGAAATCTTTACCTTGCTGTTTGAACCCATTTGTGTATCACTTTTTTGATCGCTTTTCTGTTGTTGAACATCTTACTGCATAAAAAGTCTTTGAGTGAACCAAACAAATGAAAATTGAAGGGACGGAGGTCTGAGCTGTAAAGAGGATGTGACAACACTTCCCAACCCAACCTTTTCTCTTTCACTGTAAGTGATATGGGGGGGTGTGCATTATCATGCAAGAGAATCACTCGTTTTGAGAGTATGTATTCGCCTTATCGCAGGTCTTATTTTCTGTTGAAATATGTTAGAATAATACTCACTGTTCACTGTACATTGTTCTTATAAATAATCTGAAAAAATTGGACCTTGTGAGTGCCAGCAGTCAAAATCACTTTTCCAGCTGATGGGTAAGTTCGAATTTGCTTTTAGTGGGCAAATCCAGATGTATTCAGTCAAAATACGTTAGTGCGGTTAAAACACTTTTCATCATACTGTTTCAACATTTTTGAGAAATTCCTGCCAGTTTTAAACCTTGTATAGCAAATTCTTATTATTTAATGTTCCTCTTCTTCATCTACATGTTTCAAGTTGACATTTTTCAAGCTGACATTTTGTAATGAACAAAAGAGTTAATGTTTATGTTAATTATGTTCAAACGGCAGATTAACTAAGTTTGCCGACTTGACCCTCAAAAATTGTCATTGAATGAACTGGTTTTTTCTATGCATGAATTTGCCTTTTTTATTATTGAACATCCCTCATATTTGTTTATTTTCTTTAAAATTACTCATGTTATACAATTTTATGTTTCAGGTATGAAATTTTGAAAGATGAAGAATCCAGAACTGATTATGACTATATGCTGGATCATCCTGAACAGATTTACAGTCATTATTATAGATATTATACGAGAAGAGTTGCTCCTAAAGTAGATGTTAGAATTGTTATAGCTGCTACTATATCGATTATTTCCATCATACAGTATTATACGTCTTGGAAACGGTACAAAGAACTTTTCACTTAATAAAATTAAACTAGTGATTGCACCTGTGCTATGTGTGGGCTTATTACATACAGAGGGGTTGCAAATATCACAGGGGTTGATAACACCATTGTGGTTATTATATTAAAGTAAATGTTAAAGGCTATATGTGGCGATACTAGGGCTAATCATCTCAGTAGTAAGGGTATCGCTCATCTTGTTGATGAGCGATGAATTGGTCCACCATATCATCCATCCAATGGTAAACTCGCGAATGTGAAAATTCTCAGTTTTACAGGAGAGTAAAAAACAAATTCAGTTTTTCTTCTTTAACACACTTCGTGTATTTTCATAACTTAACAAAGGCTGTATCTCCCTAACCGAACAAGATACATATTCGCGAGTTTACTACAACATGTGTTGGGTTGTATATATCAGTATGCACTAACAAACTCATATTCGCAAAATTTGCACATTCGCGAGTTTACCATTGGAGGGACGATATTGCCACTGGCTGCAAGATTTTTTCTACGAATGAATCGCCTTCTTTACTATCGCTGTCACCAGCGTCATCACTATCAGTCTCATTAGTATCTCTACCTAAACGTTTACTTTTTTTACCAGATGTCAACAAAACTGTTGAAGAATAGCTTCTTCACGTCTTTAATTTCCTTCTTTATTTTTCGAATTGTGGAAAGAGATACATCACAGTAGTTAGCCACTCGCTCATGGCGTTTGTTAAGAGGCAGGGAAAGGCATTTTTGTTTAGCTTCAACTTCACTGCAATTTATTACAGTGCATAATAGATTTCATTCAGCACTGTGAATAGTCTGCCCACGTTTTTGAGAAACTAACGTTACTGTCTACGGTAACAAACATTTATATTCATACAATTAACCTACAAAAGGTTCCGCGATATACTGCATATGATCTGGGTATATGCTAAGTTGTTGTGTTTGTTGCACTGAAATTAAAGCAGTCGCGCATGTGCACTGATGTTTTCCCCCCTTTGCCCCTCTTTGCAAACGAGGGTAAACTCGTTACTCTAGTAACTATTACTGAAATATTATTTTGGGCAGTCTTAGTGTAGTAGACAGTGCAACTGGGTTTCATTCCCGATTATGTCGGGCATTTTTTCGTCTTTATGAAACAGTGGAACAGTTGGCGTTTTACTTAGCATTTGTCCATTAGGAATGGTCAAAAGTAACTGAATCTGCTTATTTGAATCAGTATTTTCAATGTAACTGGTGTAATTAATAGAAATGTGGACGTGATACCATTGGAGGTGTCACATTAGCATTTGGGAATTTTCAAACTGACACCATTGGCATCAAGCTGTACTCAACATGTTAATGTGGCTTTTTCCAGATATGAATCCGCAATAAAGTATTTATTAACAGTGCCAAAGTATAGAAATAAAGCTGTTGATCTTGCCAAAGAAAAAGGACTTTTAGATTTTCAAAAAAAGAAGAAAAGTAAAAGTAAGAATGAAATAAAAGAAGAAATGGATGCAGTAATTAGACGAGTACTGGAAGATAATATGGATATTAGGTATACAGGCCATTTCTATGATTTATTAATATTATTTAAATTAATTTAAACTAAGTTATCTAGTTTAAAGAAGAATTAGATACACATTTTCGGTATTAATGAAGTGTTTTTTTTATGTATACTGTATATAAAAAAACTTTTTGTATTTACCTTGTACTGCTTCTTATACTTTGTTTCTTACAAGTACTTTCGCGGTGCACATGGCTTCTTCAGGTAGTAACATAAGCTTCTACCGGGTGATTTTTTAGTCCTGTTACCCAATTGTTAATGTCTGGTAATTTTTTTCTTAGAAAGGGATATTTTGTTTTGTGACACAAAGTTGGTAGCCCTACTCAACCGGTATAGATACGACAGTTTGAGTTGATTCTCCTTGAGTTGCGTAAAATTTTGTGCTGTTTCCAGTTGTGTTACGAACAGAATGTCTTTTACCCTAGAACAACAGTTTCTCATTCTTGAACAATATTTTGCTACAAAATTGTATGCGAGTGTAAAAGAATCATTTCAAATTAAATTTTTTGGTGTTCCTCCACTCTATTCTAGTCAATTTCTAGGCGAACTAACTGATTTTTAGAGGCAGGTATTGTTTGCAGCAGAAAACCTTGTGGTCGACCAGTTCTCTTGACAGATGACATTAAGAGAATGTGAAAACAAGATTGCTTAATTATCCATGGAAAAGTTTACAAAAACTTTCCTCGCATGTTGATTTGTCATGTTCGAGTGCTCAGAAAGCTGCTAAAAATTGAAATTGTATCCGTATCACATACGATTAGTTCTAGAGCTTCAGCCTCCAGATTTAAACAAGAGATTGTTTTAGGATAAAAGACATTCTGTTCGTAGCACGACCGGAAATGGCACAAAATTTTACTCAGCTCAAGGAGAATCAACTTACACTGCCATATCCATACTGGTTGAGTAGGGCTACCAACTTAGTGTCGCAAAACAAAATTTATTTTTTTTAGAAAAATATTACCAGACATTAACAATTGGGTAACAGGACTAAAAAATCACTCTGTAGAAACTGTTTATAAAGATTGCATCTTCCTTTGACAAAGGTTTGAATGAAACTCATCTTTAGTACATTAATCCCTCGGGGTAAAAACGTATGGAGAAATGACAGTATGGCACCTGGGTGTACGTTTAATGGGTGGGGGTTGTACAGGCGAAGCTCGGTACCCGGTGATGGGTCACTATGTACAGTACGTGGAAATCTAGCTTGGCTCATTGCGGCCGTCACCATACTAGTGTGTGACTCAACATGATACGAATGCCAGAACATTTATTCAAACCCGTAGGGTGACACATGTTTTCGGAATTTTATGACTTCCCCACCTCCCACCAAGTACAGTGTACACAAGGTGAGATTACTTACATATTTTAAGATTTTATCCCCACGGACAACGTCCGCAGATAACCGAAACCCGTGTATGGTAAACCCGCAGATACCAAGGGGTTACTGTAATTTGAAATTTATTATCATTTAAAATTAATGAACTCACAAGTTGAAAATGACAACGATCTAATTAAGTTGGCAAGACTGTTTTAGATAAGAATCGACTATTCCTTTTCAGCCATGGTAGTAATAGAAAGTTTTAAATGTTAATAAATTTCAATTTACATTACTGAAGATATGTACGAGATATACAAAAGCTCTTTAAACATTAGTAATTGTTTACTGTTATAGATAAGCCCACATAACAACTGGGATGTGCAACGTCATAGCTTTAGTATACTACCATGAACAAAAACATTTATCGCAACTCGATGTACCCTTCCATACACCACTCTTCATCCTCCTCCATGCTCTCTCGCTCTATCTGTTTCCAAGAATTGAAAAGAAGCAATACGCACACCACAGACCACACACACGAACATGCGCAAATATGTTAAACTCATGCTTTTCTTTTGTTATTGTTGTACATTTTTGTTTTGTTTGATACAATTACATTTTTGCTGTTTTTATTTTCTAATTCATATACATTTTTTGCCTAATACAAATACAATTATATTTTTACAGTTATTATTAATTTTATTTTCTAAAGAAATGGGAAGGATGGGAGTTGTAGGATTATTAATCTAATTAATAACTAATATATTACTAATACTAATCACCGTAATACTAATTAAAATTAATTAATTAACTAAATTTGTAAGAAAATGTAAGCTACAATTTAACTTAAATTATAAAAATATAACTACTATTGGTACAAGAATCTAAACGGCAGAAGAGAAAGAGAGAGACGCAACTACAACGATCTACAGCTAGGATAGTACTGACAAGACAGTGACAACAACAATGGAAGGCGGAATGTGTTAATAGCGAGGCAGAAACAGTGTTTTTAGGAATGCATGAAACTGCAGTCATAAAATACCTCTACTCCTTTTTTTCCCATTGTTTGTAACGATCATTCAGCCCGGTTGTTACACGGGCGTAGCTATACCATATTCTGGTGGTTTAGAAATATATATTTCAAAAATCCTTTCATGAGATGTTGCGTCTCATGGTTCTGATGGCAATTTCTTCTAAAGAAAAGGAGTAGACTGGAAAGTCACATTGCATGTTCACTTAACTTGGGTTAAGCCCGCTTAGCTTTTGTCAAAAGCTAAGAAAAAACCAAGTAAGTAAGCTACTCTTTAAGAGTAGGAGTAGTTTTCTTACTTAAGAGGTTTTCCCAACAGACTCCTTTATTTCCTATTTTGAATGCAAGAAAAATGTTGTCACTTTTTTGAGACCGTTGACTGTTACCAACTCTGTAATTGATCTGTTATACAGTTTTTCAAATGATTGAGATCTGCCTGTTGGTGTAGTGGTCTGCACTACTGGCCTATGCTAGAGATCCGAGATTCAATTCCTAGTCAGGTTTGGCATTTTTTCATACGGTTATTACATCATATTATGCACTGGTATACTGTGGACAATTCCAACTGGCACAACTCATACTCTACATAATACAAACAGTTCCGCATAAAGTATATCCATAACCTATTCTTTCAACAAGGTCTACAAATTTTAATGTACACAAATGCCTACAATCTTATTTCAATGAATAAACATACAAATAATTATTTCATTTTAAAATATGTATTTAATTGTCGCAGTAAAAATTTGAATTATAAATTACAAGAACTAAACTGCTAAAACTCACTAAACTATACTTTACAGATGCTCACAACTAACTAAACAAATTGATCTGAATGTATAATGAACAGAAAATCATACATGAAAACTGATTAGTCACATCATTATGCCTGCAGATTATTAATAACAACAGTGAAAACAAAGCGTAGTGACCATGCGTGAGTCGCGCATTACAGTAGCGACTGTATACTTTTTTGACTGGACAGTCTTTGCATGGCGAGGGGTGAAGAGTGGAATAGATAAATACTGAGCTGGTTGTGCCAATTCGAATTTTTTGAGGTATAATGACCAGTGCACAAGCCAAGGTTTATAAAGGTACTATTGCCCAATAAATAAATAAGTGTATCTTGTTTCAGAGGTGGCTATGCGAAACCAAAAATAAGCGACATACTGTGGATTAAATTAATATTGTTTCCATACACAGTATTTATTTATTGTTCGTGGTATGTTAGTTGGATGTGGAAATTTAATATCTGTAAGCATCCTTATGGTGAACTGGAGAAATTATATTTAATTAGGAAGAATTTCAAAATGGGTGAAACTCAATTTGATGTAAGTACTGAAAGTAATTTACATTTTGTTTTGATTTGTATTTTTTCACCATTCTTTATTTGTAAAAAGTGATATTTGTGGGAGTAAGTAGATTCGGTAATGTTCCCAGTGGCAATGCAATATTGCGTTGGGTTAAAAATTTGAGAGAAACGGCTTCATCTTTAAAACGGAAACCTACAGGCCGTCCACGTAGCGTTCGTGCTCCCGAAAACACAGATGCTTTGCGATTGCCAGTAGCCAGAAGTCCACATCGCCCTGCTGCACATCACGCAGCTGTGCTAGGAAAATGAGATCGGAGTGTTTGAAGAATTTTGCGTTTGGATCTTCTTTTTTTTTACTTTTACTTTACAATAAGGGCGTTCAGGCTTCTGCAGCCCTTCCTCACCGCGACCTAAAAGATCTTTTGTGATTGCCCCTATTCCTATTTCTGCAAGACCCACACTTTCGATACAGCGCAGGATCTGCCTAGGATCTAGTGCACTTATCTGAGAAGGTGTTTACACACCCTTACCCATCAGCGCTCTTCTTTTGCAGCCAACCACTTTGCAACTGCATATAAATATAAGTGTGCGACCCCCTGAGCCGCACAGACCTTAATGGCCAATATTTCATCTTAGAAGACGGTTATGTTACACCCAAGGGCCAGGGAAATCTTTCCCCCGGCCCCCCAGGCCCCCACTCCCGCTCTTCCGCTCATCTCTGAGCCGTCAGTGTACCAAAAGGTAACCCCTTCCGGTATCACTGGCTGTCCCTCCGCCCACTCCTGACGATCAAAAATTTTCACCCTCAGTGTGTCGGAGAAGTCGTATGCTCTGTACATACGGTCCCGAGGACCACCTACCACACCCATCCCCTCAATCCCTTTGAAGATCTCGGTGTGGCCCATCTCCCCTGATGGGACCCCGAACCCGCCCTCCAGCCTCAAGGCAGTTCTTATCGCCTCCTTCTTCACTTGAACATGAATAGGAGGCAAATCAGACATCGCCTCCATAGTAGCCGTTGGACCAGTGCTCGTTGCACAACATATCCTTAGGCGGGCCAATCTCTTCAGCTTCCTCAGCCGATCTGTTCTTGGCCACCATACAAAAGCTTCGTACGTGACCATTGGCAGAATGATGCTCACATAAGCCCATTCTGCCATACGAGGCCTAAGCCCCCAAGTCCTCCCAAACGGACTCTTAAACCTCCATAAGGCCTTTGCAGCCCTCTCAACAGTTCTTGACATGTGGCCTCTCCAAGTCAGGCCCCTATCAAGGACAACCCCCAGATACTTCACCTCAGGGGAGTAGCTCAAATCCACTCCTTCCAGAGTCAAAGCATCTAGAGCCATCTTCCTTTTCCTAGTAAAAGGAACAACAACCACTTTTAGTTGTCGTGTCAGCTAGGGAAATAATCAGTCCGCCCCTGCATAGCCCCGCGTACAGGGGTAAGGCAAAATACTGTAGGATTTAGCCAAGTTTCCTACAGGCACCGTTAAGACACTGATTAAATGCCCCAGTGCCATCCACCCTTCGGCACGGTAAACGCCTGACACCACTGGGTTGGGCAAAAGCTACAGTAGGAGAAGTTGCCTCTAGCACGGATAGAAAAAGTGCTAGATGCCAGGGACAAGGATCAGGATAGACAGACAGAAGCCCAGCATCTCAGCTCACCTCGGCGGGACCAAAGCATGGCTGAAAAGTAACCATAGGATGCCGAGGAGTTTCCAGAGGCACGGGCACGAAAAACTGCTACAGAAAGTAAGGGAGCAGGTGTGCTCTCTTGGACGTGATGCTTCGGCACATGCAAGCCAGCCGATCACTGACTTACTTCGCCTCCAACCGTTTGGATCTTCATTTTCATCCGTATAAAATCGTAAATGTTCAAGAACTAAGCCAACATGATTTCTAAAATCGAAGAGAATGTGCACAATCAATTCTAAATATTTTAACTAACGATTCAATAATCATAATGTCAGATGAGGCCCATTTTCACCTGTCTGGTTGTGTAAATAAACAAAATTTCCGGTACTGGGCAGCAGAATATCCTCGTAGCCTACACGAAAAACCACTTCATTGTGAACGTGGGACAATTTGGTGCGCAGTGGCTAAATTCGGAGTGATAGGTCCACATTTTTACGAACAGAATGGTTGAGCAGTTTCGATCACTTCAAGTCGTTATGTCAAAATGCTAAATAATTTCTTGAGTTTACTCAACATATCGTTCTTACGATGAATAGAGTATAGGCCTAACAGTTTCATTTATAAAAATGCTTTTAAAAGTATATTGTATTTAAATAGTTTTGAAAGTATTTTGTTGTTACTTTTTAATCAGCGCACATTTTTACGGGCATCGGTGCAGACAAAAATTAAAATAAAATCAATTTTTAGGTTTTAATGCAAATATAATGTTTGAAATTTCCTCTTTAAAATGGCGGTAATATTGTGAAACTACTAGATTAAAAGTTTTAAAAATTAATTTTTTCCTGAAGCGTTGCAAATTTCCTGAACTCACCGTTTTTACGATATAAATTATTCTGCACTTTTCGTGAATTTCATGATACAATTTTTTATAGCATTTGCTAAATATTATTTGCCTCTTTGTATTATTATTTAAGTTGGTTAACCTGATTTCAACATAATCTAAAGAAAGTTGATGATTGTGTTGGTTACTGTGAGCTAGTTTACATTTTGACAATTATTACCATCAGTTTTAATGCCCACCAATTTTTAAAGCTTATTTCCTGTAAAACTACTATTATCGACTTTAGGTACACATATATCAGTTGCTATAAAAGATTTTTGCTTCAAACTTTCAGGGCTTAATGGATGTCTATAGATCTAACTTGTAACGTATGCTCATTAAAAAATATCGCACTGGGGGAAGAAAATTTTTTTTTTTTTTTTTTTCATTCTTGACGGGCATATATTATTTAAAACTTCATGAAAAAATCTGTACTCAAGAAAATCTGAAAAAGATATGTTATAACACAGAAAAATGTATAAAGATTCATTTTTAAATGTTTTTTGAAGCTATCTCAAATAGTTGCAGAGATATGTGTACCTACATTAACATTACAGGTATAGGCTGCACCAGTACCCTTAAAAAATGCGCATGCTCAGTGACGTCATTATTTGTTTACTTGACATATCTGTCTTACGATGAACCCAGTATAGTGATCTAGTTTTATCATCTATTTCAGGCATTAGAAGATGAAGAAAAAGAAGAATTTTTAAAGTTAGAGTTGTGGGAGAAACCAAAGTATGAAGTGAGTATATTATTTGCTGACCAAGTTACTTGATACAATTTTTCATTCAGTTAACTGAAAAATAAATGCTGTACTTTTCAAAGTATTAGAGAGCATTAAATGCGTGAAGATCTTGCAGGAGAAATATTTGTGAAGCATTATTGTGATTGAACTGGCATTTAACAATAGCAAATTTTTAATCACAGCTAGTTTAGTGAGGGAACAGTACTTGTACATAAACCAACGATAAGCAACAATGTGCTTCTGTTTCATCGCATCAATCACTCTACATCATCATTTTTACTTTCTCGTGCCTATATGAATATATAGGAAGGAAAGTATTGTTTTCATGTCGATTTTTCAAAATCGAGTTTTCACTGGATCTACACGTTTTCAGACCCCCTGAATCCAAAAAACATGTTTTTAGCGATTGATCTGTGTGTGTGTGTGTGTGTGAACAGAATATCTCAAGAATGGAACATCGTAGAAACTTGAAACTTAAGTTACATACCACTACCGGACCCAACACGAACATTTTCATCAAAATGGGTCAACCGGAAGTAGTAGTTTATTCGTATTATTTTTTGTAAAATGAAAATCGACCTCAGTTTGGCTTAAAAATACAGAAAATCACTCTTTCACGCTAAACTAGGCTCTGTAGAGAAAAATGTTTAAAATAAAAGTTGTAGATCTTTTAATTTTTTATAAATTTGATTATAGACACTACTGTCATAAAATGCATACTAAGGCCGAAATCTTAAAAAATCAATTTTTTACACGTTTTCGTGAGAAAAAAACATAAAATCGCTAATTACCGCTAAACTAAGCATTATACAAAATAATGTTTGAAATAAAAGTTGTAGGATTTTAAATTCTCTTAAACTTTTATTCTATAAATTTTTGTGCTAAAATGCATATTAAAGCCATAATCTTAAAAAAAACATTTTTTACGTGAAATCAGCCTCACCAAAATTTTCAGCAAACATGGCGCATACCCTATCTTGTAGAGCACAAAAAATTTAGTAAATGAGCCGATTCAAAAAAAAATCATAGGACCAGTTTTTGAGAAAACACAAAAAAGTGAAAAATTACATGAATAAACTACTACTTCCGGTTGACCGATTTTGATGAAAATGTTCCTGTTGGGTCTGGTAGTGGTATGTAACTTAAGTTTCAAGTTTGTAAAATGTTCCGTTCTTGAGATATTCTGTTCACACACACACACACACAGACCAATTGCTAAAAACATGTTTTTTGGGTTCAGGGGGTCTGAAAACATGTAGATCTGGTGAAAACTTGATTTCAAAAAATCGACATGAAAACAATACTTTCCTTCCTATATATTCGTATAGGCAAGAGAAAGTACATTATAAAAATTACATTCGAGATGGCAGACAAAATATTTTGAATCATCCTAAAATAGTATTTTGTATTTAAGTTAGGTTCACATTTACATATATCTTGAAATTTCCCTTATATTCAAAATATTAAGCCATTTGGACTTTTCACCCACCAATATATTTATATATATATGCGCTACATGAAAATTCAATTTAAATTGACTTCAGTGTTGATAAACAATTCATTTTATATTTCTTTTATATGTAAATTTTTTTCTGAATAGCTGTTTAGAGAGAGCATGACAAATTAATATTTTAACATATTCAGCACGGCGGCTAGAATCACAGGTGCTTTGCTACACCGACCTGCCATTACAGTGAAAATATACCATGCCGCCTTAAGGCGGCATCAGGTCATGGAAACGATCTTAATTATTTCCTCATCTACTCACCGGCTCAATATAGTACAGTATTGTACGCGTTTGTTGTTTCTACGAAAATTATATTTGAAATTAACTTTTTAATTATTAGAAAAATTTATACTTATAAGTTATTAAATAATTGAAAATTATTTTTGTGTAAAATAAAAAAATACAATTATTATGTTTCATAATAAAAAATATTTAATTCACAAAATTTAATATGTAAAATTTGTTTATATATCCCAGAATAAAAACAAATATATTTACATGTTTACAATAAATAAATTAATGATTTTTAGTGAGACCATGGCAATATGGAAAAATTAGTAATAAAAGTACTTTTATTCATACAAAATTGTTTTATGACCGTAATTATAATAGTACAGTATATTATATAACGTACAGGAGGCCTGCAAAGGAAACACAGTGCATAGAAATCGCGAGTTCAGAAAGTAACAGAAATTTCTTTTGAGTAATAATTAAACTATTTTTACGTAAAAATGTATTATTCTTACTGTTTATTTGTTAAAAGAAGTCACTGGGAACGAAAAAATTTTAATTTAAAAAAAAAAAAGTTTTCTAAAAATTTCCCTTTTCTGCTCTTCGTCTTTTATATATTTATATATTGTATTATTATTTCCAGGAATGGTCAAAACAAAAGGAAGAAGAAATGAAAAAACAGATGGCTGAAAACAGTAGATATAAAGCATACAGAAGATACATTAAAAACCACGGTGTTGGACGAATGACATTCGATGATTCATGATGTGTTCTATTTATTTCAGACAAAGTGATTTATTTTCTTTATGCCCTGGTACACATACAAATTATTTATTTATGACTGAAAGCGGGTAATTTTATTTATTGTGTTTTAGTTTTATTTTTTTTTAAATTCTATCTCACTACTGGTCTTCCATTTATTAAAAAATAAATAAAAATGATAATAACATTAACAAGGAAACATTTTAAAGAAAAGAAAGTTTAAAATAGAACCGTTTATTATTGTTTAAATCATTATCGTGTTTAGGGAAGAGTCTGACCAATATAAAACTTTTTCTTTTAATGAATATGAAGCTTCTTATATCAATTCATAAGAAACACAAATGAGAATACTTCCATAAATTTGTCATAATATTTCAACTTCACCACAACCCCGTAAATGGGGGGAGGGGTAAAAACACAGTGCTTTACAAAATCAATCGTATCTCCATGTTCAATTCTCTATCAATCTTTAAATATCTGAATCAACTTACTTTGGGAGTTGAGATATTTTGATGTGATTTTTTTCATTTAAAAGTCTTTAATTCTTCATTACTATTGTTAATTTAATACAGATTTCAGCACAATGAACATTTTAGTCGTGTTGAAATTAGGCGTGTGTTTCTGATTTCACATTTCATAACCTGCTGCTGGCTCCTCTTTAATTGATTATTTTTGAAAATTGTAATATTTTTGTTTTATAAATACTAAAATAATCATAATTTCACTTGCAATTGAGATAAATATCCCCCCCCCCCCCCCAACTGATCCAGTTTATTTTGCTCTAGTAAACATTTTATCATTGTAGAATAACTCTCTGCTAAATATTTTCATGGAGTTTAAAAGTTGTCAAAGCAAAAGAAAGCTTTTGAAAATTAATAAAAATGTTGTTAGAAATTGTATCTTATGCTCTATAAGTATGCAACTAGATAATTTTTTGCTTTTTTCGTCTTTTGGATCTAGCTAACTGTATTTTAACACATTCAATGCTGAGCAATTATGAGGTACCTCTCCCGTCGGGCTGATTACACGTGCAGCGTGTTCTCTGCTTGCTTTATGTAGGGCCTACAACTTATGTTACTAACGTTTTTATAGATTTATTTTATTTACGACCTACACGTGGATTTATCTTTGCTAATAACATAAAAGTAAACAATTTAATGTTTTTTCAGATTTATTTTCCCCGTTTATAATAAATGTACTTCTTGTTTGAATTTTTCCATTTACCATTACGATTTATGCGTAATCTATAATTTTAAACTACTAATAATGTACTTTTAAAGTAAATCTAAAAGTGCAAGCTATTTTGAATTGATACCTGCAAAAATACTAAATTCACAGCTTCAACTGTACCCTGAAAACCTGTTAAAAATACTGAACGAGTATATTGTGTGAGGGTAGAATACTGTATGACAAAAATTCAAAAACGCACTGCATGGTTACAATGAAAAACCCTTTCTGAGGGCTATATAATAGCAACAAACTGATATCTGACAGGTGGTGTCCCTCAGGAATTATTTAAAATGATAACTAAACAGAACCCGCTACGTGAAACGGCAGTCTGGCGGTAACACCTACTTATGACCCGCTAGGCGTCTCTAGCACTAAATGTGTTAAAACAGGCTTTAGAATGATAAAACCACATTGAAATATCTTAACTCCAAAAGAAGGTGTTAAAGTTTGAATATAGCAGATTTTGAAAAAGAAAATCATGGAAGTTATCATGTTACCTCTTTAATTAGTAATTATTTTTAAATATTTCCAGATGACATTGGAGCCAAGTAATTGTACTGTTTAATCCACTTCAAATTTAGCCAAAAACCAAAAAAAAAAATTTGTGTTTTTCAGTGCATACTCTCCCCTTACCTTTAAACATAGATGTGAAATACCACTCTTTCACTCAATGACTCATTTGCGAATCACAAAATCTACTAGCATTAGAAACTTGAAATTGGGTACATAGATTCAATTTGGGCCTTACCAGTTCACTAGAAAAGAATTTGATCAATTCTCATTCCAGAGAGAAAAAACTGTTATTACTGTAAAAAATTCTTTCTCTTTCAAAATTACAGCTTTAAGATATATTTTAGGTTTAAAGCATACAGAAGCATACAGTTTAAACTCAGTAATCCATTGTAATGGGGTGTTTACCTAAATAAATAAGTAAATTTGCTATTTACCTATTACTTTATTCTTATTTACCTTATTCATATTTCATGTGGAAAACTGTACAAGAGTGTCATCTTCATCCTCTTAATTCTTTTTCCAAATTTCCTTGGGTCAGGCTCCACAGAAGTCCTCTCTACTTCTCTCTGTTACTGAACCATCCATCAGTCTCTCTTGGTATTGCATCTTTTTTCCTAATTTATCCATAACTGGGCCCATTACTTCATTTTTGTTCTGCCCCTTGATCTTTTTCCTTTCCTGTCAATGTGTAGCATCATGACATGACCAGACCATCTTGCCTTTGTCTGCCCATCCCCAATCGTTCCCTAATCACATCATCTTGAATTCTGTCTGTTCTTGTCTCTCCTGGCATACCCCTCTTGAATTTTTATTTCTGCTCCCTACATTCTAATCTTTGCGTTCCTTCCACCTGTCCACATTTCTGCTGTATAAGTCAGTGTCGAGACAAAGTATGCATTATACGTAATTTTTGTATTATGCTCATAAACTTTTTGATACAAGACTAAGCTTCCCAGTCTTAAGAAATGACCATTTGCTATCTGAACCTTTTTACTTAATTCTCCAATTTTCTGTATAAGAAAATGGTTACCAATTATGTGTATTCTTTAACTTCCTCCAGTACCCTCATTTAGAATCATTTCATATCCCTGCCTTTCCTGCTGACAGTTCTTCTGCACCAAAAAATTAAATGGCTGAAATTTGTGAATGAATGAACAAATAAAACCCAAAATTTCATTATTGTTTTTAAAGGTGTAGAGAAACCTTTAGTGTATGCAATCTGAGGATGTAAATATCAATATCCTTAGCAACGTAACCAAATTCCTTTAGTTTGGAATATATGAGTACATTTATCCCATTAGTTTTATGTTTGTTTATTAGATAAGCAAGTAAAATTTGAGATTTTCAATGAGACCTGAAGTTAGTTCGGTAATAGTATCTGACATTGGTAACGAAACTAAAATTTTTGTTTGCAAAACTAAAATAGCTCCGTATTTAATTTTTCATACATGAAAGAAATATTAAAAGTGTTGGTATAATTTTGGGTTTTTTATGTTTTGTATAAATTGTGGCAGATTTAAATTATAAATCTAGAATATCTAACAATGAATAACCAACGATTTGTTTGTAATAAAATTATAAAAAATGACTGATCTAATTTTTGTTAATCTTCTATGTTTCTACTTAAGGTTTAGCTCGTAATTCTTTTAAAAATTTCAGAAGACGGAATACTTCATACGTGTTATAGCAGTTAGTATTGTTTTATATTTATTAATTTACAATAATATTTACAGATTAATTTTTTTTTGTAGAGTCTAATTTAGAAAAATAGTAAGATCTCACCTATGATTGTATTAAAACTTCATTTTGTTTTCCAGTAATATCTCGGTTAACTGCCTCATATTTTCAGGTTTACTGTGTTTTAATTTGTGTATTTTGTTTTTCTATTTGAAAACTTCTATTTTGATTGTGTTTATTTGTTTTTATTGTTATATGATTGTATTATTTTTAAGCATTTTGTGTTGTATTCTTTTATAAAGTCTGATAAGTACTTAAATCTTGGAGCCTTAATCTTAATTTAAAAAATCATATTTTGAATCAACTGATTTTATGACTCAATTTTGATTAACCATCTGGAAGCTGAACCGTATCAGTTTTTAAGGAGGTAGTCAACTCAAGAAGATGATTTTTTTTAAATTATAATTTTTTTTCATTTATTTGAAGTTTTTAATTTTCTGAATCATAGCATGTGTTTACTTTGTCTGTACGTTGACAAAAAGTAATAAGAATGTCTGTTATAAAAAAAAAACTTTATTAGTTAAAAAGTGACAACAGTTTATTATAAAAATTTCATTATAAAAATTTACATAAAGCTCACTAGCAAGGCGAGTGAAATTATTCCTTTAACTTTTAAGTTTTCCGGAAATGTGTTTTTGCATGATTGTACATTCTTGGGAATTAAATGTTTTGGTTTGTATTGGAGATATTTGGATAAATTGTTTTTTCAAATGTTCACAATTTCATGCTCTATTATATGTCGAATGGTTATGATAAAAAACTTTATAGGGACTTTTTTATAAAATAATTTGTGAACACATAAAATAAATGTTTTTGAAAATATGGTTTTTCTTCAATTAATTTCTTGTAAGAAAAATTGAATACAAGAGCATATAACAAATAATAGACAGCAATTTTCTGTATTTTTTAGTATAAGAATCATGTTGATATCTTTCTTGGTTCCTGAGATAATCGATTCGCCGTAGAAGCCCGCTTTTCCACCCCCAACCGTATATTAGGGGCTTTAATTAATTTTTTGGTCTGGTCAAGTGGTAGATCATTACTAATAAATTACTCTTTCATTAAAAATAAATAATGATAAATTATAGTCAGTAGTTTTGATTTTCATTTTCTGGGTTGACTACCCCCTTAAGCCACTTGCCTCTTTTGTATATTTCATAATGTAATTTTGTGATTCAGAACTTTTGAATCATCTGTTCTAATTTCATTATATTATTTCACTTAAAATATTTTTGCAATTGTTAATAAAAAGTGACAACAGCTTATCCATTATTGGTCAAACTTCCATCCTTTTTTTGGTAGCTCGCTGTGACTAGGTGATTACTGTCTACCATGTTATTAAAAATGAAAATTCATAAAAATTTACATCTTAAATCCAATAATGACCCCTCACAATAAAGATTTATAAAAGTCATATTGTTACTGAAAAAATTGAAGGTATATTTATTAAATATAATTTTAATTATTAATATTTTTTAAAAACAATACAGTAGTCCCTCGTTATCCACGGAGGTTACGTTCAGGAAAGTTACCACGGTTCGTAAAACCGCGGATAATGATACCTTATATGAACAAAAAGATGGGGGTTAGGTTCTAAAGGTAAAATCCTGTAGTCATTTTAAGTGTTTTATAGTTTTAGAAACATTTTACTATTATTATAATATATGTATTTTTAATAAATACAGTACTGTATGCATAAAAAATTTAAGTTGCTTTAAAGTAGTTAGTTATGGCTCTTTGCTTCTTCTTCTTTTCAAACTCCTTGTGGACTTGTTCGTATGGTATCATCAGCTCCTGAGTCCTCTTTTGAATTGAAGGGCCCTTTCCATGACGGGATCCGTCTCCAACACGTGGTCAGCAAACTGCGTTGCCATGCTGAGGATCTTGTTGATGGTTTGTGAAGAAATGCTTGGCTTCGTTTCAGGATCGTCGAATAAACAAAGAACTGTACATATGTACGAAGAAGTTAGACTGTTTTTTTTTTTTTTTTTTTTTTTTTTGGTTTAACGTCCGACTGTTCTGCAGTTACTGCTAATGCAGACGGTGAAGGATGAAATGATATTTTGTAACGTATGAAAAAATGCCATGCCTGAGTGGGATTCGAACCCAAGACCGCATGATGAGAGGCGAGCACGTTACCAACTGCGCCAATGTGGCCGGCATAATACTGTAATTTCTCCGTACGCTTTCCTCCGTGTGTCAGAAGTTAGACTGACACACGGAGGAAAGCGTACGGAGAAATTACAGTATGGTGCCTGAGCATACGTAGGGCGGTGGGGATGGGGGTTGCACTGGTGGGGCCCAGTACCCGGTGACGTTATGTACAGTACACGGAAATCTAGCTTGGATCATGGCGGCTTTCGCCATACTAATGTGTGACTCAACATGATACGGACGCCAAAAAATTTATTCAAACACATGTTTTCAGAATTGTATGACTTCCCCACCAAGTACAGTGTACACAAGGTGAGAAAACGTACGTATTTTAAGGTTTTAGGCCCACGGACAAAGTCTGCGGATAACCGAAACCCGTGGATACCAAGGGATTACTGTAAATTGTAAAAGAAACTCTACAAAATAACTAAAATAAAAATTATTGCTATGTTTTGAATAACTGTGATTTGTGTTTTTTAAAAAGGTTTTTTCGCCCCAATAAAAGCACTTAAGTCATTCTTTATTCATATGTTCTTTGAGCTATAGAGTTCTTTTGATGCTGCCTCTTTCATTCCAATATCTATTTCATATTTTTTGATCTGGCAGCCTCCATTTTCTCTGTTGTGATGAAGGTGAGTTAGTTTATTTTCTTTTAAGACCTTGTTTCTTCTCATTTTTAGATAATTTTATCACGTTTAAGTCCTTCAAGTTGAACTTTATTATGTAGACTATTTGTTTTTAGTCTTGTTCTTGAGGTGGTAGTTTAGGAGCTGTTCAATGAATTTTGCGCTAAGTAGTAAGCAGGGGTAAGACAATTATCCACCATTTGTTGTGAACTCGGATTATATAAATTATATTTTAAAACGATCAATTTATTAGTTAATAATGTAAGTTTAACATTTTAACATTTCAGTAATATTTAAATTAAATCAGTAAGGGAAAAAATATTTACAGTACAGTACTATTCTTGTAACTGTTGTCAAATATGTATTGTTAAAGTAACGTTAAACAATCCTATAAATTCTATTAATATGCCGATGACATCATTTTAAAGATGTCTGTGTGCAGTAAATATAAAATGTTGTCAAAATAAATTTAATTAAATCAATAACATGATAAAGATGTTGTTGGAGGGATTACTAGTTTGCAAAACGGTATATTGGAAAATTTATGAATAGTACCACCTCCACTCACATGGTCTACACTTAGGGTGGTTTCAGATGGCCGACTATCGCAGTGGTAAGTGGACACCACGCACCACTGACAGGTGCAGCAATCTCGTGAAATAGTTCACATGCTGTTATCCGAAATTGCGATCTTCATAATTTTTATTGCGATTTTTCAGTTACAGTTCAACCTGGTTGGTGTTATTCTGCAGCCTCAATTCGTTCATATTCCGGGTACATTCCTACGCAAACTTCTTCCCATGCCTTGTTTTTAAGATGTTTATTTGCATAGTGCAGAGATTCAAAGTCCCATAAGGCAGGCCTTTGCTCAAACTCAATTATAAACCTTTCCGTATCAAACTCAGACATTTAAAAATTAATTGGTAACTATGAACAATAAACTATAAAATATATAAAAATTATACTGATGTTCTATTCACTGATGCCATTCTCAATGCTTGCATCTGTGGTATTAAGCTAGGTGGGAGTCTGTTGCAGAAGTCAGTGGTACCACTAGCGCAGGGTAAAAAACGCGTACCATGCATCGCATTGTCATGTGAAGTAGTGGACACGACTGCCGTAGTGCACAATAGTATTTGGCAGCGCCGCGTCAGTGTTACGACAGGCGTGCGATTAGTGGTAACCACTTACCACTGCGATAGTCGGCCATCTGAACCAGGCCTAACTCTTACTGCTGATCACCTTGTTATAGTGCACTACCAGTACATCACATCACATTGGACTTGTCTATAGTCGCTACTATAGAAGCATGAATGACTCGTAACATCACTCTGTTGATATTATTGTATTATACACTGTGTTATATTTTTGAGGTATCCTTGGATTTCAAATTATCAAGGTTTCACCCTCATATGATTGCTCAAACAAGACAAAAGGCTCTGTATTATAATGATTTTAAAATTTCATTAAAAATTTTAGTGTTGTGTATCCATTTTCATTTAGACTTTGTATTCTTTCATTCCTATAAAAAAAATAAAGTTTCCTTCGACAGTGTGATTGAAACCTCTAACTGGATTGTTTTTGCTTTCTTAAAATTAAATGTAAAATTTTTGTGATTAATTCCCTTGTACAAATTCTTTTCTTTATTTTATTTTCAAGTTTTTATTACGTTGTTAATTAATTTGAAGTTGTTTTATTTTTTGTAATTACATTTACCTTATAATTTTTTTATCCAATGGCTGTTTTCATATTGGCTGACCCCAACACGACTTGACAATGATACGTTGTCGGTGGTATTAAAATGTAATGTCAAGTATAGGATCATGTTCACGTTTGTCGACAGACACATTTCGTCAATCTGCAGTTGTCCCACCATTGCCTGCATTTCAGTTTTTTTTTGGCTTGTACCATCACCTCATCTAAATGATTAAATTTAATAATTTTCACATTCAATATTAAATTTTAAAATGTCAAAATTTAAGTAGGATTTGGTTACTCTGATTTAACTGGTAAACAAAGTATATGGGTTAAAAGTAATGAAAACAATAATAAAAATTACATTTAAAATTTAAAAAAACCCCGATATAAAAAAACTATAAAAATTAAAGGGTCGAAGTAGGGCCAAAAATTAAAGTTAAAATTAAAGTAGTATTATTTTGATTCAAGTCTCGTTGCATCAGGTTACTGCTAAGTAACTGAATGGAACTTAGTTTTGTTATTTAGCGGCACTTCGAAGCGACAAGGCTTGGATCAAAATATTTCTTATTTAAAATCTAAAAAGCCAATACATATTATTCTTTTAATTTTTACAGGTTGTTTGTATCGGGGTTTTTTAAAATTTCAGATGTAATTTTTATTTTATGCTTTTTTAAATTTAATATTTCACCTCAGCCCCTATGCATTTGTTTGTTAAAATTATCAGGAGTTTATTCTATTTTCATTTAATTTAAATTTTCCCCTTTATTGAATCATTCGCATTTGACAAATCAGAATGGCTGTGCTTTTTACATTTTCCAATTTGTTTTAATTAGTCATAGTAATATTTACACCACATTTATTACCTCAATATTCAACTGTGATTAATTTTATTTACGTGTTGTTTTGGGCTTTAATATGTGTGTTAATTTTTGGCGGGGTTTGAAAACAATATTTTGATTAATGTCGTAGTTTTATGTTAGTTTTACTGATTATTTATTTCTATATGTGTTTTTAATGGGTAAACCATGTTTATTATTTTATATCTATTTTAAGGATAATTCTGAGCGATCAGTGCCCAGATTTAAATTATTCTGATATTTCTTGTTTATTGTCATAATTATGAAAAATTTAAATTCCTGGATTTGTCCACTGTAAAATTAAACTTCACAATTTTGTAACTTGACATCTTTTATGCATTTGGTAAGACTGCAAGTTAATCATCAAATCACATCGCATAATATACATCACAAATTGTAAAATTTATTTAAGATTATTGATGATCAAATGTAATTGTAATTTTAACTACTTAAAAATTGAATAAATTTTTTAAAATGTAATGCGGCTCCTATTATAGACAAATATTAGTAGTAACATAAAATGATTGACTTCAAAAATTACAACAAATGTTTAGTATTTAAAATAAATTACACTGTTAAAACTGTGCATACAGTATGTCATATTAATGATTCTTTAAAATCAAATTTAATATACAGGGTTATTCGAAATTTATGGTGCTCTCAGAAGCTGATTCTAAGCTAAACATGAGAAAATTGTTAATATAAAACCTAAGTTCAGAAATACTTTGTTAATAAAGATTTGTTGCTACTATAGTAAATGGCCTACCACGTTATGTTTATTGAAATTTGTATTTCTTGGTATGGTAGCACTGTCCACATGCACTTTTCGCCCGTAAATATTCACATATTTTACAGGTTATATGATATTAAGAAAAATGAACAAATTACATGCAATAATTATAATAATATACTTTTTTAATAATTATGATAATATTACATACAAAAATTTACGATAGCAAATACTATAATTAATAATACGATAAGGATTCACCCAAATATTTTTAGTCCATCTGCACACGGTACACACTGAATGTCATTGAGAAAAGCAACAAATAAATCAGGTTCTACTTTTCTCATAATTTTCCATGATATATATTTGGTGTGCGAATGAAATAATTCTTTTGGAATGCCTCTTTTTTTTAAGAATGTTCACTATTGCGTCCAACCACGATCTCTCATTTGCTTGTGTGTTAGCTCCTGTTTGTGGATCTACATAATTTTGCTGATGGTTAACCATTGAATGCAGGTAACCTAATGTTCTAACCTAATGAATGATGGTTAACCGCAGGTAACCTAATGTAGTTCACATAACCTGTAAAATATGTAAATATTTTTTAAAACCTAATGTTCACATAACCTTATGTACTTCACATAACCTGTAAAATATGTGAATATTTACACGCCAAAAGTGCTAGTGGACAGTGCTACCACACCAAGAAATATAAATTTTACTAAACATAACGCGGTAGGCCACGTACTATAGTAGCACCAAAGATTTTGCTGGGAATTCAGATACCCCTGTGAAATGGGACCATACTGAAATTTTTAACTTTTCATTTAAGAGGTAAACTTGGTGGCTAGGTCCCGGAACTGTATCTCTCAGTTTGAAAGATATCTGATTTATAAACAAAAATTGGGGTTGAAAATAACACGCTTTTTGTTTTAATGTAAAATAACTTTGTTTTAAATGCTTAATTAAGTCATTACTTTTTTTTAATTTACACGTAGAAAATTTATATAATTATAAATAAATACAATATATTTATGTTAAACTAAATATATAGATAAAAAATGTTATCTGATGTTAAACTTTAAAAAATTTTATTTTAAACTTGTGATTTATTCAGATATCTTTAAAATTGTTTTTATTTCGTAACTATGAAAGATCCAGTTTTAGAACGTATTTTATTTAGTTTTTCAGATCAAATTCTGTAAGAACCCACCGTTTGTCTCTTAATTAAAGCGTTGAAAATTTCTGCATGGTCTCATTTCACTGGGTTAGCTGAATGTCTGGTGAAATCTTTGGTCAGCTGTAATTTGGTATCAAAGCACTCCCAGATGTTTATTATGAACAATTTTTAAAATTTTTGTCATTTTTAACAGATGAATCAGCTCCTGCATTACTTTAAGTTTTGAATCACTCTGTATATATTTGTCATGTCATGTAATAAAATTAAAATAATTTATCTTTATTCTTGGGACTGTAAATAACAAATATAAATAATATTTTATTATCAGTATTCATATTGACAATGTAAAGAAATATTATATTTATCATAAGTATTAATAAATTTATTGTTTCAGTTTTCATTTCGACTACATTATTGATTTATTTATTTTTTTGTAAAATATCCATTAGTGAAACATTTTGGTTATTTTTGTATGAATGATTTTTGAGATCTATTTTCATTTGTTAAATATAAAGGCTACTACAGTTTACTTTGTTTATCTGGACTAATTGCGATTGGAAGCAATTCAGAAAATCAAAACTCCGGTTAAACCTGAAATAATAGGAAATCGATAAAAACAAAATATAATGGGAAACTTACCAGTTATTTGTACTCACCTTCTTTGGACAATAACACTACAATATGTCCATTTATGTAAATATTTACTAGTGTTTCGATTTTCTTTGTGAAAAAATAATATATTTTTCTTTGCTTTACCTTTTTTATGGTGTTTAAAATAATGATAGGGTTTATTTAACATAACAGGATTAATATCATGGTTTCCAGATTGAGGCAGTTATCTTGATAACAGGTTACTATCGCTTGTGTGATCTGTAGCTTAACGCACTAATGCCTAACAGTCAGTACATACTGTATTTACACTTTGAGTTTTTAAACTTTGATTAGTGTACAGTACTGTACGGGTTATACTGTGTATTATGTACTGTATGTAGATTTCAGGGTTGTTCTAAAACTGTATGTCGGATATCGTGATTTTATAAATGAAAAAATTTTATAATCCAAATTGGGCCAAATAATCTTGATATTCAGATCAACTAGGGCTGGATAAACGAGGTAATACTGTACCTATATTTTTGTTATGTTTTTGCATAATGTATCATTAATGGATATTCAAAAACATTTGATGTTTTTAATTTTTGTTTTTTGTTTTATGTAGTAATTTTCCATTCAACTAAACTTGATGGGTCCAGATGAACAAGAAAACTCAATTTGAGTATTATGATAACTAAGAGACTTCTGACTATAACAATAGAGAATTTCATAAAATCCCACTCTTTTACAAAAACATTTTTTTATCTTTTTTACAAAATATTTACAAAAGTCAAAAATGTTTAGAATAGGAAATGTGAAGGTTATATTACTGCATATAACATAAAAAGGAGACCGATAAGGCATTTGCTTGGAGTGGCCAAGGAAAACTGCGTGAAAACCTCGACCAGGACAGACAGACATTATACTAAAACTAATTGATATGCAGTAAATTAATTATTTATCTTGTCTTAGCAGAGGATAAAAGTGGGCTTTCGGTAAAAATACTACAACAAAAATATAATACACAACTGAATCAAGGGAGATAGTGATGCACGTTCAAATTGGTTCAGATGTGTGGAGCTTATTGAATCCTCGGACTGCCGTCTTCCTAAATTTATTAGCCAAATGGTTACTCTTGTTTTATAATTTGAAGAGTTAAATCAGCATCTTGGGATAGCCTCTAGTACCTTTATAAACGTGTGTTACTGAGACTAAATAACATATCTATGGGTTTGATAAAACTTACAGCTCTGGTTTGATAATTTTTTTTTTTTTTGGTGGAGCTCCCAAACTCCCCTGCACCCCACCGTCTCCACCCACTACTATGACTGGTCGCAAGTATGCGAGGTGGTACAGTAGAACAGCAATAGAATATCGCTTCAGTATACTGCACCATTATAACTTATCATTGTCATTCTTTCTTCACTAGAAATCAGTCAGCCACCGAGCCCAACATAAACCATAAAGACACAAATAACATAAAAAAACATAAAACAACATAAATATCACGCAGTATTTACAGCCTTCTTTCATAGTATCCTATATAGTTTTTCTTTAATTTTACAATCTCTGTGAAACAGATCTACCTCTCCATTTATTTCATTTGCTGTAGCTATACATCTATTGATTTGGAGCCATTTTACTTCTTGTGTCTCCAACAAACAGCCTGAAACTTCTTAAAGCTGTGCAAGGCACCCTCAGAAAAATCTTTGAGATATCCGGAACATCAACTTGTGAATGCAGAATGTTGTAAATGTATAGAACTTCCATCACTCTACGCCGCATGCTCAGACTCTGAAGCCCGTAGAATGAGAGGGCATCCTCATAGCCATCAAATTGTCTCCCAGATCTACATTCCAACTTATGAATTAGTCTTTTCTGCACCCTCTCCAGTTCCTTGTGATGTCTCTTCTATAGTTCCATACCGTCGAACAATATTCGAGGACAGGATGCACAAGGCTCTTATAAAGTCTAAGTACTGACTTCTCAAATTTGAAATCATGACTAATCCAAACTATGAGTCCTAAATTTCTTAAAATTCCTAAAACCTAAAGTCCTAAATTGTTTGTAATTTTTTTAGTGTAATTATAATTTTTAAGAAAATTTTGTTTATTTGTTTATTACATCACAAGACTGTCTTTATGTACAATTTAATTACAGTTTGAAGTAGTAATTACGTACGTGATTACAATTTCATAATGATCATAAATCCATTAAAAAAATATCTGAAGATCAGTTTGGTTAATCCGGTAGTTCAGATGAATGGGAAATTATTGTAGTTTTTTTTATTTATATTAATAACGTTGTTGAAACTGTTTGTCCATTATGTTATTTATTACAAAGTTCAGTGCAAATATTTATATTGATGTTTTTCTTATTACAGTAATCTCTAGACTTATGTTAAGGTAGTTTTATTTCATTATACAGGTGATTCAAAATACAACTGCGATGTCTTGGGAGCTGATTGTCCAGGGACCGACCGAAAAAGTGGATGGTTTTGAAATGAATAAAATAAATCGTAAATAAGATGTAAAAAAAAATTTATTAATAGAATTGAAACATTATTTCTTGCCATTTTTTATTAAAGCTCTTAAACTCTAAAATTCACTTATTTTGTTTTAAAAATTATGTCAGTCGAGTGATGACCCTCATTCTGCATGCATTCTTGTAATCGTACTTGGAAATTATCCATTGCTTTCACAATCATGTCGTTCGGTATCGCCGCTATTTCATTTCGAATTGCTAGCTTCAGATCTTCAGTTGTTCGAGGCTTTACGACATACATTTTCGATTTCCAATACCCCCAAAGAAAAAAGTCACATACCGGAAGACCTGGGGAGCGAGCAGGCCATGAAAGGTCACCATTTCTTGAAATCATGTGTTCTGGAAACATTTGTTGTAACACATTCATTGACACTCTGGCAGTGTAAGTAGTAGCCCCATCTTGTTGGAACCAAACATTTGCAGTGTCAACTTCACGACGTCGTAACTCTGGTGCAAGGAAATTATTTAGCATTTCGACATGACGACTTGAAGTGATCGAAACTGCTCGACCGTTCTCTTCATAAAAAAATGGACCTATCATTCCAAATTAGCCACTGCGCACCAAACTGTCACACGTTCACAATGAAGTGGTTTTTCGTGTAGGCTATGAGGATATTCTGCTGCCCAGTACCGGAAATTTTGTTTATTTACACAACCAGACAGGTGGAAATGGGCCTCATCTGACATTATGATTATTGAATCGTTAGTTAAAATATTCAGAATTGATTGTGCACATTCTCTTCGGCTTTGGAAATCATGTTGGCTTAGTTCTTGAACAGTTACGATTTTATACGGATGAAAATGAAGATCCAAACGCAAAATTCTTCGAACACTCCGATCTGAAATTCATAGGACAGCTGCGTGATGTGCAGCAGGGCGACGTGGACTTCTGGCTACTGACAATCGCAAAGCATCTGTGTTTTCAGGAGTACGAATGCTACGTGGACGGCCTGTAGGTTTCTGTTTTAAAGATGAAGCCGTTTCTCTAAAATTTTTAACCCAATGCATTATTGCATTGCAGCTGGGAACACTACCGTGTCTACTTACTCCAAACTTTGTATGGAAAAAATGCTGGGTTTTGACTACCGAGTAACCATTACTAAAGTAAGTTTCTGTGATGAAAGCACGATGTTGTGCGTTCCACGACTCCATTGCAACTGTAATGACATTGAGCCGGGGAATGAAAGTCATTGACCCTGTTCTCCCCACTCGCATTGTTGCAATGTATAGTAAGATCAAAAACCATCCACTTTTTCTACCGGTCCCTGTACAACTAAAAATGAGTAAAAATATTCATGTAAACATAGAACTGGAAAACCTTCATTAGTGAGATACGGCTGGCAAAACATTTTACCTGGAATTCAGTTACCCCAGTGTTATGAGACCATACTAAAATTTCTAACATTTTAATTACAAGGCAAACTTGATGGCACCTTATACTTTATAACCTAAAAAATTGAATAAAACAGCTCCCAGACTGGTATCTTTGATAGCTTTAAAGATATCTGCCATAAAAAAACAAAAATTAGCGGTCAGAAAGAACACTTTTTCAAGTTTAATGTAAAATGTCTTTGTTAATGAAGAATGTGTAGCATGATGATGTAAATCTTAGAGAATCACACTTTTACATAGCTCGAGAGATTACTGTTAAAACTATTATTCAGCTTTAAGATTATTATGTACCTTTTTATGTTTAATAAATTATGTACATTGTTGATGAAGTTATATTTATTTCACCTTTCATTATCATGTTTAATTCATTAAAATAATCAAAACCCGTTTATTGGAGCAGTACTTTGACGCAGTGTATTCTGGTTGGGTTCAGCATTAAAATATCATATTCTTCTTCTTCTTCTTTCTCTCTCCCCATGTGCCTTACAGCGTCGGGGTAGTCTCGGACAACTTCCTCCATTGTACTCTATCCGCCGCCAATCGTCTCATTTGCCCTAGGGCCATGCCTCTTTCCTCTCCCAATATTCGTATGTGCTCACCATATGAGTATCGTGGACGTCCTCTTTAAAATATCATATTAAATTTTTAATTATATGTTACTTATCTTACCACTAATGGTAAAAGGTGTAACACTTAATTAATTTGTTAATTAAGAATTACATTCTTCTCGTTTATTTTAAATTTAAAATTGAAAAAGTTCATCGGATATTTTATTTTTTAATTGATCCCTATTGTCATTTTAAAAAGTAGGATTTGAAATTAATTTGAATTTTAAATTGCTGTCACCTAGTATTTTTTAATAAATACAATTTAATGTACAATAGATTTATTTTTTTGATAACAATGAAGGTAATTAAAAGAAAAAAATCATTAGATTTCAGAGATGTTTTCTTGAAATAATTGGGTACAATACAATGTAACTGAAGAATTTTGGTTTTGAAATTTTATTTACAATTGATATTAATAAATAGGATTTCTTTTGTTATCATTGTGAACTGGTTCGTTAAACTCCCCTCTCTACTGGTCATCTTCGGGTGCTGTCGAGCGATGTTAGTGGTATGAGAGTGCGTTGTTGGTGATCACTAGGATGATTGGTCTATTAGTTGTGGGATAGTAAGGCTGTCATTCTGGTTTTTCATGTAACATTTTCAGCAAAATGGATGTTGGAAAATTGTTAATGTAATGCGTAATTACAATATGTTGTTCAGACGAGTATTTATGTTGTTATATAAATATTTTTAGTGGTTTCTTTAATTAGTAGAATGTAGTATAGTGGTCCTTGGTAATAACGTCGTCAGTTATACCGCGCTTTCGGGTACAATGTGGGTTGAATTAATTCCCCACATAATTTTTTCCTGCTGAATGCCGAAAACACCAAAAGACGAAAAAATTAAGGTTCTTTAATTACCTAAAAATAGTACTATGACATTGATCCAGCCACTCAATCAAGGTCTCACCTCTCATCATGCAGTCTTGGGTTCGATTCCCAATCAGGCACGGCATATTTTCATACGTTACAAAAAATGATTTCATCCTTCACCGGCTGCATTAGCAGTAATTGCAGAACAGTCAGACATTAAACCAAAAAAAACTCAATCAAGGGATATTTTGGGATTTTAAAATGAGTTATAGGCGTAAGATACTTAAAAAGTCTTCTTTCTTCAGATGGTGACATTAAGAATTTTATTTTTAAATTGCTTTGAAAGACTTGGCTTATAATATTGGTTTGGCTAAGAATTCTGTAACAAAATTTTCAATACAGAAATGTTGGAAAAAAGTCAGTGTGTATTTGGATATAGAAGATCATTTTAACAAAGAAATTCAAGATTCGTTGGACAAGCCAATTCCGACATCTTGTGATTTGGTGGAAGTTAAACGAATTCTCGGAGAGCATGATGTCACAAATTATTGATTCTTTGATTTTGAATTATTGGGTTGATTCTTTGGATCATCTGACTATTTTGAAATTTCTGCAGACGGTGAAAAATGAGGAAAATATGCCAGACCTGACCGGGAATCAAACCCAGGACTCTGGTATAGAAGCCAGTGGGGGTACATTCTCGCCATACTTAATATCAAGCAATATATCAGGATTCACTCTAATATCTGAGTTCACTGATTGCAGAACTAAATTATTTTTAATACTCAGTTTTTATTTCCCATCTTGTTTCTTTGAATTGTTTTATTTCTTTTCATGCTAGAAAATAATGTCTTTATGTCTACGATACATGTAATTGCATGAATAGTTGCGAGAATTTTCAACAAATGTTGAATATTCTAAAAATATATTTTGTTACATTTTTCTAAAACATCCTGCATCTCTAAAAGTCATTGCACAAATTTAATTATTAAATATGGCTGTACCATAGTCTGTATTTACCTTGCAAAACAGAATCGGAGTACTTATCTCTGTAAGAACTGGCTAAATTTCAACAATTTTAATTTAATATAGTTCATTTTGAAAAGGTATTAAATACAATTACGAAATTCGGAAATTCCAGCAATAAAATAATATTGTTACGATCCTTTAATTTTTTCATCGGTAAATACATAAAAGCGTCGACCGGTATATCTAATAATGTTTAGGCCTACCTGTGTCTTATTAATAACCTTTTTCCATTGCATACGTGTCAAGTGAAAAGTATAATTGAAACAATGTGATTACAAAATTTTTTTTTCAATTTTACAGAAGTTTCATTCTTTCTTAAATATGTTTTAGGAGCAAATGCCCCTTTTCGCCCTTCTGGATACGGACCTGCATTGTCTTAATCGCATGTGCTATTCTGTTACAATACTATTCCGACAGTAATTTGCCGTAATTAAAATCAATCATAAACGTAAGACTTAGTGCTTCAAGTCATGGAACTGGCTTCTAACATTTTCCCGCCATCCTTAGATGGTGTTTCTTACAACAGTTTTTCTTTTTGGGTAAACGTGAGAACTAGGTGCCTGATTCTCATTGTTAAAATTATTCACATCTGCCTACGGGAAATATAGACACCGGGGTATTTTTGGGAGTACACAGATGTCAATTCATGTGTTTACCAATTTGGTGAGCATTTTTTATTAAGTATTATGAATTCAACCATACATATTAATTTTACATTAATATGATGATCGTGACATACATTAGGCCTACATGTAACATTAACTGAACAAAACAAGTGATTATGTCATCTTAATTCGTCTCCGTGACTTCAAAAATTCAATGTGTTGCTGTGCAAGTGGCAATTTATAACCCAAAAATAAAATATTGTATTAATGTAGGCACTAAATATTTCTTGTATACATACATATAACATAAATTTAGCCGCAAATATGGGTATCAAATCATTTTGAAATGTATAAAAATATTTCATATTTTTCACAAGTAAACTACATAAAAAGGGAAAGGGATTCAGTTTTCTGATATAAAAGACAAATTTTTCAGAAATTTCAAATTTTACGTGTCTTCACTACCGGGTTTCAAAACCGTTTTCACACTCTATGTACTTTTACACATTGCTTTAGTCAAACCCAACATACGAGATGAGAAATGAGCCTAAATTCGTTCACTTATTTAAGCGCGCTCTGGGCAGGCATTTGTTAAATCGTCAAATTGTCGGACGGAAGTTAGTTATGTGCACGTTGTTTCACCATTTCAGTTCTTCAACTTCATAAAAATGGCAGGTAAATTTCTTTTGTTACTCATAAATCTTGTATTTTTCAATTTCTGTAAATTTAGTGCTATAAAGGAAATTTGTGGTTGACATTTTGAATTAAAATTATTTAAATTTAAATAATGTAGGCCTTTGTGTTTGGTCTTGGCACGTGGTGGTTGTTCATAGCGTCGGTTAAAGTGAAAATTTTTGTAAAGTTTTATTTTTTAAAACAATTCGATATTTCTAGATATTAATTTGGCGCGTTCATCTATTACAGAATTAATATATTCGTTTAATTTTGCAAAAATTAGGTTTTCATTTTAAGATAGTACTTCACCACTAGGGACAATAGATGGGCGTCTGTGAAATTTTTAGAGAAACTTATTTAAAATTTTACTATAACAAAAATCTGTACCTACTTATCGACGATTAGGAAATGAGAAATTGATAAAACTTGAGCGTATAATAATATTATAGTACGTTGTGAAGCTATTCCTTTGTTCCCCATCCATTGAGTTATCCATTGTGCTATTAATTTTATGGTTACTTAGATTTACATTTTCATTCATTTAGTTTCCGTGAAGATACTCCTGAACTATGTTTCAAGTTGTAATTAAGAGCTGTTGGTTAAAACATGCTCAATATCTGTTGTAAGGTCGGGTGCATACCAGAGCACATGGCGGTTGCAACCGCCATGTATTGTAGCTATGTATTGTAGCTTGTAGTTAAGGCAAAGTTTCGGTTCAACTATCACATAGGAATTTGAAAGTCTTATCAAAAAATGGTCAATTTTTCCTTTGTATTGGGGTCTATAGTTCTTATTAATTACATACTTGTCGGAAAATAGCATGGTGGTTAATGGACACAAAATAGGCTTCATTGCTGAGTGAGGGTCGCAGGTCTAGCATTCTTTCATCACTTATTCTACTTGTCTTATAATTCTTTACCATGTGCATTAGCTATAATTAGACTACCATAATTTCTGAACTCCAATCCGATTTTTTTTTAAAGTGGCTGTTTTCTAGTAAATAACATATAAAATTTATTTTGTTTATTTAATAATTATTTTTTTGTACAGAAATACTTTGGTTTACTTTTAATTTCTAAGTATTGCATCGAATGTAAGACGCACTCCAAAATATAATCATATTTTGTGGGAAAAAATAAGGGAAAGTAAAATTAAAGTCGCAATCTTAAATAAACAATTTTTTTACGAAAAAACAGCCTCACCAAGAATTTCAGCAGAGATGGTGCCTACCCTATCCTGTAGAGCATAAAAATTTTAGTTAATAAGGTGATTTTTAAAAAAATATGACCTATTTTTGAGAAAAGTGAAAAATTATACGAATAAACTACTACTTCCAGTTGACCGAGTTTGATGAAAATTTTCGTGTCAGGTTTGGTAGTGGCGTCTTAACTTAAGTTTCAGGTTTCAAGTTCGTACGATATTCTGTTCACACACACACAGACCAATCGCTAAAAACATGTTTTTTGGGTTCAGGGGGCCTGAAAATGTGTAGATCTGGTGAAAACTCTATTTCAAAAAATCGACATGAAAACAATACTTTCCTTCCTATATATTCATACAGGCAAGAGAAAGTAAAAAACTTGCAATGGGACTGCATGTGATATTTTCAGAATAATATTATTCAGATATCTTGTACCAGATAAGGTATATTAAATGTTGGCTGTTAAGTTTCACTAAAATTACTTCTATAATGTAATTACTGAATATATGTATAAAAAATAGGTTGTTTTTTTTTTCTAGGGTGGCGCGGTTTAAATGAACATGCAATTGTTCATTCAAGTGATAATCTACAACATTTGTTAGCAGACCACGATACATGGCAAAATGAGTTTAATGATGTTGTTAGTGCAGATTTTTCACATTCTTTTTGGTCAAAACGTTTGCGTGATTATGCCTTGGATTTTTACTCGATTGAGGTTCCTGATATTATCATTACGTTCATGAGAAGACATCAATCAGGTGACCATGCTCCACTTGAACTATCGCACGATGACGCTTCTGTAAGTATTTAGTAACTCAAGTGATTTGTTAAGTTTATTTCAGTCTGTGAATCATTTTATTTTTTGGTAAAAACACCAACACGTTCAGCGCCATGGGCGCATTCGTGGCGCCAAGCAGTAGTATCTGCTGCGCTGAGAGCGCCACGTGTGTGTCCCGTACATTATTATTTTTCTGGTGTTCTTATGTCATTGGTTTTTCAGTTGTCCTCTTTATATTTTAGTGGCGTGTTAATTGAACTACGGTAAACGTGTATCGGTTCGTGGTTTCAGTTTTTTTGTTTTAATAAGTGTTTATAATGGCTAATGACATTATAAGTGTTTATAATGGTTGTAATGACTATAACCAATCATTATTACATCATCAGTGTTATTTTCTATGTAACTTACTCCTTATTTTTGTAAACGGAAAATATTTATAGTGTACTACTTCTCATTAAAATCAACATTGTTCTTAATTTTTCTAATAGACACAAAACAAATAAAACACTAAAATAAAATATTTCACTTTACGATGTGTCATCAAATTAGTCATCGGATTCCCAAAGTCGCACGTGCACCTGACCCGCCAATCGTCAACCCCTACAGTAAGAAATTCTGATCAAATGTACTCCCTCCCTCTTGTCACTATACCCTTGACCATGCTACCCGCACCCTCCCATCATCAGCTCAAGGTTGTTTCTGTTTTTCAGTTTTGTCCTAGCACCCATACTATTTAGTAATGTTACATGTATCACCTTGGTTGTCGGTGTAGTGTCTGTCGTGTTATTATACATACGTATTCTTTGTACTTGTGGTATCGTGTTTCCTGTGTACGTTACTGTAGTTAGTGAAAGTAGGTCCTAAATCGCGCATAAAAAATAAAATTTCTATTAAAGAAAAGCAAGAAATTATAAAAAAACATGATTAAGGGGCTAGGATAAATGAATTGGTTCGCCAGTATGGTTATTCCCAGTCTACAATTTCCACGATTGTAAAGCAAAAGTCAGTTTTAAAAGACGTTAAAGTGTCTGATAGATCAAACAGAATTCAAAAAGGCATTTGTTTTATAATTTTACCTATTATCAAATCATTTGTACTGAAATATGCGCTATTTGGTTATCTTTATGTACAGGCTAATGTAAATTTCTTGTGGAATTGTATATATGGTCTAATGATTGGGCAAGAATGCGGTCTCACAATACGTTATTTTCGCTTTATGATCGTTCTTCCGGAACGAATTACGATCGTAATGTGAGGGCCTACTGTATTATACTTCAGTAATTAAAGGCAGATGGACTTATACATTACGTAATACAGGGTAGCCATACACTAACTGATACTATTACCTCTGGTATTGACAGGTTTTTAAGCTTTGCAAGACAAACTAAGCTAAAAATGTTCATTGTGCCGTATGGTTTTGATCCTTTCATTACAGATATACGTGATAAAATTTTTATACAGTGGGTATTACCCTTACATACCATAATTACATGTTTGCCTTTAACAGGTTATTGCTCATGCCAATAACCAAGAACAATTAGGTTATTCATCCCCCGCACACAACTCTAGACTTTCAAACTCCCTGTAGCCTTGAATGAGACCTAAGTAGGAAGTAGGTTTTATTTCAGTTTCATTCGTATTTATCTAGGCTGAAGGTTGTCAAAAAGGGGCATATGACATACAATTTAACAAGCTTCAACTTCTATTGTATACATATTAGGAAAACCAGAAAAACTAAATAAACATCTTCCCTTACCAGAAGTGTAATGTTCCAAGTACACCATAGACCATATTATATGACATAATATACAGAACCCTATAAACATTCACACACTTCAGTTGTGTAGTTTATTCATTTTGGTTGGTTTGTAAGTGCGTCGGGTGTATTGTTACAGTACAGTCGTATGATACAGTACATAGTTGTTAATTTTTCAGTTTAAAGTAAAATGTCTTACCCGGTGACCGTGACGAGCTCACTACGTACAGTACGCGGAAATCTAGCATGGCTCACGGTGGTCGTCGCCATACTAGTGTGCCTCAACATGATGGGTGACTCAACATGATACGGACGCCAAAAAATTTATTCAAACACATGTTTTCAAAATTGTATGACTTCCCCAACAAGTACGGTGTACACAAGATGAGAAAACGTTTGTATTTTAAGGTTTTTGGCCCACGGACAAAGTCCGCAGATACCAAGGGGATACTGTAAATTCGAATTGAAAATATTTTATAACATGTTTCAGTTTCCATAAACCTATTGTTTCATTCTGAGAATATAATACCAAAGAAGTCCAATCAGAGCCAAATTCCACTAAATAATTAATTCACAAATATTTTATATATTTTGTATCTAATATTACTTTACGAGGATAGTAATAAAAATAAATAATTTTATTTCAAATAGGTTTTTGCTTCTATCGTGTAGTCATATGCACACTCACCAGTGGTTTTTTTGAAAATATTTTTTTTAGCATTTTTATGTTTGTACAATAAAATTAGTCTTAATAAAATCTATATTATCAATTAAAAAAGTCACTTGCAAAGTAACATTAAGCTATTTCAAAGCTTTTTAAATTTTGTCGTAAAATTTTTATTTTTTTTCGTATTATATGATAATAGCGAAGTAATAATGAATAAAAGTACATTAAAAAAATTGTAAATCTAATAGCAGAATGATGGAGGCTAAGATGAAGTGCAAGCCTTGTGCTCTATCCAGTGGCGGTTTATCAAAATTGCGTCTAGCGAGTTTACCATAACTGTCACATGGCAAATGACCACGCTTCTCCCAGGCTGCAGTGAATGTGTTTTGAGTGCGTTTTAGTGTTGCCATTTCAGTGCTTCCTGTTAGTTGACAAGTGCTATTTTTTAAAATTTTTAATCATATAGATAATTGTTTTGAATTGTAGTTTTTGTTTGTTTCATTAGTTGGTGTTGCTTGTTCTGTTTTGTTTAGTTGGATCAGATGAAACGTTTTAAAACACTTGTTACACGAGCATTGAGAAGACTAGGTAACTGTGCATTTGTCAAAGGAAATTTTAGTTCAGCAAAGGTTAGTTCATAAAATATATTTTAATGTGTTATTACCGTATTAAATTATAAGTGATCTGTATAAGACATACTGAATATTTTGTTTTGTGTTAACAAATATTAGTTACTGAATCAAATTGCACAAATGTCAGAATCATTATTTATTGTAACATAATTACATCTCTTTGCCCTTCTGTGCCAAGAACCGCATATTTGAGGTCTGAGTAGTTGCTTTGAGCAGTTGTATTTATAAAGCTATCAGGGCGTATGATATCTCAAAATATGCGCGCTGAAACGTAGTCAAATTTGGTATAAAACACCATGTATTTACTATTGATAATGCTTGCTATGAGGCGGGTAAAGTTTATGGAGATAAGTTTTTACTTTACCGATCTTTCAGATAGTGTAACTTTGGGGATATTTCATCTTTAGGGCTGGTACTTCTGTAGGCCTATTGTAGTGGTGTGTATTATTGACTGAAGAGAGAAAGAAATTTTACACAGTTGCTGGGCTGAGATATGCAGATTAATATGAGAGTAAATTTTTTCTGTCTTTGCTGTGACACATGGAACCTTTTCTCTCCCCCATTCACACTGCATCCTGTAACTGGTATTATTTTGTATTTGTATTGTAAACTATTTCCTGAAGCAAGGTCATGCCTTTATTCAATAACAGAGCGAATAAGGAAAGGGGAGTTGCCATCCTAACTAATTATTTTACTGGCCTTTACCAATTTTTCAGATTTTTTGATTTTTTTGAAATTATTACAACTTTTAAACTGCAATTACTCAGCCAAATGTTACCCAAAATATAAATTAAAAACACGGTTTTATTCACGAAACTCTTTTCCAAAACTTGTGTACAGTTTTATGCTAAACTAAAATTTTAGCACGTTACATCCATAAATATGAAATAATGACCTACCAGTTTTTGTGCGCGGAAATATTTCACGAGCTGTAGCGACTGTAAAGTGTAACCGATTTCATGTTTTTTTATTCACAAAAACAGTACATATTATTAGAAGCGGCTGTAATCTTTTCATAAGTTTTTATCAGTAATGAACTTAGCTAAATGGATTTATTCAGGAGCATGTTTTGACATTTACAGTTTAACAGTAGCACCAAATGTGGAGTGGCACAGAAGGGTTAAACTTATAGGTTCATTTTATTAGAAATCATTGTCAATGAAGTTTAATTGTTAATTATCGTTTTAATAGAATTGATTCTTTGTCCAAAAAATATCTTTATGCTTATATATCAGCTGTTGAAAATTTGTGAATGTTTGAATTTGAGATACCTGGGAATTATTCATAAACTGTATGGATTCACCAGGCATCTATATGGGAACTTGACGAATCTCGGATAAATTAATTTAATCTATGTCTCCTCCAGGCATAGTTATGTTTTTTTTTTACAGAATTCCATGAGTTCTTTAACCCTAGAGCCGGCAATCGTCAATTTTAAGACGATATTACCGCTTCTTGAACCGGTCGCGTCGCAAAATCGGATTTTTTTCATATCATTGCAATGTCGTTGTTTCAGTTTAAATTCATCTACAGTCAGCGTTGCTGTTTTGTACAATAGTTTAGTACTGTATAAAGTAAATTTTTACATATAATATAATAGTTTAAGTTATATATTCTGCCTATGTTTCTCAGTTGAAACCACGCTATCCTAGAGCTGAATTTGGTTATTTTTTGTTGACATGATGTGATTTTGTATATATTTTCTTCATTTTTGAACGTAGAATCGTTTTTTTGTTTTATTTTGAAATAAACATAATTAGTAACGATTCATATACAATGAATCTTGAAAGTAGAGCATAAGAAAGTTTTAAGCTATAGTGTCATCTGAAATTTTATAAAAATATTTATCTAAAAATTGTTTTCAAATAGTTTCAGCTTCCCTGACTATCAGATTAAAATGTCAATAATGTATTTATTTTATTTTCCTAAGTTTTCGTGTTATTTTGATACTTCACGTGATAAGATTTGTGAGTTACAGAAAATGTTTAATGATTTCTTTACGGTTCGTTGACCCATATGGTAGAAATTTTCTGCCGATCTAGAAAAATGTTGTTGCCAGCTATAGGGTTAAGTAGTATGACAATTGTTAGTATTACAAACATTATGACCAAGTGAACAGTAAAATTATATGATAGTAACATGATGTGATTTGCAAGTTAATACAAAAGTTAGGATATGAGTCTGCCCTCACCGATTTGATACAATGCAACTGATATGTTGCAATCATATCGCAGTCATTCAACTGCAGCATGCTCCACTTTTTGTTGCATGTTTATGTTGCTTGTACGGTTCTAAAGAAATAAAATTTATCCATCGTGCTTGGTGTTTTTAAAACTAAATTTACTTGTGTTGTAAAATGAAGGAATACCTAAAATTGAATACAAAATTTGTATTTGTAGTTAAAAGTTGTCTGTGTTTATATGATTATACATGCACAGACTAGAGCAAGAGAAATGTTGTGGAATTCTCTGCACATTTGGTAAAAAGACACCTTCATTCATGTTTTTTCTCAGGTGATAAATATTTGTTCATTTTACTAGTGCTAAATGATGACATTCTTCTTCACTGAAGCAAGTTACAATTTAAATAATGTGGTTTTTTTAGTAATAAGAATGTTACATCTCTTATCATTATGCAGTCTTGTTGTCTCATCACTTCTCGTTTTATTCTGATGAGTGCTGTGTCTATAATTGCACTAGCATAGTACAGGTCAATTTTAGTACTAAAAATTTGTGGCTCTTATGATATGAAGAGGTTTTTCAAATCCTAGAGCCAAAAAGTTGGTGATTCATGTTCTATTGTGGCCAATATCATTTTTGCTATTTTTTTTGTTATAATTTTATATTATTGTTTACTATTCAGTGATTTAAGTATCTTACTAGAATTGTAAAAATAAAGCAGTCTATTGAAGCCTTTTATTTTTGTATTATTGGACTATTATTTTCTGTTACAGGATGCCACAAATTTTATTTCGAATAATCAGATGATTATTCAATCTTTTGATGATATAATGATCATTTTGGAAAAATCAGGTCGATTGTTAAATGATTTTATGAAAGTACAAAGAATTATTTGGGTAAGACATTCTTTTGCATACTATTTCTTTTTTTTTGTAGTTTTGTATTAAGATTTTACAGAGATGCTTTCTGTTAATATATGAGAATTAAATACAATAAAACCCAAATTTCAGGTAAGTAGTTCAAAACAACACTAAAAATTTGGGGCAATAAAATATGTAAAATGTAGCAGTATTAGCAAAATATTTCGAATAAAAGCACAGAGAATAACTTATTAAATATTAAATTAAAACTCATATGCGCATATTTTGTGCTGTGTAGACCTATATAATTTTGATAACAATTTATGAGTCAAGCATCATTTAGTTTAGTAATTATTATGATTATTATTGTTTTAAATATTGTAACACTTATATCAAGGTTCGTTTGAGATCTGGTTATAATAAATAATAAACAGACTTCCTTTGAACTTCAAACATTATAAATTAAAATCAATGACAGGATGTAAAGCTTAAACTAATTTAACTAATAATAAAGATTAATTTACTATGTTTAAAGTACCTACAAAGAGGTTTTTCTAACGTAGGTTCTTTTTACAATGTGTACAAATACTTCCTAATGGCACTCACTTATTGATAACCGTGCGGCAACTTGAACTAAATTACAAAGACAGTAAGTGTTTTTATACCTGCGGTCTGATGGTTTCTCAAACACCTTCTACGCTTGACTAGAATATTTCATAACATTGTAGAAGGAATCAAAATGAAAACAAAACTTTCTACTAATTTTGATTTTTGATAATTCCTTTCAAAGGCCTTCTATTCACCCTTTCTACAATACAATACCTTACCTATTACTATTATGTTACATTTTAAGGCTGCTCGTCCTGAGTAACCCCTAAGTATGGTGCTAATTGATCAAGATGAATGACAATTTTTTTTAGGTCCCGGGATGTCACTGCCCTTAGTAGACCTCATTGATGCCATTGAGGACTGTATGTAGGTCTTCCCATTGATTTTCCAGCTTGGGGCACCTCACTTTCTTCCTTTTCATCCTGTAGAGTTCCTCCTCGTCGAGGCTGAAATCCAGCGAAGTTGGCCACTAAGTCTTATCTTGCCTTCATTCGATTGCTGGCTACTTACAGATGCTGTCTGGTATAGTAGTGAATTCTATGTTACCAAGCACACAGTGAACTGCTGTGTTGGTTGTTCTTTGTCAGTCGGGGCATTAATCAGCAGATAACAGGGAAGCTAAAGTTCATGGGTGAATATCATCTTGGTGGGGTGGGAGTCCTTTTTTACTTTCTCTTGCCTATATGAATATATAGGAAGGAAAGTATTGTTTTCATGTCCATTTTTCGAAATTGAGTTTTCACCGGATCTACACGTTTTCAGACCCCCTGAACCCAAAAAACATGTTTTTAGCAATTGGACTGTGTGTGTGTGTGTGAGAACAGAATATCTCAAAAACGGAACATCGTACAAACTTGAAACTTAAGTTACATACCTCGACCGGACCCGACATGAACATTTTCATCAAAATCGGTCAATCGGAAGTAGTAGTTTATTCGTGTAATTTTTCACTTTATTACGATTTTCTCAAAAACTGGTCTCAAAAACTTTAAAATCGCCTGGTTTACTAAATTTTTTATGCTCTACAAGATAGGGTAGGCGCCATGTTTGCTGAAATTCTTGGTGAGGCTGTTTTCACATAAAAAAATTGTTTTCTTAAGATTACGGCTTTAATATGCATTTTAGCGCAAACATTTATGTAATAAAAAATGTAGACAATTTAAAATCCTGCAACTTTTATTTCAAACATTTTTTGTATAATGCTTAGTTTAGCGATAATTAGCAATTTTCTGTTTTTTTCTCACGAAAACGTGTGAAAAATTGATTTTTTTAAAGATTTCGGTCTTAGTATGCATTTTATGATAAAAGTGTATGTAATTAAATTTATAGGAAATTAAAAGATCTACAACTTTTATTTAAAGCATTTGTCTCTACAGAGCCTAGTTTAGCGTGAACGAGTGATTTTCCGTATTTTTAAGCCAAACTGAGGTCGATTTTCATTTTGCGTCTTTCACTCATGATTAAAATAAGGTTATGTTTTTAGAGGTTAGTTTTTTTTGTCTCTTAATGTTTTATTACTAATGTTAGTTTATATTGGTCATTATTTGCATTGGCAAGAGAAAGCTGTGTGAGTGTTTCACACCAGATTTGTAGGATTACAACAGCTATCTTGTTATTAACCCAAGTAAAATATGTGGTTTTTTACCTTCAATAAATTTTACAGGACAGAAATGGTCGAGTGCTTAAACCAGTTTTAGTATTGAAACGCTGGGTTGCTTGTCATCCAGGGACAGAATTTCGTGCCTTCGTTTATCATGGCTGCCTTGTAGGTGAGTATCTAAAATGTAACGTATAAGTAGTTTTTCTATAGTTAATTTTATTTCTTTAATTTGATATTTCCTTATATTTTTCCTCGAATACTTATTTCCATTATTTTGTAGATTCTTTGTTGGTAAATTCTTTATTTTCTTTCAAATGCTTTCGACCCTATGGTTAAGTTAGATTTTTCTGTTCTGTTGAAAGAGTGGTGAATTTTATTATTTCCTTTGTATGCAGGTTTGAATATGCTCTACCCCTCCTACCCTGCTTTGTGTGAGGTCGTCAACATCTTTGGGTGTGTACGTGCTGTTTTGGTTGTAAGCAGACATCGTATGATCTGTAGAAAGGTTGTCATTGGTCGGTTTATATCGCGTGATCCACTTCAGCCCCTGTTTGGGGGGGACTTGCTTATTAGTTAGCTCTGTTGAATTTTGTATCTCGACCGATGAAGAAGCATAAAGTAACTGTCTAATGCCTTCGTAGGCTAAGTAAAATGTGGTATCAGAATGTTTAAATATTGTCTTTTTTGACCTAAAATGTATCGTCATTGTTAATTTTATATCTTCAAGTGTTGTTGGCAATATTTTTGTGCGTTATTTCACCATGAGGTAGTGTTTTGTTGGATTGCTTCCTTATCTTTCCGTGTGCTCGACACAGCGGAAATTATTGGGTGAGTAGAACTCCTTTGTATTGAATAAGTTAAATTTGTATTGTTTTTGTCTTTTATCTTGTGAAAGTAGGGAAGGATTATGATTCTGGGACACACGAATCTCGTTGTTAATTGAATTCTAAAAATTTAGTTTATTATTTGTAATACTGTAATTGCGTCATAAAATGTAAAGTATTCTGAAGTCTTCTATTATCTGTAATCTAAAGTAAAGTACCTTTTTGGGAAAGTTATCTTTTGTTTGTCTTGTTTTTGCTTTTGGCAAATTATTTTGTAAATTTATATCTTGGGTATGTTTGACCAACCAAGCAGCAAATCCTGCTATAGCTTGGGGAATTGCGCCCTTAATAATTTTTCTAATAATGTAATAGAGTGAGAGACATTATTTTTTGGTAAACTCTTGTATCATGTTAATTATATTTGGTTTTAATCTGTAAAAAAAAAAGTAAAAACGCGTTTCGGGGGGGAGACCCGTTGTGTTTTTATTTCTGTTTGTACAGAAATCTGTTTTGTTGTTTCAGAAAAATGTATTCGGATATTCATTAAAATGTATTCAGATGTATTCACAAATCCATTGAAATGTATTCATGTATTCAAATCAATTAAGATGTATTCAACTGTAATCTTGTAAATGTATACCAAGGAAATAAATGTGAAGCAGACATAAGGATGGATTGAGACGAATATATTTGCCCAATATTCCGTAGCGGTGTTTCTTATGAATGGGAAGTACAATTGAATTTATATTTTATTTTATTTGTTTTGATGAACACTTAATTCTGTTTAAATAAATTTATATATGTTCTTAATTATCATTTTATATTTGCTGGATCCGCAAAGTAACTTCACTTCTATGTATTATATTTTAAATTTTCATTTCATTCAGTAAATTTTTGTCAACAACATAAAAGTTTTATTTTTTTCTTTTTCTCCCAAAGTGACTAGTTTTTTTTATGTTATTATCTCATCTCTGGAAATCCTTTTCCAGAATGAAAGTTCTGGACCAATTCAGTGTTAGGTTTTTAATAGGTTAAGATAGGAAGCACGGTTCAAAAACTAAAAGTTTTTCATGTTTAATTAAAATCCATTAACCATCAGTCAATGGGAACCGCACTGATGCATCTAAGTGTGAGAGCGCAGAGTGAATGCTCACAACTCCTTTGTCAGTAATTGAATCGGTAATTTCAGAAAGCCCATAAGTCAAAAAAGAAACTTTTGTACAAATTGGAAAACTAAATTACTATGTTCCAATAAAAAAAACAATTTTAAAAATATAATTTGTTCAGAGGGCTATCCTTTTTAATAAAAAAATGTATACTTTTGTCTTTTAAAATATAAGCCACACGTTTAAAAAATAAGTTGTTAATTTTGACTTCAGGTGTTTCTAAAATAAATTGGAGTAAAATGTTACCTTACATTGTTTTCTGTTAAATGCATTGTTACACCAGAAGAAAATTGTGTTTTAAAATAGTACTCATTAATTTATTTCACTAGATTACATTATGACTTCAAATAGCTTTTTGCAATAATAATTGAAATTCGTAACTTGAGAATGAAAATTTGGTTTTAGGACTATTTACATTCTTCGTCATCGTCACAAACAGTAGTAGTTATCTTCCTTAAAAAGATTTTTCATAGAAACTTTGTAAAACCTCTTCCACTAGAAAGCAGAGCTTAAGCTTCAAAAACCATCCACTTTCATTTTTTAATTAGTAGGAAGCACTTTGTCACTTAAGCATATGCCTTTTCTAAGTGTTATATTAGGCCTACTATTGAAGGAAGCCAGACTTATGTGATTTTTGTAGGGATGGTGTGTTAACATTCAGTTAGTCCTAAAATACACTAAAGAAAAAATGTAAAATTTTGACTAATGGGCTTTCTGAAATGACTGATTCAATTGTAATTATATCGACAAACAAATCAATTTGTTCACAATAAAACGATCAATAATCTAGTGCCAAATTAAATCTTTTTGGTCTATTTTCACTTGAGTTGGTAGCAGCGGAAAGAGAGAGAAGGGAAAATAAGGATAGATACATAAATTTGTATATAGTCATTTTTTTAACAAATGGACATTAGATTGAGTGTTTACAGTTAGTAAATCATTTATCTTGAAAATAAAGTGGTTTATTATGGTTTTGTTGACAGCTGTGAGAAAATAATGACATAATTCCGTTTGGATCAGATTGGGTGGGTCCCTTTTGATTATTTGCGAACAGAAAATAGTAGTTTTACTACTATTTTGTATTTTTACTTTTTACCTAACACAGAAGCATATGCACGAAATGAATCATGATAATATTACATTTATACCGCTGTAGTGCTGCATTGAACTGGAATACTGCCATTCACGTGTTGCATCGTTGTTGCGCTGTTCGCTGCTCCATTGCTTTAGCTTATAGCATCTTTATTTTCTACATATTTTTACTTTTTTAGAACTAAATTATCCACCGAAATGTGCTGTTCAATTATATATAAGCATATTGCCATAAAAAATTATAAATAAGTCTTATTTTATTTTAGAAATAAAGCGTGTATGTTTGTAAACCTTCATGAATTTTTACTTTTTCGTGCCTAAATTAATATATGGGAAGGAAAGTATTATTTTCATATAGATTTTTCGAAATTGAGTTTTTACCAGATCTACACGTTTTCAGACACCCTGAACCCAAAATACATGTTTTTACCGATTGGTCTGTGTGTGCGCGTACGTGCGTGTGTGTGTGTATGTGTGTACAGAATATCTCAAGAACGGAGCATCGTACAAACTTGAAACTTAAGTTACATACCACTACCGGACCCGACACAAACATTTTCATGAAAATCGGTCAACCGGAAGTAGTGATTATTCGTGTAATTTTTCACTTTTTCGCGATTTTCTCAAAAATTAGTCCTACGATTTTTTTAAAATCGCCTGGTTTACTAAAATTTTTTATGCTCTACAAGATAGGGTAGGCGCCATGTTTGCTGAAATTCTTGGTGATGCTGTTTCCACGTAAAAAAATTGTTTTTTTTTTTAAGATTGCGGCTTTAATATGCATTTTTTAGTGCTAAAATTTATAAAATAAAAACTATAGAGAAATTTAAATCCTACAACTTTTATTTCAAACATTTATTTGTATAACGCTTAGTTTAGCAGTAATTAGCAATTTTCTGTTTTTTTCTCATGAATACGTGTGAAAATCGATTTTTTTAAGATTTCGGCCTTAGTATGCATTTTACGACAAAAGTGTATACAATCAAATTTATAGGAAATTAAAAGATCTACAACGTTTGTTTTAAGCATTTTTCTCTACAGAACCTAGTTTAGCGTGAAAGAGTGATTTTGCGTATTTTTAAGCCAAACTGAGGTAGATTTTCATTTTGCGTCTTTCACTCATGATTAGAATTAGGTTATCTTTAATGTTTTTTTACTAATGTTAGGTTATATAGGTCATTGTTTGCATTGGCAAGAGAAAGTTGCGAGTGTTTCACACTAAATTTTTTTTGTTAAAAAATGGCTGAGGGATGAGTAGGAGTGTAGGAGTGAAGACAGTTTTGCGTCCGGCTGCTGCTTACTGCGTTGGGCTTGGGTCAAAGCAGAAGAGGTATTCATGTAGGCAGTATTGGGTTATTGGATTTGGTATGCTACCATCAGCCATGGAAAAATTATTATAGGTTCTATTACTTTGGAACTTTTAACAAAAACTTGAAAGAGTGTCTTAAACTGCTAGTTGTTTCTCGCTACTGAGCATTATCTTAATCCCTTACTGTAAATCATCACTGTTGCTGCTCCCACTGTCATTTTCTTTAGACCTACAATATTCATTATCACTTAAATCTGAATTGGGATTTAAATTGGAAGTAAAATTAGCTGTGTATTTCACTGTCAGTCACAAAATCATGCTTTAACACTTAGAAGCCTGAGCTATAAGAACATGGTATGTTCATGGTATCCTGGGGGTTTTTCTGAGCTATAAGAACATGGTATGTCATGGTATCCTGGGGGTTTTAGAGTAAACTTAAAAAAATTCTAAAAGATTTAATTTCTATCATATCTTAATTGAGAGTAGCAAAAATTTATGTAATAAAAACTGTAGAGAAATTAAAATTCTACAACTTTTATTTCAAACATTTTTTTGTATAACGCTTTATTTTATATAAGATTTTTTTGTGTTTAGTATTTATTTTTGTATTTTAGCAATGTTAGGTTATATTGGTCATTATTTGCTTTGGCAAGAGAAAGTTGTGTGAGTGTTTCACACTAAATTTTTTTGTTAAAAAATAGCTGAGGGATGAGAGTAGGAGTGTAGGAGTGAAGACAGTCTTGTGGCCAGCATCCGGCTGCTACTTACTGCGTTAGGCTTGGGCCAAAGCAGAAGAGGTATTTATGTAGGAAGTATTGGGTTATTGGATTTGGTATGCTACCATCAGCCATGGACCTACAATATTCATTATCACTTGAATCTGAATTGGGATTTAAATTGGTAATATAATTAGCTGTGTATTTCACTGTCAGTCACAAAATCATGCTTTAAGTATTCTTCAACTTCTTTAACCCTTATCAGTCGAATAGCCAATATATCATTGCTAGATGACAAGTGTGTATGTACTCAACAGTTTGTGTAATAGTGAAGGTCAATGAACATGCACAGCAGTGAACATTTTAGTTAAATAGATGAATGTTAGAGGAAAAAAGTAAGCTATTTAGAAACACTTTATGGTTAGTGGGAATTTTTCTATTAATTAGTGAATATTGTGGTACCGCTGAATGGAGAGGCTTTTGAAGAAAACCATGCACTGGTTATGCAATGTAAGTTGACGATCGTCAGCGAGAGTAAGACTGGACTATGCGGGGGGATGGAAGTGCTACCATATGTGCTTTTCTAAATACATTATAGCGACAGCTCTAACCATGACATGTTGTAGTTTTACTCTTACATTGATTTATTATGTTCGCAACTATGTCGTTTTATAAACATCCCATTGTATTATTTATTGATTCTTAATAATTGCCCTAAATAATAAACATTCATTCTAAATGAGTCATAATACTAGGCCTAAGCTATATTTAGTATCCTTTTTGGTCATCAGCAATAAACTGAATTACTGCACTCTGACATTTGTAGTGATAGGCTAGTTAGTCCGTGAGTTCCGTCGATGCGAGCTCATTATTGTGAGTAATACTAGTTTTATGGTAATTTCAAAATGTTATTGTATTTTTAGGGTTTTCATATTTCATTATTTTCAGTAAAGTTATGTTAAAATGCTATTGAATTTTAAACAATTCACTTTCTTTAAAAAATTACATTTCTCCTTACTTATATAGTGTGACGGGTCATGAACTGAATTTTATTACTTAAGTGTTTGTGGTGGTTAGATTTTGAGTTACACGCTTGATACATGTTTTATGCTTTTGGGTTGGCCGATGAAAGTAGGATAGATAGTATACTGTCCTGCGCATGATAGGCGCAATCGTCAACTTATAGTGTGTTACCTATAAGGGTCATAGCTCATCTAAAAATAGAGTTATAACTGCGTTTGAAATCTTGATTGGTAGGGGTGGTAGGTATTTTGTTCAATAATATTCCTTTTATCAACGCCGGTTGAGTTGAAAATGACCTGAAAGGTTATAATCTGATATTCGTAGAATAGGCAAATTTTTAGACACTTTTGCCCTTTTCAATTAAAAGTTCACGTAATCTTTACTTATTTTTTTTGCATGTGTTCACAAAATTCCATGCTTTCATAGAATAACATATGTCATTATTAACTGTAGGAATGGGTCAATTTGAAAAATCAAAAATTTTACAGATTATTTCATAAAATAATTATTTTTGGGCGTGGACCTAGCCTCTGTAAACTTGTTGTATTTGTCGACTTTCTATTTATATATTTTGGTATTATTATTTTTTAGGCATCACGCAAAGGAACTCTGATGTTTACAACTACATTTCAAAGACTGCTCAAGATATTAAAGTGGATATTGTCTGGTTCTACGAAGTCATTTTAAGTAGGCGATTCCCGGGCCTAACTTGTAAGTATTGTACCTAACAATTCTGAGATTTAGGGACCAGTAAATTTTTCTTCATTTAAAATTTAGTATACTCATGAAAATTAATTTATTGTGTGCTGGTGTTTTTGAAGTTACGGAAACTGCATTGTAAACAGTTAAGGGTATGGTGGGAACAAACTACCTTACCTCATGCAGATTATTAACACTTTCAGGATGGCACCGTATACGATACAGGTGCGCCATTTTGATTGGCTGGACGGCATCCGTGTACGATACGGGCACCTATTTCACTTGTTTTTATATCCATTAGCTCGTATCGTATACGATTGCTGTCTATGCTATCATTTAATTTAGTTCATTTTGAATCTAATAGAGTACACTCATAGTCCTAATGTTGTCAGATAATCGAATATATTGACTTTTACAGCATCGATGTTATTGAGCGTGAGCAAGCGATATGCCGGTACTTCTGCGCATTGTTGTTAGTTATTAGTTCGTTATTATAATACTTAGTTTTTTTTTTAAATTTTACTTAAGAAATAAAAAAGTAATTTGGTTATTAGAAATAGGTAATTAGTTTGTAAGAATTTAACTCATATAATTAATTTGGATCTATTCCGTTATCTCACAAGAAATGTACTGCATTTAGCAAGTGTTATGCGGGTCGCGTAACCCATTATTGAACGTATGTATATTTATTGTATGTAAATACTACATACAATACATAATATTTATTTAACTATTAAACTATGTATGACTCATTCCATTACGCATAGCCATTACTCATAGTTAATGTTGTTATTACTGTTATTATTATTTTATTTTATTTAAGTTTGTCAAATGCATTATAAAGCCGAAATCTTGCAAAAAAAACTTTTTTTACGTGAAAACAGCCTCACCAAGAATTTCAGCAAACATGACTCCTACCCTATCTTGTAGAGCATAAAAAAATTAAGTAAACTAAATGAGGCAATTTAAAAAAAAATCGTAGGACCAGTTTTTGAGAAAATCACAAAAAAGTGAAAAATTACACGAATAAACTTCTACTTCCGATTGACCGATTTTGATGAAAATGTTCGTGTCGGGTCCGGTGGTAGTATGTAACTTAAGTTTCAAGTTTGCACGATGTTTCGTTCTTGAGATATTTTGTATACACATACACAGACCGATCGCTAAAAACATGTTTTTTGGGTTCAGGGGGTCTGAAAACGTGTAGATCCGGTGAAAACTCAATTTTGAAAAATCGACATAAAAACAATACTTTCCTTCCTATATATTCATATAGGCAAGAGAAAGTAAAAATTGTATATATGTAATTTCCGTAATTTTGAGGGTGCACATAAAGAATAAAGGGCTACACACCCTTTACATAGGCCTAACAGTTAGTTTAGCGGTAATTAGCAATTTCTGTTTTTTTCTCATGAAAACTTGTGAAAAATCAATTTTTTTAAGATTTCGGCCTTAGTAGTCTATGCATTTAACGACAAAAGTTTATATAATAAAATTTATAGGAAATTAAAAGATCTACGATCTAAGGCTTAAGATCTTAAGCCAAACTAAGATTGATTTTCATTTGGCGTCTTTCATATTATACGATTAAAATTAGGTTATGTTTATCGAGGATGACGCAAGCCGCATAACAAGTGCTAAATGCAGTACATTTCTTGTGAGATAATGGAATAGATCCATTAATTTTATTATTATTATCATTATCATTTGGTGAAAAATTTTTTAAATTCAAGAAAACATATACTCTTTAGTCAAACATACTCTCTTTAGTCAAACATCTTTATCATTAAAATGCAAGTAATCCTAATCTTATTAAATGAAAAGTAATCTACTAATTATATTTTATTTAATCTTTACTTTTTTGAATTTATGACCAATGGTTGATTTGTTACAATTTTTTAAAAATCCTCGAAAAATGGCAGTCCACAGGCAAAACTACAAAAAAATGTCAATCTTCAAAGTGTTAACCCCCTTAAAGGTTGATATGTTAAACCCAAAGTAATGTTATTTTACTTAATTTTTACCCATTGAATAATTATATTAATGATTTTTTTATTATATGACATTTTTATAAGTATATTTGAGAAAATTAAGCGTTCAAATACTATTATTGTGATTATTTTAACACTAATAAATCAAAAAAATGAAACTAATACTACATAATAAAGCTGTTACGAGCATGAAGCAAACAACAGACATTAGTTAGTTAAATGACTGTAATAACAACTAGTTTTTTAGGAACTGTTCCTGAATGTGGGAAGATTGCCATTAAACAAAAGCGCTAATGGAGTCCAACAGATAAAAACAGAACAACAAAAGAGTGGCACACATTGCCAGTTGTAGGGGGACAACGTATTACATTCTAAAGCAAAAATATGTTAGTGTTTTGACAGAAACATAATATGCTGTCACGGACACTTTTTGTGTACAATTCCTCTGACGTAATATTTTGTCACAAACTTTGAAGGGGTTAAGAACTTAAATAATTTCAGTTCCTTCATTGTATATTTTTAAATGATAATATTATGCATAAAGCAAAAAAAAATTTCTACAGAATTGATTTCTGTGTTGCTAATCACTACTCAATATTTTGAACATAAAACTATATTATAAAGGGAGAAAAAGGATCAATCGGTTACAACAGTCTTTAACCCTTCTCGTCACAGGTTATAATTAATTAATAACTTATGAATATAATAAATGTTAACCCTTTTTCCAGATGTATGCATGCTGTTTTTCAAAGCACTATCTTTCTACATATTAGCAATAGTTTGACATTTTTTTAAATTTTTTAGAGTTACTATAGTATGTGTGGTATGTACTTTGTTTATTTTGTATGCATTATTAAATTTACCTTGACAATTTATAAGTAAAACAAAGTATCCAAAACTTTTAAATTCGAAACAAATTTTTTATAACTAGGACATTATTTCAAAAAAAAACCATTTACTTGACAAAAAAGAGGATTTAATTCTAAAGATGACATTTTTGTAATATTTTCAGGAAAAATCTTAAAATTTTCTTATAAATTTTTTTTACTGTAATGACATCTCTGAAATACTTATGCATAAAGCAAAAAAACTAAAAATTAATGATTTTTTTATTATATGACATTTTTAAAAAGTTCCCAACTAATTGAAGTGTTACAGCTTTCTTTAGCCTCATTGCCAAATTAATAACTTTTTAGTCATGAAAAATATAATGTAATGAACAGGTATCGACTTATTGTTGTATTTATAAAGCTATCAGGGCGTATGATATCTCAAAATATGCGCGCTGAAATGTAGTCAAATTTGATATAAAACACCATGTATTTACTATTGTTAGTTGCTATGAGGCTGGTGAAGTGTGATAACCGAACTTTTGGCTTCACAAATATTTCAGAAAGTGAAACTTTAGGAATATTTCATCTTTAGGGTTGGTACTTCTGTAGGCGTGTATTGCAGTGATGTGTATTATTGACTGAAGAGAGATTCAACGTTTACGCAGTTGCTGGGCTAAGATATGCAGATGTTTATGAGAGTGTAAATTTTTTCTGTCTTTGCTGTGACACATGGAACCTTTTCTCTCCCTCCCCATTCACACTACATTTTGTTACTGGTGTTATTTTCTATTAGTATAGTAAACTATTTCCTGAAGCAAGGTTTTTTTTTTTTTTATTTACGTCCGACTGTTCTGCAATTACTGCTAATGCAGACGGTGAATAATGAAATGATTTTTGTAACGCATGAAAAAATGCCGTGCCTGAATGGGATTTGAACTCAAGACCGCATGATGAGAGGCGAGCACGTTACCAACTTTGCCAATGCGGCCGGCATTTTCATGCAAGGTCATGCCTTTATTCAATAACAGAGCGAATGTAGGTGGGGGAGTTGCCAACCTAACTAATTCTTTTACTGGCCTTCACCAATTTTCTGATAACGTAACTTTTGAAATATTACATATATTGAATTGGTAAAACTTAAGGTCTTTCAATGTGTGTGTGTGTGTGTATTATTGAACTGAAGTAAGCTCATGCCTTTGTATGCTATCATGGACTATGGAACGTGAATTTTTATTGAGAGGAAAAATTTTTTTCTCTTCACTCACGAATTCCAACCTCTCCCTTACACACACACTTCCTGCTATATTTAACACTTTAAGCCTAAGCCCGAGAATAGCTCGGGGTAAGCGTAAGTCACATTAAATTCTGTAGAAAGATTCAGACGAGGTTATATTGGGCTTCGGTTGCACAGATTTATTCTATATTTCATTTAGTTCAATTCTCTATGCTTGCAGCGGAATCTACCAAATATTTTGTGAGCTATGTAGATAAACATTGAGCCGTGTTTGAAGTTATGTTTTTGTTGATGTACATGTGTACTTTGTCGTGATTTTTTTAAGTTCTATGAGGTTTGTAGTTATTCTGCATTTGATATTTAATATTTCCCCTATTTATGTAATCACCCCTATCGCCGCCGGTAACATACACGGCAAAAAAAATAATGCGACAGGTTGGACAGGGTGTTAACAAATAAAAAACATTAAGAAGCACAAAACAAAAACACAAGGATCGTTGCATAAGTGAATAAAAATAAAAATCATTTATAGTAGGTTGTAAACAAATTTAATTAATAATCGAATACGACTAGCATTGAATTATAATAATTACCTAAAATAGTTCATCTAGTACAGGAAGAACAATTTTATAATAAGATGCACAGCAATTAATCACAATGAATAAGTATTTGCCGAAAGGCTAATTCAAAATTAACAAATTAACAATGTGTTAAATATTGCGTATATACAAATTAATAATCATAAATTATTGTTGGCCAACATATATAGATATATTTATATATATATTTAATTAGGTTTACCAGTGGCTTAGCCACTTTTTAATTTAATTTCCAAAAAAATAACCACATAAATATAAATAAAAAAATTTAGGTATTAACTCAATTATGAAGTTATTGAAAAGAGTAAAAAACAAGTTTACTTAGATTTACATATAAATTTTTAGAAAAACTAGATCTTAGCTAGTTATTTAAATTTCTTTAAAAGGTATTAAATTTGATGTTACATCATGTTGTGCTAAAGAAGATATTTAAATTTTATTAAAATTAGTCGGTTTCTAATTAGGAATTGACATAAAAAATTAAAGAAAATAGGTAATGTCCAGACAAAGATTTTCCTGTTCCATACAAGCAAATTTTATAACAGTTACAAATGTGCTGAATCCTTCCATTAAAAACTGGTCGATTTCACTGAATCGCTGTAGGTTTAAACTGACTTCATAAAATAAAATTGGATGCTCACATACCTTGTGTCCTTAATGCTTATGCTGTTAAAAAAACTCACAAATCCAATTGACAATCTAAATCACGAGGTGGCATACAGAATAATTTTTGGAAGGGCCCAGACATTGGAAAATCCAGATGAACATCCCGTCCAGACACAATGTATAGGTAAATGAAGATTTTCGTGTTCAAGAATCGAATCCCCAAGTGATAATTAGAACGTGGAAGACAGCAGACAATGGGACTCGGATATTCCTGTTGTAAGGTCGTCAGGACACACTATCCCGAACCCTGCACTCCAAACCAGCACTAAGAGTTTTGATGAGTACAAACATAATTCAAACTTTAATTTGGGCGACATAATCAATTCACATTTTCAAAGTTTAGAACACGGAAAAACAATATGATTAATACCGAAAAACGTCTAGAAAAACAGCAGAATACACATAATAACAAAGTCATGTTTAACAAAATAAAACTGTCAGTACAAACCATCTTTAAATAAAATCAACATTTACAAATGTAAAAAAAACTTTTCACCAAAAGTATAAATTATAAATTAGGTACGGAATCGCAACGCAGGCAAGACCGACCTTTCACTTTAACTACAATAACTCGTCTCTTTATGTAACAGGAAAAACATTAAGAAAATTCAACAAAGGGTGACAGTATCGTATATCTCGGGGAAGCAACGTCAGAGAGTGCAGCCAGGCAAACCATGAAGGCAGCTTGTCACGAGGGGCAGAAGCAGTTCGTAGGAGAAACGAAGAGCGCGCCACCGGACGGCAAGCAGTTCTACATCACCAGCAAAACAGTTAAAGGAAACCAACACAACAAATTACGCCGACAAAACCCTAAAACACGCAACAATCTGTAATCGGAAATTACAGGTGTTACAGTAAACAATGTAGTTATTTCTACTTTGTAATAATTGTCTTCCTTTCGTATTTTGTCGGTAATCGTTTTCGTTCGGTAAATTGTTCTGTTGTATACGTTATACTGTTTTGTCTTCTAGATCGCTTTGTTTGTGCGGTTATTTGACAGTAATATTTATAATTTCTTTTTTATTTTACGTTTTACGTGTGTTGCTGTAAAGTGTGCTCAGTAAAGAGCAAAACTGCAACTGGAAAGGCTGGAAGGAAAGAAAACCTGGTACTGCCCTGACTACAATGTTACATTGTGCTTACCGGTGTATTTCCGAGTCTTTTATACAAAGGCTAATTTTGTGTAAAATATTTTAAATTTTAGTACTCAAACATGTTTAGTGTGTAGTTTATTTCATTGCCTTTCTGTAGAATTTATATAAACTGTTTTTTTAGTAGTGTTTAGCATAAAACTCAAAAACTAGGTAGTGTGTAGCACGTAAGAATTTCATTTTTTATAATTTTTTGGTGTATATTTAAATAACTCTCATAAATTTAGTAAGTATAATAATTTCAATGTAAATTAATAGTAATAAACTTTCTGATTTTTTTAATCAATTTGATGCCAAAATCATTAAGATATGATAGAAATTAAACATTTTAGAATTTTTTTGAAGTTACTCTAAAACCCGCAGGATACCGTGACATACATACATTCTTATAGCTCAGGCTTCAAAGTGTAAAGTAATAAGTTTATTTTAAATTAGTGTAATATGGTTCAATGACATCCATTAACATTGTAAAGTGGTGGAAACAGTGTGGCGTGAACAACACTGTTCTGTTAGTGAGAACTGGCTTCTGTCACTCTGTTCCCAGCTGTGTAAGTTGCACCCCACTTATTTTGTTTTATTTTTCGTGGTCGCGTTGTGGGCTTTTTTTGATTTGGTTGACACGTAAAATAATAATACACTACATATTTTTATATTTAAAAGTTTTTTTTAATTTTTACAAATTTCAAATTGCAATTACTCAGCCAAATGTTACCCAAAATATAAATTAAAAACCACCGTTTTATTAACGAAACTCTCTTCTCCAAACCATATTATGTACAATTTTATGCCGAACTGAAATTTTAGCACGTTACAGCCATAAATATGAAATAGTAACCTACCAATTTTCGCTCACGTGAATATTTCGCGAGCTGTAGCAACCATAAAGCGTAACCGATTTTCATGTTTTTGTATTAACAAAAACCGTACGTATTATAAGAAGCAGCTGCAATTTTTTACCAGTAATAAACTAAGCTAAACGAATTTATTTGGGAGCGTGTTTTGACATTTACAGTTTAACAGTAGCTCCAAATGCGGAGCGGCGCACAAGGGTTAAAGTCAATACTTATATACCGTTTTTGCAAATCATGACTGTTTTCAAGATTTTATTCTTATTTTATTTTTGAACCAATTTCATTGTTATTTACCTCAAATTAAACCTCTAATCTTTCCCTTCAAAGTGAATTATTTTTTTTAACCAAAATACTTTTTGTGCTTATAAAGGTGCTAAAATATAATACCATTTTATAAAGAAGTAGCCTATTGTATTGTATTACACTAAAAATATATGATTATGACATTTATTTACAACACAAATAATATCATCATTCAATGAATTGTTCCCAAATGACACAATGCATGTGTTACGTCCAGCCATACTTTCAATGTTTATAATTTTATTTTATAAATATTTACGTACCAGCTGGTTTGAATTAATAATTTAAATAAAAATTGTAACCAGGCAACCAAAAAAAAGCATACTAACAATCAACGTTCTAACATAAACATTATAAGGATCAACATCCATTTTTATTGCCACAGTTGTACAACACAAATTGCAGGTTATAAACGTGCTTGTTACAGCATACGTTAAAACAACCACAAACAGGAAACATAACTTTCAATTAGCGCTTAAGTGAAGTATTTTATAACTAAAAGTATAAAATAATGTTAGTAACACAAGAAGTGCAATTCATAGGTGTTCAATTAGGACTTAAAACAACCTGGGGAATTCGAAGACGTCAAATGATGGGATCAGCAGCGAAAGTGTTTAATTTTATCAAAATTGTATGCAAAAAAATATTTTAATTAGTGTTAGGATTATTATATAAGGCAGAAAAATATTTGCGTTTTTGAGTATTGTGTATAGAGTGTACTATAGAGTATTGTATATTATTTAAGTACTAGCTACCCCCGCTCGCTTCGCTTCACAGCAGCTAATGTAGGCCTCATTAAATTACTTATTTTAAAACCTCTCTATACAATATTTATGGTTTTGTTGCCCCGTGGCAGGAAAATAAATTGTTGCATTTCCAGCTCTAGAAAGTTTGACGTAAAGTTATCCATGAGTGAAGGAAGCGCTCGTCTCAAGCCGATGCCCACCGTTTTAAATGTTTGTCCCTGCGATTTAACACAATTAAATAGAATGCATAGAAGAAACCGATGGAAAAGAGAGAGACAGTTGATATGGCTGAGATAAGAGACAGTAATACGTGGGTGCGGTACGCAGAGTAATTGGAAATATATGACTCGTTCACTACCTGTCGAATGAAAACAAATTCATAAAATACAGTATAAAAATAAATATTTTGAATATTTCTGAATTTTTAATGTTTTTGGAATCAAATGTTATTCTGCACGTTTTTCTATGAAATATAAAAATTGAATCGTGCTATTAGCCCAAAAAATACACCATCCAGAGGACTAAGAAAAAATTAAAGTGCTATGCACCCGATAAACTAAAACATGCGACAACTTCAAAGTTTAAGTCGCTTAACTCGCTTAATTAAAGTTACTGAAAGTTGCAAAATTGCCTATTTTGATCAGGAAGCTCTAAGCTATGCAACAATTAAAGATTTTTTTTAAATCGGTTCAGTAGTTTCTGAGATTACCACCTCATACAAACAAACAAACAGACATTTCTTCTTTATTATATTAGTAGTATAGATTAGTTAACTTTGTATTTTCATTATTACAGCGATATTAAATAGAGCAATCATGCACTGGCAGCATTATGTGTTTAATAATATCCCTCTCATCCTGTGTTGGTTTTGTATTTTATTTCTAAATGCTATTTTCTACTAATCTAATAATAGTGGTTTTGTGTTATTTTACAGACGTATTTGACGTTATTCGTCTCCCATCTGGACAGATTATTCTTGTAGACATCAATGAATTTACTATTGAAAAAGATTTAGGTCTTTTCGCATGGAATACACTTTTAAGAAGTTGTCGCATTCATTTCGTTGGTAGACTGCAGTATAAACCTACATTTCTGTATGTGCCAATGGCCACACATTTTTTGAATGAAGAAAACCAAGTTGCTGTATTTGAATCATTTAATGAGTTGATGAGTGGATTTCAGGTAAGCAGAACTCATATTTAATGGTTATAGATTTGCTAGTGCTAACTAGGTCAGATAACTCAGATCTGGCTAGCCAAAGGGTTCATTTATATCTTTACTTAAACACAATAAGTAAAATTTTTGAAAAGGTAGTATTTATTAGGTTAATCAGTTTCTTGACTGAAAACCTAATCATCTCAGAGGATCAGCATGGTTTGTAGTAAAATATCATCTGGGGTATTTGCACTGAAACAAATTGCCAGATTAAATGATAAAAAAATAACTAATGGCAGCTTATCATGGCCTCATTCTGTCTCATATCCGTTATGGTATCTTAGTATGGGGTAATTCTAGCATGGGTAATATGAATAGGGTTTTTAAAATTCAAAAGAAAGCTATCAGGTGTATGGTGGGAGCTAACCAGCTAACCTCATGCAGGCCACTATTTAAGGAGCTTAAATTGCTTACAGTTCCCTCTCAACATTTTTGAGGTGATTGTGTATGTTAGGCAAAATAATTTTATGCACAATTTCAATGTTCACAATCATAACACGAGAAATAGAAATGATTATTATGTGGCTAATCACTCCACAAAATTGTTTGAACAAAAGCCTACTTATGCAGGGAGAAAATTCATGAATAAATTACCCCAATTTTTAAAATGTTGCGATAATTTGCATTCCTTAAAACAAAATCTGAAAAATTACTTGATCAGTGAAACTCTATAGCGTACAAGAATTTCTTTCTTGATAGTAGTGATACATTGTGTGGTGCTTATATGTATTTCAGGTGTTATAACTGACATGTCCTATACTCCTCCTGGAGTCTCTAAGACGCATTTTAAAAAAAAATCTTCCATTTTGTTCTTGTTGTACAGCAAAACCCTGCTTAACCGTTGTAGTATATGGGGATGATCCAATTCAGAGACGTGAATTTTCGGGTAACATGCAAGGACATACTTTTAGACTTTAAAAACTGTGAAAGCGAATATACAGTATTTTTACTACTGTTTATTAGTATGCATGAAAAATAAAAGAAATTTCAAGCGAGTTCAATTTTCCTTTCCAGTGATCTGAACCTAAATAGTCTTAAGACATATCGTTCATCCAATTGTAAACTCGTGAATGTGCAAATTCTCAGTTTTACAGGAGAGCAAAAAACAAATTCAATGTTTGTAACACACTTCGTGTATTTTCGTAACTTTTCAAAGGCTGTATCTCCCTAACCAAATGAGATACATATTTGCAAGTTTACTACAACATACGTTGGATTTTATACATCAGGATGCACTAACAAACTCATTCGCAAATTTTGCACATTCGCGAGTTTACCATTGGAGGGACGAATTAATCCAGTAGTAGGGGAGAGTAGGGCAGAACCGAGTAGAAGTCAAACCGGGTACCCCACATCCTCAGATACAGGCGATGCTAGCTCGCTGACAACCATCAAACTAGGAACTATTAATAAAGACACTGTGACAATTACACCAGTACGTTAGTTGCAGGCATTGTATGGGAGTGTGTCGTTATTGTTTCAGACAGTTTTAATTATGACATTTGCTATGATGTATAGGGCTCAGTTTCTGCCAAATCGAACTCTGAGAAATCAAGTATGTTCCATTGGCTTTGCTGTCATACAAAGTTGTTGCACCTAGCATTTTGCATTATTTGCTGAACACTGTGTTTTCATTAACTGCTATGCATGGAGCCAAACCGGGTACCGAGAGAAGGAAGGGCAGAACCGGGTACACCCGATCCTGCCCTACTACCTTTTACAATTTGCTATTTATTATTGTTTTGGTAACAATTTAAAAAATGAACTTTAACCCTGTGACTACTCAGCAAAAAATTAAAATTTAACAGTTACCTTAGTAACGTGCATTTTCGTGAATTTTGCAATGGTCTCTTTAATCGACGATAACTTAAAAACGATAGTCCTACAGTAACAATTTTTATTTTATTTTGTAGGTCATGTTTGAAATAATTTTTCTATTAAGTAATATCTAAGAGGAGATGCTGACAACAATTTTTCAGAACTTGATTTACAAAAATATTAAAAATCTAAAACCTAAAAAAAAATTTCAACCTATTTAGATAGTTGACAAAAAAATATTTTTGCTAAACAAGATACATCGCCTAAAAGGGCAATTAATTTTGTACTAAGCTGCAAATTTTCATTAATGTCAAATTCGTGAAAATCATTTAGACTAACCCTGTATTTACATTCTGCATTTAGGTTTTCAGATGCAGTTCATATATTTTTACTGTTTGCTTCATAAACTTTCTTTTAGCAGTTAATAGCATGCTGCCATGTATTGGCTAAGATTTAATTAAATGTTGTTTCATTCTATATCTCGTATCTACAACATATTTTCTAACCACATGGTAAAGACTAGTGTCAACTAGGAACTATGTGTTTATGTGTATTATAATTTCTTTTTACATTTTTTATATTTTTTGTACTTATGAATTGTGCTGTGTAATTGTAGTTTTTGCACAAATATATTCTTTAAATTTTAGTTAAACTGTGTACTGTGTTACTTTTTTGTTTTATCTTGTTTTTAGTGGGATTTAACGATGTGCGGGTAGAGGTCAAACCTCTTAGTTTTATGTATTGTTTTCTGTTACCATGTCTTTTGTAAAAAGTATTTTCTTCAGGTTTTTTCAGTTTTGTTTATGTATTAGTCTTGAAAATATTTAAAAGACTTAGTCCAATATTGGTCTTAATTGTCCTTTATTGGACTTGATGAGAACGAGGTTGTTGATTTCTTAATTCAGCACGGGGGTGCTCTTAAGACACTGTTCTTAATTCAGTAGTGAAAGGGTTTACAGTCTGTAAAAGATGTGTTGATGTTTGCAGTTCAAAAACAAACTTAATGTAAGAGAAAATAGAGAAGATTATGTCCGTGTTTATAATAATATCCTAAAACTGGTTTGAACAGTAAAGTTAAGTTTCTAGGAGTATTACTTAATAGTCTATTTTATGATCTTGAAACCTATTAAATTTAAAAAGAAATCACTAGGATATTGGCATTAAAACAAATTTTTAGATAAATGATCAGAAATCATAGCTACTTTGGTCTAATTCTATGTTACATCTATTTTACTACGTTAATGTGAGGTATGAAAAGTGTGTTTTAAATTCAGAAAATCATTCAGTAAAAATCCTTTCGATCCCTCTTTCAAGTTTCCTCGGCATGCCTAACACAACTCGTCTTCACCTCTATCACTGAACCATCTCTTTTCCAGTGCTCTTTTGGCATCCCTTCTTTCATTTACCCATAACTGAACCTATCCACTTCACTCTTGATCTCCCCTTGACCTTTTCCCCCCGATATCTTGAGTACAGCATGGTTTTAGGCCCTCTACTTTCCTCCCATCTTACTGGCATAACCAAACCGTCAAAAGCTATTTTTCTGCCCAACCCTCCTTCGGTAGTCCATCCTCAATATTGTTCCTTAATTACATTGTCTCTTCTTGTCTTTCCTAACATATAGTTTTTTTAATTTCATTTCTACCACCTGTACTCTATTCTCTGCCCTGTCCATGTTTCTGCTGCAGTAGGGAATTGAGCACAGTGTTTATATTTATTGACTTAACAGTTTTCGTAAATAAATTTTTGAAATGCGACCTGCCAACCATTAATATAAAATGCAGTATTAATAAAATTTATTACCTTACCTGTGGTTACTTTTTATGTTTAAAACCTTTCATGTGCTTCGGTGGTATCACCTTCTTCAGAGAAATATTATTAAAATTAAAATTTAGAACGGCGTTCTATTGAGTCATTTAGATTAAAACCTTAACAGTTTTCTCTTGACATGTCCTGTACATTTTTTTAGTCTCCTGGTTGCATTGAATGGTAAAACAAAATAAAGTTATTCACAAATAAATAAAATTTAAATTGATAAAAGAAATACCAGCATCCAGTTGGATTTTTCTCACCAGTATATCACCCACCGGGTTGGTCTAGAGGTAAAGTCGTTACTGGGAGTCAGCTGTTTAATAGTTGATTTTCGAAGATAAAGGTTTGTGGTTCAAATTCTAGTAAAGATAGTTAACTTTTATCGGATTTGAATACTAGACAGTGGTTACCCGTGTACTTTGATGGTTAGGGTTCAATTAGCCATTTTTTTTTTCAGGAATGGTTGGCCTGGGTCTGTATGAGACTGCACGCCATGCACATCATCCTCATCTCATTGGGTCATGTGGTTGCTTATTGTTCTTAATTGAGCGAATTGCAACGTATACACATTAGGCATTTAAAAAAAAGTATTTCACCATTTTGCTCTTAATAATATAGCCTGGAACGCTACATATCTGTAATCTGCTTGCTCATTAAAATTTCCTTACCATTTTTTTGTTTCTCATAAATATGTTGTAGTTTGAATAAAAGTTACAGAAAACAAGTAGTTACTATGGTGTGTGATATGTTGATCATCCTGCAAAAATATGTTAGCCAGTGTTAATACGTTCTAAAAACTAATTGCATTTTAATGCTTGTTTTTCTTAATATTGAGACTAGGTAAAAAGAAAACAAGATTAATCGGGTATCATTTTCTATTTTTGTCAAGTGACCAAACACATACAGTTACGTTCAGGATAAATCTTGTATAGTGCATTCTTACCTGCCATGTAGAGCTCACATATTTTTGGGTTTTTATGTATGTAATGACAGTTCTTTGACTTTATACAATGAAAAGTTTTAGAATACTATTAGGCCTATATTATACAATTTTTATTTATACTTGAAAATTTAAAAAAAACTCTTGTTGAAGGGTTCTTTAGTTACAATTTGCTGCTATTAGAGTGCAACAGGTCATTGTGAGCTTTAATGCCTTGCAATAATGGAAGACAAAGTAAAAATGATAGGCCTGCAAGTAACCAAAAATCAAAAATACCTTATTGCTCCAGTATCATATTGTATTTTTAGACGCACATTGTCAGTTTAATATGCCCTTGCGTGAGTGAGGTAATAGCACATGGGTGAGTGTTGTACAAATAGCACATAGAAAAATGTGGTTAGGTAATACTGTGACCAACTCTATTGACTTTCAAGCTGACAATGGTATGACGTACAGGCTACTGTGTATGATTGAATCCTCTCTCTTATAAAGCATGTTGTGTTTCTTTCCTGTTCATCATAAAATATGTTTTGCCACCGTTTTATATTGGTGTTTATTTGGGTTGTTTGTTCTTTTTACAGGACACGTTTCCAAGGTATATGAGTTGCCCATTACTACATTTGCCTCATATTCTTTAAATGGGTAATGAAGATTAGCTTGGTTAAAAAAAGAACTTTTTTTAATTTAAAGTTATTTCAACTTTCTACTGTTCATAAATATTTTGTATTTTGATAGATCGGTGTATTAAAGTATTTGTTAATATTGTATTTATATAAAAATTTGCATGCATGTTATGTATTTTATGTGTTAAAATTAGTGAATTAAATAGTTAGTATTTTTCGTACATAGTGTGTTATATAGTAAGTCTTCGTTAATAGTGTATTTAGATCAAAATTTTCATGTAAATATGTTGGAATAGACATAAATGTATTAAAATTTAAAATATCATTCAATTGAATACTAGATTTTTATATTGAATATTGTATTTGGTATATATTATGAACCCCTTAAGCATTATATTTTTATTCTTTATCATAGTGCTTAATTTTTCTTTTGAAGTGTAAAATTATCATTTTGAAAAAATCAATAAAATTAAGACAAAACAATAAATTCCTTTAGGTCTGTGTTATTCTTTATTAAAATTCAAATGGAGAAAAAAGAGCCAGCAAATTGTCAAAATCAGCTTTCAGTTGTAATTATCTGTTACATCAACATTGGTGCTTAACCTATCACCACGCGAAAATTTATTGGAATCATCGTCAAAAATCAACAAATTCTTGTTGCCGAGTAAGTTATCACTATTCGAATCAGTTCATACATGCTTACTCACTGTGATAATATGAACACAAACTGTAGATGGAATTCACAGCCACATAAAGATTGATTCCTAATAAATAAAAAAAAAGAGTAACTATCAATAACATCACTCTTAAGGGGTAACTTGTGCAACAACCTATAGTAATTGTTTTTAGGGCTGTTTTAAGTCAGACTGCATGAATTGAAATAACTCTTCAAACGCACCTAAAAATGTGAATGTTTTGCCTAGATATAAAGTTAAAATTATTTTGGATTTTTGACATAATGATATATAAATACTTTATATTTGCAAAAATCAGTTAGAATGCATTTAAAAGTAATTAATTTAGTTAATTATAATATTTAAAATTCTATAATGTTGAATATTGTATTGTTTTGTTTATGAGTGTATAACAATGGTTTATTTTTTGTTATACGTTAGAAAGTGTTTATATGTAGGAGCTGTGACTCCTTGGTTACATCTTTATAAAATACTAGCATGCCCTGTCGCAGCTTTGCACACAAAAATGGTACCTGCTAGATCTAGGTGATGCTAGGACAGATTCAAGCTAGGACAGATTCAAGCAGTCAAAATAAAATATCAAAGCAATTTATCACTCACCAATTAAAAGAAAATTAAAACAAATTAAAGAAACATGGAACTTTACTTTTATAAAATACTCAACAATACAAAATTGTATCTACATAATAATATACAATAAAATTATCACGTGATGTTGTCACCAGCTGATCCTTAGCACCACGTTGCTATTTGCTGAATCATATGACTTTATTTATGACAAATCTTTATTTGAATCACATCAGCTTGTTTAAAAGCAGCAGATTATCTAACCTCATAAAAGCTTTAATGTAGGACATAAACATTATTTTCAACCCTTTTGGGGCTAACTTTTTAAGGGTTTTAATAGCCTATAACCTGCACCGGCATCATAGTTACAACATACACACATCAAATTTTATATTTTATTAAACATCCTATGTAGGATTTTTAAACAGCCGTATTATTTAAAATTGAAATATATATATTTTTTCTAACCACCAGAATACGGTAACATAAAACACTTACCAATGTTTATAGCGCTTTCGTGTATCTTGTACACATCTTCAGTAAATTAAAATTTATATCAAGTCAAAATTTAAAACTTCCTGCTCCTACCACGGTCGATTTTAGAAGTTTTATATTCAACTTATAAAATTTAAATATCATCTTAGCGTGGTATGGCTTCATTATTATTTTATTAAACATCCTATGTAGGATTTTTAAACAGCCGTATTATTTAAAATTGAAATATATATATATTTCAATTTCAAATTTTATATATATATATATAGATTTACATATGAAATTTAAGTTAAAATTATATTATAATTAAGTTGCAATTATTTTGGCATTATATTAAGATTATTTGTCTTTTTTGCTTTCATTTTTTTAAAATTAGTATATTATAATTATTTTTTATTATGTGTTCTGGTTAGCCACATAATAACAGCCCAGGAGACTTGAAGTTTTGAATATTGTTTTAAAATATAACAACAATATGTATTATAATATGTGTATTATAATTTATTGACCAGTTGATGAGATAACATTATGCACAGTATTCTTGGCTTCTCTCATATACACAATACCTGTTAGTCGTAGGTTTTATTATTCATTCTTTATTCACAATTGAATAGTGAATTTTTGAGTCAGTCTATTAATCCATTTGTATAGTATATATAAACCAAAGGTTTTTCACTAAAACTATTTAATCAGTCACAGGTAAAAACTAAATTCACGAAAGAGCTCTGGCAATGCTATAAATAAAAATCAGAGAACAGTTTGAAAAAAGTGCAACCTGTCTGCAAAAAAATTCACTAAAATACAAAGATAACCTGTCCAGTTAATAATGACCAAATTTATATAAATGTATGCCATTGAAAACTTTGGTAAAGTAAATGTAACATTACTAAAGGAATCCCAAGTCCACATGCATCGTAATATTATAATGGCAGCAGGCAATGTGATAAAAAATTATAATTAAAATATTTTATACAAATGTATTGGTTATAATGTGTTGTTACATTTAAAATACTGTAATAATGGATATTGTGTTCTAATCCATTTATGTTGAATAATTATTTTTTATTTAATGTATTATTTTTTTAATATTGTTGAATAAATAAATGCATGTTACAATTAAATCTTTTGATATAGGTTATAGTATTTTTTTTTATAAATTAGTGTATTGTAATTATTTTTTTATTAAATAATTAATTTTATATATTTTTAATTGTAATAAAAATTTTTGATAATTGATTTTTTTAAATAACGTATTTCAAGAGCATAAGCTGTCACTTAGCAGTTTGATTTGTCTACAAGCCTGTGTTACCATTTTTGAATTATTTGTTATATCATAATTAAAAATAATTTGTTTAAATTAATTAGAATAATTTGTTTAATCTTGTTGAATAAATAAATGATAAATGTATGTTACAATTGAATCTTTTATTATATTTATAAGTATATTATTTTTTATAAATTAGTGTATTATAATTATTTTTTATTATGTAATTAATGTATTTTTTATTGTAGTAAAGTTTTTTGATAACTATCATTTGATTTCTTTAAGTAACCTATTATTACAATAGCATAAGATATCACTTAACAGTTTGATTAGTCTACAAGACTGTGTTAAATTTTTTTGATTTATTTCTTGCATACAAGAAATATTTTTGGAAGCTTTCCTCAATGGTGGTATAGGCCTTAACACATTCCGTGCGGATGTGGTATACCTACCACGTAAGGATTTTTGTGAGTGACGGGTGTGGTAGGGATACCACAGCAGTCCTTTTTATTAACTCTCTGTCCTTACTAATCAATTCAATGTATCAAGGAATGACTCACACCCTTAACTCAATATATTATTTTAATTATTACTACTGAACTACGATTCTAAAAAATCAGATCTACCAACCCTACTGACAAAAAACTTGAATAGTGTTTTTTAAATATTCAAGTGGTAATCCTACCACGTCCGTAATTCGGTGAAGCTCTTTTACGTCTCGTTTAATTTTGTCGTAGTCTGTATTTGTCACGTATATTGACACCGCACTGAATGTGTTAAAAATGCCTTTTTTATGTGCTGCCTGACTTGTAAGCAGTTCCGCTATTTTTTAAATATCTAGAGAGCTGATATTCAACACAATTTTAATGTTTAGTATTCTTGAAAAAATTTGAAGCTACAACTCTTGCCTTGCATGCTTTAAAGTTTCACCTGTTCTACTTACCAGAAAGATAGAACTTAGAAATTTATACAATTATTCTTTACCAAATCTACTGAAACGTTAAATTTATGAGGCACTTATTCTGGGTGTAAATTTTGGCAAAACCATCAATTATTCATAGGTAAATTTGTCACTAGTTATCCTACTTCCCAAGTAGGTTGGCAGAGAACTTTATTTTGGTATTATTATTCATTTCTTGCTTGGTATTTGGGAAGCTAAGACTTAATTCGATAAACAGTTGAAGAAGAGTAGACCATTTGATAAGATAACATTGTGCGCAGTATTCTTGGTGTCTTCATAAGAAATAACAGAGCAACAAACATGTTTTAGTTATATTTAAAAACTAAAACGTAATTTTCACTCCAAGCCCATGATAATGCCATGAAACCAAATCCTTGACTGAACGAAACACCTGTTTCCTACAAATTAACATGGTGATGGCTGATCCCTCTTGGGTATCATGGTTTTTCATATTTCTATAAGTGTTATTTCTTTGCCAGCAGCTAGGCAGTGTTTCTTTTTGCCATACAATGATCAAGAAATGTTTACTCTACTCAGGGTGTAATAAATCATCTATTTTTTTTTTATTGCACCCAGGAGACCCCTGGAATTATATGACATGCCAAGAAATTGTAACACCTGAAATACATATTTCAATCAACTGTTGATCTACTGCTACTATTTAAAAAGAAATTCTTGTACACTATAAAAAGTTTCACTAATCAAGTAATTTTTCTGATTATTTTTTAAAAGAATGCAAATTATCACATTTTAAAAATTGGCCTAATTTATTAATGTATTTCCTCCCCACGTAAATAGGTTTTTGTTCAAACAATTAAGCGTTGTGATTAGCCACTAAATAATCGTTTCTGTTTCTTGTGTTGTGATAGTGGACATTGAAATTTTGCCTAACATACATTGTCACCTCAAAAATGTTGAGTGAGGGAATTGTAAGCAATTTAAGCTCCCTAATTAGTGGCCTGCATGAGGTGAGCTGGTTAGCTCCCACCATGCACGTAAAAGCTATCTCTTGAATTTTAAAAACTATTCATATTGCCCGTACTAAATTACCATAATAGATATGAGACAGAATTAGACCATGATAAGCCGTCATTAGAAATTATCATTTAGTCTGGCAATTTGTTTTAATGCGAATACCTCAGATGATATTTTACTGCAAACTCGATTGGTATACAAATCCCAAAACATATCTATCTAGTGATACTCCTAGGAACTTCACTGTTTTTACATGCTGTAGACTAGACTTTTATTATAAATAAATATATTCACTTCTCTACTTTCTTTTATAGATTGGAGCTCACTTGATTGCTAACGTAAGGAATTCAGGTGGAGAGGATTGTTTGTACGATTCCCCTTCTCCTATAACCTAGTAGTATTAGTAACACCATTAGTACGCGCTGTTCTAAAAATATTACTCACAAACCATTTTGAATAACTACTCTAGTAGCAGGCCCCCTTGCACTTCATCCCGCAATAGCAAACAAGTCAGCTCCCAACTATACATTGTGTTTGTTTTTGAACCGTAAGTATTGACACTTTCCCATTAACTGTTTGTAACATTCGATTCAGGAACTGAATGACAGACTCTATGTTAACATTTGTGTATTTACTTCAAGAGCATCTACCAGTAAACTTCATTGATTACTGAAGTATCATCAGCAAACAATAAAGCTCAACCATTAGGCATGACTTCTGGTAACCATTAATTTATGACAATAGAAACAAAATAGGACCTAAAATTGACCCTTGTGGAATTCCTGCTTTGACTTTAAGCTTTCCAGATACAATCTATGTAAGTTTACCCCTAACAACTTTAGTTAACTCTACACATAGTATTCTACCAATATGGTAAGATTGAAACCATTTCAGTTCTACATACTTAAACCTAATGATTCTAATGTTTCCAATAAAATTTCATGATCAACACAATCGAAAGCTTTACTCAGACCTAAAAACACAGCTAACGCTTTCTCCCCTGCATCCAATACCTCACATACCAGTTTTGGTTGATCTACCTTTTTGAAAACCATGCGGATGCTCTGAGATGATAAGGTTTTCAATCAAGAAACTGATTAACCTAATGAATACTACCTTTTCAAAAATTTTACTAATGTGTTTAAATACTGGTGTTTAGGTCAACAGTTGAAAGGCTGGTTTGAACCTCTAGAGGTTTTACCAAGTAAAAATGAGGAGTGAGGTAGTTTACTATTGCCTTCTTCACTGAGCTGATAGAGTATGCTTATCAGCATGCCAGGTCCTTCGAAAAGCAACTACTTTCTACCCTGCTAATGATACCTTCACTTCATTCACTACAGGGTCTGGCTGTATATGAAATTCATTTCTCTCAGAGAAGATAACTGACTAGTGTCTTTTACACCTCTACCCCTTCTGTTCTTAAATTGCTTAGTCATATAATTGGCTGACTATGTGATAAGAAACAGAACTACTTTTTGTAGCCCTGGAACCAGCTGATCAACTGCAATTAAAACACTCCACCTGCCCGTTATAGGCAATTAAAATACTTATGGGCCTATCATTTTCAACTAACAGGCTATCTCCTTTCTTAAAAATAGGCAATATTTTAGTCTCCTTCAGTTTGTTTGGGAACACCTGATTTGTTTGTGGTGACTCGACACCCAAGAGGATTGGTGTGAACAGGTCCATCACAACATTTAACTTCTCAATACCCATATCGCAATCGATGTGTTAAATTCCAAGTCCATGTTTTTACTCGATGGGTTCATTGAACCATTGTTATTATAAGCACTACATACTGAAATACTGTACACATAAACAATTACACCAGTTAGGATTTCCATGTGGCATGGTTATTTGAGAAGTCACACTGTGACGGACATTTTTATGAGACCTGACGTCTGCCTGGCATCATCCGTTAACGCAAATAAATCAAATCTATTATGTTGATTGTTTTATTATTTATTTCACTTTAGTACGAATTAATAGAACTATTCATATATTTCATAACTTATTCAGTTTTTATGACAATAATGTGTTCTGGTTTTGGTGGAATAGTCTACCTTAGCTTTAAACACTACTTAAGTTGAAAATAATACATATATAATATTTCAATATGCTTATATATTTTTTTAAATTTAAATTTTAAATATTAACTGAAACTTAATGCATATTATGGTTTCTTTTATACACACATTGTGTATTCCATAATATTTTGAGGGTCATATATCAATAAACTTGAGATCTTTCTGATGCAGAAATGAGTAAAGGGGTACGTATGTGGAACTTTTTTTTGTCTGACTGTTTTGCAATTTCTGCAGAGCAATATGTGGGATAGGCCGGGAAAAGTCTAGTAGAGACTATTGAAAGCAAAACAAAATTCTTACTGTACCTTGCTTATTTATTATGGAATCTGTACTATGGGCTGTACTGTAAGTCAATAAAACATGATGGTTTGTTAGTAAAGCCTCATGGCTATCACACAAGGCACTGTTCTGATTTTACCGAGTTTCATATGCTGTCTCTCCATGAAAAAAACCATCATATACTGGATCAAAACTGATGTCGTATCTTCTACAAAGGTTGTGATTGAATGTGAGAAAAGATTTAAGAAAGAGTTAAAGTCTTACCTGATTGATAGTCGTATTATACAATCCAGGAATTTATAAACGATGGAGTCTAAATTTGTGTTTTTTTATTGAATGTGATTGATGTTGAGAAACTGTTTTATGTGAAGATTCTTTTTAATACTTTTTACAAGATGAAATGTTTTGGTACTGACTTATCCTATACTCTTTTTGAGTTTTCATCCATTAATGCAAATAAATCAAATCTATAAATAAATAAATGATAGCTAATAAAAAACCATATACGAAAACAAAAAAGAGTACAAAACTGTTGTAGCAATTACATGTGGACATTTCCAAAACTGGAAAAAATAAGGAGCCAGGATTTTAAGACCATAATCACCACAGAGCAGAGTAAACGGTTCTGATACACTGTACACAAAATGAAAATGAAAACCACTGCCCAGCTGCCAGCTAAGTAATACGTAACACCTTTAGAAATTCAAAAGAACCTTGGTACCTTAGAGGCACCATCCATCTTCAACATGTTAAAATAAAACCGAAATATATGTCTGTTGAATATAAGGCAGGCCCTTAAAATATATTATGTATTTTTCTATCATCACTGTAAAAATAGTTACAGCCATAATACAAAAGCTGTAAAAAATTGTAAAGCTATGTTATAAAACCTTTAAGAAATACTTAAGAACCATGATACCTTAAGGCACCATCCATCTTCAACGTGTTAAATAAAACCAAAATTTTTATGTCTAGTCGAATATAAGGCAGACGTTTAGAAATAATTATGTATTATCCTAACATCACTGTAAAAAGAGCTACAGTCAAAATGGAAACAACTACAGTTCTTTAAACTTCAATAAAACTAAGATTATTCAGCCAGACCCTGTGGATTTACAGAGTGGAAATTATGTGCTTTTCAGAGGGCCCCGCATGCTGATAAGCATACTTTTCCACTCAGTAAGGAAGGCAATGGTAAACCACCTCACTCCTCGATTTACTTAGTAAAACCTTTCGGCTGATGACCTAAACAACAACAAAACTAAGATTATTTTGCACAATTTTTATATTCCTACTTATGAAATTCTTTTCATACTTCAGTGAAATCCAAATGCATATCACTTTAGTTGTCAAACTTGAATAAACATGGGGCTTGAACTACAGCCATAAACAAAATGAGTCGTCTAATAGATGTTTTGCAGCGTTGTTTCTGGAAAGGGGATAATATACTTAAAAATTAATACAATTTAATAGTATATTAATTAATGTATTTAAAAGTAGGATGTACCGCTCTGTTGCAACAAAACAAACAGTTAATTTTAAACAGGTATGTCTGGACTGGTATTGTTTTTCCCTAACATAGCTCAACTAAGCCGAAATATCACCCCCTACAGCCTATATTTTTCAAGTTATTACATTGGACTCAGTCTTTTTTCCCTGAAAGCAATTATTTGACAAAATCGTGCATAGAATCTTCACACAGATAGCTGCAAAACCTGGTTTTTCAAAAATTGTGACCAAGCTTATTTTCCCCTGTATCCTTAAATTGATAGGTGTCAAAATAATTAACCGAAAAAGGATTACATAACTGATCACAAGTTTTATTTTTTATGTACATTCATTAATGGCTATTTTAAGTGTGTTAAGTGGTTCATTTTTTGAATGATTTGTTATCAAACATGTTTATGCTTGATGCTATCCAATCTGCTGTAAGAGCAACATTATGGTATATGCCAGGCTGGTGGTCCACAGCACATCCAAATCCAGCACTGGTAATACCAGCTAGAGTCCAACGATTTGTCTTGCTATCAAATACAACCAGAGGTCCTCCAGAGTCTCCCTGAAAAAAAAACAATAAAATAATACTCTCAACTCGTTTAAAATTCAGTGTTTACATGTGTTGAGACAATTGATAGGTTTGGGGCAAACTAGTTATGGGTAATTATCAAAATTGATCTTGTTTCGAATTGAGTGAAGGCATATGACAGCATAGATAAAAGGTTGTAGACAAGAAAGTAGTACAGCTGTTAAAGGGTAATGATGAGGAAAGTAGAAGCTGTATGAAGACAAGAGTGGGCTAATCAAAGTTTTTTTCAGCATGTTTTTGGTCATTCAGCATTTAGACATGATAGTGAAAACATGTAGTTAAGTGTGTTAGATTAATTAGTGCAATAGTTGGTTGTTTATTATATAACATTTATCAAGTTTGCCTCGGAGCAAAAAATTGCAAGTACATTAAACCTGTTTATGATTAGTAATAAGTTTATTGTTTTGAAATTACAAACCGGCTTTTGGGATAGTAATTTACCAATAAGTTAGGCAACCACTACAACAATGAGTCATCTGAAATTTCTTTCGTCATTTCTTCTTCCTGATTTTGAAAAAGAGGATCTAGAACTAAATGTAAGTACCTAAGCAGAAAATGCTCTTACACAAATTAATCCAGAAACTTGTAATACACTAGTTGAACAAATTCTATAAAATGCATGGAAAGAGCAATAGTTAAACTTTCCAAAATTGAGAAAAGTAAAACCTATCTACAACAACAGTTGGAGGAACTAGGTAAGAGACTTACCTCATTAGAGAGTAGCTCTCAGCCTGGTAGGTCAGATGGAACAGTCAACATTGTTACAAAGGTCCAAACAAGCAGGCAGCTGCTTCTTTTATTTTCCCTCCTTTTGAGTTGCATATAATTCATTAGTATAGTCACTTGAGTCACGAGTTTGCCCTTGTTTACAATGAGGGGTAAAGGGGGAAAAGCATCAGTGCACATGCACAACTGTTTTAATTTCAGTACGACAAACATAACAACTTATACTATACCCAGAGCGTATACAGTATATCGCGGAACCTTTTGTAGGTTAATTGTTTGTTACAGAAATGTCGGTTTCTCGAAAACGTGTTCAAACTATCACAGTGTTGAACGAAATCTAATATGCAATGTAATAAAATGTTATGAAATTGAAGCTAAACAAAAATGCCTATCCGTGCCTCTTAACAAAAGTCATGAGCGAGTGGCTAACTACTGTGATGTTTCTCTTTCCACAATTTGAAAAAATTAAGAAGGAAATTAAGGACTTGAAGAAGCTATTCTTTAACAGTTTTGTTAACACCTGGTAAAACAAGAAAATGGTTAGGTAGATACTAGAGAGACTGTTAATGAAAACACCGATGACAGCAATAGTCAAGAAGGCGATTCATTCGTAATTATAGTAAATCAAACATTTCTAGTCAAGTAATTAAGCTATAGGCAATATTACAGGTCATATTTATTTCTTATTACGTTTATGAAGAAAACATTTTCTCGGAATAAACCACAGCTTACAAAATGTATCTAGAAACTGCACGGTAGTGAAATGTACGAGTAGTGTCTCACTGTTGAGGTTGGCAGCACTGTAAATATTCCACTTCTCTTCCTCACATCCCATACATATGCAAAAGGTAATCTCGTGACTTCAGTATCTATGTGTTAAATTTTTTTCTGTCTCATTTTTTCACCAAATATTAAAAGAAAAACGTTATTATAATTTGCTCAGCTCGAGCACCGAGATAATCAAATAGAAAGTTTAAGTTTGTGAACACTAAACTTCTTTTAGCACAAACAATTTATTTTTACTTACAAGACAAGCATCCATATGTCCGTCACTATGGCCTGCACAAAACATTTCTCTGTGTAATTCAATATTGATTCTCTTATGTTTATGCCATTTAAGACATTCTTCATCAGAAAGAATTGGCACAGTTGCTTTATGAAGAATATTTGTTCCAGTTTTACCTGAAAAAATCTTTATTAAAATTCTGTCTGCCACAGCTGGATAATTTATTAAAGAATTATTACATATTATGTAACTACTTTTATTTTGTACATTATAAAATTATAACTTATTTTCGTTACATCCCCAACTGTTAAAATTAAAAGATCAATCCTTGCTTAAAATTTTGGAAATTATAAAAAACATTTTTTGTCTCCATTTTTGCGGATTGAGTACCAAAATACTTGACGTGTAAGCAATCAAACTACTTAAAATAGTTCTACTTGTTCTATGTCATGTATGAGGGCCATCCAGAAAGTAGTACCCGTCACCGCTGCATGGAGCGCTGGTGAAGAGAGTAGCTGGTGAAGATCTAACATTTAGTGATGTGATGCTCATGAGCGAGTCGCACAAAAGAGCTAGCTCTTTTAACTGAGCGGTGAGCTAACGGCTCTTTTATTTTGAACGACCAGCACATCGAGCGTTTCTCCCTTCGCAGCACGCTCTCCGCACAGAGCTGACTTGTACATCCCCTCTACGACTAAACCACTTTTCTCTAGTCGCATCATAGCAAGGGCGACCTAAACGCTGCATGGAAAGTATACATATCGTATCAATCTCTGCCTCTGTTTGGGAGGGTGCAGGAGACGGGTGCGGAGAGGGGTCATTATTCTTCCATACTATACTACAACAACCCTGAGACAAGTGGTTGTATAATACCATTATACTGTACTGTAACAATTTTACCACGTGCCTACGAAACAAAGATAGACACATGACAAAAATTTGTTTACGGAAAGGGGTGCATGAACGTACAGATTGACGCACATGCAAACACAACGTGCTGTGTGCGAAGGAGTGAGCGAAAGTCACCCTCGGCTCGACTCACTGTCTGTTTATTCACATAGCTCAGCTCAGTGCTGTATGTATTAGAATCTACTAGCTCACTCCCACAGTTCACCCCGTCTCATCGTTCAATTGTACGGTGGCACGCTCTGTGCCGTTCACTCAAGTGCGCGGAGCGGGGTGTGCTAGCTCACCTATTTTACTGTGCCGTCCCATGACTACTAACATTGGTATAAAGTGTAATCTGTGGTCTAACACTTTCAGTTGTATGTCTACTGCAGTGGAAAATTACCTAAAGCTAGCATTGACTGTGTTGTTTCTGTGAGTGTTTATAACGTTTAAGGAAATACAGAACACCGCCAGTTGTGTAGTTAAAGCTGTGATTGGGTTTCTTAACGCAAGAAATGTGTGACCTGATATTCATCGTCAATTGAAGGAGGTATATGGAGACAATATTACGGAGGAGTTGTCTGTTCGACACCAGTGTCGTAACTTCAACTTGGGGAGAAAAAACCCCCATCATGACGAGTGTTTTCATGATGAGGGGTGGCTGTCAGTCATTGCGGATGAACTGCTGAGTTCAATTAATGAATTTGTAAAGATTGATCGGCGCATTACAAATTTATAAAATCCGTGAAGATTTTTGTAATGTTTCACAAACAGTTATTCATGATTATTGTGAAAGACCATCCGCATTAACCCTTTCAGTGCCAACGTTCGGAAAACAGGACGTTGATATATTTTACGTAGTGACTCCGGTTTACCGGATGCCCGTAAGTTATGCATAAAGTGCCAACGTCCAAACACTTATAACTTTACAAAAAGAATGTTTTAACAAAATACAATGGAATAATGTATTTTGAAACTGTTGCGTGGTGTAGTGACTAGCACGCTAGTTAGCGAATTGGAAGGTCCCAGGTTCGATTCCCGGCTAGGGCCTGGAAATTTTAGCACGTTAAAACCACCTTAAGGAACCAAAACCCACAGTAGTCGCTAATGACCAAGCTGTCATTGCGACTTTAAAAAAAAACTATTTTGAATATTTTTAGTGTTAGTACAATTTCTTTTTTTTATGAACATAATAAAAATTAATTTTTAATAGGAAATTTTATTTTTCTATAACGTTGAAATTTTGGTTGGCAATGGGAGGCTTGCACCAGCAAGTTTTCGAAATAAGGGCTGGTACTGTTCATACACCCTTATTTAAATTTATTGGCACTTTAGATCAAACTTTTAAATATTATTTCGGCACTGAAAAGGTTAAGCAAAAATTTGTGCAAGGTGGTCTTTTGCATGCTTACTGATGAACACAAAACCAAGGATATGGCTACAGCACTGACATTTTTGGAACGTTATTCTGTTGAAGAAGACTCTTTATTGACTCGCATAGTCCCTGGTTAAAAAACATGAATTTTTTGTGCAACACTTGAGAGTTAATGGCTGTCAATGGAGTGGTATCATACTCATTCACCAATCAAACCAAAAAAATTCAAGATGGAAGCTGGCATACAAAAACTCATCATAATATTATAACAAATGCTAAAATTTGCATGGTGAATTTGTAGAGAAGTAGTTTAAGGTATGTTCTATACAATAAACACGTTAATATTTGTTAATATGTACTTGTTTTTTACCCCATTTTAATGTGCTTACCATAGGTAGTGTCTGTTTTACCCCATCCAGCAACAACACCTGTATGACCCTTGAATGTTACATCACGACGTGGCAAACAAATTGGTAAAATATTTTCTCGGTATAGGACAGCCTGAGATAGTCTCACAAGAGCAACATCAAACCTGCAAATATATTTTGCTATTATCACTGTACAGAACTTTTAAATTGAAAAAAATTATACATTATCAGAAAAGGATCTAGCTATTTGTTATGAGGGACATTCCGTAATTAACGAGACAAATAATGTCAAGAAAAACCAGTTTATTCAATGACAATGAAACTTTTTGAGGGTTTAATTGGCAACCTTGAGAACACTGTTAATCAGCTGGTTGATTAAATTAGTACAAAGATCGTTTGTTTCAAATTATCAGCTTCGCTTGAAATGTAAACACCAGAAGAACAACATTCGTTGATAATATTTTTCCTATCAAAGGAGTAAATCCATTGGAAATTTACTTAAGAATTTCATAACAGTATGGTGAAAAGTGTTTATTTATTTAAAATGTTTAAACCACAATAACATATAAAAGTGGATGGAACAGTTTAATTTGAACAAAACAAACTCATTGACCTCCATTGCTCTGGAAGACTAGTAGAAGTATTGACTACAGCTGCAAAATCACATAAATGATCTTTTTGCAAAAGCAGGAAGACAGAAATTTCCCAGATTGGTATTTTGTGTAATATTAGAGTTGGAACTACACATTCAATCATTCATGATGTGTTGAATTTTCACAAAACATATTCGAGATAGGCTCCAACACAGTTGTCTCGAGTCGATAAGGATGCCTGAATTCACGTTAATTCTGAACTCAAACAATGGTTTAAAGCAGAAGGTAATAACTTTCTAGATTGTATAATAACCTGTGATAAAATGTGGTTTTACCATTTCAAGCTCGAATCCAAATGGCTGTCTTGAGTAGAAACATCCTGTTTTTCCAACAAAAAGAATTGAAAACTTACAAGTAAAGTGATTTTGATGGTCTTATGGGGAATTACAAGGACAAATTTCTTGTGACAATTTAGAACAACAATGTAACATTAACAGTGATTACTAATCTATCATGCTCCAACAAGAAGTGACAACTGCAATTAGGCAAAAATGTAAGGGCACTCTCTCAAAAGGTGTGATTCTCTTGCATGACAACATATGCCCCCACACCGCTCAGAGAATGAGAGAATTAAGAAGTTGGGCTGGAAGTTGTTCCCACATCCTCCTTACAGCCCAGACCTTGCCCCGCCCGATTTTCATTTGTTCAGCCCGCTCAAAGATATCTTACGCGGCAAGAACTTCCATTACCAGATTCGACCACAACAAAGTGGTCAAAAACTGGTATACAAATAGTTCATATAGCAAGTTAATGGCGCTGCAGGAATCAAAAAGCTCAGAGTTGGGACAATAGTGTCTAAATGTTACTGGAGACCATGTTGAAAAGCAGTGTAAGTTTAAATGAAATTAAATACAATGTTTTTTCTCTAGATCAATTTGTCTTGTTAATTATTAAACATCCCTTGTAATAATTATTAATTCTTCTGTAGTAATATTACTTATATTTTAGTATTTTTAATAAATTTAGGATTTCATGTGTAGGTATCAGGCGAACTAATGTCCCATAGCCGAGTGAGTCAGAGGGAGATATGTGGCAAAACTACGCATGCGCTCAAAGGTCTTTACCGTTATAATCCAGATCTGAAAATATACTACAGTCGTTATCTTGCTTGTTAGTTTACTGCATGCATAAACGCTTGTTCACAACAATGAGTAAAATTAAAGACAATGTTATTGGAATGACGCGTTTGGCTTGTACGAGTGAGAGTGTTATGCATTCTCTCACTCCCACGGCTAGGGGACATTAGTTCATCTGAATACTATACTGCATGTTATAAGCCTTTCAAACCCTGATGCTCAAAGGCCACTACCCAGCGTTCCAGGAGTGGTCTGGAAACCTTCTGTGGTTTGGTCTTAAATTTGGAAGAGATTCCCAAAAGTAAGGTAACTGAGGAGTAGGTTACCATGTACAGACTGTGTCGCTGTCACTTGTGATCCAGGGGAGAGCTCCACTTTTGCCGATCAGGGATAGTGTTTTTCCCTTGTTCAGTGTTGTAATTCAGTTTTTGATTGAGAAGACCCCTCTTATTAATACCTATTGTAGCCACATCTACATCACAGTACTATAATGCTAGACTTAACTGAAAAAAAAACGTCTTGGAATCGATTCTTAAACAGCATCTGAAATACTTTTTATAACATTCTACATAAATATTATGTGTCATGTATCAACCATCTAAAACTTGCTAATGACCAAGCAGTTGATGGGACTTTAAACAATAAGCTAAAGAGAAGTATCTATTTTACCAGAAAAAACTCAATAGTTGTTACCTGTCAGGCTGTGATAATCTGTACTGAAAATTTGGATGAATTATTTTCTGCACAACTCTATGTACTTCTTCTGGGAATGGTTCTAAATATTGTCCAGTGTTCTGAGTATCATATTCTCCTAAATATACAACAATGTCTTGTAATTTGGCTCTGAAATGCATAAGAAATTACATGTAAAAAATTTTCTTATAAAAGCAACTTCAATCATTTGATCAACTTCGATTATTTGAATTGCCTTGGTTCAAATAATATTTGATTTTCATAGAAGCAGTACAATTTCAGTAAATAAAGATAATTTCTTTCCTAGTAGTTATAGAATTTTTCCTAAAATGTAAATAAAAAACTACCATAATACAATAACCTTTGTGTTGCATGTGACTATACAATAATGACTAGTCTTATTTAATAATTACAACCGAATTATATTAGAATTCAAACCAAGAAATCTTGACATAAATGTATAGGTAATGCGCTATAAGTTGACGATTGCGCCTATAATGCGGTGGGAGGACAGTATACTTAATCTATCCTACTTACATCGGCCAACCCGAAAGCATAAGATGACATGGTTAGAGCTGTCGCTATGATGTATTTAGAAAAGCACATATAGTAGCACTTCCAACCCCACATAGACCAGTCTTACTCTCGCTGACGATCGTCAACTTATATTGCGTTACCTATAAGTGGTCAACTAGTGTGCTATACTGCTACATAGTAATTGTACACAGTAACTCACTTACCGCCAACTGCCTTTAACTACAACAATTATTTATTTGAAACTTGGTAGAACTGAAGCTCAGTTTTTATTCTTCAAAAAGTGTTGTCTGCTATGAACTTGCTTGATTTGGTTGTTATTGAACAATTGAAGAACTGAGTGAATGAAGGTGTTAAGTAATAAAAATACAGCATTGAAAAAATACAGCAAGGTTCTGAGGCTTGGTTTTTGTCAATTTTCTGTTTGTTTAATTTAAATTGTACCTAAATACAATCCCTTTGTGAATATTTATTTGTTATGCAATTGAAAGTTCTTTAAACTTTACTTTCCAACAATACTGCTTATGTGCATGTAACAACTTCATGAAAGTCTGTATTGTACACGGTATCCTTTAAGGGGAGATGGCACGATGGTTTTAACTCAAAATTTCGATTTTTGGTTTTTTATGTTTTTTAATAGTTTAGGCCTAGATCTACCAGAAAAAACATTAAAATATGTCAAAAAAACAATTTTTGTAATTAAGTTTTTATCAAGTTTACACAGAAAAACTATCATGTCACCGAGAACGAATATTTTTCACAATTTTATACTGCTCGTTTTGGTGCAAAGAAAATTTTGTTTTTAAAAATATCTGCATCTTTGTTTTTTTGTATTGTCAGCTGTTGGTTCAGCTTTCTAAACAACTATAGATGGGAAATTTACTTGTTTGTGTAAATTTTGTTTTTGTACCTTCTTTTAAATTAAATTTTCTTTAATTTTCTTTAATTGTGTAAATTTTGCACCTTCTTGTTTCATGCGTTTTCCTGTAAATTTAGATTTTTAACACTAGATACATTTTTTCTCAGAAACCAATAAACCTACCAGGCTGAAATTTTTACAAGTTACTTATCTTGTATATCCACATATACCTACGTTTTTATTACTTCCTCAGGTGATTCAAAAATTAGTAATACGCAAAAAATGTAAAAACAATTTGTAAAAATTGCATGTTATTCGTAATTTAAAAAAAAAATTGTATGGTCCAAAGAATAAATTGAAAAAAATGTCGGTAGCTTGAGAAGAAACCGACACCTATGGTGTGTAAAGTTTAATTTCCCTATCCTTTACCAATCCTATGATAAATGTCTAAAAATAGCAAATTTAACATTGGGGGGATACAAAGTACAGTCTCCCCTTAAAAATGAATGAACAGTATCTTAATAGTACAAGGCAAAGTTTTTCATAACAGAATGTTTTTAAAGAATTACTTTTCCATCTTCTGCTGACGAAAATAAATGTTTATTAACACTATTAGCTATTAATAATCTAGAAAGATAATGTCTATGAGATTGTAGTGCATACCAATGGAAGAAGGCATCAAGTGATCTTGATGCTTTAATCTACTACAAAACATAGAATTAAGCAGCACACTAGTGTTTCCTTCAGCTGTAGAGTTGTCTTTTGTTTAACATCTGACTGTTTTGCATACCAATGCAAATGCAGACAAATAAGGGTGATAGATGAAAAGATGCCAAATCTGACCAGGAATCGAATCCCGGACCCCTGACATAAAGCATTCTATGTAATCTACACAAGTAATTGGGTACTTAACACCTTCAACAATCATAAAAGCTAAGTTTTTAAGACATGTTACATACCACCTTCATCCACTAAGCTCTTTAACAACTTTTTAATTTGCGTAAAATAAAATGTTACCTGTGAATGCAATGAGCTGCAGTTGCGACAAACCAATGACTGACTAAGACACCACCACATTGATATCCGGATATCCTAATATGTGCTTGCCATGGAAGTTCACCAAAGTAGGCTTCATTCCCACCTATTATCCGTTTTTGTAAACCCACCATTGGAATTCCACATTCTGGAAATGAAATAATTTAAAACTTAATAAACTGAAAAAAATGTGATAACATTCGCAACCTTTTATCGTAAAGTTTTGTACAATATAATGTACATTGTTGTTGTTTTGGTCATCAGCTAAAAAAATAATGCTTCATCCTTCTTCCTAAGGTTGGGCCCAAGACTCTTCTCCACCTCTTTCAATCTCTGAACCATCTCTGCTCCACTGCTCTATTGGCATTGCTTATTTTTCCCAGTAATTGAAATTGTTATTCCCAATCATTTTTCCCCATCAATAACTGAACCAATTCATTTCGGTTCAGTTCTGTTCGTCAGTCTTTTACCTCCTCTCCCAGCAGAGCATCGTTTAAGGCAATCTACTTTACTCCATCCTACTGACTTGACCAAACCAACTTAGATTTGTCTGTCCATCCCCAATTGCTCCCTAATTACTTAATTTCTCAATTTATTTTTGGTCCATCACTTTTTTTCTATCTACGATCCATCTTTACTTCGAAGAAAAAATTGATTCTTTTTTAAAGTCGTTTTACAAATCACTGGCTTAATTTAACAAAATTGGTAAACGAATAAACTTTTAATTTAAAGGATTAATGAGTATTAAAATATCTCACATTTTTTACATTGACATACAAATAAAAAGTTTTTGTAACTGAATAAAGTATACGTTAACAGAATGCAGGTAGTGATAATTGTAATGTCTTTAACTTAGCTATTGACTAGATTAGCTTTTATATTAGTAAAGGGGTGGATTAGAAAAATTCTTTAAAACTGTACAAATGATATCTGGTACTGTATACAAAGTAAAATGGGTTTCCATAATTCAAAGTACTAGCAATGTAAGGAATAATTTTTGAATCTAAAGTTAAGAATACAACTTTTTGTGTGTACATGTACCAAAATTATTGTCAAATAAAAGAAGATGGAATACTTTAGGTACAATCAGGCATCTGGATTGGTGGTATTAATTACAATTCATCCTCCTGAGTAACCCATACTTCTAAAATGTGAACATGAAATGACAATTTACCAGCATCTGTACGAAATGTCATCTCAGTGTCACCTCTTCTAATTGGTGCATAATTATGTATTTTAGCTGCAGGAATACAGCAAGTGAACACCCACTCAGCTATAAAATCTCCAGATGTGCAACCTCTCTCTAAACGTCCACCTAGAATGAGAGAAAATTTACTTTAAAAAAATGAAAGTTATTTCTTCAGTCACATGATGTGATTGGTGCATGTTGCAATCTAAAAAAAAGTATTGAAATGATTGCTGCTTATTTGTAAAACTATCTTGGTGTCTTAGACAACTAAGTCGAAGATCATAGTTTTGATTCCCATATTAACCAATTATTTAATGGGAATTTAAGCTAATAAATTACGCATAAATAATATTAAATATTATTATGCATAAATGATAAATCTACATAAAAATTAAAATAAAAGATTTATTTGTTGGTAATGAAAGCTATGTTCCTGTACTTGTGGATCTGAAACATTAGATCTTTACAGTTCTTAAGGTGAGACTGTATGATGGTTTTAACTGAAAATTGCGATTTTCAGGTTTTTAATTTTTTTCAGTACTTCAGACCTAGATCTGCCAGAAAGATTAAATTATGTAAAAAAAATATTTTAATAAAAAATTAAGTATTTAGCAGGTTTACCCAGAAAAATTATCATGTTACCATGAACAAATATTTTTCGTAATTATACTAAAACTTCTCGTTTTAGTATAAAGGGATATCAGTTTTTTAAAATACCTGCATTACCGGTTTTAATATTCTCAAAACTGTTGGTTCAGCTTTATAACCAACTGTTGATGGAAAATTTACATGTTTGTGTACATTTTGTTTTTTGTCTGTTCCTGGAAATTTAGATTTTTAACATTCAGGTACATTTTTCTCAGAAACCATTATATCTACCATGTATAACTGTTTACCAGTTATTCTTCTTGTACATGCACATACACTGGCATTTTTTTCACTTCCTCAGATGCTCCTAAAATTAATAATATGCATAAACACATAGAAAGAAATTTGTAAAAATTTTATGTTTTTCGTTATTTTATTTTTAATTTTATGGTCCTACAGATTAAATTGAAAAAATTCCAGTAGCTAGAGAAACCCAACATCAATAAATGTGTAAAGTTTCATTTTCTTATCTTTAACCAATCCTACGAAAAATGTACCTAAAAATTGCAAATTTAACATTGGCGGGATACAAGGTACAGTCTCACCTTAAGGACATAGTACATCAAAATAAAGTCGGGATTTATGAATAGTCTATATCTTCAGGAGATAGTATGTTTAAAAAGCAGACTGAAATTAAGAACCAGGAGCAACACTAAACTTTTAGAATTTAATGTTTCTTTAAATCAAAGTTTTAAGGGAATAGGTACTGTTAATTAAAATGTAGCCCATGTCAACAAGAAACTAGAGGAGCTTGTTTCTTTTTACAAGGGATTTCTTCATTACAGAAAGGAGTGGGAACTACCTGCAACTGACCAATAGCTGAACAGAAGCTTCGTAAAATTAATCTTGCTTGACTCTACATTGTCACTTCAAATCAATGCACTGGGCCTGAAAGTATACTGCTACCATCACCTCCTATACTTTGACCTACCCACTATGTTTCAACCCTAAGTAGCTCCTTAAACTTACTTTATAAACAATATTTTTTTCAAATTTATTTATTTAAAGTCGCATCAACTGCTTGGTCATTAGCGACCGCTGTGGATTATGTAACATTAACTGTAGGATTTGACACATGAAAATTTCTGGCTGGGAATTGAACCCAGGACCTCCGTGTGGCAGGCCAATGTGCTAACCACTACGCTACGGAGGCAGCCATAACCAATATTATTTTACTACCTAGCCTACTATTTAGGCCGGGCATATACTAGAGCGCAGTTCAGGACAGGCAGGGCAGGAGCGAAAACTGTGCACCCATTGTTGCCTGTAGCGTACCACATATTGGGAGGCAGACATGTGTGCCACAGCAACATGTCTGTGTCGAGAAGCCACAGTTTGTAGTCAAAGCACAGTTTTAGTACACGCGTTGAGCAGGAAACATGTTGATCTAAGAGAAGCTAATAAAATTTGTGCGTACCGTAACCTTATTGTATGATACCAATTATTCTGATTACATGAAATACTCTTCAGTTGTAAACCTAGTACAATTCTTGAATTTAGTATTGTCAAACTTGTGTTAACTTGTACTTACCATGCGTTTTACATTTTTTATAAAGTTACTTTGCCATACAAATTTTTCCCTTCACTTTGAAATTACAATACAATTAAGTAATTCAATACAATACAAGTTAAATTAATTCTTCTATACCGGAATCGGATGAATCCGATATTAACCTATCATTCTCACTAAAATGATCCAACGCGCTAAATGGCCACCAAACATGAGCTACTTTCAGAACCTGAAAAAAATATTCACCTGTCCTGCATCTCCAGTATACGCCGGGAGAAATATCTGCTCTGCTTGCCCTGCCCTGCTCGTGTCCATCTCGAACGCACGTGCCACCTGCGCTCCAGTATATGCCCAGCCTTATTATTATTATTTCCTGCCATTGTTTATAAAATATGTGAGTCTCATCAGTATGTAGTTCATCTTTAAAATTTTGTTTTGTCATTAAAACATCCATACGCCTTGAAATTGTGTAGGAGACCTTCAACCCTAAATATTTATTTTGGTACAAAGGCCTAACCTTTCATTGTTACTTTAAAAAAATGCTAAAGAGAACCAAGTCTTGGTAAAAGTAGACCAACCTAACTTTTGAATTACAGTAACGGTTTTTTTTTATTTTCAAGCTCTTTCAAATGTTATGAGTAAAAATAATGCATAGAAATTAAAACATTTCAAAATATACACCTACAGGCTTCAAGTTGGTAAAAAAATCAATAAAATTAGTACCTAGTTTTCTGATTTTTGGTTAGACTTCCCTTGTTTCCATAAATTTAATTTTGAGTTGTTAATCCACTTTACCATAATACTATTTATATAAATATACTATAGAAATAGATTAACACTCTATTATTCTATTATTCGAGGTTCTATTATTCTATTATAAAGTAGGTAGTAGGCTAATAATTTAATGGAAATCTTTTAAGTACTTTAAAAATCATGGTTTTTTTTAAAAGAAAAAAAAAACAATAGATATTTGAGAATAAACTTATTACAAAATTAAATCTTCAGTTTAACCAGCGATTGTACTAAGTCGAAAACTGTTTTCTTAAAGAACTCAATGTTTCAAGAATAGTGGCCTAATTTATTAATATCATAAGCCTAATTCATTCACTTAGTGAAGAATCCTTGTAAATTTGTCTAAAAATTTTTTAGTATTAATGTTGATAAAAATCGACCATCCTTTAAAGAGAAATTATTGTTTGATAATGGTTGCAGGATATAAGGAGCTTTTAGTTTCACTTGTTTCTTTAAAAATTGGCATTCCATTGAAGAAACTAAAGGATAAATTAAAAGACGTAATTTTTCTCATAGTGTGAAATAAATAATACTGGCCATGAGCCTAAATCAACTGTAGATAAATAAAATATTAAATTAAGTACAATAATTTCACCTTTAGAAAGAAAGATATACTAACCAGTAGGCTAATACAAGTTTGTTTAATGAAGAACAATATTGTTCTACCTACACACTTTTTACGCCATCTGATTCTTGAGAATAATAATCCTGTTTTCTGAGACTGGTGGGTGAGTGCAATTTCTGCCACACAATTTCGAGAATTGATTGACACACTTACTTCATTTCTCTAAAAAAATTGTGAAGTAGGCCCTATATTTTCTTAGAAATGACATTTATGACACACTACATTGTATTACAACAAATCATTGAAAAGTTATTGTAAGTTAAAAATAATTGTTTCAAATGATTATAAATTTTAAAAGCTAAATATTTTTATATTTTACCTTATGTTGGAACAATAAAAAAATATATAACTTACCAACTAACCAACAGGCGAGACTAAATGTGCATGCATGAACAGCTCCACGAAAAACGCACTTGTCAGGGTAACCAAAAAACGATGTCAACAGACGCCCACCTGATAAATAAATTCAGAATATTCATGTTTTTAAACAATCAGCAATAATAAAAGCCAGGTAAATCCATTTTTCATTTACGGTCATTAAATGCCACATAACATCAAACAACTTTAAACATCCTGGAAGCATTTCAGGTTTCTTTCACTGTAAACTTTTTTCGTCCTCCTTTCTACCAGTGTTTTTCATAGAAGCCCTTAAATATAGTAATCTTTAATCTGAAGTGCGTTTGGTCATTAATGTTTCATTCCAGTATCTTAATGTCCTTTCTTGACAATTTAAATTTTATACTTTCTCTTGCCCTATATGAGTTTATAGGAAAGAAAGTATTGTTTTCATATACATTTTTCGAAATCAGTTTTCACCGGATATACGCGTTTTCAGAACCCTGAACCCAAAAAAACATGTTTTTTTTAGCGATTGTTTGGTGTGTGTGTGTGTGTGACCGACAAAAACTAATCTACAGCGGATTATCAGGCACGTCCAAGAATTGAAACAGACACTTTAAATTTTATAAATCTTCTCAAAAATGTAATTTTAATACGTATTTTAGAGAGTGATTTTTACATAACACAATATGTTTCAATACTGGTCAAAGTCAGTTGTAAGACTCCTGAAAGGCGACCGAGAGGCCATCTTGTAACGACCACGGATACTTAAATAAACAAATTGGCGGTACCAGTACACCAGACATATTATACTGTATTTACTTACCATCTATTTCCCAAACAAAAAATCTGATAATTTTACTTAGGCTATAAAATACAGAACATTTATGACACTTTTTTAAAAAACTGAATAATTTTTAAGATTAGGCCTAATTGAAAGATTAAGTTGTGAGAACTCAGACTTGGACCAGACCCTCTCCTCCTCTTGACCTATCGAACTAATCTACTGCGGATCATCAGTTACGTCCACTGAGTATAGAATAACTAGAGAAGCCTTTCCATAAGCGGCAGACAGGCGGTTGTGTGCGCTGACCCCCCAACTCCTTGGTTACCTACCTCGCCTAGCCCAGCCACCTGCCATCACACTGCTGCTTCTGTTTCGTTTAGTTGTTCTGCCTTATCTCGGATTTCTTTGGTTTTGCTTCTGTTAGTTTTGAGTGTAACTGAGAGAATAAGTTAAATAATATAGAAAGCCAGATGAACAAAATTATACAAAATATGAAATCACTGGTATTTATGTTTATTAAAAAGTACTAAATGAATGTATATTGATTGATTCGTTACTGTAATAAGTAAAAATAAAAAACCAAAATTGGCTGTCGACTATTATTATAATTAATACATTAAGAAAATAAATGAAAAAATAATAATTCAGTGGTAATTAATAGATTTTCAATGTTTGTTCTGGTTCACTTTATTTTTTGTTTTAGGTTACTTTATTTTTTGTTTTAGGTAAATCTTTTTTCTAAATTTTTGTTTTGAGTCTTTTTAATTACAACCAAATCTTACGAAAGTCGAAAAGTTAGATAATGTGCCATCGCAAGTGATTGAGGTAACTTTGATGTTTACGTCAGATAGAATGTGCAAGCATTGAAAGGTCAGAGAATAAATTTGTTCACCGGTGATTCCTTTAAAAAAAAAGTACTCCAGAGGTATTTTCCATAACTTATTGACACATACGAGATGAATGACAAACACTTCATTGGCTATTGGAGCTCCGTCGTCAGTATTTCCGTGTCCCAGATCCATGTAGGCATACAATTTTTTTCCATCCCAATCTACATGCTGCCGATTGGCCATTGCATCGAACATTAAACTGCACACCAAACCATGTTCATTTTGACACTTTTCTTTTAGTACTCGGAAAACTTCTGAGCTAAACCCTGGTTCGGCATTAATTGAAGAATACCACTTAGCCACATTACATTAATGTATTACCACGTTCGGACATGAGGAAGGCCTGAAAAGTGTATCGAACAAAGTTGTACGCTTTAGGAGACAAAAAATGCAAAGTCGTGGTGAAATTACGAAGGCGGTCATCGTACAGCTTTTTCAGTTTGAGATTGGTGTGCTTTTGTTCTCTCTCTGTATAAGACAGAACGATGTTTTTGAAATATTGCTCAATAGATCACCGTGCTCAACCGATGATCACCGACTGAATAAGATTTTTGTTTATAATTCTCTTATGATATCTTTTAAATTAGCCACTTTTAACTTTAGTCTCTTTTGTTTTAATGGCATATTTCTCCTTACATTTGAAGTTGATGTTGGCGGCTGTAAATATGGTGAAAATTCTGCAAATATCGCTGAAACTGCATCTTTTGTAAATATCTTTGAAAAGGAGAAGAGTTATCATTATCATCTTCTTTGAAATGGTCACGACAAATACGACTGTGATTAGATGGTTTCCAGTTATCTCTCCTGATTGCTTAAATCCATTTTTCGTTGAGTTCTGGATTGTTAGGAAAACGGTGGAAAGAAATTTTCATTCCCTCTACAGCTTCTGTTTTCTTTTTTCGGTTACTGCATCCGTACGCCACACACATACCAATTTTAAAGCTGGATAAGTGTCCACACACAATAATTTACACACAAAAATCCACGCACAATAATTCATACACAATAATCTAAACACAATAATCCACACACAATAACTAAAGTGAATAAACAAAACGCACAATATAATATTAAACAATAACTGAAAAAATTAAAAGAAACGCACAGATTATAGGTTAGTTACCGCTTCGTGGGAAGGGAAATGAAGTGGCAGGCGATATGGGTAACCAAAGAGTGGGGGTAAGTAGACACACTTCGCTCATCCACTAGGCCGCTCTATTACTTCTATACTCTGTGGTTACGTCCAAGAACTGAAACACACTTTAAATTTTATAAATCTTCTCGAAAATTTAATTATAGTACGTATTATTGCTTAATTTTTATATCTATGTATATAAAATTCGATGTATGTGTGTGTATGTTCCCCTTTATCTCCTAAATTACAGAACCAATTTTCATGCAGTTTTTTTTATGTTGTAACTATGATGCCGGTGCAGGTTTTAGGCTGTTGAAACCCTTAGAAAGTTAGCCCTAAAGGGTTGAAAATTATGTTTATGCCCTACGTACATTAAAGCTTTTATGAGGTTAGATAATCTGCTGCTTTTACGCCAGCTGATGTGATTCAAATAAAGATTTGTCTTAAAGTTATAGGCTATGATTTAGCAAATAGCGACGTGGTGCTAAGGATCAGCTGGTGACAACATCACATGATAATTTTATTGTATTTTATTATGTAGATACAGTACGATTTTGTGTTGTTGAGTATTTTATAAAAGTAAAGTTCCGTGTTTCTTTAATTTGTTTTGATTTTCTTCTAATTGGTGAGTGATCAATTTCTTTGATATATTATTTTGACTTTTATTTTATTCAACGTAGATTTAAGTTTTTGGTTTTGACAGTTCTTTTTAGGTTTTTTGGTTTTTTCCATTTTTAATAATGCCATCAAAAAAACATCACTAGGAAGAAAATCTTCAAAAGCAAAAAACTTCAAAAAGCAACAACTGCTGAAACAGAGGAACACAATTTCTGCTACATATTTAAAAAAAAGTGATTACACCATTTTTCGCGTACAAAGCCGCGACGGGGCTAATAATTTTCAATACTGGTCAAAGTCAGTCGTAAGATCCCCGAAAGGCGACCGAGAGGCCATCTTGTAACGACCACCGTTACGCGAATAAACAAAATGGGCGGTATCAACGCAACAGAAATTAATATATTTACTTGTATGTGTGTGTGAATGCGCGCGCGCGTGCGTGCGTGCGTGCGTGGGTGGGTGGGTGTGGGTTTGTGAGTGTGTGTGTGTACCCGCGCGCGTAGGAAAAAATATCTCAAGAACGGAATATTGTACGGAGCTGAAACTTGAAACTTAAGTTATGTACTACTTAAGGACCCGGCACGAACATTTTCATCAAAATCGGTCAACCGGAAATAGTAGTTTATTCGTGTAGTTTTTCACTTTTTTGCAATTTTATCAAAAACGGCTACTACGATTTTCTTTTAAATTGCCTCATTTACTGTATTTTTTATGCTCTACATGATAGGGTAAGCGCAATGTCCGCTGAAATTCTTGGGGAGGCTGTGCTCTCGTAGAAAAAAAGTGATTTTTCTAAAGATTGCGGCCTTAGTATGCATTTTAGGGCAAAAGTGTATATCAAAGTGAGAGACGTATAATTCGAGAATCGTTTGAAATTTCAACACAACATAGCCAATTATATTCTTACACCGTACACATAATTTCAAATTTGTACGTTACTTAAATTTTGATTTATTAACAATATTCTGAACCCTTGCTATCTTGGTAACCGCTCAATCGTTCAGCACGAGCAAACTATTGTTTTATTCATCATAAAAAAATTAGTACAATATATTAATAACATGAAATATTGATTGGCCAATGATGTGGTAGAGTTTTATAAATTTTGAAAAATAAACTGCACCGTTGGGGGGGGGGCGCTTCTATCAGGTAGTCATGCCGACAGGATGTCACGTTCACAACTTGACAACACGAATAGGAGCACCCACCCCTTCACGGCCAAGTCTATTTTCAACACAACAAAAATTCTACTATAACATTGGCCAATCAATATTTCATGTTAATCACATATTTGTACTAATTTTTTTACGCTGAATAAAACGATAGTTTGCTCTTTTTTGTAGTACCGTGCGTTCGGAAAGTCGCTGTGCACTGGAATTGTGACTATGGATTTATGAAAATATGTATAAAGAAATGACTAAGCATTTTGGAAAAAAATTTTTACGTTATTGTTCTGATATTTTAGAGAACTTTACGCATCAAATAACACAAGTGGAAATGAATAATGGTTGGTTCCAACAAGACGGGGCAACAGCACATACATCTAACATCTCAATGGCTTTCCTGCGCAACGAGTTTGGTGAACGAATAATTTCAAAGAATTTGTGGCCTGCAAGATCTCCTGATCTGACTCCCCCCGATTTCTTTTTATGGGGTGCGGCGAAACAAACTGTGTATCGGAACAGACCACACACGATTGACGAACTTAAAGCCGCAATAACGGCATACATTCAAGGAATCACTGTTCTTCAGTTGCGAAAGGTGTTTGCAAACAAAATGAAACGAGTGCAATGCTGTATTGATGCCAATGGAGGTCATTTCGAACACCTTCTATAAACAATTTAATCACGGTTTAACAATGTAATTAAGGTATTGAATAAATTTTTTTCCAAAATGCTTAGTCATTTCTTTATACATATTTTCATAAATCCATAGTCACAATTCCAGTGCACAGCGACTTTCCGAACGCACGGTATAAAAAAGCTGCACGCTACAGAATGGAAAGTACTTTACCAATCCAGATTCAATTACCAGCTAAGGTCTGGAATTTTATTTTAAATCGTTAGAAACCAATAATTCTGCACCATAACTCATTGTTAATGCTGAAATAACCAAAGCAGTTGATGCGACGTAAAATTAACTAAACAACTTTTTTTTTATTGTTAATTTTAATTGAAAGATGTTTTGAACAAACTAAAAAAATTAAAATGTTATGAGAGTTACTGTATAGGCCTCTGTATGTATAAAAATACTACCTCACAAGAAAATTTCGGGAAAATTAGTTTCTAGCTGACGTATATTTTAAGGGGAGACTGTACTTTGTACCCCGCCAATGTTAAATTTCCTATTTTTAGGTACATTTTTCGTAGGATTGGTAAAATATGGGGAAATTAAACTTTACACACCATAGGTGTCGGGTTTCTTCTCGAACTACTGACATTTTTTTAATTTAATCTTTGGACCATGCCATTTTTTTTTTTAAAATTACGAACATACAATTTTTTCTACGTTTTTTGCGTATTTCAATTTTTGGAGCACCTGAGTAAGTCATAAAAATGTCGGTATATGTGGATATACAAGATAATTAACTGGTAAAAATTTCAGCCTGGTAGGTTTATTGGTTTCTGAGAAAAATGTACCCAGTGTTAAAAATCTAAATTTACGGGAAAACGCAAGAAACAATAAGGCACAAATCAAAAACAATATGTACACAAACAAGTAAATTTCCCATCAACAGTTGTTTAGAAAGCTGAACCAACAGCTGAGAATATTAAAAACCGTGATGCAGATATTTTAAAAACTAAAATTCTCTTTGCACCAAAACGAGCAGAATAAAATTGTGAAAAATATTCGTTCCGGTAACATGATAATTTTTCTTTGTAAACTTGATAAAAACTTAATTTTTTCATAAAAATTTTTTTTGACATAATGTTTTCTGGTAGATCTAGACCTAAACTATTGAAAAACATAAAAAACCTAAAATCGAAATTTTGAGTTAAAGCCATCGTGCCATCTCTCCTTAAACCCGGTATCATCAAATTTCCTTTATTTTGTTTCACGCAAAAAATTTACAATTACATAAAAAACCATAATTTAAATGTTAAAACAATATTTGTATAAATAATTATTTTTTATAAACCTATGCATAAATATTATGTTAGCCTACATTGCAGTTTTTTTAAGAATACATGCCTAAAGTGTCTACCTTTCATGACCTACTATCATCTTTACTGCACTTTTAGGGTCAACGTTAAGTTCTAATTCAACTTACACCTACACTGACCGCTATTCGCAAACAAATAAACATACATTTTGTGACAACAAACAATGTGCACAAATTATTCATTAACAAAAATTTATTGTTCGTTGAAATTTGTACATTGTTCTAAAATACCTAAATCTTTGTTCATATTTTGTTTCTGGAATTGTATGTAGCAAAAAGAACTGTAATCATGTATTAAAAGAAAGCCAGCTAGTCCGTGTGAATAAATTCAAACAATGAATTCTGATTGACGAAGTATCCCTAAAATAGATTTTCGCTCTAGTAAACTTATGCACTTATATTATCTTATGATTATTATTCTATGAGAAAGGATTACTTTATGAAAATTAATAAGAACAAAACGAAAGTGTTGTGCAACAGCAAGAGTGGTTTAGAAGAGATGGGAAATGTAAAAGTAGGCAACGAAAACTTACAGGAAGTTGGGGAATTCTGCCATCTAGGAAGTAAAATAACAAAGGATGGTAGAAGCACAAGTGACATCAAAAGTAGAATTGCTCAAGCTAGAAAAGCCTTTGAAATAAAAAACAACTTACAGACTACAAACATTAATTTACAGATTAGGAAAAATTTCTTAAAACATTATGTTTGGAGTGTAGCATTATACGGGAGTGAAACGTGGGCGATAGGGGCTGTAGAAAAGAAGAGGATAAAAGCTTTTGAAATGTGGTGTTATAGGAAAGTGGTAAAGATTAGGTGGGTGGACAAAATAAGTAATGTAGAGGTTCGTAGGCGAGTGCATGAAAAAATAAGTCTGTGGAAGCATCTTACCAGAAGAAGGGATAGGCTAGTGGGGCATATCTTAAGACATCCAGGTATTGGTCTATCGATAATGGAGGGTAATATTGAGGGAGTAAATTGTAGGGGGAGGCACAGATTAGAATATGTAAAGCACATTACAAAAGATGTAGGGTGTTACAGGTATGTAGATATGAAACGACTTGTGCAAGATAGAACAGCTTGGAGAACTTGGCATCAAACCAGTCGAGAGACTGATGACAAAAAAAAAGATTATTCCAAAATGTTCACAAAATTTTGTTCTGTTAATACATTTTAAACTTTAATTATTCCTTGGTGGCAACAAAAATTAATAGCCAACGGTATTACGGTCGTTGGCCATGAAGACGGGTGGTTACGTAAAAGGGTTAAAAACGTGGGCCTCTCGCAATGTAAAGTCGGTTCTTCCAAACATTCACGGTAAGTAGGGGTGATCGATGGATAAAGGTGATCGTTAAAAAAGGTTTGATCGTAAATTAGATTAGGTGTAGGCTGCTTAGCAGAAAAGCAGGTTGTGTGGAAAATTGAAATTTACAATGTTACCACCAGAATAGCAACATCTTATTTTTTACTTCATTACTTAAAATGCATTTTCAAAAATTTAATATTCACCCAGATTAACGGTTGGGTACTCTTTACATTTTTGGCAAATCAACACTGTATAAGATTCCTATCAACGTAAGAATTTGTAAGAAGTGAGCGATTAAAATTTAAAAAATAAGTAAGCGTTAAAATCGTTTAGCAGTCCAAATATAATAATTTCATTCATTCACCACATGGTCAGGCTGTACAATGATGTAATTCCTTACTCTCAGAGGAGTTAAATCTGACTAGTGTCTTTTACACCTCTACCCCTCTTCTGTTCCTAAATGCTCTAGTCATATAATTGGCTGACCATGTGATAAGAAACAGAACTATTTGTTTTAACCCTGCAACGAGCAGATTGAGTGTAAATAATTTGACACTCCAAGTAGGCTATAAGAATATAAACATGTTAGAATAGTATAGCAAAAAACTCTTGTTATATAGGGTGATTCAAAAAGAGCGCCGGTTTTGATATATCAAATTAAGAGATTTATTTTATTGAAAAACTGAAAATAAATACATCAGCAAGTTCATCTTACCTTCCGATTTCATGTATGAAAAATGATGTCATGCATGTGTCCTCCTCTACTGCGCTGGCACGCATCAACTCTGTCCATGAAATCGGATATCACTGCACGACAAGTTTCGACTTCCATTTGCCCGATAACCCGTCGAATTAAACCCCACATACGGCAGTTCTGTTTATTAACAAAACCGTTTAAGTGGAAGTGCGCCTCATCACTGAAAATGATTTTGTTTACGAAGGTGTCATCATCCTGCCGTTTTCTCAATACCCAGTCAACAAACTGTCGTCTCTTCTGGTGGTCTGCCACTTTCAAATGTTGCGTCAACTGAATTTTATACGGGTGATATTGGAGATCGTACCGAAGAATTCTCCGTACAGAAGAACATCGTAAACCCAATTGTTGAGAACGGCGACGTATTGATTTTGCTGGGCTAACAGCCACACTGTCACGAACCAACGCAACGTTCTGCTCAGTTCGGCCAGAACGACGACGTCCAGAACTTTTAAGGTCGACTGTTGAACCCGTCTCAAAAAACTTTTTCATGAGCCTGCGAACTGTTGATTCATTCGGTGCTTCATTACGTCCCAGAGTACCGCGAAGTCGCCTGACAGTAGCCGCATAACTCTCTCCACTCTGGTAAAATGTTTTGACGATTAACACTCGTTGTGCAATAGTAAACTTCTCCATGGTTAGACACAGACTGCGAGAGTACTACACTGCGAATAAGAGAAACTACAACTGAATCGTCAATCGGAATGTTCTCCGAAATAGAAATGAGGTCTAACAATGTTGCCAACCGATAAACAAAAATTTACCAGCCGTTTAAAAACCGGCGCTCTTTTTGAATCACCCGTTATAATGAAGTTACGAGTATTAACGATTTCAGCCACATTCGTGGGATAGAAATTAATAAAATTGAAGTAGAATACAACGGTATTTAAAATACAAAATAATGTGGTAGATGCTGTATAGATACAACAAATGTCGTAGCCCATTCCATGAACAGGGTCAACAGTGGAAAAAATAAATAAATTAATTAATTAATGACAAGGGGAAACAATAAATCAGCTAATCTAATGCATCCATCTGAGGCTAGCAATAGCCCTCGTGCTGCGTGAGCGCGTTTTCTAGTAAGTTATACAATATGATTACTAGCGGTACCCGGCGCTTGTTGCTACGCCCAAGAACAGAAAACATGTTTTTATGGAAAATATGAAATTTATTTTATTTTATCTAAGGCCCGTTAGCGTAGTGGTTTCTACGCCGGGGTACCTGGTTCGATTCCCGATCAGGTCTGGCATTTTTTCATCACTCATTTTCATTATCATCATTATCCACCGGCTGTATTACTAGAAATTGCCGAACAGTCAGACGTAAAACAAAAAAAAACTAATGCCAGGGGCATAAAATGATAATTGTAAACGTCACTACTACAATCGATGCACAACTGATATTGCTATAAAAAAAATAGGGGTTGGTGGTAGAAGGGTGAAAATTTAGGAGTGTATGTATTTTTTAATGCCACATTATAAAAAAATAAAAATTTTGTCCAAAAAATAAAAAAATATTTTTTGGGGTGGACCACCCTTATCACTTAGGGGTATAAAAATAGATAAAAATCTATTCTCAGACCTACCAAGAGTACATATAAAATTTCATCAAAATCGGTTAAGTCGTTTCGGAGGAGTATGACAACTGACACTGTGACACGAGAATTTTATATATTAGATAAATCCGTAAAACTAATATTGGCAAATTGAACGTAGGCGCAAACACTGAAAATTAAATTTTCATTTTAAAGTAAAAATTAATTATGATTACCTATTTTTTGGGCAATAAACGTGAAACTACTTTCCCAGTTCTGTGACACCAAAATTATTTGAAATTCATTAAAGTAGGTCTCTGCAACATGGTACACGTGAATATACATAAATATTCTGTCCGACATTAGTTCAAAATAAGTGTTACCAAATGTGTGGGTTACGTGAATACATGCGTCAAGGTCATAAGAGTTTGATGACCTTGAGCGTAACGGTAAGATTAAAACTTGAGGTCAAGGCATAACACAGTTTCATTTTAATTGTTGATCATAAAAAATCTAATTACAACTTTTGGAAATTACTAGTAAGTAGTTTGTTTCCTGATTTTGTATATTTTATTTCCTTTCGAAAAAGAAGGAAGTATTAAAAATAAATATGCTACCAACTATTCATCTGTTATCAAAATATTAAATACAACAAATTAAAAAAAACTGCCCATCTTAAATGTTGACTCTTCTAGAACGTCCACCGTCTATAACTCCTGTAATATAGCATTTCACGGCGAAAATTTACAGTTTTAAAAATGCTACTCAGGCACGGAGGGGTTTAAGGAAATTTAGCCCCTCCTTCCCGAACGGAAAATGAAATTTTCATAGGCCTACCAGACTAATTCCGGTCAGGTTTGGCAGGCAATTGTTCATCGCTGTTTTTATCTATCAACATCCTTAATAACTTTTTTTTTGCTATCAGTCTCTCGACTGGTTTGATGCAGTTCTCCAAGCTTTCTATCTTGCGCCAGTCGTTTCATGTCTACATACCTGCAACAGTCTACATCTTTTGTAATTTGCTTTATATATTCTAATCTTTGCCTCCCCCTACAATTTACTCCCTCAATATTACCCTCGCTTATTGATAGACCAATACCTGGGTGTCTTAAGATATGCCTCACTAGCCTATCCCTTCTTCAGGTAAGATGCTTCCATATACTTCTTTTTTCATCCACTTATTTTGTCCACCCACCTAATCTTTAAAATTTTCCTATAACACCACATTTCAAAAGTTTCTATTCTCTTCTTTTCTACAGCCCCTATCACCCACGTTTCACTCCCGTATAATGCCACACTTGAAACATAATGTTTTAAGAAATGTTTCCTAATCTGTAAATCAATGTTTGTAGTCAGTAAGCTGTTTTTTTATTTCAAAGGCTTTTCTAGCTTGAGCAATTCTACTTTTGATATCACTCGTGCTTCTACCATCCTTTGTTATTTTACTTCCTACATAGCAGATTTCCCCAACTTCCTGTCAGTTTTCGTTGCCTACATAAATTTCCTATCTCTTCTAAACCACTCTTGCTGCTGCATAACACTTTCGTTTTGTTCTTATTAATTTTCATGAAGTAATCCTTTCACAAGATCTCATCCATTCCATTTAAGACATCCTCTAGTTCTTTCTTTGTCTCGGCTAATACTACCATATCATCAGCGAATATCAACATTTTGTTTCTCCTTGAATTTTTATTCCTGCGTCAAATTTCTCGTTCACTTCATTTATAGCCTCTTCTCTATACAAGTTAAAAAGTAGCGGTGACAAAGAACAACCTTGTCGTACACCTTTTCTTACAGCTGCCTCTTTTTCGTACCCCTCAATTCTCAAAACAGCCGTTTGATTCCTATACAGGCTGTAGATAAATTTTCTTTTCTTTGTATTTAATTCCTAGCCTTTTCAAAGTTTTAAACATTTTACTCCAGTCCAAATTGTCAAATGCTTTCTCTAAATCTGCAAATGCCAAATAAGTAGTTTTATTTTTCTTTATTATTTTCTCAATGTTCAGTCTCAGAGCCAATATTGCATCTCGAGTTCCCATTCTCCTTCTAAATTCAAATTGGTCATCGTCTAACACTTCTTCTACTTGGTGTTCTATTCTCCTGTATGTATCCTTAATAACCTTAAGGTACAAAACACTCTAACGTAAAACCAAAAAGAAAAAATCTCTACTCAGCCCACCAAACCAAAATCCTGGCTGCGTTCGTGATACTATACAGTTCTAGAAATAAACAGTTTCTGCTAGAAAAACAATTATACAATATCAATGAATCCTTTGGTGTCCGCTGAAATCAATTTCTGAAAAACTGTGTTCAGTGTTTCATTTGCGTGTGCATGTTGATAGTGAATTTGTGAAAATGAGGGAGGTATTTTCTATTTAATGCAATTCAAAGAAAATTTTCTTTGTACATTTTCTATTATATTATAAGGCCTATTAATTTATGTCTATTATTCCTATTTTAAAAAAATTTAATTTAGTATTAAAAGTCTATCAATTTATGTTCAAACTTATTCAAATTTACCGTATGTTAAAAACTGTGTTTTTTCTTTTGGTTTAACGTCCGACTGTTCTGCAATTACTGCTAATGCAGACGGTGAAGGATGAAATGATTTTTGTAACGTATGAAAATATGCCGTGCCTGAATGGGATTCGAACCCAAGACCGCATGATGAGAGGCGAGCACGTTACCAACTACGCCAATGCGGTCGACAACTGTGTTTCAAATTATGTTCAAATTGTTCCGTCTTAACAAGTAGTTATGTATCTATATTATGTTTTTTTTTTGTAATTAAAGAGCAAACTGTTTAGTGGACATTTAATGCTAAGTTAAATTTTGAATATGAAGACTGTACACTATTATAAATTAATTTTTAGTCAATTAGTTTTAATATAGTATTAGGCTTTTCAGGTCAAGATTTTGGCACAGTTTTCCTTGGTCACTCCAAGCGAATGCCCGGTCAATCTCATTTTTACCTCATGTAACGAAATACAACCTTACTATTTCCTATTACAAATATATAGACGTCATATATGATGCATAATATTTTACGTGACAATAAATTATTTAATTTATTTATTTTTAACGGAGATAATTTAAAAGGAAAAGTAATCCTTGAAAGCATCCGACCGTACTGTAAATTAATACAAATGTAAACCATTAAAATAACAGGTGATAGTAAAAGGTTAAAATCTGTGATAAAAATATATCAGATATGATACGGAATCGAAATTGGAACTCCTGACATTGAATACCGTTTTTTGGTTTTTGCACATAATGGCTGCCTATACTCGTAGTCTACGAAAGAAGGGCCTTGCGTTGGAATACATCAATTTCAGAAACTACTAAACAGAAAATTTTGAATAATTCACCTAATATTAAACTTTTTCATTTGTCACTATAAATAGAAAAGCTATAATTGGAATAGCAGAGTTGTAAAAATGCATGGTTCAGTCCAAAAATAATTTCCGTATCTTTACATGGAACCGAGGTAGCAAGTTACTTTAAAATAGCCGCCATATTAAAAGAAACCATCGGGTGTTAATTTAAAAAAATTACATTACAGATAAAACTGTGAACTTTAACACACCTGAACGCCAATACTTTCTGTATTTAGCCTGGGCGAAGTTTTTTACGTTTTAGACGACGGTCACGTTCGGAAAACCGGCTAATTTTTTTTTTTTTTTTTTTTTTTTTTGGTTTAACGGCTAAAAGTTGGGTACTTTATAGGCGAAAATTTTTGTATTTAATACCGGTTTTAAAAAAAATTAATTTCAGTCTAACGAATCAAGGCCAAAAAAGGACAAGCTTTTCTTTGGTGTATCATACACAATTTTCCGGTGGGTAGTTTCTGAAATAAAGATCTTCAAACAAAACTGACTTCTTTCGTGGCGAGACTGTAATAATAATAATAATATATAACGTATAGCGTATCATACAATGTCTTATACTGTTCACTACCAACTGAAGACCTACTTGTTCTTATAACTTAACACATATAAATTGTAATTTCTCCTCTTCCATTGGTAATTCATACTGATGTTAAAAATTTTCCTATCTTCTGTACTAATTAATTTTACTTGCTCAGTATGAAAATATTAATCTGATGTGGCCAATAAGTAGCAATATTTCTACATCAGATTAAGATTACGTTACTTTCAGTTCAAAAATGGTAATTCAAAAAACTATTCAAAAGGTTTTTCCGTTAAAGTATCCACAATATTAAAACTAATTCTCTTCAAAAATAGAAAAAAAACACGTAAAGGAAAGTATTGAGGAAACAAAAAGCATTTGACGGAATGAAAATGGGATGCAAAACAGTAAATAATGTGAATAAGTTTCGAATGGAAGTAGAAAAACTCTAAGGATTTCAGGGTGAGACACAGGGAGAATAATATTTGGAATTAAAGTTTTGAGAACAGGAAAACCGCTACATGACACCAAATCTCACCGGCTGATTCCTTGTCCCAATAATTTGAAAGCTTTTTGATAAAATTATCCTAAAATATATATTCAAACAATCTAATTTATAATCATCAATTGTTGTTGGAATTAAACATTTGATAATTGACCAGACTTGTCGTATAACAGATAACTTACTGCGAAATCCCTAGAAAATTAAAAATTATCTGTTCTGCCATTTTTCTAGATGTAGCTCGTGAGTTCATCAAAATCTGGTATAGGCCTAATAGGGATTCATTACATAAATTAAACACACTTATATCAAAGGAATACCTTGAACTACAAACTTCCTACTTGACGGATAGAGTACTCCAAATAAAATAAAAAAATGAATAAAAATAGTCAATAGCATAATTGGAATTGAAAGAAATTCGAGCATGCGTACCTCGAGGAACTCTTAGGACTCGAGTAGGTGGAGTTACAGTTGCAACATTTACGGACGACAGCCCTGTTGACAGTGGACGCAAATCAAGTCGAATCAACGACCAGACTTAACGAGTATGCGATAAAATATGTCACTACATTAAAACGTGGAAGTGTTACGTCCAGCCATACCTTTAATGTTTACAATTTTATTTTATAAATATTTACGGTCCAGCTGATCTAAATTTAAAATTTAACAATGTGTAACTAGGCAACGAAAATAAAAATATACTAGGAAAATCATTATACACACAAGATCTATCTATAAAAATTGTTCTCTTTCAGAGGTACATTCTATTACACGAATTATTACTGTATTAATTATAAAATATTAACGAATATTACTACATTCATTTCAGTACTATCAATACTATATTTATATCAATACTATTATACGAATCATTATAAATAAAATGAAGAAATATTAAAATCAAAATATGAACGAATAAATGAAAACTATGTACAATTTTACTAATATATCACATGCTAATGTTGATCAGTATATAATAGGAGGATATAACTGAACGAGTTAAAATCCATCCGTTCATAGTCTATAAATTTCGCCAATAAAAATATTGTAGATCCTTTATCAATCACCATAAGTGCAAATATTAGATTATTTTATACAGCAATTTGGTTATCGTTAATTAATGATTTCATGTATTTTGCTCATCAAAATCAAAGTCCAACAAAGGTTGATTTACATTTAGCATCTTTCACTCATGATTAAAATTAGGTTACGTTTTTAATTCTGAATTGTTTGCTAATGATTAGATATTGTGTTATACTTTACATTATTTACATTAGCAAGAGAAAGTCGAGTGAATATTTCACACCAGATTTTTTTAAATTTTAACTACAAAATAATTTAGTAGGATATTACTTACTGTGAAGCAGTTGAGAATGGTGTGCTGTGACATAAAATACAAGGCTGGACCACCATATCCATTGAAATATTCTTGTCATTGCATGTTCCCTGAAATGAAAAAATATTTTAAAAAATGAAGTTTATTGGGCATCGACTGCTATGGGTGAGGGCGTACCGTGCTACGATGCAGAGAGGCGCCTCATCAGGCGCCTAAGACCGTAAGAGGCCGACATAAGCAGTGAAATCAAAATACTATTTGAATCATTCAATAATAAAGGTTTTACGCAAACTTTTCGGATGGGTACAGAATGGTCGACACATTAATGGAAGATAAGTGCAATAACGAGGTACTTAGTAGGTATACTATGTTACTTAGAGAAGGCGAGCGTTGTCATGGTAACCATATATCACAGTATTGTTATACTACCAGCTGCCCGCCTCAGCCGTTGCTCGCCTTCTCGTAAGTAAACAACATTAGATGGTTGTAAATTTTTGTACAACTCCTTTTGATAAGTCACCGACGCTTGAGTAATTTATGACAGCAGTGTGGAAGACGGAGAACACCGTGGCGACGGTGTCGAAGCTAAACAAAAGGGACCATGTCAAAACATGCCAATACCCACAATGGGTATTACCGACCTTTCTGTCGACATTCCGGTCATAGACCACTCTGCATGCCTCCAACTTTTCTATATTATTCAGATATTGATGTGTACAATTAATAAATTATCACACGTGTCTGCCTAAGTGCTTTCGGTAACATTTGATTTCGGTTCTGTTGCAGGTCGTTGACGAGTGCTCGCCGGAAGACATTTGATCTAACAGCGTGACGCTATTTCTTTTGTGTATAATAATTTGTGCAGGAAAAGCTGAGACAGCAGTATTATCAAGAAATACAATTGCACGTGTTACGTGTTAATAGTTTTACTTTGAGCAATACCATTATTGACAAAATTTGATTTTAATGGTAATTGAACTAGGGAAGTAGTAAATGGCTGCGGCTCAACACTTTCGGTTGAAAATGTATTAGATATAAATGCATACATGAGCGTACCCAGAATCAAAATTAGGGAAGGGGCAAGCCATAGTCGTTCAGGTTTGGCTCTCCAATAAAGGACATTTTATTGGGCTCTCCAATAAAATGTTACAGTGGTTCTAGATACTTATCGATTTTTACACCATTTTGCTTCGTCATAAATTTTGTTACACCTAATTTTGTTTCGTATCATCAGTTTATAACCATTTATTAATTTTTTCTTCTGGTGGGGCAGCTGCCCTGCCTCTTTCTGGGTACGCCCTTGAATGCACACGTTAGTAGCCTATATAAAGCCGTCACTAGGTTTTTTTAACTAACACAATTGTATTTTTAAAAGCACATAAATATATTTATTTCACTAAACAATAAAACCTTTATTCAACAATGCTAAATCCTCGTGAAAATAATGAGGATACTTTTATCAGTTTATTTTTTTGAGTGTAAGGAAATTTTAATTTTTAAATTATCTGAAGAGATTTCAGAAAAAGTTATGTCAGCAGAAATAATGACTTCTTTAGAGATTTCCATCATAAAATGTACTCGCGTCGGGTCTTTTCCGTTTTCTGTATACCACTATCAAATCCGAATTCCCTAAAGGTTGCACACTATTGTTCATATCTCCCACTTCCCCGTCTTACTGAATACTCTACTGAGACAGACACACTCAAGCACGCGTACACACGTCCTTCCCAGTTACAGTGTATGTTACACGTTCTGTTGTTTTATTTCATATTTAGATTGTTTTATTTTGCTATTACTTACATTACTATTAAGTTACCTATATTTTTAATTGAATTTTTTGCTATTACCAGGCTACATTATACTATTACGTTATATTTTTTAATTTTATTAGAACATTTTATTAGACATTAACATTTTATTAGAACCCTATTAGTTACATTGGGAAGAGAAGGAAAGTCGAGTGAGTGTTTCACACATACTTTTTTAGTTGTCACATTTTCTGGGATTATGTGATAACCCCTTTTCCTGAAGGAACTCTGCAGCATTTTCCTCCGTCCGAATATTATTAAGTAGTAACTCTACAAAATTCATAGCAGACTGTGTAGTAACTTAATCATTTACAACATACCACACATACTGTATTTAGCAGGTACGTAGCAGGTCGGAGTGGAGTTGACATTACACAGGAATATTGCTATACAGTCATATTGGCGCGCTAGACGCAGGAGTGGGAGAATTGTGTAACCTTCAGGGATTCGGATTTGATAGAGGCATACAGAAAACGGAAAAGACCCCTCGCGTCTTGTCCGTCATGCACCTGGAAACAAACTGTTTTGAATGAAGACGCAGGACGTACATGACGGATGTGACTGATAAAACGCACCGCATCGTGTGTGGCCACACCCACTCTATTTCGAAGAATTGATATAGTCGCAAATAACGTATAAGACGGTCTGCACTAGCTGCCGGATAATGACGGATTCTGTCTGGCGTTAGTGTGATGTGAATACGTCAAGGAAAGGTCTGAGTGGCGAAAATGTAAAGCATTATCATTGTTATTTATTTTATATTTGTTTTGTATTTGTAAGATTAACTGTCAATTAATTTATGACGTGTTCTGTTTTGTCACACATTCTTCAATCTATCCATAAGTTAAGTTATTTAATAAAATAAATAAGTGCCGTTTAGATTGCAACGAGTTTCTTGTCAATCAGTATTTTAAAATACTTCACAAGAAACAAAATAAAGGTATTTGGGAATTCTCTTAGATCGTAAATTCAAGTGGCGTCTCCATATGAAGTTAAAGAGCCAGAATTTGAAATAAAAACTTAGTATTTAAATACAGCCATTCTTAGACTTATTTTGGCGTATATGGTTAACAAAATATATTGTTGCTTTAAGAAAAATAACATGAAATTCCTCCAGCTACTCTAATAAATATTTCCGTGACTTGCTATATTTATTATTATTAATAATTAATAAGAACAAAATGAAAGTGTTGTGCAGCAGCAGGAGTAGTTTAGAAGAGATGGGAAATTTAAAAGTAGGCAACGAAAACATACAGGAAGTTGGGGAATTCTGCTGTCTAGGGAGTAAAATAACAAAGGATGGTAGAAGCACAAGTGATATCAAAAGTAGAATTGCTCAAGCTAGAAAAGCCTTTAAAATAAAAAAAACAGCTTACTGACTATAAACATTGATTTACAGATTAGGAAAAATTTCTTAAAACATTATGTTTGGAGTGTGGGATTATACGGGAGTGAAACGTGGGTGATAGGGGCTGTAGAAAAGAAGAGGATAGAAGCTTTTGAAAAGTGGTGTTATAGGAAAATGTTAAAGATTAGGTGGGTGGACAAAATAAGTAATTTAGGTTCTTAGGCGAGTGGATGAAAAAATAAGTATATGGAAGCATCTTACCAGAAGAAGGGATAGGCTAGTGGGGCATATCTTAAGACACCCAGGTATTGGTCTATCAATAAGCGAGGGTAATATTGAGGGAGTAAATTGTAGGGGGAGGCAAAGATTAGAATATATAAAGCAAATTACAAAAGATGTAGACTGTTGCAGGTATGTAGATATGAAACGACTTGCGCAAGATAGAACAGCATGGAGAACTGCATCAAACCAGTCGAGAGACCGAAGACAAAAAAAAGCTATTTGTGTACTATTTTACATCAATAATTGAACTTTACACGAATAGACCTACCTCAAAATTCCTTCCATAGATGTTTTATCTAAATATTACTACACTCGGGTCCTACAGAAAATTACATAATAACAACTCATTATTACAGGACTTCGCTAAAAGAACTGTCCACCATTGAAACTGCAGTGGAGTAGGAATCATCTATTGTCATGCAATCAGAACAAAATCACAAAATCGTATGGTCGGCCCGTGGTGTAGTGGCCAGCACATGTGGTTTCTACACCAGGGGTCCGGGTCCGATTCGGGGCCAGTTCAAAAATTTTCTCATCACTCATTTTCATTTACCACCCTTCATCGTTGACAGAGAATATAATTTTGATGTTGTTTTTTTTTGTTTGTTTAACCTCCGACTGTTCTGCAATTACTGCTAATGCAGACGGTGAAGGATGAAATTATTTTTTTGTAACGTATGAAAATATGTCGTGCCTGAATGGGATTCGAACCCAAGACATATAATTTTGATGTGCAAAACAATCGAACGCATAAAAACACAATCATATAAAAACAAATACGGTATTTTATCATGACTTAACCCTCCTGCAAACTTGCTGTAGCCAACTGTTGATTGTAAATTTTATCATTTAATCCACTATAAATGAATTTCTTAATTCATCACCTCATATCGTATTCGTTTTACTTACTTCAAGATTCTACTTAAACCATTTGATAATCGCTCAGATTTGTGTATGTCTAAATTTAAAAGATAACAAAATAATGCCACGGGTTTATACGATTTAATCGATAGTGTATAATTTGGTTTTTCAAACAATAGTTTGGAATCGAAGCCGGAATTTTTAATTTATAATTCAGCATTCTACCACTGAGTTACCAAAATTTTGTTACTGTTAATTCTTGAAGACATTTTTAAAAGATAAAAATATTTGAATGGCCACCGTAGCGTAGTGGTAGCGCGCTGGCCTACCACGCTGAAGTCCCGGGTTCGAAACCCGACTAGGATCTGGAAATTATAACAAGTCACAACCCAACTTTTTTGATTTTTTGATAAAAAAAATCAAAAAATCAAAATCACATCTAATTAATCTTCTTATAATTAACGAATCTTCTTGGATTCAAATCTTCTTGCCGGCCGCATAGTTGGTAACGTGCTCGCCTATCATCATGCGGTCTTGGGTTCGAATCCCATTCAGGCACGGCATATTTTCATACGTTACAAAAATCATTTCATCCTTCACCGTCTGCAATTGCAGTAATAATTGGAGAACAGTCGGACGTTAAACAAAAATTAAAAAAATTCTTGGATTTACATCCAAGCCAAAAAGATATTCTGTAAATATAATAGAAATAAAATAAAAATAAAATTACTTACGAGAAGCGTGGGAAATTTATCCCAGAATGACACCATCCCTGAATTACCACAATCAATTAATGATTTTTCCGAAGATTTTAGTAAAACACTTTTATTTTTATATTAAACATTTTTAATTTTTTTTTTCAATTTCACATAAAACTTGATGTACGATAATAATTTACAAATTATAAAAAGATCACAGCTTTTAAAGAATTATATTTTTAGTGATTTTTAACATGAGTTAATATTTATGAATTTTATTATAAATTTTTCTTTAAGTAAGTAAAAAAACTGAAGTAAATAAAAGTTTTCTTCGCGGTTATCAGTTTTATCTATTTTAGTGAAACATTCCGTACAACAACGGACAAAGTACGACAATCAAAACGCGGTTGCGAGGTCGCGGTCCATGTCTGCTAAAGATTCATCTGTGTTGTGGAGGGGAATCCCGTTACCCTACATCAACATACGAACTACCAACATACTGGAATCACTGGAGAAATCTTTTTTCCAGTTACTTTCTACGTGAATATACCGTACTTAAGAGCACATAAGTAAAACAGTAATTATTTCCGTATGTACAAAGTTACAACTAAGATTTCTCTCGTTTTAAATATGTATCAAAAATTCCCACCGTCACAATGGAAAATGAATAATGCACAATTAAATAAGTAAACAAAAAAAGAGTTTTAAATTCTCACGTGCTAAACAATGGTAACAAATGAGGCTGTTTGGATTATTATCCGCTCATTTCGAGATCTTGTACAATTTTAATCCTCATTTTGAGAATTTCTTTAGAACTTCTGGATATATTCTGATTTACTCACTTTTTAAGTATTCTCTGACCTCCCGATCACCTAAAGAGAATTCTGATTATTTGTTCCTTTGAGGTTGAACAGAAAAACAAGTATTTCACGTCGACTGCTTGTGCGTAATGGTTAAACGGTTTAACAGCCGTTAAGCGATACTGCAGTGTCCAGACATACAGGGAACAATGGCTATTAAAAAAGGAACAAAGAGCTACGTATGACATTAGTTTGATGGTGGCCAGCCATTCAGAAAATGACAGTATATAAGTAAAATAATTATGTTGATAGGCAAAATAATTACATGTATAGTAGGTCCTCGGTTAATCGTGCTAAAGTCTGGTGGTGCACCGACGTTAAGGGGAGACTGTACTTTGTATCCCGCCAATGTTAAATTTGTAATTTTTAGGTACATGTTTCACAGGATTGGTTAAAGATAAAAAATGAAACTTTATTCACTTATAGTTGCCGGGTTTCTCTAGCTACTGGTATTTTTTCAATTTAATCTGTTGACCATAAAATTAAAAACAAAATAACGAATAACACAGAATTTTTATAAATTTCTTTCTGCTTGTTTTTGCGTATTACTAATTTTTGGAGCATTTGAGGAAAATATAAACACACCGGTATATGCTCATGAATAAGATGAATAACTGGTAAAAATTTCAGCCTGGTAGGTATAATGGTTTCCGAGAAAAATGTACCTAAATATTAAAAATCTAAATTTCCGAGAACAGACAAAAAACAAAAGACAAACAAAATGTAATCAAAAACAAAATGTACACAAACATGTACATTTCCCATCAACAGTTGGTTAAAAAGCTGAACCAACAGTTTTGAGAATATTAAAAACAGTGATGCAGATATTAAAAAAAAAACTGAAATTCCCTTTACACTAAAACGAGAAGTATAATATTACGAAAAATATTCGTTCTTGGTGACATGATAATTTTTCTGGGTAAACCTGCAAAAAACTTAATTTTTTCATTAAAATAATTTTTTGACGTAGACCTAATTTAATGTTTTTCTGGTAGATCTAGAACTGAAGTAGTGAAAAACATAAAAAACCGAAAATCGAAATTTTCAGTCAAAACCATCATACAGTCTCCCCTTAAATCGAAGCAACGCTTAATTCAAAACTTCAATACCGCGCTGGGGGAACTTGTGTATTGTGTATTCATATACCTATAGAGATCCTATCTACTTCATAAGACTTAACAATAGGACATTAATTATAATATAGACTACTTACTATAGTTTCTGAATAAAGACGGAAATATTATCAATAACTCATTGTCCATTGTTAATGAATTTAACTCATAATTTGTGGAATTACCAAACACTTTTATTAATTTAATTTTCAAACTAAAGAAGCGGTAGGGGTGAAATTTTTCTGTTCTCAAATGAGTGATGTTAAATCCGAGTCACGGTAAATCGAGGGTCTACTGTATATGCCATGACTGATTTTATTCACGGAAAGTTCACTTTCATTAGTCTTTTATCTGAACCGTTTCTTATCAATTATTAACAATTTTAAAATAATAGAAACAATGAAACAATATCTAAATTTAAACAAAAAATATATACATAAGATCAAACTGAAAACGTTTACCAATACATATAAAATAAATAGTTCACACAAAAGACAATACAGTGGTGTGGCAGTTTTGATAAAAGAAGAAGCGTTGGGTACATCGGGACAGTTTTGTTTACGATCAGACGGGGCATTAGAGAAGAGCTGCCATTATCCAAGTTCGAGCTTTCTTAACTTACGATCGATATTTTTTTTGGTTTAACGTTCGACTATTCTGCAATTACTGCTAATGCAGACGGTAAAGGATGAAATGATTTTTTTGTAACGTATGAAAATATGCCGTGCCTGAATGGGATTCGAACCCAAGACCGCATGATGAGAGGCGATCACGTTACCAACTACGCCAATGCGGTTATGATCGAGGGAGGTAGGAACTTTACAAGTGTAATTTATTTTACCATAAACCATAGGTAGTCTATTAATTTCTAAATTCATTTAAATTTTATTAAGCATTAATTTAAATTTAAAATTTTAGTCTTTGTTATTTTATTCTTCAGAATATCTTTATCGAAATTGATAGAAAGAAGATAAATTTATGTATAATTTTATATTAGTTTAATTCAAAAATAAATGGAACAGTTTACTCAAATAAAAGATAACTTAATCATTTTCATTCATTTATTTCATTTATTTTTACTTTCTCTTGCCTATATGAATATATAGGAAGGAAAGTATTGTTTTCATGTCGATTTTTCGAAATCGAGTTTTCACCGGATCTACACGTTTTCAGACCCCCTGAACCCAAAAAAACATGTTTTTAGCGATTGGTCTGTGTGTGTGCGTGCGTGCGTGCGTGCGTGCGTGCGTGTGTGTGTGTGTGTGCAAAATATCTCAAGAACAGAACATTGTACGAACTTGAAACTTAAGTTACGTACCACTACCGGACCCGACACGAACATTTTAATCAAAATCGGTCAACCGGAAGTAGTAGTTTATTCGTGTAATTTTTCACTTTTTTGCGATTTTCTCAAAAACTGGTCCTACGATTTTTTAAAAATCGCCTGGTTTACTCAATTTTATAGTCTCTACAAGATAGGGTAGGCGCCATGTTTGCTGAAATTCTTGGTGAGGCTGTTTTCACGTAAAAAAGTGTTTTTTTAAGATTACGGCTTTAATGTATTATAGCGCAACAATTTATATAATAAATGTAGAGAAATTAAAATCCTACAACTTTTATTTCAAACATTTTTTTGTATGACGCCTAGTTTAGCGGTAATTAGCGATTTTCTGTTTTTTCTCACGAAAACGTGTGAAAAGTCGATTTTTTTAAGATTTCGGCCTTAGTACTCATTTTATGACAAAAGTGTATAATCAAATTTATAGAAAATTAAACGATCTACAACTTTTATTTAGAGCATTTTTCTCTACAGAGAGTAGTTTAGTGTGGAAGAGTGATTTTCCGTATTTTATAGCCGAACTGAGGTTGATTTTCATTTTGCGTCTCTCACTCATGATTAAAATTAGGTTATGTTTATTGAGGTTAATTTTTTGTTTATTTTTAACGTTTTATTACTAATATTAGGTTTATTGTTAATTATTTGCATTGGCAAGAGAAAGTTGTGTGAGTGTTTCACACCAGATTTATTTTAATCTGAATCCTTGGTTTTTAAAAATAAATAAGTTACAAACCTACACCGTTGTGCGTTATAGCAACACATTACTATTTCTGAAAATCTCTCGACGACCATCCTAAATTCTGGACGATTTTGGTCGGCTTAGAGAACATGACTATTTAGCCTACATCTCTCGAACGAAATCGAAGATTTTATTTTTTAGAATTACTGTAGTAGCCTAGGCCTACTTATCTCGTAGCCTACGTATAAGGAAAGTAAAGAGTTTATATAGGGCCTACTGAGATATTAACTACTAATTCAAAAATATTTTGATGAATTTATTACAATTTGTTTACTAACCTCTGAACTACTGGTTTATGAAGTATTTAGCCTACACAATGATGTTTCTCAACGTAATTAATTTTGTACTAATGATTGATCGCCTCTTTTCCTAGAATCGTTTGAACATCGTGTAGTAAATCAACCATTTTACTATTATCTAAATTACGGCCTAATTGTTTCAACTGGTTTTTTGAATTTTCATTAGCAATTTTCATCCAATTATGTTAAATTGCGTCTTTTTCTTTTATGATATTTTGGATCTGAGTTTTACTGCACTTGTACTTTATACTGCTAATTTCCTCTGTGATAAACCACAGACGGTATCGTAAATAACTTTTAATCGCGTTTCTAAATTTACAAATTCTGGTTTTAGACGTTTTAAATAACAAAAAACACAGTTCACAACCGTAGCTATGACACCCAGAAAGTTATAAAAGAATTCACAAATGCAGGAATAAGAAGAAAGTCTAGAACTGGGTTTCCATTTTATGTAACTTCAGAAATTCTGTAGTAAACAGATTATTGTGCATAAATACGTAGACATGATGAAAATTGTCCTGGACCACTTATTCTTACAACAGACAGCATGGATTAATATACTACTGGTAATAATCACATGTACACATCCCTGTTGGTTCTTTTTATAACTACGAAAAACTAGGGTCAGCCCCACCAACTTTTTATCTTCGATATTTATCCTAATATTTCATCAAAAATTTGTATTTTAATATGAAACTGGCGGTCGCGATCGGGTTAACACGTTAACCGCTGCACTAAATTTTGTGACACAGCGGGGCCATCGTACTTCTTTTTTTATTTTTCACATTTTACTTATTTTTTTCTTTTTTGTGACTTTTCTTCTTATGTGACTCATTTTTTGTCACAATAAAAATGTAATAAACAACTGGGTTAAGTTACAAAGTTTTAGACTATTTCAATCAACCAAAATAAGCAAAAGAAATGACAAAATTAAAAATAATAATAGTATCCTAGTACAGGACAGCAAGAAAAACTACATGTAGTAGACTATACGCAATATCCTATTATTTGCAAAAGGTCAATTATTTGAACTGGCTAAATGTACAGCGTCACTCTCTGAAGCCGTAGCTTTTGAAAACACATTACACGGCTTAAAATGAGTCATGTACTGTGACTCATTTTTAATGGACGTGGCCCATTTTAAAGACAAGTGTGACGCATATTTGTGTCACATAGCCAGTCAACGTATTAAAGAATGTCGTCTTAGGGAATATAATTTTGCATAGAGCAAAAACGGTGTTATGTAATCAAAGTTGTAGAACATTTAAAAACCTACAGCTTTTATTTCAAACATTTTTTGTGCAACGCTTAGTCAATTAGATTTGTCTGTATTTTTCTGATTTTCTGTATTTTGCTCATCAAAATCGATAAAAATGGGATTTTTTAAAATATTGCGGCCTTAATATGCATTTTACAACAAAATTGTACACTGAAAGTTATAGAAAATTTTATTTCAAATATTTTCTTCTACAGAGCCTGATTTGGCGTCAATTAATGATTTCCTGTATTTTTGTCAAACAGAGGTTGATTTTCACTTTCGTCATTCACTCATGTTTGAATCCCATTGCCAGCCGCATTGGCGTAGTTGGTAACGTGCTCGCCTCTCATCATGCGGTCTTGGGTTCGAATCCAATTCAGGCACGGCATGTTTTCATACATTACAAAAAATCATTTCATCCTTCACCGTCTGCGCATTAGCAGTAGCCTAATTGCAGAACAGTCAGACGTTAAAAAAAAGAAGAAAAATCTGGTGTGAAACACTCACACAACTTTCTCTTGCCAATGCAAATAATTAACAATAAACCTAACATTAGTATTAAAACATTAGAAATGAACAAAAACTAACCTCAAAAACATAACCTTATTTTAATCATGTGAATGACGCAAAATGACAATCGAACTCAGTTTGGCTTAAAAATACGGAAAATCACGCTTTCACACTAAACTAGGCTCTGTAGAGAAAAATGCTCTAAACAAAAGTTGTAGATCTTTTAATTTTCTATAAATTTAATTATATACACTTTTGTCGTAAAATGCATACTAAGACCGAAATGTTAAAAAAATCGATTTTTCTCACGTTTTCGTGAGAAAAAAAAACAGAAAATCGCAAATTACCGCTAAACTAAGCGTTATACAAAAAAATGTTTGAAACAGAAGTTGTAGGTTTTTAAATTCTCTACAACTTTTATTATATAAGTTTTTGCGCTAAAATTTATATTAAAGCCGTAATCTTAAAAAAACAACGTTTTTACGTGAAAACAGCCTCACCGAGAATTTCAGCAAACATGGCGCCTACCCTATCTTGTAGAGAATAAAAAATTGAGTAAAATAGGCGATTTTAAAAAAAATTGTAGGACCAGTTTTTGAGAAAATCGCAAAAAACTGAAAAATTATACGAATAAACTACTACTTCCGGTTGACCGATTTTGATGAAAATGTTCGTGTCGCGTCCGGTAGTGGTATGTAACTTAAGTTTCAAGTTTCAAGTTCGTACGATGTTCCGTTCTTGAGATATTCTGTTCACACACAGACACACACAGACACACACACACACACAGACCAATCGCTAAAAACATGTTTTTTGGGTTCAGGGGGTCTGAAAACGTATAGATCCGGTGAAAACTCGATTTCGAAAAATCGACATGAAAACAATACTTTCCTTTCTATATATTCATATAGGCAAGAGAAAGTAAAAATGTCATGTTTTAAAATGGTAGTGGTTAGCGCTACTGGCTTCTACGCCGGGGTCCCGGGTTCGTTTCCCGGTCAGGTCTGGCATTTTTTCATCGCTCATTTTCATTATCATCATTAGCCACCGTCTGTATAAGCAGAAATTGCAGGACAGTCAGACGTAAAACAAAAAAAAAAAAAAAAATCATGTTTGAAATTGGTCCGCCCGTTGGCTTAGTGGTTAGCGCAACTGGCTTCTACGCCGGGGTCCCGGGTTCGTTTCCCGGTCAGATCTGGCATTTTTTCATCGCTCATTTTCGTTATCATCATTAGCCACCGTCTGCATAAGCAGAAATTGCAGGACAGTCAGACGTAAAACCAAAAAAAAAAATCATATTTGAAATTAAGTGTTTTTCAATTTACATCGTTTTTTTACTGAGAAACATAGGTAATATTAGCCTATATGATTTATTATTTACATTGGCAAAAAAAGTTGTGTGAGTGGTTCACATCAGAATTTTTTTTAAAATTATTTAGTTTTTAATAAAAATCTTGAGATTTTTCATGAAGCCACGTTTTTGTGGCAATATCATGCCATTATTTAATTAGAAGCTTCTCTGAAAGTGAAGATTCCTCACACTCTTCCTTTAAATCTAAGCCAAAATTAGGTTATGTTTTTTATTTCACATTGTTTACTCATGATTAAACAGGTTGTATTTTTCATTATTTGTATTGGCAAGAGAAAGTCGTGTAGGTGTTTCTTTCCTGATTTTTTCTGTTAAATTTTTGTTAGCAGGTTGTATAGTTTGAGAGCCAAATGAGAGAAATATCGCTCATAGATTAAGTTTCCCACTTTATCTAGGTGTTCTTTTGTCATAATCATGGGTTTTAGTTACTTAATACAAAACAATATTTGATTTGTTCTTATGTAACGTTCTCAAGCTTTGCCTTGTGTACAGCTGCCTGACATTCATCAGGTGAACTTGACAAAAACCTGATTAGATGGAATACAATAAATTGTTTCTTGTACATGCTAAATCAATTAATTACCCCCTTATAACCACTCCCGACAGGTTTTGATTAGTGGTAACGCAGTTGGTAACGTGCTCGCCTCTCATCATGCGCTCTTGGGTTCGAATCCCATTCAGGCTCGGCATATTTTCATACGTTACAAAAAAATCATTTCATTCTTCACCGTCTGCATTAGCAGTAATTGCAGAACAGTCAGACGTTAAACAAAAACAAAAAAAAAGGTTTTGATAACTTCTTGTCAGTTATCTACAGTAATCAGTTGTTCATAACACCAGCCACAAACATTTTTTGAGTGCAACAAAACATCATTAATTTGAATTAATTAGAGCTCTAAGTCATCCTGATTTATGAAAGTTCAATCAAGAGAACCTATGAAATACATCTAGATACAATTAGGAATCAAGAACTTGTATTCCAGCAATGGTAAATGACATGTAGCTGACAGATTTTCTCAGCTACTCTGAGAAAACTGAAGAAGAGTACTATTAGTACTACTAGATATTTACCCTCTGATATTATTTTCAGAATAATTTTTCCTCAGAGGAAATTTAACCAAAAAAACTCTACTATTAGTGAAGTATATTTTATATTGATAGAAAATTTTTGTGTCATATTTGACTGAATACTAGGAAAGGAAGTTTAGCGTATGCTCAGAAATCGTTTTAAAAAAATTTAAACAAAAGTTTTTTTTATACTCTTGAGACCTCATAGGATCACTCTAGTTCAAATTTAGCTCTGGTCCAGTGCTGGGTTTCTTTGTAAAGCGTGCTTTCCTAAGCGTGGTGGCTTCCTTTCGCTTGGCCCATATTTTCTTAAAATGTTCCAATCTCTGTTTCCGGTCTTCATCAGTAAACACCTTGTTGTACACTCTTCTGGTTTTTGGTTCGATTGTTACCATATTAGTCTTGACTAGTTGGTTGTACTTAGCTGATTTTGTTAGCAGGTCTTGTTGAGTGATTCCAAGTTCCTCCATATCCCGCTGTACATCCTTCAGCCACCTAGGTCTCAACACCTTACTCCAAAAATAGCTGATCAGCCGGTTCACAAGTCTGGACTTTTTGGCTATGAGTATGTGACCTAGGAATGATATTCTTATCTTCCTAAAGTTATTTGTTAGTGGGGGGGATTAGTTAGTAGATTTCTTTGTTTGGAATTAACCGCCACTGTCCCTCCACCATGCACTTGTTGATACACTTTGTTCATGCACTTCCTAAGTATTTTTCTTTCTATTTTTTCAATTTTATCGATGTCTCCTAAGCGATATGGCCCGAATAACGTTTCGCTGGAATAGTGGATTCCTAGGAGAACCACTGTTTGGTAGTGTCTTAAAAAAGTTTTATAAATGTATAAAAAATACTTTGTTTGAAGAAACATTTTACAGTATACAAGAGTTCATTTCTAAATAGATTTTTGTTTCAAAAACAAATTCTAAGTAACGCTTAGAGAAATTGTACACTAGTTGTGGGACCCTCTTATTGAAGCAAGTAGAAGTAATAAATTAATGTAAAATAACTTTAGTTGTTATTTAAACATATTAGTTTTTATCTTGACATGTCCTATACTCTTTTTTTAGTGTCTCTTAAATGCACAGGCTTATAAACAGCGAGAGGGGACTTGAGGGGGTTCAGTCCCTCCCCCAAATGGAAATTCCAAATTTTGTACCAAATTAACATGTCGCAGATTTGAGTTTTATTTCTGGTCAGGTCTGGCAGGTTTCATCGGTCATTTGCATTTATCACCCTTCACTAGCCTTAGCGTGCATAAGAGTCAGCCGCAAAACAAAACAATCTTAAGATTCTACCTTCCTCCTGAACTTAAATCCTGGCTACATGCTTTTGCATCTACAGGCATATAATAATTGACAGAAAAAAATTGAGCGTGTTAATTTTTTTGAAACCATGCAAACATATCGGCATCTGTAGACTAATATTGCCATTGCAACATGCCTGTACACAGAATTAGTTCCTCACACTGCCGATTGAATATTCCATTTCATTTTTATAGTGATTAAACCCAACAAATTATTTAAGGGGAGATGGCACGATGGTTTTAACTCAAAATTTAGATTTTTGGTTTTTTATGTTTTTCAATAGTTTAGGTCTAGATCTACCAGAAAAAACAGAAAATTACATCAAAAAAAATATTTTTTTTATGAAAAATTTAAGTTTTAATAAAGTTTACTTAGACAAATTCTCACGTTACCAAGAACGAATATTTTTCACAATGTTATACTGCTCATTTTAGTGCAAAGAGAATTTTAGTTTTAAAAATATCTGGATCATTGTTTTTTGTATTCTCAGCTGTTGGTTCAGCTTTCTAAACAACTATTGATGGGAACTTTACTTGTTTGTGTAAATTTTGTTTTTGGTTTGCGCCTTCTTGTTTCTTGCGTTTTCCTGTAAATTTAGATTTTTAACACTAGGTACATTTTTTCTCAGAAACCAATAAACCTACCAGGCTGAAATTTTTACCAGTTAATTATCTTGTATATCCACTTATACCAACATTTTTATTACTTCCTCAGGTGCTCCAAAAATTAGTAATACGCAAAATATGTAGAAAACAATTAGTAAAAATTGTATGTTATTCGTAATTTTTTTAAAAAATGGTATGGTGCAAAGAATAAATTGAAAAAAATGTCAGTTGCTCGAGAAGAAACCTGACACCTATGGTGTGTAAAGTTTCATTTCGCTATATTTTACCAATCCAAAGAAAAATGTACCTAAAATTAGCAAATTTAATATTGGCGGGATACAAAGTACAGTCTCCCCTTTAATTGTGTTTTCTCAGTTATCCAGATTTGCAGTTATCTGGTCCCATCAAGTCCAGCTGACCGAGAATTCATTGTATTTAGATAAATGTTTGGTGAAAGTAAAAACAAAAATAATTGAACAAAATAAATTTTGTGTTTTATTTAAATTATAGTAACAGATGCTGTATTAATAACAAATAAAACATAAATCTTTAATTAACAAACATATAATTAACAAAAGAGAATATACAAAACAACTTAATTTTACAGTAAATTTTTCATTTATTTTTGGTTCATATTTTAATAGAAATTACTAAGAATATTTTTAATCAGTTAAGATGTATAATACATTTACAAAAATATATTATAATAACATTAAGATGGTAACTAACAATACAATATTACTGAACACAATAAAATATTTTACACATATCACATAATTATCACCATAAATTTTCAATTATAACTAAATATCACAATCAATTTTGTATATACAGTATTACTGAAAACAGTAATTTATTTTGTTTGTATCACATAACTATCTGTAAAAATGTTTACATTTAATGAAAAATCACTGTCAATTTTATATATATTACTGAAAACAGTAAATTATTTTGTATGTAACACATAACTATCTCTAAAAATGTTTACAAATAATTAAAAATCACAGTCAATTTTGTATATATTACTGAAAACAGTAAACTATTTTGTATGTATCACATAACTATCTCTAAAAATGTTTACAAATAATTAAAAATCACAGTTAATTTTGTATATATTACTGAAAACAGTAAATTATTTTGTATGTGTCACCTAACTATCTCTAAACATGTTAACATATAATTAAAAATCACTGTCAATTTTATATGTATTACTGAAAACAGTAAATTATTTTGTATGTATCGCATAACTATCTCTAAAAATGTTTACATATAATTAAATATCACAGTCAATTTTGTATATATTAATGAAAACAGTGAATTATTTTGTATAATATCAAACAATTATCACCAATAATTTTTAATTATATTTAAGTATCACAGTTAATTTTTGGTAAAATTGCGGTAAGGAATTTGTGTGTTTAAATGGTTTGTTTAACATTCCTTAAACTTTTATGGAGGTTGTGTCAATTTAGATTGTGAAGAAGTATGGATGCATCATGTTTTACTCTTGTATGACTTTTAATTTGAAATGTTATTTTAACTATATTAAATAAAATATTTTACGGAAAAAACAAAATTTATCACAACAGAAAACAAATAAGTAAACAGTAATGAACATAAATAAACTTCAAAACATGATTCATCATGGTTTGAATGTTGAAGTATAACATGAAAACCCTATGAAACGAATAAACAAAACATAAATTGTAAATTATGAAGTTTGTGATTAAACAAGGTATAAAAATATTAAATAAACCAATAAATGAAAATATTATGCCAACACAATTAAACAAGTAAACTAAAATAAGCAAAATAAATGAAGTAAACAAACATGAAATCATCCATTGTGAAAAAATTAATTGAATTAAATACAACTCTTAATTATGATTTTTGCGTAAGTGTAGAAAATTATTTTGATAATTGAAAGAAACTGGAAATAATTGTAAATAATAAATTGGAATTGAATATAATATCTAAGTATGTGATTTAGGAATAAACCTAGTAACAACCTCTTTTGAGTAACACAGGAACTAAAATCATAATCCTTTTTGATAGTTACCGTATTACACTATTTAAACAAACCATTTAGAGCTTAAGTAACACTAAAAATTTTGAAATACACATAATTAGTAAATTTTCTTTTCTTTTAAAATTAATTTGTGTAATATAATTATACTAAATATTAATGTTTTTAAATGAATGTTTGGAAGAAGTAGAACATAGCTATTGTAAATGTGTTGTCTCTCGATACTATTTGATTCTTCCTGACATTTGTACTTATAATTTACAATTATAATTTTTTGTTTTCTTTTAGTTTATAATTTTCTATATAAAATATTTACATTAACAATAAATAATTAATATATTTTTAACCAATCACATTGTTCACAATATTTATTAATTGTACCACAATAAATTTTGTCATTATAATATCACAGTTATAAAATTGTATCACAGTTAAATTGCATATAGCTATCACAGTATTTTTTAAAATTGAACACAGTAAATTTTGTAAATAAAATAATATATCACATAGTTTTACGTTACAGAACATTTTGGAGAATTCGAATAAATGTAGTTTATATCTAATTATTGTTTTAAATGGAATTTCTTCTTACTTTCTTTTGTTTGCGGATGTCTCGCAAATATTTAGAAAGGTGAACATTTCCTGCCGGTATTTGTTGTTCAACTGTATCCATTATCCATGGGTGAGTCAGTGCTTCATGTGGTGTGATTCTTTCTTTTGGAGACCAGGTTAAACACTTTTCCACAAATGATAATAATTGGTCATTATCTGATAATATGTCACTAAGAGTAAGCTCATTTCGTCTGCATGCAATTTTCAACTGAGCTTGTTTAAATAATGCTCCTGCACATCCACATATTGACTTCTCCGCAGAGAAATACCGTCTAGCTTCTACTGATGAATTCATTACAGTTTCTGATGGACGTCCAATGAGAGTTGAAATGCGCTCAACCAGCTCGTCCTCTTCAAATACTGAAACAGATAACCAGTACATAATGCAAATTATTTGACTGAGCAAAATAAATCTATAACTTAACCCCAGGGCTTAAGAATTAGGAATTTATTTCATAATTTTTTCTGATAGCTACAGCCTTTGAAGTGAAATAATTCTGGTGGGGTTTGTATATGTGTGCCATGTAATCAGATTCAATTAATAATGACATTAAATAAAAAATAAATGATGCCAAGAGTTAAAAATTGTTCATCCCACATTCGTTATGAATTCTAGATGGAAGAGGTAAGGTTTATCATCCTCTTGCGTCTCCAGGTATTGTATGTAAAACCAGGCAGTAATAATTTATTTTACAATTACTATGTTTTCGTCCACAGTTATAAACATGACAAACAGTACGATAAGGTATATTGCAAGATGTTTAACAGGGATGCCCTCAGCCAACAATTTTGTTCAATTTATATTTTGATGCCATTATGAAATGGGATAATGTCATTCTGGAATGGACTGTATGTTACAAAAGGGTTTTGTGAGTTTGACTCCTATAAAAATTTTGGCTTTTGCTGATGAATTAGTGTTGATGCGGAATCCAAGAATTATTTTCAAAGGTCATTGCGTGTATTTAGTTTAACTGCTGAGCGGTATAACCTTCTGATTTCTTTGGAGAAGACAAAGGTAATGGGTTTCAGAAGTACTGATCATCTCAAAAGCAAAGTGGTTCTGAAAGACAAGACCTTACAACAGGTACATTAGTTTGTTTACTTGGGTTGTGATGTATCTTATGTGAAATCACAAGATGTGGAATGATATTTGGGAATTTGTAAAGGCTAATATACACTTTGAGGAAAATGCTATTTGGGGAAGTATGGAAGGAAACTGTTTTAAAATTTTATCACACCCTGGTTCTGTCGGTTTTATCATATGGTTCAGAATGTTGGTCCCTGACTGCTCAGCAGCTGTCAAGAATAGAGACTGCTGAGACGAGATTGTTAAGATGTTTAGCAGGGTATCATCTGCTGGACAGGTGTTTACTTACAAGCCAATCAGACAACGTGGTATTTGACAACCTTGGAGACGGGCATCATAACTTCTTCATGAAATAGCAGACCACTAAGTTTGAAGCTAGACAGGCCAGAAGGCCTAATTATTGTTTATGATAATGATGAATAAGTTCAATATGAATGTTCAGCCTTTAGTACCATATACCATAAAGTTCTGTTTAATGAGCGATATTTCTTTATTTCTCGCTGTTACCAGTAGCTGGCAGGAAACAGGTTTTAGTGTGTTTATTACAGCTACAATGCTGGAATCATCTAAGAAAGGTACCTAATTACTGTATTTTTTCTATTTCTTTAGCCTTAGCTATTCAATTTTTAGTAAGCTTTGTAGAACTTGTGTATGAATAAAAATCAGTTTTTATTATTTTTAACATTTCTTGTTGAAATATTGCAATGGTTTCATGTACGATATCATCAGTATCGACTCATATTGGAGCTTATGGTTTACTGGTACACCTGTTTCAGTTTGAAACTGAATATTTGCTGTTACTAATGTTTTAGATACCAGTAGTCTTGCATTGTGTTTGACAGATTGTGTTGATAGATTAGTTAGGAATGCTTTTTCAGTAATTAATAAATAATAAAATGAAATAAACATTAATAAATGAAAAATTTGGAAGAGCCGATTTTACTTCCATTGATCACAATGTGTTCAGGTGGACTATTGATACTAACCGAAATTAAAGTTTGCTAGTTCGGATCCCAAGGTACCGTATATGAAACAAGCTGACATTTTTCAGCGAGTCTTCAGAATTTTTTTCCCAGTTGGATGTCATTACTTGTAAGGTAAGTTTTTTGTAATATTTTACTGAATAATATTGTTTGTTAAGAAATGATTCTAATTTAGTTTTTAAATTACGTTAGTAAATCGATTGAATTTTGAAGTCTATTAATAAACCTTGAGAGGTGTAATGAGTCCACGGAGTAAATAAAGATCTTACTTACTCCGTGAATGAGTCCATTTTTCATAAGAGGCAGTGCAGGTGTGTTGATTGAAAAGAAAACTATTTTCGGATGTAGTTAAATAAGAATGGACATCCTTATCTGCCCCAATACCAATACTAATATAAAGAAGTTATGTTTGTTTGAACGAGGTAATTTCAGAAACTAACCGATATATTTAAAAAAAAAATTTCACTATTGTAAAGTTTAGAGCTAATCTGCTTGTTGGAAAGCTTCCTGAGTAACATAGGCTATTTGGCAATATGCAATTATTAAATTTTGAAAAAAATTCATGTTTTGATAAATGAAGTTATCTTATAGCCTGTATGATTTGTTTAGTAAAGTTAGTTTTCTATCTCTTTCTATTTAAGGTAGGTATTGTAATAGGCCGTCAGATATATTACAGTCCTGGTATCAGGTACTGTTCAGTATTGCTCTACAATGACATTATCCTTCACTCTTTTTTTAAAATTATTTACTGGACAGGTATTGTTGTTTATGTCATCAGCCGAAAGGCTGGTTTGAACTTCTAGAGGGTTTACTGAGTAAAACGAGGAGTGAGGTGATTTACCATGCCTTCTTCGCTTAGTAGAAAAGTATGCTTATTAGCATGCCTGGCTCTCTGAAAAGCATCTACTTCACCCTGTAAATGACACCTCCATTTCATTCACCACAGGGTCTGGCTGTATAATGAAATTCATTACTCTCAGCGGAAATAACTCTTGTTTAGTGTCTTTTACACCTCAACCTCTTCTGCTCTAAGGGGAGACTGTATGATGGTTTTGACTGAAAATTTTGATTTTCAGTTTTTTATGTTTTTCAATAGTTTAGACCTAGACCTACCACAAAAACATTAAATTACAACAAAAAAATTATTTTAATGAAAAAAATTTACGTTTTTATCAGGTTAATCCTAACAAATTAATATGTCGCCAAAAACAAATATTTTTCATATTTTTATATTGGTTGTTTTAGTGCAAACAGTATTTTAGTTTTTTTTTTAATATCTGTTTCACTATTTTTAATATTCTCTGCTGTTAGTGCAGCTTTCTAACCAACTGTTGATGGGAAATTAAACTTGTTTTTATACATTTTGTTTTTTATTTGTGCCTTTTCCCGTAAATTTAGATTTTTAACACTTAGGTACATTTTTCTCAGAAAGCATTTAACCTACCCGGCTGAAATTATTACCAGTTAATTATCATGTACATGCACATTCACCGACATTATTTTTACTCTCTCAGGTACTCAAAAATTTAGTAATTTATCTAAAAAACGTAGAAAAGAATTGTAAAAATTTTATGTTATTCGTTATTCTTTTAAAAACTTTCTGGTTCAACAGATTAAATTGAAAAAATGTCAGTAGCTGAAACCACCCTACAACTATAAGTGTGTAAAGTTTCATTTTTCTATCTTTCACCAATCCTATGAAAAATGTACCTAAAAATAGCAAATTTATCATTGGCGTGGTACAAAGTACAGTCTTCCTTTAAATGCTTCAGTAATACATTTGGCTGACCATATGATAAGAAACAGAAATATTTTTTGTTGCTTTGGAACTAGCAGATCAAGTGCAAAAAATTTAATACTTGACCTGCCTGTAGTGGGCAAATGGGACAGATATCCAAAAAATTATATCACATTGAGTTTCTGCATAGAAAGTAATGTAATTTGTGCGACACAAATGGTCTAACCAGCTGTCATGAAACAACAATCATCTAAAATTTGTCAATTTACATTGAACAGGTATAGGCTACCTACATGACCTAGCCACTAATGACATGTTTTTGTTGCATATAAATAGATTACCAGAAATCTTACCCAACAGTAAAGCTTTGTTGTTTGCTGATGATACTTCAATCATGAACAAAGTTTACCGGTAGATAGTCTCGAAGTGAATACATATATTAGCATAGAATCTGTAGTCCAATTTCTGAATGAATTAATGTTAACAGTTAATGGGAAAAAGTATCAGTACTTACAATTCAAAAACAAACACAATGTAAGGGAAAATAGAGAAGTGGATGTCTTTATACAAAATAATATCCTAAATCATGAGCAAACAGTGAAGTTTATAGGAGTATCACTAGACTGGACTCTATCGTGGGATTATTATACCGATCAAATTTGTGGTAAAATATCATCTGGGGTATTTGCATTAAAACAAATTGCCAGATTAAATTATAAAAAATTGCTAATAGCAGCTTATCATGGTTTAATTTTATCTCATATCAGGTATGGCATATTAGTATGGGGTAATTCATCACAGTGTAACATGGAAAGAGTTTTTAAAATACAGAAAAAAGCTGTTAGGTGTATGATGGGAGTCAACCACCTTACCTCATGCAGATCACTATTTTAAGAGCTGCAATTGCTCACAGTTCCTTCTTTGTACATTTTTGAAGTGATAATGTATGTAAAGCAAAATACCTTTTTACAGAATTTAGATGTTCACAACCACTACACAAGAAACAGAATCAATTATTATGTTGCTAATCACAACAATAAATTGGTTGAACAAAAACCAACTTAAGCAGGTAGAAAATACATCAATAAATTGCGTCAAGGTTTAAAAAGTTGTGACAATTTAAGTCATTTTAAAATAAAGCTAAAACAATATTTGATTGATGAAACATTTTACAGTGTACACGAATTCCTTTCTAAATAGTTTTTGGTTGAAGAGTATTTAACTTCTAATTAAACAAATATTGTGTACTATTTGATACAAAGGGGTTCATGACAAGCCTACTGAGTTAGGCAGTAGCGGAAAAAAATTATTGGTAAGTGATGAATTTATCATTGTGTTTGACTTTTTAATTTTGTGTGCTATCTGATACAATGGGGTTCATGATAAACCTACTGAAGCAAGCAGTAGCAGAAACAAATTTTTGGTGGTAAGTGAATTTATCATTGTGATAAACTTTTTGTTTATCAGTTTTATCTTGACATGTGTTAAACTCCCTTTTGGAGTCTCCTGATTGCAAAACAAAATGTTATTTGATTGCTAAAAGGTTGCCAAATCAAAACAAAAAATTATTTGTAAATTTGTAACTTACTTGAGAATAACAGATGGCCGGTGAACAGTTCCATAATGATGCATCCAAGAGACCACATATCAATGGCGCAAGTATATCGCTGCCTGAATACAACCTCTGGAGCTCGAAAAGGTCTTGCTTGAACAACCCTCGCCAATAATTTATATTCGTAACAACTGTTTCCAAAATCGATAACCTGCAATTTATAAAGACACAAAATTTTTTCAGTTGTTAAAACATTGGTATTTTCTGTTTCTGAACAGAACCTAAAAGTTTAAATAAGTTTCAATAACATACTGCGTAGGTTTCCCTGCTTTTACAGGTAGATCATGTTTCACAGTAAAAAATGATATCTTTTCAACAATTCTATTCATAATCTTAACCCTTAAATGCTTGATTTTTTTGTTTTTCAATAAAAAAATTAAATTACGTGGTAAAACACATTTAGATTAAAGGGAAAAATAATTTAAAATCTTTCTTTCATTGTTTTTCTGGAAAACTGAGTTTTTCTTTGTGTGACCCGTGAGCAACACCATAGATAAAGGGTGGGCGTAGCCCATTTATTAGATAAATCCATTTTTAGGTAAATGTTTGCCCATTTTGGACAATGAATAAATAAAGGCAATGATTGATTATTGTAGTACAACTTCATTAACTAATTGTGTAAAAAATGCTTTACTCCACGATTCCTGAGGAACAACATGAATAAAATAAGCTATATTATAATTACTAAAAGAAGATTATAGTTATCTGATTATTATTGATGAACATAACATTATGGTAACGCTGTAGAGTTTTTTATTTAAGTAAAATGTTAATTTACAAACTGTTATCAACAGTTAAAAACTATCCAATATTCTATGGTTCTTGTCACATCTCGCCCGTTCCTAAGCAAGTGGCATCTAATAGAACAAAGAGTAAACAGAAAATAGTTAAACAGATGATTGTAGTCCCATATTCCATTATATAGCTTGTTATTAACACGTAGAACTTCAAAATAAGGTTACCAGAATGGACTAGATCATTAATACAGTTGATGTTGCTTCTGAGCTACACCATGCATTAAAGGGTCAATCTGTAAGTTCTATTTCATATAATAAATTTTAGTAACCTTTTTAAGCTGCCTTAGTTTCTATTATCTGTCACTTACACGTTTTTCGGTGGATCCACCACCATCAGAGTACAAAATACAATTTGATATAATTACAAATTTTTTATTTAAAATCTTTAGAACATGTGTTATCTTCTAAAGATTTAAAATAAAAAATTTTTAGTTTCAAATGATATTATGTACTCTGATGATGGTGGATCCACCGAAACACGTGTAAGTGACAGATAATAAAAGCTAAGGCAGCTTAAAAAGGTTACTGAAATTTATAAAATGAAATAGAATTGATTTCAAGCTGTAGGTTGCATTATAAGGATTTATTTTTGTAATCTGTAAGTGTTTTCGTATACACTAACGTTTTGTAAATGAAACAATTGTCGCTTGATCATAATGGTGCTAATGATGCATACTAGTGGGATGCAAAGCAAGCCATGTCTTGAAGTTGTTTTTAAATTGTAAAAATAATAGCGTAGTTAGTAATTGTGCAGAAGAATGCTTTGGTCATCACTGCTTTCCTGTAAGTAGCTAGAGCATTTTATGATGTGGGGGGGATGTCGAGTAGAAGTTCAGTGTGAATGTAGCGGAGAGAGTACGCTCAGTCACTGCTTTTTTTCCCACAATACCCCTACCACACCGATTCTAACAAACAGCTCAGCTTCCTTCCTGCACATCCACTATCCTAGGTTATCTCTGTTATACTATATAAGGGTTTTAATCAATAATTATTATTATGTACATGTCCCTGAACAAAACAATAAATTTCATGCTAGTTATAGTAATATAGTTACTATATTACATGATAGTTATTCTGGAATTCAAATCGATTTTAATGTAAAACATTTAGAGTTGCCACTAAATTGGATGTTGTATATAAAGAAATGTTAAGGGGAGACTGTACTTTGTATCCCGGCAATGTTAAATTTGCTATTTTTATATATATATTTTTCATAGGATTGGTGAAAGTTACGAAAATGAAACTTTACACACTTATAGTTCTTTACCTTAGAACAAGAACAACCAATGTCATTCTTTTACAAAAATGAGTTAAAAATGTTATCAACATAATTTTCTGTGTACTTTTTAATGGAAGAACAACCAATGTTCATTATGTTCATGAGATATTGCATGTATTTATTACCAATGTCAGTTGTGTGAAAAATAATATTGCAAGGACAACCAAACACAACATTGGTTCTCAGATACCATAATTTCTTCATGCGAAAACAACCAAAGTCATAATTGGTTATTATTGCAATTAAATGAAGTTGGTTAGCAATAAGAACCAATGTTGACATTGGTTGCTTTTGCAGTGACTTTTCTTAATTTTTGCTGCCATTGTAGCTGACTTAGGTGGAATTACTGGTGTTGTTTAAAATTTTACACAGATCTTTCTTTGCTCTTTTCTCAAAACTGTTTATTTTTTCGACATTGGTTGTTCATGTTCTAAAGTACAGAGTTATATAGGGTGGTTTTAGCTACTAAATTTTTTTCAATTTAATCTGTTGGACCATAAAGTTTTTAAAAGAATAACATCTGCTAGTTCCAAAGCAACAAAAAATATTTCTGTTTCTTATCATATGGTCAGCCAAATGAATTACTGAAGCATTTAAAGGAAGACTGTACTTTGTACCACGCCAAAGATAAATTTGCTATTTTTAGGTACATTTTTCATAGGATTGGTGAAAGATAGAAAAATTAAACTTTACACACTTATAGTTGTAGGATGGTTTCAGCTACTGACATTTTTTCAATTTAATCTGTTGAACCAGAAAGTTTTTAAAAGAATAACGAATAACATGAAATTTTTACAATTCTTTTCTACGTTTTTTAGATAAATTACTAAATTTTTGAGCACCTGAGAAAGTAAAAACAATGTCAGTGAATGTGCATGTACATGATAATTAACTGGTAATAATTTCAGCCGGGTAGGTTAAATGCTTTCTGAGAAAAATGTACCTAAGTGTTAAAAATCTAAATTTACGGGAATTAAAAAACAAAATGTACAAAAACAAGTTTAATTTCCCATCAACAGTTGGTTAGAAAGCTGCACTAACAGCAGAGAATATTAAAAATAGTGAAACAGATATTAAAAAAAAACTAAAGTTCTGTTTGCACTAAAACAACTAATATAAAAAATATTTGTTTTTCGCGACATATTAATTTTTTAGGATAAACCTGATAAAAACTTAAATTTTTTTCATTAAAATAATTTTTTGTTGTAATTTAATGATTTTGTGGTAGGTCTAGGTCTAAACTTTTGAAAAACTTTTTTTCATAGGATGGGTAAAAGATATTTTACACATCATAGGTGTCGGGTTTCTTCTCAAGCTACTGACATTTTTTCAATTTAATCTTTGGACCATACCATATTTTTTAAAAAAAAATACAAATAATATAAAATTTGTACAAATTGTTTTCCATGTGTTTTGCGTATTACTAATTTTTGGAGCTTCTGAGGAAGTCATAAAAATGTCGGTATATGTGGCTATACAAGATAATTAACTGGTAAAAATTTCAGCCTGGTAGGTTTATTGGTTTCTGAGAAAAATGTACCTTAGTGTTAAAAATCTAAATTTACGGGAAAAGGTAAGAAACAAGAAAGCACAAATCGAAAACTATGTACACAAACAAGTAAATTTTCCATCAACAGTTTTGTTTAGAAAGCTGAACCAACAGTGGAGAATATTAAAAACCGTGATGCAGATATTTTAAAAACTAAAATTCTCTTTGCACTAAAACGAGCAGTATAAAATTATGAAAAAATATTCTTTGTAACACGATAATTTTTTTGTGTAAACCTGATAAAAACTTAATTTTTCATAAAATAAATATTTTTTTGAAGTAATTTAATGTTTTTCTGGTAGATCTAGGCCTAAACTATTGAAAAACATAAAAAAACCACAAACTGAAATTTTGAGTTAACACCATCGTGCAATCTCCCCTTAAAGGGAGATTTTCAAAAAAATAAATACTTTTCCCATGAATTTTCCCAGAAATGTCACTTTTACTCTCTTATAATCAACTAAAAATTACAGAAAATAAGGAAATTTTAATCAAAAATACTAAATATTTTTTATTAAATTGGGTTTTTAGAATTTTGAAGTATAAAGTATTCTTAATTTCCGAGCAACATTGTTCGTTTGAAAAACTTTGCCCAAGGTTTTGCTGAGATCTCTGAATTTTCATGTTCAGGTTGCAGTAGTAGCTTTTACAATCCTCAGGTTCAATGTTCAGGTTGCAGTAGTAGCTTCAGTTTCAAAAAAATACAAAAATATACTTGAAAAACCGAGATATTTCCAAAACTATCAGGTATCAAAAATTTTTTAATAGTGCAATCTTTCATTGTATGTGTACTGATAGAACACACAACAGTACAGAATTATTCCATTTAAAAAACTAAATGTTTTTATCGTTAACCTATTCAAATATTTATTATTAGGCCTACATTATTACATCAATTATACCACTCATATAAAAGAAGAAAACCAATCAGTATAATATACAATGTAACTAGTGGTACCCGGCGCGCGTTGCTACGCCCAAGGTTGCTGGTAGAAGGGTGAAAATTTAGGAGTGTACATACACTCCTAAAAAATACATATGTTTAATGACACATTATAAAAAAATAAAAAATAACAATTTTGTCCAAAAAATAAAAAAAAATTTTTGGGGTGGACCACCCTTATCACTTAGGGGTATAAAAAATAGATAAAAACCTATTCTCAGACCTACCAAGTGTACATATAAAATTTCATCAAAATCGGTTAAGCCGTTTCGGAGGAGTATGGCAACTAACTCTGTGACACGAGAATTTTATGTATTAGATAATAAAAATAAAATTGAAAAATATGAGTTGATCTCTATATATAAACATTTAACTGAGGAAAAGCATGACATTCTAAATGAACAAATAAAATTTAAGAATGATAATGAAATAATATTGAGTGCAGTCGATATGAAAAGATATTTATGATTGAAATACATTTTTATACAGATGAATGAATTATACTACTTCCTCTATTAAAATTTTAATAAATTAGTGTCAAATTCGATTTTATTTACTCTTGATTGGTGAATCAACTGAAACGTGTAAGTTTTTCAATGATTATAAAAAAATTAAATCAAAAGGTTAGTAAAGAAATTAAAAATATTTGTATACATTAGAATTAAAATGCAAGCTGCAGGATGATTTATTTTACTAATTTTTATTACAAAAATCTATTTTTGTATGAAGGTATAGTCATAGACATTTGGGGCTGTACGAAATCCAGTAAAATGAAAGTAATACAAAGGTTTCAAAATAAAGCTTTAAGAAATATTGTCGATGCTCCGTGGTACATTCGGAATGATAACCTCCATCGGGATCTGGATATTGAAATGGTGGATGAGGAAAAGAAAATATAATAATTTCACTAACCTTATTTTTAAACTGCATCACCTTTATTTTAATTCTTACTTACACGTGTTTCGGTGTAATTAAAAATTAAAAATAATATAAATGAAACACTAAGCAATAAAAAGGGTGTGTATAAAATAGATTGTGGTAATGAGGATTGTAAAAAATTTTACATTGGTATGACTAGTCGTAATTTTCAAGTGAGGTATAATGAACATAAAAAAAGCACTGAAATGTGACTACATTATATCTAACTATACCAATCATATAAAAGAAGAAAAACATAAATTTGGTAAAATAGATGAACATTTTAATATAATAGAACAATGTAATATAGAAAATAAAAATAAAATTGAAAAATATGAGATGTTCTAAATTTATAAATATTCAAAAGAGCAAAAGCAGGACATTTTGAATGAACAGGTCAAATTTAGGAATGATGAAGTGATATTGACTGCTGCTGCTATCTACAGTAAATATGGGAAGGGATAAATTAAAATAAATTAATTTTAAATCAGTTTTATACAAGTGACTGAAGATGTATCATCTTCTGTAAATTTTAAATAAGCGAGATAAAATTTTTTAGTTTTAATTTTTCATTTACTCTGATGATGATAAATCCACCAAAACACGTGTAAGTAAGAATTAAAATAAAGGTGACGCAGTTTAAAAAGAAGGTTAGTGAAATTATTACATTAATTCATTATATGAAATAGAAATAATTTCAAACTGCAGGATTCATTATAAAGATTTATTTTTGAAGGAAAAGAAAAGATTCGCAAGGAGTCACGAAGACCGACTTCTACGTCACGTGAACGTTGAGGCGCTGCAACTCCTCCATAACTCGGATGTTATGAGAAGACTTAAGCGCCAGAAAACCTTCAAATCGGTTTGATTTAGGAGATATCTTATATTAGTCTATTTTGCAATAATTTGTAAATAATCAATAGTATTAAATTATCCTGTAAATTGATTGTACATTAAATTATCTTGTAAAATCTTATGTTTTGTTTTATAAAGTAAGAATTATATTTTTTTAGAAAATAAGAATGATTTATTTTAGAAAATAATAATAGTATGTTAAGTTTTAAAATAAGAAATCTGTAGCCTATTTAGAAAATAAGATAACTGTTGTAAAGTTGTTCCATAAATGTATTTTGTGTATTTCTTACAAATGTTATGATTCAGTTAAAAATTTTGTTTATTTTTTAATGATTATGTAATACAAAAATATGTGTTGTTAAAATAAATTTCAACCTTCAACTCTTCTTCTAAATGGTAAGTAATAATGCTTGCACTGTTATAAATTTATTACCACTCAAAATTATGTCCAACGGAATAAGGTTCTATGTTACACTCAATATTTTCATGTTCTCCTAAAATACATGCAGCCTTTAAACGGCTTTTTCTCAAAACAACTGAATAGTAACATAGAACCTTCTTCCATGTCATGCCACATATCTTAAATAATTGTTATTGTTAGAAAATAAGAGTAGCCATTGGGTTTTATTTTCTTACGATTGATAATGTACTCCTTAGGTAGTTTAAGTTTGAATAAAATTGTTCGTTAGTCTAAGACTAGTTACAATAAATAAATAAATTAAAAAATAAACAATAGCATTCATCAATTTTATATGTATCATTGTACATGTTTATTATACCTAATGAATACTTATTGGAAAAAAACAAAGAAATTTTAGTAACAATCAAAGGAGTTAAAATTTCGAGAATTTGTTTCAACAAGATTTAGACTAATAGGCCAAAAAAACCATAGTAAATTTAATAATAAAAAAACTAATTATCTTTGAGTATCGTTTTAAAGTATTAAAGTAACAACAGATTAATAAAAATATTTTTAAAATTATTCTCATGAAAATACTGTAAATGTGAGTTGGTTCAAAGAATTAAAAATATATGAAAGTTTTAAAAATATAAATTCCTCTATAGATTTTTGTATTTTGAGAGTTTCCAGGAAAAAATTACACATAACCAAATCTTAAACTAATTAAATAAGCAAGTGAAATAGTAGGACAAGTAAAAAACAAAGGGCATAAAAAAGTAAAGGAATTATTATAAAATGGTGTTTAATTGGCCAAATCAGAAAGAAGATTTTGAAAATGCCTAATCCAAACAAAATGTCACCTACCTACCTTTATGTCACAAAATATTAGTAAAGATATAAAACTTCTGCAGACATTAGTTTTTAAATTTAATGACGCGCATCAATAATTACTTATAGAAAAAAACCATTTCATTGTATAGTTATCTATTTGCTAATATTTATTTTGCTCATCTAAGTCTATCCATTTCACATTGATATTTTCCTTTACAGTACATCAAATTAAAAAGTAAAGCAAGAAGTCTTATCAAAGATATTAATCATTGGGATGTCTAAATTACCTAGACAAACCTCAAATGTAATAGGCCAATTATTTGATATAAACCAACAACAGTTAACATCAGTAAATCAATCTTTATGTAACCTCATATCATTAGGCTACCTATGCACAACCGAATGCCAATGTGAAAATGTATAGTTTTGTTAACTTTGTATGATAAAGAAATAAAAATGAAAACAATAACAAATAACAGAAGTAAATAAAAAAAATTGAGATCTCACCTTAATCATTGTATGCCCTTCTTCCACTAGAACTACATTGTCAGTTTTAAGATCACAATGTATGATTTTTAGCTTCTTTAAAAAATTCAAACATACGATCAACTGTTGGGATATTTCTCTAATAAATTTAAGGTTGAGGCCTGCACGATCATTCTTTTTTAATAATTCATGAAGATTAATTGATGTTAAAGGAAATACTAGACAGAAATGATGCCGGAACATAAAATGGTCTTGTAAAAGAATAACATGCATGTTATCTAAAGTGTCAGCTCTTCGCAGGTGTTCCAATATTACTATCTCATCAAAAGCTAAAGACTGAAATCCTTTAACAAATTTTACTACTTTAATTGCCACTTGCTTCTGAGTTTTGTGATCATAAGCACGCAAAACATTTGCATAAGAGCCTTTACCCAACAGTTCTAGTACTTCAAAACGGTATCCTATGTGGTCTCGAATTAAAAATTCGTAGTGTCCATCTCGGTCATCGAAATGGCGGTTTTTTAAATTGACAACACGCGTAAATTTGCGTCTTGTAGCACCAAGAAAATGCACGCTTACAAACTGAGTTATTTCACTTTTTTCATAATCTGCTAATTGGTCGCGATAAAAGTTTAATATATGTTTTGGCGAACCGAAGACTTTTGGTACACTAGGAGTCAATATTTTTTGTGAACTCTCAGATGAAATTGTTGATTTACTTGTTTTCATTACAACTTCGAATTTTTCCACCAGTTGTAGCTCACTGCACGCGCTTGGATTATTTAAAGGCATATTTTTAATATCCGGTAAAGAACTAACCCTGCGTAATGACATTTTCCTCTTCTTAGAATCAACTTACGCACATTTTTCCAACTTCACCAAAAGCTCGTGTAAGTTTATAAGTGTTTTGTAAAAGGTTTACAGAGTGAAAGACAGGGTAGCCAACTGAGCAACTATATTTGATTTTTAAGCGAATGAAAAATAATACTGTTAACAATGTAATATTAATATTGTTTTTCATTAAATCATGTAATATTAGTACATAACTGTATAAATAATTATAAAAAAGAAATAATATTTCACTTTGTTAAACAATCTAAAGCCAACAATTGAACATATTTTAGCAGTAACAATAACAATATTGTTATTGCTGTATGCCTCATCATTAATATTAAATTATTATTTTTGGCCATAATATTATTCAAAATTGTAGTAAAAGTTATGTTTTAATTTGTGAGAAATATATAATAAGCTCTACCTTTAATTTTTAATTTGTTGCCAGCCCAGCTTTAGGTTTTAGACATCTGATTGACTAGTGTTGCAACAGCTGTAGAGTTTAATTATAGTAGTGTGCAGTAGTCAGACTTGCAGTCCAGTAACTAAGTTTATTTGCTAATACGTTATGTTCTGGTTATTGTTGCGTTTTAATTGAGTTGTAAACATCGTAATGTAAATTGATGTCGTGCTGAATAATATAGTAAAGATGGGGTTAACGTATAAGGAAAATAACTCTGATTATACAAACAACATTGAAAGAGGAGATGGGAATGATGCTGGAGGTATATTACAAGTTTTAAATTAATTTCTTTGTTCCTTAGTTTCTGGTTCAATCTGAACTGAATGGTTTCATGTTAAATAACCATTAGGCCTACTTATAAAAATCTTTTGTCCTGGTTAAATTGCTGTGTCGTTTATTCTACGCCCGTACATTACTGTACAAAGGATTTGTTCAAGTATTTATGTGTGGTACTTTGTTTCTTTTGATCTTTTTTCTCTTTGTTTCATTAGTAATACTTTTCATTTTTCACATATGTTATTGATAATTTTCGTGCATTTAAATAATTTTCTGTGCGTTATGGTCCAAATTCGTCCTAAATGTAGGCAATTATTGTGACTACATTTGTAATTGTTAAGGTTAAGAAATTCGTTGTTAACCTTGTCAGATGCAACCTTGACCATGTATATCGTGTGAAGGGTTAAAAGCTACTCAAAAAATGTTTCACACAGTTATAATTTATACTAAAAATTGAGAATTTTTTTTTTACAGAATATAGATTTTGTCAGAAATACATTCTTATAATAGTTGACTTTTAATTTCCTGTGTTGGTCTAGGTTACCCTGAAAGTTTTGTTCTTAAGTCATGTAAATTATTAATTTTTAAAAAAATCTAATTTTAATTGGCTGGAGAAAATGTGAAAGTAGTAAAATATCAAAGTAGCAGTTGTGTGTGTACATCCCAATTAAGGAATTTCAATTTCCAGTTGATGGATTTTAGTTTGTTAGCTAGTATTAAAATGTATATTTTTGTTCATTTTTTTTTGTGTGTGTGTAACTAGTATAATTGATGTCAGTCAGTTTTGTTCAGCCTTTTGAAATCTTAAAGTCATAAACTGTTTATGATAATTAATATGACTGGTTTATAATATATTACAAAACAGATAATAATGACTACAGGTCAAATACAAGTCATATTGTCAGGATTTAGCGCTTATTCTTCTGAGTTGAATGTTACTCTACAGGTGTGAAAATGTTAGTCAAGGTCATCTTACAATAAACTATACTATAGCCCCTTATGGTACAAAGAGAAACAAAGTTAACATTGCAATACCTATGAGAACCATCTACATTAAATATGCAAAGTTAGCCTACGTGTAAAAATTTGTTTTAGTTATAAAACGAAACAGTAATTCTTAACATATTAGCCATTGTTGTTTTGAGGTACACTAACAAACATGCTACTCTGTAATTCTAGTTCCATTAACAATTAAGCTGGTGCTTAAAAAAGGCTTGGTTATGATAAGAGCATTAGTTCAAAAAACTAAGATGAGTAGACTAATGAATCATAAAGTTGCAGCTTGCACTTAACTTAATATGCTTTTCACGGTTGATGAGCTTTGCTGTTCCACGCGTTTAGACCAATCAGAACGTTTGCCAGCATTGTCAGATTGAACCTGACAAACATTACACGCACATGCCCATAAGAGCTGTGATAGTTCATTCTAGTCTTGCATCTCGTACTTTTTTTTTGGGTTTAACGTCCGACTCTTCTGCAATTACTGCTAATGCAGACGGTGAAGGATGAAATGATTTTTTTGTAACGTATGAAAATATGCCATGCCTGAATGGGATTCGAACCCAAGACTGCATGATGAGAGGTGAGCTTGTTACCAACTACGCGAATGCGGCCGGCGCATCTCGTACAGAACACATCGATTATAGAACGCTTTAACATGCAATACTTTATAATATAATCAGCTGATTTCATGTTTATAGGTTATAATTGTTATTGAAAGACCAAAAAAATGGCTGACAAAATATTTAAGAGAGCTACAAGAGCAAGTATTGGTAACGTTGCTGGCAAGTGATTGGCTAGCTATAAAGTGGGTAGGGGGGGGGGCAATGCATACGTTCAGAGCTCATCACCCTTGAAATATAGTATAGTTAGTACTTCTTCCAATATTAACAAACTTATTTGTTCACTAAATAAATATATGTCTATAGGATTGACTAGGAACCAAAAATGTTCATTTAGAAACATATTAGGCTTATACACAAGCCAATTCCATGCCCCATGTCGGGTACAATAAGGTGATGTTATTCATTAAAAAATAAACCAACTTTCAAAAAAGTTATCGATAACATTTACAGAATTGTTGTTGTGATACAATGAAGTTTACTTGGTGAGGATACATATTGCAAAAACTTGATCTATATTTATATCAGAATCGATGAATAATTTAACATTTTTGAGCCCCCATTGGTGATTCCGAATTAAAAAATTGGCATTTTGAAAATATTTATATTAATTATTTTATAAGGCGTTGGTGTTTTGGGTGGAAGAAAATTGCTGAACAAAGTCTAAACTGATGTACAGTGTATTGCGATTATCCAAGCCAATGTGGAGCAGACCTTCTTCAGATAGACAAAAATTCTGATAATATGGACCTCATTCCGAAATTGAAATTGTCCACTTGAGTCGTGAAATTAAAGGATGGAAGAATCGTTTAGTTACATATCAGTTTTACTTATATAAAAAAAAGTTTTATTGTGATAAATAGTCTCTTGTGTTTAAAGTTGCTTACCTGTTTGGTTGCCACTGTCGTGTTAGTAGAAGGTTTATTGAAGTTGCTTCTGGCTGTTATTAAGTGTATTCTATTAGTATTGTGCCTTTAGGCCATCCGAGAGAGTTTTTTTTTCAGTAGTACATTATGATTTTCATCATAACTGTTGTCATCCTTGCCGGCCACATTGGTGTAGTTGGTAACAGGCTAACCTCTCATCATGCGGTCTTGGGTTCGAATCCCATTCAGGCACGGCATATTTTCATACGTTATAAAAAATCATTTCATCTTCACTAACTGCATTATCAGTAATTACAGAACAGTTGGTTTTTAAACCAAAAAAAAAATGTCATCCTCCTCTTCTTGATTTACCGCTTCCTTTTACCTTTTCATCGGTGATGTAAAGATTGTTATCTATATTTATCCATTTTACTATATCATTCTCGTTAATTGAGTAGCTGCAATTCTCTGGGTTAGCTCTTAAATACTTTCTTTGTCCACTTTGGTTGAAATGCATATATGGCCTATTGTTAGTAGTCTCCAAAATCAGTAGTTTTCCATGGTTTTTTTATTGATGGAAGGTTTAATTTTCTCCCATGATGCAGTGGACGTGTATGCCACGTCCTTCGTTGTGGGCTTCAAACATTCCGCTACCCCTTTTCCTTCTTCAATTTTGGCAGTAAAATCTCTCAGCAGTGTACCCTTACAGTTTTTTTTTTTACTTTCTCTTGCCTGTATGAATAAATAGGAAGGAAAGTAGTGTTTTCATGTTGATTTTTTAAATCGAGTTTTTACTGGATCTACACGTTTTCAGACCCCCTGAACCTAAAAAACATGTTTTTAGCGATTAGTCTGTGTGTGTGTGAACAGAATATCTCAAAAACACAACATTGTATGGACTTGAAACTTGAAACTTAAGTTACACACTACTACCGGACCCGACACGAACATTTTTATCAAAATCGGTCAACAGGAAGTAGTAGTTTATTCGTGTAATTTTTCACTTTTTTGCGATTTTCTCAAAAACTGGTCTTACAATTTTTTTAAAAATCGCCTGGTTTACTAAATTTTTTATGCTCTACAAGATAGGGTAGGCGCCATGTTTGCTGAAATTTTTGGTGAGGCTGTTTTTGCGTGAAAAAATTGTTTTTTTAAGATTACGGCTTTAATATGCATTTTAGCGCAAACTTTATATAATAAAAACTGTAGAGAATTTAAAATCCTACAACTTTTATTTCTAACATTTTTTCATAATGCTTAGTTTAGCGGTAATTAGCGATTTTCTGTTTTTTCTCACGAAAACTTGTGAAAGTTCGATTTTTTTAAGATTTCTGCCTTAGTATGCATTGTATGACAAAAGTGTATATAATCAAATTTATAGGAAATTAAAAGATCTACAACTTTTATTTAAAATATTTTTCTCTACAGAGCCTACTTTAGCGTGAAAGAGTAATTTTCCATATTTTTAAGCCAAACTGAGGTCGATTTTCATTTTGCGTCTTTCACTCATGATTAAAATAAGGTTATGTTTTCTGAGATTAGTTTTTTTGTTTATTTTTAATGTTTTATTACTAATGTTAGATTATATTGGTCATTATTTGCATTGGCAAGAGAAAGTTGTGTGAGTGTTTCACACCAGATTTTTATTTTCTAGCTTAGTATGCGTATAATATAGGTTTAATATACAGAATTCAGATGATACTGACACTACTGGTGTGGTGTGAAGAGCCGCGGTCGGATGGTAGGGATAATTTTTTTTTTTGTTTAATGTCCGACTGTTCTGCAATCACTGCTAATGCAAACGGTGAAAGATGAAATGATTTTTGTAATGTATGAAAATATGCCGTGCCTGAATGGGATTCGAACCCACGACTGCATGATGAGAGGTGAGCACGTTACCAACTACGCCAATGGGGCCGGCAGGTAGGGGATAAGCAACCTTGTAAAAGCCACATGTACACCACTTAGCTTTACGTGCTAGCCCTTGCTACATGCCAATGTCAACCAGTTCAGCCCAGTGCAAAGCGCTAACATCAATATTTTTCTGCATTTGGTTCTTGAACTGTGGATTGGATTACAGTTGTACTGTATCAAGAAAGTTTAAAACTCCAGCGTTTTAACAGATTCATTTGTTTTTTTGAATGTTTCAGATGCACAAGAGACTCAGTCATTAGTGATGAACCACCAGGGAGTTCATTCGACTCCGATAGGAATTCATGAAGAATATCAGTTACATAAAGAGAGAGTTATGCGGATGAAACTTAAATTTTTCTTTATGAATCCTGTAGAAAAATGGCAAGCAAAGAGAAGATTCCCATATAAGTTTTTAGTTCAAGTTTTTAAGATAATTTTGGTTACTATTCAGGTAAGATATTTGAGTATATCTATCTGTGGTTTTCAATTTCTTTAATTCAAGCGAATTGGCAATACAGTTGTCCAGGTTATTGAAAATTTGCATTTAAATATTTATTGTCTGTTTATGAGTGAAGCAATTATAAAAAAACAAATTTCTATTTGGTAAAAATAACTATTTTTTGCCATTTGTAAATGTTAACACTTTGAAACTTGGGCATTTACAGCTGCACAGGTCAACTTGGATTCGATCGATTTCAGTATGTAGGTTTCAGACAAGATCAGATTGAATGTAGGTTTTAAATTTATTTAATATCACTGAGTAGAGGTATCAAAAAACTGTGAATACCTCTATTAACACTTTGAAGCCTGAGCAATAAGAACATGGTATCTCACGGTATCCTGGGGGTTTTAGAGTAAACTTCAAAAAATTCTAAAAGATTTAATTTCTATCATATCGTAATGATTTTTGCATCAAATTGATTAAAAATTAGTAAGTTTATTACTATTAATTTACATTGAAATTATTATACTTACTAAATTTATGAAATCCACCGGGTTGGTCTAGAGGTAAAGTAGTCGCCAAAATCAGCTGTTTAACAGCTGATTTTCGGAGATGAAGGTTCCTGGTTCAAATCCTAGTAAAGGTAGTTACTTTTATACGGATTTGAATGCTAGACAGTGGTTACTGGTGTACTTTGATGGTTGGGGTTCAATTAACCATACTCTCTCAGGAATGGTCGGCCTGAGTCTGTACAAGACTACACCTCATTTACATGTCATACACTTCATCCTCATCTCATTGGGTCATGGGGTTGCGTATTGTTCTGAATTGAACAGATTGCAACGTACACATAATATTATTAGGAATTAAAAAAAAAAAAATTTATGAGAGTTATCTAATTATACACAAAAAAAATTATGAAAACAGAAATTGTTACGTGCTGCGCGCTACCTAGTTTTTGAGTTTTACAATCCTAAACACTACTAATAAACAGTTTATATAAATTCTACAGAAAGGCAATGAAATAAACTACACACTAAAAATGTTTGAGTATTAAAATTTAAAATATTTTACACATAATTAGCCTTTGTACGAAGCACTCGGAAACCCACTAGTAAGCACAATGCAACATTATAGTCAGGGCAGTACCAGGTTGTTTCTTTCCTTCCAGCCTTTCCAGTTACAGCTTTGCTATTTTCAGAGCAAACTTTACAGCAAAACACAGAAAATATAAAACGAAAAAAGAAATTATAAATATTACTGTCAAATAACCGCACAAACAAAGCGATCTGGAATACAAAACAGTAAGACGTATACAACCGAACTATTTACCGAATGAAAACGATTACCAACAAAATACGAAAGAAAAACAATTATTATAAAGTAGAAATACTATATTATTTACAAATATCAAATGCAGAATAACTACAAACCTCATATAACTACAAAAAAATCACGACAAAGTACTCATGTACATCAACAAAAACATAACCTCAAACACGGCTCAATGTTTTTCTACATAGTTCACAAAATATTCGGTAGATTTTGCTGCAAGCTTAGAAAATTAAACTAAATAAAATATAGAATGAATCTGTGCAACCGAAGCCTAATATAACCTCGTCTAAATCTTACTACAGAATTTAATGTGGTGGCCCGAGGTATACTCAGGCTTCGGACAACAGCGATTTATGTTCACCCTGAGCTATACTCGGGCTTAGGCTTCAAAGTGTTAATTAGTTGTTGGTAATTAAATAGGTGGCAACTATGATCAGCTAGAGTTGCTGTTCAGCCTGAGTAAATTAACTTGACTAATCTAATAAATGAGTAAATTTACTAATCCATCAGCCCCGCAATCGCAGTAAAGCACACACTCCCATGATTTCTATTATAACTATATGTGGAATATGGTTAAAACTGTTTGCTGTGTCGACAGTTTAAATGTCATAGAGACATTTCAAGTAACAAAAAGACAAAATCAGTAATTGTAAAATGTATTATGTAGATTTGTGATTGTCAGAGTTCGAAATAAAACCATTTTAAGATTATTGATTTATAAATATTTAATTAAGATTAGTTGTTGGTGTTTCAAATAGTTTATAACTTAAACATTTGTTTAATAAAATTTTAATCATACACATATATATAATATGAGCCTAAAATTTGTTAAAATATAACATGTTTGGTTTAACAGCCATTAATTTTCTACATTTCTGTGATAAGATAAGTGTAAAACGTTATGTTCTGAATCGCTAACCTGATTAGACTTTCGGTTATTTTTTTCATCTGTTAAAACTAAACAATGGTTGTATATGTAACTGATTGTTATGCATTATCATTATTACTGATAAAATAATAAACATTAATAATATTATTACTGCAAAACATGTATTACTGCATAAAGGAATAAATGTATTATGTAGAAATTTTAATGTTGCCTTGAAAAAAGTGTTCAGTTACTCTGGTTATATTGAACGGAAAATGTAAGTTTCAACCTGAACACAAAGAATGTTTAATCATTGTTAAACTTTGTAAAAATTTGTTCACATATATCTTAATTTGACGTGTTAATTTTGTTTTCTTTGCATTTAATTGATGTAATTACTTTCAACAGTGCCATTATTAAATGAGTAGTTATGAGCTGACACAAATAGTTATAAAAATTTAAAAAAGGTATTGAATCTTGTTACAATTCCTTGTGCATTAGCAGAAATTGTAAAACAGTCAGACGTAAAACAAAAAAAAAACAATTTATTATGTCTTAAATATTGTATTGAACATTCATCTCTGAAATTACGTTTCCTTAGTATGTCCAGTATAGATCATGTGTTTAAATAAATTTATCAATTTTGATATACTTGTATCTTAATTGATTTGTTGTTTAGGTCTTCAGCCGAAAGGTTGGTTTGAACCGGTAGAGATTTTACTAAGTAAAACGAAGAGTGAGGTGGTTTACAATTGCCTTCCTCACTGAGTGGAAAAGTACGCTCATCAGCATGCCGGGCCCTCTGAAAAGCATATATTTTCCACTCTGCATATGACACCTTCACTTCATTCACCACAGGGTCTGGCTGTATAATGAAATTCATTACTTTCAGAGGAGATAACTCAGACTAGTGTCTTTTACACCTCTACCTCTTCTGTTCTTAAATGATTTAGTCGTTTAATTGGCTGATATAAAAGTAAAGTTCCGTGTTTCTTTAATTTCTGCTACATATTTAAAAAAAAAGTTATTACATCATTTTTCGCGTGCGAAGCCGCGACGGGGCATGCTAGTATATAATGAATCCAAAAACCGTTTGTTGCTATCTCTTTGTAGTTTCTGACATCTGGGTGTGATGGACAGGCGAAGTAAGGAAAATGATAGGTGACAATTTTAAAAATTTCCACCAAATATAACTACAATACATCAGTAACAAACCATATTTAGATGCGCCCTGTCTCTGATGCGCTTATACCAGTATCAGTATGTATGAAGGTATAAAGTAGTCATACTTGAAAGTTGCGGTTATTTTTAAAATAAATAATAGGTCTAACAAAGAAAATGTTATCTATCTTTTTTAAAATTTATTTGACAAATTTTTCTATGTATTTTATTCTGATGTGGTTGTGAGAATCTTGAAGTGAATGAATTTATTTTTATGTTTGACTGTTATGCAAATTAATGTTGATTCAGATTGTAAAGTTGTTGAATGCAAATTAGTGATAAAAGTACCAGATCTAACAGGTAATCGTTCCTAGGACCCCTGGTAAAAAGAACCAGTAAATGAGAGTTGATCATCCGTTTATTGTGCAGATTTTTCTTTCGTATGGCTCAAATATTCTTACAGCATAAATCAACAATAATGCCAGTATTAAAAATTGGGAAAGGTTTTTCAAAATTGTATTATAAATATAATTGAAAGATTCCAGTTTTTATTTTTTTTTCATCCAGGGGACTCCAAAGGGAGTATAGGACATGTCAAGATAAAACTGATTAACTGAAAGTTTATCACCAATGATAAACTCATCACTTACCACCAAAAAATTGTTTCTGCTACTGTTTACTTCAGTAGGCTTGTCATGAACCCCATTGAATCAAATATCGCACAAAATAAAAAAGTCTAACACAATGAAAAATTCATCACTTACCAATAATTTTTCCCCGCTACTGCTTAAGTCAGTAGGCTTGTCATGAACCCCTTTGTATCAAATAGTACACAAGATTTGTTTAATTAGAAGCTAAATAGTTTTCAACCAAAACTATTTAGAAAGGAATTTGTGCACACTGTAAAGTGTTTCATCAATCAAATATTGTTTTAGCTTTTTTTAAAATGACTTAAATTGTCACAAGATTTTAAACCTTGTGGCAATTTATTGATGTGTTTTCATTACGAGAACTAGTGCCGTAATTATTTAAATCTAATTCTTGTCCAAGTAACAGCTGTGTTACAGCTGAAATTTAAAGAAATTGTTTCATGTAAATCACTAACTATAGGCTACTCACCTAAATTTGTTCATTATGCCATGCAGATATTGAAGGTAATCCTGTTATTACTGTAAAACAAATAACGTTTATATAATCTTCATAAATTCTCAAGGTAGGTACTTTTAATTCATATTTCAAGTGCGTACTAGTTTTTAAATTTTTAATGTAGGGGTCAGTATTTAGTTTTCTAATTATCTGATGTAAAATGACTAAGGGCACATCAGATTATTGAAAACTCTGATAAAACTCAAATTAAGTCATAAAATATATTTCAGAATCGTTTTAAAGAAATTAAAATAAACAGTGCAGCAGGACATGTATTCCCCATTCATCATATGTTTTTAGGCTCGCTTGCCAGCTCCAACAAAAAGTTATTGTAGCTATGAAAATATACAACATGATAGGGCAAAGAAACATTGGTGTTGCATTGTACATGTGTTAGTCAATAACCAGAATTTTTGAATTTGTTCAACTAATTTGAATCTCCAACGCAATGCAGCTGCAGATCTAGAGGTTTACATCTGTAATTTAGATGGATTTAAAAGAATTCTTTATTTACCCTTAATTATTATATCTACTGTTTTGAACAGAATTTTCTAAGAAATTTAAATTCTTTTGTAGCAATTGCTTAATTTTGCCATAAAATTAGGGGTTGTCGTTGTAAGAAAGGTTGTATAAACCAATGAATTAGTGAAAGAAAGGTTATATAAAAAAAATTTGTAATAAAAAATGCTTAGTTGTAGAACTGTATGATTTTGGAAAGTCACACAAATTATAATTTACCCTTTGCTGGCCTAATATTTTCGCCTGTATAAGACCCCTGAGGTAGATTTAAAAAAAGACAAATTCGTTAAAAAAATTAAATTTTATTAGAAAATTTGTTACAATTATTAATTTATTTGTTTTTATTTTTACAGCTTTGTTTGTTTGCTCACAACCGTTACAAACACGTCACATATTCTTGGGATAGCCGAATAACATTTTCACATTTATTTTTAAAAGGCTGGGATGCAACTCGAGAGGTTAATTCGTATCCTCCTGCTCTTGGACCTCTTGCGTTATATAATAAAGATGCATTTTTTCAAACGTTGGATTTTGCTGTTATGGGTGTAAGTCCATGTTAAATCAATAATTTGTTAATTATTTTGCTATTTATAATACAGAATTATATATTATTGATATTTGCTTAACAAGCTTCATTTTAATCAGCCGTTGGCTGGAGTCTTGCAGATTGTTTCGTAAAGGTTAAACCCCACAAGATCGCATCGGGCTCGCACAGCAAGTCGGCCAACTTGTGGTGATAGTGACGGGTCGACACCACTTGTCCACACCTGATTTGTGTGTTCGACAACACACTAGTAGTTCAGTGTTTTTTTGAAGCTCATGTAGCTGTTTCATTGAGAAAAATGTTAAATTTTGAAAATAGTGAATAAGGGATGATAACACTTGCACTAGAGAAAGATGTTAATTGGCAAATAAGTCAATCCCAGATACAGGAGAAGAATGTGGGTCCACGACGCATGGAAAAAAAGGTGTGTTGAGACAAAGTTTTATAAATATTTTAGAATGTCGATGCACACATTCAATCAACTAGAACTGAAGCTTCAAGAGAAACTGAAGAAACAAGATACATTTTGGAGATTGTCTATAACTGCGATCTCCACAGTGTCACAATTGTTCTCCAAATCTTTCTTTATATTCTGTATATTTTATTTGACTGGTCATACAAGACAGGAAACTTTCTGACCTCAGTTAGTTTCTGTACGTTCATTATAGTATGAATACAGTGCATGTAATAGTGTATAAATTTGTACAATTCGTAGTACTACTTTTTTGTTTTACGTCTGACTGTTTTGCAATTTCTGTTAATGCAGACGGTGGATAATGATGATAATAGTACAACCAAAAAATAAACTCTAATATTGTACCGCACATGGGCTGTGTCCGTCAAAAACTAAATAAAAACTAGGTGGGCATGGTGCGGTGAGGTGGGAACTAGCCGGCTCACTTCCATTGTGCTAATCTCGTTCTCTTTGAGCCAGGATATTCTTCTTCGTCCTGCTACTCTCCGTTCTGCGACCTTATCCTGGAGTATTAGCTGAAGCAAGATTTATCTTTTTTCATTTCTCATAATGTGCCCAAAGTATGACAGTTTTCGGCATTTGTGTTGACAAGTTCCAAGTTTCGGTTGATTCTTTGCAACACTTCCAAGTTTATCATGCTCTGTGCCCACAGTATCTCAAAATTCTTCAGTAGAGCCTCAGTTGAAAGGCTTTAATCTTTTTTGTAATTGTGTTATTGAGGGTCCACATTTTCACCCCGTACAGAAGTACCGAATATACAAACATAACATTCCAGAATGCGTAATTTGGTCTTGAGAGTCTAGCCATGTGTCGTAAAAACTGCCCTCATTTTATTAAATACACTAAAGAGGTTTAATATACCTAAAAATAAGAGATGCCCATAACTGATAGGTGGGTTTCAAATTATTTACACTCAATCTGTTTGTTTCAGGGCTAAAATGAATAGTTCTGTTTCTTATCACATGGTCAGCCAATTAAATGACTGAATAATTTAAAAACAGAAGAGTTAGAGGTGTAAAAGACACCAATCAGAGTTTTATCCTTTGGAATTAATGAATTTCATTATACAGCCAGACCCTGTGGTGAATGAAGTGAAGGTGTCATTTTCAGAGTGGAAAATATGTGCTTTTCAGAGGGCCCGGCATGCTGATAAGTGTACTTTTCCACTCAGTGAGGAAGGCGATGGTAAACCACCTCACTTCTCGTTTTCACTTAGTAAAACCTCTACAGGTTCAAACCAGCCTTTCGGCTGATGACGTAAACAACAAAAATAAGAGATTCAATTTTTGTCCAGGAATTAATTTATTTTATACTATTCCCTCTTATTTGATATTTATTGATTATTCACAATATTAAAAATAATCAACCTTTCCGTTCGGTCTGGTAATGATTTTGAATTTTGAAAAAAACAAAAATAAATTAATTCTTTTATCATGTAACTATATTATAAGAAAATATGAACTAAATAAAAAAAAGAATTTGAAATTTAAAACATCTTAATTTGTCTTGATTTTCAATGTATTTTTTGTTACAGTATTCAAATCTATCTAATGCCATTGGACCATATTCTTACACGAGTGAAGATAACACTATAGTTGCACCAGTATTATGCTTTTACCATTATCGAGAGGGTACAATATTTGCGTTTAATGAAAGTTATGTTTTTAACAGCGATATTTATTCATGTAAGTAATCCATTTAATTATTGTCATCTCTGTTATAAAATTCATTGTCAGTTATTTCCATTGTCCAGTTAATATTCATTAGGGCGTGGACTAATTTACTACATTACATCTTTTGTTTTTACACTTCTACAAAAAAAAATTATCGCTGTTATACAGTAGCGTGCAAATTAATCCGAACACAGGGAATTTTTTTGTTTTTTTCTATGTTGTGGCTACACTGCTAACCACACACATTCTGTAAGCTGTCTGTGCAGTGTGCAGTTGTTGTTCTTTGTCTCTATAGCAATTTCGTGACACAAGTAGTGGTTTATACAAGTGTATTTCATATTTTTATGATAAATTCATGTATTGTTTTTGTGTCTGTTTAAGTAATCTATTGTAACAATGGATGTAACTCCAAGAAAACGTTCAAAAATTGTTTCTCTCTCCGAGTATACCGGTATGAGACAACGACAAATAGCTTCAGAGTGTGGCGTTGGACTAGGGACAGTGAATGCTATATTAAAACAGTTGATAAACTCGTTCCTTTTCACCTCGAAGGAAAGGAAAATGTGGCCGTAAAAGAAAAACCACTGCAACTCAGGATCGGTTATTAGTGAGAACAAGTAAAGTGAATCCAAAATTAAGTGCTGTGGACTTAAATCGACAGCTTGCAGCCAGTGGAACAAATTAGCATGTGACAACTGTTAAACGCCAACTTCTTGATGCTGGATGGAAAGCTCATCGACCGGCTAAAAAACAACTTTTGACCCAAGCAATGTGCAAAAAACGGTTATTGTGGGTCAAAGCACATGTTAAGTGGACTGTTGCAGACTGGAAAAATGAATTGTTCTTTGATGAATCCCATTTTTCTTACATTCGGAAATCAGCAGATGAAATAACACCACTGGCTCATATCCAGCAAACAGTTAAACATCCCCAGAAAAAAATGTTTTGGGGTTGTTTCACATTTGAAGGTCTTTGTTCATTAGTCCCAGTAAATGGTATGTTAAAAAGCAATGAATATATCCAAAATCTTAAGTCAAAGGTTGTGCCACAACTGGAAACAAAATTTTCACATGGTAATGGAGTGTTTCAACAAGATTCAGTGCCATGCCATACTGCCAAAAAAGTGAAAGCATTTTTTGAATAAGAAAACGTATCCCCAGATATAAATGTGCCCCTAGATATTAGCCCGATTGAAAATCTTTGGGCAATAGTGAAAATCGACTCAGAAATGGATTGTACTACAAAATATAACCTCATTGCAGCAATAATATTGGTATTGTTTCGTGACGAAGAAATTTAAAAAAATGTGTAGTACACTTATTGAAAATCTGCCAAATCGCTTACATGAACTAATAAACATTAAAGGTGGCCATATTAGTTATTGAACATTAACAAATAGAATGTATATATTTTTTCAAAAATAAATTAAATTGTCATTACATAACATCTTGTTCGGATTAATTTGCACGCTATTGTAAATCCTTTTTTTTGTTTATGTACTTTAGCATACCATCTAACTGCCTTCCTCAGTTTGCTCCGTCTTTATCTACCTGAAAATTTATGTAAAGATTATTTAATAGTTATTTATTTCCCAAAATTTTTGTATGTACATACTGTGTAATAATTATAATACACATTTTTCATTAAATATACATGTAGATAACTGCTCTTAAAAATTTTCCACGAGATTGAAAATTAATATATTCAACTATAATTTTATTCCCATGTCCTAAGATAGGTCAATTCAGTGCGTCTTCATCAGATCATCGTCAGATCAACATCAGATCTCCCAGAATCAGAATATCAGGTTGTGAGTTTACAGGTTTAAAGTATTAATGATTTCCTTTGTGTTTTGCCTACCAGCACTATAGAGTCATCTTTGTAATTGCATTTTAAACTTCATAATGTACTTTTGTTTGGGAATCGGATAACTGATGTGTCTTTGGAGTAGTGGTTTTGTAACAGTGTGCAAGGGATCCAAATGCTTGTTTTCTTGTACTGTACTGTATTTGTGGATTTGTTTCGGGAAGTTCACTGCATATTTGTGTGTCTGTATAATTAATTTCCGGACATAAAGGTCACAAATATCTTTTTTTTGAAGATCCTTGACGAAGAAAATCCTCGCTCAGAAGGATAAAGTAGGGTATTGTGTTTTAGTTAGGAGTTTTTACACTTTCTCAGGAGGAGTTTAAATAAGATTAGTAAGTTCCAATAAAATATGTAACGTGGAGTAAAGTTGTATACTAAAAGAATTTAAGTCACATATCATTTAATTTTTTAATGTTTGATTAATTTAAAACTACTTGTGTAAAATATATACATTCGGTTTTATTTTAAACATGTTTTGAGAAAATTTTTTTTTATCACAAATAAATCTTCATAATGCATCCTGCAGTCTACAATCAATTCTATGGTAAAATTACTTCAATTTTTTTACTGACCTGTTACAACTGATATACCACTTGTTTTTACTTTTTTCTTGAATAGCCCTCTTAAAGAGAGAGTTTGTCAAATCAGTATTTTATTTACTTCATCTCTTGCTCATGTTTCCTTTTTGTCCCTTTTTATTCGTTTAGATCTTTCCTTTTTAAGTTGTCCAGTGTTGTGGGTTCACGTCTCTCTTTTCATTCTCTCCTTGAACATCATTCTCCGTCGTTTTTTCTTAAGTTTCTCTATTCTCTATGTCTGCTGTATCAATTTTTTGTGTCTTTAAGGTCATTCAATGTTACTGTGAACCATGCTGGTTTGGTTTTGAGACATGTTATTTAATCAAAAATTTGTTTTGTCAGTCTGCTATTGTTCATTCTTGCCACTTGTTTGAAAAATACAAGTCTCCTTTTTCTTGTTACATGAATTATATTTTCAGTTTTGACATATATTTCTTTGTTCAAAGTGGGTCTATTGTAATTGTCTTCTTTCTTCTTGTGTCCTAGGATGTTTCTAAGTATTCTTATTTCTATGCTCATTATTTTATTGATACCACCTTTCAACTAATTTTAAGTGTTTTTGCTCTATACAATGGTTTCAGTCTTACCACCTGATAGTGCCTGATTTTTGGATCCCACGAAAAGACTTTGTTATATAGGTTTCTTGTATTCATGAATGCAGTTCTCATCTTATCCGCCCATCTTTCTAAGCTATCCTTCTCATTATTGTTTATACTGACCCATTTTACCTTTTTATTACATAATTTAATTTTATACTGACATGTTGTGGTGGATCCACCATCACCAGTGTACACAAATTAAAAAAAAAAACTTATAACTTATAAACTTGAAATAAAAAACTATATAGTCACTTGAGTCACGAGTTTGCCTTTGTTTGCAACGAGCGGTAAAGGGGGAAAAGCATCAGTGCCCATGCCGGACTGCTTTAATTTCAGTACGACAAACATAACAACGTATACTATACCCAGAGCATATACAGTATATCGCGGAACTTTTTGTTGGTTAACTGTTAGTTACAGAAATGTCGGTTTCTCGAAAACGTGGTGGAACTATTCACAGTGCTGAATGAAATCTAATATGCAATGTAATAATATGGTATGAAGTTGAAGCTAAATATTAATGGCTATCCGTGCCTCTTAACAAAAACCATGAGCGAGCGGCTAACTACTGTGATGTTCCTCTTTCCACAATTCGAAAAATAAAGCAGGAAATTAAGGATGTGAAGAAGCTATTCTTTAACAGTTTTGTTTACACCTGGTAAAAAAATGAAAACGGTTAGGTAGATACTAGAGAGACTGATTATGAAAACGCTGATGACAGCAATAGTAAAGAAGGCGATTCATTCTTAATTACAGTTAATCAAACATTTCTAGTCATTTAATTAAGCTATAGGCAATATTACAGGTCATATTTATTTCTTACAAGGTTTATGAAGAAACAATTTTCTTGGAATAAACCACAGCTTACAAAATGTATGTAGAAACTTCACGGTAGTGAAATGTACGAGTAGTGTCTCATTGTTGCGGTTGGTAGCACTGCAAATATATCATTTCCCTTCCTCACAGCCCATACATAGGCAAAAGGCAGTCTCGTGACTTCAGTATGTGTATCTATTAAAATCTGTAGAAGATGTATCAGTCATTCTTACATCTTATGTAACGAATGACTGAAGATATATCTTCTACATAGGATTTTAATAGGTTTAATTTCATTTTTTTTTTAATTTATGTTCTCTGGTGATGGTGAATCTAACAAAACATGTCAGTAAAAATTAAAATTATTTAATAGAAAGGTAAAAACGAGTGTTATAGCAGCTGAACAGGGCAGTAAGAAAATAAAAGTATTTTTATCGTAGAATGTTTTAATTAATAAAGTATATATTTAAGGGAGACTGTATGATGGTTTTGACTGAACATTTTGATTCTCGGTTTTTAATGTTTTTAAATAGTTTAAGACCTAGATCTACCACAAAAACATTAAATTACGACAAAAAAGTTATTTTATTGAAAAATATTTAAGTTTTTATCAGGTTTATCCTTAAAAAATTTAACACGTCGCCAAGGATAAATATTTTTCACATTTTTATATTGCTCGTTTTAGTGCAAAAAGAATTTTAGTTCTTTTTAAATATCTGCTTCACTATTTTTAATATTCTTTGCTGTTAGTGCAGCTTTCTAACCAACTGTTGATGGGAAATTAAACATGTTTGTGTACATTTTGTTTTCCATTTGTGCCTTTTCCTGTAAATTTAGATTTTTAACACTTGGATACGTTTTTCTCAGAAACCATTTAACCTACCAGGCTAAAATTTTTACCAGTAATTTATCATGTACAAGCACATTCGCCGACATTGTTTTTACTTCCTCAGGTGCTCAAAAAATTAGTAATATCCAAAAAATGTAGAAAAAAATTGAAAAAATGTCAGTAGCTATAAAACCACTCTACAACTATAAGTGTGTAAAGGTTCATTTTCGTAACTTTCACCAATCCTATAAAAAAATGTACCTAAAAATAGCAAATTTAACATTGGCGGGATACAAAGTACAGTCTCCCCTTAATGGAGATAATTTACTAGAGAATAAAAATAAATGTAGGATAATTTAGAGTCTTAAGTTGTAGAATACAATTAAACTAATGTAAATATTTTCCTTTCTGTTTCAGCATGCTTAAACATAACAATTCCTGAAAATATATCTGATTTTTCCAGCTTAGATTTTTTTCGGAAACAGAACTATGATATTAATTTTCCAGCACTTGTAAAAGCAGTTTTACGATTCTCATTAAAAACTATAAACTTTAAAGCAGCTGGCCCGATAACACCACCTGATTGTTTTAAATTTGATATTAAGGTTGGCTCTATTTTATTAAATTTCATAACTTAAGTTTTTTATTGTTACTGTTATTCTTAATTGTGCAATGAGAATAATAATCACGTTTCTCTGCTTAGTTGGTATTTGTGTACTGTTACTAGGTACAAAAAGTATCTGGTAGTTTGTGTCAGTTATTGTTCAATACTCTTACCAAGTTGTACTGAGAACAGAAAATTCCTGTTCCAATTTAACACTATTTTATATCAACGAGTGATTGGAAAGGGATGAAATTATTCCTACTGTAATCTGGAATTTCAGGTACTTTTTGATATACCGTATAATGAAACAATTTTCATAAATTATGTATGCTTCTGCACTGTTATAAATGGAAGAGAGAAAATTCTAATTTCTCTGAAACCCCTGCTTTACTGAAATATAGGGGAGACCCAATTTAGGATACATTTAGTTCTGGATAACATGCCAAGATATTTTTAGGATTTAAAACTAAATACAGTAGACCCCCGCTTTAACGACCGAGTTGGTTCGGAAAACCCGTCGTAAATCGAGCGGTCGTAAATTGAATATTAACGGACTCTTAACATACTGTATTTTTAATAAAATTAAACAAGTTAATAATATTTTACAGTATTTCCTTTTATTACTTCTCTGATAAAAAAACCATTGAATACATTAGAATATAGATTAAAGTTTTTACAGTGAACACATTTTTAATTAAATTTAGAAAAAATACAATAACTTGAATATGTACTGCACTGTACATGAAGCATAGGCCTACAATTAAAAAATTATGAAATCATAAAAATAACAGTACTTTAACATTTTCTGTGTTGTGTTAGTTAAATTAATTAAAACTTGCCTGCTGTATAATTTACTGTCGCGATGTTGAGGGTTGAGGATCTGCTTCTTGACAACTCACCGCTTGTACATCTGTTATTGCCATTTTAAAGAAATAACTAAGTGGCTTCTGAACTTTTTACGCCTTCATCGATCTATAAATTTCTTGGTAGCATGAGAACTCACGCTGCACGGCTGCGGTCACGGCCATACTGCGATTAGAACCTGGATCGTCTGATTCGAAAATATTTAAGCCACTTTCCGAAGATCTTTGAAAATGCTTCCGAAGATCTTTTCGTTAATTTTTTTTATCAACTTTGGCTTCTGATTCACTTACCTGAATGAATTCTTCTTCCAATTGCTGAGTATCTTGTTGAACATAAGTAATAAGCTCTTCATTGAAAATATCCTCTTCAGCATTTAACAACTCTGTCATGTCTTCGTTACAAACTTCCAAGTTAAGGTTATCTCTACAATTTCTGTCGTTGCATTCAACACAGGGATCTCAGTAATTCCTTGTCGTTATATTAGTGAGGACAATTTTTTTTCCATCCATTTTGAATATTTTTCGGAAACTTCCATCCATGCATTGTTAATCAATTTTATAGCTTGTAATACAGTATATTGAATTTTTTCCAGTATTCTATAATAGTCGGTCCTCTTTCCTTATCAACAGCGCTGAAGAACTTTTGAGCAAAATTATTTTTAAATTAAAACTATCGCGTAAGTAATACATACTTTAAAACATGCGAGGACAGATTGATTCATAGGCTGGAGTAATGATGACTTATCCGGTGGCATAAAAATGACTCTTACATTTGAATTTTTACCTTCCAGGCCTGCAGCAGTATGACTTTTCAAATTGTCAATTAATAATTTTGCTTTGAATGGCAAGTTATTGTCGACCTTTTTGTTCGGTGGGTCGCTATACCGAGCCGTTGTAAATCGGGGGTCTACTGTATACAGTAATTTTGATGACTATTTATTAGTATGTATGAACAAAAATACAGCAATTTCAAGAGAACAAAATGTAATATTGTACAGTAATCAATATTTTTTTTTGTCATCAGTCTCTCGACTGGTTTGATGCAGTTCTCCAACCTGTTCTATCTTGCGCAAGTCGTTTCATATCTACATACCTGTAACACCCTACATCTTCTGTAATTTGCTTTATATATTCTAATCTTTTTCTCCCTCTACAATTTACTCCCTCAATATTACCCTCCATTATTAATAGCCCAAAACCTGGATGTCTTAGGATATGCCCCACTAGCCTATCCCTTCTTTAATCAATATTAACTGTATAATTTTACTTTCTTTTGCCCTGTATGAATATATAGGGAAGGAAAGTATTGTTTTCACGTCAGTTTTCAAAATCGTGTTTTGACCATAATTTTTCACGGACCAAACGGTCTGTGTGTTTGTGTGAACAAAATTTTTAAGAATGGAGTATCATATGAAGTTAGAACTTGAAACTTAAGTTAGATACCACCAGGGGACCCAACATGAACATTTTCATTTAAATTAGTCAACTGGAGGTAATAGTTTATTTGTGCAATTTTCCACTTTTTTTGTGATTTTCTTAAAAAACCGGCTCCTATGATTTTTTTAAACAATTGCCTCATTTACTTCATTTTTTATGCTATAGAAGATTAAGTAAGCCCCATGTTTGCTGAAATGTCTAGGGGCTGTGGTCTCGTAGTAAAAAATTGTGGCCTTAATATAGAATTTAGGGAAAAGTGTATATCATTAAAGTTGTAGAAAATTAAAAAACAGCTTTTATATCAAACATTTTTTAGACAGTTTAGAGTTAATTAGTGATTTTCTGTATTTTTTTTAAGTCCATTGGAAGTTGATTTTCATTTAGTGTCATTCTTTCATGATTTAAATTAGGTTTTATTTTTAATTTTAAATTATACATGTAGTATGCTTAAAGATAGGTTATATGTTCCATTATTTACATTGGCAAGAGAAAGTTGTGTGAGTTTCACACCATTTTTTTCAGGTCTGTTTTGGTTAAGCCAGGGTAAGATGGAGTGGGGTTTGGATAAGCAGGGATTTTAATGTACTTCAGAAACTGTAATTGAATTATTTATTGTCAGTAAGATATTATTACGTGGCTGCTTTATTTTTATTTTGTTTTTAACAGATATTGTTTGATAATGAAAATATGGACGGTCAGATGTTGCTATCTTTAGATGTAATGCCCATTCGACTTCAATGTAAAGGCGAATTAAAATATGTTGGTAAGTACTTAAATATTTAGGAATAAATTTTTTAAAATGCATCCTGCCATTTTAAATCAATCCAAATGGAAGATATTTACCTTCACTGACTTGTACTCTTTTTAATGTTGCTTTCATTTTTTTTTCACCTATTCTACCGATGTGTTTTAGTGGATCCACTATCATTAAGAGTTTAAAAATCATAAAAAATCTGGTGTGAAACACTCACATGACTTTCTCTTGTCAATCTAAATAACAAAAAATATAACCAGTATGTAATCTTGAGTGTGTCACCAGATGGTGACATTTAGTGGCATAAGAAACTTAAAATGATTGGAGGCCGTGAAAAGAGTGAAAAGAGCTGTTTAACCCAACAACCGGTGGCCTATTTTATCATAACCGGCAGCAGAAAATGTGCCAAATTTAAGGTGTTATTAAATTATTTATTTTATAATCTTTGTAACACATATCATACATCAAAAAAATGCTCAGAAAATCTCAAATATTTATGTACTATTACTAAAAATTAAATATTTAGGGGTCCCCCCTTTTACTCCCTCACCATTCTCCACATATATGAATACAGTTATAATTAACCACTCTTACCCCCTAAAATTGAAACAAATAATAATTTTTTACAAGAATTCCATTAAAGCCACTTTGCAGAGTTTTTTGTTCTGCAGAATATGATATAAATATTGTGTTGATGCACTGAAAACTTTTTTTTCTAGTCAATAATACAACAATACTACATAACTAAATATTTTCATGTCGACGCATAAATGTTATACAGTTCAAAAGCAAATAAAAGAAATACTATACAAAAGCTGATATTAGGCCTTTCATTGGTAACCCTTTCATCAAGCACACTATTTACTGAATCGCCTATTTCTTTATTTCAATTTAAATTCATGATGAAATAATAATAAATAAAACTTAACCTATAAAACACAAACACTCACGAGTTGAGTTACTACGAAATCAGTTTAGTTCCATAAACACCACCAAAACAACAAATTACGCAATAACTAATAATAATAAAATCATAATTGATGATTATCGTGCACAAATCTAAATGAATATTTTTATAATAACTAATAAACAAACGAACACGAGTAAATGCGAACGACCTTTGCAAAGCAGATGACAACAAGTAACACCAACTGACTTCCATGAGAATTATACATAAATTTCATTGAATAATACATCAACAACAATCACTTTTAAAAAAAACAAAAATAGTTTTATTTTATAAAGCTGAATTTTCTGATTAAAAATATTTATTACTTGCCATGGTTATGCAATACAGTTTTTACGTCATATTTTCTAAACTAATGCATTGTTAATCGATACGATTTTTCGATGCTGCCGGTACAGAAAACGATCCAAGCGTTGAAAATTGATGCCTGCCAGTTGTAGGGTTAAGCATATGCGTCTAGGTGTAAAGAGTTTGTTGTGACGGTGTTAGTCACGACGGTTGAGGATGTTGACGGCATGGCGTCTTGTTGTCCAGTGGAAACTTCATCTTCTTCCCTCACAGTATTGTGTCGATGGCTGCTTGGTTGAGACCTGGTGAGCATAACGGTTGGTTGAGGGACCGCTGTGGGCATCACTCACAACAGCAAGTGATGATGGTACCAGTCAGCAGTGGTTATGGTATTGGGTCGGAGAGTAGAAGCATCATCTTATCTCTGTTGGGGTCATCAACGGCTCTTCATCGGAGTCTGGTAGCTGTGTGCCAATGGTTGGTGTCTGATCGAAGCTGTAGAGTGGGAGGACTGGGCTCAATCCATGGCGTTTTATATAGTATCATTGAGCAAGAATAGTGGCAGTTACTAGCTCTCTTCATTGTACTACCTTCTTTAGAGTAATATTAAATTTAAATTAAAATACAGAATGATTTTACCATTCAGTAATAGCAAATAAAACTGGCCTAAATTTGTCAACCCTGTACTTGTTTATATATAATACTATAGATGGCAGCAGCTTTTCAGTTTTCATTTATTCACTGACCATGTTCTGTTGGATACAGTATCATTGCAGTATATAAACTATAAAAAATTAAAACTTATGACCTTATTAAAAACCCTTCTAGAAAATTTACATCTTAAGTCACTTGCATAAAACTGTTAATGTCAAGAAGTGTTTTCATTAGATTGTAAGTTTCAGTTTTTATGATTTATGTAATCTGATAATGCCTGAGGGAGGGATTCCCTTCAGTGTTTTGCTATACAGACCGGTTGGGAGGATAGATGTTAAGAGGCCACGCAAAAGATGGCAATAATTCAGTAGTTTGTCACTGTTGTGAGTTGTAACAGACGGAAGCCGTTCAAACACACACGCACACTTGCACCATATTGCAGGTGAATTTTTTAAATTATTTTTTTACCTCACTTGAAGCTATACGTATACAAAGAAATTGTGCATTGTTTTTTAATATTCCATTAATAAAAATGTCATGGAACTATGGAAAAAATTCTGAATTAAAATGTTCCAGTTGGCCTGGTGCAATTGGATTAGCTTAGATAAAAACACCTGTTTTCAGATAGTAAAATAGAATCATATAGTGTCAAAATGAACATTGCCATTTTTCAAGTAAACAAGTGTTGGGTACATCCAGGTAGGCTAGCCTATTCTTGGCATTACTAGGTTGACTAGTCTCATGTTTCCACATTGAAATTCATTATCCGTTAATGTGTGGTTTTCCTTACATTTTTTTTTGTTTGTTTTAACGTCCGACTGTTCTGCAATTACTGCTAATGCAGACGGTGAAGGATGAAATGATTTTTTGTAATGTAATTTTTTCTGTGTAATTCCTTACAGATGATGGTCGTTTAGATTATGTGTTAAGAACAATTTTAAATCTGCTTGTTATAATTGTGTGTGGAGTATCGTTTATCCTGTGTAGCAGAGCTATCGTTAAAGCTCAACAGCTGAAAATGGTTAGTATTTTAAAACATACAAATTTTTTATAAATTTATTAATTTTTTAACTTTTTATTGTCCATTTACAGTTACAGTTTATATTACAATCTGTTGTTAAATAACAATCTTAATAAGTATGTAAAAATATGTACATTGATGTGAATTTACTTGAATCAGCTATCAATCGGCATCATAGCCCAGTAAATTGTTTGACCTGACGAGAACGGAGATTTTAACGATCACGCAGACTGTTATTTTACGCCTAATAAAAACTCTTTTATTTCATTTAGTTTCATTCCTAAAAATTTCAAAAAATTACCATTTATTTATAAAGAATTTGTTATTAGAACAACATTTAAACCAAATTTTTCCGTTTTCATTTACAACCAGAATAAAAATTGAAAATTAAGAAAATATATTTTCTTTTAGTAATATCAATTTACGTACGAAAAAGTGTCGCTGAATCAGTAAAAAATACAAAAACATATTTTTAGCTATATACACAAATAAAGCAATTCATTGTAAAAATAACATTTAGATATTGCAAATTAATAGACGCATTCAAAAGATATCACACTTTTTGTTCAATAAAGTAACTGCTGGATGAAAAAAATGGGGAGAAATCACCTCAAAATAATGTGGTGTCTTTTCAATTTTTATTTACTCTTTTTCTATGAAAGTTCTATCTCTTTTCCGCATGTTGTTTTGTGTATTATCCTTTTCTAAACAGGATAGCATAAATCAAAATATGTTATCGTTTATTTTGATGCTAATTATAAGGTTTAACCGAGAGATAGGCAAGACAAGTAATGTTAACCTTCTTTGTTCGATTTTAGGGTCATAAAATTTGTCGCAGGCACTTCTAATTTATTGATTTCGATTGTTACATTTAAAGCTAACTGTTTATGTCATTCCCAAACAAATACGTTTTTTTGTTGAAAAGTTATGGATAAAAACGTCAAATTTTAGTACTGGCTCTTCAAAAAAAATCTCTTTATTTCGTGTAACACCACGTCGTCGTCAATTTTTGTTGTACAAATATGCAAGATACATCAAATGAAAAAAGAAAAAAGTCTATCTAATAAAACCAAACCCATTAGAAAATAATGAATAGTTGTGGAGATAATTGAGTTTAAAGAAAGGTGATGACGAATGAGTGATATTGGGCGTCCCGGTTTGTAAGGGTAACCTCAATAATTTGAAATATAAGAGGCACCAAAAGAATGTTTGAGGTGACAATTTTTTTTAATTGTAGAGAAAGAGTGCAGCCGTATTGTCTAAAAGTGTATATACAAATAAATAAATTGAGCATCGGGGGGGAAAAATATATTGTGATTTGTTGATAATTTGTTGTTGCTGGGAGTCAAACATATTCCGTATATTTTACCAAAATTTTAAATCACTGTGGTCAAATATGGCATGAAAATGAATATTGCTAGGGATGCTCAGTAATTAATGAGACAAATTGATTTAGAGAAAAAATGATTTATTCAATGTCAATTAAAGTTGCACTACTTTTCAACATAATCTCCAGCAACATTTAGACACTTGTACCAAAAGCTTTCTGATTCCTGCAACATAGATGTCTTTACTTTGTTGTTTGAATTATTTTACATCACGTTTTTTGACTGCTTTGAGTTCGCCAAACAAATAAATCTCGGACGGGTTAAGGTCTGGGCTGCAAGGAGGATGTGGTAACACCTCCCAATCCTACTTCTCAAGTGTTTCTCTCATTCGCTGAGTGGGTTGGGGGCTTTTTATCATGCAAGAGAATCACACGTTTTAAAAGGGTGTCCTTACGTTTTCTCACTTTCTGTTGGATCATGCTACATTCACTGTTCATGATCAGTGTCTGACCATGCATCAAAACATTTACTAAAACTTGGGCCGTGTAAGTCCCAGAAGACCATCAAAATCACATTTTACTGTGTGATGCATAAGTTTTAATTTTTTTTTTATTGGTGACATTTGTTCTGCCAATATTAAACTTCCTCACTCTTATACATGTGATTGTGTGAAAATTTCTGCCGGTTTTATATCTTTGTATAGCAAAAATCTTATCATTGAATGTTGCTCTTCCAGTGTACATATTTCAAGTGGAGCTGACATTTTGAATTGAACAAAAGAGGTTATATTCTAAGTAATTATGATCGGGACAGCTGATTAAGTGACCGTGTGCTTTCTGCATCATTTTATTCTAATATATAGTGTCTGATAAAAAAATAGTCCCCAAATACATGAATTTCTTAACTTTCTGCTGCACCATTTAGGCTTGTTCAATGTCCTTTCCTCCCTGTCTCACATCTGATCGTTTTTTATCGTGTGTACAATTTACAATATTGTAATTTGAAACAGTGTTGTGCAACTATATTCAGACTATTCGTGTACTAACTGAATAAATAACTCCATAATTTTTCAGCTGTGATCAAATCTTTTAATATCTCGGTAGTTAATGTATGCTTTTAACTTAATTTTTTTTCCATTTCCAGGAAACTGTGAGATTTTTTAGAGATAATTACAACAAAGAATTAAGTGTGGAAGGAAAATTTGAATTTTGGAATTTGTGGTATATTATGATAATTATTAATGATGTTCTAATTATTTGTGGTTCGGCTATGAAAGAGCAAATAGAAAGACAGGTAAATAGCAAATATTAACTTTAATGTGTAAAACTATATATTGAATTAGTGAGCTTATTGTATAATGGATTCTTGATTATCTCGATTGAGTGTTCATATGTATAGTGACAGAATAATTCAGTTTTCCTTATAACATGCTGTCATGTTTTTATGTCCTTCATTTCTGAATAAATACTAATTAATTTAATTTTTTTTATGTCGTCTGAACTTTCCAGAGTACAGATGACATTCACAAAGAAAAAGAGTGAATAGAAACAGTACTAAAAGAAGAGCAACTGGGATTTACAACTGACCAGCTCAAGTTTGGTTTTACTTAGTAAAATAGTAAAGTAGTGTATTATCTTACAAGAACTTTAGTAGATGTTGCAGAATTCGAAGCATAAATAATGTTTCTGTACTTAGTCACAAAAATTAATTGGAAACCCTAATAAACATGTATTGCAAATATAAAATTATTTAAACTTCACAGTTTTTTGATCATGAATGTCTCCCATTATAAAAACAAAATGGTATTACTTACAGGATACTTAGTTTCTAAACTCGTACTATATTATGGCCTCTAATATGAATGACTGAAGATACATCTTCTGAAAATTTTAATTTTTTTTTGTTTAACATCCGACTGTTCTGCAATTACTGCTAATGCAGATGGTGAAGGATGAAATGATTTTTTTGTAACGTATGAAAATATGCCGTGCCTGAATGGGATTCGAACCCAAGACCGCATGATGAGAGGCGAGCACGTTACCAACTACGCCAATGCGGCCGGCATATTATGCGGAGTGAAGGCGTGACAACATACATAGAAGGGCCATACAGCTGAGGCTTGAGGAAAGGGGTGTTGAAAAGGAGGTGGTGCAAGTGGTAAAGGGTGTGTGTGTGTGTGTGTGTGTGTGTGTGTGTGTGTATTTGTGTTTGGAAGAGACTGTGTGAAGATAAGAGTGGGTTGATCCATGTGGTCTATGACAGGGAAGTGTATTATCCCCTTCTTGTTTATTAAAACCGTGCTTGGAATAGACAGGAGAATGGGGGAGAAGATTAAAGAAAATACTAGGAGCTCGTTTGCTGAGATCTGGTTATATGGAAAAGATGGAGGAGGAGGTGGTAAGGGCACAGGAGTTGTGGAATAGGGATTTTTAAGTATGGTTTGGAATTCAGTGAGGAAAAGTTGAGTGCTGGTTCAGAAGAGATGTGAGTAGGCAAGGCTGGGATACAGATTAAGGTTAAATGGTAGGGTGCTGGAGAACGTTAAAGAATTTACATATTTGTGAATATACATATTTGTAGGAGTTTAAGTAAAAGTGAAGATAGCAAGTGGTTGCTTCCAAAATGTGAGAAGCCTAGTTTGGGATCAAAAAGTTTCTATGTATTTTTAGAAAATTATATATATACTATTTTTCAAGGCTGATGAGCTCTGAACGTATGCATTGCCCCCTACCCATTTTATAGCTAGCCAATGACTTGCCAGCAACGTTGCCAATACTTTGCTCTGTTAAATATTTTGTCAGCCATTTTTTGGTCTTTCAATAACAATTTATAGCCTATAAACATATAATCAGCTGATTATATTATAAAGTATTGCAGGTTAACTCGCTCTATAATCGATGTGTTCAGTACGAGATGCAAGACGAGAGTGAACTATTGCGGCTCTTATACGCATGTGCGCGTAATGTTTTGTCAGGTACAATCTGGCAACGCTGGCAAATGTTCTGATTGGTCTAAAAGTGGAACAGCAGAGCTCATCAACCGTGAAAAGCATATTAATGCATATTTTGTGCCAATACTAACTTATATATAGCAGAAACATGGATGGGTAGGTTGAAGGAAGACAGAGAGTAAAATGCACGAGGGATAAAAGAACTTTAAGAAGACTATGCTACGAAAGACAAGAAGAAATGAAATAAAAACTATGTCTATACTTAACAAATGGGAATGGTAAATTGGCTAAGGAGAGTTGGACAGACAAACTTCAACTTTGGAGTTTACAGTAAAGTGGTTTAATCATCTCTTTAGGATGGAGGAATGTAGACTGTGTAAAAAGATGCTGTACTTGGAGATGTAGCGTAAAAGACCAAGAATCAGTTATTTATGAATGAGTGGTGGAGGAGAAATGGTTGAGTGATAGAGAGAGGTGGAGAGTTGTGTTGGACCTGACGTGAGAAAACTTTGAAGAGGAATAACGAGGGTAATAATGAGTTATTGTATAAGCATCTCACTATCGTCAATATTAAATTTTTGCAGAGTAGTTATTTATTTGTTAACGTTACTTTGTTTTGTATTAGTTTATTTTGTTTATTGTTATTTAATTTCAATTTCATTTTTCAGCAATATGTTGGTGACCAGTGGAATACATGCAGTGTATTTTTAGGCTCTGGTAATCTACTCGTCTGGTTTGGTGTGTTGCGATATTTAGGATTCTTTAAAACTTATAATGTAAGTATATTTTTAAAAACTACTTTGTACTTTTTAGTCTATTGTAAAATGTTATTGAACTGTTGAAATTAAAGTCAAAAGTACAAAACAATGATTTTATGTTTTATAATTGACTGAAGGGTTTTGACTTCAGGGTCAAAGGGTTTAGGTTTTGACTTTATGGTTTTAACATTGACTGAATGAATCGAAATTAACAATGATGCAAAATATGTATTTGACTTATGCTATGTGTCTGACTTAGTCAAATGTTTGACCGAGTTGTAGTCATTACATTGTACAACTTCTATTAAATTTCACCTGTTATTTTTCATCAGTTTATTTTTATTAAGTTAAAGAAATTTTATTTTCATTTTACAATGTTTATTGTACAATTTCGTTAATATTTTGTGTATTTTTATTTCAGGTTGTAATTCTTACATTAAAGAAAGCTTGTCCACAAGTAGCGAGATTCTTACTTTGTGCCATACTGATATATGCCGGTTTCACTTTCTGTGGTTGGCTAATTTTAGGTCCATATCATCTAAAGGTAATTTTTTTGTGTTTTTCTTTTATTAATTTTGTATCAAGAATAATTAATTAAAAAGAATTTTTATAAAAAAATTGCTTTCGTGATGTGGGTGGTTAGTGCACTCTGCTACTAAGCAGAAGGTCCTGGGTTCGATTCCCAGCTAGGGCCTGAGAATTATTATGTGTAGCGAAGATTTGTGGGCCTGACTGAATTATTACTATTTTCCCATTAGAAGATGGTTTCTTCTTTCATGTTAAAAGAGGTTGAATTCCATACAAATTCTTGATCATTGAAGTCATTTCGTCATTGTTTTTGGAATAGTATTTATTGACCGGATCTTATTTTATTCTCTTAGGTACTGTCTGCAGTGGGTAGATTACACATGCTTTAAAGGAACTGAATGTTTCATTATCTTTAATCTTGAAATAGAATTACTTTATTGCTACAATAATAAAACTTAGAGCACGGATTTGGCTCATAAAAAATACAAATTTTTTAATTCATGTACAAATAAAAACAAAATACAATATTACAATTACAATGTAAATAAAAAACAGAATACAATATTTCAATTACAATATAAGTAAAAAACACATTATTTGAATTAAATATAAGATTACACTTGTATACAATACAATTTTGCAATATAAATAACAAACAAAATACAATATTTCAATTAAATACAAGATTACATTTGAATACAGTACTTACAATATAAATAAAAAGCAAAATACAATATCTCAATTAAATATAATATTACATTTAAATACATACATAATTACAATACAAATAAAAGCGAAATAAAATACTTCAGTTAACCCTACAACCGGCAGGCATTGATTTTTTGACGCGTGGATCGTTTTCTGTACCGGCAGCATCAATAAATCGTATCGATCAACAATGGATTAGTTTTGAAATTATGACGTAAAAACTGTATTGCATAACCACGGCAAGTAATAAATATTTTTAATCAGAAAATTCAGCTTTATAAAATTAAATTATTTTTGTTTTTTTAAAAGTGATTGTTGTTGATTGTTGTATTTATTATTCAATAAAATTTATGTATAATTCTCATGGAAGTCAGTTGGTGTTACTTGTTGTCATCTGCTTTGCAAAGGTCATTCGCATTTACTCGTGTTCGTTTGTTTATTAGTTATTATAAATATATTCATTTAGATTTGTGTATGATAATCATCAATTATGATTTTATTATTATTAGTTATTGTGTAATTCGTTGTTTTGGTGATGTTTATGAAACTAAACTGAATCCATAGTAACTCAACTCATGAATGTTTGTGTTTTATAGGTTACGTTTTATTTGTTATTTCATAATGAATTTCAATGTAAATAAAGAAATAGGCGATTTAGTAAATAGTGTGCTAGATGAAAGGGTTACCGATGAAAACCCTAATATCAGCTTTTGTATAGTGTTTCTTTTATTTGCTTTTGAACTGTATATCATTTATGTGTCAACATGAAAATATTTACTTATGTAGTATTGTTGTATTATTGACTGTAGAAAAAAAAGTTTTCAGTGCATCAAAATGATATTTATATCATATTTTGTGGAATAAAACACTCTACAAAGTAGTTGTAATGGAATTCTTGTAAAAAATTATTATTTGTTTCAATTTTAGGGGGTAAGAGAGGTTAATTATAACCGTATTCATATATGTAGTGAATGGGGGGGGAAGTAAAAGGGGGGACCCCTAAATATTTTATTTTTAGTAATAGTACATAAATATTTGAGATTTTCTGAGCATTTTGATGTATGATATTTGTTACCAAGATTATAAAATGATTGTAAAATAAATAATTTAATAACACCTTACATTTGGCACATTTTCTGCTGCCGGTTATGATAAAATAGGCCACTGGTCGTTGGGTTAAACATGAGGTTACACTCAAATACATAAACAATTGCAATATAAATAAAAAACACATTACAATATTTCAGTTTAAAATATCAGAATACAAACAAATATTACAAAATTAGATGAGCCTTATGTGAAGGCCTATTTAATGCCCATAAAACATACCGTCGCTCTCACCTGGCTTTAAGGTAAACAGCCCCAAGAAGTAAAGTTCGCTTAGCAACTTGACAAGAAATAAACAACCAGTTACTTCAACACAACACCACTCTGACGTCTGAAATTTTATTTCTTCTCCAAATTTAATCTTGAAATGTTTCAACTTTAAATACATTGTTATTATCAAGAAAGTAGCTTTAACAAACGGTTTTCTGTTTCAGTTCCGCTCATTGGCTAGTACATCGGAATGTTTATTTTCCTTGATTAATGGAGATGATATGTATGCAACGTTCTCGATAATGTCATTCAAATCACCATTACTATGGTGGTTTAGTCGTGTTTACCTCTACTCGTTTATAAGTCTGTACATTTATGTCATTCTTAGTTTATTCATTTCTGTTATTATGGATGCTTATGAGACAATAAAGGTAAGTTTAAATAAAATTTAAATTTGTACTTCTATTCTTGTTAGGCTCTAGAGAATAGTTTTTTAATTTAATTTTTACTATAATTAGTTTTTAAAACGTTTTAGACAACGCTTTTATAGCTGGTTTAATACAGTAAAGTGAGAGATTTCACACTTATTTAAAAATTATAGTGGTTTCCCTTGCACTATTATGCAAGTATCTTATCGTGAAAAGACCCAGGAATTTTTTTCTTTCCAGTGATATAGTTAACCCTTTTAGTCCCGAGGCCTAAATTACAGAATATGCTAAAAGTGCCAAGTTAATTTTTACGTTTTTGAAATACATTTACTTACACCTACTTTTCTACTCATCTACTCATACTATTGTTATGAAAATTGGTACTTATCCTAAGTTTAATGTGCTGATTCTGAATATTGTATTGATTTCAATTAGTTTTTACATAAAATTTTTTAAAAAATTCCCAAATATGTTTTGTTATTCATGTATTAAAAAAACAAAGTTTACGATTAAATACCAACCCCAATATCGAAATATTTGGTTTTTATATTTAATTAGTTATATGCAGTAGAAAATTTTCTTTAATTTGGCATAAAAATTAAGTTATTGCTCCAAAAATTGGAGTTTTTACAGAAGAAAAACCCAGAGAATGTTCCGTTTGAAACGCAAACTTTTCTCAAATAAATCACATAGTCGGTCATCGCCCCGCGGATAACGAAGGATTACTGTGTATTATTATTATTATTTTTTTTAATTTTCAGCTGTATTACAAGCAAGGTTTTCCTAAGAATGACGTTCAGATATTTATGGCATCCTGTACCGATGAACCTACAAGTAGTGTTTTCCGTACACAATCGTCTACACGTTTATTAGAATCTGAAACTTTGAGTTCACCGACACTATCTTTTAAACAAACAATCTCTAATCTCTGTTGCTGTGGTAAAACGTAAGTAAACCAGAAAAATTAATTTTATCATTTAATACGTTCATGTGATATGTCGGATTTAAATAACAAGAATGATTTGACATCATTTTATTAAACGAAGAATTTAGAGTAGTTATTAATGTTAAATTGATATTGTATTGTAGCTTGTTGATCTTATGCTAATTATACAATTAAGGTACGTACAATGTAATTATTATATGTACTTTATAATTTATTTAACTTGGCATTCCTAATATTTTGTAAGTCGAGAATATATTTTTATATGTTTATCTGTGTAAATAAATATATATATATATGTATATACATAAATAAATTAGTTTAATATGTTACGCACAGTTGTGATCAACATACCCATTTTTTAAGTGTTTCTAATAAAACATTATTTCATTGTTACCATGCATGAAAAATGTGTTTATTGATGTTGCAATTTTATGTTTTGTTTGTCAGTTAGATTAGAAGTGTTTTTTTTTGTTAAATATAGTCTAGTATTTTTGTTTGTTTTTGGAGCCTTTTGTTTTAGTAAGTTTCTCATAGTCAGTTTTTCATTCAGAAAAACAATTACATTTTTTTTTTGTTTAACGTCAAACTGTTCTGCAATTACTGCTAATGCAGACGATGAAGGATGAAATGATTTTTTTGTAACGTATGAAAATATGCCGTGCCTGAATGGGATAATACAAAAACAAAACAAAAAAAACAATAGGATAAAACAATTACAGTGATTTATATTATATATATTGGAGGAAATATGTTTTATAGTCAAAAAAAAACGATGGGATAAAACAATTACATTGATTATATATTGGATGAAATATGTTTTCTTGTCAAAAAAAAACAATGAGATAAAACAATTACAGTGATTATATATTGGATAAAATATGCTTTCTTGTCCAAAAAAAAAAAAAAAAAAAAAATGGAATAAAACAATTACAGTGATTATATATTGGATGAAATATGTTTTCTTGTCCATCCTGACCAGTCTTGGTCCCATTGAGTCCAGTTGAATAGGAAACTACGGTATAGTTATTACAAAAAATCTTTTGTGTTTAAAGAATAGGAAAACAGGGTTTAAATTTTCAAGGAAGTCAGGGGTTTTGCATTGATGAAAATCAAATAACTAAAGAATTATTGAAGTTTTTTCTTTAAACATGATGTTTTGGTTGTAATGTGACAGTTTTAATTTTTTTTTTTTCATTTTTTTGTAGATTTTTTAATCTACTTAGTTTTTATTGAAGGTATGTTTTTACTATTAAATAAGAAATCATGATCATTCAGTTTTTTCAGAGGAGTAGAAAAGTATTAACACTTTAAAGACTGACATTTGTTTTTGTAGTTTTGCCCGTGGACTGCCATTTTTCACGGATTTTTAAAAAATTGTAACAAATCAACCATTGGTCATAAATTCAAAAAATAAAGATTAAATTAAAGATCTTAATTAGTAGATTTTTTTTCATTTATTAAAATTAGGATTACTTACATTATAATGATAAAGATGTTTGACTGAAAAGAGGTATATTTTCTTGAATTTAAAATTTTTTTCATCGTATAATGTTAAAATATACGAATAATAAAATTAATTATATGGGTTAAATTCTTACAAACTAATTACCTATTTCTAATAACCAATTTACTTGTTTATTTCTTTAGTAAAATTTAAAAATACTAAGTATTATAATAACGAAATAACTAAAAACAACGCGCAGAAGTACTGGCAGATCGCTTGCTCACGTTCGATAACATCGATGCTGTAAAAGTCGATATATTCGATAATCTGACAACATTAGGACTATGAGTGTACTCTTATTAGATTCAGAATGAACTGAATTAAGTGACAGCATAGGCGGCAGTCATATATGATACAAGGTAATGAATATAAAACCAAGTGAAATAGGTGCCCGTATTGTATACAAGTGCCGTCCAGCCGATCAAAATGGCACGCACATATCATATACGGGTGCCGTCCTGAAAGTGTTAAAATGGTTGGAGGCCGTGAAAAGAGCTGTTTAAGCGTATGCGTCTAGGTGTAAAGAGTTTGCTGTGACGGTGGTAGTCACGACGGTTGAGGAGGTGGACGACACGGCGTCTTGTCCAGTGGCTGTATTAATATGTCTGCTACGGCTGTCTGAAGCTAGCGGTGTCTGGTGTGAAAAAAGTGGTTTTGCCGGTGACAAAGGGTTAATCATGACGTGTTCTATCACCATTTTGTAGTTTCATATACCCAGTTCAAAAAATAATGTGCTGTACTTGTCGTTGAGCTACACGTTAAATCCTAGTTCTTTTCGTAGTATCCTTTGTATCCTAGTTTAATTTAGTTCATTTTATGGGTTAATGTGTAAGAAATTAGAAGTGACAATATTAGAGCAATAATTTAAAAAAAAATTGTTGTTTGCTATACAGTCGGACATTTAGGTTGCACCATTGTAAATTGATTTAATATGCAAATAACTGATTAAAAAAACAGTGAATTTTACTTCTGCTTGTATGTTGGGTGCCCATTTGAACAGAGCACGAGACAAATTCAATAAAAACTATGATGTTTGTAAATAATTAGTTAAAAATTAAATTACTAATTATCTTTACTAGTATATGGGTTTTTTAAATTGGTAATTATCTAATTCATAAAATATCATCAACCTGTGATCTTTTGAATTCAATATTTAAGTGAATTCAGAAACATTATAAAAAATGACATAGTCAGCCAATTATATGACTGAAATGTTTAAGAACAGAAGAAGTAGACGTGTAAAAGACACTAGTCAGAGTTGTCTCTTCTGAGAGTAATGAATTTCACTATACAGCCAGACCCTGTGATGAATGAAGTGAAGTTGTTATTTGCAGGGTGGAAAGTGGGTGCTTTTCGGAGGGCCTGGCATGCTGATAAGCATACTTTTCAACTCGGTGAGGAATGCAATAGTAAACCACCTCACTCCTTAATTTTACTTAGTAAAACCTGTAGAGGTTCAAACCAGCCTTTTGGCTGTTGACCTAAACAACACATAAAAAAATGAAATAAAATTTGTTAAATATCTCCAGTTCCTTACAGTACTTGCATCTTTCTTCTTCTCTTCCTTGTTCTCCGTGGCGGCAGTGGTTTTTCTTTTACGGCCACATTTTCCTTCCCTTTGAGGTGAAAAGGAATGAGTTTCTCGAAATTGTTTTAATATAGCATTCACTGTCCCTAGTCCAACACCATACTCTGAAACTATTTGTCGTTGTATCATACCGGTATACTCGGAGAGAGACAATTTTTGAATGTTTTCTTGGAGTTACATCCATTGTTGCAATATATTATGTAAACAGACACAAAAACAATATATGAATTTGTCATAAAAAAATGAAATACACTTGTATAAACCACTACTTGTCATGAAATTGCTATAGAGACAAAGAATAACAACTTCACACTGCACAGACAGCTTATTGAATGTGTGTGGTTAGCAGTGTAGCCACAACATAGAAAAAAAAACAAATAATTCCTTGTGTTCGGATTAATTTGCACGCTACTGTACTTGTTCTCTAAAATGTTTCACTATAATTTTGTAATATACTGTAATTACATTAGTACTGTGGTATTGTAATAGTATGGGTAATTACATACGTAATTGTACAGTATGGTATTAGCTACTGTATTGTTTTTTTTTTCTATCGACTTGTTGTAAAATGTAATATTTACTCATTTACAAAATTAAAACGTAAATTTGCATTTTATTCAACCCTCCCTATTATCTGCCCTTCTGCTGGCTAGTTTATGGTAAATAATCGAGACTCTACTGCATAGTCAAAAAATTAATAAAACAAAAGTGATGATAACATCAAAACTGAAACTTAAACAAGCCATTTACAAACAAGGTCAACATAACCTTACACTATGGCATGGTACTAGCTTTATGACAACAACAAAGAGGTTGTAAATACACTGCTACACTAATGTTGAATTCCGAAGTATTATTGTAATACCGCAAACGACATCCATTGGCTGTTTCAAGAGTCTTTTTTTAATATTGTGGGATCTAATTCATACGTGTGGATATAAGCGTCAATGGCTCGCAAAGGGTTAGTACTTCTACAAATTGTCTATTGTCAACCATTTGTACCTTACAACAGTACAAGGTGAATGAAGTTTGAAATGTACATAAAAAAAACTTATAAATAATTTTTCTATTGATTAGCCCTTAAATTACATGAAGCCATTGACTCCGCTATTGTGAAAGTTCAAATATCAAAGCACACTCTTGGATAAATTCATTTACCTAATTTCATTATTGATAAAAAATGATGAAAAGATTACAGCTGTTTTTTAATAATAAGTAGGGATATTTTGAATATACAAACATAAAAATCGCTTACACTTTCCAGTTGCTAGATGGCACGAAATATTCGCGGACACAAAAATGTGTTGTTACTTCATATTTTTTGCTGTAACGTGCTGAAATTGGAATCGATTTTACATACCACATTTTGTAGAAGACAGTTTCATGAATAAAACGATGTATCGCATTACTATTTTGGGTAAAATTTGGCCGAGTAATAGTTGTTTAAAATTTATAACATTTTCCTCTGCCGTCTAGCTCAACTACTTTGTCTGAGAATAGTAGCCTTGTTCCACCATTTCCCAATGTCAATAGTAGGTGTTTACACTCACATAATAGTTACGATGTATAACATACATACAAATAATTGTAGTAAAAGGACGTAGGGGTTAGAGAAGAAGAAAGGTTCGAATGAATAGGGTGGAAGAAGACAAAAAACATTTGCTGTCTCTCAAACATCTACATTCCTTAGTCCTTTCGATTTAATAAGCCATGGCCTTGGTTGAGCTAGAAAGAGACACATGATATGAAGTGGGGAAACAGTTTTACCAACTCAAAATATGAAATATTTCCAAGTTTGAGAGAGAGAGAGAGAGAGAGAGAGAAGACACAAAAGTTAGGTTGGCCAACTTTGCCCATCTCCCTACCATCCATATTAATAGAAGTTGCATGGTACTTTATATCAAACTAGCTGAAGTGCCCGTTCTTAGAACGGTTTCCTTGGTGCCGTAGACGGTCAGTTGGGGTACCATGTTCGATCCCTGTCAGGTCTGATATTCTTTAACTATTCATTGTTATCTACCTCCTTTCAATGTCAGCATTATTATTTATAAAAAAAAAAATAGTTGAAAGTAAAATAAAAGCTAGATCTTGGTGTTTTTAAATTAAGATATGCAGCGCTTTATTATTTTCATAATAAAAAAAAGGTAAATCACAATTGGAACACCACGATGGTGACCACTATTAAGACGACCGATTCATTTTGACAATGTGGCCGAGAAAAGGTGTATAGGGTACTGGTAAAATGGGTATTTAGGTAACTGACTCAATGACTACGGGTTTTACCGGCATGTAGGCCTGTGTTTATTCTGTTTATTTTATATGTTAATATTCTAAAAATATTGGTTTATTTTTTTTTAAATTGGTAATATCTCCGTTATTATGCATGAAAATGAAAAACTTAATATAATCAAACTTATTCGTCTTTAAACGTTTTATAATTTCGATTATATAACATTTTTTGATACATTGACTTTTAACGGAGATGTTGGTAGTTTTTTGTTTGCCCCTTCCTCTGAACTCCCCCATCCCTTTTTGATATTAAAAAAAAATTTATAGCCTATTTTCATTTTGATTATGTCCAGAACCTAGATATCGAAATTCATTGAATTTGGTTCAGCAGTTCTTGGGTAATGCCATAATATACAAACAGACAAAAATTCAGCTGAACTTATTTTCGGTGTTTACATGGTACATCTGGCGTAGAAACAAAATTTGGGGCATTTTGAAAAATTGTACAGACAAAATCACAATTTTATTTGTATAGATAAGTGCATTTCAACGTGCATAATTTGAGATAGCATACGCGCTGATAGCTTCATAAATACACGTGCTACAGCCATCCGAAGCTGGCAACTACTGGTGACCCGTATACGGGTCTCCCGTAGGTTGGGGTATTTGCGTGGTTCAGACAAGAACACTTGCTCTAACAGCCCAAATACCCCAAACAATTCTTACCATATTCCTTTCTATATGTTTTTTGTATTACCTTATTGATTATTTAAAAGATAACCTCCTATGTTAGTTCTCACTCCTCACTCAAATTGTTAGTCATACTCCTGATTTAAATAAAAATTTTATTACATTTTTTTTATTTATGATAGCTACTAAAACATATGGCTCCCAAGCAGTACAGATTTTTTGTGCATTTCTTTGTGCAAGTAACTGTCATAATTATATTTATGTTTGTTAAATGGAATTAAATTAATTATATCTGTTTCTAATGTTAGTATAGTACATTTTTGTTATTACTTTATGCATTTTCATTCTCATGTATTAGATAAAAAATACAATAAATTACTACTGTAAATTAAATCTTAAATAAAAATAAAATCTTCAAAATGCATCCTGTTGCTTGTTATCAGTTCCAATGTATTAATACTTAAAATGTTTTTACTAAGCTTTTGAAACTGCTTTGATTTTATTTTATTTATTACTAGCGGTACCCGGCGCGTGTTGCTATGCCCAAGAACAGAAAACATGTTTTTATGGAAAATATTAAATTTATTTTATTTTATCTAAGGCCCGTTAGCGTAGTTGTTAGCGCTAGTGGTCTCTACGCCGAAGTACCGGGTTTGATTCCCAGTCAGGTCTGGCATTTTTCATCACTCATTTTCATTACCATCATTATCCACCGGCTGTATTAGCAGAAATTGCAGAACAATCAGATGTTAAATAAAAAAAAACTAATGCCAGGGGCATAAAATGATAATTTTGTAAACGTCACTACTACGATCGATGCACAAACAATAATAATGGCCGAAAACAGTATAGGGAGTGAGAAAAAGCTTATTGTGTGAGAAAGACAACCGGCTTTGTTCTTATCCCTACTCTGTGCTGTTTACGAAGTGAGAGTGACACCGGTAGACTCCTGGCGGGAATAACTGATCAAGTGACAACTGATGAGTTATTGACTGCCGAGAGTAGAAAATTATTAAATTACTAATACTGCTATAAAAAAATAGGGGTTGGTGGAAGAAGGGTGAAAATTTAGGAGTGTGTGTATTGTTTAATGCCACATTATAAAAAAATAAAAAATTTGTCCAAAAAATAAAAACATTTTTTTGTGGTGGACCACCCTTATTACTTAAGAGTATAAAAATAGATAAAAACCTATTCTCAGACCTACCAAGTACATGTAAAATTTTATCAAAATCGGTTAAGCCGTTTTGGAGGAGTATGGCAACTAACACTGTGACTCAAGAATTTTATATATTAGATTTCATTCAAATAAACTGACATATTTCTATCGATCCACCATTATCAGAGTATAAATAACATAAAAATTGAAACTAACTTTTTAAAATCTTAATGGAAAAAATATATCTTCAGTCATCTCTATAAAACTTTTATACAATTTCTATTTCATGTATGTAATTATACAATTTCTGCTATTAAGATTTTAATAGATAAGTTTCAATTTTTATATTATTTATTTATGTACTCTGATGATGGTGGATCCATAAAAATATGTTAAGTTTCTTTAAATGCAATAATAAACAAAAGAAAATCAAAACAGCAGATATTTTTTCATGGTTGGCAAAACATTTTTAAGTGTTTGTACTCTAGTATTGTAAATTTTGAGGAAGGCAATGGTAAACCACCTCACTCCTAGTTTTACTTAGTAAAGCCTCTAGAGGTTCAAATTAATCATTGGGCTGATGAAATTAAGAAAAAAATTGTAAATTATACTGTTAATTGTCCTGATTATAATAATAATAATAATTATTATTATTATTCAGTATTGAAAAAAATACAGTGAACTTCTGGTTACCCAAAACTGGGTTTATTGAAACCTGGGTTAGCTGATTTAAAATCCTTTTTTGTAACTTAACATTTAGGGGGATGCACAAATTAAAATTATTATACAAAAATATATTGTATGGTAACCACAGAAAGTGACAAGAACTATAGTAGACTTCTGATTTTTGACTGTTATATAATAATAATAATCAGGAGTTCCTTGTGTATTAAACCCATTTAATTATTCTGTAGCACAAGCTATCATAATTTTTTGTTTTAAATTTACAAGGTATGTTTGTATAGACTTTTTTAATCTGTTTTCAACGATATGTGTGTATATATTCCATATATTTGATAAGTATTTTAAGAATACGTGTAAAAATTTAAGTGCTAGAATTTAGGATATTCTCTATTTTTAGTATGTTGTGCGCCGAATAGAATGAATAAGTCAGTGGAAATACTAGTACTGTGTGATTGTCATACATTTAAAAAATGTTTTACTAACTGCAGAAACATTACTTGATTGTGTCTGGTGATGGTGGATCCACCGAAACATGTAAGTAGGTAATAAAAGTATCTAACAAGAAATAAAAAATGTTATTCTTGATCAATTTTGCACTTTGCATTATCTAAGGGAACACATTAACACTCTCATTGCCACTGTTATTTTCATTACGTAACCGGGTTGCCGATTTATTTTAATGTCTGTTATTTTTGTGAATTTTTATACGTGAGAAATTCAAAAAAGTAATTTATAATGTATATAAAAAACCAACACGATTACTATAAACATTAGAATGTTACTTTATGCCCAAAGTCATTATCATAACGATGGGTTTACTGCCGATTGGTACGAGATAATAAAAGGGCGTGCTAATGAAAGCCATAGCATATACTGTGCTGACACTGAGAGAAATACACCAAACGCTGCAAAGGCTGTAGCATATACAGAACTGGCAGCTCAAGTGTTAACCATGAACAAGAATGTTTTGGTGCAGTTTGCAACTGAAACTTCTTCTACATTTACCGTTGAATATTACTTAATATTACTTACTCGTCATTACCATTTTACGTATAACTTCCTTATGCCTACTCATCTACTAAAAATCTTCTACAGTAGCGTGCAAATTAATCCGAACACAGATGTTATGTAATGAAAAGTTACTTTATTTTTGAAAAAATATATATACATTCTATTTGTTTATGTTTAATAACTAATACGGTCACCTTTATTGTTTATCAGTTCATGTATGCAATTTGGCGTAGATTCAATTAGTATACTGCACATTTTTTTAATTTCTTTGTCACGAAACCATACTGATATTATTGCTGCAATTAGGTTATTTTTTGTAGTACAATCCATTTTTGACAGTCGTTTTTTCACTATTGCCCAAAGATGTTCAATCGTGCTTATATCTGGGGAATTACCTGGAATTACTCCATTGCCCTGTGGAAATTTTGTTTGCAGTTGTGGCACAACCTTTGACTTAAGAATTTGGATATATTCCAATTTTTTTAATATACCATCTACTGGGACTAATGAACAAGGACCTTCAAATGTGAAACAACCCCAAAACATTTTTTTCTGGGGATGTTTAACTGATTGCTGGATATGAGCCGGTGATGTTATTTCATCTGCTGATTTCCGAACGTAAGAAACCTTTTGCCCCTGAACATAAAAATGGGATTCATCAAAGAACATTACATTTTCCAGTCTGCAACAATCCACTTACCATGTGCTTTGGCCCACAATAACCGTTTTTTGCACATTGCTTTGGTCAAAAGTTGTTTTTTAGCTGGTCGACAAGCTTTCCGTCCAGCATCAAGAAGTCGGCGTCTAACAGTTGTCACATGCAAATTTGTTCCACTGGCTGCAAGCTATCGATTTAAGTCCACAGCACTTAATTTTGGATTCACTTTACTTGTTCTCACTAATAACCGATCCTGAGTCGCAGTGGTTTTTCTATTACGACCACATTTTCCTTTTCTTCGAGGTGAAAAGGAGCGAGTTTCTTGAAATTGCTGTAATATAGCATTCACTGTCCCTAGTCCAATGCCACACTCTGAAGCTATTTGTCATTGTGTCATACCGGTATACTCGGAGAGAGAAACAATTTTTGAACGTTTTCTTGGAGTTACATCCATTGTTACAATATATTACGTAAACGGACACAAAAACAATATATGAATTTGTCATAAAAAATGAAATACACTAGTATAAACCACTACTTATGTCAAGAAATTGCTATAGAGACAAAGAACAACTTCACACTGCACAGACAGCTTACAGAATGTATGTGGTTAGCAGTGTAGCCACAACATAGAAAAAAACAAAAAATTCCCTGTGTTCGGATTAATTTGCACGCTACTGTATATACACCGTATGTGGAAGATATATACATTGTATCGTGTGAGAATGTATGAACTATTATGTTTCAATATTGCAAGACAAAGTTCATCATAAAAGAATTTAAAAAACTTCCTTTTCCTTTGAAGATAAATGTTTATTACCCCTAGTTAACTGTTATTATTCTAGAAAGATGTTTTGTGTTTTGGTGAAATAAGTTGTCAAGTGATTTTAGCCCATTTATTCAGTACAAAACAAAATTAAATTGTACATAGCCCCTTCTTCCACTGGGTTCTTCAATTGTTTATTATTCATTTGAAGTTGACATATATTTACTCTAACCATTTCAAGTTTATTTAATTCAGGTTATAATATAAATCAAATCTTATAAGTTTATGAAAGATTTATTTATAGTCCATGACAAAAGCACATGTATTGTATAAAGTGTAGATTTGTACAAATAACTGAAATTTTAGTAAGAGATAAATTATGTAGAATGTAGAGGAGACTGTATAAGCATGTCAGATGATTATTTCGTGTCTAATAAATATTTATTCCTGTAGTAAATTTAACTTAATTGTTAAAAGTGAATAAGAATTTGTTCACTTTATTTTTAAACTATATTAGTTTATTCGATCTCATATATTGAAATATAGATTGTTATTTTTTTTTGTTAAAAAAATAACATGTTTAAAATAATGTAGATTACTTGTTAATTTTTTTTTAATATGGAAATTACTTGCCAGTAGAGCATTGATTATCCAAATTTTTCAGAATCAAGGCCTGTTTTGATGATCAGTAAATTCATAATTATAATAAATCATTGAATTACAATAAGCAGTCATACTTGTTAGCCTACTGAAAAAACAACTTTATTCCTCATTTTAGTTAGTAAAACCTCTAAGGGCTCAAAATAGGCTTTTGACTGTTTTACCTAACCAATATACGCAACACGTGTACTTGTCAAATACCATTAATTAGTTTTACTTTCTCTTGCCTATATGAATATATAGGAAGGAAAGTATTGTTTTCATGTCGATTTTTTGAAATCGTGTTTTTACCGGATCTACACGTTTTCAGACTCCCTGAACCCAAAAAACATGTTTTTAGTGATTGGTTTGTGTGTGTGAACAGAATATCTCAAGAACGGAACATCGTACGAACTTTAAACTTAAAACTTAAGTTAGACACCACTACCGGACCCGACACGAACATTTTCTTCAAAATCGGTCAACCGAAAGTGTAATTTTTCACTTTAATGCAATTTTCTCAAAAACTGGTCCTATGATTTTTTTTAAAAATCGCTTGGTTTAATAAATTTTTTATGCTCTACAAGATAGGGTAGGCGCCATGTTTGCTGAAATTCTTAGTGAGGCTGTTTTCACGTAAAACATTGTTTTTTTAAGATTACAGCTTAAATATGCATTTTCGTGAAAAAATTTACATAATAAAAGTTGTAGACAATTAAAAATCCTACAAATTTTATTTCTAATATTTTTTTGTATAACGCTTAGTTTAGCGTTAATTAGCAATTTTCTGTCTTTTTCTCACGAAAACGTGTAAAAAATCTATTTTTTTAAGATTTTGGCCTTATTATGCATTTTACAACAAAAAAGTATAATCAAATTTATAGGAAATTAAAAGATCTACAACTTTTATTTAGAGAATTTTTCTCTACAGAGCCTAGTTTAGCGTGAAAGAGTGATTTTCCGTATTTTTAAGCTTAACTAAACTAAGGTCGATTTTCATTAAAATAATATTATGTTTTTTGAGGTTTATTTCTAATGTTTTATTACTAATGTTAGGTTTATTGTTAATTATTTGCATTGGAAAGAGAAAGTTGTGTGAGTGTTTCACACCATATTTTTTTTAATTCATTCAATTAATTGATTGTTCTATGTGTGGATGTTGAGATAATCAATGCTTTACTGTGTTTATTAACCAATAGAAATCAGTAGTGTTAATAAATTTATTATTGTCACCAAATGTGATTATATTGGTCTATTTAAATTTTGTTGAAATCCAAAATTTTCTTTTATGTGAGTCACAGGAGGAATATGTTAGTGTGCTTATCCTGCAACTCAGTTTGGTTTGATCCATGCACTATACATTACTCATGGTACATGGAGTTGTCGTCTCATTTCAACAATAGTTCATACAACCAAACAATACTGCACAGGCAGGCATTTTTAGATTAGTTTCAGTAACTGATGCAAAATTTTATATCACCTGCAACTGGAGTTGCAGAAAGTATTCATAAAAATGCCTACAACTTGGCACTATGGAAAAATACTTGACTGAACAATGTGAACTAACAACAAATGTAACCTTGAGTTCTTTTACAGTTAGCTGAGAAATGATGTTCCACTAGTGATATCACAGTAACATGCACATCAGCACACTTATATTCTTACTATGACTGTAAATTTTAGTTATCTGACTTTATTTGTCTTTTGATTAATTATATTTGGTAAACTAGTCAAAGTGCCTAACCGTTCTGTTTTCTTCATAATTTATCTTTATGTCTTATAAGCTCTGCTTCTCCTACCAATGTGATTGAACTTTTGGAAGAATTATGGTATAAAAGTTTTAGTATTAGTTCAAATTATTTTATGTAACGTTACCTCAAAATAACAATTTAAATATGCTATGTGAAATATCAGAATTAATTCCAAAGGCTTTATCATTGCAACCTTGAGCTCCTTTCATCAACTCTTCTAATTTCTTTTTTTTTGTCTTCTTTTTCTCATTCATCCACCATCTTAACATTGAAGATATTCACAGTGATAAATGATTGTGCCTGATATTCAATACATTTTGCTTTTCCACTATTTAAACTTGAAATAAGTTCTGTTTTCTGATTCCAAGTAATAATTTAATATTAGGTTTTTTTTCTGGATCCAGCTACTCTTCTCAATTTGCCTCTATAGCTCAACTCCATTGCTTTTAATTTTTTTATCCTTCTTTCTCAACACCTGTGCTAAACCTCCACATAGTAAAACACTCCTGATAAACATTTTTGGAATTTGTTTCCTTCTTTTGATATTAATATGATGAATTTCTTATCAATTGAATCATGCATTTCCAAAATGTTGTAAGTGCCAAAAACAAAATTTTAAAAATGAGAAGGAATAAACAAATTTGGGTTACATTTTTTTGACCTGCGCAGATGTTTCTTGAGTTCAAATTTGTGTCCCTAGGATCAGTAGTAGACAGACAATTTTATTTAATTATATTTAATGTTTACTGTGCCATTGTTAATAGCATTTATGTATTTTTGTAATAAAACACATTTTACACAAAATGGCACTTACAGTTTGGAAATACACGATTCATTATCTGGACCTATTCCGTTATTTCATATCATCAAAATATCGCGTGAATGCACCTTTACTGTTCGACGCAGTAATCGCCAGCACGTGCTCAGTACCGTCAACTAGCAATCGCCTGTTTCTTTTATTTTCGGTTGTTTTCATTTTATTTTATTTTTGGTTGTTTTTTCCTTTATCTTTTACAAGCTTTATTTCACAAATTACAAAACAATTAAGACCAAACAATTACAAAACATTAGAATTTAAAAATACAGAAAATAACACAAATTTATTAAAAATTCATCTTCGCACCATTTAATTGATGCGTGTTCTGCACCAACTGTAAATGAAGAGAATGATTCTTCGATAATCCAACTTTTTATTAGCGAGAAATGTGTTGTTTCTTAGAGGTTTACTAATTCTTCAGATTGCTTTATTACACAACCAACGATCCTGGCCAGTGGTGTTCAGTATCATATCGTGTCCATTTAAACAAATGCGCGGATTATGCAGTATTCTTTTCTCTTGAAGGAATTATAGCTCTTTCCTTAGTAGAAATAATAGGAGCCAATTTCAAAAGATTCGTTATGTATTCAACAGAACACGTGCGAAGCAAACAACCAACTAACGTGTATTATATGTGTAATAAACGTGCAAACAATATCTACAATTAATTCTAGTGAGTGGGAGTCATCGGTAATAATAGTAAAGATGCGTTTACACGAGACAACTTCAAGGTTACAGATGATGTGATGTGAAATAACGGAATAGGTCCCATTATCTTTTACTGTTAAATGCCTATTTAACTAAAGCTATTCTCCATTTTATTTCTTTATACTTCTGCTGTCATTAGTTATTTAACTTTCTAAATATCATACCGACTTATTTATTCTTTATATTATTATTCTTTATATTATTTTTTTCATTAGGATAATGTTATAATAATTATATTATGTAAAAAATTTTTATTTTCTAAAGTATTGCTGTAAGTTACCATTTAATTTGGTCAGTAACAACAAATTACTTTTATTTTGAATTTTTTGTGATACTAAATCGTGTTTTCAAAATTTAAGTAATGTTTGTGAGCTACAGGTTTTTTTTAATAATTAACTTCTTTTGTCAAATAGAGTGTTGTCAAATACTTGAGTGTTTTCTATTTCAAATAAATTTAAAAAAATTATTTTAATTTTTTTAATTTTTTGTATGTTAAGTAGTTCCTTCACCCGAATTTGATATGAATTACAATTACACAATTTTATGGTTTAATTCAACTAATTGAATGTGTTTGCATTTGTGTCAGTTTCTTTTCTCCCTGGTCTCCTACTTAATATTTTCTTCGCATTATTTTTTCGTTCATTAAGAAACAATGGTTTCAATTTTGGGGTTTTTTTAACTTTTTAACAATGTTTTTTTACTGTTTTCTTACATCCCTCAGTTCAATTCCTTCAAGTAATTTAAACATTTTTTCATCCTTTATTTTACCAAAATTAGTGGTTCATTTTTAAATTTTTTACGAATCATTCCATATTAGAAAGACTTTTTTGGTGTGTTGGTCTCAATGCTTACATTAGTGTAATTGATGCAACTATGTAACTTACATAAAAAAAGGGGTCCTTTCTTCTTGTCTTCTTTTGATGGCGGTGTTACAACCCAGGCAGATATTTTGTGGTTAGCATCAGTAATATACTGAATACTATGTCACCTGTGATGAGAATTACAAAAAAATTTAAAAACAAAACATTGATGTCACCACAAAATGTGCCATCTGTTCTTTACATTATGAAATCATTCATCCTTTGTTTTTTTTTTTGTTTTGTTTAACATCCGACTGTTGTGCAATTACTGCTACTTCATCCTTTGACATATCATAAAATTGTTATATCTTTTTTTGAATTTGTATCATCAGTATATTTAAAAATGTTTCTCTTAATTTATTTATCAGATTGGTAATATTTATTTAATTTATTCGTCATAATTAAAATGATCTCTCCCTGTAATAAGTAAAAAGCTCATTTATTTAGATAAGTGGACAGTGGAATAAATAGTTTTGACAAATATAGTGAGTAATATGTCGTATGTAATTTCTGTCTTTGTACATGTCATTCCACAGCATATACTTCTTTATTAGATAAAATATCATGAATTACCACTTTAGTGGTCTGAGATTATAGCAAAGATTATATAATTTTTTAGTGTTTTTTTATTTGATTCTGTCGTTAATGTAATGTCTAATTTTGTTTTTGGGGACCAAATATTAGAAGATTCACTTAAATTGAAAGGTTTATTATTTTTAAATTCCAGTGATTAGATAAATATTTATAATTAATTTTGAGTGTTGAAGATTATAAAAAATAATCTGTTTAAATACATTTAGTATCTATGTTTTTTGTGTTATATGTTTTTTTTTATTTAATTTAAGATTTATTTATCTATTAAATATCTATAGTTGAACAGGTGACCGGAACTACTTTGTAACTAACAAGTTTTACAAAAAGAGGGAAAAAATTCTTCCCAATTGTAGTGTAAAAAGTATTATTTTTAAAATAAATTCAATGATTTTATTATAAAAAGATATTATTTAAATGAAATGTTGTAAGTTTAATATAGAATGTTGTTCCATGTTTTGTAAAAAAATTGTGATAATAGGAATTGTAATGACAACAAAGGGGAACTTTGTTTTTGAAATATTTACCTCTTTCACTTCTTCCCTTTCTAAAATTGCATTGTCACTTCTTTTTTAGAGGTAGTACACTCCACAACTGTATGATTTCTGTTGGGTCTAGCGAGTGAGCCTAAAAACGAATGGAATAGGGGATATGTGTGAATTGCTGCATATACTTTATGTACAGTAGTCATGTTGTAATTTATTTTGGCCATGCATAACAAGTTTCATTTAAAAAAAAAGATTTTAAGGAAAATAATAAATTAACTTCTTTTAATTATTTAATCTTTTCCAGCTTATTGTAAATCATATTAACGGTGAAATATGCCTCTACTTTGGTGTAAAGAAAAATGGAGTGGCAGATGTAGGCGTAAGTAGAATAGGAGAAGTTGTTTGTATGCTCCCTGACTCGTCATGTGACAATGGCCAGTTGGTATAGTGGTCAGCGCAACTGGCTACTATGTTAGGGGTCCCAGGTTTGATTCCTGATCAGGTCTGGAATTTTTTATCATTATATAATCTTATTTCTTTACCGAAAAACAAAGCAAGGTCATGTAGGTGTCTTCTCCCAAAAAACACTATACTCGCTTTCAACTTACTCTTTTACTTACTGGTAGAGTATATTTAGAGTTGTTACAGAAATGTATTACTACCTCTACTTTTTTTTGTCTCTGTAATCAATTAGCTTTGAATCAGTTACGTTGTTCAAGGGAGGCAAAATATGTCCTACTGTGATTCAAAAATACCCTTAATTACTATATAAAATCTTAGAACATAATGTAATCAACTTTGTTCCACAAAAATCTCAATGTAGGAAATTTTGTTCATTACAATTTAGTTCCAACCACCTATTCAATAAATAATATTCAAGCGTGTTAAGTTTGTTTATACTTAATAGCATCACAAAATTGAACATTGTATTAATATATTTTGAAAGATAAATTATATTGCATTTATTTACAATAGATAAATAAGTTGTAATAATAAAAAAAATTTTAACTGATGTATACCTAATATATTTAATTAATGTTATTATGTTTATAGTTATATATTTAATGAAATAAAAGTATGTTTTATAATTGTTATTATTTTATTATTGATCGGTGAAGGGTTACCTTTTATTTTTTATTATTATTATTATTATGTGTATATACTGCATATAGTCTTATGTGTTTAGTTGTAGAACAATATTACATAGCATATTCATTAAATTCCACTTACACCAACCATTTGATTGAAAAATTCTACTTTTGACAAATTTTTATGAATATTATTTATTATGTTTAATCGTGGAACTTCACCCTATATTTGTCTGCAGGCGGTTACTTTTTCTTCATAGGGATTTTACTATTACTTTACTTTAATATATAAAGTAAATTTAGAAAGTAAAAGTACTGTTGGCACCCGCTATAACAAACTTTTGCTATGACTGACCGAATGGGTTGACTCTCACTTTTACTAAGTTGTAACCTTTTCCTTTTATTTTTGTTTTTTGCCCAACTGTTTTGCAATTACTGTTTATGCAGACGATGAGACAATTAGTGATGAAAAAATGCTGGACCTGACCAGGAATCGAACCCAGGACTTGTCATATATATTATGAAAATTTTAACAACTTAAAGAAACAAAATCGGTCAAGTGAGCAATTAAAAGTAGATAATTTGTTCTCCCCGGTTCCATCAACATCACAACAATTACATATTTTCACCTCTAGAATGGGCCTAATAATCAAGTAAGTTCTAGCTTGTACATATATATGTACTATGTACAGTACAGGCTTACATACATATAGTGGAGAGATGAATTGAATACTAGTGTGAGATGAAGTAGGGAACAGGAAAGCTTGTCCATAGGTAGGACAAGCTTTCCTGTTCCCCACTTTGTCTCGCACTAGCATTCAAGTCATCTCCCCACTATACATCAGGCATAGACAGTCCAGTATTGATACTGAAGTCACGAGATTACCTTTTGCATATGTATGGGCTGTAAGGAAGGGAAGTGAAATATCTGCAGTGCTGCCAACCTCAACTGTGAGACACTACTTGTACATATCGCTACCGTGCAGTTTCTAGATACACTTTATTTGTAAGCTGTGGTTTATTCCGAGAAAATGTTTTCTTCATAAACCTTATAAGAAATAAATATGACCTGTAATATTGCCAATAGCTTAATTACATGACTAGAAATGTTTGATTTACTGTAATTACGAATGAATCGCCTTCTTTAATATTGCTGTCATTGGCGTTTTCATTGTCAGTCTCTAGTATCTACCTAACTGTTTTCTTTTTTTACCAGGTGTAAACAAAACTGTTAAAGTATAGCTTCTTCACGTCCTTCATTTTCTTCTGTATTTTTCGAATTGTGGAAAGAGGAACATCACAGTAGTTTAGCCGCTCGCTCATGGCTTTTGTTAAGAGGCACGGATAGGCATTTTTGTTTAGCTTCAACTTCACAACATTTTATTACATTGCGTTCAGCACTGTGAATAGTTCGACCACGTTTTCGAGAAACCGACATTTGTGTTTAACAGTTATATTCGTATAGTTAACCTACAAAAGGTTCCGCGTTATACTGTATATGCTCTGGGTATAGTATAAGTTGTTATGTTTGTCGTACTGAAATTAAAGCAGTGGCGCATGCGCACTGAGGCTTTCCTCCTTTACCCCTCGTTGCAAACAAGGGCAAACTCGTGACTCAAGTGACTATGCTAGTGTACCATAGCTACTTGTAATTTGCTATAATAGACTTTCACGACAGCAAACATTAGTATCCCCTAAGCAGTCCATTATAGCAGGTGCCTACTGTACTACTCAAGTTTTTTCAAATCTTAAAAGCAATATATTTTTTTAAAAAATACAAATTCTTATACATACAACAAACACTTATTATTTTTTTTGATGTAGTTTCCTTCGTTCTCAATGAACTTTGAACTGAGAGGTAAGCTTTCTTATACCTTCATCGAAAAAGCCTCCCGCTTCCTCTTTGGCCTATTGTTTGACTACACTCTGGAGCCCACCAATAATAACTTCAGAAGATGAAAATTTGTAGGTACAAGATTGAGGTGGCTGATTATCTCCCAACTGAATGAGTCCAAGAGTTGCTTTGTGATGTTGGCTGTGTGAGGACGTGGATTGTCTTGCAAAAATACACTTCCTTCATTAACATCATCCCTTTCATTTGCTCTATGTCATCCTCTGTAGTTTTTTTTTAAGGTGCCATAGTGCCACAAAGAATTTCTCTTGGGAAACATTAATACCCCCTGGTTTCTCCCTGGGAAATGATTCTCGCTGGGAGTTGTTTCTTGCACAAATTATTTCTTCGATCTTGTTCTTCATCTCCATAGAAGAAGTTCCTGGATTCTTAAAAAAATAGAAATAACACCATGACTTAATTGATGTTTAGTGTTGTTCTTTAAATTCCTTATAATTTAGAACTCTTATGTAGAAAAATAAGGTTATGTTTTACTATTGTTTTTGTATTACTCTCTATTGGGATACAGTAGATCAGAAAATATTTATCAGAGGATAATTGAAAAAGATGAAGTGGAATTTTAATAACATCATTACAGCAGTTATCACACATGTTTGGCACTATGATTTTCACATTACATTGTATGTAGTAGTAAATGTTTTTGAATATTGTATTTTAATGTGAATGTGGCTTTCCTGATATTATTTGCTGTTTTTTGTTAAATTTAATGTTACAAGGAGTCTTTTGTACTCTATTTATAGTTTTACACTTTGAGAACATATTTGTAGTTGATGTTATTGTGTAACAGCAAAATGCCATGTCATAGATATTTCATTATAATGAGTACCATATATGTAATCATCGTTTGGACAGATAAAAATTCAGACTGCAGTTTTTTGAAAAAGAAACCATTGCAGTACTTACAAACAAACAAATAAATAAATGAAATAACATAAGCCACATGTTTACACATTATGTGGTGTTACTAATTTGAGCAGATCTTCTATAGGAAATTGAGGTCATTGCCATAATGCAACTTTCTATAATTTCTTCAAATTTCCAATCATCCTACATCTGAGATGCCAGAAATGAGGTCCCTTAATCTATTAACACTCGAGCAACCTTAATTTTTTTACCAATCTGTACCAATTTGAAGTATTAAGGTTTCCCTTGGAAAACAAAAGGAGGGGTTCATTGAAAAGCCAAATTGGACCATAGGGAAGAGTATTATCCCCATCCTCTTCATGAAAGCCATGGATGGAATACTCAAGAGAATGAGGAAGAAGATTATAGAAAATACTAGAAGCTTGTTTGCTGATGATGTGGTTACATAGACAAATACGGTGGAGGAGGTGTAAGGGCACATGAGTTGTGGAGTAAAGAGCTTATTAATTGTGTTTTGAATTTGGTGAAGAAAAGTAAAGTGCTGATCCAGAAGAGATGTGAAGAGGCAAGGCTAGGGCTAGGACAAGGCTGAATGGTAGGGTGCAGAGGGAAGTTCAGAAATTCACATGTTTGTGGACTGTTTCTCATCAGACAGAAATTGAAAAAAGTTAAATAAAAGGGCGTAGAAAGTAAGCAGTTTCTTCCAAAGTGTGAGAAGCACAGTCTGGGATCAAGAAAATCCTATGTATTATAGAAAATTATATATAATGTACAGGGTGATTATAAATGAAATACAGTTTCGATAGCTTATAGAAAATTTATTTTTGAAAAGTTAAGGTAATTACTTACATGATGATATAGAAGAACTCATTAAGTTTTTATTGAAAATATTTACAGATATTCAATGTGTGCACCATTTGTAACACGACCGATATCAACACGGTAGTCAAATTCTTCCCACACATGATTAAGCATATGACGGTCGACTGTGGCAAGAGCATTTGCGATACGTTGTTTTAGATCATCAATATATATAGGAAGCGGTGGTACAAAAACTTTGTCTTTTACATAACCCCATAAGAAAAAGTCGCATGGGCGTTAAGTCTGGACTACGAGGTGGCCATGGCGTAAACATAATGTTTTCCTCACTTGCACGGCCAATCCATCGTCTAGGAAGACGTTCATCAAGATAATTTCTGACCTGTAAGTGCCAGTGAGGCGGAGCTCCATCTTGTACAAAAATGAAGTTATCACTATCTTCCTGGAGTTGAGGCATTAACCATTTGTTTAACATGTCCAGGTAAATTACTCCGGTTACTGACACTTCGTGAAAGAAGAACGGCCTGTAAACCTTTTCACGAGATAGTCCGCAAAAGAAGTTTACTTTAGGGGAATCGCGTGTATGCTGTAAAGTTATTTTTGGGTTTTCTGTGCCCCATATTCTAACATTATGTCTATTAACTTTTCCATTAATGTGAAAATTACATTCATCACTGAAAATTAGGCGATTAAAGAATGCGTCGTCATTTTCAACACAATGTTACATCTCCAGACAAAAATTTTTACATACGACTTTATCACTGGTATTTAAACTTTGTACTAACTGCAATTTATAAGGTGTCATTTTCAAACATTTCCACAGAATTTTCCACCCAGTCGGTTAAGGAATTTGCAATTCTAAACTTGCTGATCTAGTTGATTTTCCTGGACTTTGTACATAAACATTACGAACACTATCAATTTGTTCTTCTGTAACAGAAGGTCTTCCAGTACTCTTCCTTTTACACAGACATACACTGTTTTCAAAATGCTTATACCAGTCATAGATTGATTGCCTTGTTGGTGGTGGTTTACCATATCTTGTTCTGAAATGACGTTGCACAACCGTAACCGAGTTTGTTTTGGCTAATTCAAGAACACTATAAGCTTTCTCCACTTGAGTAGCGTCCATTTTGCTAGACTGGTCATTGTAACAGCAGCCAACAACAAAATGCTAGCAACAGTTGTACCAACATAAACTTTAAAAAATTCCCTACAAACCTATATCATTTACTGTATTCAAATACACCAGTTTGATGTTTAAGAAGCTGTCAAAAGTGTCTATTTCATTTATAATCAGCCTGTATTACGTTCAACAAAATCGCGCTAACGTGAGTTCGCGTAAGTTGAGGTCGTACTGTAATAGTATTCACAAACACATTTTATATGTATTACTTTACTGCATTTATCCATACATACATACAAAATTTCTGTACTGATTTGTTCAAAACCCTTTTAGCTATGAGAAAAATTTGTTGTTTTCTTGAGTTTCACATTACTCTTAATGTTTGTCAGCTGCATATTCACCATCTTTTCAAATTCAGTATATTGGCTAGAGTTGAAATTGCGTATTCAACATATCTCAGAGCCTTTCTGGCACGTACTATGTACAAAAATTATATGTAGCTGCTTCTGTAGCTCTGTTGGCTATCAGTTGATTGCATTTATCAAGTACCAGGTTCCGTAGTATTACATGAGAAGTTAATGCAACTAAAACCAATACACATGGAAAAGTTTATTGGAATATGTTTCAAAAGTAATTCACTTGTTCAGGCATAGTAGTTAAGTGTATACTAATTAGGTATTAATTTTGTTACTGTTAGTGAATCATGTTTCTGAATGTGTTTTAATTAGTTATGTTTAGAAATAATTTTTTGTGTGGTTGGGTATGTAAAGTACTACACAAAAAGTAACCATAAATTGTAACCCAAATTATAACCTAATATGGTAAACAATACCGTATTCACTCATGTAATTCACACTATCTGAATTTTTTTTTAAATGAGATTTTAACCAGGTTATTTTCAAAAATTTTGAAAACAAATTTTCAATCTTGTTATTTATTTTATTATAGTATGTGATGTGGCATATGAGTTATAGAATGCGTGAACACTGGCAGTAGGAGATGGTAAACTTAAATGGAGGGAAACAAAGGTGCGCTTGCCTGTGTGTTGCTAATATGCCCAATGCACTAGTTAAAAAGTATTGGTTCATATGTTTGGATGGGACTAGTAGTAAAAATGATGTTTTTTTTTGACTAAACTTTATTGTTTATTCACAACTGTACAGAACTTAACAACTAGTGAATGAGATGAAAGGTTTATGATAGTAACTTGTGTGTGACATGAAGTGAAGCCAGCCCAATGGCCAATTTCAGCATGAATCAAAAAAACAAACAAAATGAAATGACTTGAAATAGTACAATTTATATTATGATGGTAGTATGATAAATACAGTATGTGTATGATGTAGTAATGAGATGTGAATGGCAACAATTAATGGATGAATGATGTACGTGAGAGTGTTTACGGATGAGTTCTTTGTTCTATCTTATGGTGGTTGTAGTAGATCACGATTCCATTTTCTTTTCGGGCACCTGACAACAGGAAGGGTATTTGATGAGATTGAACGAGCATTGGGGTTTTTGTGTCCAATTGTTTTTGTGTGAAAAGTGTTGTATGTGCTTTTATGATATCAAAAACTGTAGGGATTTTCAAGTCTGTGTGTAAAGTATGATTAGTTACATAAATTAAGGCATTGGTGATGGCTCGAAGAGCTTTTGATTGTTGTTGTTGAAGAATATTTAATGTAGACGCGTGACAAGAACCAAAAATGGAGCCACCGTATAGCCAGATTGGTCGGATTAGTGACTTATACAAGATAACCTTTAAGTTTAGAGGGAGAGAGGATTTTCGACCAATAATACCATACAGTCTGTGAAATCTAAAATTCAAGAGAGCTCTGACATGTGAAATGTGAAGCTTCCATGTTAGACATCTATCAAGTGTTAACCCTAAATATCGGACTTTATCTGCGACACTAATCCTTGTGTCATTGATGCGTAAAATTGGGCAGCCTACCGGTCGTTGTGTGAATGTCATCTGTTGTGATTTATCAACACTTCATTTGATTTTCCACTTATGGAGCCAACACTGAATCGTATCTAAGTGTCTTTGCAAGTTTTCTGAAGCATTATCTGGAATTCCCGATTCACATAATATGGTATTCATATAAATGATGTAATAACAAGAACTATAAATAAAAAAAACTACTGAAATATATAATGTTAACCCTTGAGCGCTGGGAACCCCATATTCAAGGTCCAGATAGTTGCAAGCTTTGAGTGGCCGTTTTTATAAAGCTATTAGGGCGTGTGATATCTCAAATAATCAAGGCGTGTGATACCAGTGTAATATCAGGACGTGTGATATCGCGCGCTGAAACATAGTCAAATTTGATATAAAACACTGTCTATTTACTTATGATAGTTCTGGTGAAGTTTTCCAACCTAACGTTTGGCTTTACCAACCTTTCAGATAGTGTAACTTTGGGAATATTTCATCTTTAGGGTTGGTAAAACTGTAAGTCTATTTTAGTGGCTGTGTGTTACTGTCTGAAGAGAGATCGAACGTTTATGCCATCTCTGAGCTAAGTTATGTGGATGTTTATGAGAGCGTAAATTTGTTCTTTCTTTCTTTGCTGTGATTTATGAATCCTCTCTTTTCACCCCCTATTTCCCCTCTATACCCGTTTACTGGTGTTATTTTTGTATTTGTATAGTAAACTATTCCCTGAAGCAAGGTCATGCCTTTATTCAATAACAGTTAGCCAACCTAACTGATTCCTTCATTAGCCTTCACCAATTTTTCAGGTAATGCAACTTTTAAAATATTCATAGTGATCGTAAAGCATAACTGATTATTGTGTTTTTATATTCACAAAAACCGTACATATTGTTAGAAGCAACTGTAATTTTTTCATAATTTTTTATCATTAAAGAACTTAGATTTGGGAGCGTGTTTTGACATTTACAGTTTATTATTAGCACGAAATGCGGAGTAGCGCAAGAGGGTTAATTGACAAGTATAAGAAATTTATAACTTCAAAATCTAGAAAATTTATAGTGACCAAAAACACTACTTTGTAAATAGACTGACTAATATTTTTACAAATTACGATAGTACGCAATGTTTACTGACTGGTTTTTGATACCAAACTGGTTATTGTCTAAGCCCCACTACTGCACATCTAGAAAGCAGATCTGTTTCTTACCGCACCAGATGTAGTGGCCCATTTTAAGTGTTATTGGAAGTAGTAAATTTAAGGGCAGACTGAGTTGATCTCATAGAATAGCTGAGTATTAAAAAACCTCAAAAAATTGGTGATGAAAGTAAAATAATTTAGAAAATTGTGGTTGATATCTGCAAAATTTTTTTAATACACAAAATCTTTCAGTCTCATAAAAAAAAAATTTTTATCAGGAGTGATAAACATTCAAGTACTTCTCAAGAGCAAAACTATGTATTTACTAACTTTCGCAAAAGATTATATTTTAAAGTTTTCCCTTCATTTTATGGCCTTCATTGTGAACCACTTTAGTCAGTTTTGTAGTTAGGGTTCTTCAGTTTCCTGTTAGCGCAGTACTCGTAGAAAACAGTGTCGTTTTCTCAAATCTTAGCTTTTTTCTTTGTCTAAAATCTGCCTTCCTATTGTATGTTTGTTGATATTTGATTGTTGTCTGTTTTAATTGTCCTCAAGTCTCTTAATTCAGTCTGTCTTGTTCTTTAAATCTTCTATAATGACCTTTAGGTTCCCTCATATCTTCTCCTTTGATCTCTATAATCGATTTAATGTTACTTTTAATGTCCACCATTTTTCTATTTTTTGATGATTCTGTTTTTAGTATTCTTAATCAGGGGTCTGAAGAATGAGATCCAGTTTTTAGAAAGTTAAAACATTTTTCAGAATGTGCAATGTTTAATTAATTGTACATTCAACAAAAATAATTCAAAGCTAGTAATCTTTGCAAATTTATAAAATGGAAATTTATTTTTAAGCAAAAGAATCCTTCATATCTTCCTCGGCCTTCGGGCCAGCCCAGTCAGTCAGCTGGTAGAAAGTCTCTATTATTTGTTAAATAACTCCAGTTGGGGAAGTGACTTTGTATGGTGACCAGTTGACAGCCATCCATGAACAAACTCTACTGGGGGTCCCTGTTCAAACTCATGTCTAATCCACGTCAAAAAAAAAAAAATACAGCATAAAGCAGCGATCAAATTGGGTAGTTGTCAACAATGTACAGTTCCCGATAACAAATAAAAGCTAAAAAAAAAATCTTCCTCGTTGGGCCATAGTCAAGACTTTTTTGTTTATTATAAACGTATGTAAGAACTGTTTACCTGCATAGATGACACACTTACTTTTTGACGAAAAAATGTGTAAAATAATGAGTAAGTAGGGTATTAAATTTTTAGGTTTTCAATGTCACCATTAAATGTGCCCTAAATTTACTATTTAAATTGTTAAAAGTTACCATACAAAATTTCTCTAGCATTAGTAGATTACATTTATGCATGTTGTGTATTAATATTTGTTGATTATGTGTGGCAGTTAAACATTTTGTTTTTATACATACTTCACAACCAAAATCTTATGGGTAAGATATTTTTTATTGGTTTTTACTCCTTATTTTCACCTTGTATCATCTAATTTTGATAATAGATGTAATAAAAAATTACCCCATCATGAACTTCATTCTGGCAATACTAACTATGTAATAGGTAAGTATAACAGGTAAATTATATGATCAAATAAATACTAAGATGGTTATACGAGTATTATTTTAAATAGAAAAAATAATTGTATAAATCAGGTGCTTTTTTTCAGCATTCACCATGAAATAAAGCCCTTTTAGTGTTATACTGTTCGCCAATTACGGCGGCATGTAGGGAGGGTAGCGAGACAGAGAGAGAATGTGTTGCGTCCGCCGTTCCCCTCAACTCATTTCAATCAGTGCACGGTGTTCAAGCACAATAGTGACAATACGCGGTACGGTAGGGCACTCTGCCGGCCAGTTTCGTTCACTACACTCTATAAACTCATTTTTCATCAAAAAATTCTGAAAATATTACTTTTGCTTCCTAATGGATCTTATTTTATTACACTATAAATGTCATTTTTATACTCTGATATTTATATAAAATACGCTCGTACAAAGTTAGACGTTTAAATCTTATCGCATTTTTTGCGTATCACGTAGGCTAATATAACTTCTTTTCCAGGATTACATAATATGCGTTTTATTATTTTGTTTTAAAATATAAAATTTTATCTGTAATTTGATATATGTAGGGCAGAAAGAGAAATAATAAACGAGTTTGAAAAAATTACTTTTTGAAGGGAAGTCAAAGATAGATCATTGTGTCTGGTGTCACCTTCCTGTTAGTATTCCAAGAAGCTGAATCAATTTTTATAGTTGTGAATTTTATACCAAACATACATCAAATTTTAGAAATCAACTACACGCGCACAATATCAGTTGTATGAAATTTTAACAAAAAGAACCGTATAGTAAATATAACAGAATGAGGTTATGACGTACCTTTCTTTTGGGCCTGTCAAAACTTATGGTAGGTACATCATTCAGAAAAAAACTTATTGCCTATTACCCTAAAATGAATTGCAGACATTTTCCCCTTATTTTGTGCGCGTGCAACTAATTTCGATGGCGTGCGGCTTTCGAAACCGACACAAATGTCAAAACGATTACCGCATGAACAGAACACAATGAGTAGTGAGTACTACTTTAGAGGCAGCCTGTATCAGGCTACGACGCTGTGGTGGGGGAGCTACTTACTGCGCATGTGCGGCCCGCATACCACCATAGTTGGTTATATTTATACCTCATACGCTCTTAAGTTTCACCCAATGTGTGTAAATATACTTGTACATGATTTTATATGAAAAATTGATCATGTTAAAATGAAATAGAGATGGTAATTTTATTTGTTTGATAGCATTCAAAATACAAAATTTTTGACCAACATGAACAGGAGAAATTTAATCAAAATATCAATCAATGTAAACTAGTTTGTTTGATAATCAATTTATTCGTGCAAATTTTAAAAATATAAATGATTGAATTACAATTTAAATTGTTTAAAGTTATTTATCTGTTTATCCAGTCTACCCTGGAATTACACCTGGGATCTTTAACTTGATAGTGATGTTCTATTCATAAATTTTATAGGTGTACATTTTACATGCCATTAAAATTTTTTTTAAATCCAATTTAACAAAAAAATGTTATTGAAAATAAAATTAAAATGATTTATAGTCATCACATATGTAAATTTTCAAATACCCTTTATTTTCATTTTTCTTTATTGATTAATGATGCCTAAATCATCAGTCTTGACTTGAGTGTAGGTAATCTTCATTTTTATTTAGTGGTGGCCTCCACTCACCCCTTACAGCCATCCCAACCTCCATGAAAGGGACTAACAGGGAAGCAGGGATGACCTACATAAGTTGAAGAAGTGCAGCAACAGATAGAAATCCTTGAAACGCTGCACTAACCCATTGGGACGTAAATCCAGCGGACGTCAAAAGAAAAAACACTAACTAACTACAAATGCCTAAAGCATATAAGTAAATTTGTGCAGGGATTGACAATGATACCACACCTACAGCGTGGAAAGATAACAATGAGAAAGAAAACAAATGCTAACAATAAGGCAAACAACCAAGCTAACAGCCAAGTAACAAAAAAACAATAATCAAAACAGGAGTCCTATATGACTTAATAACGCTGGTAGGCTACTCAGTTCACCTACCAACTTGTCATATGGCTGTCCCAACTGTCAACTCATCCAACATAATACTATTTTCCTCTTGAACGTTGATATATTCTTGTTCAGTATATCAACCCCGCAACCATCACAACATTCATAATTTGCACGCATCTTGCCAGGGGAGATATCCGAGTCTTTACCTTGTAGTCCAAAAGCCTGTGCCCTCTGGAGTTCACATATGGCACCCTGTATGCTACATGCGCAATATTGACACTAATAGCTCCATGCATTGCCTTGAATAAAAACATGGCATCTGCTATATCCCGCCTCTTATCCAATGTCATTATACCCAGTTGGGTACACTCCTATTCGTACTGATCATCCGCCTCACACAGGCCATGCTGGCGCAAATGAAACACCAACCTCCTCTGCAATATATTCATAATAATAATATAATGATGATGATATGAGGTGATATAATGAGAAAAAATTCCAGACCAGACCAGGAATTGAACCTGAGACCCTGGCATAGAAGCCAGTTACGTTGACCACTACACCAACAGGCTGGCCAATTTTGTAATTAACTATTTACTCATATTTAAAAAAATTTGTGATTTTTGTTTGATTCCCTATTGTTTGACATTTCCTTAACTGCTAAATCATGCCATCTTTTTAAAAGTAAAAACATGTCCATGCTTGAAGCTGCCTTTTTTGTTCTACATAATTATTTCAAAGTCCTTTCTGACAACTTCATTCCTTCGCTGTGTCTATAAAATACTGTATGATTGAACTCTTCCGTTTACACCCTCACAAATTTTTGTTGTATGTATCAAGTATAACACTACCACCTCACCCTTTTTAAAAATTTCTTTGTCATAAATATTTTCAAAATCATTCACATTTCAGCAAAATAGCTAATTATTATGACTGAATGATGGATAGTCGAGATTTTACTGTAACTGTGAAGTAAGAGTGGAGGATGTGGTGCTCATCATCATCTGTCAAGTCAGACTGCAAGACCCTTGCAGTCTGACTTTTAAACCTCTGGTCACCTAACTAATAAAGATAGATGGTTCTACATACCATTGATCCGTGTTACTTTGTTGCCCTACCCTGCCCTTAAGAACCGAATTGAAACTCTCACTCTTGAAATGTGGCAGCACGAGTGGGACACCTAACATAAGGGAAGGTCTCTGTATGAGTTTATACAGGACTTGGGGGGGATGGTATGCCTCTAGTGTTTTATTAAGGACGTCGGGAGTCCTCACTGGTCACGGTGAGTTTGTGGCATTTTTAAAGTGGTTCCGCCTACTTGATGAAGATTCTTGCGTCTGTGGGGAGGTTTAATCGCGCAACTTCTTGTTGTATGATTGCCCCTCTCTCGGGGAGGGGTCAAGATGCCGGCTGACCGTAGAACTTCAAGGCCAAGGGGAAAATTGGCCACTCATGGAATGCTTGAGCTTGTGCTGCGAGGTACATGCTCAATCGGTGTGGAGGGTTCCTTGACGAGGTAACTACATTCTATCGTCATCAGGTAGTGTAGTTAGGGCAGCTGTCTTAGCTCGACTCGCTGACATTGAAAAAAATCTTTATTGGTGTACAAGCTCTTGCTGGTCATGATAGGTGACTATTGGTCCTAACTAATTTTTATCTTAGTTTTATTTCAATTTTTGACTGTTAGGATCATCTAATAATTTCTAATTTCTGAGGGGGCTTGAGCCCCAAGAGGCTTTTATAGACAAGAGGGTTAGCAGCGCACACTCCCGAGGTCAGCTGACCTGGCTCCAACTCACCCTCAAACTTATTTTAAGTTAACGTAGTATAAGGTGACAGCCGCCATTACATTTTGAACAAATTAAGAGTTCTTAGGAACAGCCTCCAGGTCTATGCCTTTTGGCAACCAATCAAAGGGGAGGTGGTGGGAGAAATGCCAGCAAATCAATACCACTGATCCAATCAGTTACCAATTTGGATGCTTTCTCCTTGACAAAATTTTTAATTAAAATGAAATACTACTTCATTTTAATGCTGTAACTTTGTGTAGGGTTTTGTAGAACTTTTAACGCCAATCTGATACTAATAGAAAAATAATAATTGCTTCTAAAGCAATCAAAATGCTAGAACTGTAAAAAATGAAAAATTTGGGGTTTTTATATAGTAAAACCCCACTGAACTGAAACATAGGGGGCGGACCTGACTTTGGATACGAGAAATTCCTGATAACACTCAGAGACATACTTAAGGCTTAAAAGCATTAAAAGTGAATATACAGTAATTTTTACAACTGCTTATCATTATGTTCACTAAAAACGAAAATACAGTTCTTTAAAGAGAACAAAATGTTAAAATCTTAATTTAATTATTTTCAGTTTTCCTAAAATATCTGAGATTTTTTATGAAACCGTATTTTTTCCAATATCATGCTTATCATTTTCTTAGAAGCACATCTGGAGATGAAGATTCCACTCACTGTTCAAAATAAATAAAATATTATGTAGAAACTGGGTGACTACAAAGTTTTGGAAGGTTATCTCTGCATGGGGACGTATTAATACTGTTCATAAAAACCATGCTGACTTCTAATGCATTAGATACATCCTCGCCTGCAATTCAATTTGGTCTTTGTCGCTAGCCACCCTTTGAGGTTTGCCATCATTTCATTGGACAATGTTTTGTGCATTAATAACGGTATAAATTTAAGTGGTATACTTTGCTTAAGTATAGTATTGAAATTCAGTTGTTAAAATAAAACGAAAGGTTTCTCAAAGCCGTTTTGGTTATGCCGGATTACGGTTGCACAGGATTCGGTTAAGTGGAGTTTTACTGTATTTTTAATTTTCTATTATTTTAAAAACCTCTTGTATCACATAATGAAATTGCATCACACAATTGCAGTTTTTAAGAAAAACTGATTTTGTATTATAATCTTACTTTTGAATTTCCAAATGAGAGAGCAAGCTAATATAACAGTTATTTGCTGGTAATATCGATTATAAATAAATTATATTTTTAATTAATTTTTATTGTTTCAGGAAATCAGTTCCATCTTTATTTAAATTTGGAACAAAAAAATCACTTAATACATCAAGTTATAGTAGTACATCTATGTTCATTTAAAATTAAAATCAAATGTTGCAATTTGAATTTAAATTGTTATGTATATATAACACTAAAGTTTATTTACAAATTTATATTAACTATACATTTCAATTCAAATGCAATTGAATTTTAGAAATTTTTATGTGATGTTTAATTTATCATTCATGTTATTAATTGAATCATTTATTTATTATAAACAATTAGAGTAATAAATTATTTTTATTAAAATTTTACTTTTATCTTTTATAAAGTAATTTATTTCATTTCCTTCCATGTCAGAGTGTTTTCATTATTCCCTAACAGTTTTTGAAGTCTGAAATGCTAATAAATTGTGATTTGATTGTTCTGGTATCTTGAATATTACAAAGTATGATTTAAGTTGTAATTATTATCATCTGATAATAGGCTACAAAACAAACAAATGAACACATTATTCATTTCAGATTAGCCCATTAGAGTTGTAATTAGTCGGTCAGTATTTTAAATTTTTATAATTTTTTTACCAAGGTGTTCCCTATTACCACAGGAGTTTGAAACCATAGTTAACAAATTTTTTATTTTTTTTATTTATTTTTTTGACCCAATGAGATGAGGATGATGTTTATGACACGTAAATGAGATATAGTCTTGTAAAGACCCAGGCCGACCATTCCTGAGAGAGTATGGTTAATTAAACCCCAACCATCAAAGTACACTGGTAACCACTGTCTAGTATTCAAATCCATGAACAAATTTTTAACAACCATACTAATTTTTAAGTAGTTTTTTCCTCGGCAGCTTAGCCCATTTTTGGTGAAAACATATTTCACAGAAAATCATAAAGCTTCTTAATTTTAGAAGGTATCAAGATGATTTAAAATCCAAAATTTTCAGCATAAGATGGACTAGATTTCATGTACTGTCAACTTTATATGATAAGGGTTTAGAAAACATAGATAGAAGAAGAAAATGTCAAAATTCCAATATGATACAAATATATGACATAAAAAATATTTATTAAATTAAATATCACAGGCATAATAATGCTGGTGGGTTCTATATATAGTAATATCATAGCATGAAGCTTGTGCATAGTTTTAACTACATTTTCCAGGATATTACACTCCTTGCAAGGCATATGAGCTGCATTATTGTAGGTAATAATCTTCAACTTATGATACCTAGGTATTTCATCCTACACCTTTCCCATTGTTACAACATACCTAAATTTATTGTCATAATGTGAAGGCGAGTTTTATACAGATATATTCATTCACTTATGGGAAAACAGTGTTTTTGCTCTTATTGGTGTATGTTTGTAACTCAATGAATAACTTAACATCAGTTAAGACACAAAGAATATGAAATTTAGTCTGTAACCAAAATGTACCTTCTATTCTGTTTGTAAACCAGTTGTTCTTGCCAACTAATGACAGGAAATTTTTAGTAGGCCTAAACCCAAAAAGTTAAGCCCTAATTATTCTTATAAAATTATGCCTGACTAATGAAATACATTCCTACATTACCTGTAATTATAATGACCAATTCCTGTGAGGAATTTTTTAAGACAGATTCAAAAATGCTTGTATTGTTTTATAAAGCATGTACACAACACTCCACTTTTTACAAAATGGGAAACTAAAGATGAATAGGATAATATCTCATATGAAAGAATAGTAGTACATTTATTTCCAAAAAGTAATGATTTTCTTAAATAAGAATGAAAGTCGCACCAGAACCTAATAATGGAAAGGTAATTGTTTACTTATTGGACACCAAACCAATTTGAACAACTTTATTTGAAATCGACACTTTTTTGTATGCTGAATCCGAATATGAACTTACGAATTTTAAAATACACACTTTAATCAATAGTCATTTTTACTGTAAGAAAATTCAAATATAACGGTCGGTTTGGTGTCGTATAAGTAAATAATTACCAATGGAAATATTATATAGCACGATACTTACACATCTAGCTCCTAATACCCTTAGAAAATGTAAAACATTTCCCATTCGAATTTATACTGGTATGACGGCAATTCAATACTTCACAAACTTTAATTACCATACCGTAGTTAAACCTAAGATTAATGTGTCGAAATCACAGCTTACAACAACAAACGAACACTTATGCCCGCTTTCCACTGCAAAAGGGTAATGAGCGAAACGGAGTAAAATAGTTTTGTCCTTCCCCTAAGAAAGATTTTTACAGAAAAGAGGTATTTGCCTACCACCGCCAGCGGGTTTGAAACTGGGTAGCAGAGTGAGCTAGGCGAGAAATGAGATGGGTGAGGTTGATGCTTCCATTACCAGCGGACTGTGCGAGGCAGCCACTTCATCTTTATTATCAAGCCAGCCAATCATTGGATCAAGCAAGTCGTGGTTAGTTTCTACTTTCTAGTGTGTTTTTCTTGTTTGTTCATTTCTTGTAATAATGTCAGACGATTCAAGTGATGATGACTACATAAATACCACATTAGAGAGCCTGTAAAACGCGATTTACTATGATTTACAAGATGAATATTTCAAAAATTATTTCATAGTCAGTAGAGAACAATTTGAAGAATTACTATCACTTGTAAAAGAAGATATAAAGAAAAAGGATACGAACTTAAGAAAAGCTATTTCACCAATAGAAAAACTTGCTGTCAAATGAAAACTGATGGGAAGTGAAGCAGACTTGGTTCCAAACTAGCATGGCAGAGCATGACACAGCGGCCCCTTTTTGCTCGCTCAGTCCGCTCCGCTTTTTCATCTGTTGGTGGAGGCATTTCTATGAAATTTGGTGTTGCGAGTCGAAAGGAGTCTGTCCGAAATCCACTTAACTCTGCGACCTGTTTTGTAACTCTTCCTACTCGTTCAGTCCGCTCCGCTCACTCTTTTCATAGTGGAAGCACTTACATGACGTTAAATCACTGCGAGTTGAACGAAGCCGTACGGAGTCCACTCCACTTGCATTGGAAGGCGGGCTTTAATATGATTTCCCTTTCATGGCCTCGCAGCGGACATTTCTATAAATTAATTAATAATTATTTATAAATAATTGTTACTAGATATAAAATATATAAATTATAATAACGTAAAAAATGAAAATTACATGTAAAAAATTATTTAATAAAATATATTGTAGTTATTATCAAAACGCCGTATTGTAATTTAATACAAACATTTATTTTTTAAACTACCAGAAATACAGTGTTAACACTGATGTATCTTTACATTTTACCGTATTTCTGGTGGTTTTCAAAACTGTGTTTTTAATTAATTATAAAATTATTTGTACCCGGCGCACAGAGAAATTACTATTTTATTATGTTGGCGCGCCGGACGATTACAGCGCCCAATAATTATTGATAGTTTGTTGACTTAGCAGACGACGAAAAGTTGAACCGAATATTCCTATAAAGTTGCACTTGGAAAACGTATAAGCAAACGGTATCTATCGGATTTTATTGAAACTACATAAGTACATCTACCCCTCTCTATCGGAATTTTTAGAAACTATTATGGAACCAGCGCTATCTAACGGATTATATTTAAACTACCTGAGTACAGCTACCGCACTCTATCGGATTTTTTCAAAACTATCTTAGTATTAACAACGCTATCGGATTTTTTGGTAACTATTTTAATGTAACCAGCGCTATCTACCGGATTTTATTGAAACTACCTGAGTACGGCTACCGCTTTCTATCGGATTTTTTTAAGTTTTAAGAATTTTTTCAAAACTATCTTAATTTATAAACTACGCTATTTATCGGATTTTCTAGTAACTATTTTAGCCATATATTACCAGTTTAGCTATTTACCAAGCTATTTTTATTTAGTATTTTTTTTTAATAATTTCTTTATATATTACGTTTTTTTTATTTTTATTTTTTTATTTAGCTATTTTACTAATGCTATCTAACGGATTTTACTGAAACTACCAGATTTTCAATTGAACTAGTATAAACAACGTCAACAGTTGTAAAAATAAACGAGTTTTAAATATGCGACAATGTATTATTATTAGGTTGGAAAATAGAATATAGGAATCCTGTACCAGGGAGTGTGTTTAAATTACTGTATGGAAATCCACATGGAAATCTCTCCCAATTCTGAAAAATGAAAGGGGGATCCATTAAGTTACCTTTCAAACAATTTTAAACACACTTTTTCACAACTTGATAGACTAGAGCACTTTTGCTGTCTTCGTTCTTTCCACCAAGTAGATGTGAGTATTAAGCAATATAATGCACACAATTTGTTCGTGAGATCTAAGTGTGAATAAAATTCACTCCTGCATCCCATTTCCACTCAAAATACAACTTCAAACGATTCATTTTCGAATCTCTGAAAACTTTTGAAAATATTTCAGTGCGTCATATTGGCAATGCTGTACTAACAGCTGCTACGAGTTAATGCGCGGGAATGATTTGGGTTGGTGGTACTTTGTAGGTTATTAAATTGTTTATCGGGATACATTTTGTACAGGTTCATTTTCAGTAAGTTCGTGAGATATAAACACATAGTTTGTGTTAAATCTGTGCGTATAACGGCTGTTTTTATTAAGTGGTTATAAATCGTAAATTATAATATGCCGAAAAGACCTCATCCTTTTGATGATGATATTTCAAGACAGTTTAAAATCCATGTTGGCGAAAAGGAATTAAGTAATGGGGTAATAAAGAACACGAAAATGAAGCAGATTCATGGTAACTGTGATTGTATCATTTTATATTATAAATAAGTCAATCTGTTTTTAACTTTTTTGATTCATGGTTCTCTTTTAGTGGATTTTATGACTTACAATTTCATTGTTACAACTGGTTAAGGTTTCAGTGGTACCTAGACTGAAAGTAAAGGAAAGTAAAGTTGATTATGAGATTTTTTTGTTTTTAGTAACCCCTAAAATGTTTACCTGTGTTACAGTTTGATTGAATGTATGAAAATTTAATGAATCTGAAAAAAGATGTATAGTAACTTAATTGCTTTTAGCAGAAAAATTTGTCAGTGATAATGTTATGTTACTGATCCTCAGAATCATTGTTACAACTTGTTATTTGTTTCTTTATTATTGCACAATTTCATACTATTAACTTTTTCATTGGACTTTTGCAGTTTTTAATATAATTCATTGCCCAAAACGGGCAGGTGGAGTGTTATTTTAATTGTACTCTATCTGTTTGGTCCAGGGCTAAAAAAAATAGTTCTGTTTCTTATCACATAGTCAGCCACTTATATGACTGAACTATTTAAGAACATAAGAGGTAGAGGTGTAAAATACACTAGTCAGAGTTATCTCCTCCGAGAGTAATGAATTTCACTATACAGCCAGACCCTGTAGTGAATGAAGTGAAGGTGTCATTTGCAGGGTGGAAAGTGAGTGCTTTTCGGAGGGCCTGGCATGCTGATAAGCACACTCTTCCAATTCAGTGAGGAAGGTAATGGTAAACCAGCCTTTCGGCTGTTGACCTAAACAACAACAATATAATTCAGCGGCCATTCTGCATCATGCATAATGGTTAAATGAGATTTTTGATGAATTTGTATACTTTTGTTTCATAGTCGTAAATACATATTTCATTGAAAGTATCCTGATTCCAGAGCGGTATTATTAAATCAAAATTTCAACAAATTAAATTTATTGAATTTATTAACAACATGTAATCTTAAATAAAAGATGTATTTTTTTTTTAGAAAAGACTACTGATCGGCTTTTTGAAGGAGTGAATGTATGGTACAAATCGCTGTCTAACATGAAGAAACCAGACAACTCAAAAATACTGACTGAACAGAACCAGGTTGTTTTAATATTTATAATATTGTTAGCCTTTAAGAATTATACTTTCTCTTCTCTCAAGTCCTTGTCATTTCTTGTCTGAGAGAAATCGTAAGAGTTTGTAACAGGTGGAAAATGTGAAGTACAGTACTACCTCATTTATCTGGCTCTCAATTATCCGGATGTCCAGGTTATCTGGATCGAAAAAATAAATATCATGGATAAAATCACGGTATCCGACATTCAGTATTTGAACATCACTGCAATCCAGATGTAGCCTAAGATATACTGTATAACCTGTACAGTATTATACACTTATTAAAGTTAAATTATTCAAAATGTATAGTTACAGTGTGTATTATTAATGCATTAGTGCTTCAATCAAGAGATTGCATGTATTTTACTGTATTTGCTTGGTGAGCCATTACTGGACAACACCATGGCATCCTTGGGACTGCAGCCCAATAACACATTGGCTACATTGATATGTTATGATGCTGAGATGAACCTGGGACTCAGTGTGGGCAATGCGCTGCTGCTAGCGTTGTACGTACATTTCTAAAAACATCCAACTGTGTAGTATACCTATATAATACTTACTTACCTATATGCCTGCTTACCTTATTCTAGAGGCACAAACTCATAACATTCCATCCGCACTTTGAATTGTTTTACTCTGCTTTCGAATGGTCGACATGTTGTTGTTTAGGTCATCAGCCAAAAGGTTGGTTTGAACCTGTAGAGGTTTTTCTAAGTAAAACGAGGAGTGAGGTGGTTACCATTGCCTTCCTCACTGAGTGGAAAAGTATGCTTATCAGCATGCTGGGCCCTCTGAAAAGCACATATTTTCCACTCTGCAAATGACACTTTCACTTCATTCACCACAAGATCTGGCTGTATAATGAAATTCATTACTTTCAGAGGAGATAACTCTGATTAGTGTCTTTTACACCTCTACCTCTTCTGTTTTTAAATGATTCAGTCATTTAATTGGCTGACCATGTGATAAGAAACAACTATTTATTTTAGCCCTGCAATTAACAGATTGAGTGTAAATAATTTGATACTCCTTCTGTCAGTTATGGGCGAGGTCATGATTAACTTATAATACATGGATAGATAACAAATTTATAACAACACTACAAAATGATGAATAAAATGTGAAGAATTAAGATGAAAAGAAACGGAATGAGTTTTAACAAATTAAAATACTTTTATTTGTATAAATGTAGCCTAAAACATAAAACAGAATAGCCAAATCAAAACAAAATTTTTTGTACTGTCGCCTGATAAAATAAGGACTGTATTCAATTCCAATGAACTATGAGTGTTAGTATGTTTTTGGAATTGTAATTGAGAAACTAGACATGCGCCGTAGATTGTTCCCCTCTTACACTTCATCTCAAACAAAGTTCATTTTGTGACTAACCATCCACCTGTTACTTATAGTGGTGAAATGATTGCTCGATCATGCTGCCTTTAAACGCCATATAAAAGTAAAGAAAAAATGGTGTCTTTGTAATGAAAAAACTTAACAGTGGTCTATGTATTGTATAAACATGTTGTAGAATGTTTCTGTCCAAAAGTAGCATAAATAAACAGTAAGTGTCCCATTACATCTTGTTTTTTTTTCCCATTGTTTCTGGATTTTGAATTCTCTGGATCGCTTCTAGTCCCAATTAATTTGGACAAATGAGCTAGTACTATACAAGAAAATCCATTGAAAGACCAGCCAGTCAATGGCATCCAATTTTTATCAATGAAATTGAAATTTGTATTAAAATTAGTGGAACTTGAAATTTTCAAGCTGTGTATTAATTTAAAAAATTTCCAAATTAATATGATTAAATAACTAAATCCATGGTTTTGTATGACAATGGCTGATTCTCATAAGTAATTTGTGATCAGTTTACAGATAATAATTATTTATTATTTACTGCATTTTTTTACTCTGCAAGATTGTGTAAGTTAAGCCCCTTGTCTGCTGAAATTCTTGGGGAGGCTGTGCTCTTGTGATAAACTTTGTTTTTTAAGATAGCGACAGTAATCTGCATTTAACAGCAAAAGTGTGTAGAATTAAAGTTGTAAAAAATTAAAATATCTGCAACTTTCTTTTCATACATTATTTTATACTGCGCTTAGTTTAACATTAATTAGTGATTTTCTGTGCTTTGCTCATCAAAATTGCTAAGACAATGGTGGTTTTTGAAAGATTGAGGTCTAAGTATGCAGTTTATGACAAAAGTGTATAATTATGAAATTAAGATTGCAACCTTAAAATGTATTTTAGGGCAAGAGTGTATAGAATTACAGTTGTAGAAAATTAAAAACCTATAACTTTTATTTCAAGCATTTTTTTCTACAGAGCTTAGTTTAGCTCAATTAGTGGTTTTCCATATTTTTAAGGCTAACAGAAGTTAATTTTCATTTTGCGTCATTCACTCATGTTTAACCGTAGGTTATTTGTTCATTATTACTTTCTCTTGCCTATATGAATATATAGGAAAGAAAGTGTTGTTTTCATGTCGATTTTTCGAAATCGAGTTTTCACCGGATCTACACGTTTTCAGACCCCCTGAACCCAAAAAACATGTTTTTAGCAATTGGTCTGTGTGTGTGTGTGTGTGTACAAAATATCTCAAGAACGGAACATCGTACGAACTTGAAACTTGAAACTTAAGTTACATACCACAACCGGACCCGACATGAACATTTTCATCAAAATCGGTCAACCGGAAGTAGTAGTTTAATCGTGTAATTTTTTACTTTTTTGCGATTTTCTCAAAAACTGGTCCTACGATTTTTTTAAAAATCGCCTAGTTTACTCAATTTTTTATTCTCTACAAGATAGGGTAGGCGCCATGTTTGCTGAAATTCTTGGTGAGGCTGTTTTTACGTAAAAAAGTGTTTTCTTTTAAATTACGGCTTTAATATGTATTATAGCGCAAAAATGTATATAATAAAAAATGTAGAGAATTTAAAATTCTACAACTTTTATTTCAAACTTTTTTTTGTATAACGCTTAGTTTAGCGGTAATTAGCGATTTTCTGTTTTTTCTCACGAAAACGTGTGAAAAATCGATTTTTTAAGATTTCAGCCTTAGTATGCATTTTATGACAAAAGTGTATGTAATCGAATTTATAGAAAATTAAAACATCTACAACTTTTAAAGCATTTTTCTCTACAGAGCCTAGGTTAGCGTGAAAGAGTGATTTTCCGTATTTTTAAGGCAAACTGAGATCGATTTTCATTTTGCATCTTTCATATTTTATTGATTAAAATTAGGTTATGTTTATTGAGGTTAGTTTTTTGTTTATTTTTAATGTTTTATTACTAATGTTAGGTTAATTGTTAATTATTTGCATCTGGCAAGAGAAAGTTGTGTGAGTGTTTCACACCAGATTTTTTTTAGATTAATTAGTTAGTCTTTTTTATGTTTTAATAATATTATTTGTATTAATATAAGTTTGGTCCTTAATATTCTTGCTGAATAATTTCGGTGTGCAGTAACTTTCTTTATCAGGGTTTCTCAAAGGCTATTGCATATAAATTTTATAATTACACGTCGCAAAGCAGAAAGAATGGTTTGGTGAAAGAAGAAAAGTATAATACATGTTAAATATGATTTTAATATAAATTTTTTTTTTGTTTTCAGATAGAAAATAGTTTATGTAGTAATGGCCATTACGCTAAGACTGTCAATATGAACCACTGTGATTACTGCGACAAATCAGTATGTTTCTCCTGTTTAAGGGAATGTAAATCATGTAAAAATTTTTACTGTATGAGATGCTGCATGGAGGAGTAAGTATTGTGAATGTATTTTTATTATGTCATTCAGTTTTAACCCTTACAGTGCCAGCGTCCTAATATTAGGACATCAAGATTTAGACTAAAAAATGCCGGTGTCATCCTTTTATTAGTACGTTGACTAAAAAATTCATTGGATTTTTATTTTTCACTTAATTTTTATAAACAACGTATGAAGATAATAAGTAAGAAATGTAGATTGAAAAAATACATGTAGAGTTTTTTGTGAACGTAATTGGTAAATATTGATTAAAAAACAGTATTTTTATTTTTTACAATACATGAATGATTTTTTTGTGATTTTTGGATAATTAAATAATTGTCTTTAAAGTGATTTAGCCGTAAGTGAAATTGAGTAACATAATTTTTTAGGGTGATTTGTTTTTAAATTAAAAAGGAATTTCTATAAAAATGTCTACGCATCATTTTTATTTTTAAATTGTAAGAAATATGTTCAAAGTTGAATGTCATACAAGATCAAATTTTTTTATGAACAAAACAAAACCATCATTAAGATATCTTGTAAAATAGCCGTGATATGCATACATGTATAAAATGCTACCAATCGCAAAAAAGTAGGTTGGGATTTTTTAGTCTCAATCTTGACGTCCTAATATTAGGACGCTGGCACTGTAAAAGTTAAGCTTGTTTTGTATAATGATAATTCTGTAGAAATATCTCGTCATACTAAATGTGTGTGTTCATTAATTTCTGACTGTTTCCATATTTACAAATATTATATATCTCCAAAGTATTTATTGTGTTGGGTTTATCATTAATTTCTAAATTATTTATTATATCTTTTATCACTGGATAGGTATCATGAGTGGCATGGGAGAAACCTTAAATGTTTGGGGGGGCCCTGAAAAGGGTCATTTAACAGGTTGACTCCCATGAGACACTTATACGTCTCTCACCAGATCTGTAAAATTTACTTTTGAGAGGGCTCTCATGTAATAGTGTTTTTAATGGAATTGTGAGATGGATTGGATGCTCGTTTGCATTGAATCATATACTGAGCTGTTAAAAATGAGTTCAAAAAACATTTCCTTTGTGATGGCTTGTGATTTCCTTGATCCGATCGAGTCAAAAATGAGTTTGTGAACTTAACAGCTTATTATTACTATTACATAATATTGACTATTATTATAGTTTATTATTGCATTATTAAACATATTTTAATAATATTATACAATGAAAAATCATTTCATCCTTTTTATGGTTTTCATATTACAATATTTTTTGCATTGTAAAAGTTGACTGTGGTTGGTGCCTCTATGTAGACAACTGGTACTCAAGTTTACAACTCGCCGAACAACTGCTTGATAGAGAGATGCATCATCAATATTTATGCAGTTTCATTGAAAAATCAACCAAAGTAAATTATTTATAAAATACATATAATATTTTATAGAAATACAAGTAAAATTTCAGTGAGACACACATCAGCCTTTAACAGTAAATTTAATTTTTTTTACTCTTGAGTAGCTGATCAGTCTCTCACCTAAAAAACAGCGCCAAAAAATTTAAGCCTTATAATACTCTAGACTTGAAAGAAAATAGTAAAAGAGTTAAAAACCAGTTAAATTTACGACATGACTGCAAACATATTTTCCACAACATCAGAATCAAGTGAAAGCAACCAACTTCTCAACAACAACCTGAACCGCTTAGGCAAAACATTGCCAGGCCTAAGAGTAAAGGGAAGAGCGTTACAAAATTTAAAACTAAGAAACACAAAACCCCTCTGAAATAAGGCACAATTCGGCTTTGGCAATTGCAATTGATTATTTGATGACCACCTTTTAGCTCGTGATAATTCATTGGTAGCGACCAATCGGCCGTCATTCCCACTTTTGCGATAAAATACATCAAGAACTTTGTAGACTTATAGGTATCTTACTGGCAAGATCTTATTTCTTATAAAAAGCGGGCGTGAGTTATTGAAACGTCCCACTTTACTCAATATTCTCACAAAACTCTTCTGTTTTTTACAGTAACTATTTTTTTTAAATTTTGAATGATAGTCGTTTCATTAACTTTTTGTTTACTTTTCAGGTTTGACAACAGTATAGGTGAAAGCTGGTTATGTCTTAGCTGTATGTAAATAAGAAAATTATAGCTAATTATGATTAATAGAATTGCAAGGTATAATTTTTTATTTGAATTTTTTGTGTTTATAAATTTTGTTTGGTACAAATAACTATTAATTAGTATTCTTGATTTAACAATTACTATTTGTTTTCATAACAAGGAAAAATATGGAAAACTTACTTCTTATGGCAATAATTTCTTGTGTTAATTTTTGATATTGTATAAAGTAGTAATTTACAAAATACATTAATTGTAGGAACAATAATACTTACCTTGCCTTGTTATTGTGCCCTTTGATACAGTTTCTAGGGCTGAGACATAATTTTGACAATAGATTTTCTGTTGTACCATAGAAATTAAAAATGTTGTGCATCATGCGTCAATAAATCTTTATATTGGATCCTGCAGCGCGCAATCAGTTCTATTGGAAGAATATTTCAAATATCTATACAATATGTATTTAATTTCAAATATTACAAATTTATTACAAATATTTTGGGTATCTTGACAAATAAATATATCAAATATTTATGCAATATGATCTATTAGAGTTTACTGTAGAAGAATAAGGATTGAAGGCAACTGAAAATATTAGTAAAGTATTGAAATGTTTATACAATAGCATTGTGCATAATTTGTGATAGTATTTATCTAAATATGCCAAAAATCATAAAAAGTGATTTTAAATGTTTCTTTATCGTATCTATTTCTGTCCATAAAAAATTATAAATTTTTATTTCCCACATACAATTCGGAAATTCTTTTTTGAAGAATTTCAGTTTTCTTTCTTTCAAACCATTTAAATACGATTCCAATTGAAGAGCTGAGTGGATGAAAATATTATGTAAAAGCTTTTACAAAAATTAAGTTTATGTGATTGATGAATTTTTTTTTTTTTTTTTTTTTTGGTTTAACGTCCGACTGTTCTGCAATTACTGCTAATGCAGACGGTGAAGGATGAAATAATTTTTTTTTGTAACGTATGAAAATATGCCATGCCTGAATGGGATTCGAACCCAAGACCGCATGATGAGAGGTGAGCATGTTACCAACTACGCCAATGCGGCCAGCATGTGATTGATGAAGATGAAATATACTTATTTAGTTGCGTCGATGACAAAGAATATACAGGTCATTTGTTCTAGCTAGAAGCTTTCCCTCCAACGCTCTGTGTGCCGCTGAGCTGTTCTGTTTTGTGGTGGGGGAAGCACCTCGTAGTTGTAACATAGTATGCGGTTAGAAAGAGAGGGAATGATCATTAAGTGAGAAGGAGACAACACTTGCCCCTTTGAAACTATCCCTACTCTACCTACTCGCCCTCCCCTTACAAGCTTCTTCCAAAAACAAATGTACTATACATCTTTACAATTTAACAAAACACTTGTGGATAAAGGGGTTATGCACTACTTAATTGTGTTTTTTATTAAATGTTAGTGTAAAGATCATAGTGATAGGAAATAAAGCTATTTTTACTTTCTCTTGCCTATGTGAATATATAGGAAGGAAAGTATTGTTTTCATGTCGATTTTTCAAAATCGAGTTTTCACCAGATTACACGTTTTCAGACCCCCTGAACCCAAAAAACATGTTTTTAACGATTGGTCTGTGTGTGTGTGTGTGTGTGTGTGTGTGTGTGTGTGTGTGTGAACAGAATATCTTAAGAACGGAACATCGTACAAACTTGAAACTTAAAATACATACCACTACAGGACCCCGACACAAACATTTTCATCAAAATCGGTCAACCGGAAGTAGTAGTTTATTCGTGTAATTTTTCACTTTTTTGCGATTTTCTCAAAAACTGGTCCTACAATTTAAAAAGAAGGTTAGTGAAATTTATTATATAAATTCATTATATAAAATTGATTTAATTTCAAACTGCAGGATGCATTATAAATATTTATTTTTGAACTCCTGATAACTTTAGATCTAATTACAGAATGTATTTTGTACATTATTAGATAATTTGTAAATTATATAACTTAATTTATAAGTGTTACGCAATCTGAAATTGCAATTGTAATTTGTCTATTATTTTGTGAATTCTAAAATTCACTATTTTATAAAAATTGTTATGTTCTCTATAATAGTATTTGTTTGTGTGATGATCTGGCTTTATTATTTAATGCACATTTTTCTGAAATTAAATTTTAGATTTTGTCTTGGACATACAATTTTTAATTTAAGTTCTTCTCATAGAAAAAAAGTAAGGAACATAGTTATATTCTATTGCTGTGTTTATATTGTTATTGAAATATTACTGTGCTATTGAATTTTGTATTGTTAGGTTAATATTGAAACGTATTTAAGGAGTTATGTAGGAAGTTACTGATGGATTGTTATTAAAATGCATTTAACTTAAATAGAGAGAGTAGTGATTAAAGGAAAATTTATGATAATCACGTCTTCCTGAAAACATACTATAAAAAATTATTCTATGCAATTACCTGATTTATTTCTTATAAAATGTCTCAGTAAAATAATTACAGAATTAGTTGAAGAAGAATTGACTGGTTAATGATGATGTAACGTGCAGAGTATTCTTGATTCCTTCATTCACACGCAGAATGAAGAAACCAATCCCTTTCTTGGTTAGTTCCTCTCATAGACAATAACAGAGCAACTAACTCATAAGTCTCATTTATACTTAAAAACCAAAACATAATATATGTTCCAAGTCCACGATACTCCTATCAAACCAAGTTTTTGACTGAATGAAACACCTGTTTCATACAGGTTGAGGTTTAAGTCTCTTTGGTCATTTCCCTAATATCTGCAAGTACTGCATTCTTTTAGACAGCTTAACATGCCTCCTTCTGACATGTCCATACCACTGTAGCTTTGTCTGTCGCAACTCTTCTTATCAGTTGTCAGTTGCCATCCCCAATTGTTCCCTGATTACATTATTTCTCCCTCCATCTTTTTGTACCTTTCCTAACATACTCCTCATGAACTTCATTTCTGCCGGCTGTATTCTACTCTCTGCCTTCCTTCCACCTACCCATGTTTCTACTAAATAAATCAGTATTGGCAAAAAATATACATTACATATAATTTTCTTACAGCGCATAGGAACTTCTTTATCCCAAACTAGGCTTCTTACTTTTTGGAAGAAACTGCTTGCTTTCAGGACCATTTTATTTAAACTCCTTTTACAATTTTCCATCTGATGAGAAATCAGTTACCTCATATATGTGCATTCTTCAACTTCCTTTAGCACTAAATAAATATTTAACTTATAAATAATTATAAATTATAATATTATAAATATTATAAATTATAAAAATAATAAACTAATAAATATTTAACTTAGAACATGGAATAAGGATAAATCCTTATTCCATGTTCCTCCCTTTCCTCCTCACACCTCTTCTGCACCAGCGCTTTACTTATTTCCTCACTGAATTTCAAACTAAACTGAACAGTCTCTTTGTTCTACAACTCCTTCCAATGCCCTCCCACTCCTCTGTCTTTCCCCATATAACCGGATCATCTGCAAACAATAAACTCCTGGTATTTTCTGTAATCTTCTTTCTCATTCCCTTATGTACTTTATCCATGGTTTTATGAACAGGACGGGGATAATACACTTCCCTGCGTTAGACCACACATATCAATGCACTCTTATTTTCACCCAGTCCCTACTTTCTTCACTCACAAGTACAAACACACACCCTTTCCCATTTGCACTATCTCTTTTTTTACACCCCTCTCCTCAAGCTCACCCTATATGACCCCTCTATGTTTGCTGTCGTATGTCTTCACTATATCCAAAAATAACAAGACCATCCTTTCATTGAACTCTCAGTTCTTTTCACAAACTTGCCTCAATGAAAATTTTGTATCTTTTGTCGCAAGTCTCCAAGGATCTATTACCTGTTATCTGTTGTCTTCAAGTCTAAACAAGTCTAAATGTTGTTTGGACGTCAAAAAAAAAAATCAAGTCTAAATCTCATTTATTCCTCTCCCAGTCCTGCTTCTATTCTCTCTCGAGTGTGACTTCTTAGAATATTACTAACTGATGTAATATTTTATTGTATGTCACACCGTATTTCATGAGCTGAGTGTCAAGTGTGTTATGCTGTTAATGGCTTAATCTCTTTCTCTCACCCACACAATAATACAAAACAGTGCAACTAACAAATGAATACTTCTCTTGGTACATGCATTTTGTATAGGTGGAAGTATGCATCTTAGAAAAATCCATTAGTATTATACTGAAGATCTCCTTTCATCTATTTTATTTAGAGGCTGCATTAAACTAAGGGCGTGACTGTGTGTATAAAACACTAAGAGCATCAGTTATAGTTTTTAAGCTTTATTATGTTTCAGTAAATATTTAAAAAATGTTGAAATTGAAATATTCAAACTATAAAAAAGGAAACCGAAAATTCTCCAATGTAACTGAACACATGATCAAAAATAAACATACTATTTCAAGTATAAAAATTAATCTAGAAATATTAGAAATGAATAACAGACAAAATGAAATTGAAATTTTGTAAAAATATTATATTTATAAAATACAGTAACAGAAAAAATTAATGAACACACAGATTAAATATGACAATCAACTGATTAAGTTGGAAAGACTGTTTTAGATATAAGAATCAACTATTCCTTATCTACCATGGTAGGAGTAGGTAGTTTAAATTTTGATGTGAAAATTTTTTAAAGAATTTTAATTTACTGAAGATGTGTACAAGATACACGAAAGCGCTATAAACATTGTTTTATGTTACCGTATTCTGGTGGTTAGAAATATATATTTCAATTTTAAATAATACAGCTGTTTATAATCCTACATAGGATGTTTGATAAAAATAATAATTAAAAAGTGTTATCTTTTACATAAAACCTTTTTATAGATATCTAAATTGTCTTAATATTTGTTATTAAAGTTTTTTGTAATATCTTTTTACCAAAAAAATATAAAGTAGAGCCTACTTATACAAAATATCATTTGAAACTATTTAAAATTTATAAAAGATGTAGTATAGGCCCTATTCTTCAGTCATCTACAAAAAAAATTCTTTAAAAACTGTGTAAAATTTTTTTGTTTTGATTTGAAAGCATAATGGTTTGGATTCAATTTATGAATGAACAGTGATAATTAACTGTATAAAAAATGTTAGTTTATTTAACAATATAAATATTTAGCTTTTATTAAATTTAATATATTAATAAAGATATTTATTATAATTTTATGTTTATTAAAATAAGATTTAAATAAATTTATATTTATAAGTATTAATGGCGTTAAAAGCATATATAATGTTAACTATAATTATTGTGTACTTTTGTGTTTTTAAATTATTTCATGTTATTCAATACTCCTTCATAGTCATTAACAAAAGCTAAATTTTTTTGAATAATAAAGATATATTTACCGCTTGTTGAGTAGATGTAAGCCTCATTTAACCGAAACCTATATTTGGTTGATAAAATTGCCAATCAAACAGAGGACAAGGAATGTCCAAGGGTTTGAAACATACAAAAAGCTGGAAATTTATAATTTACTCCATTTATCTTTGAACCTAATGTAAAAAAATGTTCTGCTCTGCTATTAACTGTATGGATAATTGAGGTTACAGAAAATGCTTTACTATAAATTTTGATCCTAACAGACTTACAGTGCAGTGCTTTGTCTTTCACTATTTATATTTTAATAATTTTTCCATTCCTACTAATTAAGAAACTATTAAAAATATGCACATTCTTTATTTTGTTTTTTTATTCTTAAAAATATCTTTTTATGTTTGTATATCTGAAATTTCTTCTTGTCTTCTTTACACTCACTTTGTCTTCTTCTACACTCCTTATGTGTCGTATGTCAAGAATACAACCAAGTACCAAACTTTCTCCTTTCCAAGGCTATTCATTTTACTTCCTGCAGCTCCTTACATTTCTTCCTACTTATTTCTATTAGTAGTTTTTCCAGGTAAATTTGTGTCATCCAATATTCCTATTCCCCGCAGGTTTTGCCTTCAAAGCTTTCTTTGGTAGCCTTTCATCATGCATTTGAGTGACATGGCCGTTTGTCATACTAACTTTTTTTATTCTTTTGTTTATTTCCTCATCTAGGCTTCCTTCAGAGCTAACATACATTCCCAAATACTTAAAATTTGTTCACTTGTTCCATCTCTTCTCCACCCCATTTTGTTTTTATTTTTCCCTTAATCCTCTTGTGACAATCCAATTTTTTTTACCAAGTGTTCAAAAAGTCTGGGAACGCCTGAATTATTGAAAACTGAGTGTGATCAGGTGACCAGAATGTCTTCAAGTTCAAGAGAATCTCTCAAGTTGATTATTGTGCCAAAAAAAAAAAAAAAAAAAAATTGAAAATTTTGTTCATTAGAGCTCCACTACCAATCCATCTTGCTGGGGAAAATATCATTCCAACAAAGTATGAAATTGAAGAGAAAAGTGGGCAGGAGGTCCATCTTACTGAAAGCAAGAATTGTCAAAGCCCGCCTTCCACTGCAAGCGGAGCGGCCTCCGTACGAACTCCGTTTAACCCGCAATGTTTAACGTCATGTAAGTGCTTCCACTATGAAAAGAGTGAGCGAAGCGGACTGAATGAGTAGGAAGAGTTACAAAAGAGGTCGCAGAGTTGAGCGGATTTCAGACAGACTCCTTTCGACTCGCAACACCAAATTTCATAGAAATGCCTCCACCAACAGATGAGAAAGCGGAGCGGACTGAGCGAGCAAAAAGGGGCCGCTGTGTCATGCTCTGCCATGCTAGTTTGGAACCAAGTCTGCTTCACTTCCCATCAGTTTTCATTTGACAGCAAGTTTTTCTATTGGTGAAATAGCTTTTCTTAAGTTCGTATCCTTTTTCTTTATATCTTCTTTTACAAGTGATAGTAATTCTTCAAATTGTTCTCTACTGACTATGAAATAATTTTTGAAATATTCATCTTGTAAATCATAGTAAATCGCGTTTGACAGGATCTCTAATGTACTTCATCCAAAATCTTGGTTTGTTAGCTTATTTTTCTTATGATAACTATAGAGTAACAAGCATTTACTTATTGTATTTATGTAGTCATCATCACTTGAATCGTCTGACATTATTACTTGAAATGAACAAACAAGAAAAACACTAGAAAGGAGAAACTAACCACGACTTGCTCGATCCAATGATTGGCTGGCTTGATAATAAAGATTAACCGGCTGCCTCGCACAGTCCGCTGGTAATGGTAGCATCAACCTCACCCATCTCATTTCTCGCCTAGCTCACTCTGCTACTCAGTTTCGAACCCACTGGCGGTGGAAGGCAAATACCTCTTTTCTGTAAAAATCTTTCTTAGTGGAAGAACAAAACTATTTTACTCCATTTCGGTCAGCTGTTTCATGCTCATTACCCTTTTGCAGTAGAAGGCGGGCATAAAATCTAGTTTAAAATAATTTTGAATAGGTAGCTGTAATAATTATGTTTTAAAGCTTCGTACAAAAATGATCTTTCAAATTTCCTATAATCACAAATGGCCTAGTGCACAGACTACAAGTCTAAACCCAAACATATGACAACAATCTTTTATTAATAAACTAGTACAGATATATATTAAATAATCTCTTGTTTTCAAATATTTGATGTGTAGTTATCCTCCATATTGCCTGAAATGTTGATGTAGAATCAAAGTAGAGGGTGGCTAGCTGTTTTACACCAATATGGACTGTTGGATGGAAATATCTCAAATACAAAAAAAATATCTATTGGTGGTTTTAACTTCAGATTAAACTCTTATATCATATGACCATCAACCTATTTAGAATAAGAAATTTAAATCCAATATGGCGGACAAAAATTTCAAACGTTATCCAGAGTAGTTTTTTGGTGCAAAATTAAGTACAGACATTCTGATTACATAATCACACTCAGTTTTCTGTAATCCAGACGCCCAGATTTTTTGGACACCATTGTATAAATATATTCTCCAAATATTATATTGTGGTGTATATAATAAAAATCAGGAATTACTAGTCTAGGTCTATTGAGTTCAAAGCTAGTTTTAGATGTTCATTATTATTTGCTGTAAAATCTGAAGTTATGCTAATTTAAAAACTAATTCAATTCAAAGCATTATCTGTAACTATGAAAAATGTTACTTACTTTTTTAATAAACTTTTTGTGAATAATGTAACTTTGTGTATTATTTTCCATATTATTTTAATAAAACTATTGTTTATTTAAGTTCTAGTTTATTGTAAATTATTTCTGTCGGTATTTATTCTGTATAAAATACAATAATTTGGATTACGTACTTTTGATGTAAACTTTTTAGTTAATGTAAATTTAAATTAATTTTGTGTATTCACTGTACTTGTTAAAATAAAAAAGTTAACAAACAACAATTTTGTTTTGCTATACACCTTTAAGGTTATGTGATAATAGATCAAATCTTACGAAAACAAATACACTCCTACTGAGAAAAGAAAAATTCCAGTTGAAGAAATGATGTATCAATATATAGGTCTGCATTGGTAAAATTGTCTTGAATCTATCTAGTGATTTCAATAGATCTTTTGGTACTAAAGTAGAAACATATTTAAATAATTCAATCATATAAGGTTTTTCATGTTTGTAGATTTTTATTCTAGCCATGCAAAGTTTTTCTTCCTCCATTACTTATTAGACTGTGGCTAATGAAACAATGTGTGAAGGCTTGAAAAAGATGCAGAGGGTTTCAAGTATCTCTGCTCTCGGTTTCTCAGGAGGTTTATCAGAAGCAAAGATAAAAAAGGTGTTTTTGTTGGTCTGGAGTGAGGAAGTGTATGAAAGATGACATATGTGAAACTAAAATAGAGGAAACAGAAAAACAAGTGTGGGTAAGCATTCATGGATATAGTTGCAAAATTTCTTGGTGACAAAAAATATGAAGATTATAAAAGCATTAACAAAGTAAGTTTGAAAAATAAAAAAATTGTGCCTGTAACATTAATTTATAGGTAGATTTTCTAGATTCACACCTCGACTACTTTCTTAAATTTTGATGCAGTAAGTGAAGAGCCGGTAGAAATATTCCACCTAGATGTAAACAAGATGGAGATACCAAGGAAGTAGGAAGTAGGCATGTTAGCTGACTATTGTTGGATGTTAAAAACAGATGACCTGGCTGATATGGAAAAACCATGAAACCGAGGATAAAAGAAAAATATTCCAAAAGGACTTTTAAATAGAATGTTCGTGTGTATTTTCATTGAATATAATGATATTTTAAAGTAATTTTGTTTTTCAAATCTTTTGTAAAGTATTTCAAAATTAAATGAAAAAAGGGTTTTTTAATTTAAAAAAGAATTTGAAAGACATTTTGTGTAAAATACTCAAGTTTTATGAGAAAAATTTAGTTATGTTCAGATTAAAAATCCAAAAATACAAAAGAATCACTATCTATTGAATTAAAAACAATTTTTCCAAAGTTATCAAATACAGACCTGTGATATTTATTTATTACAGGAAATAACCTGTTTCAATAGCGAGTGAGCAAAATATAGTTAAGAGGACTTTTGTAAAGCTATCAAGGGTAACAATGATTAGAATAGCATGCAGTAAAAAATAAAATGAAAAATTCTATTTAATGACAATATTATTTCCCAAAATGATAAAAATATTATTTACATTGCATTAAATTTACACTTGTATTTATGGCTGCTTCCAAATAGTATGAAGTTAGCTTCTAAATATGTACTGAGTGGGAAATTAACCTATCCAACTATGGTTCCCATATCCTAGAATAAGCCAATTTGACACCTTTTTTCAAACACTGGGTTTCCCAGAACTAAAATATCAGCTTTCAAGCTCTTACTGTAATAATTTCTTTCATATTTTGCCTTCTGATGCTGAAAAGCCATTTCTGTAATTCAAATTTCAATTCAAATGTTTATATTCTTTTACAATTTTAGGGAAGTAGGTTGTGAGTTTGGGAGTCAGGATGATTGATTGGTTTTGAAGGAGGGATGAGGTGGTTCTTTTCAGTTCCTTAAAACTGTTGCTCTGGAGAGCCTATTTTGTTACCCCATCGTTCATTATTCTTTGAGCAAATAAACCCCTCCGTTATAACGGGTGTTTTATTAAAGACACAACCCTGATTATAAGAATCTAGAAGTAATACATCGGTAAATTTTCTGTCCCCCAATCGGTATCTTGGCAACAGTGTACTCAAGGCCAACTATCTAAGACAGTTAAAATATTCCAGTCAAGCATTAGTGTGGTGACAGCAGTCGTTTCGTTATATTGTGTCAGCAATGGTTTTTTTCCAAGGAAGAACCGGGTGTTTTATTAAGGACGCAACCCTGATTATAAGAAGATAGAAGTAATACAATGTTTTCATTGCAATTTGCTATTCATTTGTAAAATAATAATTTAGATTAATTAATAATTTGTAAAGTACGCAAAATAAAAATTCGTAGATTGTGGCTTTTAACATAGGGTTGCGTTCTTAATAAAACACCCGGTTCTTCCATGGAAAAAACCATTGCTGACACAATATAACGAAACGACTGCTGTCACCACACTAATGCTTGACTGGAACATTTTAACTGTCTAAGGTAGTTGGCCTTGAGTACACTGTTGCCAACATACCGATTGGGGGACAGAAAATTTACCGATGTATTACTTCTATCTTCTTATAATCAGGGTTGCGTCCTTAATAAAACACCCGTTAGTATAAGTTTAGGGAACTGTCTATCAAGAATATGTGTTGAGAATTGTCCTCCAGGCTTATTTGCCCGAAGATTGAATACCTCTTATCTGGTAATGCTTTGGATTTAAAGATAATATGCGTGGCAGGTTCTTCCCCTTTCCTCACAATATACATACCAGGTCACCATTTGGTCGTACCCGTTAAGCAATTTTAGTGTGGGGTAATTCTAGTAGTATTATAGAAAAGAGTTTTTAAAATTTAACGGAAAACTATTAGGTGTGCGGTGTAAGCTAACTTCCTCACCTACTTTTTAAGGAACTATTTAAGGAACTCAAATATTATACAGTTCCTCATTTTACAATTTGAGGTGATAATATGTGTTATGCCCATAACAGGCAGGTGGAGTATTTAATAATTATTTGCACTCGATCTGCTAGTTTCAGGGCTACAAAAAATAGTTTTGTTTCTTATCATATGGTCAGCCAATTATATGATTTAAGAACAGAAGAGGTAGAGGTGTAAAAGACACTAAGGGCAAAAATTTCAGAAAAGATCCTGTGCGGTAACCAATGCAATGAGATGTTGTCTGGTGCACTAGTAGAAAGAGAAATGCAATAGGAGAGATGGAAAGTAAGCGGTGGAGGGGATTAAATCGCCGTCTATCATTTGGTAAACATCATTTGGGTTCAATATTTTTGTACATCATATGGTAATGTGTTGTGTGGGTTAAACTGTGTATTGTTTAACAAATATTGTTTTGTAGTGTGTGTATGTACAAATGGTACATACTTTATAAAATGAAAATATGTAAAAAACATCTGGTGTGAAACACACACAACTTTCTCTTGCCAATGCAAATAATTAACAATAAACCTAACTTTAGTAATAAAACATTAGGAATAAACAAAAAACTAACCGCAATAAACATAACCTAATTTTAATCATGAGTGAAAGACGCAAAATGAAAATCAACCTCAGTTCGGCTTAAAAATAAGGAAAATCACTCTTTCACGCTAAATTAAGCTCTGTAGAAAAAAATACTTAAAATAAAAGTTGTAGATCTTTTAATTTCCTATAAATTTGGTTATATGCATTTTTGTCATAAAATGCATATACTAAGGCCGAAATCTTAAAAAAATCGATTTTTCACACGTTTTCGTGAGAAAAAAACAGAAAGTCGCTAATTACCGCTAAACTAAGTGTTAATCAAAAAAATGTTTGAAATAAAAGTTGTAGGATTTTAAATTCTCTACATTTTTTATTTTATACATTTTTGCGCTAAAATGCATATTAAAGCCGTAATCTTAAAAAAACAATTTTTTTACGTGAAAACAGCCTCACCGAATTTCAGCAAAAATGGCGCCTACCCTATCTTGTAGAGCATAAAAAATTTAGTAAACCAGGCGATTTTAAAAGAAATCGTAGCACCAGTTTTTGAGAAAATCGCAAAAAAGTGAAAAATTACACGAATAAATTACTACTTCCAGTTGACCGATTTTGATGAAAATGTTCGTGTCGGGTCCGGTAGTGGTATGTAACTTTAGTTTCAAGTTTTAAGATCGTACGATGTTCCGTTCTTGAGATATTCTGTACACCCACCCACCCCCACACACACGCACGCGCACACACACACACACACGCACGCACGCACGCGCGCGCGCGCGCGCACACACACACACACACACACACACACACACACACACACACACACACACACACAGACCAATCGCTAAAAACATGTTTTTTGGGTTCAGGGGTCTGAAAACGTGTAGATCCGGTGAAAACTCAATTTCGAAAAATCGACATGAAAACAATACTTTCCTTCCTACATATTCCTATAGACAAGAGGAAGTAAAAATGAAACAAATGTCACCGCCACCCCTTGTAATTAATCATTTACTGTGTTGCCGGCCTTCAATACTTCTTCCGGCCTTTGTCGGCGCGATGGGCTCTTTAGCGGCGAAGCGATAAAGCCCTGTAGCGGCGCCCGACAAACCTTCCGGCTGCCTTTGTCATCAAGGCCAAATCAGTAGCCGCTCTCTACAACAGCAGCTATATAAAGAGCGCTGCACTGAGCCGGGAGAATCAATTCCAATCAAGACACCGAGGGATTCACTTCGATCCAGACGACGACGAGACGTCCACCACCGCACACGGCTGCCGGACTCCAGCGAGAACTAATCGACGACCCCGCAAGAGAGAAGATGATGCTTCCGCTCGCCGTCCCGTCACCGTAAGCCGTCGACCGGACCGTCATCGCCCGCTGACGCGAGCGATGCCCACAGCGGTCCCTCGATCGAGCCTTACGCCCACCGGACCCGACGAAGCAGCCATCGACGCACTACTGCGAGGGAAGAAGATGACGTCTCCGCTGGACGACGACACGCCGTGTCGCCCAGCCTCCGACCGCCACGACGACTACGACAGACGACCACCGCTTAAACGGCCCTTTTCAGGGCCACCAAATTAATAAGGTTGCCACTAAATGTCGCCATCTGGTGACAAGTGGCGCCCGAACGTGGGGCAAAGATATGAAAATGTATTTCATACCGGACCAGCACCTGAGAAAATAGAAAAAGTGGCGCCCGAACGTGGGGCAAGGATATGGAAAGGATTTTTCATACCGGACCAGCACCTGAGATAACAGAAGATATGGCGCCCAACACAACACAACTGCCTGCAGCTTGACGAGGCTGGACTGCTTCGTTCTCGCCTGCAGCCACCGAATTTCACCCGGCAGCACAGTTCTTAGTGGGGGGGAATTGTCACCGCCACCCCTTGTAATTAATCATTTACTGTGTTGCCGGCCTTCAATACTTCTTCCGGCCTTTGTCGGCGCGATGGGCTCTTTAGCGGCGAAGCGATAAAGCCCTGTAGCGGCGCCCGACAAACCTTCCGGCTGCCTTTGTCATCAAGGCCAAATCAGTAGCCGCTCTCTACAACAGCAGCTATATAAAGAGCGCTGCACTGAGCCGGGAGAATCAATTCCAATCAAGACACCGAGGGATTCACTTCGATCCAGACGACGACGAGACGTCCACCACCGCACACGGCTGCCGGACTCCAGCGAGAACTAATCGACGACCCCGCAAGAGAGAAGATGATGCTTCCGCTCGCCGTCCCGTCACCGTAAGCCGTCGACCGGACCGTCATCGCCCGCTGACGCGAGCGATGCCCACAGCGGTCCCTCGATCGAGCCTTACGCCCACCGGACCCGACGAAGCAGCCATCGACGCACTACTGCGAGGGAAGAAGATGACGTCTCCGCTGGACGACGACACGCCGTGTCGCCCAGCCTCCGACCGCCACGACGACTACGACAGACGACCACCGCTTAAACGGCCCTTTTCAGGGCCACCAAATTAATAAGGTTGCCACTAAATGTCGCCATCTGGTGACACAAATAAAATAAAATGTAGTTACTGCAAATATTTCACAGTTAAATAGGGATATTACAAATACGCGGTTACTGTACAATTTTTAAATAAGTCTCCCATCGTTTTTTACTTCATCGTTTTGTTTATTGTCATCTACGTCTATAACGAGTAGATTATTATTTCATTTAGAAAGCCTACCTACACAGTACAGAATAGTGATATAGCATTACATTTTCAAAAATTACTCTATAGCACATGTTCTGCTCTGTATTGAATTCAAAGTGTAAATCTCTGTCCCCACTTTTCACCATAGTACAGTGCTCTTTGTAGGCTGAGCAGTGGGAGATAGGTGGGGGAGTGCTTGACACTGATAGCTGCACAGACTAAACATGAGTAAGGTTCCTTTGTAAGATTTATGCCTACAGTCAGAGTTATCTACTCTGAAAGTAATAAATTTCATTAAACAGTCAGACCGAATCCATTCAGGCAAGGCACATTTTCATATGTTACAAAAAAATCTTTTCACCTTTACCTTCTGCATTAGCAGTAATTGCAGAACAGTCGGATGTTAAACCAAAAAAATAAATAAATAAATAAAAAACAAAATAAAAAAAATAAACAGACCTTGTGATGAATGAAGTGAAGGTGTCATTTGAAGGGTGGGGAGTAGATGCTTTTCAAAGAGCCTGGCATGCTTATAAGCATATTTTTCCACTCGGTGAGGAAGCCGTTTGTAAACCATCTCACTCCTTGTTTTACTTAAAGACTCTAGAGGTTTAATCCCCTATGTAATAATATACGTGTATTATTTATATTGTCACAGAGATGTCAATTTCTTATCTGCTATCATTTTCGCGTCCACCCAATAAGAAAGTAGATCAAACATGTTATGAATAAATATTGTATTGTGTTATGAAAATAAGCTTAAAACAGTAATAAAAACACATTTTCATTAATAATTAAAATAGAATTCTTTTAAAAACTCGTATTAACAAGCCAATTTACTTATCATTTGAATAATTTTTATCTGGAAAATTTTTCATATAACTAATATAACTTTCTGTCCTCCTCCTTCACCGCGGTTTGTTTGTCTTCCCCTTCTCCTTTCTGTCTTCCTCCTTCACCACGGTTTATTCGTCTTTCTCCTTTACCCGCGGTTTATTTGGCTTCCTCCCTGTCCTTTCGGTCTTCCTCCTTCATCGCGGTTTGTTTGTCTTCCTCCTGTCCTTTATGTCTTCCTCCTTCACCGTGGTTTATTAGTATTTCCCCTTCTCCTTTCTGTCTTGCTCCTTCACTACGGTTTATTTGTTTTCCTCACGGTCCTTTCTGTCTTCCTCCTTCATCGCGGTTTATTAGTCTTCCTCGCTGTCATTTCTGCCTTCCTCCTTCACCGCGGTTTATTTGTCTTTCTTCCTGTCATTTCTTTCTTCCCCCTTTATCATGGTTTATTTGTCTTCCCCTTCTCCTTTCTGTGTTCCTCCTTCACCGCGGTTTATTTGTCATCCTCCCTGTCCTTTCTTTCTTCCCCCTTCACCATGGTTTATTTATCTTCACCCTTCTTCTTTCTGCCTTCTTCTTCACCGCGGTTTATTTGTCTTCCCCCTTCACCATTCTGTCTTCCTCCTTCACCCAGGTTTCTTTGTCTTTCCCTTCTCCTATCTGTCTTCCACCTTCACCGCGGTATTTTTTCTTTTCCCTCTCCTTTCTGCCTTCCTCCTTCACCGCGGTTTATTTGTCTTCTTGCCTGCCCTTTTTGTCTTACCCCTTCACCACAACAGCGGCATGCATACGCTATCTATCGGATTTCATTGGAACTAACTTTACAATAACTGTGGACGCTTACGCTATCTATCGGATTTCATTGAAACTAACCTAACAACAAGTGTGGAACCGTAACATACACTAAGCTAGTTCCTATAATTTCCGATAGATAGCGGAAGCGTCTACACCTAATCTAACGTTAGTTACAATGAAATCCGATAGATAGCGCAAGCATCCACACCTATTGTAAAGTTAGTTTCAATGAAATCCGATAGATAGCGTAAGCATCCACACCTATTGTAAAGATAGCTCCAATTAAATCCGATAGATAGCGTATGCACGCTTTTTTTGTGGTGAAGGCGAAGACAGAAATGCGAGGGAGAAGTAAAAAACCGCAGTGAAGGAAGAAGACAGAAAAGTGAAGGGAAGACAAATAAACCGCGGTGAAGGAGGAAGACAGAGAGGAGAATGGGTAAGACAAATAAACCGCGGTGAAGGAGAAAGATAGAAAGGAGAGGGAGGAAGAAAAATAAACCGCGGTGAAGGAGGAAGACAGTAAGGAGAAGGAGGGAGATAAATAACCCGTGGTGAAGGAGAAAGATAGAAAGGAAAAGGGGAAGACAAATAAACCACGGTGAAGGGGGAAGACAAATAAACCGCGGTGAAGGAGGAAGACAGAGAGGAAAATGGGTAAGACAAACAAACCGCGGTGAAGGAGGAAGATAGAAAGGAGAGGGAGGAAGACAAATAAACCGTGGTGAAGGAGGAAGGCAGTAAGGAGAAGGAGGATGATAAATAACCCGTAGTGAAGGAGAAAGATAGAAAGGAAAAGGGGAAGACAAATAAACCACGGTGAAGGAGGAAGCCAGAAAGGTGAAGGGGGAAGACAAATAAACCGCGGTGAAGGAGGAAAACAGAAAGGATAGGGAGGAAGACAAATCAACCGCGGTGAAGGGGAAGACAGAAAGGATGTGGGACTCTGGTTTGGAGAGGTGCGTGGTCTATTGATTAAGGTACAAACTCATTTTAAGAATTATGGGAATGATTCCACCTGGTTTTCAGTCTAAGCAGCTTTTTGGTGACTCTGCGGGATTAAGTTTTAGGCAGTCGTATGTTTTGAGGGTATTGTTCATTACACCAGAGTTTGCTTGTGTCTAGGGCCATACGCACGACACTTGTAGGAATTATGTTGACTTAAGGGTACCTGGAATGAATACAGCATTTGGACAAAGATATGTGTTTTATTTGGGACCGAAAATCACAAATAGCCTTCCTGAAAACCTAAGAATTGAAATTTCTTTCCATAAATTTAAAAGGGACGTTAGAAATGATTAATTGTGTTAGGGATAACAGGCGGCGAGAGGCTGATGGGTGCTGCGACATTTTAAGGTTGTCCACAAGCCTTATTCCATATTTTAACTTAATAATAAATGAAATACAATCAATTTTTAATAAATTAAGAAATTAAGTGGTTTATTAAATTTTACACTGTATTAAGTTTTTATTTTATATAGTTTATATTTGTTGCATCATATATTTATTTTTATAACATATATTAATTATTTCTATTATTAATGTCATAATATTAAACTTATCATGATCAAATTATTAAGTTTCCAATTTTTGTAATTTATTGTATATTTTAAAAATTTAATTGGTTATTTTGATGTTTGCGTTATTGCTGATTCATTGTAAATGTCCTTTAAATTCATAAAGTTTTTGTTTTGCTGTATATAAGATGTAAATGAAAATATTTGTTTTGTAACTGTAGGCATAATAATTTTATTTATATAGTATCAAATGTTTTATAGGTTAATAGTTTTTTTTTGTATTATTATTTTTTTTAGATCAGCATTCATATGTGTAACGATGTAATTATTTATCACAAAATGTAGGCCTAATAAATTTAGCAATTTTTTTTCTTACTCTGGTAGATACTTTGACACATATAGTTGGGTATCGTTTTATTGTGTTTGATCTTTTTTATATAATTAATTATATAATTATATAATTTAATTTATGTTTTAAATATAAAATTATAAAATGAGATTGTATTTTTATTTGTTATGAATAAACTCCTCTGGTCAACGTTTTGTTTGGTCAGAGAAATTATTATTTATTTCTTTTCTGTTTAACATAATATCCGACTGTTATGCACGTTATGGCTAATGAAGATGATGAAGGGTGATTGATAAAATAGCGACGATTAATTCCCAGACCTGCCCGGGAGTCGAACCCGGGACCCCTAAAATAAAAGTCAGCAACACAACATATCTGATAAAAAATTAGTTTTATCTAGCTGTGTTGGAATCAAAAATATTTCTCAACAACACAAAGAGTGAGTTCGAAATACAGTCAATTCCGTTCTTGTGTAGTCTGCAAGAACAAAAATTCAATAACTTCATCGAATTTCTTCTCTTCAAGAATGAATATTCGAAACTCGATGTACGTCATCAGTCAAAACCATGTTACTTCGTTTTGGGCTCATTTATTAAAGACCAGCCTTGTTTCTCTCTATGTTTATTGTCCTTTAACTACAACAAAGTCGTTCGTGTAGTGGTTAGTGCAACTGGTTTTAATCTAGAAGTCCCGGGTTCGATTCCCGGTCAGGTTTATTCATCCCTATGACATCTCATGTTTAAGCCTAGGGTTATGCACTTATAATCGCCTGATTATGAGGTAGAATACAAAGAAATAAATGTTAGTGTTTTAATATCATTATACGTTTTTAAACCGGTGTATAATTTTGCTAAATTCTTGATGCACTTGAGCGTGGATTACCAGTAGAGTTTCATGAATGCATCGACCATGGCGTGACTTAAACGATTTCTAAATTATCTGTACCGGTAGTTTTTATTTTTATGTGAATTAAAATGGACATAAAACATTTAATAAATATTTGTTTTAATTTATAATACCTTACTGGCATAGGGAGAGAGTTTTTACACCCTGGTACATCATTTTATTTTACGATAACTTTCACCTGATGTTTAACGTTAACCGTTATTATTCACTTAGTTGTTTCTGGACCAGACCAGACCAGGCCAGACCGGGCACCAATTTGAACATCTCGTTTAGTGACTTAGCAGTTTCATCATCATCATTATCGCAATCTATCATCATCAGTTATCTTAATGCGTCCTCACTGGATAACCTATTAAAACTGGAACAGATTTTTGCATTTCGTAAGCCATTTATTTATTATATTATTTACTTTAGTTTAAATTGAATGTATATAATTTTGTTTGATTGACATGTATTAATTTATAATTATGTTTATATCTTAACATTATTTATTGCTATAAAGTAATTTAAATTTCTGATCTTATATATTTATTTAATCATTAATTTATTTCTCCATTACTTTACAATAATCATTACGATACTGTTACGTTTATATCAGGATCTAATAATTCCTTTTTAATTTTTAAAAAGTATTTATTTATATTTTAATTACTTATATTAATTACCAAAATTACAATAAACTTGTTAAATTAAAAACAGACTAAATTTATTTAAAAATTAAAAAAAAAATTAAGACAACCTAAAAAGAAATTTGGCACAATCAAATAATTAATTAATTCTCGCTTCCAGTTGTACACAATTGTAACAACAGTAGTCTAGACTGTTTGCCTCTTGCGAAAACCCTGTTGTGTCAACCATTTCACTCCATTAACACAAATTAACTTCACTCATTACTTTCTTATAAAAGGGCCGGCTCTATTTATAATAACACACAATGAATATTTCAGATAATTATATACACAGAAGAATAATAAAAAATCTGGTGTGAAACACTCACACAACTTTCTCTTACCAATGCAAATAATGACCAATATAACCTAACATTAGTAATAAAACATTAGAAATAAACAAAAAACTAACCTCAATAAACATAATCTAATTTTAATTCATGAGTGAAAGACGCAAAATGAAGATCAACTTCAGTTTGGCTTAAAAATACGGAAAATCACTCTTTCACGCTAAACTAGGCTCTGTAGAGAAAAATGCTTTAAGTAAAAGTTATACGAGATCTCGTAGATCTTTTAATTTCCTATAAATATGATTATGTACACTTTTGTCGTAAAATGCATACTTAGGCGCCGAAATCTTAAAAAAATCAATTTTTCACACGTTTTCGTGAGGAAGAAACAGAAAATCGCTAATAACCGCTAAACTAAGCGTTATACAAAATTTTTTTAAATTTTCTACAACTTTTAGTACAAACATTTTTGCGCTAAAATGCATATTAAAGCCACAATCTTTAAAAAGCAATTTTTTTTCGTGAAAACAGCCTCACCAAGAATTTCAGCAAACATGGCGCCCACCTTATCTGGTAGAGCATAAAAATTTAGTAAACCAGGCGATTTTTAAAAAAAATCGTAGGACCAGTTTTTGAGAAAATCGCAAAAAAGTGAAAAAATACACGAATCAACTACTACTTCCGGTTGACCGATTTTGATGAAAATGTTTGTGTCGGGTCCGGTAGTGGTGTCTAACTTAAGTTTCAAGTTTCCAGTTCATACGATGTTCCGTTCTTGAGATATTCTGTTAACACACACGCGCGCGCGCGCGCACACACACACACACACACAAGATTGGTGTGATCAAATCAAAATAAATTTTGTAGCATATGAGTCAGTTACATTTTGGAATACGTGGTGTGTGATGTCTTCATGATTTAATGTGCGATTTGATGTAAAATTCTATTTATTCGCATCAATTTTCGTATTTTTTCTTAGTTTTTGGGTGTTAGTGCGTGGTTGTGTATGTGATTGTGCGATAACAGATGTATTGATCCTACATTCTAGATGTATTGATGTATTGAACAGATGGCGGACGATCCTTCTTCTTCCGGAAAAAATATTAAACATAAAAATCGGAAACCTTTATGAAGCGGAGAAAAGACAATTGCAACTAATATTTTCAATAAGTTTGCTAATAAATATCCTAACCTATAAATTAAAGAGATAGAATCACTTACTGCTGAACTTACCGGTGCATCTTGTTCAAGTTTTCACAGAGTACGAAAAGAATTTAACAGAGTGATGTTTTAAAAACCTCAGTTAAAAAAAGAAAACGTAAAACGCCTGCTTTTGACAAATTTGATGATATCAACAAAACTGCTTTAAGACTTATTATTCATCAATTTTCCTTCAGAAATGAGTTACCTACTTCAAATAATATTTTGTCGGTTGTCACTAATGGTCCTGATTTACCCCACATTAATCGGTCCACTTCATAAATTAATTCTATCCATGGGGTTTAAATTCAATAGCAGGTTCAATAGTTTTTCGTGTATAGTAGCATAAAAGGTAAGAACGGGCGTAGAGTAAGTAGAATTTTTTGAACACTCTGTTCTGTTCGTTCTACTCGCACGGTGGCTTGTTTACGCTAGGACTCAACTAAGAAAAAACGTACTATACTTTTATTTGTATTATTCCTTTTATTTGTATTGCATTATTTATATTTTAACGTGTAAGGTTGTGTGAGAAGTTAAACGCTATAACTTTAGTTTACCGTAAAATGCAGTGATAAGAGAGGGGTTTGCTATTCTGTTTATAAATGATTTACAACTCCCCCAAAAATACATAGCCCGAAATTGGAGGTAGAGTACATTACATACTAAATCAAGACATAAATGCAATTTATAATTATGCGCAATAAAAACCAAAATAAAAATAACTCTAGTAATAATTGAAAAATAGAAAATAAATTAGGAAATGAAAATTTATTAATAAGACCAATAAAATTATTAATAGCAACCATTAATTAATTAATTATAATTAGGCCTACTCATTAATTAATAATAGGAACCAATCAATTTTTCTTAACACATGAACTATAAAAAAAAAAATCAAAAAATTAACCATATAATTTAATATAAACAGCGTTAATGAGAAATTAGTAAGGAGTTAAAAATAAGAAACTCTAATAATAAAAGAAAAAGTAGGCCTAACATGAACAAAGATTTTTTCTACTGGTGACGGTGAAAAGTCTGATGATAATGACGACTCAAATAGAATTTGAATAAATAATTATTTATTTAAATATAATCGTCTGCAACAGACTTTCAACCAATTATGGCATACAATAAATATGCAAAAACCAAATAGAATACAAAAATATATGAATAATTAATTAATAATTATAATTATAATACAATATAGTAATAATTAATACAGTAAAATCAAGTAAAAGTACTTTACTTTTAATGTTTAAAGTAGTTTTAATGTATTTTAGTAGTTTATTTGTGTAATTTTTCACTGTTTTGCGAATTTCTCAAAAACTGGTCCTACGATTTTTTTAAAACTCGCCTGGTTTACTAAATTTTTATGCTCTACAAGATAGGGTAGGCGCCATGTTTGCTGAAATTCTTGGTAAGGCTGTTTTCACGTAAAAAAATTGTTTTTTAAGATTACGGCTTTAATATGCATTTTAGCGCAAAAAATTATATAATAAAAAATGTAGAGAATTTAAAATCCTACAACTTTAATTTAAAAATATTTTTGTATAACGCTTAGTTTAGCGGTAATTAGCGATTTTCTGTTTTTTTCTCACGAAAACGTGTGAAAAATATCGATTTTTTTTTAAGATTTCGGCCTTAGTATGCATTTTACGACAAAAGTGTAGCTATATAATAAAATTTATAGGGAATTAAAAGATCTACAACTTTTATTAAGAGCATTTTTCTCTACAGAGCTTAGTTTAGCGTTAAAGAGTGATTTTCCGTATTTTTAAGCTAAACTGAAGTCGATTTTCATTTTGCATCTTTTCAGTCATGATTATAATTTAGGTTATGGTTATTGAAGATAGTTTTTTGTTTATTTCTAATGTTAGGTTGTATTGGTCATTATTTTCATTGGCAAAAGAAAGTTGTGTGAGTGTTTCACACCAGATTTTTTTTACTGTGATCTTAAAAAGGTTTTTGTATTTTTCTGTTATGGAATGTACTCTTCCTACTGATGGCTTTATTTATACAGCCGTAATTTGACTTTCAGCGAGTAACGTTATGTGAGAAGTTAAACGATTTAAGTTCAGTTTGCCGTGAAGCGCAGTCGGAGTTTGCTAGTGAATAAACAAATAAATTAATTTTTGACCTAAAACATTTTTATATGAATTTTGATTAAGGAGGTAACCTGTCATCATTCGTTCCGCGTGGTCGTTCCAGTCATTATATTCATCAGATTGTTTGTATTAAATGCGTTCAACAGTGTAAGGGCAAGTTTGATTTTTTTTTTTTTTTGGTTTAACGTCCGACTGTTTTGCAATTACCTGTAATGCAGACGGTGAAGAATGAAATGATTTTTGTAACGTATGAAAATATGCCGTGCCTGATTAGGATTCGAACCCAAGACCACATGAAGGCAAGTTTGAACACCTTAAAGGTTTTACTAAACAAAATAAGAGTAAGGTGGTTGACCATTTGCGTCTTCACTATGTTGAAAAGTATTGTGCCATTCACTTCGGGTTCTTTCAGGATCTGGTTATTTCTAAATAACAAACCTCCTTTTTGTTATAATATATTTAAATATATATTTAAGTATATTCATTATAAATATTTATTTACAAACTAATTTTTACTGTTATAACAACTAGGACTTATGCTAAGCTACTTAACTTAAGGTGAGACTGTATGATGGTTTTAACTGAAAATTTCGATTTTCGTTTTTTATGTTTTTCAATTGTTTAGACCTAGTTCAACCGCAAAACTTTAAATTACGTGAGAAAAATAGTATTTTAATGAAAAAAATTAAGTTTTTAGGAGGTTTACCTAGAAAAATTATCGTGTCACCAAGAACAAATATTTTTCATAATTTTATACGGACCGTTTTAGAGCAAAGGGAATTTTAGTTCTTTAAAAATATCTGCATTACTTTTTTTAATACTCTCAGCCATTGGTTCATCTTTCTAACCAACTGTTGATGGGGAATTCTCTTGTTTGCGTTGTACATTTTGTTTTTTTCGCCAGATCCCGCAAATTTAAATTTTTAACATTTAGGTGCATTTTTCTCGGAAACCATTAAACTTACCAGGCTGAAATTTTTACCAGTTATTTATCTTGCATGTGCACATATTCTGGCATTTTTATGACGTCCTCAAGTTCTGTTAAAATGGTTAATATTATGTAAAATACCGTAGAAAAAAATTTTTATATTATTCGTTTGTAATTTTATGGTTCAATAGATTAAATTGAAAAAATGTCAATAGCTAGAGAAACCCGACATCTATAAGCAAGTGAAGTTTCATTTCACTATTGTTTATTAATCCTGTGAAAAACGTACCTAAAAATAGCAAATTTAACATTGGCAGGGTACAAAGTACAGTCTTCCCTTAATAACAGGCTAAATTTAATTTAAAATGTTTTAAAACTTACCCTAGACTTACACGAAATTTAAATAAAATTAAATACGGTCATTTACATTCAAATTATTAATTTATTCCTACTCAAAATCCGATAACAATTGTACACTATCTGCCCGCCACGAAGAAACTCAATACGTGACGTGTTATGTGCAAACCGTTAAAAAACGGTTTTTACTTTACTATTGTTCAAACAACACGAACTCTACAAATAGGGCAGCCGCTTTTATATTTAACAATCATCGAAATTCCTGGAAGGACAAAAAACGTAACAAAACAATCCAGAGAAATAAATACTCTATAGAACATTCTACATTTTAATAGAAAATCAATATATTATGAGGATGTCGACTGGCTGTGCCCAGGAGGTACCTAATAACAGTATCATGTCGCACGTGGCCAAGGGTACCGACGGCACGTAGCCAAGGGTCGCCTTGCATGGTGGGTGGCCCTGAAAAGGGCCGTTTCTTCCGTAAACGGTGTTGCCATTGGTGGTGGGCGGACGCGTCGAGCCGGCGTGGTGTCCAAAGGGTGACGGCTCGGCTACCGGGTTCAGGCCTGGCCTTCCCTCAGTGGCAGTTGGGTCCCCACTGCAGCGTGGCAGTGGTGGCCCCCAGAGCCCCGCAGTGTCGGGTCGGCGTAGGCCGTCCGCCGATAGCGCGGCCGAGGCGGTTCCCTCTGGGCCTGCGCCGGACTCACTCTTCACCGTGGTGTCGGCCGACACGCACGGGCTTTCTTCGGCTGACCGGTGCGGGAATGTGACGTCCACCACCGCTAGCGTCAACCAGGGGTAGCTGCGTCCGGGCTTGTCTGCTGGGATGGGCTTCCTCTTCTTCAGTTATTCCTTCCTGGTCGGGAGCTGGCAAGTGAGTAAGGTTAGCGGTTTAAAACACCTGTTTATATACCACGCCGGCGAGTCCACTTCAAGTCGGTGGGGGTGGCACTGCTTGCTGCGCGTTGGAGGCGCTCTCTGTGGCAGGCTCCGGGACCATCTGTAGGTGACGATATTTAGTGAGACAGCTGGCGACAATCTAATTGTGAAGGCTACTCACACAAAGCGCCGCATAGTTAAAACTCAATCGTCCAGCCGGTGTAGATCACATTATGGTTGCTTATCAGTTGGCCAAGCGTTTTCAAAGGACGTAATTTCTACCCTGTGACTGAAAATTGTGATTCATTTACAATAGGGTCTGGCTGAATAGTTAAATTCATTACTTTCTGCGAAAATAACTCTGATTAGTGTAATTTTGATAGAGTTACTATTTGGAATTAAAAATTTAAAAATTGGAAAAGTATCTTCATTAAAATGAAATTTATGATTGTCGATGTGATACTCTTTTATAACTAGTCATTGTTTCAGCTAAAATAATTCTAACAGGCAGCTGAAATAAAATATCACTGTAACATACGCACTCTTTTACACCCTTGAAAATTTTGGTTAAAAAATAATTTTTTTGTCTCGTAAAATAAGATACATTATAACAATTACAACTCAGAATTTTGGGATAACGTATGTAATGTTACCACACATACCTCAAAAAAGGGGCTGGCCAGATAAATTCGCTTGAAGTGATCAAGAGTAACTTCACAAAAACTTTGACCAGGACACAGGCATTGCGCGGTAAATACGAGTAAATACTCGTAAAACAAAATTTTTGTAAATAATTTTCTTCACAAAGTGTTCACTTTCACAAATCATTTTAACTACTTCCTATAAAATAAACAATTCTAAAATAAGAAAAACAATTAAACACTAATGTAAATAACATACTATATAAATACACAGAACTAAAAAACCATAAATTCATATGGCAGACTTTTGGATGAACTGTCAAGTTTTATTCGGGAAGAAATAAAAGGATTCTACTCAGGTCAGTTATTGAACAATGGAAGTAGGCTACACTGAGTAAATTTCAATAAATGTTGAAACATTTTTCTATTCTAGTAGATTTACGATTTACGAAAGTGTTGTGCAGCAGCAAGAGTGGTTTATAGAGATGGGAAATTTAAAAGTAGGCAACGTAAACATACAGGAAGTTGGGGAATTCTACTATCTAGGGAGTAAAATAACGAAGGATGGTAGAAGCACAAGTGGTATCAAAAGTAGAATTGCTCAAGCTAAAAAAGCCTTTGAAATGAAAACAGCTTACTGACTACAAACATTGATTTACAGATTAGGAAAAATTTCTTAAAACATTATGTTTGAAGTGTAGCATTATACGGGAGTAAAACGTGGGTGATAAGGCCTGCAGAAAAGAAGAGGATAGAAGCTTTTGAAATGTGGTGTTTTAGGAAAATGTTAAAGATTAGGTGGGTGGACAAAATAAGAAATTTAGAGGTTCTTAGGCGAGTGGATGAAAAAAGAAGTATATGGAAGCATCTTACCAGAAGAAGGGGTAGGCTAGTGGGCATATCTTAAGACATCCAGGTAATATAGGCTATCAGTATAGAGGGTAATATTGAGGGAGTAAATTGTAGGGGGAGGCAAAGATTAGAATATATATATATTTTTTTTGGTTTAACGTCCGACTGTTCTGCAATTAATGTAGAATATATAAAGAAAATTACAAAAGATATAGGGTGTTACATGTATGTAGTAGATATGAAACGACTTGCGCAAGATAGACAGCTTGGAGAACTGCATCAAACCAGTCGAGAGACTGATGACAAAAAAGTGGATTTACGCAAAAGAGAAATTGTTATTGATTTTTTTTTTAATAAAAGTTTTCTTAAAACCGTCTTTTTATACAATATTTTTATAATAATCACCCTATGGATTTTGTACTGGCGTGGCCTCCAGTGATCATTAAACTAAGAGGATCTGCAACTGGTACCTTGATGCATTTTTAAATGGACCCATTTATCGCCCGTTTTCTCAAAAACCGTTTCAGGTAGTTACAGGCCAGTAGAATTTGCAGTATTTAATATCGTTTTAGTTATTGTTCTATCAAATTCAATTTTGTTAGTTGAAGGGAGTGTAGATGCGGTGAAAACTCGATTTCGAAAAATCGACATGAAAACAATACTTTTCTTCCTATATATTCATAGTCTATACGCAAGAGAAGGTAAAAATGAGACTCTCATATATTCAGATGGTCGAAAAGTACCTGAGACGTCTGAAATATTCAAGAATCTACAAAAGAGTTCCGCAAAAATAACAGTGTTCACTATCAGGTATTTTTCAATCGATTTGTACAGATGATTTGTCGTTTTGTTTGTAGTAAAATGATCAAAATTTTAGCAAATAAAACAAATTACAATTTTATTAAAAATTTGAATACTAATTGCAGTTCTGACATTTTTGAAAGCATAAAATATTCATATTTAAAGAGCTGAGTGGATGTTTTTTTTTCTTTTTTTGTTTAAGGGGTAGTCAACCCAGAAAATGAAAATCAAAACTTCTGGCTATAATTTATCATTATTTAATTTAAATAAAAGAGTAATTTACTAGTAATGATCTACCTTTAGAACCAAGCCAAAAAATTAATTACAGCTCCTAATGAAAGGGTGAGGTTGGAAAAGCGGGCTTTTACGGGGAATCAAAAATCTTAGGAATCAAGAAAGATATCAACATGATTCTTATGCTACAAAATACGTAAAATTGCTGTATATTATCTGTTGAATGTGCTTCCATGTATTTTTTCTTACAAGAAATTTATTGAAGAAAAACCATATTTTCAAAAACATTTATTTTATGTAATCACAAATTATTTTTTAACTAAATCCTTATTAAGGTTTTTGTAATAATCATTCCACAGATAATAGAGCAAGAAATTATGAACATTTGTAAAAAAACATCATCCAAATATCTCCAATACAAACCAAAATATTTAATTCCCATGAATGTACAATCATGCAAAAACCACATTTCCGGAAAACAAGTTGAAGAAATAATATCACTCGCCTTGCTAGTGAGCTTTATTTTAAATTAATGTTTTTATAACTTTTTGTCAACGTACAAACAAAGTAAACAAATTTTATGATTCAGAAAATTTCAAACTTCAAATAAATGGAAAAACAATCGAAATTTAAAAAAAAAAATCATTTTCTTGAGTTGACTTCCTCCTTAACGTCCAACTGTTCTGCAATTACTGCTAATGCAGACGGTGAAAGATGAAATGACTTTTTTGTAACGTATGAAAATATGCCGTGCCTGAATGGGATTCGAACCCCAAGACCCTATGATGAGAGGCGAGCACGTTACCAACTGCGCCAATGCGCCAATGCTGAGTGGATGGTGGGGCTACGTAACAGTTCTATAAAAACTGAGTTTTATGATTGATAACCTCGTTATGAGCATATTTAGATATGCAGATGTCAAAGAAATCTGTATCTTACAGTTAAAGAAATACTAGTGAATAAATTGTATGTATTGGTGAATTGTGTGTTTTGTAGTGGACTAGCTAAAGTACCCGTTCTTCGAACGGTTTCCTTGATGCCGTGGAAGGTCGGTTGGGTTACCGAGTTCGATCCCTGTCAGGTCTGATATTCTTTAACTACTCATTGTTATCTACCTCCTTTCAACGTCAGCATTATTATTTATGAAAAAAAATAGTTGAATGTAAAATAAAAGGGAGATTTTGGTGTTTTTAAATTAAGATATGCAGCGCTTTATTATTTTCATAATAAATGAAAGGTAAATCACAATATAGTCCATCTAGTGTAAGAGTACTCCGCGCGAGGCAAGCGCCTATAGGTTGTAAACAAAAGTTTTACACTAGTTGGCGCGTATCTACCTCTCCGCCGGACAATTATCTTGCACTACGTTCCATCATAAAAATATCTATATCCAGCTAAAATAAACATTATCCTTTAAGCGTTTTCAATTATACCGTTCTGATTACTAGTAATTATTATAGTTCCATAAAGACTCCTTAATTAATTATTTTAAACATTCCATTCAACAAAACAATTTTTTCTACTTTTTAATGTTTACCGCTTGTATGTTTAAAAAACTTAACACATTCACTATCACGCATGTTAACAAAACACAGCTTACAAAACTTTCAACTTCAGTCTACGAAAAAATCGAAACGAACCGATACAATTCCAAAATATAACTGATGAAACAAAAAATGACTTCAACACTGGTAAGTGCAAACAGTTGTATTAAACTAGTCACAGACATTAATTATTTCAATGATATGAAATAAACAATCTGAAATGATAAACAACGAATCACTGGAATTGTTTACTCTCCTGTTACAATTCAAGCGCATTATTCTTATAATACTTGTGACCAAAAATATAATACAACTGAGTCAACAATAAAAACCTACTAATCATAAATCTTGCCCATAACAGACAGGTAGAGTGTCAAATTATTTACACTCAATCTGTTCGTTGCAGGGCTAAAATAAATAGTTCTGTTACTTGTCACATGGTCAGCCAATTAAATGACTGAATCATTTAAGAACAGAAGAGGTAGAGGTGTAAAAGACACTAATCAGAGTTATCTCCTCTGAAAGTAATGAATTTCATTATACAGCCAGACCCTGTGGTGAATGAAGTGAAGGTATCATTTACGGAGTGGAGGGTATATGCTTTTTAGAGGGCCCGGCATGCTGATAAGCGTACTTTTCCACTCAGTGAGGAAGGCAATGGTAAACCACCTCACTCCTCGTTTTACTTAGTAAAACCTCTACAGGTTCAAACCAGCCTTTTGGCTGATGACCTAAACAACAATCATAAATAATAATATAATAATAGTAAATAATGTAACAAAAAATAACAATGTAAGAATAACAATAGTAAAAGTTTTAGTTATTAATGGTAAACTAATGTTCGATTTATAAAACATTTTCTAACAAATGAATTGAACGTGTTTTTATTATATTAAGCTTTGAGCGAATCAGTGTTGTATGGAATTTTGTTTTTGATCATGCTGTGCGTATTTTTAATTAATGCGCATGCTCACTTGTATTGCTGGTTGCCTAGGTCGGAGTACTCTTAGCGTAGACAGACTCTAGTAACACCACGATGGTGACCACTGCTCAGACGACTGATTGATTTTTGACAATGTGACCGAGAAAAGGTGCATAAGTTACTGGTGGAATGGGTAGGTAGGTATGAATACGGGGTTTACCGGTGCGTAGGCCTGTGTTTATTGTAGTACATACTGTTTATTTTTGATGTTAATATTCTTCTAAAAACATTGGATTATTTTTTTAAAATTGGTAATATCTCCGTTATCATATGCATAAAAATGAAAAACTTTCCATAATCAAACTTATTCGTTTTAAAACGTTTCGTAATTTCGATTATACAAAATATTTTGATACATTGACTTTTAACGGAGATATTCGTAGTTTTTTGTTCACCGCTCCCTCTAAACTCCCCTATCCCTTTGTGATATTAAAATAATTTATAGCCTATTTTCATTTTAATTATGTCCAGAACCTATATACCAAAATTCATTGAATTTGGTTCAGCGGTTCTCGCGTGATGCCGTAACATACAAACAGACAAACAGATTAACAGACAAAAATTCAGCTGAACTTATTTTCGGTGTTTACGTGGTACATCTGGTGTAAAAACAAAATTTGGGGCATTTTGAAAAATTGTACAGACAAAATCACAATTTTATTTATATAGATGAAGGTGTTCAGATTAGTTACCTTGTTCCACTAGAATATAAAACATCTTTTTATAACAATAAAAATGTTAATTTCCTCAGTGAACCATTTATTGTTCACTGAGGTAATGACCATTTATCCTCATCAACAGAAGACATTTTTAAGAATTTAAAAACACTTCTTCGGTTCTGGTTAACCAATTGAGTTTTCTACTATTGCGTGTCCTTCACAAAGCTCAAATTAGTAGGAAGATAATTAAGTCCAAGAGAGAAGGTATCAATCTTTTGAGAAAAGTATTTCAAAGGGCTCAGGTAGAACTGAAATTAGATAACTGGTCTGCATGATGTCACATGACAAGGATCTTTCCCTGTTTGCTACTGTACAACCTGAGCTATTTTCCACTGCTCGGGAAAATGACCGATACAGTGAAGGTAGCATATGGCAGTTTCAAAAAAACTCTCTTTTTTGTACCTCTTTCGATACTGTTCTCATTATTAAATCAAATACTTGAGCTCTCCGAGGATTAATTTATTTTACTATGATTTTTTCACTTCTTTTGAGCTAAAACTTTTAATAGGTAAAAATAACTTTTTAGGTGAACATTTAAAAACAAGATAATAAAAATACTTCTATTTTTTCCTCTATTGACTTGCTTTTGTGTGAAACGGACGAATACTATTAAAAAATGTTCTGCGAAGAAGTAAGTTTTTCTTCGTTATTTCTGGCCCAGCATGAAGAAGAGGTGGTATTTTTAGTTGAGGATGTTTAAAAACTCTTGTAGCCTTCTACAGTAAATAATTTGTGTCGAATAAACTCTATTTACAATTTTTAAAAGATTCATTCATAAAAGTTTGTTTAGTTGTTGCGAAGCGATGTTAAATTTTCTTTTATCACCACATATCTTTTTGTCTAACATATCCTTCTTAACCTGTGTAACTGATAATTTGGAAAAGAAAAATCAATTTTCTGCTTTTTAATCTAAAATATTATACACTTTCTTTTGCGTGAAATGTATTTTTATTATTGTCCGATTGTTAGAAATATTTTTACAGATTTTTGAAGTTCACATTACATTAAGTATAGGCCTACATCGAAATGTAGGGAAAAGTCAACTTTTGTAATAATTAAGGAAATATTTTGTCTTAGAAAGGAATATTTTGTTCTTGTTAAGTATTATAACAGTGTTTATTTAGCAAACCAGATATCAAGGTGATCTCAAAGTTTTGAAGGGATTGATGTTGAATTTTAAAACTTTGATGCAAGATTCCATGGATTCATTTTTTCGCATAACAATGACCCATTCTGTGATTTGGAGATCAAGTTGAAATTTCGAGAGCATACCTACTTATTATTCACACCCATTTTTAATGACCGCAGTAAAATTATTATTAAAACCTTACAAATTAACTTGGTTTCTAAGTACAGTATTGATAAAATTGAGACTAAAGTTATTTATTTTTGCAAACATTTTCTACTTTTTTTATCTCAAACATTACACAACAAAACACATAATTTTTTCTTTTGCACTTAAAAATTATATGTCTTGATAGGTATGCAAAGTTTTAGTTGGCTAAATGCAACAGTTTCTGAGAAACGGGCGATAAGTAGGTTCCGTTTTAACGTATGTCTAGGTACCGATTACAGGTACCCTTAACCGACGATTTTTCTTAAGGGAAGATGGCACGATGGTTTTAACTCAAAATTTCGATTTTGGGTTTTTTATGTTTTTCAATAGTTTAGGCCTAGATCTACCAAAAAAAAACATTAAATTACGTCAAAAAAATAATTTTTTATGAAAAAATTACGTTTTTATCACGTTTACACAGAAAAATTATCATGTTACGAAGAACGAATATTTTTCATAATTTTATACTGCTCGTTTTAGTGCAAAGAGAATTTCAGTTTTTAAAATATCTGCATCACTGTTTTTTTTGTATTCTCAGCTGTTGGTTCAGCTTTCTAAACAACTGTTGATGGGAAATTTACTTGTTTTTGTACATTTTATTTTTGATTTGTGCCTTCTTGTTTCTTGCGTTTTCCGTAAATTTAAATTTTTAACACTAGGTACATTTTTTCTCAGAAACCAATAAACCTACCAGGCTGAAATATTTACCAGTTAATTATCTTGTGTATCCCTATATAGGCCTACCGACATTTTTATGCCTTCCTCATGTGCTCCAAAAATTAGTAACACGCAAGAAACGTAGAAAACAAAATTTGTAAAAATTTTATGTTCCAAAAATTAGTAACACGCAAGAAACGTAGAAAACAAAATTTGTAAAAATTTTATGTTATTCGTAATATTTTTAAAAAATGGTATGGTTCAAAAATTAAATTGAAATATTGTCAGTACTTGGGAAGAAACCCGTCACCTATGGTGTGTAAAGTTTAATTTCCCTATCTTTTACCAATCCTATGAAAAATGTAAAATGTACCTAAAAATAGAAAATTTAACATTACCGGGATACAAAGTATAGCCTCCCCTTAATTTGCAAGGAAATTCAGTACCAGAATTTTGTTCAAAATTATTTTTGCAGTTTACTATTATTATAAAATGTAGAAGTTGATTTTTATAAATAAAATTTTCACATAAATCATTAAAAGTTTTATGGATTATCACACCTAATTAAATTTTTACAAAGTTTTAAAATTAATTCCTAAAAATAAAATTCTACATAAATCATTACAATATTTTGCTGGGTTATTACACCTGATTATATCTTATCAGATTTAATTTTTCTTTATGTTACCTTTTATATTTTTCTTCAAAAATAAGACGCAATTCAACGAATTATAATTTATTTTTATTGAATAATCATAAAAATATCTTGATATTGTTATCAATATATAATTTTTTACCTTAATATGATTAATTAAAACATTATGTTTTATGGTATTCTATAACTGCATACAGTCATAATACTTATCAGAACATAATTCGTATATTAATAATGGACATAATCATTAACTTAAAAATTACTAGTTAGATGATTTGTCATAAATTATTTAAATTAATAATTTTTTATGCCGGACTGAAACTATAAAAAGCTGGAACCAAATTATATTTTTCCAGTACTTCTCGAGTAAATCTTCAGAATTACGGACGCGAAAAGTGATACTCGTGATAGGCCTATAGTGGATAACATTTTCGCCAGGTAAGTTCTAAATCGTTTTTGTTAAATGTAATCTACATTATTTATGAATATTTTTTATACTTTTTAAAAATTTTTAAATTCTGTTCAAATAAAATAATTAACTTGGTTTCGTTTAAGACAATCTTAAATCACATTAATTAATTTAAAAATTTCAGTAAGGTGTTTTGAATTGTCTCAAAATTTTTCATTTTAAGGGTTTTCTTTTTTAATATATACTACATTAAACTCTTGGTTATTCGTGGCGAAAACTTTTTAAGTTTTTTTTCTAGCTTTTCCCAAAGGATACTCAAACAATTTACGTTAAAGATAAAATGTCTTTAATATTGCCTATTAGGTTTTACTGAATATTTCTGGCAAAATGGCAGAAAAAAGAAAAAACATTTTAAAAATAATTGAATCTATATAAACTAACTTATATTTTTTATTATTAATGTACCAATTAAGAAAATAATTATAAATAATATTTAATGGTCTTCTGAGTACAGTAGTGGTTGGCACGATAAACAACAAAGTGGATCCCCAGTTAAATTAATGAATAAGAGAGTAAAACTATTAATTAAATCTTTATTTTAAATTTTTTTATCTATTTCTATAATATTTGTATAAGTGCTGTGTATAATTAAAAAAAAATTAAAACCTTTCAATTGGATTTATTATGTTTCAACGTATACTCTGTTCAGTTTAAGAGCTATCCTACGAATGCGTTTGTAGTAGTGAGTAATACTATAGCGTGTGTCTATGTGTGATGCAGGACAACTATGTGGGTAACTCACAACACACTGCTCATATTTTGACTACCATTCAATATCAGATAATATTGTGACACTTATCGCTAAGGTCCGTTTCGGGATCTAGGTAAATTAAATAATTAATACACTGAAATTTTAAAATTACAAGTATTTATTACAACTAAAAGATTTACAAAATAAATAATAAACAAATTATAATGAAGTAATACAATAAATAACTTAAAGAATAATTTACTTAGTACTACTTACAAACAATTATACAGAATGCACATACACAATAAGACCGAATAACAATAGTTGACCAATTCCCGGAAACGTCGACTTTTCTAACGTACCGACAGCACACGCAATAAACACTCGTCAAAGATCAAACGAATACTAACTCCCCGACCGCACTTTGGCTCTCTTTATATATGTGTTAGAGAGATTTCTGGAAAGACAGAGAGATTCGATGCAATACAAAAATCCTTTTTATGGTTTTGGAAAAATGTTAACTAGCGTAAACAAGTCACAATTGAATAAAAGGTGTTACACAAAAGGCCAATTATCTAAACAGGTAACCAACCGACTCTTTCACAAATAGTTGTACAACAAAGACCTTACCTTACTCTACACGGCCCTTTTTTAATATTCTTTTATAACTAGTTAGTTTAATATTCTTTTATAACTAGTTAGTTATAAAAGAATATTAAAAAATCTGGTGTGAAACACTCACACAACTTTCTCTTGCCAATATAAATAATTAACAATAAACCTAATATTAGTAATAAAACATTAGACATAAACAAAAAAACTAACCTTAATAAACATAACCTAATTTTAATCATGAGTGAAAGACGCAAAATGAAAATCAACCTCAGTTTGGCTTCAAAATACAGAAAATCACTCTTTCACGCTAAACTAGGCTCTGTAGAGAAAAATGTTTTAAATAAAAGTTGCAGATCTTTTAATTTTCTATAAATTTAATTATATACACTTTTATTATAAAATGCATACTAAGGCCGAAATCTTAAAAACATCGATTTTTCTCACGTTTTCGTGAGAAAAAAACAGAAAATTGCTAATTACTGCTAAACTAAGCGTTATACTAAAAAATGTTTGAAATAAAAGTTGTAGGTTTTTAAATTCTCTACAACTTTTACTATATAAATTTTTTCGCTACATTGCATATTAAAGCCGTAATCTTAAAAAAACTTTGTTTTTACGTGAAAACAGCCTCACCCAGAGTTTCAGCAAACATGGCGCCTACCCTATCTTGTAGAGAATAAAAAATTGAGTAAATGAGGCGATTTTAAAAAAAATCGTAGGACCAGTTTTTGAGAAAATCGCAAAAAAGTGAAAAGTTACACGAATAAACTACTACTTCCGGTTGACCGATTTTGATGAAAATGTTCGTGTCAGGTCCGGTAGTGGTATGTAACTTAAGTTTCAAGTTTCAAGTTTGTACGATGTTTCGTTCTTGAGATATTTTGTTCACACACAGACACACAGACACACACACACACACACACACACACACACACACACACAGGACCAATCGCTAAAAACATGTTTTTTGGGTTCAGGGGGTCTGAAAACGTATAGATCCGGTGAAAACTCGATTTCGAAAAATCGACATGAAAACAATACTTTCCTTCCTATATATTCATATAGGCAAGAGAAAGTAAAAAGGGCCGTGTACTATTGTTACTAATAATAAACTAATTTATTGTAACTAATTTATTGGAATAACTAATTTATTGTACTATTGTTACTTTGTCACTCTAATATTTACTATTTAACATTATATGTTTCTCGGTTCCCCTAGACACCTCTCGAACACACATTCCTCTTCGATATTGCCACAATATATATCATCTTGTATAAGAGAATTTCGATAACCGTTATAAATTATTATAAACTATTATAAGCCTTGTACATACCATTTTGAAAAACATAATGCTATTTTTAATTCTTTAAATATTCAGTTTACGTTTGATCTTTGAAGTGTAAGCACACAATTATTGTTTTATTGTTTAATTTGCTGTACCTATTTATATTGTTTACAGTGTAATTTATTTTTGTTTTATTATGTGTATGGTGTTTTTAAAATGTAACTTAAGTACCTATTTTGTCCCATAAAAAACTTTGAAATGAGTGACGAGCCGTCAACTTCAGTTTTGAAACACAAAAGTGGAAAGCATTTAAAAATTGGAGAAAAACAATTATTTTAAATGTATTTAATTTCCTGCGTATAAAAAAATTCCTCTTTATTCATTAAAGATATTGAATAAATAACATCGAACTTGAATGGTGTATCTACATTCAGTGTTTACAGCATCAGGAATGAAATTAAACACACAGGTAAACGGGTGCCAGCTAACAAAAAACGAAAAAGAAGCAAACCCGTTATGGAGCAGTGTAATGAATTTGTGAAAACGGCAATTAAAATTAAAGTGCATAGTTTTCCGACGTAATAAAGCTCCGAATTTCAATTATATGTTGTCAGTTATAAAAAAGGATACCGATATAGGCTACCTACGTTTAAAATAACTTAATTTTAAAACATTTTAAAATCAATCGGTTTTGGTTTTTTTTTATTAAACGAGGGCCCAAAAATATAATTACGGAAAAGGATGACATACCGTGCGTTCGGAAAGTCGCTGTGCACTGGAATTGTGACTATGGATTTATGAAAATATGTATAAAGAAATGACTAAGCATTTTGGAAAAAAATTTATTCAATACCTTAATTACATTGTTAAACCGTGATTACATTGTTTATAGAAGGTGTTCGAAATGACCTCCATTGGCATCAATACAGCATTGCACTCGTTTCATTTTGTTTGCAAACACCTTTCGCAACTGAAGAACAGTGATTCCTTGAATGTATGCCGTTATTGCGGCTTTAAGTTCGTCAATCGTGTGTGGTCTGTTCCGATACACAGTTTGTTTCGCCGCACCCCATAAAAAGAAATCGGGGGGAGTCAGATCAGGAGATCTTGCAGGCCACAAATTCTTTGAAATTATTCGTTCACCAAACACGTTGCGCAGGAAAGCCATTGAGATGTTAGATGTATGTGCTGTTGCCCCGTCTTGTTGGAACCAACCATTATTCATTTCCACTTGTGTTATTTGATGCGTAAAGTTCTCTAAAATATCAGAACAATAACGTTCACTATTGATTGTGTTTGCAAAAAAATTGGTCCAACAATACGTGCTCTACTCACAGCAACCCAGACTCCAATTTTTGCTTCATGTAAGGACTGTTCATGTAAAGCGCAAGGGTTAGTTGTCGACCATACTCGAGTATTTTGTGAACTTATATACACTCCCAAGTGAAACCACGCTTCATCTGTATAAAACGTTACGTCAAGGATGTCTTCGGAATTTTGGTTGATGAAACGTTGAAACCAATGACAATAATTTAGTCTCTTGTCATTATCTGAAGGTTTCAGCTCTTGAACACACCTCACTTTGTATGGGAATAGTTTAAGTTCTTGTCTGACAGCTTTATGTGCGGTAGCAAGTCCGATATTATGCTGTTGTGCTAACTTACGCATTGATTTTTTTGGACTTTGTGCCATAGAATCAGAAATATCCAGCAGCTTTTGTTCGTCTAGCTTAGGGGGCCTACCACTACGTTCAGCGTCCTCAACAGAGCCAGTTGCCCGAAATTTTTCTATCAGTGTTCGTACTGCATTACGGTGAGGAATAATTGAATCTGGAAACTTTTCAGAAAATTTGCGCTTCACTAAATCACTGTACTTGTCACCTTCGCGAAATACGTATTCAACGAGGAAAATGCGCTCCTCTACTGAAAGAACCATCGCGTCCAACAACAAAAAACGTGCAACAGAACTGCAATAAATGAAACATATACAACTTCAACTCAATGACTGACAGGCCTCGACGTGTTCGGCAACAATTGAACAGCACAGAGCTACCAACCTAGCCATGAAATTATTCCCTGTCATGTCACTTGGTGCACAGCGACTTTCAGAACGCATGGTATTATTTTGGAAAAGGAAATATTAGGAGTTTAGGAAAATAGGACGAACAATTAATTACCTAGACTAGACGAAACGTGGGTTAATGAACTCGTAACTTATCGTTGTCTTATTGTAACGACGATATAAACTTTGAAACATCCTATACGTTCCACTGTAGGACGACCTTGACAGGATAGCTCTTACAATGAATAGGGTATAGCTAGTTTTTAATAACCATGTCAGTACTCTTATACGCAGATCTATATTAGCTAAAATGAATATAATTCAAATACAAAAATATATACTATGATACAAGATTTTTAGTTAATACTGTGAAATTTTATTACATTATCAGTATCTTCGGGTTATCGTGAGTTTTATTATCGATGGTACCTAGTTGTGCCATTCATCACCACGGGCAGTCCTGAGTTTACTATAAGGTAATCTATATTTTAATGTGCGTGCTTCATATTTAGCCTATTGAGTACTTTTTAGATTATAATTTTGAAAAGCTTTAAGATGTATCGTCACAATATTTGAATGGCTCAACAGAAAAACGTTGCAACTGACAAAATTTACAAAAGTGAGGTTTCATTGGAATACGTTCTATAAATTCTCTATTTGATCGTAATAGTGAATTCTAACGGTTAGAATTGTAACTAAAATCTCGGAAATTCTTGAAACAAAATCGTCATACAGTGAAAAATCGTTGTACAGCTAAGAATCAGATGGTATATTTCACTTTCTGTAAAAATTTGGTTTTAATCCTTGCAACGTTTTTCCGTTGACCCATTCATTTAGCCTACGTGTAAACGTTATTTGCTGCCGCACATTCCCCACATTGTTTTACTGACGTCTTCGGTCTATCCTTAGTTCTACTTTTACTTTTCAATAATTTCTATAAAAATCAGCTATCTGTAATTACTGCTTGTTTTGATTCATTATTTTTTTTGGTTTATTTAAATTTTAAAAGCAATATAATCCCAATACGTATTACGCTTTCCCATGCTTTTCAATAGAATAATTATTACGTGAACTGTAATATTTTTGCACAGGCTATTTGAAATCAGCAATCATGACATCGATTTGCATTAATTTTCTAGTTACTTTTTTTAGTGATTTTATTTAAATGGTTTCAAATTTCGGGAGGTATGAAAAAGTTTCTGTAAATGTATCTTTGTTTTCTTTTTAATTATCGACCATTTTCTAATCTCAGAAAAATGGATATTTTCTGTGATAGCTGAGCTTTAAAAAAGAAATAAGATGAGTAAGGTAGGCCTAAAAGGTTTCGAACAAATGAGTGCTTTGCCCCTTTTTCGGTACTCGGTGCCAAATACACCACCTGGCACCAACTGGTGCCTTTATAATATTACCCGTAGGTGTGTGTATGTAACTACTACTCGTATGTAACTATAGAATCGGGCAGTTCTTTCTTGGGTCATATGAATGCATTTACCGTTTGTGATACAAACCGTAAGGGTTCATTCATCTTGCACAGGTACGTATCATTTTATACATGATACCATTTCATTAAAGTCCCTCCTGTAAAAACACCAGTAACTTTTTTGAACGTACGGCACCAATGTTAACTTGTTGGTGTCAAATGTAGAATGAGTCTGACACACCCCCATTACAAATTATGTGGTGGGGTGATAACGACGAATGCAGTTCGGATCCGAACTGTGTAGGTAATGTTGATTTTAGTCCACTACATGCGCAATGCAGCGGCCAACTTTCCCTCAACTGTTTACTTCTTTTTGATTGGTTGTCAGCTGTTTACCACCCAAAAGTACTTGAAACTATTAACTTTTCCGCCTTGGTTTAAATACGTTTTAGAATTTAAATTCTAAAAATACAGGGTGATTATAAATGAAAAAGACACTTTTGACAGCTTCTTAAACATCAAACTGGTGTATTTGAATATAGTAAATGATATAGGTTTGTAGGGAATTTTTTAAAGTTTATGTTAGTACAACTGTTGCTAGTATTTTGTTGTTGGCTGCTGTTACAACGACCAGTCTATCAAAAGGGCCGCTACTCAAGTAGAGAAAGCTTATTGTGTTCTTGAATTAGCCAAAACAAACTCGGTTACGGTTGTGCAACGTCATTTCAGAACAAGATACGTTAAACAACCACCAACAAGGCAATCAATCTATGACTGGTATAAACGTTTTGAAAACCGTGGATGTCTGTGTAAAAGGAAAAGTACTGCAAGACCTTCTGTTACAGAAGAACAAATTGATAGTGTTCGTGATGTTATGTACGAAGTCCAGGAAAATCAACTAGATCAGCAAGTTTAGAATTGCAAATTCCTCAACCGACTGTGTGGAAAATTCTGAGGAAACGTTTGAAAATTACACCTTATAAATTATTGCAGTTAGTACAAAGTTTAAATACTAGTGATAAAGTCGTACGTAAAAGTTTTTGTCTGGAGATGGAACATTGTGTTGAAAATAACGACGCATTCTTTAATCGCCTAATTTTCAGTGATGAATGTAATTTTCACATTAGTGGAAAAGTTAATAGACATAATGTTGGAATATGGGGCACAGAAAGCCCAAAAATAACTTTACAGCATAAACGCGATTCCCGTAAAGTAAACGTCTTTTGCGCATTATCTCGTGAAAAGTTTTACGGGCCGTTCTTCTTTCACGAAGTGTCAGTAAACGAATGGTTAATGCCTCGACTCCAGGAAGATAGTGATAACTTTATTTTTGTACAAGATGGAGCTCCGTCTCACTGGCACTTACAGGTCAGAAATCATCGTGATGAACGTCTTCCTAGACGATGGATCGGCCGTGCAAGTGAGGAAAACATTGTGTTTACGCCGTGGCCACCTCGTAGTCCACACTTAACGCCCTGTAACTTTTTCTTATGGGGTTATGTAAAAGACAAAGTCTTTGTACCACCGATGATCTAAAACAACCTATCGCAAATACTCTTGCCACAGTTGACCGTCATATGCTTAATCGTGTGTGGGAAGAATTCGACTACCATGTTGATATCTGTCTTGTTACAAATGGTGCACACATTGAACATCTGTAAATATTTTCAATAAAAACTTAATGAATTCTTTTATATAATCATGTAAGTAATTACCTTAACTTTTCAAAAATAAATTTTCGATAAGCTATCGAAACTGTCTATTTTATTTATAATCACCCGGTATTATTGAAGAATTTATCGTAATACTCAAATAGGCTGTAAATAATAATAACAATAATAATGATAGGAATATTTTTTTAAAGTTCAGCTCACTTTCTAGAAAAGTAATTCTTGTTATAATTTTATAAAAAAAGTAACTTATTTTTCTTTATATTAAGAAAATGTCTTTTAAATACAGAATTCTTTATATCAAACTTTTAAATGAAGTATTTTGAGCTCTTAAATAATTTTTGTTCCAAATTTCGGAAACTACATTTGTTGTTAATCTAATTAAGTTAAATTTTTAACTTTAAATGCCTATAACTTCAGTCCAGTTCTGGTGATCGTGTCAGAAACTGATTTTCAATAAAGATTCTAACATGAAATCAATTCACTTGTAATTTTAATGTTTTACATTCGTTAAAACATTACGCCTACCTATATATTACAGTAAACTCTCGAAAATCCGGAAGTGGATTATCCGAGTCAGGTTTCAGAAACTGAAAAATTACATAAGTAAATAAAGTGATAAAAATAAAATTTATGATCCCTGATAAAAAAAAATCTTATAAACACCTTTAAAAATACGGTTATAGATACTGAAGTCACGCGATAGCCTTTTGCGTATGTATGGGCTGTGAGGAAGTGAAGTAAAATATTTGCAGTGCTGCCAACCTCAACAGTGAGGCACTACTCGTACATTTCACTACTGTGAAGTTTCTACATACCTTTTTTATGCTGTGGTTTATTCAAAGAACATTTTTTTCTTCATAAACCTTATAAGAAATAAATATGGCCTGTAATATTGCCTATAGCTTAATAAAATGACTAGAAATGTTTGATTTACTGTAATTACGATTGAATCGCCTTCTTTACTATTGCTGTCACCGGCGTCTTCATTATCAGTCTCTCTAGTATCTACCTAACCGTTTTCTTTTTTTACCAGGGGTCAACAAAACTGTTAAAGAATAGCTTCGTCACGTCCTTAATGTCCTTCTTTATTTTTCGAATTGTGGAAAGAGAAACAACACAGTAGTTAGCCGCTCGCTCACGGCTTTTGTTGAGAGGCACGGATAGGCATTTTTGTTTAGCTTCAACTTCATAACATATTATTACATTGCATATTAAATTTCGTTCATTCAACACTGTGAATAGTTCAACCACGTTTTCGAGAAAACGACACATCTGTAACTAACAGTTAACCAACAAAAGTTTCCGCGATATACTCTATATGCTCTGGGTGTAGTATAAGTTGTTATGTTTGTCGTACTGAAATTAAAGCAGTCGGGTATGGACACTGATGCTTTTGCCCCTTTACCCCTCGCTGCAAACAAGGGCAAACTCGTGACTCAAGTGACTATAAAATGTCTGGAATTCAGTTAATCCTATTTTATAAAATCATAACAAATGGAGAAAGTTTTCAGAGGTTCAACAAACAGATTGAACCAGCAAAAAAGTCGGTGTTTGTGTGTATGACTATGCAAATTTAGCAGATCAGTTGCCGGGGAAGAAGATATGAATGAAAATTACATCCGAATGGTTAAACAGTGACCTCAACTATCTAAAATTTGAGTGCTTGACAGATGAAAATAATTAAGAGAACAAAAGGTGCGGCTGAAGATGAGGAAGGCAGAGAAGAAGAAGAGGCTACTGCGCAGCCGAAGATGGCACACGAAAATGGACTGCTGGAGTCTTTAGAGCAGCAAGGTAAGCTACGTGAATACCAGTCAAAAGTGCAAACTTCATAGTGTAAACACGATAGCAATTAACGGATTATTTTTAATAAGTTGAAAAATGCTTTTTGTTTATAAATTCGATTTTTGTTTTAAGTAAAGTTTACTCATTTAATCTGAACTATTTCCATTTCAAAGTAGTTTCTAATGTTGTCTTGTATTTTAAACTGAATAAAATTTTTTATAAATGAAACAAGGTGTTTACATGAAGGGTATACCTTACAATTATGACTTTTTCAGTATGGTATTGTTTACTGTATTTAATTTTCAATATTTTTTAAACTGATAATAATTTTTTCCAGTTTTCAAAATGTAAGTAAGTAATTAAACCTAATGATTGTGTGATGATAATACCATCAACTTCCTAGCGTGAAACGCAGATGTATTAGCAAACTTATTTATGAAGTATAATCTACCTAATTTATAATTAATTAATGCTGTATCAAATAACATTATAAATTAATTTAATTTAATCGATGCATTTATAATTGCAACTAAATTAATAAAGTAGCCAATTGACTTCGCCTGACATGAAACTTTTTATTGAGTTCTTCCCTTGAATGAGGACAACCGGAAATTGGAAAGGATATTTAGATTTAAAAAATTGATGACATGATTTATTTAAATTTTTTCTTATCTTAATTTGGCAGTATGAAACGATGTTCTTGCCAAATAAATTGCATTATTATGGAGTGTTCTTTTTTAATCATACACTGTCTATAGTTTGTTTTAATTATGACTTAATGTAATAATTAACAACAGCGTACAAAATATTAGACGTTATTTTGTATTATGTATTTATTTTGTATTTTGTAATTATTAAAATTGACGAATTTCTGCTCTGTAAGTAATTGGGAAGTTAAGGAATCAGTGAAGAGTGTGATTGAATCAGCCAGTGTTTCCGCATTTGTATACACAGATGGAGCTGTTCAAGAATTATATTAAATTAATTGTGGGAATAGTAGACCTATTTTTGCTCTCTCTTGCCTATATGAATATACAGGAGAGAAAGTATTGTTTTCATGTCGATTTTTCGTAATCGAGTTTTCATCGGATCTACGCGTTTTCAGACCCCCCTGAACCCCAAAAACTTGTTTTTAGCGATTGGTGTGTGTGTGTGTGTGTGTGTGTGTGTGTGTGTGCGCGCGCGCGCGCGTGAACAGAATATCTCAAGAACGGAACATCGTACGAACTTGAAACTTAAAACTTAAGTTACATACCACTACCGGGCCCGACACGAACATTTTCATCAAAATCGGTCAACCGGAAGTAGTAGTTTATTCGGGTAATTTTTCACTTTTTTGCGATTTTCTCAAAAACTGGTCCAACAATTTTTTTAAAAATCGCCTGGTTTACTAAATTTTTTATGCTCTACAAGATCGGGTAGGCGCCATGTTTGCTGAAATTCTTGTGAGGCTGTTTTTTCGTTAAAAAATTGCTTTTTTAAGATTATGACTGTAATATGCATTTTAGCGCAAAAATGTATATGATAAAAGTTATAGAAAATTTAAAATCCTACAACTTTTATTTGAAACATTTTTTGTATAACGACTAGTTTAGCAGTAATTAGCGATCTTTTGTTTTTCTCACGAAAACGTGTGAAAAATCGATTTTTTAAGATTTCGGCCTTAGTACGTATTTTACGACAAAAAAGTGTATAGTCTAATCAAATTTATAGGGTATTAAAAGATCTACAACTTTCATTTATAGCATTTTTCTCTACAGAGCCTAGTTTAGCGTGAAAGAGTGATTTTCTGTATTTTTAAGCTAAACTGAGGTTGATTTTCACTTTACGTCTTTCACTCATGATAAAATCTGATTATGTTTTTTGAGGTTAGTTTTTTGTTTATTTCTAATGTTTTATTACTAATGTTAGGTTTTATTATTAATTATTTGCATTGGCAAGAGATTGTTGTGTGAGTCTTTCACACCAGATTTTTTTAAATCTTATGATGCATAAGATGTTATTATATTTTTAAGGGTGTAAAGGGAGCAAGTGTAGTGTTTTTAGGTGCCAAGTAGGATAAATACCGTTGATATAACGTTTTTGAGGTCATATGTAAAAGTAAAAGGACCATTTTCCTTGTATTTCTTATACCAAAATAGTTTCAATTGTTGCATGTGCAAATAAAAACTTCCCTTTAAATATGTGGCGGGTATAAAAAGGTGAACTCATCCGCGATTTGTATTAAATTAATTATGAGATTATTAGGGTTATTTCATTTAGTTTTCTAATTCAATTTAGTCTCTGTAATCCGATAATTCCACTGTCCGCGTCATCAAGTAGTCCGACACTCTGCGGTCCGCTCATTCTCTTAACACTTCACGATGTGCAAGTGAGAGAGTGAGCGATAGGAAGGGTGGAGACTGGTGTAAACAAACTGTCAGTCTCTTTCGGTGTTACGCGGGACTGATTTTTAAGCACAGCGTGTTATATGCTGTTCACTAGTTTATTTTCACTTCTAATAACTTATTTGTAAACAATATTGTTCTATTTTGAACTAAAAATTTACGCCCGCGCTGCGTCCAATAGGCTACTATGTCCTATTGCTAGCATTTGAGCGCTGCATTAAGGGGGGACTGTACCTTGTCCCGCCAGTTTTAAATTTGCAATTTTCAGGTCTATTTTTCGTAGGATTGGTAAAAAATAGGGAAATGAAACTTTACACACTTAATCGTTGTCGAGTTTCTCTAGCTACAGAAATTTTTTAAATTATATCTGTTGAAGCAGAAAATTGTAAACAAAATAATAAATAACACAAAACTTTTACAAAATTTTTTCTACGATTTTTGTTCATTGCTAATTTTTGGAGCATCTGAGGAAGTCATAAAAGTGCAGGTATTTGTGCATGTATAAGATAAATAGCTGGTAAAAATTTCAGCCTTCTAGGTTTAATGGTTTTCAAAAACAATGTACCTAAATTTTAAAATATAAATTTACGAGGACAGGCAATAATAAAAAGGCACAAATCAAACACAAAGTGTACACAAACAAGTAAATTTCCCATCAAAAGTTGGTTAGAAATCTAAACCAACAACTGGGATTAAAAAATAACGTAGATATTTTAAAAACTAAAATTCTCTTTGCTTTTAAACGCTTAGTATAAAATTATGAAAAATATTCGTTCGTGGGTACATGATCATTTTTCTGTGTAAAACTGCTTAAAACTTAATGTTTTCATTAAAATAATTTTTTGACGTAATTTAATAGTTTTCTGGTAGATCAATTTTTTTTAACGTCGTAAAAAGGATTTTTTTTTTTTTTTTTTTTGGTTTAACGTCAAAAAAAAAAAAAAAAAAAAAAAGGATGAAATGAATTTTTGTAACATATGAAAATATGCCGTGCCTGAATGGGATTCGAACCCAAGACCGCATGATGAGAGGCGAGCACGTTACCAACTACGCCAGTGGAGCTGGCTGATAGATCTAGGTCTGAACTATTGAAAGATATAAAAAACCGAAAATCTAAATTTTCAGTAAAATCATCGTACAGTCTCACCTTAACTAAACTTGTTAACCTATTGCTTTTCCTCGTTATCCCAGTTTCACTTCACACTTTACTTTTTTCGTATCTTTTTTAGAATACTAACTCCGACTTTCACAATTAAAGCTCATTATGAAGATAAAGATATAGGCGTATAAATTATTTTAGGGTTACACCATTTCTTTCCCATAGGATCAAGTAATCAAAGACTGTTTTATTTTTTATTGACCTCACTTACAAAAAACCATGCCAATTTTTTTTTAAATGTAGCTTTTTAGAACTTTATACAAACGACCTGTATTGCTTTAGGGTTGTCACCCTCTTGTTACTCCTTTGGCGCGAGTGGTTGAAATTAGTTCAATTATTTCATCTAACAAATTATGATAGGTGGTAGAAATACCGTAATTTCTGGTTGCTTTTGGTTTTTCTGTTTAACCCTTAAGGAAAAAATTGCCAAATTTCAGTTCTCTAGTTTATCGGGAAATTGTAGAATTAATAAGAAGTGGGGTATTTCCCATCTATAGGCTATAATACAAAGCTTGTAGGGTCAATGACTTACTGACGTAAACTCCCACCCATAAGGAGGGCTCATACAACAAAAACGATTAGGATCCTGTTCCTTTGTGTATTTTTTGTTTGTGTGTCCAAAGCCCTAAAAAATCTGAAATCTTATAAATGGGTGTCCGGGGAGGGGAAAAAGGCGCTGGTTTACCTTCAAAATTTTGGAAAATTTAGATATCGCATTAAGAAAAATTAATATTAACGGTCCAGTCACCTTTGGGCTCAGCGCCCAAAATCACATAAATTTTCTGTACCAAAAATTTTAGATTGCGCTATCTCCCCAAAATGAGTAAAAATAGGTTTTCTCCAGTGTATTACGGATAAAAACTGCAAAGGTTAATGATTTTGGCTGATTTCATCCAGAACAAGGTCGTGGCAAAGCGGAGAACCTATTTTAAAACCACCGATAACTACTTTTGGTGGGAGTGTGCTGACCCGAAATTTATTAAACCTTAAGGAAGCCCCTGAGCGAAAAGTTAAGAAGATCTTTCTTTGTTAGAAATTTCCAAAACCGATTAGCTGGATTTTCCATACCTCTATCTGAAACCCCAAAAAAATTATTTCTAGGGTACTAATTGTACCGAAAAAAGTAAAATCCTACAATTTTAACCCATAGGAGCCCTTGGAGAGAAAAAAATCATGTGGACATTTTAATTTCAGCCAGTGCCGAAATATCGGAGAAAAAATTCAAGTTTTGGATATCGATTTCCTGTGAAGCGCCACCTCGAAAATTAAAAAAAATAATACTTACGACAAAATTGAGAAAGTAATTTTGTTCTCAGTCCAAAATTACGATAGGTTGTAGAAATGCCGAAATTTCTGGTCGCACCCCTCCCCAAAATGGATAAATTAAGTTTTTTTTGTTTACTGCAATGACAGATCATAAAACCAAATAATTACTGATAAACCCACTGCAAGAAGGACCCGTTTGGAAACCACATTACCTTAATCAGTGAGGGCAACGACCCAAAAATATATTTTAATTTAAGGAAGCTACCGAGCAAAACGGTTTTTATTGTCTTTTAACGGAAACATAAAAAGTATTGCCAGTTTGGCCATTCGCCTTCTAATATAAGAACGAATGCTAATATTAAGAAGATATTACAAATGTAATTTATTTTGTGTGTAGATGTTAAAAAATAAAACACCAGATATGAAGGGTGTAACAATTGAAGAATTCGTGAAAAAAGAAGAAAGTTTTTATGGTGTAAAATTATAATGTTCCATCCCCCTAAGTAGTTAAAGAATGCTCTAGTATCCACGATAGAGATGAAAAATTATGTTCTGCAAATACAAACTCTTTGAAGAAGATAAAGATACAAATGTTTGCATATGTAATTTTTAGCTATTGTTAACGCGGATTGTAAATGACCGTATTACAGAACTATTAAAATAAAAGAAAGAGTTGTTAAATATTCGAACAAAAATGTATGTGCTATGCTATTTAAGTTTCACTTTCACAATAACAGGAATTGGTGAGGTGGAGTGCGTTAATGAAGGAAAAAACGGAACATTGGACAAGCTAGGGACAAGGGAGGTAATATACGTATTGTCGGTTTTATTATAATACTAAACACTAGAGAAAGTAGAGGTACAAAATTGAGGTCATTGGAGCGTCAAGGACAGCAGAGGAACTGCCTGTAAGTTAGTAAACGAGTGTTCTTGCTTCGTGGCAACTCTCTACAACACTTAAAACTACTTTTAATATCACTTTCATTGAGCGTTTATCCTACAATCATGGAAACTGATTTAATAATAGTGCATTCGAAACCTTTTTATATCAGAGATTATTCGCCGTAAAACAACACAAATTCTTCTGAATCGGTTAAACTGTTTTGTTATTGACCTTCACATTGAAATCTCATTAAAATAAATCCGTAGAAACGTAATTTATTTTAGACCGCTGAATGCAATTTTTTTTTGTCATCAGTCTCTCGACTGTTTTGATGCAGTTCTCCAAGTCTATCTTGCGCAAGTCGTTTCATATCTACATACCTGTAGCACCCTACATCTTTTGTAATTTGCTTTATATATTCTAATCTTTGTCTCCCTCTGCAATTTACTCCCTCAATATTACCCTCCATTATTGATAACCCAATACCTGGATGTCTTAAGATATGCCCCACTAGCCTATCCCTTCTTCTGGTAAGATGCTTCCATATACTTCTTTTTTCATTCACTCGCTTAAGAACCTCTAAATTACTTATTTTGTACACCCACCTAATCTTTAACATTTTCCTATAACACCACATTTCAAAAGCTTCTATCCTCTTCTTTTCTACAGCCCCTATCACCCACGTTTCACTCCCGTATAATGCTGCACTCCAAACATAATGTTTTAAGAAATTTTTCCTAATCTGTAAATCAATGTTTGTAGTCAATAAGCTGTTTTTTTATTTCAAAGGCTTTTCTAGCTTGAGCAATTTTACTTTTGATATCACTTGTGCTTCTATCATCCTTCGTTATTTTACTCCCTAGATAGTAGAATTCCCCAACTTCCTGTAAGTTTACGTTGCCTACTTTTACATTTCCCATCTCTTCTAAACCATTCTTGCTGCTGCACAACACTTTCGTTTTGTTCTTATTAATTTTCATGAAGTAATCCTTTCTCAAGATCTCATCCATTCCATTTAGGACATCCTCTAGTTCTTTCTTTATCTCGGCTAATACTACTATATTATCGGCGAATCTCAGCACTTTTATTATTTCTCCTTGAATTTTTATTCCTACGTCAAATTTCTCCTTCACTTCATTTATAGCCTCTTCTATATACAAGTTAAAAAGTAGTGGTGACAGAGAACAACCTTGTCGTACACCTTTTCTTACAGCAGCCACTTTTTCGTACCCCTCAATTCTCAAAACACAGCCGTTTGATTCTTATACTGTAGATAACTTTCCTTTCTTTGTATTTAATTCCTAGCCTTTCCAAAGTTTTAAACATTTTACTCCAGTCCAAATTGTCAAATGCTTTGTGTTTGTTGAATGCAATGTGTTTGCCAAACGTTCGAATAGTCCAGATGCCTGGTTCCCAAATAGATCAGTACAGTCAGATCCCAGAATTGTTTTTATTGGTGGTGATGCCGGTATAAGTTTTGGGCTTGTGCGTAGGTAAACATATGAGGTGATACAAAGATTCAAAAGTGCTAGACTTGACCTGTAATCGAACCCAGTACCCCTAGCACAAACCAATGGGTCAGCCAATTACAGTTCAATAATATCGTTAATAAGGGCTAGTATTTTTCTTTGAATACCGCTTTGGGGGAGTGAAATGCTATAAGTTTTATGAAGAGTAATCTTCGCTCGGTTTACTAGTAAATAAAGTAGCAAACGATTTCTATTGATGGTCAGTTTTGATCAAAGCACACAGACAGACATTATGGGTTACGAGGAAGAGAGTTACAAAGAAATAGAAATGAAACGTAAATGATTTATAAGAAATATGAATAAATTCCAGTTGAATTTTTTAAAAACTGCCAAGTCCCCGACTGAATTTCATAAATAATAACTTTGAACCAACACAAATCAAGCATGCGTCGTAACATATATTAAATTTGTATCCCAAGCAGTTCTCATCTCCAAAAGAAGAACCCCAAAGTTAAAATTAATTAAGTGAATTAAAAAATAATCATATAGAAAAATAAGAATGCGTGAAAAGATGAAGCTGATTGGTGAATACTAAGTTAAATCTTTTAGAAGGAAAATCAATGTATAGTAAAACTCAAATTATCCGAACTAGTCATCCGAAACACCAATTATCTGAATAGAATTCAGGTAGCCCTATAAAAAAAGTTTTTTCTACTCATAAAAATATTGTAAGTTACATTAAATTTATAATACAGGAGCCTACATTATTACATACACAGACGTATTATAGCTGTCGTAGCTTTCTTTATCAGTTCTTTACTTACTGACCACGTACGTGTAGTGTATTACAATGTTTTTGAGATAAGCGGATTCCTTAATTACTGTGTAATGTTTTGGATACAGACTGATTCTTCAAATATTGCTCGTAAGAGAACAGCGTCGAGGAAACATTTTAAAGAGCATAGAATTAAATTTATGCGATTTCGACCTAGGATCAAATAAAGAAAGAAAAAGAAGAAGTAATGACGAAGAAGGAAGAGGAAGAAAGAGAAAAGAAAGTTTAAGAAAAAGAAGATAAGAAAGAAATATCATCTGAAGTCATCCAGAACATTATTGTAAAAATTCCTGGCTGTTCCAAGTGAGACGGGACACAAGGGAATGGTTGCAGTGTGCTTCAACTGACCCAGATATAAAAATATTTTGGAAGACAATGAAATTTTATAAAATTTAAATCTTAGGTGGCGGACGAAGAAGATGAAAACGTTGCTTCAGTTGAAAGGGAAAAGTGACGTACCGCATGTGATACATTCACTTGTTTTATTTGACATTGGGTACGGATGGACTGCAACCCAATGTGACTACTCTCAGTTCGTAGCCGTCAAGCATTTACGAGACCTGGGTGCACGCAAATGAGGTTCTACATCAAAACAGTTTCTTGACATGATTAATTAAAATTTCATAATTACAGTATGTATATTAGTTTTAATAATTTTTGTAATAAAAATGTGAACCTTTTTGCAAAACACTTGTGTCTGTATTCTATAAATGATTAAGATATACCATTTAAATTTAATGCGATTATTTAATTCAAATAAACAGAAGTGGTTTTGAGTCATTTTGGAGTTTTATTTCACAACAGAACTATTTTTAATAATTAACCTATCAATTTTATAGGCGTATAATGGTGAATGCTACAAAAACAATGCAGAGTACTTTTACTCTCATGGAACAAAGATGTCCCGCTGTTTTCGTGCGCAGGCAACCGCTTCCGCAAACCGATTCAATTCGATATCTCGGGCTGTACATTGACAGACGCTTGACCTGGAATAAACACGTTCAAAAAAAACGGCAGACTCTGGATAAAAGACGAAAACAACTATGTTCCTTGATAACGCGACGATCAAAACTTCCACTTCATTAAAACTACAAGTATATAAATCTTTTCTGAGACCGATTTGGACTTATAGTGGCCAAATTTACGGCAAAACATTTGACTCTACAACAAATTCAACGATTTCAATCCAAATTACTTAGACAAATAACTGACACACCCTTTTACGTTACTAATCACACATTGCAAAACGATTTACGTGTTCCATACATTAACGACAGATTTTACCACATCTATTCTCGGTTCAAACGCAAACTTGAGTATCATAAAAATCACCTCATTAGAACGCTGGCATCCCCAAACTTACCCTGAAATCCACAACGCAGGCTGAAACGACGATGGGGTAGAGATATCATTGCGCAGATGTAAATTCTATCAATTTAATATTCAAGATTAATCCACCGTTGGAGTGGCACTATTGAGTGGCGGTCTAATTAATGCGATAACGCCATTTTTCTTTCTCTTACCTATATGAATATATAGGAAGGAAAGTATTGTTTTCATGTTGATTTTTCGAAATCGAGTTTTCACCGGATCTAGACGTTTTCAGACCCCCTGAATCCAAAAAAACATGTTTTTAGCGATTGGTCTGTGTGTGTGTGTGTGTGTGTGTGTGTGTGTGTGTGTGTGTGTGTGTATACATTTTACAAACTTGAAACTTGAAACTTACATACATACTACTACCAGACGCGACACGAACATTTTCATCAAAATCGGTCAACCGGAAGTAGTAGTTGATTCGTGTAATTTTTCACTTTTTTGCGATTTTCTCAAAAATTGGTCCAACGATTTTTTTTTTAAATAGCCTGATTTACTAAATTTTTTATGCTCTACAAGATAGGGTAGGCGCCATGTTTTCTGAAATTCTTGGTGAGGCTGTTTTCAAGTAAAAAAATTGTTTTTTAAGATAACGGGATTAATATGCAGTTTAGCGCAAAAATGTATCTAATAAAAGTTATAGAGAATTAAAAATCCGACAACGTTTATTTCAAACATTTTTTTGTATAACGGTTAGTTTAGCGGTAATTAGCGATTTTCTGTTTTTCTCACCAAAACGTGTGAAAAATCGATTTTTTTAAGACTTCGGCCTTAGTATGCATTTTACGACAAAAGTGTATACATATATAGGTAATCAAATTTATAGGAAATTAAAAGATCTATAACTTTTATTTACAGCATTTTTCTCTACAGAGCCTAGTTTAGCGTGAAAGAATGATTTTTCGTATTTTTAAGCCAAACTGAGGTCAATTTTAATTTTGCGTCTTTCACTCATGATTAAAATAAAGTTATGTTTTTTGAGGTTAGTTTTTTGTTTATTTCTAATGTTTTATTACTAATTTAGGTTATATTGGTCATTATTTGCATTGGCAAGAGAAAGTTGTGTGAGTGTATCCCACCAGATATTTTTTTGTTTTTGTAAATAATATCACATTTACGGTTGTGTTTTGTACAGTTGTGAATAAATAAACTAAGTTAAAAAAAAATTAAAAAAATTGTCCCGATTATCCGAATAAGGTCTGGGACATATTTGTTCGGATGATTAAAGTTTTAATGTGATTGAACTGAATGTGTGGTCCACCCTCAGCGTTCAAAGAAAGCAGCGATTGGTAAGAAAACTGGGATATTTTCACTTATTCCTTTGAATTTTTTTTTATTTTATTTTATTTTTATTTTTATTTTATTTTTAAAATAAATTATAAATAAATAATTTTTATTTTATTTTTTTTTTATTTTTTATTTTTTTTATTTTATTTTATTTTTTTTTGAATTTGGCCTCTTTGAACCCTGAGCATGGATACCTCCGTTCAGTTTCATTAAATTATGCCGATGAGCTAAGGCATTATTATTATTATGTTTAATAAAATGAAATCATAACTCTTAGTTGTTTTATTTGCACTTTACTTGTATTCTTTTCAGCATGCGGAAGCAATTTCCGGTGGGGATCATACGGATACTCGCCTTATTTCATCTAGCAGCAGCTGCTACCCACGTGCTCACACCAGGTCAGTACAAATAAATAAAAAAAATTTATTATCATGTAAAATAATATACATTATAACTATATATTATGCCCATAACGGGCAGGTGGAGTTAAATTTTGCACTCGATCTGTTGGTTCCAGGGCTACAAAAAATAGTTCTATTTCTAATCACATAGTTAGCCAATTATATGACTGAACTATTTAAGAACAGAAGAGGTAGAGGTGTAAAAGACCTCAGAGTTATCTCCTCTGAGAGTAATGAATTTTACTATACAGCCAGACCTTGTGGTGAATTAAGTGAAGGTGTCATTTGCAGAGTGGAAAATATGTGCTTTTCAGAGGGCCCGGCATGCTGATAAGCACTCTCTTTCAACTCAGTGAGGAAGGCAATAGTAAACCACCTCACTTATCGTTTTTTCATAGTAAAACCTGTATAGGTTCAAACCAGCCTTTCGGCTGTTAACATAAACAACAACTATATATTACAAAACAAAAATGTTGGGGTTGGATATGAGAAGGTTATACCAATGTACAGAACCCAAAAAGGAGACTGATCATTTCCTTGGAATGGCTAAGGAAAACTGTGCGAATAACTTGACCAGGACAGGCAAACATAATACTAAAACTAATTAGTTAATTTTTAATGGTGTTCAGTGTTCATACACATACTAGAGTTTATTGATTGTCGTTCAACAGTTTGAACTTAAAAAACAGCTAAAAATAATTATGTAACGCAACGATTGTGTCACTAGAGCATAATTTGATATATTTTTATATCTTTCTTAAATATTATAATCTTATATACATTATAATAGGCCTGCTGTGATAAAACCTGTGTGTCTGTACGCGAGTGAATGCCTTAGAATGTTCGGGAAGGCTGGATGGACCAACAGAAGCAGAGAAATTTGAGAGAAATAAAAGACGGAAATATATAGGTTACGAGGAGCAATATAGGAACGAGGTACAAGGAAAATGAACGATTAATGGAAACGATTGGAAAAAGAAGACTAAAATTTTATGAACACCTGTGAAAAAATGGATGTCAACCTGTTGACAAAACAAATATTTAAAACACTAAACAATAGACTTGGTGAGACTGTATGATGGTTTTAACAGAAAATTTTGATTTTCCGTTTTTTATATTTTTCAATTTGTTTAGACCTAGTTCAACCACAAAACTTTAAATCACGCGAAAAAATAGTATTTTAATGAAGAAATTAAGTTTTTAGGAGGTTTACCTAGAAAAATTATCGTGTCACCAAGAACGAATATTTTTCATAATTTTATACGGATCGTTTTAGAGCAAAGGCAATTTTAGTACTTTAAAAATATCTGCATTACTGTTTTTATTACTCTCAGCCATTGGTTCATCTTTCTAACCAACTGTTGATGGGAAATTTACTTGTTTGTGTTGTACATTTTGTTTTTGATTTGTGCCTTTTTGTTTTTTCGCCAGTTCCCGCAAATTAAAATTTTTAACATTTAAGTGCATTTTTCTCGGAAACCAATAAACCTACCAGGCTGAAATTTTTACCAGTTATTTATCTTGCATATGCACATATTCTGGCATTTTTATGACTTCTTCAAATTCTGCAAAAATTATTAATATGAAAAATACCGTAGAAAAAAATTTGTAAAAATTTTATATTATTCGTTATTCTGTTTTTAAATTTATGGTTCAACAGATTAAATTGAAAAAATGTCTATAGCTAGATAAACCTGACATCTGTAAGTAAGTAAAGTATCATTTTCCTATCGTTTACCAATCCTGTGAAAAATGTACCTAAAATAGCAAATTTAACACTGGCTGGGTGCAAAGTACAGTCTTCCCTTAAGGTGTCGGACTGACGGTTTAAAGAAGTCAGAAAGGATATTGAGAAACCCGAAGTGAACCGAGAAAAATTAATGAACCGAACCAAATTCAGACAACAAAAATTACTGCTTTTAACAGCTTCCATGAAGAACAAAAACAGAAAGAACACTGGGTGAACAGAGGAAAGGTTTGAACGAATGATGAGAATGTGGGCTACAAAGAGATCTTCTAGAAAAAACGTCTAAAGTCACCTTACGTGGTCTAAAATCGGAACTATAGTCTACGAGAAAAGAAACTATACTCGATTATCAAATAACTGTTTAATTATCTTGAAAAGTGATTTACATGTAATAATATTAAACGTAAGGCTGTATAGTACAAATTTAATATTACGGTTTTACTATTAACAAAACTTAGTGGATATTAACTTATACATCATTTTTTTTTTAAATACAAATTTATATTTTATCAGTCGTCCGGAATTTTGGTTTTTCAGATCGGGCCCAATCCTATCAAGTGTTCAATTGATTGAGAAATTACTTTAATTAGTTCATTTTGTATTGTTTGGTAGTTGTCGTAAACAACTGTATTATTTGAATTTTGTCGTTGGTTGTTACTGTCAACGTTGTTTGAATTCAACTTCTTAACCTCGTTCTTTGTCACTGCAGACGCCGCCGTTTCTAATATTTTTTCTAAATACTTATATACTTTTCGTTTACGCTTTCTGTATCACCGACCGTAAATATAAAATTAGATAAGAAACTTTTCCAACATATCTGTTATCTAGAAGCTCATGTATTCTTCCAAAAATTGTTATAGAAATAAACAGTATCTTTGATAGTAGGATACGTTCAAAAATTCGGTCAAATAAAATGTTCTGTATCAAAACCCAGGTGTGCTGCTAAATTGCCGGTGTATTGAATTTAAGAAGTTTATCTATATATTTAAAATTCGATGTATGTGTGTTTATGTATGTTCCCCTTTATCTCCTAAATTACTGAACCAATTTTCATGCAGTTTTTTTATGTTGTAACTATGATGCCGGTACAGGTTTTAGGCTATTGAAACTCTTAAAAAGTTAGCTCTAAAGGGTTGAAAATAATGTTTATGTCCTACATTACGGCTTTTATGAGGTTCGATCATCTGCTTTTAAACCAGCTGATGTGATTCAAATAAAGATTTGTCATAAATAAAGTCATATGACTTAGCGAATAGCGACATGGTGCTAAGGATCAGCTAGTGACAACATAACATGATAATTTTATTATATTTTATTATGTAGATACGATTTTGTATTTTTTTTTTATGGTTTAACGTCCGACTGTTCTGCAATTACTGCTAATGCAGACGGTGAAGGATGAAATGATTTTTAGTAACGTATGAAAATATGCCATGCCTGAATGGGATTCGAACCCAAGACCGCATGATGAGAGGCGAGCACGTTACCGACTACGCCAATGCGTAGTATTGTTGAGTATTTTATAAAAGTAAAGTTCCGTGTTTCTTTAATTTGTTTTAATTTTCTTTAAATTGGTGAGTGATTAATTGCTTTGATATTTTATTTTGACTTTTATTTTATTCAACGTAGATATAAGTTTTTGGTTTTGACAATGTTTTTTTTGTGGTTGTTTTTCATTCATTTTCAATAATGCCATCAAAAAAAAAACATCACAAGGAAGAAAATCTTCAAAAGCAAAAAAACTTCAAAAAGAAATAACTGCTGAAAAGTGATTACACCATTTTTCGCGTGCAAAGCCGCGACGGGGTATGCTAGTTGTTTATAAAAATTGAATACTTATTTTAAGCGAAGAAATTTTAATAAAAATGTACTATTAAAAATATAAAATTATGTAAATATGCACATTGTTTTACACATGTATTATCTTTTTTGTTTTTATTTTTTCATTACAGTTGTTATTGTTATTAAAAGGTGTTGTGATAATAATTGTTAGGCCTAAAAGAGAGCGTGAAGAAATTACATAATTGCAATTAAGGAAGACAATGACAAACACAATAGTACGCATCCCACTCTGTTTCTTTAAATATTTTCACTGCTTTCCCTGCTTTACGCTTATGCATTTAACGAAAGTTATTATTACTTAAATAATTCTAACCTAAATATTCTACTGTAATTATCTTAATTTAATTATTGTTTGTACTTCATACTACACGTTACAAATTTGTTTATGTAGATACAGGATGTTCAAAAATGAAGAGCTTAGTGGATGTAACAAGAATTTATAGTTTTGTTTTTTCTGACCATCTATCAAAATTATTCTATTGGACTGAGGCTTCTTTTTTTACTTTCTCTTGCCTGTATGAATATATAGGAAGGAAGTATTGTTTTTATGTCGATTTTTCGAAATCGAGTTTTCACCGGATCTACACGTTTTCAGACCCCCTGAACCCAAAAAACATGTTTTTAAGCGATTGGTCTTTGTGTGTGTCTGTTTGTGTGTGTGAACAGAATATCTCAAGAACAGAACATCGTACGAACTTGAAACTTAAAAATTAAGTTACATACCACTACCGGACCCGACACAAACATTTTCATCAAAATCTGTTAACCGGAAGTAGTAGTTTATTCGTGTCATTTTTCACTTTTTTGCGATTTTCTTAAAAACTAGTCCTACAATTTTTTTTTCAAATCGCCTGGTTTACTAAATTTTTTATGCTCTACAAGATAGGGTAGGCGCCAAGTTTACTGAAATTCTTGGTGAGGCTGTTTTTACGTAAAAAATTGTTTTTTTGATATTACGGCTTTAATATACATTTTAGCGCAAAAATGTAATAATAAAAGTTGTAGACAATTTAAAATTCTACAACTTTTATTTCAAACAAAAAATTTTGTTTGTTTGTTTTTTCCTACTGTCAACAAACCAAAGCCAGCTACTACAGAGTGCACGCTAGAGTCCACCACTTTATGGAAGTCGTATACCTATTAAGTTAACTATGTTTTAAATTATAAGTACTTAAAACATCAGTCATGATATGATGTAGGCCTAACAATTTCATTTATAAAAATACTGCGACACTTTTTGCTAAGGTCCGTTTTGGGATCTAGGTTATTAAATAATTAATACACTAAAGTTTACAATTACAAATATTTATTTCACTAAAAGATTACAAAGTAAATAATTAAACTAATTATAATTAAGTAATACAATAAATGATTTAATAATTCACTTAAAATAGATAATTAACAATAAATAACTTACAATCACTTTTATAGATTACACAAACATACAAAACACAGAAACTGAATTCACAAAAACTACACATTAACTTTACAATACACTCACAAAAAGACTTTATACAATACACACACAACTAAGGCAGTATAACAGTCGTCGACCAGCACAATTCTCGGAATAGTTAACCTGCTAAATAACAACCCGATAATCGCTTGTCGAAGATCAAACGGATACTACTGTGACCGCACTCGAGGGTCTTTTTATATACCTATTTATAAAAGATCATTCCAGAACAAAGTAGAGAAATTATAAAATACAAAAAATAAATAACCTTTTATTAATGAATGCTAGAAAAATCCGTAGTAAACAGGTCAAGAATAGGTCTTTTGTAAATAGAAAACGTAAACAACCTGCCACCCTCATAATAGCTGTACACAATACCTGAATTTTTATAGTAGTTATTACAACGTTTATGAATAGACATACTTTTATGGTTACAACTGTCATTATTTTATTGTTGCTATTGTGTGTTGTTTTTTTTATTATTCCTTAACTATTTTTATGAATTGAATTCTGGAACCTCCGCGAACAATCCAGTCGATTCTGTCACAATACTTTTAAAAGTATTTTGTTGTTACTTTTTAATCAGCGTGTACTCATTTTTATAAAATGCGCATGCTCAGTGACGTCATTATTTGTTTACATTAGGAGCAAACTAAGAAAGGCTGGACTTTAGGTAATGATGTAGTTCCACAACAAAATCACGTGAAATACCTTGACTCACATCTTGACTGGAGATTAACTTGGCGACATCACATAGTATGTAAACGAAACGAGCTTTTTTAAAATACATGAAGTTTAACTGGTTATTAGGAAAATAATCAAAATTATCTGTTGAAAATGTCTTGATCTATAACACAATTTTCAACCGTACTTGGAAGTATGGCGCTCAGCTTTGGGGTACATCCAGCAAATCCAATTCAGAAATAATACAACGCTTGCAAAATAAAGTCTTAAGATCGCCGAGTAACGCTGGGTGGTTTTTAAGAAACTCGGAAATACATGACCATCATCGTATATGTACCATAACAGAAAAAGTTAAGGGAGCTGAGCCTCCGGTACCAGCTAAGGTTAAACGATCACCTGAACCACCTAGCATTAAATTTGCTGGACAACAGGGAGGAAACGAAGCGCCTCAAAAGTTATCGCATCTTCGATTTAGACCAACGTTTTTAATCCATACACGAAATGAAAGTCACCATTCGTCTTCATCACTACTTTTTAATCTAAAGTGAACTTTAAAAATCTTTTTTTTATTACTCTCTTATTCACATTGTTTTTATTAATTTTGTTCACATTCTTTGCAACTTTTCTTTTTAATTATTAACTTTATTTTATAATTTTATTAGTTGAAGTGACAGCAAAGGCTGTCTACCAGATTGTCAAGACTGATTGTAAATAAGTTTGTTAAAAAAAATTCTTGTACGTTGTAACATATGTCATCGATCAAGTAATTTTCAGATTGCTATTTTAAAAATAAATGTCAATTAGCGCAACATTTTAATGGTTGTGGTAATTTATTATTGCACAGGATGATTATAAATGAAATAGACGGTTTCGATAGCTCATAGAAAATTTATTTTTGAAAAGTTAAGGTAATTACTTACATGACTATATAGTCATTTGCTGGACAACAGGGAGGAAACGAAGCGCCTTAAAAGATATTGCATCTTCGATTTAGACCAACGTTTTTAATCCATACACGAAATTAAAGTCACCATTCGTCTTCATCACTACTTTTTAATCTAAAGTGAACTTTCTTAATCTCACTTAATCTCACTTTATCTAAAGTGAGAAGAATTCATTAAGTTTTTATTGAAAATATTTACAGATATTCAATGTGTGCACCATTTGTAACACGACCGATATCAACACGGTAGTCGAATTCTTCTCACACACGATTAAGCATATGACGGTCAACTGTGGCAAGAGCATTTACGATACGTTGTTTTAGATCATCGATATCTACAGGAAGCGTTGGTACAAAAACTTTGTCTTTTACATAACCACATAAGAAAAAGTCGCAGGGCGTCAAGTCTAGACTACTAGGTGGCCACGGCGTAAACACAATGTTTTCCTCACTTGTGCGGCCGATCCATCGTCTAGGAAGACGTTCATCAAGATTATTTCTGACCTGTAAGTGACAGTGAGGCGGGGCTCCATATTGCACAAAAATGAAGTTATCACTATCTTCCTGGAGTTGAGGTATTAACCATTCGTTTAACATGTCCAGATAAATTACTCCGGTTACTGACACTACGTGAAAGAAGAACGGCCAGTAAACCTTTTCACGAGATAATGTGCAAAAGACGTTAACTTTAGGGGAATCGCGTGTATGCTGTAAAGTTATTTTTGGGTTTTCTGTGCCCTATATTCTAACATTATGTCTATTAACTTTTTCACTAATATGAAAATTACATTTATCACTGAAAATTAGGCGATTAAAGAATGCGTCGTCATTTTCAACACAATGTTGCATCTCCAGACAAAAATTTTTACGTACGACTTTATCACTGGTATTTAAACTTTGTACTAACTGCAATAATTTATAAGGTGTCATTTTCAAACGTTTCCGCAGAATTTTCCACACAGTCGGTTGAGGAATTTACAATTCTAAACTTGCTGATCTAGTTGATTTTCCTGGACTTCGTACATAAACATCACGAACACTATCAATTTGTTCTTCTGTAACAGAAGGTCTTGCAGTACTTTTCCTTTTACACAGACATCCACTGTTTTCAAAACGTTTATACCAGTCTTAGATTGATTGCCTTGTTGGTTGTGGTTTAACGTATCTTGTTCTGAAATGACGTTGCACAACCGTAACCGAGTTTGTTTTGGCTAATTCAAGAACACAATAAGCATTCTTCATTTGAGTAGCGGCTATTTTGCTAGACTGATCGTTTTAATAGCAGCCAACAACAAAATGCTAGCAACAGTTGTACCAATATAAACTTTAAAAAATTCCCTACAAACCTATATCATTTACTATATTCAAATACACCAGTTTAATGTGTAAGAAGCTGTCAAAAGTGTCTACTTCATTTATAATCTCCCTGTATTTTCTACTTGTATATGTAGGTTTTCGTCCAAATAATTTATTGCTGTAATTTGTAACAAATATTGATCGTTTCGGTTTTTGATTTGTGATTGTGGTCATTAAGATTCAGTATAAATTTATAAACTAGAGGTTTTTCTTATATACACCTTTTTGAATATTGATAGGTAGTCATATTTCTCCAAAACAATAATTTCTTTGCTTTATGTTATATAAAATATTAACAGTATTTGTTTTTCAAAACGGTAGTAACAATATTTTTGTTTAAAGAGGTTCGCAACGTCCTGTGGTATAAATACAGTATTTTCCTATTAAAATCATGCTATTTAAGTAACATTTTTCAGCAACCAGTACCAATAAATATTTGAAAGAACCTTGTTTTGGTTGAATATTTTGATTTTTCTGTACATGGGTTTTTCTTATTTAGACCGATATAACATTTAAAAAAAATCTGGTGTGAAACACTCACAAAACTTTCTCTTGCCAATGGAAATATTTAACAATAAACCTAACATTAGAAATAAACAAAAAACTAACCTCAATAAACATAACCTAATTTTAATCATGAGTGAAAGACGCAAAATGAAAATCAAACTCAGTTTGGCTTAAAAATACGGAAATCACTTTCACGCTAAACTAGACTCTGTAGAGAAAATTGCTCAAAAAAAGTTGTAGATCATTTAATTTCCTATAAATTTTATTATATACACTTTTTTCGTAAAATGCATACTACGGCCGAAATCTTTAAAAAATCGATTTTCACAAGTTTTCGTGAGAAAAAACAACAAAAAATCGCTAATTACCGCTAAAATAAGCGTTATACAAAAAAATGTTTGGAATAAACGGTGTAGGATTTTTAATTTTCTAAAACTTTTATTACGTAAATTTTTGCGCTAAAATGCATATGAAAGCCGCAATCTTAAAAAAAAGTATTTTTACGAGAAAACAGCCTCACCAAGAATTTCAGCAGACATGGCGTCTATCTTGTAGACCATAAAAAATTTAGTAAACCAGGAGATTTAAAAAAAAATCGTAGGACCAGTTTTTGAAAAAATCGCAAAAAGTGAAAAATTACACGAATAAACTACTACTTCCGGTTGACCGATTTTGATAAAAATGTTCGTGTCTATTCGGTAGTGGTGGTATGTTTCAAGTTTCAAGTTCGTAGCCTACGACGTTCCGTTCTTGAGATATTCTGCGCACACTCACACACACGCACACACAGACCAATCGCTAAAAACATGTTTTTTGTGTTCAGGGGGGTCTGAAAACGTGTAGATCCGGTGAAAACTCGATTTCGGATGATTGACATGAAAACAATACTTTCCTTCCAATATAATCATATAGGCAAGAGAAAATAAAGAACATTTTTGTAACCCCTGCAGGAGCAGAAGGTTTTTTTGAGAATTACACGAACTTTCTTTGAGAACTCACTCGCATTTTTTCTAAAAATACATGTAAAATTCCTTAAATATTTTTTCTAAAATATATCCTGAACAGATTCATTTATCAATGCCTTAAAAAGCATTTTATTAAAAATGGTACCAACGTTTTTCTTCGTATGCGAATATTAGACTATACCTTCAAATTTTAAATTTCAATTTTTGAAAAAAATTTCGGGTTACATTCGGATTTTTGGTCTAAACACGTGGAACAAAAAAGAAACACGTGTAACAGGAGAGCTCATCAACTGTGAAAAGTATTATAATGACATTCTAGTACTACAGAAAATTTAAATTTGATCGTTTTTCTAGGAAAACAAAATACATATAACAATATTAGTATTGTGAAGAAAAGTTTCTAATACGAGGTGAAAACATTGTTACAACCAAGTTCGTATAGCGAAAAGTTTGTATAGCGAGTGGTTTGTATGGCGGGGTAGCTGTATTAAGGCCGCAATCTTAAAAAACCCATTTTTCCTACGAGAGCACAGGCCCCCAAGAATTTCAGCCGACATGGCGCTTACCATATCGTATAGAGCATAAACATGTAGTAATTAAAGAAATAATTTTTAAAAGATTGAAGGAGCCGTTTTTGAGAAAATTTCAAAAAGTGAAAAACGTACGAATAAACTACTACCTACTTCGGGTTAAACGAATTTGATGGAAATATTTGTGTCGGGTCCAGTAGTGGTAACTAACTTAAAATCTAAGTTTCAGCGTTTTACTGTATTCCGGTCTTGAGATATTTTGTTCATACATACCAATCGCTAAAAACATGTTTTTTTGGGTTCGGGGGGGCCTGAAAACGTGTATTCTCGGTGAAAACTTGATTTGGAAAAAAGACATGAAAACAATAATTTCCTTCCCTACATTTTTTACATAGGGCAAGAGAAAGTAAAAATTGGGCTACTGCAATGCTTTCTCGTTGTATGGCAAAGGTAGAGCCACAGTGAGAAAGTAAAAGGCAGTCGTTATGAAATCGTTCCACTGAGTGTTTGCGCATGGCGTAGGCCTAATCGGTAAACAGAGCTACCCATGTTAGTTTTTTAATTATATTTATTCAAGTACCGTATGAAATTAAGCCACACATAATAAAAGAAATGAACAAACTTATCCATTCAATTTTTACGTCACCAGTTATTTTCTTGTTAAAGTAGGTAAAAAATTCATTGTGAATGGAGACGCAAATAGCGTCATAAGCCGTGTCTCATTTTGTCCATTGTCTTTTCTGTAGGACAAGGCTGGATGACTGCTACATTTCTCTTCATCTCGCATAATTACGCCTATAGTATCGTTCTACTCTCGCTGTTTATGGGTTAGAACAAGTAAGTTGAGTTTAATTTTTTTTGCGGTTTCAATTTTTTTATTATCCTTAAAACGTAATTTGAAGAAAAATTATTACTTTCCCATTCAGATTCATAATTTCGTTTTTCAGATTCATTATTTTGTTATTTTAAATATCTAAAATAGGCAAAATATGGTAGACAATTATGTTCGGTGATATGTAGATGAAAAATCTGGTGTGAAACACTCACACAAATTTCTCTTGCCAATGTAAATAATTAACAATTAACCTAATATTAGAAATAAATAAAAAACTAACTTCAATAAACATAACCTAATTTTAATCATGAGTGAAATATGCAAAATGAAAATCGACCTCAGTTTGGCTTAAAAATACGAAAAATCAATCTTTCACGCTAAACTAGGCTCTGTAGAGAAAAATGCTTAAAATAAAGTTGTACATGTTTTAATTTTCTATAAGTTTGATTATATACACTTTTGTCGTAAAATGCATACTAAGGCCGAAATCTTTAAAAAATCGATTTTTCACACGTTTTCGTGAGAAAAAACTGAAAATCGCTAATTACCGCTAAACTAAGCGTTATAAAAAAAAGCTTGGAATAAAACTTGTACGATTTTAAATTCTCTACAACTTTTATGATATACATTTTGCGGTATAAAAGCCGCAATAAAAAAAACATTTTTTTACGAGAAAACAGCCTACCAAGAATTTCAGCAGACATGACGCCTACCCTATCTCGTAAAGCATAAAAAAATTTAGTAAACTAGGCGATTTAAAAAAAAAATCGTTAAACCCGTTTTTCAGAAAATCGCAAAAAAGTGAAAAATTAAACGAATAAACTACTACTTCCGGTTGACCGATTTTGATGAAAATATTCGTGTCGGATCCGGAAGTGGTATGTTACTTAAGTTTCAAATTTCAAGTTCGTACGATGTTCCGTTCTTGAGATATCCTGTATAGGCTACACACACACACACACATACACACACACACACGCGCGCGCGCGCACGCACACACACACACGCACACACACGCGCGCGCGCGCACACACACACGCGCGCACACACACGCACACACACACACACACACACACACACACACATACACACACATACAGACCAATTGCTTAAAAACATGTTTTTTGTGTTAAGGGCGTTTGAAAACGTGTAGATCCGGTGAAAACTCGATTTCGAAAAATCGACATGAAAACAATACCTTCCTTCCTATATTCATATAGGCAAGAGAAAGTAAAAATACTAGACCTGACTGGTAATCAAAACAGGGACCCATAGCACTGTTGCAAGTTACGCTGACTACTACACTAACAAAATGTTTCCGTAACGCAATATTTTTTCTTTCTATACTACTTAAAGCAGAACACGAGGAAGTAAAATCTCCTGAAGCTATTGAATTACAAAAGTGAATTTAGCACCGTCATTGCCGTTAACTAAATAAATAGCCTTCAGCTATTGCATGAGTTACATAAATTGTTAATTTGTTCCAGGATCTGAATATGAAGAAAACTTGGAATTTTTTTTGGCCAACTACAACCGTACCAAGATGCACGGCCGTCCTGTACGATTCATCGAAGGATTGCGTAAGTACAGAATTTGATTATTTTCTTTTTTATTATCTAATTTTAGCAACTTAATTAATGCACAGCGTAGGCCCTCTTATTAATACTGAATGGAATTAATTTTAGTTTACTAATTTGTTAACAAGTAAAGTTGAAAACATTAATTTAAACACGTAAGGCTTTCGTTTTGTAGTTAATGAGTAACGGAGGAATTTTTAATAGCTCTTATAAAAATATAAATTTAATAAGCCTCTGTAACTCTAGCTTTTAAATTCTGAAAGAATTTCAGAATTTTATATATACATTTTGTAAAAGCCCATAACAGACAGGTGGAGTGTCAAATTATTTACCACTCAATCTGTTCGTTGCAGGGCTAAAATAAATAGTTCTGTTTCTTATCACATGGTCAGCCAATTAAATGACTGAATCGTTTAAGAACAGAGGAGGTAGAGGTGTAAAAGACACTTATTAGAGTTATATTCTTTGAAAGTAATGAATTTTTTTTATACAGCCAGACTCTGTGGTGAATGAAGTGAAAGTTTCATTTGGAGAGTGGAAAATATGTGCTTTTCAGAGGGCCCGGCATGCTGATAAGCGTACTTTTCAATTCAGTGAGGAAGGCAATAGTAAACCACCTCACTCCTCGTTTTTCTTAGTAAAACCTCTACAGGTCCAAACCAGCCTTTCGGCTGATGACCTAAACAACAACATTTTTACTTTCTCTTGCCTATATAAATATATAGGAAGGAAAGTATTGTTTTCATATCGATTTTTCGAAATCGAGTTTCCACCGGATCTATACGTTTTCAGACCCCCTGAAACCAAAAAACATGTTTTTAGCGATTGGTCTGTGTGTGGGTGTGTGTGTGTGTGTGTGCGCGCGCGCGTGCGTGTACGTGCGTGTGTGTGTGTGTGTACAAAATATCTCAAGAACGGAACATCGTACGAACTTGAAACTAAAGTTACATACCACTACTGGACCCGACACGAACATTTTTATCAAAATCGGTCAACCGGAAGTAGTACTTTATTCGTGTAATTTTTCAATTTTTTGCGATTTTCTCAAAAACTGGTCCTACGAATTTTTTAAAAATCGCCTGGTTTACTAATTTTTTATTCTCTACAAGATAGGGTAGGCGCCATGTTTGCTGAAATTCTTGGTGAGGCTGTTTTTACGTAAAAAAAGTGTTTTTTTAAGATTACGGCTTCAATATGTATTATAGCGCAAAAATGTATATAATAAAAAATGTAGAGAATTTAAAATTTTAATTTCAAACATTTTTTGTATAACGCTAAGTTTAGCGGTAATTAGCGATTTTCTGTTTTTTCTCACGAAAACGTGTGAAAAATCGATTTTTCTAAGATTTAGGCCTTAGTATGCATTTTACGACAAAAGTGTACATAATTAAATTTTTAGTAAATTAAAAGATATACAACTTTTATTTGTAGCATTTTTCTCTACAGAGGCTAGTTTAGCGTGAAAGAGTGATTTTCCGTATTTTTAAGTCAAACTGAGCTTGATTTTCATTTTGCGTCTTTCACTCACGATTAAAATTAGGTTATGTTATTAAAGTTAGTTTTTGATTTATTTCTAATGTTTTATTAATAATGTTAGGTTTATTGTTAATTATTTGCATTGGCAAGAGAAAGTTGTGTGAATGTTTCACACCAGATGTTTTTAAAATAAATCCTAAGGATTTATTAAATACGTATAATTGATGATTTTAGTGATAGATTTCAAAATTCTGAAGAATAAAAAACTGGGGGAATTTGCACATTAGAGGCCGATGTCCGTAAAAAAGTGGTCGTTGGAATAATAGCGGTTTGCTAGAGAAGTCTTGTCCCCTTGCTTTCAATGTGCTAGTAAACCAACCCTCATAATGATTATCTGTTTATAACGTACATATAAAACAAGTTTAAAGTGCATTATGAGTATGCGATATTAAATTATAATCCCAATATTATTTTAATTTTATTTTTATTAATTAATTAAATGTGAAATAATTATAATTTGAATGTGCGAATTTCGTCTTCTTATTTAAAAATAATGCCCATAACAGACAGGTGGAGTGTCAAATTATTTACACTCAATCTGTTAGTTGCAGGGCTAAAGTAAATAGTTCTGTTTCTTATCACATGGTCAGCCAATTAAATGACTGAATCATTTAAGAACAGAAGAGGTAGAGGTGTAAAAGACACTAATCAGAGTTATCTCGTCTGAAAGTAATGGATTTCATTATACAGCCAGACCCTGTGGTGAATGAAGTGAAAGTGTCATTTGCAGAGTGGAAAATATTCAGAGGGCCTGGCATGCTGATAAGCATACTTTTCCACTCAGTGAGGAAGGCGATAGTAAACCACCTCACTCCTCGTTTTACCTAGTTAAACCTCTACAGGTTCAAACCAGCCTTTTGGCTGATGACCTAAACAACAACAACTTTTAAAAATAGACCAAATAGCAATTAGTTGATATTAATTGCTGTATAGCAATACCCTTAAATCATGTAGGGTATATTTCCACTAATCCGGCAATAGGGCTGCCCCATTTATGCAACATTACCGCTTTTTGCTGAAAAAGCATTTCACAATGTGAAAGACCATACCCTCCTAACTGAAATAAGTACAATCATTAAATTTTTAAAACGCAAAATCTGGTGCGATTTATTTTAAATGGAGATTATGTTTGCCCTTAAGGCGAGACTGTGTGATGGTTTTAACTGAAAATTTCGAATTTCGCTTCTTTATGTTTTTCAATAGTTCAGACCGAGATCAACAACATTAAATTACGTGAAAAAAATATTTTAATGAAAAAATTAAGTTTTTAGGAGGTTTACCCAGAAAAATTTATCGTGTTATCAAGAACGAATATTTTTCATAATTTTATACTGATCGTTTTAGAGCAAAGGGAATTTTAGTTTTTAAAATATTTGCATTACTGTTTTTAATACTCGCAGCTGTTGGTTCAGCTTTCTAACCAAATGTTTATTGGAAATTTACTTATTTGTGTACATTTTGTTTTTGATTTGTGCCTTTTAGTGTTTTTCCCGTTCCTGTAAATTTAGATTATTAACATATTTCCACTAATCCGGCAATAGGTACATTTTTCTCGGAAACCATAAAACATACCAGCCTGAAATTTTTACCAGTTATCTATCTTGTACATTCACATACTCCGTCACTTTTATAACTTCCTCAAAAGCTACAAAAATTAATAATATTATGTAAAATACTGATAAAAAAAAATTTGTAAAAAATTTATGTTATTCCTTATTCTGTTTTTAACTTTATGGTTTAACGGATTAAGTTGCGAAAATGTCAGTAGCTCGAGCAACCCGACAACTACAAGTAAGTAAAGTTTCATTTCCCCTCGTTTACCAATCTTGTGATAAATGTACCTAAACATAGCAAATTTAACATTGGCGGAATACAAAGTACAGTCTTCCCTTAAATACAGAGTTCTACCGAACGGATTAAACATTTTCTTTTCACGGTTTTAAAGATGACTTTTTCGGGATTCTACAAACTCCGAAAAAATTGATGAAAGCTGTAACAAGATATTGGGAAGTAAATAACAAAATATTTGAATTTAAGTTTCGATGGTGCTGCTATTCTGGTGGCGGCGTTACGAAGTCCAGTTTCTTTTGAAGGGTGCTTATGGTGACGGGAAGTTTATCCTTATTCTTATTTTATGCTTATTTTTCACTAAGGACATCGGGTGTCCGAGTCCTCACTGGTCACGGCAAGTTCACAGCATATTTAAAACGTTTCCACCAGTAGATGATGATTCATGCGTCTGCGGGGAGGTCCAATCGCGCAACCATCTGTTGTACGATTGCCCCGTTCTCGGGGGGGTCAAGACGCCGGCTGATCCTGGAGCTTCAAGGCCAAGGGGAAAATTGGCCTCTCATGGAACGTTAGAGCTTGTGCCGTGAGGTGCATGCTCGGTCGGTGTGGGGGTTCCTTGACGAGGTAGCTACGTTCTACCGTCGTCATGTAGATTACTGACGGAAAAGCTGTCTCATCTCGACTCGCTGACACCGAGCTAAATTTAAATTGGTGGACAAACACTTGCTGGTAATAAAGGCGACTTTATGTCCTAACTCTTCTTTTATTTCTTGTTAGGTTAGTTCTTTTTGACTGTTAGGATCATTTCTAATATCTGACGGGGGCCTTGAGCCTCAAGAGGCATTATGACAAGAGGGCGAGCAGTGCACGCTCCCCAGGTCGGCCGACCTGGCTCCAACTCGTCCTCGAATTAGTTTTAACTTTTAACTTAGTTTAGTTTATATAATTTAGGTGACTGTCGCCGTCACATTTTAAAAAATTAAATAGTTGTTAGGCACAGCCTCCGGGTCTATGCCTTATGGCGACCAATCGGTGGGGAGGTGGTGGTAGGAATCCCAGCAAACCAATTACCAAATATGCTTATTCTTATTTCTTATTCTTATTTTATGCTTATTCTTATTTCATAAATAACACTGACATAAAACGTCGCGAGATAAGACTATAATATTGTTAATGCAATTGTAAAATTGGTTGTTAATAATAAACTAGTACTGTTGTGCGAATTAATTCACAAGCGTGAGCTAGTACTTATTATTTTCTTTAATCATAAAATAACTTCGTCATAAATAAAAGTATTTTATTACGCCGTTTTCTCGATATATTTTACAATTTTGTAAATAAACAAGTATTACAAATATATATATATATATTTATTGAAAAAAACAAAACTATAAATTAACCGATCTACTAAAACCACAGTATTTAAATATACTATGAATCGTTAAAAGAAAATTGGCCGTCTTACTGTTGCAATAAAAGATAAAATTCAATTTAAATCTGGTTTGAATTAAACAATGATTTATAGGGCTTTCTTTTTCCTGAAAGACTGGATCAACTAGTTTATTCAACTTCTGGATTGTTAACACATCAGAAGAGGCCTTGCAATCGTCCTTCGATTGTTATTGTTAAGAAAAGATCTAACGGAAATTTCTTCCATACAAAATCCAATTAAAGATCGTCCTCTTTTTTTAGATTATTAAAAAAAATTAATTTCGTTCAACTCTTCTGGTTACAATATCAATATTTTGGTATTTTGGTGTATGTAATTAACATTACCAGTATAAGAATCCGGTATCATGAGCCAATTTTTAAAGGGACCTGTAGTCAATACCTAAACAATTGTTAAAATCTGGTGTGAAACACTCACACAACTTTCTCTTGCCAATGAAAATAATGACCAATATAACCTAACATTAGTAATAAAACATTAGAAACAAACAAAAAACTAATCTTAATAAACATAACCTTATTTTAATCATGAGTGAAAGACGCAAAATAAAAATCGACCTGTTTGGCTTAAAAATACGGAAAATCACTCTTTCACGCTTAACTAGGCTCTGTAGAGAAAAATGCTTTAATAAAAGTTGTTAGATCTTTTAATTAGATCTTTATTTTTATGAATCCACTCAGAAGAAATTTATAATTATTAATAAAATTATAAATGTAGATTTTCAAATTTCCGGTTACAGGTCCACTTAAGGGGAGACTGTATGATGGTTTTGACTGAAAATTTTGATTTTCGGTTTTTTATGTTTTTCAACAGTTTAGACCTAGATGTACCTGAAAAACATTATATACGACAAAAATTTATTTTAATGAAAAAAATTAAGTTTTTATCAGGTTTACCCTAAAAATTAACAAGTCGCCAAGAACAAATATTTTTATATTGCTCGTTTTAGTGCAAAAAGAATTTTAATTTTTTATTTAAATATCTGCTTCACTATTTTTAATATTCTCCGCTGTTGGTGCAGCTTTCTAACCAACTGTTGATGGAAAATTACACTTGTTTGTGTACATTTTCTTTTTTATTTGTGCCTTTTCCCTTAAATTTAGATTTTTAACACTTAGGTACGTTTTTCTCAGAAACTATTTGTTTTACCAAGCTGAAATATTTACCAGTTAATTATCATGTGCATGCACATTCACCGACATTGATTTTACTTCCTCAGGTGCTCAAAAAATTAGTAATATAGGTTCAAAAAACGTAGAAAAAAATTGTAAAAATTAATTGATTAAAAATATAAATTAGAGTATAGTACACAAAACACAAAAAACCAATAACCATAAAAATCTCATTAATCCACAAACTTGTCGATTTATATCAAATAATCTATAAGATTTATAAACGATTAAAACGTTATCTCAATGAATTTGAAGTTGAAACATTAAAAAAAAACACTCGAGTGCAAACACCAGGAGCTTTACGACAAACATTTACAGGATATTCTGGATAATCGAACACCTGGTAATCCACAATACCGGGTGATCCGAACTCCCAAAAAGAGTTGCAGAAAGGTGCCGTATCTCTATCACATTGCTCTTCAGTAAATTGGTATTTTAATTACAGTATAGGAATTCTTACTTAGAACAAAGGAAGATCTTACAAATTGGATTAATGTAGACAAAAAAGAATGTTTCCTACTGAAAACCGATGAAGACATTATTGAAACAGTATGACAAGGGTTCGATGAAAATGTTGAAAATAATGATTACAATGATGATGAATTAGGCGCGAAGAGCGCAAAACACAAAGCCGCAATAAAATTTTTTAATACCGTCTAGTATTCAGAGGGCAACAGAGAATGACATTCCACCGCACAAACTGCTTTTATTGGCTCAAATACGAAATGACGCAGTAGAAAAATCACTAACTTCAAAAAAAAAGACAAAAATCACTGATTCTTTTTTGAAAACCGAGGTAAAAATTTTTTTAAATGTTTGTATCAATACCGTAATAAAAGCGTTGTTTGCGTACAAATAGAAGAAGTTACGGAACTTAATCCGGCTTCAAAACTCTCCTTGGTATTCTAACCTGTTCCTTTAAATTGAAACCTTGATCATTCGAATTTTTTGTAATCCTAAAAGCTGCGGATTTTATTAGTTCGGATTATCCAGAGCCTCCTGTATAAGCAAACTGAAGAATAGAGGTAGAAAAACATTTAACGATGATGGTATTTCTGTTCAATAATTAATTATCAATTAGTAATAAAAATTAAAATTTTGAAATATTTCATAGACAGGTTTTAAAACTACAGTAATACGCGAATAATGTATGAAAGTCGAATAATACGAATCATAATAATTCGCAGGTTTAATTATTAAAGATAAACTTAATTAGTTTCCAAAAAATATTTTGCAACTAACGAATAATAATAATAATTGACACATTCTAAACTGTTACAAAGTTTAAATTCTTTCCACTTTCACTAGTTAAGAAAAGTGTTCAAAAATTTCCAAGTCAACACGTCATCGCGTTTAATAATAGTTACGTTTGAGTGTCATACATTGAATACTTCTTTATTCACTTACATTGAATATTAATTAGAATTTCAATTTTTAAACAGATCTAGAAAGCAAATACTTAAGCGAGGGTCAACCTTCTATAATCTTTTAAATTTTGCAAATTAACAATAAATACTTTTGAAATTGAAATCTATTTTTTTGTTTATTAAATCCTGAATAAAATTTATTTTAAAATCTTACCCTCATCCATCCCGAAATCATCTCTCCATAGCTTTCTGAAGTTCTTATATTATTTTCCCTGAAACCCAGACTTTGAGAGTGAAATTTTTGCGTTACCTTTTACACGAAAATTTTTAATTCATTGTCAGAGCAAAGGGAATCATTTCTAACTCTAATCTCTTAAACGCTTTTCTCTTCTTTCGTCATACGTTATTGGTCTCTCTTCTTAATTTAAGGGGAGACTGTACTTTGTATCACGCCAATGTTAAATTTGCTGTTTTTTGGTACCTACATTTTTCATAGGATTGGTAAAAGATAGGGAAATTAAACTTTACACACTTTAGGTGTCAGGTTTCTTCTCGAGCTACTGACATATTTTTCAATTTAACCTTTGAGCCATACCATTTTTTTTTTTTAATTACGAATAACATAAAATTTTTACAAATTTTTTCCACGTGTTTTGCGTATTGCTAATTTTTGGAGCACCTGAGGAAGTCATAAAAATGTCGGTATGTGTGGATTCACAAGACAATTAACTGGTAAAAATTTCAGCCTGGTAGGTTTACTGGTTTCTGAGAAAAATGTACCTTAGTGTTAAAAATCTAACTTTACGGGAAGAGGTAAGAAACAAGAAGGCACAAATCAAAAACAATATGTACACAAACAAGTAAATTTCCCATCAACAGTTGTTTAGAAAGCTGAACCAACAGCTGAGCGTATTAAAAACCGTGGTGCAGATATTTTAAAAACTAAAATTCTTTTTTCACTAAAACGAGCAGTATAAAATTATGAAAAAATATTTGTTCTTCGTAACATGATAATTGTTCTGTGTAAACCTGATAAAAACGTAATTTTTTCATAAAAAAATATTTTTTTAACGTAATTTGATGTTTTCTGGTAGATCTAGACCTAAACTATTAAAAAACATAAAAAAACCAAAAATCGAAATTTTGAGTTAAAACCATCGTACAATTTCCCCTTAAGATACCTCACATAATTGGCTTTTATTTCCTTTTGGATCATCTTCAGCTAAGCCTCAATTTTTTGTCTGATCCACCAAAACGTCCATAAAAATTCCTTGCAATCACTATCAAACCATTCCTCATTCCTGATAAAACGTCTTTCTCCCAATCCCTCATCTGCCGACTCATTAACTGCAGACGCCGATCTTATCCAATCCTCTTGTATTACAATTTTTGTTTTCCGCTGATTCAGTTCGTTCCAACTTCTCATCTAAAATAGTTTGGTAAACCAATTTCTCTGTTTCACTTTTTAAAATAGCCCTTCTTGGTTCAGGTCTGTCTAGTGAAGTTTCTACTTTCTTAATTTCTTAGTTTAATTTTTTATCGCATTGTTTTTAAGCGTAAAACAAGGCTAATATTAATATACTCTTAGTCCATTTTCATTTTTTATGTTTTAGAAAACATTTTTTCTTTTAAATGTTTTAATTACTGTAAAACTGCTAAAACTAGTAATTGAGGGGACACTTAGTTACATGATATGAAATAGTATTATTATAGAAGTATACTTAGAATCATTTTGCAGAGAGAGTGGGCAAAAAGCAAAATGCGCATTCTTTTTTCACATCGTAAGCGTAATCAGGAAATATTTAATTGACGATTGTCAGGCGGTGTAATGTTAAAAAAAACATAAAATAACATGTTAACAAATTACAAAACGAATTTTTATTCTGTTTTATCCCTAATGTGTGTAGGTTTCAATTTGTTCAATTGAGAACAATAAGCAACCCCATGACTCAATGATATACATGCCGTTTAAATGACGTGTAGTTTAGTACAGACCCAGGCCGACCACTCCTGAGAGAGTATGGTTAATTGACCCTCAACCATCAAAGTACATTGGTAACCACTGTCTAGTATTCAGATTTGTATAAAAGAAACAACGATACTAGGATTTAAACTAGGAACCATCGTCTCCGAAAATCAGCTGTTAAACAGCTGGCTTGCGGCGACGACTTCACCTCTAGATCAACCCGGTGGTTACTAAACAAATTACTAAAGTTTTGTTCATGGAATCGTTAATAGTGGGTTTATACTTTATTTGAAAAAAGAAACCAAACCGGCGTGCAATGGACTCATGTATGGAAGGCGACAGAACGTCGGCGATTAAAGTTCTTTCCCTTACAGATGGAATCGTATGCAAGAATTAGCCGTCATGTTGTGAATGCTTTGTTTGTGGGAAAGTAACCTAGAAATTTGTGCTGTACTGTTTAGGTTTTAGTATTGTTTCGTACTTATACGTGTTGCTTTGTATTCTTTTAAAAAACGGTGGTTTTTCGGAAATTGTAGTTTCTTCCACTTCAGTACCATTTTCTCAGAGACCAATTAAGATATCTCCTTTATTTTTTGGCCAGAGTATCTTCATAACTTTCTTTATCTGCTATACTAAAAAATTTTCCATTATATTCTTAATTTTATGAGTTAGTTGAGCAAAATATTTCAAAATTTGGCCAATTTTAGATCAAGTGGAAAAAATATTGTTTAATAAATTCAGAATTTAAAAAGGAAAAGTATTATTAATATACACTAAAAAACATAATTCAATAAATAAAATGATTTTAGTTTGAAATCTCTATCTAAATTAGTATTTGAGAAAATGGTACCAGAAAATTATTAAATTAACATGCGTGAAATACAAACGTCTGTACCCCTTAAGGTAAGGTAGACACCAATAGTTGTGGATGCCTTTAATAATAAAAAAAACATAAATTAATTTTTGCTCTTTTAGATCAGTTTTAATCAATAAATTACGAGTATTTAAGAAAACCGTGATATGATGGAGTAAATTACTGAATGTTTCGCAGTAAACTGTACTGTCCTCCAGGGAGGTACAAGCGGGACAAACAAGAAGGTCAAGAAGATAGACCGGCGAAGGTGCAAGAGATATACAAGCAGAAAGTATGTGCAATACAAAGAAACAATTTTGTCGTTTATTAAGATTTGTGTCAACGTAATAATATGAGCGGTTTTACTTTCCTTTAGGCCTATGATTTCGGATTGCACACTTTCAAACAAACATATTTTATGTATTCACGTACCGGTGCTCTATCGCTATTGAAATCTTCATTCTTATACGTACGTACGCAAGCGTTCATATAATTGTCATCCTGCATGATCTCGAAATTGTTTAACATTGCTTTAAGCCTGTATTATTTCGAAAGGAAAATATAAAAAAAATTACTCTCACAAATTATAAATATAAAAAGGCGTCGTTTGTAATTTAATATGCAAGGAAAGAGAGAGTAATAGTAATAGACACATTGACCTCGTTACACACAGGGTAGGAGGAGAGTCTACAGAAAGAAGAAGGTGGAGGAGGCTCGGTGAAAGTCAGGGTGAAGGGAATGTGAGATTGTCTCGTATCCAGTTCGGTGGACAGTCCCTCCCCAGTTGTCCGTCAGTGAAGTGGTGATATTATAGTGTTTTATAGTTATTTTTATAGAGGTTAGACTTTGTGTTTTGTGTTATTTACATATTGTTTATGTTGTCAGTGATCATATCTAAATTTTACTTTCCGTTTCTGTAGTATTTTTTAAACATTTCTACTACGTTTGAGTTATTTACTTCATAATAAACTAACAATAAAAGTTTATCTACGTCCGTTATTTTTTTATTAAAAATATTCCCACCAAAATAATACTTCAAAAATTATAAGTTCCTTTAATTTAAATATAATTAATGACGGCAAACTTGTTTAAATAATTTTATTCATTATAAAAATAAATATAATTTTTGAATCATATTTGAAGGTACCTATACATAAATTCCGATATTTATATGTGGTGTTTACATTTAGTTGTATTATGTGGCAGACGATATGAAACATGTGGACGTCTGCCTTTTCATAGCTTCATTAAATATTCCAAACAATAAACGGGTATAAATTGTACTGCACAATTAAATTTTTTAAAAATCACTTAAATTGTTAATATTTTAAAAGTCTATTTACGTTATATGTTAATAAGTATAGAGTAACTTTTATCGGTTTTACTTTCGGTGTTTCTGTGATGTTTAATTAAGGTAACACGAAATCCCTATCTGAAACTATGTTAACATTTTCTTAAAAACTATTTACCAATCTCTTTCAAATTTTTAACCCGTTTTATCGAGTCTTACTACATAAACTGAGTTTTTTGGCGCAATAGGTTTTAATCGAAAACTTTTTTTTAAAGCTTCAAAGATACAAAAATCTTCCCTAAAATATTTTGTAAAAATCATTAATTAAGAAATTTTCAACTCAGTAAAAACTCAGCTAGTGCACACGTAAGTTTAATATTATGTAAAAATTCCAGGATAATTAACTCGATAGTTTATGAGAAAATGTTTAAGTAAACCTTATTTTTGTAAAAAACAAAAACTTGTACAACCAAGTGAACACGAGACGAACAGTATACAATACATAATTAATACATAAACATCGAAAAATAAAACGGCTGGAAGTCAATGAGATTATTAAAATAACTAATACGAATATCGAAATTTTTTTTTAAAATAATAAAAATCACGCGAGATTGGTTGTATAGTCACAAATTTCTTTATATATTTTTGTTGACACTGATTTAAAAAATTAACGCGTAACGTCATTAAAATTAAAATTCCTTGTAGTCTCTTATAAAATATTAATTATTTTATATGAACCGATTCAGAAAAATCTAAATTTTAGGACTGCTAAAATAAAATTTTGTTTTTTTAAACTCGATCTCGTGTTACCTTAAATATACGTTCGATTAAAAATCGATATCATTCGAAAATATTTTATTTCAGTTATAACGATCCAGAACGAAGCTACTTTTATTTTCTCCTCCGATATAAATGCGGTTCGAGCTAAACAGATGATTCTAAGAGGGGGATAATGGCGATATTTTCCATTCGATTGATCGATTCACCAACCATCGATAATATATTTTAACCATGGCGAAATTTTCAAGTAGAGAAAGAAGTAAAAAGTAGAACATTTTAACCCACAATTAAAAGCTAGTTGAAATGATGGTGGAAAAATACTACTGGTTCTCAAATCTTTTACTGGTTGTCATTTTCGGTTTGGTCAACAGTATAGAATTTCAATTCCCTGGTGACAGATCTCAACGGAATTCGGAAACCCATAGCAAAATACGGTTTCAGGATGATACCGATTATAGTAATAATTTAAATAAAGGTATCGTTACGATAAGATACCACCCAAATGAACATAAACATAGCCGTAATTCATCAAAAAAGATAACTTTCAATCAGGAAGACGATAATTTCCGAATACAATCTCAAAAAGTATCCGATGGACCGGATAATTACAACGTTGATCTCAAAAAGTGGGTTGATATAGATAACGCTTATGAATCTGCAAATGTACGTTACGAAAAAATGAAAACTATTCTACCAGAACATCGTAAAAATATTACATTCAATGATACTTCCGATTTAAATCACGGCTTAAGATTAGATTTAAATTTCGCCAACAATGGATCAATAGTTTCTAGTACGGGCTACCAAAATGAAATACATAAAAATACAGATACCGAATGGCAAAAAGGAACTGACGCTAGACAATCGAGGAGGCATACTAACAGCAAATTTCAAGAAGCAGTTTTATTAGAAGTTCTTGGTGAAAAATCTAGGTTTAATGTTTCTGCCGACGATCCACGTGGGTTTCAAAGCAACTTAATGGAAATGCTTGGAAAAAGTGAGCAGAATTAATATATTTCATTTTTTTAATACACTAATATTATTGGTGATGGGTAGTAATTATATAATGAATATAACTTCTCATAATACAGTTTTAAATTATTGACATTCGTTTTAAAATAAATTCAAAATATTGATAAAATTTTAGTATCTTATTTAAATTTTATTTGATTAGGGGAGAGACCGGGGATGGTTGTAGGCCTAACACAAGCAAGGTTTTTAATTTTTTGCAATTTTTTAATTCACTGTAACAAATGTTTTTAATGAGTATTGCTTTGTTTTATCATCCTTCTACCATTAATATCAATTAAAAATAATGCGTAGATTTTTATAGGAAAGGAATAGCTTGTTCCGTGTACTGTGTTACAACCAACCCCGCACCAGGGGAAGGTTGTAACACATATGAGGGTTGATTGTAACAATAAACTGACTACACCAAACTTATATAATATTTTTGTTTTAATGATTTTTTTTTAACATGTTAAATAGTATTTCAGTTGACAGTACCATCCCCGGGCTTCGTGTTACAACAAAAATGAGGAAACAAAATTCTCGAAAATTTACTCATCATCGTAAAAAGTAGATATTTCTTCTTAAATGTTTTCCACCAAAAATTGGTCAAAAACACTAAATTTACAATGCTAAGTAGTAAAAGACTTCTTCTTCTCTGGAATCACAGTTAATTCTACCGACAGGTACCCGATTTATGAACGGAGTTAAAACCAACCCCTTGTTACAACCTTCCCCGGTCTCCCCTACTGTAATAATATATAAATGACATTTTGGGGGGATTGCGTCCGGAATTGAACCCGGGACCCCTGGCGCAGAAGCCAGTTACGCTGACCACGGGCTGGAAAATGAATAGTTGTATTTATTAGCCCCAGTTAAGTATTACAGATACGACAGAACATGTAGCTATTATACGTATTAAGCATATTATACGTGGTGACTTAAATAATTATGTAAATCAGGCAAATAAAAAGCCATTCATTCTTAGAATATTCAATATAATATTAGGAAAAAATGTTTCGATTAGGAATATAAGTAATTTTATTAAAGATAAATTTGCCTCCTTCAACTGCCAGAACAGCAGTCAACAATACTTGGTTACGTTGAACTCACACCTGCGCACAGACCTCCTTTGCAGGTATTTTTTCCAAATATTTAGTTCAGTAATTCATGTCTAAATATTGAAAACATAAATTTTGCGAAGCTGCATGCACTTATGCATTTTGAAGGGAGACTGTATGATGGTTTTGACTGAAAATTTTGATTTCCTGTTTTTTATGTTTTTCAATAGTTATGAAGTTTCCTAGATCTCCCATAAAAACATTAAATTACGACAAAAAAACTATTTTAATGGAAAAAATTTAAGTTTTTATCAGGTTTATCCTAAAAAATGAACATGTCGCCATGAACAAATATTTTTTATATTTTTATATGGCTCGTTTTAGTGCAAAAAGAAATTTAGTTTTTTTTTAATATCTGTTTCACTATTTTTAATATTCTCCACTGTTGGTGCAGCTTTCTAACCAACTGTTGATGGGAAATTAAACTTGTTTGTGTACATTTGTTTTTTCATTTGTGCCTTTTCTCGTAAATTTAGATTTTTACCACTTAAGCACATTTTTCTCAGAAACCATTTAACCTACCAGGCTGAAATTTTCGCCAGTTAATTATCATGTACATTCACATTCACCGACATTGTTTTTACTTCCTCAGATGCTCAAAAAATTAGTAATATGCAAAAAACGTAGAAAGAAATTGTAAAAATTTTTATGTTATTCGTTATTCTTTTACAAACTTTCTGGTCCAACAGATTAAATTGAAAAAAAATGTCAGTAGCTAAAACCACCCTACAACTATAAGTGTGTAAAGTTTCGTTTTCCTATCTTTCACCAATCCTATGAAAAATATACCTAAAAATAGCAAATTTAACATTGGCGGGATACAAAGTACAGTTTCCCCTTAAATTCATGAAATGTATTATGTATTTAAGGAAATTAATTTAATTTCACTATTCTGGCATTTGAAAAACCTAATATTGGGTAACTAATGATGTATTAAATAATAACCAATTATATGACCTTCATAATAAATCTGTATTAATCGCGAATTAGCAGCAATTTCAAAATAGTCAGACGTTTAACAAAAGAAATAATCGTGAATTTGGAAAAATATTTTTAATATTCCCATGCAAACTTTTCAATTAATTTTCCCGTTCAAAATACTGTTAATTAGAATGAAGATAACTTTCATAGTTCTTGCAAAACTATTTTTCACGTGTATTAAATTCAATTAAACGGTTAGTCGGTTGGTAGAAATATGTTTCATCTGTTTAAAAAAATCCATAACATCCTGGAAGTTACGTAAGCAATGTTCCAATGTTTTTGTAAAGTTCATCTGATTATAAAATGATTCTAAAGAATTTACTTATTTATAATAAAATAGCTTCAAATATGGAGTAAAATTAAGCCGTGTTTTTTATGTAACTTTCAGTAATAATTATTTTTAATACAGTTATGTCATTAAGTCAAATTTTCAGTAAAATATCACTACATATTTAAATTTCGAGATGAATGATCTTAAATAAAGTTTCATTTAAAAAAACCACTTAGATAAAACTGAAATTAGTTGAGTTTAATATCAAAGATCTGAGTATTCTCTATATCCATTTACCAATCTTAAAATTTAATTTCCATTGTAACAGGAGTTTCTAGTATTTAATGTTCGGAAATCCAATTAAACCATGTTTTTTAAAAGCGAAAGTCAATTTTTTAAATATTTTTAACAGATAGACTCATTGATTCGTGTTATACGAGGATTTGTAAATAAACCAATTTCGGGACGAAAAATTATTTAAGTTCTTGGTTTGCGATCAAAGAGCGTAAGTCAATTACTGGGTTTTTTAAAGGGAGATTGCACGATGGTTTTACTGAAAATTTTTGTTTTTTAATATTTTTCAATAGTTTAGGTCTAGATCTACCAGAAAAAAATTAAATTACGTCAAAAAAAGTTTTTTTATCAGGTTTACCCAGAAAAATTATCATGTTACCAAGAACGAATATTTTTCATAATTTTATTCTGTTCGTTTTAGTGCAAAGGAAATTTTAGTTTTTTTTTAAATATCTGTATCACTGTTTTTAATATTCTCAGCTGTTGGCTCAGCTTTCTAACCAACTGATGATGGGAAATTTACTTGTTTGTGTATATTTAGTTTTTGATTTTTGTGTCATCTTGCTTTCTGCCTTTTCTGTAAATTTAGATTTTTAACACTTAAGTAAATTTTTCTCAGAAACCAATAAACCTACCAGACTGAAATTTTTACCTGTTAAATATCTTGTATATCCACATATAACGACATTTTTATGACTTCCTTAGGTGGTCCAAAAATTAGTAATACGCGAAAAACGTTCAAAAAGGTCTGTAAAAATTGTATGTTCGATTTTTATAAAAATGTTACGGTCCACAAGATTAAATTGAAAACATGTCAGTAGTCAGATTTTTTTTTGTTTTTTTTTTGTTTAACGTCCGACTGTTCTGCAATTACTGCTAATGCAGACGGTGAGGATGAAATGATTTTTTGTAACGTATGAAAATCTGCCGTACCTGAATGGGATTAGAACCCAAGACCGCATGATGAGAGGCGAGCACGTTACCAACTACGCCAATGCGGCCGGCGTACTAGAGACACTACGCCGGCAGTAGTAGTAGAGACACTACGCCGGCAGTAGTAGTAGAGACACTACTGTCACAATGCGTCAGTAGTTAGAGACACACGACAGCTATAAGTGTGTAAAGTTTTATTTCCCTATCTTTTGCCAATTCTACGAACAATGTACCTAAAAAAAGAAAATTTATCATTGCCGGGATACAAAGTACAGTCTCCCTTTAAAGGGCGTGAGTCGATTGGAAATACCAAACCAGAACCTGCAAATCTCAGTTTTCCGATTACGAAAATTAAATAGCTGTTGGAGTCATTTTATAATGATCTCTTCTGTTTTTACATTATATTTTTAATGCTGTTTTAAATATCATAAAAAAGTTTTACTGTTAACTATAGTAAAAATACTTTTACTATCGATAGCATGTTTTTCATATTTGTAGAATCTTTTGACCGAATTTCCCCCTTTTTTAATTTTTTTTAAAGGGGTAATTTTTTAAAACTTCTAAATTCAATTATAACAATATTTTTTTCTAAATCAAGTAAAATTTGTACTGTTACACTTACTATAAGCACTGTAAACACTTTTTTTACTATCTTTATCATGATTTTTGGAATATTTTTCAATTAAGTAACAAAAATAAGAAAATTTGTCTTAATTTTTCAAAAGTTTTACATGTCAGACTTACACTGTTTTAACAAAAAACCGATCTAATGATGAGACCACTTTCGAATTGTTTGTTTTGGGTGTTGTATTTTTACTTTCTCTTGCCTATATGAATATATAGGAAGAAAAGTATTGTTTTCATGTCGATTTTTCAAAATCGAGTTTTCACCGGATCTATACGTTTTCAGACCCCCTGAACCCAAAAAACATGTTTTAGCGATTGGGCTGTGTGTGTGTGTGTGTGTGTGTGTGTGTGTGTGTGTGTACAAAATATCTCAAGAACGGAACATCGTACGAACTTGAAACTTAAGTTACATACCACTACCGGACCCGACACGAACATTTTCATCAAAATCGGTCAACCGGAAGTAGTAGTTTATTCGTGTAGTTTTTCACTTTTTTGCTATATTCTCAAAAACTGGTCCTACGATTTTTTTAAAAATCGCCTGGTTTACTAAATGTTTTATGCCCTACAAGACAGGGTAGGCGCCATGTTTGCTGAAATTCTTGGTGAGGCTGTTTTCACGTAAAACAGTTGTTTTTTTAAGATTGCGGCTTTAATATGCATTTTAGCGGAAAAAATTATATAGTAAAATTTGTAGATAATTTAATATTTTACAACTTTTATTTCAAAAACTTTTTTTTTGTATAACGCTTAGTTTAGCGGTAATTAGCGATTTTCTGTTTTTTCTCACGAAAACGTGTGAAAAATCGATTTTTTTAAAGATTTCGGCCCTAGTATGCACTTTACGACAAAAGTGTATATAATCAAATTTATAGGAAATTAAAAGATCTACAAATTTTATAGATAGCATTGTTCTCTACAGAGCATAGTTTAGCGTGAAAAAATGATTTTCTGTATTTTTAAGGTAAACTGAGGATGATTTTCATCGCCTTTCACTCATCATTAAAATAAGGTTATGTTTTTTTCAGGTTAGTTTTTGTTTATTTGTAATGTTTTATCACTAATGTTAGGTTATATTGGTTATTATTTACATTGGCAAGAGAAAGTCGTGTGAGTGTTTCACACCAGATTTTTTTAAATAACATTTACATCTATTTGTTTTCCCTTAACTTAATTTTTAATTCAGTTAGGAGTCCATAAATATTATACTATTAGTTTGTTCAGAGTAAAATAATTTATATAATATTATGTATTTAATCTAAATTTTTGAAGATATAGTTAAAACCGATTTCTTATTGTTTATATAGGCCTACCACAGATTTACTCATCAGTAAACACTCAAAAACGTTAGATTTTCACTTTTGCGGTATTTAGAAGTCGGTCAGATGCGGTTTCTTGCGCTTAAAAGTATTGAGTGATTTCAGTGAATCATGTCACTTATTTTAACAAAGTAAATAATAACAAAGATTATTATTTCAAAAAGTTACAGTTAAATTACTCTTGATATTGCTTAATTACAATACAATAGTCATCAATAGTGATTAAATTGAGGGAGTAAATTGTAGAGGGAGGCAAAGATTAGAACATATAAAGCAAATTACAAAAGATGTAGGGTGTTACAGGTATGTAGATAACGACTTGCGCAAGATAGAACAGGGTGGAGAACTGCATCAAACCAGTCGAGAGGCTGATGACAAAAAAAAGTGATTAAATACAATACAATAGTCTTAAAAACCAAGAACGAAGTAAAAATTATTTTATGCTAAATTAATGCATAAGTCAAACTCACAAATATTTTCATTCTGTACCTGAAAGGATTTTACTTTTGTTTATTATCTGATCTCCTAAACTTTTTACATGTTTGTACTATTTATTACTCCTACAGTAATTATAAAATCAGAAACATTTAAGAAAGGGACATGTCTTCTGAGGTAGAATATATAATTAAAAAATCTGGTGTGAAACACTCGCACAACTTTCTCTTGCCAATTCAAATAATTAACAATAAACCTAACATTAGCAATAAAACATTAGAAATAAACAATAAACTACGCTCAATAAATATAACCTAATTTTAAACATAAGTGAAAAACGCAAAATGAAAATCGACCTGTTTGGCTTAAAAATACGGAAAATCTCTCTTTCACGTGTGAATTATGAAACTTAAGTTACATACCGCTACCGGACCCGACACGAACATTTTCAACAAAATCGGTCAACCGGAATTAGTAGTTTATTCGGGTCATTTTTCACTTTTTTGCGATTTTCTCAAAAACAAGTCAGATTTTTTTAAAAAATCGCCTGGTTTTCGAAATTTTTTATGCTCTACAAGATAGGGTAGGCACCATGTTTGCTGAAATTCTTAGTGAGGCTGTTTTCACGTAAAGAAATTGTTTTCTTAAGATTACGGCTTTAATATGCATTTTAGCGCACAAATGTATATAATAAAAGTTGTAGAGAATTTAAAAACGTACAACTTTTATTTCAAACATTTTTTGTATAACGCTTAGTTTAGCAGTAATTAGCGATTTTCTGTTTTTCTCACGAAAACGTGTGAAAAACCGATTTTTTAAGATTTCGGCCTTAGTATATTGTATTTTACGACAAAAAAGTGTATAATCAAATTTACAGGGTATTAAAAGATCTATACAACTTTTGTTTAAAGCATTTTTCTCTACAGTGCCTAGTTTAGCGTTAAAGAGTAATTTTCCGTATTTTAAGCCAAAATGAGGTTAATTTTCATTTAGCGTCTTTCACTCATGATGAAAATTAAGTTATGTTTATTGAGGTTAGTTTTTTGTTTATTTCTAATGTTTTATTACTAATGTTAGGTTTATTGTTAATTATTTGTATGGCAAGAGAAAGTTGTGTGTGTTTCACACCAGATTTTTTTACTTTTTAGACGCGTGTGGTAAAGATTAAATGCAAGTTCGTCTTTTTAACCACTCAGAGAAAACGTACCAAATTTCAACTGTCGACATGTTTGGGAAGTTACAATTAGTAATGACACCTAGCCATAGTTGGGTTTCAATTCTTCAACCTCGTACATTGCAAATAATTATGATTGAATTATAGTTTTAAGAAATGATGTGCATACATGCTTTATTGCAAAAGATAAGGAAATAGTCTGCCCATAACAGACAGGTGAAGTGTCAAATTATTTACATTCAATCTGTTCGTTGCAGGGCTAAAATAAATAGTTCTGTTTCTTATCACATGGTCAGTCAATTAAATGACTGAATCATTTAAGAACAGAAGAGGTAGAGGTGTAAAAGACACTAATCAGAGTTATCTTCTCTGAAAATAATGAATTTCATTGTACAGCCAGACCCTATGGTGAATGAAGTGAAGTTGTCATTTACAGCGTGGAAAATATGTGCTTTTCAGAGGGCCCGGCATGCTGATAAGCATACTTTTCCACTCAGTGAGGAAGGCAATGGTAAACCACCTCACTCCTCGTTTTACTTAGTAAAACCTCTAGAGGTTCAAACTAGCCTTTCGGCTGTTGACCTAAACAACAAGGAAATAGAATATTATTACTAATAACTTTCGATTGCGTCACTCTAGGGATCACGACAAGTGTCCTCTATGTATCTCTATACTTCATCCTTCTCCTCCTCCCACCAACCCAATAGATCTTTATCCCGTGGAGCGTGCTCCCCTTCACACTCCTCCGACGAGATGGTTTTTGTCTTCGTACTTTTGGTTTGTTTCTGGAATCCCTTAAGGGGAGACTGTACTTTGTATCCCGCCAATTATAAATTTGCTATTTTTAGGTACATTTTTCATAGGATTGGTAAAAGATAGGGAAATTAAACTTTACACACCATAGGTGTCTTCGACACCTATGGTGAACCTAGGTGAGATACTTAGGTGGGATACCTAGGTTTAGGTTTCTTCTCGAGCTACTGACATTTTTCAATTTAATATTCGGACCATACCATTTTTATTTTAAATTACGAATAACATAAAATTTTTACAAATTTTTTTCTACGTATTTTGCGTATTACTAATTTTTGGAGCACCTGAGGAAGCCATAAAAATGTCAGTATGTGTGGGTATAGAAAATAATTAACTGCTAAAAATTTTAGCCTGGTAGGTTAATTGATTTCTGAGAAAAATATATCTAGTGTTAAAAATCTAAATTTACGGAAAAGGTAAGAAACAAGAAGGCACAAACCAAAAACAAAATGTACACAAACAAGTAAATTTCCCATCAACAGTTGTTTAGAAAGCTGAACCAACAGCTGAGAATAGAAAAAACAGTGGTACAGATATTTTAAAAACTAAAATTCTCTTTGCACTAAAACGAGCAGTATAAAATTGTGAAAAATATTCGTTCTTTGTAACATAATAATTTGTCTGTGTAAACTTGATAAAAACTTAATATTTTCAAAAAAAAATTTTTGACATAATTTAATGTTTTTTCTGGTAGATCTAGGCCTAAAGTATTGAAAAACATAAAGAAGCAAAATAGAAATTTTGAATTAAAACCATCCTACCATCTCCCTTAATAGTGTTAATGATTTTCCCGTACTCTTGTCTGTTTTGTACCGTTTCCTGAGTTATGTTTTTTTTCTTAGGTCCTCCGTGAATTCCTTGAACAAGTTAAATTGCGTCTTCCTTTCCTATATCGATTATAGAATCCTTTTGGCTGTTATTTCTGCTGACATTCTCTTGATATATGTAAAACCAGTCTTGTCCTACGGAATGAAATCGTCAGTTTTTCAGACTTTTGGTAAAGTTATCCATTACAGCGCAACTTGTAATCTTGTCCTTCTCTCTTAGAACGAAATATTTTTCTTATGATCTTTCTCTCTTTCTTTTCAATCTTGTCAAGCAACTCTTTCCTTTTAAGCGGTATTCTATTATTTTTATTGTTTATGTAGTGTAGATATAGGCACACTAATTTTAGATAATTAATTATTTATAATTTTTCTATAAATTTTCGTAGAAATTAATTTGTATATTTAAGGTTACAATCAAAGAAAGAAAGAAAATTTTAAATTATGTTCAATGACTGACAAACAGAAAGTACTGTTACGGTATCAATAATTCTGATGATTACTTTCTCTGAGTACATTTTTCTACATGAAAAAATCATGTTTTTCTACAGCTTCTCTGCTTCATTACATTTTAATGAGAGAATTATTTTCTTAAACGATTGGTTGTTTCGCTAAAATTTAGACTTCCGCTTAATCGGTGAAAACATTTACTATTCTTTAAACAAATGAAAATGACATATTGTTGATTTAATAATATTTCTATTTATTTATGTAGCTTATTTAAATTTAAAAATAACCGTATTAATAAATTACATCAGTCTGTAAAATAGAATATTTATTACCTATCGTCATGGTTATCTGTACCCCTTTTCATAAAAATAATAACAGACAATTTAAGTAAGTTATTTTAAATTTCTTTTTTTCTCTTATTTTTTTGTCTATGTTTTATGAACTTGACGTTTTATTTATTATTACATAATGTACTTGAACAAATTCAAAACCCCTCAAATTAAATTTCTAAAATCTTTGGTTATTTTTTTGTCTTTGATTTTTAATTTAACTGCAAAACAATAAATGAACTTTATTGTCATGTAAAATATAATATATTACGTAAATATAAAACAAAAATTTGGGGTAAGGAATGGGAAGGTTATGCTGACGCATTGAACTAAAAGGGAGTCCACGCATTTACTTGAAGTTGCCTAGGTGTAAAACGATTTGCGAGAACGTATAAAAATTGTGCGAAAATTTTACTAAAATAACTACAATACTACAATAAATTCATTTAAAAGGATTCAGACTCAAAAAAAAATTGATTTTCAGGTTTTAATTGTGTTATAGGCCTACAGTCTGAAATTAGCACTTTCCAATGGTACCTAAATCACGTTTCTACGACAACTAGAAATATTTTTTTTGTTTTTATAAAAGCACATGACATGTGAAAATTTTCCTGTTTTCGTAAACAAGTCATATTGTGTACATGATTTGAAGCTATTTTGTCACTCATTTTTACGTATTTCTCTTTTTAGTATTTCTCTTTCAATCTAGAAGGTACTTTTGTTTGAAAGGTTTAGGTTAGGCAATTTATGTTGCATAAATTAAATTTATGTCGCACTAAGTAAGTACGTTTTTATACAGAAATTCGTTTATAAATTTCAATCACCATTTCTCAAAAACAGTGTTTTTTTTATACAAAAGACCTGTTTTCTCAAGAACCAATTAAGTTTTTTCCTCTAAATTTTAATGGCACATTCCTTACATGTATTTACATCAACAGACGGGAGCATTTGATGTTATTTGAATTTATAAAATAATAAAAAAAATTCTATAAAATTTCAGTTTTTGGAGTAGGCATTCACGGAAAAATTTATAAAAAAATTAATAATAACGGGTGTTTTATTAAAGACGCAACCCTGATTATAAGAAGATAGAAGTAATACATCGGTAAATTTTCTGTCCCCCAATCGGTATGTTGGCAACAGTGTACTCAAGGCCAACTACCTAAGACAGTTAAAATGTTCCAGTCAAGCATTAGTGTGGTGACAGCAGTTGTTTCGTTATATTGTGTCGGCAATGGTTTTTTCCAAGAAACAACGGGTGTTTATTGTAGAGACTTACATAGCGAGTAAATCTTACAAATGTGTGCAAGATAAGTTTCAGTTGAAATTTCCCCGATCTGCCGTTCCGACTGAATCGTCAATATTGCGTTTGATAAATAAATTCCGTAGAACTGGGAGTGTACTGTAAACTAACATTACAAGTGCGATTTCAAGCATTAGTGAACAGACTATAAGAAAAGTTGCTGCAAATGTCATTAAACGAATTCGTATGTGTATTGAACTTCGAACATCTACTGTAAACATAAAAGGTTCAATAAATAAAACACGGGGAAATTTCAACTGAAACTTATCTTGGACCCATTTGTAAGAGTTACTCGCTAAGTAAGTCTCTACAATAAACACGCGTTTTTCCTTGGAAAAAACCATTGCTGACACAATATAACGAAACGACTGCTGTCACCACCCTAATGCTTGACTGGAACATTTTAACTGTCTTAGGTAGTTGACCTTGAGTACACTGTTGCCAACATACCGATTGGGGGACAGAAAATGTACCGATGTATTACTTCTATCTTCTTATAATCAGGGTTGCGTCCTTAATAAAACACCGTTATATATATTTTAAAATGACTCCGTCTTTCTGTCAGGAACATATCAATGAATAACTGGTTAAAATTTGAAGATTTTCTAGCCATAGATAACGGAGGAAACGGGTCAAACATTAACATGAGCTAAGATGCGGTTCCGACTCCCCATCTATAAATCTATAAATTGAAAAAAGTACCGTATTTTTGCCGACTTTAGTCTCGGTTCCCACGAGACCAAATGCTGCTCTCCGCGTGTAGTTTTGCCATCACCCATCGTTTTTTTACACATTATCGATTAATGCAGATAATAGAAAATAAATATTATTTTATTGCCAGGTTCTTTGAGGATTTACCACACCAATATCGTGTTTCAATTTGTGGCCTCCATGAAGACTAAGTGGTGCAGTTCCATCGCTTGACAGCATGTGCAGGAAATTATAACACTTAAATCTACGATCTCACATCCAAATATTTTAAGAGGAAACTGTACTTAGTATTCCGCTATAACGGGTGTTTCAAAAAGGACGCACTTCGAAGTTTAAGGGTTAATATTTTCTGCATAGGGAATATTTTTCCCCCCAAATAACAGTTGGCACTACCGTACTCATTGGTGACCCATTGTGTATTACTGACATGTACTAGTGCTATCCCAGTATTCATTTTGTGTCTGTAGTGTCTGTATAAGTTCAAACATGGTTTTTTCAAAGGATGAACGTGTTTTTATTATTGAAAGTTATTGCGCATATAAATCTTACGAACGAGTGAAAGACGAGTTCCAGTTAAAATTTCCCAATTCTGAAGTACCTAATAACACCACAATATCGCGTCTGATTAATAAATTTCGTGAGACTGGCAGTGTACAGGATCGGAAAAGCACAGGTCGACCATCAGTGTTAACAGAACAAGTTTTGGACGATGTGAAACAACGTTTGACTACCTCACCCGGAAAATCACTTAGAAAGTTATCTTCACAGGCTGGATTATCACTATCTTCCGCTTTAAGGGCTACAAAAAATTAAATCTGCATCCTTACTGCATCGGTGTCGTTCATGAACTGAAAGAAGTTGACCATGGGAAACGTATACAGTATTGTCGTTGGATACGTTGTCTTGTTAATGACAACGGTGTTGAAATATTGGATCGTGTTTATTTTAGTGACGAAGCATGGTTCCACTTGGATGGTTACATCAACAACCAAAACTGCAGAATGTGGAGCGCTCATAATCCTCACACATTTCATGAACGTCCACTACACGCACGTAAAATTGGTGTTTGGTGTGCGATCTCCCGGCGTCGTATTGTTGGGCCTTTATTTTTTGACATCTGTAGATGGTGTGGCGTACCGCAACTTAATTGAACAATTTATAGCGTAGTTAGAATTACACGATCGAGATTGTTGGTTTCAGCAGGATAACGCAACGTGCCATACTTCTACTAAAACGCTGAATATGTTACGAGAATTTTTTGGCCATCGTGTGATTCAAAAGGATTGTGGCCACCAAGATCCCCAGATCTAACTCATGCGGATCTTTTTCTTTGGGGGAATTTAAAGAGTAAGGTTTTTAAAAACAATCCTCATACAATTGAAGAATTGAAGGCTAATATTGAAAGTGAGATTACAAACATTAATGAGCAAACACTACGAAAAGTGGCTGCAAATGTTATGAAACGTGTCCGAACTTGCATTACAAGCGGAGGAAGTCATTTTGAACATTTATTGTGAAGTTTTAAAGGTAATCTGAAAGTTATAAAGGTAATAATTTCATACCGTATAATTTGTAATTACTTAATGTAATAAATTAGCGTTCTCAAACTTCGAAGTGCATCCTTTTTGAAACACCCGTTATTAAATTAGCTACTTTTAGGTACATTTTTCAATTTAATCTGTTGGACATGAAATTTAAACAAAATTAACGAACAACATAAAAGTTTTACAATTTTGTTTCTAAGTCTTTTTGCATATTAATAATTTTTTGGAGCACCTGAGGAAGTTATAAAAATGTCGGTATATGTGCATGTACAAGATAAAATAACTAGTAAAGATTTCAGCCTGGTAGGTTTAATGGTTTCTGAGAAAAATGTACCTCAGTTTTAAAAATCTAAATTTACGGGAAAAGACACAAATTAAAAACAAAATTTACAAAAACAAGTACATTACCCATCAACAGTTGTTTAGAAAGCTAAAACAACGGCTAAGAATTTTGAAAACAGTGATGGAGATATTTAAAAAATCTAAAAGTCCCTTAAGCACTAAATAGAGCAGTATAAAATTATGAAAAATATTTGCTTCTGGTGACATAATTTTTCTGGGTAAACCTGATAAAAATTTGATTTTTTCATTAAAATAATTTCTTTGACGTAATTTAATGTTTTCCTGGTAGATCTAAGACTAAACTATTGTAAACCATAAAAAACCGAAAATCGAAAGTTTCAGTCAAAACCATCATGCAGTTTTGCCTTAATGCTAGACGACGGGGTGTTCGAAAAAGAAGCACTAAATTGACCTTTCCAAAGACATGGGAAACCATAGTTGTATAGATTAATTTCCCACCTCGTGTATACACGTATTTCATAGAAGAGATAAATTAAATATCATATTTATATGTAATGTAAGGTTTTTAATGTGTAAACAAGTTTTTTGGAAATAAATTAATATTATTAAAGAATTCATTGATACGAGGGACGTTCAATAATTAACGAGAAAAATAATTGTACAGAGAAACGATTAATTCAGTGACAATGAGACTTACACCACTTTTTAACTTAGTCTCCAGCAATATTTAGATACTTGTCGCACCCGCGCCACTGTGTGAGTTTTCGATTCCCGCAGCGTAGAAGATCTTTATCTTACTGTTTGAACATTCGAGTACCGCTTCATTGTTGTCGAACTTTTAGCCGAATAAAATGTCTTTGAGTGGCCCAAACAAATTGGGTGAAAATTGGATGGGACGAGGTCTTGGCTGTAAGGACGAAGTGGTAATACCTTCCAACCCAATTTCTAGAGCGTTTCTCTTGTTCTCTTAAGCGGTGTGGGGGAGCACGTTGTCATTCTAGAGAATCACACCTTTGATAGTGCGCCCTTACGTTTTCGCCTAATTGTAGGTTTTCTTTCTGTTGGAGCAAGTAAGAATAGTACTCACTATTCACAACACGTTGTTCTTTTGATTATTCACAAAAAAAATTGGACTTTGCAAGTCTCAAGACACCGTCACATCATTTTACCGGCTGCCTCGTAAGTTTTAATTTTTTTTTAATTGGTGGGCAAATCCCAGTGTTTTCACTCAAGGTACGTTACTGCGGTTTAAAAGCTTCTAGCCATGCTTTTTAACCATTCTTAAGTAAAATTCCGCCTGTTTAACACCTTCAGATAGCACAAATTTTATCATCGAACGTTGCTCTTCCGGTGAACACGTTTCAAGCGGAACTAATATTTGGAAATGAAAAAAGAGGTTATTTTTATAGTATTAATTAAATCCAACAGCTGTTTAACAGTGTTTCTAAGGTTTTCAACTTGACTCTCAAAAAGTTTCATTGTCAATGAACGAACCATGTTTTCTCTACATTAATTTGACTCATTAAATTATTATTGAACGTTCCTTGTATTAAAAAATTCTTTCTATCAGAAACTGTCAGGGTTCATTTTTAAAACTTTGTAGTGGAAGATATTTTTGGTACATTATTACAAATCTAAACAATATGACAGAGCCATATGAATATGGTTTCCGGGTTTAAACTCAAGTGGTAGTTAGGATATGGGCTGTACGCATTCTGAGAAGAATTCATTTGTACTTTATTTTGTTGAAATTGATAGCTTGCCTACTTATTTAAAACAACTACCGTTAGTTAATTACAAAAATAAATTCAAACACTATCTCTTAGATAAATCATACTGTACTATTAAGGAATCTTTTTCTAAGTGGTCATTAGTAAAGAACCGTAAATTAAATAAGATATTCAACTATCTTCTTCCGGTATTCTTCCATATTTAAAACTATTTTTATGTATTTTTTAATAACTTAAATATTACTATTTCATTATTATAAACTTCTACCGTTTTTGTTTTTCTTAAGATGAGACTACTTTGTATCCCGCCAATGTTAAATTTGCAATTTTTAGGTAAATTTTTGTAGGATTGGTTAAAGATAAGAAAATGAAACTACAAACTTATCAATGTTGGGTTTTTCTAGCAACTGGCATTTTTTCAATTTAATCTGTAGGAAAAAATTAAAAATAAAATAACGAATAACAAAGAATTTTTACAAATTTCTTTCTACGTGTTTTTGCATATTACTAATTTTAGGAGCATCTGAGGAAGTAATAAAAATCCCAGTGCATGTCGATGTACAGGAATAATAACTGGTAAAGATTTCTACATGGTAGGTTTAATGGTTTCCGAGAAAAATGTACCTAAATGTTAAAAATCTAAATTTCCGGAACAGACAAAAAACAAAAAGGCACAAATCAAAAACAAAATGTACACAAACATACAAATTTCCCATCAACAGTTGGTTAGAAAGTTGAACCAACCGTTTTGAGAATATTAAAAACAGTATGCAGATAATTAAAAAAACTGAAATTCCCTTGACACTAAAACGGGAAGTATAAAATTACGAAAAGTATTCGTTCTTGGTAACATAATAATTTTGCTCGGTAAACCTGCTAAATACTTAATTTTTTTCATTAAAATAATTTTTTTACGTAATTTAATATTTTTCTGGTAGATCTAGGCCTGAAGTACTAAAAAACATAAAACACCGAAAATCTAAATTTTCAGTCAAAACCATCGACAGTCTCACCTTAAATTAAATTATAAATTTCGTAGTACAATATTATTCTTTAAGAATCAGAGACAAAAGTATAAAAATAAAGCAGTTTTAACAATCTGTGAATCGAATTCATGAAAAATATTTTTTCGGTTTTACTATTACTTGTTAGACTGTACAGCTACACACGAGACTGCAACAGTTTTCCAAATGGCCTAGTATATTTTTAACAAACAATCATGTTAAAAAAATTCATAATAAATACTATACGCATTTTTAAACAAAATAAAATATATATGGTGGTAAAATTACAATAATTATACTTAAAAACACATTACATAAGCTAATTAGCTTAAGATAAACCAATAGCATAAGATTTAATACAAAACACTTCATCTGTTTACTGCATCGCCAAATCGATTAGTTCAAAATCAACTGAAACACATTAATGAAACACTAAAAGATTTATAAATCGTAGGCCTATAGAACACAGTATAAGTTTTCTTTGTGAACAAACCTAAGCAAAGATATCTTATCAACTTACTGCTCGTATTAGTTTTTAACACACTTCCATTCGCCAATAAATCGTTTTTACAAAAAACTTATCCTAGTAAATGAAGAAATATCATACTGATATATCGATACTGACAGTTTACTTATTAATTTAAATGTTTTTATTTTTAAGGGGAGACTGTACTTTATATACCGCCAATGTTAAATTTGCTCTTTTTAAGTACATTTTTCATAGGATTGGTAAAAGATGGGAAATGAAACTTTACACATTTATAGTTGTCGGGTTTCTTTAGGTAATGAATTTTTTTCAATTTAATCTGTTGGATCATAAAATTAAAAACAAAATAATGAATAACATAGAGTCTTTACAATTTTTTTCTACGTTTTTTGCATATTACTAATTTTTGGAGCATCTGAGAAAGTCATAAAAATGTCGGAATAAGTATATGTACAAGATAAATAAATAACTGGTGAAAATTTCAGCATTATAGGTTTAATAATTTCCGAGAAAAATGTTCCTAAATGTTAAAATTTTAAATTTACGGGAAAAGGCAAAACAAAATTTACACAAACGAGTAAATTTCCCATCAATTGTTGGTTTGAAAGCTGGACCAGCAGCTGAGAATATTAAAAGCAATAATGCAGATTTATTTTAAAAACCTAAAATTTCCTTTGCTCTAAATTGACTGGTATAAAAATATGAAAAATATTCGTTCTTGTTGACAAGATATTTTTTTGGTAAACCTGGTAAAAGTTTTATTTTTGTTCATTAAAATAATTTTTTGACGTAATTTAATGTTTTTCCTGGTAGATCTAGGTCTGAACTATTGAAAAACATAAAAACCGAAATTTTTAGTCAAAACCATTATACTACAGTCTCGCCTTAAAAGACCTCCAAGCTATACGGTACGATTACGAGTTTCACTTATATGCATTGTGTGTTGTGTGTGCAACCCACAACACACATCAGCCGAAAGGCTGGTTTGAACATCTGGAGGCTTCACTAAATAAAACAAGGAGTGAGGTGGTTTACAAATGCTTTCCTTACTGAGGGGAGTATACTTTTCAGCATGCCAGACCATCTGAAAAGCATCTACTTTCCACCCTGCAAATGACACCTTTACTTCATTCACCACAGGGTCCAACTGTATAATGATGAAATTCATTACTCAGAGGAAATAACTCTGATAAGTGTCTTTTGCACCTCTACCTCTTCTGTTCTTAAATGCTTCAGTCATATAATTGGCTGACCATGTGATAAGAAAGAGAATTTTATTTATAGCCCTGGATCAAATAGCAGATCGAGTGCAAATAATTTAACACTCCACCTGCCTGTTATAGCCAAGTTTATGCATTATAAAGTGGTTAATATACGAGGTGTGGCTATCAAATAACGAGACTGACGTTGTAAAAAAATTTATTTTTATATTATAAATAATCACTTATTGTCACCTTCAATATACATTCCTTCTTTATCCCTACAACGCTCCATGCAAATTTTCCATTGTTGGAAACAGTGGAAGTCATCATCTGTCAGCTCCTTTAGGACAGGTACCGCTCAAAAATGTTTGAAATAAAGCTCGCAAAAATGTTTGTACTGACACTTTGTACGCGATTAAAAATGACCCAAATTTTTTGGAAACGATAATAACATGTGATGAAACGTGGTTTTTTACTTATGATCCGAAAACGAAGCGCCAATCCATGCACTGGAAGAGCCGAACTTCACCGAGAGCCAAAAAAGCTTGAATAAGCAAGTCAAAATTTAAAGCAATGATGATTGTTTTTTTTATATCCATGGGATTGTGTACCTTCACTGGGTTCCTGAAGGTCAAACAATTAATCAATCTTACTACCTTGACCTACGTCAAAGAGTATGGAAAAAACGCCCCGAAATGTGGAAGGAAAGGACAAATCATGGGTTCTACACCAAGACAAAGCGCCAGCTCATTCCGCGTTATCTGTCAAGAGGTTCCTAGCCAAGTACAGCATCTTAGTGTAAGAACATCCACGTTATTCACTAGATCTTGCACCTTGTTACTTCTACCTGTTCCCTAAGGTGAAATCTACATTAAAAGGGAAAAGATTTGAGTCTGTGGAAGCTGTAAAAGAGAAAGAGGCACTTGTCCTAAAGGAGCTGACAGAAGATGACTTCCAGCACTGTTTCCAACAATGGAATATTCGCATGGAGCGTTGTAGGGATAGAGAAGGAGTGTATATTGAAGGTGGCAATAAGTGATTATGTATACAATAAAAATAATTTTTTTTACAACGTCAGTCTCGTTATTTAATAGCCACACCTCGTAAAACTTAGTAATCTTAGTGCTCTGCTTCCAAAGTTAAACATTTATCCTCAAGCTGTTTCTTGCTTGCAAAATCGTCCACAGAGCCCAGCATATTGTCATTATCATTTTCCTACATTTTTGTATCACAATAAGCTTCTTTTTGTTAAAAATATTATAAGGGAAAATAAAAGAAATCGTGTCACTTTTTAAGTTTATCTGTAATGAATTGGGCGAGAAAATTTATAAGTGGATTCTTTATCAACATTCCTACTTAATACTTGGACTTAAGTCAAAACAAAAATAATAATAATGTGCGATTTCGCCTGTTAAATAGAGTACCAATTTCACTTCAAAAAAAATTCGCAATCCACTTGAAAAATTGCTGGGTTAATTATATTTTGTTGTACAAACTGGTGTTTTTACTGATTTTCACTGCAATTTTTTTAAACATATATTATTGGTATTAAATTTTCTGATGGCATCCGCAAAAAAAAATTATGTTTTTATTAATGTGGTGACAAGTGAAAGCTCGACAAGGTTAAACCTACAGTCTCTTTTTATGAGTGAATATGTCTGGTTCTTATTATTTGTGATATTGTCACACTATTGCAATAGTTTTATTGTTAACGGTTAACTGAATTGAACTGATTTTAGACAGAAAACTGAAAATCTGCTTCAAACATGAGAAGTAGCGTACAATGCACATAAATACAAAAAGTTATACCTGTATTTTACATAAAACATTAATCGTGGTTGTATGTGCATTAATGCGGAAGCCCTCTCTGACTAACTGACTGACACAATCACTCATCACTAATCCTCTAACTTCCCAATCCGATTATATTATTTATATTATCAGAAAATTGTCTAATTCTTCAGTATTTTCTCCTTGGACGTTACTTTACAGTTACACAAGGCTCAGCCCGGTTTGTATGTACAGTACTATCTCGTTTATACGGCCCTCGCTGATCTGAATGTCCGGATTGTCCGACCCAATCTCGATTGGAATTTTTTTATTCATAAAATTGCGTTATCCAACATTCAGTATTAAGGTGCGGTTTCGTTTGTGCGATCGTTGCATGCGATTACTGCATGCGGCCGCTGCATGCGTCACTGCCATTACTCATCAAATGGATTTCTTAAGAAGTGGTTCCGTTTATGCGTCCGACGCAAGAGATCGCATGCGTCGGCTGCATCAACTGCTTTGGGAACCAGTCACCTCCAGCAGTCGCATGCGACTGGAAGTTGAAAATGAGGTTTTCCAAAGATGATGACGCAAAACTCATTGAGTTAGCTGCAGAAAAACTGCAACTATTTTATCCTTTAAACTTGCTTTCATCGTCTAATAAATACAGTTAACTCCTGCTAATCCAAAATAAACTCCTGCTAATAAATACAGTTAACTCCTGCTAATCCAAAATTGGGGTGAGCCGATTTTGAATAAGCCGGGTTTTTAAATAACAAGAAAATGGTATTTTATGGTAAAAAAAAATATTACTGTGTCCTAAAACTTTTATTCGTACGATTTAATTGTCAAATATTTTCTGTACATTTTAATTATTTTTTTGAAAGTCAGAAATTTTTATTTGTTTTTATTTTCCATTAGTTTTCTTACCGAAATGTCCCGCCAACGTTTAATTAAAGGTACATCAGTGGGCGTCGCTTCGATGGTTTTGACCACGCGTTTACGTTTACACGACATTGTTAAATATCATTTCACTTCCACTACCAGTACGTAACACTAATTAGCCACAAAACGAAATGAAAACTACATTAAGGCCAAGACACTACCGTACCCATTCAACCACAATACAGTACTAATTGACTGTTTGCAGCAAAGGTGATGTAGCCAAAATAAACAGTAGGCCTAGTAGTAGGCTACCGCTTCAAGGAAAATACTCATGTTATCTGTAAAAATCCTGTCTGCAGTGCTGAATGTCATGTAAGCATACTTGCTACACAAGCATACGTGCTACGTGCGTTGCAAATACATACGTGCGCATACATACGTGCATTGTACGCATACGTACGTTGTGCATAGTGTGTTGTACAAGCATACGTGCGTTGTAGCATACGTGCTATAATTTACAGTTCAGTTTGCTTAAACTGTATTTTGGTACAGAAATACAATTTAAAGTATTTATTATTTATTGTTTTTATTACAGTTATTTGTAGAAAAATTACATTTAAAATACTGAGTATTTTTTGACGTTTCGGATAACCCGGGTTTCGGTTAACCGGGACGTGCAGTTGGATCGCACAAACGGAACTACCCGACCTATGCTATGCGTCAGTCGCATGCGATCGCACAAACGAAACCGCACCTTCAGAACAACCCTGAAATCCAGGTACTGTAGGTTACATTATACACTGTATAACCCGACACTGTTCGTTTGTGTTGTTTAGGTCAACAGCCGAAAGGCTGGTTTGAACCTCTAGAGGTTTTACTAAGTAAAACGAGGAGTGAGGTGGTTTACCATTGCCTTCCTCACTGAGTGGAAAAGTACGCTTATTAGCATGCCGGGCCCTCTGAAAAGCACATATTTTCCACTCTGCAAATGACACCTTCACTTCATTCACCACAGGGTCTGGCTGTACAATGAAATTCATTACTTTCAGAGGAGATAACTCTGATTAGTGTCTTTTACACCTCTACCTCTTCTGTTCTTAAATGATTCAGTCATTTAATTGGCTGACCATGTGATAAGAAACAGAACTGTTTATTTTAGCCCTGCAACGAACAGATTGAGTGTAAATAATTTGACACTTCACCTGTCTGTTATGGGCAGACTGTTCGTATATCAAAGTTTAAATATTCGAAGTGTACATTTACAGTATGTAATGTACTGCTAAAGCATAGTGTCTCGAGCTAACGATCGCACACACGTTACTATATTTGCTTGGTGAGCCACAGGTTGATAATATCATGGCGTACTTGGAGCAGCAGCCCGAAACCACACCGGCTGAACTTATGATGATGAAACGATTGTGCTATTGTGCTGCATTTAAACTCCATACAAAAGTAAAGCAAGAAAAAATAAATGATTTTATAAAGAGAAACTATACACGTATAAATATTTGTAATTTATTTTAGTGTCTTTAAACGGTAAGTTTTCCTATTACATTTTTGTTTTAAAGATTTCTAATTAAATTCGGTTCAACAGGATTTTCGATTTTTGGATTGCTTCAGTTCCCAATTAGCCCGTAAAAACGAAGTAGTACTGTATTACATATACATCTTAATGCTTATTCTTAATGGCGTACCTCTAGGGGCCAATTCTATTAAAAATTTAAAATTTTTACTCTGATACAGTACGCTGACAATGACCGATACTTCATGCCAATCACACTGTCACATTGGCTTCGGAAAATAATGTTTCAGTTTTTTTAACTTTCATTAAATTTAAACAAGCTACTACACTAAATTACTGACTGCCGGATACGGCACACGTAACATTTGCATTACAAGTCCCTCAGTATTTTTGTATGAATCCGCTTTACCCCAAACTGATAAAATACGTTACTTAGGTTTCAAGATTGACCGACTCGACGTCTTACCTAGAATACTCACATTATTCTAAAACGGAAGTAGTTATTAGAATTACGTAAAAAAAACTTATTTTCTCTACTCAGTAGACGCTCATGCCTACCAATACATTTGAAATTATTAACATGAAAACCTCTATTTCTTCTTATGATCTTACGGCTGTCAAATAACCCCTCGTAGAAAATTAGAAGCATTGTACATTATTCTATTCAGGAAAAATAAAATTTTTCAGTCAGGGTCAAAATCAATCAAAATTTGACTTTCTATTTCATTTCCATCAGATAAATTTGTGTTGGTTATTACAAATCCCTGAAATAATTGAATTCTTATTTTTAAGTTTATACTTGTTTACTTGTTAATAATATTTTGAATGGTCGAGTTCGCGTATTTTACACCTCAATTACAGTTAATACTTCTTAAAAAGGATAATAGTGAATAAGTTCAGTATTGTCCTGAAATCATAGAATTAAAATTTAATTAAAAATCGGATTTAAATAACGAGTATCGGATTCATTGAAAGTACTGATATGTAATGATGAGAGGAACCCGGGACTCAGTGAGGGCAATGCGCTGCTGCCAGCGTAGCACGTACATTTCTAAAAACTGCAAATGTGTAGTATATATAATTTATTTTTTTATTGTTTATTTTTTTATTCATGATAAACTTATAATACACGGATAGGTAACTAATTTACTATAACAACACTACAGAATAATTAATAAAATGTGAAGAATTAAAATGAAAAGAAATGGAATGAGTTTTAACGAATTAAAATACTTTAATTTGTATAATGTAGCCTAAAACGTAAAAACAGAATAGCCAAATCAAAATAATATTTCCTGTACCACTCGTCGCGTAATAAAATAAGGACTGTGTATTCCAATGAACTACGAGTGTCAGTATGGTTTTAGGATTGTAGTAGAGAAACTGGGCATGCGCAGTAGATTGTTCCCCTCTTACACTTCGTCTCAAACAAAGTTCATTTCGTGACTAACTATCAGTATATAAGAGATATAATTTTTTGGATTTCCGTACTGATAACATTCAAGCTGTTAATTTACTGTTTTTAGTCGTAATTACATATACGCCTTATCGGCGACAAACGTGGGCAACTTGTAAAACACACGTCTTGTAACAGAATAGATGATAGGAAATTGAATACAAACCAACCCTCCCATCTATACTATTCCCCCCTTCACGTTATAACCAATACTCACTAAATAATACATCTCTGGCGTCAAATAAATAAAGGTAATGAGTATTAACATTGAAAAACATATATAAAGAGCTTGTCTTTTTATTTGAAACTTGGTTTTTTAAATACTGAGGGTACAAAAGTATTTCGATCTAATTAAAATTATTTATATAATCCACTTTTCAGAATATTTTTGTAAATATGAAAAAGACCTTTTGATATATTAAATATCAAAAGATGTCACAGGACTTAAGCTATAGATCAGGGACGGACTGGTATAAGGTTCCAACCACCATCAGTCTCCTAAGTTATGGGAACGACCGCGCGAGACGAAAATGGAAAAAACAAATCTAATCAAATATTCGATGACCGCTATTCCGAGAATTTAAAAGCGACGGGTTAAAAAATGGAAGGAATTATTTTTAGGCCGCCTATATGCCAAAATCACCGGGCCACCTCAACTCCTCAGTCCGCTCCTGTTAAGAAACTCGTCAAAAACGGTGAGGAGATAGTTGGTTTAGGAGATGGCTTTGTAAGAAAAAATACTGCAAATTGAAGGTTTGGTGGGTGATTGGGGGAGTAAACTGGGTAAAAGTGGAAAATTTTCAGGATCCACTACTTTTGGTGTGTACTTCCCTCTGCCTGTTATTTATCTTTCCCCTAATTATTTGCGACGACGCTAATTTTTATACATTTATTGACTGGACTATCTGCTCTGTAGGGTAGAATCTTAAGCTAACCATAACTTAGTTTTTCTATGTTTATAGGCTGATTATTCTGCTAGTTCACTACTATCGGTTTCATAATTATAGACACCCGAGTTTGAACCCTTGCCTCCAAAACTATGAGTCGGATTTCAACATACTTTACATCAAAATTTAGCTCATTTAATTCTGCGTTGACCCTTAATAAATCTATATTTTTAATGTGGTTTGAAAATTGTCATATCGAGGTTAGAAGACAAAAAGACCCGGTTTTCTTGATACCGCAACAAATTTCATGCGTTTAGAGGCGTGTAACTCGATAATTATTCGACCGAAAAGTTTGAAATTTTAAAACAACATTGACAATTATAATCTTACAGCGTGTACGAAATTTCAAAATCGTAAGTTATTTAAATTTTGATTTATTAACAATATTATGAACCCTTGCTATCTCGGTAACCGCTCCATCGTTCGGCACGGGCAAACTATCATTTTATTCAGCGAAAAAACTTAGTACAGATATGTAAATAACATGAAATATCGATAGGCCAATGTTGTGGTAGAATTTTTAGAATTTTGAAAAATAGATGGGTAATGCGGGGTGTGGGCGCTACTATCCATTTTGCCTGAATCTGACTGTCTACCTGAACTAACAATGCAGTCTGTCAATTCAGGTAGACAGTCCAACAGGATATCACGTACACAAACTAGCAACATGGGTAGTAACACCCATCCCCCGCATTACCCATCTCTTTTTCAAAATTCTAAAAATTTTACCACAACATTGGCCAATCGATATTTCATGTTATTAACATATCTGTACCAAGTTTTTTTGCTGAATAAAATGATAGTTTGCCCGTGCCGAACGATCAAGCGGTTACCGAGATATCAAGGGTTCATAATATCGTTAATAAATCAAAATTTAAATAACTTACGATTTTGAAATTTCGTATACGCTGTAAGAGTATAATTGTTTATGTTGTGTTAAAATTTCAAACTTTTCGGTCAAATACTTATCGAGTTACACGCCTCTAAACTCATGAAATTTGTTGCGTTATCAAGAAAACCGGGTCTTTTTGTCTTCCAACCTCGATATGGCAATTTTCAAACCAAATTAAAAATATAGGATTATTAAGGGTCAACGCAGAATTAAATGAGCTAAATTTGGTTTAAACTAATCAGGTGTCTATGATTATGAAACCGATAGTAGTCAGTTACAGAAGGCATGAAAACGCTGAAAACATAATTTAAGTTGTATAAAATTTACTACACAATAAATTGAAATTTGATCGATATAATGGGTTCCGGTATACTTTAAAAAGATGATTTTTTTGAATTAAATGAATTTGGGAAAAAATCCTGGAATACAAGTTTCTAAATATTTATGGTTTTTAGTTAAACAAACTAACATACTCACAGGAAATTTGTAGTTGGGTTTATAAATTTAGGAAGTTGCAATCGGGACCACAATCTATGATCACAGTTTTAAATAAAGAGAATATTGATGCATTATTCCTACAAAAAAAATATATATTGAAGGGATTTAATCTGTTTATTTTTACTGACATACATAAAATTTAATACAATTGTGCAAAGTAAGTAAAGGATAAATTTTTCGAAATACATATTTCCCAATAGAAATATAGTCATTTGACCTGTCTCACCTCTAACATCGGCCTTCTTTTCAAAACTATTCATTGATTGGCTAACTCGGACTTATTTATACAAGCAGAAACGTTTGTTGCTACAAAAAACTAGTGTTCATTCTCAAAATTAAAAGCAAATGTCCTTGGATAAATAAAATAGCAGTGAGCCTTTTTATTAGGGCCTTCTACCATTTTCTTTGTGATCTATTAACGCGTTACATTTTGTCTGAATTTTGCAATCGGTAAGCATTCAATAATGCGTTTTTCTGTGTTAAACCATAGGAAACATTCATATACAATAAAATATGTAAATAACAATATGATATTTTGTTACATAATGGTGTGTATATGTTGGCCTCTCTACATATTTTTTTGTTATACTATAAATAGGTTTATACCTACAACAGTAGACGATGGAAGGCATTGTCTCGGATAAATTTTACGCACTTGTTTCATAAACTGGACACCTTTAAGAAGAGATTGGACGATGGTTTTAACTCAAAATTTCGATTTTTGGTTTTTTATGTTTTTCAATAGTTTAGGCCTAGATCTACCAGAAAAACATTAAATTACGTCAAAAAATATTTTTTTTACGAAAAAATTAAGTCTTTATCAGGTTTACACAGAAAAATTATCATTTTACCAAGAACTATTTTTTCATAATTTTATATTGCTTGTTTTAGTGAAAAGATAATTTTAGTTTTTAAAATATCTGCATCACGGTTTTTAATATTCTCAGCTGTTGGTTCAGCTTTCTAAACAACTGTTGATGGGAAATTTACTTGTTTGTTTACATATTGTTTTTGATTTGTGCGTTCTTGTTTCTTACCTTTTCCCGTAAATTTAGATTTTTAACACAAAGGTACATTTTTCTCAGAAACCAATAAACCTACAAGGGTGAAATTTTTACTAGTTAATTATCTTGTATATCCACATATACCGACATTTTTATGACTTCCTCAGAAGCTACAAAAATTAGTAATACGCAAAACACGTGTTAAACAATTTGTAAAAATAGAATATTATTCGTAATTTTTAAAAGAAATGGTATGGTCCAAAGATTAAATTGAAAAAAATGTCAGTAGCTCGAGAAGAAACCCGACACCTATAGTGTGTAAAGTTTAATTTCATTAACTTTTACCAATCCTATGAAAAATGTACCTAAAAATAGCAAATTTAACATTGGCGGGATACAAAATACAGTCTCGCCTTAACTCTCGTGATCACTTTAACAAATAATATATCTGTACTATGTAATATTATCTAAATTTAACTTGGTTGATTTTCTCACAAAGTTTTCAGTACGTACTAAGACCCCAAATTAGTCCCAACCTAATCACTGATGAAATTGTGCGTACCAAAAAGTCGAAATGACAACCGTCACTTCTACTCATCTGTACATGAAGCCAAAATTTTTGTTCTAAAGATCTCAACTAAAATTTGTGAGTGGGAGTCAAATAACGATATAAATTAGCCCAAGATTACAAAGATTCAGGTATAAGCCTGAATCACAGTAGGATAAAACTTAGGTTTAACCCCATAAAATATTATTATGAATGATATTATCAAGTAAAGGAAGGAAGGAAAGTAAAGTAAGGAAGTGTTGAAGGCAAAGGTTAAGGGGGATATTACCTATTAGGGGTTATTAACGGTTTTTTTTAATTCCTAATATGTGTACGTTGCAATCTGTTCAATTCAGAACAATAAGCAACCCCATGACCCAATGAGATGAGGATGGTGTGTACGACGTGTAAATGAGACTGTGTAGTCTTGTACAGACCCAGGTCGACCACTCCTGAGAGAGTATGGTTAATTGAACCCCAACCATCAAAGTACACCGGTAACCACTGTCTAGTATTCAAATCCGTATAAAAGTAACTATCTTTACTAGGATTTGAACCAGGAACCTTCGTCTCCGAAAATCAGCTGTTAAACAGCTGATTTTGGCGACGACTTTAATTAAAGGTTAGGGTTATTAATTTAGGGTTAATGGTTATGATGGGGGTGAAGAGTTATTTAGTTACACGGCCCGGTCAGGGTAGACCAGGACAGAATACCTCCACCCACACCCGACTCCGATGCCTGCAGTAGACAGAGAGAACAGAAGTAACAAATTTAGTGTGAAATGTGTCCAGAACTTGTTTTTCCTTTGTGACAAAAATTTAATTTAAATAGGTGTAAAAAGCGAAAGAGGAACTGGGTGCATAACTTTTATATGAATAGGAGTGAAGAAGAATACATCCAAATCTGTTTACCACAAGAGGACCAGCCAGAAAAATTTCAAGAATACCACCGAATGATAATAGAAGAAATTTTCGATTATATAGGGTGATTCAAAAAGAGCGCCGGTTTTGATATATCAAATTAAGAGATTTATTTTATTGAAAAACTGAAAATAAATACATCAACAAGTTCATCTTGCCTTCTGATTTCATGTATGAAAAATGATGTCATGCATGTGTCCTCCTCTACTGCGCTGGCACGCATCAACTCAGTCCATGAAATTGGATATTACTGCACGACAAGTTTCGACTTCCATTTGCCCGATAACCCGTCGAATTTCCTCCTTCAAGTCATTGATGTTTCGGGGTTTATTGGCATACACCAATGACTTCAGATGACCCCAAAGATGAAAGTCACAAGGCGTCAAGTCACACGACCTTGGTGGCCATTGATGGTCGGAATTACGAGAAATGATGCGATCCTGGAACCGTTCACGGAGCAACAACATTGTTTCTCGTGCAGCGTGACAGGTGGCACCATCCTGCTGAAACCACAACTCGTCAATGTCCATTCCATCCAAATGACGCCACAAAAACTCCCTAATCATCGTACGGTATCGGTCTCCATTTACTGTCACGGCTTGTCCTTCTTGATTTAAAAAAAATTAAGGGCCGATGACACCGCCCGACCAAAAGCCGCACCAAACTGTCACTCGCTGTGCATACATTTCCCTTTCGTTAACCACGCGAGGGTTTTCTAAACCCCACATACGGCAGTTCTGTTTATTAACAAAACCGTTTAAGTGGAAGTGCGCCTCATCACTGAAAATGATTTTGTTTGCGAAGGTGTCATCATCCTGCCGTTTTCTCAATACCCAGTCAACAAACTGCCGTCTCTTCTGGTGGTCTGCCACTTTCAAATGTTGCGTCAACTGAATTTTATACGGGGGATATTGGAGATCGTACCGAAGAATTCTCCGTGCAGAAGAACATCGTAAACCCAATTGTTGAGAACGGCGACGTATTGATTTTGCTGGGCTAACAGCCACACTGTCACGAACCAACGCAACGTTCTGCTCAGTTCGGCCAGAACGACGACGTCCAGAACTTTTAAGGTCGACTGTTGAACCCGTCTCAAAAAACTTTTTCATGAGCCTGCGAACTGTTGATTCATTCGGTGCTTCATTACGTTCTAGAGTACCGCGAAGTCGCCTGACAGTAGCCGCATAACTCTCTCCACTCTGGTAAAATGTTTTGACGATTAGCTCTCGTTGTGCAATAGTAAACTTCTCCATGGTTAGACACAGACTGCGAGAGTACCACACTGCGAACAAGAGAAACTACAACTGAATCGTCAATCGGAATGTTCTCCGAAATAGAAATTAGGTCTAACAATGTTGCCAACCGATAAACAAAAATTTACCAGCCGTTTAAAAACCGGCGCTCTTTTTGAATCATCCGTTATTTTAAGTGCTATTCTGGTTTCATAAAGATCTTCTTTCAAGCACCAAGTCGATATCATTACCCTTACTGGACATGGCAATGATGGGTAAACGTCTCTACGCCTACAGTGAATCAGTAACTAGACTAGATATTAATAAAAGTAGATTTAAAACCCCTAAGTGAAAACAGAAAATGTGATTTGATGGAGAGAGTCTGTGGGAAATACAAACATGTTTGGTTGGGCGTCGTCTTCTTCCATCAAAACTGTCAAGGTGGGTCTGGTCGTATCTGCGAGGCGGTGTCAATGTCTGGATGATAGACCGTCCTTTTCCTGTTGTTTGGATTTGAAATATCGACTTACTGTCACTTTCTTTATTATAGATACCCGAGTTTGTAGCCTTATTTCTTCAAAATCGCTTGTTCAATTTTAACGTACTGTACACCAAATTTCAGCTAATTCCAATCTGCGTTGTTACATGTCAGTTTCATATTTTTAGCGTTTTTGAATTTGCGATATCTGGATGAGAAGAAAAAAAAAGAGCCGTTTTTTTTGTTGCTGCAACACATTGGATGCATTTAGAGGCTTATAACTCAAAAACCGCTCGACCGATTTATTTGAGATTTCGCCGGAAGATAAACTGGTATGTTGTTATTTTACGTACGAAATTTCAGATTTGTAGCGTATTTATATTTTGAGTTATTAGTAAAATTCTAAACCCCTGTTAACTCCGTAACCGCTAATTAATTTGGCAATTTCAAAAAATCATTGCACTAACAAAAAAAACCGGCTCTTTTTTCTTCTCATCCAGATATAGCAATATTAAAAAACGCTAAAAATATGAAACTGACATGTAACAACGCAGATTGGAATTAGCTAAATTTTGGTTTATAGTACGTTAAAATTGAAAAAGCGGTTTTGAAGAGACAAGGATCCAAACTCGGGTATCTATAATAAAGAAATCGACAATAATCTGGCCGAGCCTGGCCGTGTCAGATCCAAAATAGGTTTAACCTTAGCCCATTCGTAGCTATTTGTTTGTTCCGATTTATTTGTTTCACGAATGAGGTGACAAGTATTTCTTTACTGCTAAAGCGAAGAGGTTCGCGATGAAATAGCTAAAAAAACTAGAAAAAAAATAGCAGACGGTATTCATAATTAATACATTAGGCAACCGAAACTAACTTACCAATTCTAGCGTAAAATTGTGTAGTTTTCTAACACGCACGTATTTCGGATTATATTATTACTTAACTCAATTTTCACAAGAAACTATTAGTTAATTCTACAGGGAGGTTTTTATTGCTTGAATTATTAATATTCTAAAAGAATAAATTTTTCTTATCGATGCTTATTTTAAAATAAGCATCGTTAGCGCCGGCCGGCTAATAAAATACTCGTTTGACAAGCCTCCTAGAGAGCGTAGATCAATCAGCTGGTTTAAGTGGTGCACCTTGCACAAGTGAACGTTGACCCTGGCCGTAGTCAGCTGGTGGTAATGAACTTGACCCTGATTACAACCGGTTGCGTTTACTGTTCATTCGCTAATAATAATTGTGTTATAAAATTAATGTTTTCTAATACTAGAAAAAGTGACAAGTTTTGGTATTTGTTAAAACTTAATCGAAGGTCAGTGATATTACATATGTATAAGATTTTTATATTGTAGTTTTTAAGTATTATTAACGTGTGTTTTCAACTGTACCTCGAGCCACTTTCACTTTTGTCGTAACATCGTATTTGTTTTAATAACCTTTTGTTTTTGTTTATCATTTGATACAAATAAAACTGCTGTGTCGATTTTATCATTTTTGATTGTATTGTATTCTTTATTTCCAGCCGTAGGATAAACATAACTAAAGGAATAATTTTATTGTTCGTTCATCCAATCAATTTGTACTTAGTATTTACCATTACCAATAAGGGGAGACTATGATAGTTTTGACTGAAAATTTTGATTTTCGGTTTTTTATGTTTTTCAATAGTTTAGACTTAGATCTACCACAAAAACATTACAATAAAAAATTATTTTAATGAAATAAATTTAAGTTTTTATCAGGTTTATCCTAAAAAATTAACATGTCATCAATAACAAATAATATTTCATATTTTTATATTGCTCGTTTTTTTTAAATATCTGCTTCACCATTTTTAATATTCTCCGCTGTTAGTGCAGCTTTCTAACCAACTGTTGATGGGAAATTAAACTTGTTTGTGTTCATTTTGTTTCTCATTTGTGCCTTTTCCCGTAAATTTAGATTTTTAACACTTCGGTTCGTTTTTTCAGAAACCATTTAACCTACCAGGCTGAAATTTTTAACATTTAATTATTATGTACATGCACATTCACCGACATTGCTTTTACTTCCTAAGGTGCTCAAAAAAAAATAGTAATATGCAAAAAACGTACAACAAAATTGTAAAAATTTTATGTTATTCGTTATTCTTTTAAAAACTTTACGGTAAAACAGATTACATTGAAAAAATGTCAGTAGCTAAAACCACCTTACAACTATAATAAGTGTGTAAAGTTTCATTTTCATAACTTTCACCAATCCTATGTAAAATGTACCTAAAAATAGAAAATTTAACATTGGTGGGATACAAAGTACAGTCTCCCCTTAAATCACCTATTAGTAATAATTTTAGTATTAGTATTAACATTGTTATCGCTATTATTTATTATTATTATTATCTAGCCTATTAGAATTACCATATTAGTATTTACTTAGTATTTAAATATAGTATTTTAATTGTTGCAATTAAAATAATTGTTCGAGTATTGCAGTACTTAAAAATGGTATCAATTATTGTTTTATGCCAATTTTTCACGTCTTCTTATTTTTTGAGAAAATTGAAATCTGAAGTTTTTTCATGTTAAAAGAATTTATTTAAGATTTTCTTAATGTCTATGGATGAGTACTAATTGTCTTAGTGACTGATGGATTACGGAAATTGAAATTTCCTTCTTCAAATTCATTAATTAGACCCTAGCTGCAAATCTAACCCAAAATCTTTGACTTAATCAAGAAATAGCATCGACTTTTGTGAATGCAACCTAGAATCTTCAACTTAACAACTAGTATTGCTAAATCAAAGTATCATTACTTTAGGACAAATACCATAACATAAGCTTTATGTTACTATTTTATGATGCATTAAACTCCATGTTTTTTATAATGTAATTATGTAAGGTGCATACTTTTTTCTTTTTCTTTTCCCTATTTAATTTTTATATTGTTTAATAAACAATTTAAAAAATAAATAGAGAATTATAAACATAACAAATTTTGTTATGTTTATAATCTGTTTAGTATGATAATTTACGATTTTGTAAGGAAATGAGTTTTGTTTAATAGTTTTGAAAGAAGTGCAATGTATAATGTAAGATTGTTTTACTATTGATATGATATGATTGATTGTTATAATTTCGGTTATATTTTATTGAGTTTACTGTATGTTCTATTATTATTGTAAATTTTTAACTCCTTTGCGATGGAAAATGTAAATTTCTAAGGCAAATAAATACTTACAGTTGAGCCGTTCTTAGTTTGCTCCTACTGTCAACAAACAAAAGCCACCTACTACAGGGTGCACGCTAGAGTCCGCGACTTTACGGATGTCGTATTCCTATTAAGTTAACTATTTTTTTAAATTAGAGGTACTTAAAGTACTAAAAACATCAGTCATGATATGATGTAGGCCTAACAATTTCATTTAGAAAAAAAAATTAAAAAGTATTTTTATTTAAACACTTTTGAAAGTATTTTGTAGTTACTTTTTAATCAGCGTGTAAACATTTTCATATAATGCGCATGCTCAGTGACGTCATTATTTTTTTTCATTAGGAGCAAACTAAGAGAGGCTGAACTATACTCCATATCACCCATCATTCTCATCATTGTTTTTGAACTTGAGTGCCTTTCACCTACATTTAAGATCGGAATGAGAAATAAACAATCAGATTTTAGCATAAAACTAAACGTTAGACTTTCAGGATGTCTATTGTGCCAACTATTACCAGAAAAGTCCTTTTATGAAAAAAAGTTCTTGACTGGAGAGGCTGCTATTGATTTGAAGATTTTATGAAAATGTTGAAATATTATTTAATCTGATTTGAAAATTCAAAAAAGTTTCTTCAATTTTTCTGCTTGTAGTAAATTTAATGTAACTGTAGTTTAGACAGTTGAACTTATAGTACAACAAATTTGTTGATTGATCTTATGTTTGTTTCTGAAGTGCGGGAAAGTATATAAACATAGGGGGGAAGTTATATAAAGGATAGGTTCACAAAAAAATGGAGTCAAAAATTCATTTTTTTTAGGTTAGGCTAAATTTACTTTGCTAAATTTTCAATAAGTAATTGATATTGTGACAACCGGTTTTACGCCTGCTTTATTTTGTCACCTTATTTATTGCACTAAATACAGTACATATTTTTCCTCATTGTATGTCATGAAACTGAAGTTTAGTTGAAAGTGAAAACTTGTGGCTATTGTATCTGTGCACATTTCCATTGTACTGAAGATGTAGTCTATTCTACTCATATTTAAAAAATTATTTTTAATTTCTGCTAGTTTATTACATAAATTTTATTTTAATGCATTTTTTCAGTGATACCTCAAACTTGTTCCTTTAATGGAGCTAAATACGATTGTGGACTGAGTATCGCATGTGTCATTGAGGGCGGAAAACCATTGGATTTATGCAGTGGTGGAATGATTTGGAGTTGCTGTGTGCCAAGAGATGGACATGGACTTAATATTGGAACTATTGAAAACGCAAGTAAGTTAAAAATTTATTAACTTTTAATTATGTTGTTGCTTTTGTCTAAACTAAAATCACTTAGAAAACTGATTCTAGAGCTAAAAATAAGAAGAAAAAAAAATTAAACATAGGTCTGGAAACGCTTCATTTTCGAATTGTGGAAAGCAGGAAATGTCGCCCTATGTCTGATTGCTTACAGTTCCCTCTCTCTCTACATTTTTGAATCTGCCCATAACAGACAGATGGAGTGTCAAATTATTACACTCATTTTGTTCGTTGCAGGGCTAAAATAAATAGTTCTGTTTCTTATCACATGGTCAGCTAATTAAATAACTGAATCATTTAAGAACAGAAGAGATAGAGGTGTAAAAGACACTAATCAGAGCCTCTGAAAGTAATGAATTCATTATACAGCGAGACCCTGTGGTGAATGAAGTGAAGGTGACATTTGCAGAGTAGAAAATACGTGCTTTTCAGAGGACCCGGAATGCTGATAACCATACTTTTCCACTCAGTGAGGAAAGCGTAGGTAAACCACCTCACTCCTCGTTTTACCTAGTTAAACCTCTACAGGTTCAAACCAGCCTTTTGGCTGATGACCTAAACAACAGCACAACATTTTTGAGGTGATTATGTACGTTAGCCAACATAATTTTATGCAGAATTTCAATGTTCAAAATCATAATACGAGAAACAGAAATGATTGTTATGTGGTTAATCACTCCAAAAAATTGTTTGAACAAAAACCTACTTATGCAGGGAGAAAATTCATGAATGAATTACCCCTTTTTTAAAATGTTGTGATTATTTACATTCCTTTAAATAAATCTGGAAAATTACTTTTTATAGCGTACAAAAATTTCTTTCTTGATAGTAGTGATATGTTATGTGATTCTTATATGTATTTCAGGTGTTATAACTGACATGTCCTATACTCTTCCTGGAGTCTCCAGGATGTATTAATAAAAAAAAAATCAGGGGGAAATTTTCTGCTAGCCACAAGTCGGAAATGAAGCGTTTCCGGACCTATGGTTTTATAATTTTTTTTCTTATTTTTAGCTCTAGAATCAAATGTCAAAGTATTACATCTTCCTCCTGAATCCCTCTATATTTCATAAATATTTTTGGAAAGAAAAATGTTAATGACAGATTTAAAAAAATTATAAATAGTTTATTTATTAACAACCGATAATGATTCTGTCCTTAAATTTTTCAGAAAATATTGAAAATAATATAACAAAATTATTTTTTGTTCAAAAAAGCTGGTTATACCATACCTTAAATTGTAATTAACAACTTGAAAATTTTTAACTATCAATTATGTATCAATGTTGTAAAAGTAAATTTTAATCGATAGTAATCGTAATTATTGGCATATTTATTTTAAAAGTGTTGTTGTTGTTGTTTAGGTCATCAGCCGAAAGGCTGGTTTGAACTCGTTGAGGTTTTACTAAGTAAATCGAGGAGTGAAGTGGTTTACCATTGCCTTCCTCACTGAGTGGAAAAGTACACTTATCAGCATGTCAGGCCCTCTGAAAAGCATATATTTTCCACTTTGCAAATGACACTTTCACTTCATTCACCACAGGGTCTGGCTGTATAATGAAATCCATTACTTTCAGAGGAGATAACTCTGATTAGTGTCTTTTACACCTCTACCTCTTCTGTTCTTAAATGATTCAGTTATTTAATTGGCTGACCATGTGATAAGAAACAGAACTATTTATTTTAGCCCTGCAACGAACAGATTGAGTATAAATAATTTGACACTCCACTGTCTGTATAACCTAAAAAATATATAGGTATATAACCTAAAAAAAAAAGTATAACTGAAAAAAATGAAGTCTGGGGTAAAACGGTAAAAACTAAATATGTTTATTTGATGCGCCCCTTTGAAGTTAGTTTTTTATATAGAATCATTTATTTAAAATAATTATTAATTTCTTTTGTCGTTTTGTTTTGCTAACAACAAATATTTTCAAAGAACTATTATTATATGGAACCTCGTATTAATTAGATTTAAAGAGAAAGTATTACAACGTTTATGAAAAAGTGAAAGGCCTTCATTAACATGTAATTTGTATTTACTACTTACTGTTCATGTTGTATTATAGTCTTTGGATACAGATGCCAATAATGATACCACTAGCTATTAAATAATATTCTATTTATTATGTTTTGTTTTTAAAGTGTTCATAACATCATTCGGTATGTATAATTACTAACATTTTCTTTGTTTGTTGCTTGTTAACAAGTCATGTTTCTTGTAACTACAAGACTGGTTTGATCTCGTATAGTTGTATCATTCCAACAGAATTAACATCCAGATTTTTTTAATTGACCTGTAAAAATTATTATTTTCTTTTATTATATTTTACAGAAAGTTAGATTTTTTGAATGAAAAAGTATGAATATATTTAACTTTCACCGTATCGTAAAGAAGGCGATGATTTTGTAAAAATTGCTCCGTCAGTATTTTGAATGATTATATATTTATGATTTTGACATCCCTTAATCCAATTAAACCAGTTTTAAAAATAGTTTTATTTTTTCTAGGTTTTCATTAATTTGTACAATTTTTTTCTTATAGGCTTATTTTAGACCTTATAAAGTGACTTTAGATATTTCTGGAATCTCTTTTTGCAAACGAAATTTTCCATCCACCCGGTGTTCTGTTTTTAATTTTCATGGAAGCCCTTGAAGTTAGTAATAAGCTGCCTGAATTTTATACGATCCATTATGGTTTCTTGGTTTATTCTAGTTTTCAAAATTTTCTTTCTGACTTCTTTAATCCACTTATCTGACACCTTAGATTTATTTTTTTGTGTCTCAAAAATTTGTTTTGTCAACCGGTTATCATCCATTCTATAGTGGTGTTCGTGGAATTTTAGTCTTCTTATTCTTATCATTTTTCTTGAATCTTCTTCTTGTCATCATAACCTGCATAGTCAAGATTTTCTCCAGTGGCGGGGGGGGGGCAAAATTGAAATAAAAATTTTTTATTAAAAAATGTTATAATTTGAACATACGAAAACATTAAAAGTAATAAATTGCAATTCTATTCTAACCAATTTATATATTATATCATCACTAGCCTACGGCAGTTCTGGCTAAATCTTGGCAAAAGTTCTTTCTCAAATTTATCTTTAGCTTCCAGAACCCTCTTTTTATTTACACTCATCACAAAGACCGTCAAGCCGAATTTCTATCATTGTTGACTGTAATCACGTTTTTATCCTGCGTAAGGTGCTGAAGGATCTTTTGATAGTGGGCTGTGCAAGCGAGATAAGTAGTGCCTATTGTATTGATGGGTAGAACAGTTGCGTTTCTTTAATTAGACAGCTAGTTAAATCTCCTTCAGTTTGGCATTTGGCACATTTTTCCTCTTCGTTAGTTGTACCAAAGTTCAGCTTCGCAACTAACTACTTGCACTGACTGGAGAGCTTAAATAGGGAACAAGAACAGAAGAATAAGATGGCTTTTTACCGCCACAACGAAAACATGGTTTCTTGCCGTGCAGTACTGTTCCTGTTGACCTATCATTTTTTGTTTTACTAAATGAGCCAGGGGCAAGTGCCCCACCCTGCCCCACCACGGCTACGCCTATGGACCCATCATCGTGCGGAGGATCTTTCTTTCAATTCCTCTGCTTCTCCAGTCATTCTAATGCACTCACTAAGGTACAGACATACATGTTTTACACAGTATAATAATATATACTGCCCATAACGAACAGGTAGTGTTAAATTATTTGCACTCGATCTCCTTGTTCCAGGGCTACAAAAAAAGTTCTGTTTCTTATCACATAGTCAGCCAATTGTATGACTGAACTATTTAAGAACAGAAGAGGTAGAGGTGCAAAAGACACTATTCAGAGTTATCTCCTCTGAGAGTAATGAATTTCACTATACAGCCAGACCCTTGTAGTGAATGAAACTAAGGTGCCATTTGCAGGGTAAAAAAAGTACTTGGAAAGTAAGTGCTTTTCGGAGGGCCTGGCATGCTGATTAGCATACTCTTTCAACTCAGTGAGGAAGGCAATAGTAAACCACCTCACTCCTCGTTTTTACTTAGTAAACCTCTAGAGGTTCAAACCAGCCTTCTGGCTGTTGATCTAAACAACAATAATATATAATGTCGGATCTTGGCTTGTCTAGAGAGTACTTTTCTCTGATAGTGGTGGTGAATTTACAGAGACCACCAGCCATCTATCCTCATCTGCTGTTCCTTTTCTTGACCAGTTTACTAGAACAAAGTAATGTCTATAACTAAATAAAGTTACTTCGTAACATGAAGGTCAATGAATTTGAATCTTATACTGATTGTGTAGGCCTACTACACATATTTCAAAAATGTTTCAAAAATATAATTTTTTCTTTTTTTTAAAGAAGAAATTCACCTTTAATTGTAGAGCCTCTTGAACAATTCTAAAAACTTCACAAGGAAGGAGTAAAATGTCATTAATATTGCAGTTTGAATCCTAATAGATTAGTAGGCCTAATATTTACTTTTGGATGAATAACACATATCCTATGAAAAATTTAACAGTTTTGTAATCGTAAGTATCATCTGAAATTAAGTTTATTTGTGTTGTACAAATCACCGGTTTTATTATGTGACATTATTTTGTGATGTAATTAATTATTGTATTTTTTTTAATATTTATGTCTATGTCTTTTGTGTTCAGAGAAATAAATGTTAAATATGATTATTAATATAAAATGTATTTTATTGTTAGAGGTCAAATTCATAATGCTATAATATTGTGAACCGTAAGTAATAGTTTGCTCTGCACAAGAACTATCCTTAAAGTGAGGGGTATTTATAAATACAAACAGTATACCAATTGCTTTGTTTACTTTAGGTGTCAGTGATGCACTGCAATTACCCCTTCATTCATTAGTTTAGTTGTTCCTTTTAAGATGAGACTGTATGATTGTTTTAACTGAAAATTTCGATTTTCGGTTTTTTATGTTTTTCAATTGTTTAGATCTAGTTCAACCACAAAACTTTAAATTACGATGAAAAAATATTATTTTAATGAAAAAAAAATAAAGTTTTTAGGAGGTTTACCCAGAAAAATTATCATGTCACCAAGAACAAATATTTTTCATAATTTTATACGGATTGTTTTAGAGCAAAGGGAATTTTGTACTTTAAAAATATCTGCAATACTGTTTTTAATACTCAGTCATTGGTTCATCTTTCTAACCAACTGTTGATGGGAAATTCATTTATTTGTATTGTACATTTTGTTTTTGAATTGTGCCTTTTGATTTTTCGCCTGTTCCCGCAAATTAAAATGTTTAACATTTAGGTACATTTTTTCGGAAACCATTAAACCTACCAGACTGAAATTTTTACCAGTTATTTATCTTGCATATGCACATATTCTGGCATTTTTATTCCTCAAATTTTTTTTATTTTTATTCCTCAAATTCTGCAAAAAATTATTAATATGTAAAATACCGTAGAATAAATTTGTAAAAATTTTATATTATTCATTATTCTGTTTTTAACTTTATGGTTCAACAGATTAAATTGAAAAAATTTCAATAGCTAGAGAAACCCAACATCTATAAGTAAGTAAAGTTTCATTTCTCTATCGTTTATCAATCCTGTGAAAAATGTACCTAAAAATAGCAAATTTAACATTGGCAGGGTAGAAAGTACAGTCTTCCCTTAACTGTAGGCATATAAGGTCTAGCCTATATAATCAGTAATACCTTATCATCTTAACTGTAGGCATATAAGGTCTAGCCTATATAATCAGTAATACCTTATCATCTTAACTGTAGGCATATAAGGTCTAGCCTATATAATCAGTAATACCTTATCATCTTAACTGTAGGCATATAAGGTCTAGCCTATATAATCAGTAATACCTTATCATCTTAACTGTAGGCATATAAGGTCTAGCCTATATAATCAGTAATACCTTATCATCTTAACTGTAGGCATATAAGGTCTAGCCTATATAATCAGTAATACCTTATCATCTTAACTGTAGGCATATAAGGTCTAGCCTATATAATCAGTAATACCTTATCATCTTAACTGTAGGCATATAAGGTCTAGCCTATATAATCAGTAATACCTTATCATCTTAACTGTAGGCATATAAGGTCTAGCCTATATAATCAGTAATACCTTATCATCTTAACTGTAGGCATATAAGGTCTAGCCTATATAATCAGTAATACCTTATCATCTTGTGTGTTCATCTATGAGCATTCTCAAACTCATCTTACATTCATGTTTATGCATTAGATCTAATAACTTTTTTACTAATAAAGCAAAATTTATTTAATTTCATTCATCCAATTATTGTTTGCATATACAGGGTGATTCATGAAGTTCTCCCCCCACTTCTACAGCACATTGTACTAGTAAAAATAATGAAAAAATGTTATATAAACATAGGTCCGAAAACGCTTCGTTAGCGAGTTACAGCTAGCGAAAGTTTCGCCTGGATTTCAGTTCACCAGGTGAAATGAGGTCTTCCTGGAATTGTGGTAAGGTAGATTAAGGGGCGAATTCAATCATTTCTTATGGTTTTTGATCTGATAAATTGAATAAAACAGGTCCCAGAACTGTAAGTTAAATAGTTTTTGAGAAAACCAGTGTCAAATGCAAAAAATGGAGTGAAAATCACATTTTTTCATCTTTGGGCAAGAATAACTTTGTTATTTCACCAAGAAACAGTTAAAATTTTTCAATAAAAAATGTAGAAAATTTTATTCTGAACAAACCGGTGTAAATAAAGTACACAGAAAGCGAATAGTTTTTGAGAAAACCAGTGTCAAATGCAAAAAAATGGAGTGAAAAAAACACATTTTTTCATTTTAGTTTTTCCGGTTAATTTTACTTTGTACTCTTATGAATAAAAACTCATTTAATCAAACATCTATTCGCTTTCTGTGTACTTAATTTACACCGGTTTGTTCAGAATAAAATTTTCTACATGTTTTATTGAAAAATTTTAACTGTTTCTTGGTGAAATAACACAGTTATCCTTGCCCAAAGATGAAAAAATAAGTTTTTCACTCCATTTTTTGCATTTGACACTGGTTTTCTTAAAAACTATTTAACTTACAGATCTGGGACCTGTTTTATTCAATTTATCAGATCAAAAACCATAAGAAATGATTGAATTTGCCCCTTAATCTACCTTACCACAATTCCAGGAAGACCTCATTTCACCTGGTGAACTGAAATCCAGGCGAAACTTTCGCTAGCTGTAACTCGCTAACGAAGCGTTTTCGGACCTATGTTTATATAACATTTTTTCATTATTTTTACTAGTACAATGTGCTGTAGAAGTGGGGGGAGAACTTCATGAATCACCCTGTATTTGTTTCTGTCCTTTCAGGTATTATAGTGTTTCTTTTATTAACTAATGTGTGGATTCTTGGTTAACAAATTAATATCATGTTATAACTTTAAATGTCTCAAAAGAAATGATAACTTGTTTTAAATTTTTTATCTATTTTTTAAACTGAGGTGTGTATAAAATGGAAGTTTATGTGTGACTAAATATAAAAAATCTGGTGTGAAACACTCACACAACTTTCTCTTGCCAATGCAAATAATAATCAATATATCCTAACATTAGTAATAAAACATTAGAAATAAACAAAAAACTGACCTCAAAAAACAAAACCTTATTTTAATCATGAGTAAAATATGCAAAATGAAAATCGACCTCAGTTTGGCTTAAAATACAGAAAATCACCCTTTCACGCTAAACTTTCTTGCTCTCATGCTACATGCCTTCATGCTTTCATGCTTTCATGCTCTGTAGAGAAAAATGCTCTAAATGAAAGTTGTAGATCTTTTAATTTCCTATAAATTTGACTATTTATACTTTAGCAGTTCAACAATAGGCTGACCTTGTTGTTGTTTAGGTCAACAGCCAAAAGGCTGGTTTGAACCTCTAGAGGTTTTACTAAGTAAAACGAGGAGTGAAGTGGTTTACCTGTGCCTTCCTCACTGGGTGGAAAAGTACGCTTATCAGCATGCCGGGCCCTCTGAAAAGCACATATTTTCCACTCTGCAAATGACATCTTCACTTCATTCACCACAGGGTCTGGCTGTATAATGGAATTCATTACTTTCAGAGGAGATAACTCTGATTAGTGTCTTTTACACCTCTACCTCTTCTGTTCTTAAATGATTCAGTCATTTGATTGGCTGACCATGTGATAAGAAACAGAACTATTTATTTTAGCCCTGCAACGAACAGATTTAGTGTAAATAATTTGACACTCCACCTGTCTGTTATGGGCAATACTAACTATTATTATTCACATTAAAACCATTTAAATCTCATTCCTTCTTGAGAATTCTTGAAGACTCATTTCCTTTAGATATTGTCACAATAATAATAATTATATAAAACATTCTCAAAATCCAAGAGGTGTGCTCATAGATTGTTAGATAGGAGTGGGAAGAGACTGACAGGATCTGCGAGGTGGGGAAAAGTGAGTTCTGACAGTTGGATTGGCCTTGCCCTTGTGTAAAATATTGTTTTCTTTTTGTCTGGTGTACTACATCAGATGTTCTTTGTGCAACAGTGAACCTAAGGAAATTTCACTTTAAATGTGCATATCTTTTGAGACATTTATTTACATGTACTAAATACATTGGACCTTTTCCGTTATTTCACATCATCAAAATATCATGTGAATGCACCTTTACTGTTCGACCCAGCAACTGCCTGCACGTGCTCTCTACTGTTCGATTAGCAATCGCTTGATTGTTTTATTTTCAGTTGTTTTCATTTTCATTATATTTTTGGTTTGGTTTTTCCTTCATTCTTTTACAAGTTTCAAAAATTATTTACAAGTTTTATTTTCCAAGTTACAAAACAATTAAGATCAAACAATTACAAAACATTAAAATGTATAAATAAAGAAAATAACACAATTTATTAAAAAAATACAGAAAAATTACAAATATGATTTAGATCAAACGATTCCAAACCATTAAAATTTAAAAATACTGAAAATAATACAAATTTATTTTAAAAAATATAGAAAAATTACAAAACCCACATAACCACGTAAACTCACATAAACCACATGAATTTAACATCCCTCTCTTAGTACTCCATTGCCTCTTAATTTTAGTATTATTTTAGCCTATTAATTATAGTGAGTGGGAGTCATCAGTCATAACAAAGATGCATTTACACGAGGCGACTTTAAGGTTACTGATGGTGTGATGTGAAATAACGGAAAAGATCGTATACATTGCTTCCATATTAATAATTGTAGGTAACTGTTAACATAATCATTGTTTTTGTAGCTTTGCAGTTTCTATTCAGTCAACAAAAGCCTTCATTAACTGGTTTGAATCAGGCTCAGAGTTCAGAATCGCAAAACCATCATCAATTCGCAACATATTCACATACAAATGAAATCAAGCCTGTTATTCAATATCCTGTTAATATACGACCGCATTTTCATCAAAATCATAATAACAATAACAATAATAATAATAATAATATTAATAACAATCATCAGTTCAACACATACAAACCACAATCTCCATCGACACACACCAATGTTTTTCATCACACTCAGCGTCCAACTACACATTGGCATACCGTAAATTCTTTTGAAAGACCGCAGATAAGACCTCCTTTCTCATTAACTGTGTCTGCTGCAACACCCTTACCGGAAATTGTATCTCCAACTAGACCAGAAACATCAACCACTCCGCCATATACTGGATTCAGGGGTAAAATGATGTTATTCAAACCCATTTCAATTTTTCACTGTGCACTATTTCACTTGCACTTCATCATTCACTAAATATTTATAAATTTTAGCACCACTTATTATAAATTTATCAGAATATTATTATAAGTCTACACTTGTATTTAAATCTTTATTTGAAATCAGTTTCATAATAATTTTGTGTTCATAATTACATGAAAATTTTCCCATGCAGGTAGTATTTCTTAATTTTTAAGTCTGTTGTATACTTACTTACATACTTCCATACTTGAGGATGTGCTAAGCTAATACTTTTAAGAAGCTATTTCAACATCATTCAATGCATCAGTTTCAAGTATATTAAAACATCGTTTATCCAAAATGGTTTTCAGGATAAAACATCAATAAATATTTGCTTATTTATGATAATTGTAAACCGTTTGGCAAGAATGATCCAAGTCAATTTTTCAAAATGTTTGAATATTAGCTATTCTGTAGTCGATTGGCCAACCTGGTGGTCTTATGGATTTTTTCATCTGTATGTCACATCATATGAACCAAGGCATATGTACGAGGTCTGGCTATTAAAAAACGAAACTGACGTAAAAAAATTTATTTTAATTTTATACATAATCACTTATTGTCACCTTCAATATACACTCATTCTCTATCCCTATAACGCTACATGCAAATTTTCCATTGTTGTAAACAGTGCTGGAAGTCATCTTCTGTCAGCTCCTTCAGGACAGGTGTCGCTTTCTCTTTTACAGCTTCCACAGACTCAAATCTTGTCACTTTTAATGCAGATTTCACCTTAGGGAAAAGGTGGAAGATAATAACATGTGATGAAACGTGGTGTTTTTACTTATGATCCGGGAACGAAGCTCCAATCCATGCTCTGGAAGAGCTGAACTTCGAGCCAAAAAAGCTCAAATGAGCAAGTCAAAATTTAAAGCAATGTTGATTGTTTATTTTTATATCCATGGGATTGTGTACCTTCACTGGGTTCCTGAAGGTCAAGCAATTAATCAATTTTACTACCTTGAGGTACTTTCTAAATTATGTCAAAAAGTAAGGAAAAAATGCCCCGAAACGTGGAAGGATAAATCATGGGTTCTCCAACAAGACAATGCGCCAGCTCATTCCACGTTATTTGTCAAGAGGTTCCTAGCCAAGTACAGTATCTCAGTGTTAGAACATCCACCTTATTCATCATATCTTGCACCATGTGACTTCTACCTGTTCCCTAAGGTGAAATCTGCATTAAAAGCGACAAGATTTGAGTCTGTGGAAGCTGTAAAAGAGAAAGCGGCACAAGTCCTGAAGGAGCTAACAAGATGACTTCCAGCACTGTTTCCAACAATGGTAAATTCACATGGAGTATTGTAGGGATAGAGAAGGAGTGTATATTAAAGGTGGCAATAAGTGAATATGTATAAAATAAAAATAAAATTTTTTACAATGTCAATCTTGTTATTTAATAGCCACACCTCGTATACATTATCACCAAAAAATAAAAAAATACCACATAGCTACTATTTTGTAATAAATTATATATTTAATTGTAGTAATATTAAACAGTACTATGAAAAGACATGTATTTTACTTCGTGTATTACATATACAAGAAATTTATTCCACTAAACTGGCTAAAAACTATTGGATGAACTACTTATAAAATTTTAGTTCAATATTGTGATACTTGTTACATAACCTCACTAATATCTTTTAACTGGTTTGCGATAAACAATATATTATGCACTTGCACATTACACACTTATCACCATCACTGTTACACTTAATTGCCAGTATTAAAGTAGATAAGTAGTTTTTTAACTGTGGGTTTCCTTTCATTAATTTATATTCGCTATTAATTATTGTCTTTAGGTTTTGTTAAAATCTTAAAAGGTTTAGAATTTTAATTGGGTTTTGAATTTGTCTGTGTTTAACTGTGATTTTGTAATTTTACTAATCTGTAATAATTCATGAGTGTCACTAACAAGTGAATTAAAAATAATTATTTTGTATGAGTACAATTAACTCAATTTGTCCTACTATCAGTTTCATAATCGTAGACACTCGAGTATGAACTCTAACATTTCCAAAACTATAAGTCGGATTTCAACATAATTTATATCAAAATTTACCTCATTTTATTCTGCGTTGACGTATAATAGTGGTATATTTTTAATGTTGTATAAAAATTGCCTTATCGAGGTTGGAAGACAAAAAGAACCGGTCTTTTTGCTACCGCAACAAATTTCATGTGTTTAGAGGCGTGTAACTCGATAGTTATGTAACCGAAAAGTTTGAAATTTTAACATAGACAATTATATTTCTGCAGCGTGTATGAAATTTCAAATTCGTACGTTATTTAAATTTTGATTTATTAACAATATTCTGAACCCTTGCTATCTCGGTAACCGCTGGATCGTTCGGCACGGGCAAACTATTGTCTTATTCAGGGTAAAAAACTTAGTACAAATATGTTAATAATATGAAATATTGATTCGTCAATGTTGTGGTAGAATTTTTTAAATTTTGAAAAATAGACTGGAAATGCGAGGGGTGGGCGCTACTACCCATGTTGCCTGAACTGACTCTCTTCCTGAATTGACAATGCAGTCTGTCAATTCAGGTAGACAGTCCGACAGAATGTCACCTACACAAACTAGCAACATGAATAGTAGCACCAACCCTCCGCATTGCCAGTCTATTTTAAAAAAATTTTTAAATTCTACTACATCATTGACCAATAAATATTTCACGTTATTAACACATCTGTACTAAGTTTTTCGCTGAATAAGATGATAGTTAGCCCGTGCCGAACGATCGAGCGGTTACAGAGATATCAAGGGTTCAGAATATTGTTAATAAATCAAAATTTAAATAACGTACGAATTAGAAATTTTGTACACCTTGTAAAAATATAAATGTCTATGTTGTGTTAAAATTTCAAACTTTTCGGTCAAATAATTATCGAGTTACACACCTCTAAATGCATGAAATTTGTTGCGGTAGCAAAAAACCGGTTCTTTTTGTCTTCCAACCTCGATATGGCAATTTTTAAATGACATTAAAAATATACCACTATTATACGTCAACGCAGAATAAAATTAGGTAAATTTTGTTGTAAATTATGTTGAAATCCGACTCATAGTTTTGGAGATGATAGGGTTCATACTCGGGTGTTTATGATTATGAAACTGATAGAAGGTAATTAACCACTACAAATTAAGAAGTAAGTTACGTTATTTGTAGTCTCATTGCACACCAGTAAATAAAATTGAAAACATTTATTTTGTATCAGTGTTTTAAATTTTATACTTTATTGCATTTATTTTTGTCAATTTTATTTCGGTAATAAAATTGGTTTTAGGTTGTGGTGAGTCATACACTAGGAGCAATAGGATTGTTGGAGGCCACAGCACTGGTTTTGGAACTCATCCATGGCAGGCAAGTGTTATTATTTTGGAAGTCAATTGACAATATTGTATTAATAATCCTCTATTTTCATAGAGAAGTATTTGTTACATTTTCAGTTGTGTAGAAGATTTCGCTTGAAGATCTTGTGTAATGTTTTTATCTGGTTTGTATTAAATTGCATCAATAAAATCTGAAATATTTCATAAAGTTATTTTTCATATCAAATTTAAGTACAAAGAAAGCCTATTGGCCAGTCCAGTTAGTCAGCTGATAGAAAGCTACTGTAAATTGTTAAGTTATACCATTTATCAGAGCAACTTTGTATGGTGACCAGCTGATGGCCTTATTTGAACATAAAGATTACCCATACATTTAAATTCAAGCCTACTGAAATAAAAATTTCAGCATATTGTTGTCATCAAATCAGGGGGCACGCCCAAGACCACACAGAGTGTGCCCATAGAACTGCAGTTTAGCTACCCAATCCTCATCTGCTTTGAGGTAACGGGCGCTGGCTGTAGCACCTCCGTGTGCTGTTCGTAGTACACGGTTGTGCGCAGAACATCCATGTGTGGTAGAGCCATGTGCAAAGCATTAGCTGCATAACGAGCTCGACGGTGACTCGTCCAACGTTTACACGAGTACTGAGGGAGTGGGGCGCCCTGCGAACGTGAGCGCACGTGAGCGCACCCACTCATTTGGGTTGGCTTCTCAGGGATTGTGGGTTCCTCGGTACCTAGCGCTTCAGAGCCACTAGGCTGCTTAAATTCCTTCGGAATGGGCATAGCTGGCCGAGGGATATCCGGAAACGGATAGGTAAATACGCATGTCATCATATAAGGGGGCATGCCCCAGACCACACAGAGCGTGCCCATAGAACTGCGGTTTAGCTACCCAATCCTCATCTGCTTTCGAGGTAACGAGCGCTGGCCGTAGCACCTCCGTGTGCTATTCGTAACACACGGTTGTGTGCAGAACATCCATGTGTGGTAGAGCCACGTGCAAAGCATTAGCTGCGTGACGAGCTCGACGGCGACTCGTCCAACGTTCACACGAGTACAGAGGGGAGTGGGGCGCACTGCAGACGAGACTGCACCCACTCATTTGGGTTGGCCTCTCAGGGGTTGTGGGTTCCTAGGTAGCGCTTCGGAGCTACTAGGCTGCTTAAATTCCTCCGGAATGAGCGTAGCTGGCCGAGAGGTGTACAGATAAATACGTGTGTCATCAAATAAGCTGTTTTTTTTTTTTAATAAAATAGTTTCTGATGTTTTTACTTAAAACAAAATTTATTAGGTAGCTTTAAGTTACTGGAAATCTAGTAAGAGCTTTATTGCTTACTTTTACAAATTTAATTACAATTTATTTATGATCAATTCATCTGTCTGCATCTAAATGGATTTAAAGAACTATAAATTGAAGAAAATTTTCTTAATTTCTGTTGGAGAGTTGTGGCTCAAGAATTTTTAGTTTTAGATGTTTTCTAAGTGTGTTACAACACATTATTTTCCCATAATTCCATTTTTCCAGAATTTTTGTTTTCTTCTCTTCAAAGAGTAGGTTAATATCTGTGAAATCAAAATATCTTTTAATAAAATATGTAAAAGTTCATTACCGTAGACATCATCCAACTAATTCCATCTTTCCAATGGTCTTGCTATATTTCTATTCCCTTTAGCTTGAATTCCAGAATCTGCATCAGAATTTTATTAATCTTTTAATGTTATGCAATTGAAAATAGTTTCCTTGTGAATAATCCACTTGTAAAATTGTGAATCACAAAATCTATGAATCTCATTAGTAAAATGAATTCCTGTGATGTTCTTTAAATAGACGCAAATGGTGCTGTACAATTATTATGTTTCAGGCTGCCATAATTAAATCTGGATTTTTGTCTAAAAAATTGTCATGCGGTGGAGCATTACTGAGTAACAAATGGGTTGTGACTGCTGCACACTGCGTCGCTTCGTAAGTGTTAATAATTGGTTAATAAACATATTTTTATGTTGAATAAGAATATTTAAATTAAATTAATTAAGTGGAAAACTGCTCAATTTCTTTTGAAGCTTCGATAAGAAAGTTTTATAAAAGGATTCAAGAAATGGATGGTGTAATACAGCCAGTTGGTCAAAAATAAAAAGGAAATACAAACTATTTCAACATTTACACAAATCTTCACTGGAAACTATATTGTTTATAATGATTTGATCAATTTTGATGCTGTAGCTATTGCGTATTGTATTAGAACTGGGGTAATTTTGTGTATACCACATAATAGACATTGGCTTAAAAATGAATAATCTATAATCAAATCAATCTTCATTTTTTGGTAAAATTTGGTTATCACAGCTGTTTTTAAATTATTTTCCTGCTATATGTAGTGTAATAATTTCTTTCATTCAAAACAGTTAAAGTCAGACAGAAAAATGCACACAAACATTGGGTGTAGTATAAAAAATGTTGTCTTTCCCAGATAGGGCACAAGACATTTCAAAAAATAAACATTTTTTTTGTGTGGTAAATTGTATTAGTGTTTACCCATGTAGTGTGTAAAGTTATATATAATCTGCACTAACAAATAATTTTGTAATTGTCTTAATTTTTTAATAGTGTTTTATATCTAAATATGTAGCAGTTTGTAGAAAATAATGTGTAAATATAAATTGTATTTAATTATTTAAAAGAAACTTATTTGTGTTGGTAGCGTTTCTAACAACAATTTAAGAGTAAGACTTGGTGAATGGGATGTAAGAGACCACAACGAACGTTTCATTCATGAAGAATTTGGTGTAGAACGGAAAGAGGTAATTTTTTTTCTTTACATCAGAAATACTTAGCAAATGTCCCTGTTCAACATTCTGTCATTGTGGACTTAGGGTCATTGTGCTGTCATATTTTCATTCTATTTCAAACCACTTGGTCTAAAGGTTTACTCTCATAAAATGACAGCTACCTTTGTACCAGTTATTGTGGGGGCAAACTTTATTTCATCCCTTAGGAACAGAAATTGATGCCCCATACAGCTAGCAGTGTCGGACAGTCAAAGACAGGTCAGATGATGTTTCTTTCTAGAACCTACAACCCTTGGATAAGGTGGAATCATGAACTTACCTAGCTTGTATTACACCTAGCTCTCAGATAAATGTGAAGCTAGAGATTTTTTTGCATCCAGGAGACTCCAAAGGGAGCATAGGACATGTCAAGATAAAACTGATAAACAAAAAGTTTATCACAATGATAAATTCATCACTTACCACCAAAAATTTGTTTCTGCTACTGCTTACTTCAGTAGGCTTGTCATGAACCCCACTGTATCAAATAGCACACAAAATTAAAAAGTCAAACACAATGATAAATTCATCACTTACCAATAATTTGTTCCCGCTACTACTTAACTCAGTAGGCTTGTCATGAACCCCTTTGTATCAAATAGTATACAACATTTGTTTAATTAGAAGTTAAATACTTTTCATACAAAAACTATTTAGAAAGGAATTCGTGCACACTGTAAAATGTTTCATCAATCAAATATTGTTTTAGCTTTTTTTAAAATGACTTAAATTATCACAACTTTTTAAACCTTTTGGCAATAAAATTTATTGATGTATTTTCTACCTGCATAAGTTGGTTTTTGTTCAAACAATTTAGTGTTGTGATTAGCATCATAATAATCGATTCTGTTTCTTGTGTAGTGGTTGTGAACTTCTAAATTTTGTAAAAAGGTATTTTGCTTCACGTACATTATCACTTCAAAAATGTACAAAGAAGGAACTGTGAGCAATTGCAGCTCTTTAAATAGTGATCTGCATGAGGTAAGGTGGTTAACTCCCATCATACACTTAACAGCTTTTTTCTGTATTTTAAAAACTCTTTCCATGTTACACTGTGATGAATTACCCCATACTAATATGGTATATCTGATATGAGATAAAATTAAACCATGATAAGCTGCTATAAGCAATTTTTTATCATTTAATCTGGCAATTTGTTTTAATGCAAATACCCCAGATGATATTTTATCGCAAATTTGGTCGGTATAATAATCCCACGATAGAGTCCTATCTAGTGGCACTCCTAGAAACTTAACTGTTTGCACATGATCTAGTTCCTGGATGAGGGTGAGGTTGATAATCTTTTCCAGCCTAGAATGGTACTGGAAGGCAGAAGATGTCCCATGTACTAAAGATGTTTTTTGGAAAATCTTCATCACTGTAATTACAATTCATCTAAGTTTAGTTAGCATAAACACATAGATTCGCAGTAGTCCAATCTTCGTTGATATCGCTGCTAGTATGGTGGAAGGGATATTTGATTGGCTATTCCTCTTACCAAGCCCCATTATGCCTTCCCACCACACCAGACGATCTACCCCCACCCAGCGCAACAACTGAGCTATGCTAACTTAGATGACATATACCTTTGGTGAGACTGATGTAGCTCTCTCTGTATCAATGCCACTTGTGATCATTTTTCTTCAAGTACTACAAAATATATCTTCTTTGTTACTCTAAAATTTTATCGAAGAAAATTTCTCACAAAGTTCTTAGAAGTCACAAGGGAAATCAAGTTTTCCATCTAGAGCTTTGCATATCCAGTAGTCTTGGGTCGAAAGAGCATTTTTCTGTTCTTAGTACAACACGTATAAGTACTGAATAGTACTGTTACAAAAACCCTGATACTTTTATTTTCTAGTACTGATACAGTAATATCACTAAGTGGAGAAAGATTATTATTCTTACTGTACTCAGTTCAATCTGAACAAGGCAAGTCATAGGAGACTGATACTTTGGACCTGAAACAAGTGGATACTAAGAACAGAATGGATGCTGCTACAGTAGTTCCTACTCTGGTCTTTGTCTCACTCTCTTTATCAACTGCACTATTCACTGTCACGTGGAATTTAGTAAGCACATACCAGATAACAACAATAATAGTAATAACAACGTGAAACACTATTTACATTCAGCACAGCTTTTCTTTGATAAGTTCTCTATTTTTTCTACTATACAATCTTAACCTCTTGAAGCACATTGACACATATATCACATATAATACCACAGCTTGATATTTTTTAAATACTTTTAATGCCCAATTGCCACATATGTTGCCAAAAACCTTTGTTGGTTGCACTGCTGTCTTGTCACATCATTAGCTGTTATTCATATGGTGTTCAGAGCGAGATTATGATTAATTTCCAGCTTAACTTGTCCCTCAAGAGGTTAAAAACTGTTTAACTCCTACAATCTCTACTCTAATGTAATGCTATTTTATATAATGAATTTATATAATAAATTTCACGAACCTTCTTTATAAACTGCGTCAACTTTTATCTTTACTTAAACGTGTTTCAGTGAATCCACCATCATCAGAGCAAATATCATGATTGAAACTAAAAAATTTTTATTCATTAAAATTTATAGAAGATGATACATGTTCAGTCATTTGTATAAAACTGATCTAATGTAATGAGTTAGTAAATTTTTCCTTCATCGTGCATTGCCTTGTTAAATTACTTTTTCTCCATTGTGGAGTGCATATGTCTTCAATAAATTCGTAATCGATACAGAATGTACTCGATGCGTGTTCCTAGTACACGCTTGTATGTGTTCCAAAGAATCAGTCTCCTACAGCTGACCCCATCACTAATATCCTTTAGTCTAGGTAAGTACTACAGAAGGCTTCTCAGTTCACAGAAGTCTCATTAAGAAAATATCAACTTTGTTCTAAGAATTTATACACATTTCAGCTTTTGTCGAGTTGAACTGAGTAACTAACTGGGTTGTATTTTTATAAAAAGAGGAAAATGTCTTGGAATGTTTCTTTTGTTATGGATAAATATTTTTATTTATATACCTAACCAGTATTTAATTTTCTTGTTAACCAGATTCACCCTCAATACAGTGCAGTCGATTTCAAAAATGATGTGGCTTTGGTGAAACTGGACGCAGTTGTTCATTTTAAACAACATATCATACCGATTTGTCTTCCAGATATTAAGACTAAACTTGTTGGAAAAACTGCTACTGTTGCTGGTTGGGGTAGAACTAGGCATGGTAAGTGTATGCTATTAGTTCTAAACTTTATTACAGTTCCGAATAAGCACACAAAGTTCAAAAACAAATTGTAATTTTTGTTCTTTGCTTCTTTTTTTAAATACAGAAATAAATTTACAAGTTATATGTACTTAACTTGCTCGCTACAAAAATTTAAAAAAATAAACCGTAAAATGTAGATTTGGTTTATTCATGGGGCATTCAAAAAGTTTCCGGAATGGTGGTTCAGTGTGCTAATGTTATGACTTATGGCAATGCTTACCTAATCACCTTCAAAGAAGGATACTTGCTCACACACACACACTTGCTCCATTGATCCAGCCGTTGTGGAAAGCAGTGGAAGAAGGCTTCTTTTGAAATCTGTTGGAGCTGAGTTGTCGCATTTGATTTGATGTCCTCTAAGGTTGCAAAACGTTTCCCTTTCAGACCCATTTTCAGAGTACGTAACAGCCAATAATCACTTGAATCGATATCTGAAGAGTACAGTGGTTGAGAGACAACAGGATGGTGTTCTCAGTGAGGAATTTCTGCACGACTAGTGATGTGTGGCTTGGCACATTATCGTGATGTTGACACCAATTTCCTGGCCACTTGTCCTGTCGCTTCCTTTAAACTGCATCGAGCAACCTCTCCCAAAACTTGCCCGTAGAAATCGAGTCTGAACCCTGTGAGATACCAACTTCATACGCCAACTCCATGATTGTCATTCTTCGATCATCTAGAATCAGTTGTTACACTTTTGCAATCATTTTGTTAGGATGTCGACAGTCTCCCACTGCACTCCTGCTAATGTCTCCTGCCCTTTCTTAAACTGTGCAAACCGGTCATACACAGCGGATATTATTAGCATATTATCACTGTAAACTTGCTGCAGAGCCAACCGCGACTCTGAAGCCAACTTTCCCAATTTGCACATGAACTTTATGTTTGCACGCTGTTCAAACTGCGATATTGTGTGACAACCACTCATATGCAGTTCGCATGGAGCACTGATACTACTATACCCTGTCCAAACACGTTCAAAGAAGTGTGTGCACAACCATGTTGCTAGATTGGCTATCTTATTGCTTGTTTGACAACGGTAAGGCAATTCTAGGAACTTTTTGAATGCCCCTCATATATGCACTGATCAATCTCTATGCCAAAACCAACATCCCATGTATGTGTCACATGATCTTATTAAAATAAACTGAAGTCTCACATTTGTGCCAGAGTGTTTTTGTTACTCTCATGCCTATCATTTATTACAGGTCTATTTTATTAACTTGATCACTTTATATCAGTCTATAGGTTCTAACACACATCTGAAAAGCTTAGTCTATTAATTTATTGATAGGTAAATTAAATATAGTATTTTACTGTTGGCACATAATTTTGTACAATTATTTAACATATTTATTTAAATACTAGGACACTTTGATGAGAGTTTCCAAATAAGTTACAATTTAGTACAAATTATAACTTGTTTACTTTTATAACTTACCTCAGAACTTGCACAGCTGAGCAAATTTACAGTGGCTCATATGTGGGAAACTTGGTTTGTAACAAGAAATGTGTAATTTTTATTTCTGTAGACTGAGTCTTTCAAACATTTGTGTCAAAAAAATCAAATAGTAAGAAAAAAGGCAGTTAATATTTAGACCTACATTTTAGGTTATTAACATTAAAATGATTAAACATTTAAAATTAATATACTGACATTAAACATTATTAACATTTAAAAATGGTTTAAAAATACAAATTAACAAACACAAATACAAAAAATTCAAAATAAAATACAAAAGGTGGAGAGGAATTGAGTTGGGTTCAACCCAAGAGAACTTGGAGAAGGGATGAAGAGGACTATTACAAAATTGGTTTTCACTTTTATTTGACAATAAATAAACAAAATTAATTTACTAACTTTGAGTTCTATTTTATATAATGAATTTATATAGTAAATTTCACTAACCTTCTTTTTAAACTGCATCAACTTTTATCTTTACTTACATGTGTTTCGGTGGATCCACCATCATCAGAGTAAATAACATAATTGAAACTAAAAAATTGTTTTATTTAAAATCTAAAGATGATACATCTTCAGTCATTTGTATAAAACTTTTATACTAATGACTGCAGATGAAGATGTATGATCTTCTATAGATTTTAAATAAAAATTTTTTTTAGTTTCAATTATGTTATTTACTCTGATGATGGTGGATCCACCTAAACACGTGTAAGTAAAGATAAAAGTTGACGCAGTTTAAAAACAAGGTTGGTGAAATTTATTATATAAATTAATTATACAAAATAGAATTAATTTCAAACTGCAGGATGTATTATAAAGATTAACTTTGTGTTCACTATAAATTAACAAATGCAAGTTAACAACATCTGTAGTTATAAGTTTATCAAATTATAAAGGAAAATCAGGAAATCAATACATTTGCCAAAAGAAAAAATACCTTATAACAAATTTTTTTAACTCTTATTAATACTAATACAAATAAAATAAACAAGAAAAAAATAAATAATCATTTAACAAAACTAAAATTACAAAATTGTTTAAAATAAGAACTTTCATTAATGAGAATAATAATAATAGTAATTTATACATTAATAATAAAATTAAATAAAAAATAATTTAAGTGTTATGAGTTAATATTATTGTTAGTAATGAATACGTTGAAAGGGTGGTGATGGAAATTAAGGAATTCACAAATTTGGGGTTTTCACATCAGATGGAAAATTAGAAAAGGAGTTAATTAAAAGGTTGTACAGAGCAAGTGCTTTATTCTGAAGTGAGATAAGCTGAGTTTGGGATCAAGGAGTTTCTATGTGTTGTAAGAAAATTATCTATAATGCATATTTTGTGCCATGTACCAGTACTGACTTTTGCAGTGGAAACATGGGCAGGAGGAAGTAAGGCAAAGAGTAGAACGCAGCTGGCAGAAATGAAGTTCAGGAGGACGTTACGAAAGACAAGAAGAGATAAAGTGAAAAATTATGTAATTAGAGAACAATTAAGGATGGACAGCGTAAAAAGAAGAGTTGGACAGATAAAGCTACAATGTTTTATACATGCAAATAGGATAGGGGAGGGTAGACTGCTTAAAATGTTGCTATACTCAGAGGTGGAAGCGAATTCTTGTGAAGATACTTGAAGCAAATACTAATGGAAACTAATAACCCACCTAGTGGTGAAAGCAAATACCTTGAGGCAGACAAGGAGTGAAGTGAATGGGTTTAGTCAGGGAATAATTCATGATGATAATGTTAGTTTTTATTTCCATTTTAACATACAATGATACAAATTAATAATGTGAGTTATACAATTTTATAAAAACATTATAATAAATGTAAACAACTACATGCTTTATGGAAATTAGGTACCTCCAAAGTAATCCCTGTGTTGAGGCTGTCATCAGTCTAATTTACTAAAATATAATTTTATCCAATATACATTTTTAAGGGGAGACTGTGCCTAGTATCCTGCCAGTGTTAAATTTGCTATTTTCAGGTACATTTTCCATAGGATTGGTAAAATATATGGAAATGAAACTTTACACACTTATTCGCTGTCGAGTTTCTCTAGCTACTGACATTTTTTCAATTTGATCTGTTGGAGCAGAAAATTGGGAAGAAAATAATGAATAACATAAAACTTTTACAATTTTTTTCCTATGATTTTTGTATATTGCTAAATTTTGGAGCATCTGAGAAAGTCATAAAAGTGCGGGTATGTGTGCATGTACAAGATGAATAGGTGGTAAAAATTTCAGGCTGCTAGATTTAATGGTTTCCAAGAAAAATGTACCTAAATTTTAAAATCTAAATTTACAAGAACAGGCAAAAAAAAGGCACAAATCAAAAACAAGGTTTATACAAACAAGTAAATTTCCCATCAACAGTTGGTTAGAAATCTGAACCAACAGCTGAGAATAGTTAAAAAATTAACGCAGATATTTAAAAAAACTAAAATTCCCTTTGTTCTAAAATGCTCAGTATAAAATTATGAAAAATATTCGCTCCTGGTGATATGATAATTTTTCTGGGTAAACCTGCTAAAAACTTAATTTCTTCATTAAAATAAATTTTTGACATAATTTAATAGTTTTCTGGTAGATCTAGGTCTGAACTATTGAAAAATATGAAAAACCAAAAATCGAAATTTTCAGTAAAATCATCATATAGTCTCACCTTAAGTAATTGTATTAATTCAAGAAATGTATTTGTTCCAAAAAGTTATTGGAACTTACTAATTAAAAAATTTAATTGGGCAAAAGATGTAATGTCATGTGAGAATGGAAGAGATATGGTTCAGTGATAGAGAAAGGTGGAGAGGAATTGTGTTGGGCTTAACCCAAGAGAACTTGGAGGAGGGATGAAGAGGATGTTTATGAAATTAGTTTTCATTTTTATTTGACAATAAATGAACAAAATTAATTAACAAACTTTGTGTTCACTTTTATGTATCACACATATCATTCATTGAAACATTCACACCTCATACTGTTGTTACTGTAAGAACTTTTAAAAATTTGATGAACTCAAAAGCGTTCTTATTATTTTTCAGCTCAACGCTTACTAAATCATTTGGGAAAGCAGTTGTGTTTGGATTGGTTGTAAGGGGGAGGGGGGTTTGTCCGATTGGAGGAATACCAAGGGAATACATCGATGCATGATGTGATAGAATATGTGATGTTTTAAGGGGATACAGATGTTTGTATTCCACGCATTAGTAAATTTAGTAATTTTCTGGTACCATTTTCTCAGTTAACTACTACAGATAGAGATTTCGAACAATAACCATTTTATTTATTGAATTGTGTTTTATAGTGTATACCAATAATCCTTTGCTTTTTCTAATTCTGAAATTTTCAAACAATATTTTTTCGACTTTATTGTAAATTGGCCAAATTTTGAAATATTTACTCATCTAGCTTATAAAATTAAAAATATAATGGAAAATTATTTGGTATACCAGATGAAGAAAGTTATGAAGATACACTGGCCAAAAACTGAAGGAGACGTCTTAGTTAGTCTCTGAGTAAATGGTACCGAAGTGGAAAAAACAATATCCCAAAAACCACTATTTTTGAAAAGAATACTAAACAACACTTTTAAGTGCCAAGCAATACTAAAACCTAAAAAGTAAACGCAAAGTAAAGCACGAATTTCTAGGTTATTTTCCATAAACAAAGCATTCACAAAATGTTAGCTTATTCTTGCACACTATTCCATCTGTAAGAGAAATAACTCTAATACTAATAGAATTCAAACAAAACAAAAAGTAAGCAAGAAAAAAGTCAAAAGTCTAAAAAGTTGGTGGGCACGATTAATTTATTAATAATAAATTTATTATTAATTTTCAAGGGTTTACAATTACAATAAAGCTACAATTTACATACCAAATTAATCAGAAACTAAAGAGTTTCTAACTAATAAAATAAAACAAAAAGAAAATCAATTTGTTTTCATTTTTAAACGTCTGTACCCCCTTAATACATATATTTAGTAGCAATCATTTTAGGATGGAAACCTACATGATTAAGGACAAAATAAGTTTAATTTGTACAAATAATATTTATATATTAACACAACCAGTGTGAAAAGGTTTGGCTCATAGAAATTTTTTAGGTAGTTTATGCCAACATTGGGTAAACTCTTAGCAATTTGAACTTTACGATTGTTTTGTGAATTCAAGGAGACTTCAAAACGGAGATGTCAAATTAAACTAATAAGCATAATTATTAACGAATTTATTTCATATCAACTAAATTATTTAGTACTACTTAGGTACTTGCATACTTTAATAAATGGGCCTTCTAACATTTTAAAACCAAAATAGTCAATTTATATAGAAATTAAGTCAATTTATATTATCTATCAAGTTCAATCAAAGATCTGTTAAGGAACAGTAGGAATATACATCCAACAAATTTGAGTTTCATAGTTATATATACATACATATAGTTAGTATACATAGTTAGATGTACATATGTATATCCTAATTCGCACTCTATCTACCCATATAGATGAAAGTATTATGTAGGAAAAACAAGTGACTAGGATCTGCAGTAGTCATTAGAATTTATCATGTTCCATAAAGTGATTGACCTACTGTTTAGGTTTCTTAACTTGAAATATCTGTGGTGAGAGGTATGAAAGTCTTAAGTCAAAAATTGTTGGTTTTGAGTTAAATGCACTACCCAGTTTTGAAAAATTTTGTCTTTCAATTGGTACAAAGGGTGTAAGTAACTCTTGAAGTGAATTATGTTGTCTTGTCTAAATGCGTTTATAAAAATTTTCTCTTCGCGTAACAATATAAAAGTCTTATTTGTAAATTATACCTTTATATTTTAGTTTCTCAGCCTTTTTTAGTTGTACAAAAGGTCCTTAAGGTGAGTTAAGACCTTTATACCAACATTAGTTTATTTAGTTTCTCAGTCCTGTTTAGCTGTACAAAAGGTCTACAGTTGAGTTAATCTTTATACCAATAGTAGATTATTATTTCACCAATACCAATTGCTAAGATCAACTGGAAAAAAATCAGTTGAAGTAGTCGAAATGACAAGAAACCAAAGGCAAACTAGTGACTTAAGTAGCTATAGTAAGAATTTACCAGGTCAAAAGGTATTAAGTTACACTGCAAACTGTATAAAGGTCTTAAGTTAAGTTGAGAATTGCCTCCCCAAAAAAGGGCCACAGCGTAGACGTAAAAGAGATTTTTATTTTCGTTATTAAGTAGAAAATAAAAGAAATGTATAACAAATTATAAAAACAATTGCTCTCAGACGGCTACGGCCATGAGTATTGTCTTTTAGAATTTAAGGAAAAATATTGTAATAGCTCAATTGTAACTGAACAAAAATAAAATAAAGACCTTTATTATAAAAACAATTGTTGGAAGAGACAATTGCAAAAACTATCCTTAAATAATAAAAAATATATAAATTATACTGTTTCAAATTTTCATTCGCTTCTCCTGGAAAATGACTTATTTTCAAGTTAAGACCTTTATACATATCACTACAGATGTTTATTTGACTCTTTGTGTTTTTGAAGGAGTAGAATTGCTCATATAGGCCTACTGGTGTGAAGTATCCTGGCATAGTTCAATATGTGCATGTAGTTAACTGCTGTGACAATAGTACTTTACCCACTCCTAGGCATAAACTCCTGGGTGTGCAAGTGGGTTGAAGGATATATTTAGTTATAGTGAAAATATAAAAAGAATCATATCATAAACATTATTTTCTTTCCTAAAGGAGTAGCTACTGTTCCAGCTATTCTGCAAGAAGTTGATGTGGAAGTGATTCCAAATGATCAATGCCAAAACTGGTTTAGGACAGCCGGCCGACGAGAAAAAATACATGAAGTCTTTTTGTGCGCCGGATTTAAAGAAGGAGGTCGTGATAGCTGCCAGGTAAATTTTGTCATCTATTATTATTTCAGCCGCCCAAGGATCACATTAAATTATTTCACGCTTGATTTTGGATCTTTTCATCGCTATTTTTTGTCTTTTGCAAACTTTTTCAGTTAACTTTTGCTTGTTTCATGTACATCTTGTATTGAAATGAAATGAATGTGCTAGTAAAATTTTCCGTTCCTGTCTGATTTTAATTTCTTACAGTGGTTTTAAAATTTGAATCAGGGTTTACAAGGTCATTATGACCTTGCAAGAAATTCACCAAACAGGTGTTTCGGTCAACTACCTTCTTGTAAAGTTTCAGATTTTTAATTATACCAAAAAACGTGTTTCGTTACCACCACGGGGGGGGGGCCTAAGAAGCGTAGTATCAGCAAGTCAGCCCATGGGTACCCCTTCGTTTTTAACCCGGAATTCAATATTATCGGGTCAATTTGAAAATTCATAATTGAGGTAATTTTTCCATTGTTAACCTTTTCCAACTAATTTTTATAAAACTCTTAGTTTGTTCCATTTGGTGGTATTAGGAATTAAAGGAGCCTAATCCTTTTCCTGAACCATTGATAATGTTTAAATCCAGTAATATCCATCCGGTGATTTTGAGTGATAATTTAATTTGTCAACATTGCTTACCAGAACAACGTATGAGAGTTAGTAATTTTCAATATAGTGGTACTGTAAGTAAGCCTTATACGTCATAAAATTAATCCAATAATTTTGGAGTGACAATAGGCCTAGTAGTTTACACCATTTGACTTCAATTTTCTGTTCTTTGAAATATTTCATATTCATTTCCGATTAATTTGACTGCAAGTCAAAAGTCATTTTTTAACCCTTCTTGAATGATATCCACAAGGGCCACTGATCACCCGTTTTTGTAAAACTAAGAACAGTTCTAAGAAGGCAAAGAAGCAACAATTAATCTAAATCTAATCTATAAAATTCTCGTGTCACAGTGTTAGTTTCCATACTCCTCCGAAACGGCTCAACCGATTTTGATAAAATTTTATATGTACACTTGGTAGGTCTGAGAATAGGTTTTTATCTATTTTTATACCCCTAAGTGACAAGAGTGGTCCACCCCAAAAAAAACTTTTTTATTTTTTGGACAAATTTTTTATTTTTTTATAATGTGGCATTAAAAAATACATGCACTCCTAAATTTTCACCCTTCTTCCACCAACCCCTTTTTTTATAGCAATATTAGTAATTTAATAATTTTCTACTCTCGGCGGTCAATAACTGATCAGTTGTCACTCGATCAGTTATTCCCGCCAGGCTTCTACCGGTGTCACTCTCACTTCGTAACACACAGCACAGATTAGGGATGAGAATGAAGCCGGTCTCCTGTCTTTCTCACACAATAAGCTTTCTCTCACTCCTTATACTGTCTTCAACCATTATTATTGTTTGTGCATCGATCGTAGTAGTGACGTTTACAATTAATTATCATTTTACTACTTCAGTGTACTTTGTTGTCAGCAACCTGCCAACAACCGTATGTGTTTACATGTGTGTATATATATATATGTACATTCAAAGAATAAATACATTATTACTGTAATATTTTTCATCATTAAGTAACTAAATTTGTTTTATTTATGTGTCAATGCAGATGATAAAGGGTGAAGGATGAAAATGAGTGATGAAAAAATTCCAGACCTGACCGGGAATTGGGCTTGGAACCTCAGAGGAGAAACAAAAGCCAGTAAACACTTAGCGACAAAGTCGCAGAACACGTGTATCGCAAAAAGTCCCAGGGATATCATGCGACATTTTTTCCGTATTGGCAAAACAGCGTTTGCCGGGTCAGCAGTTATCTTATAAAAGAAAGAATTCTATATTAGGTATTTGTGCATTATTTAACTTCTAATGGATTTTAAAAATGCAAAAATTAACTAGAAAACAAATCACTACGCACGTGCAACAAACTAATTAGCCGAGCGGTGAACGTTGCTTCTGTTTGTAAAGATTTTATGATAACAGGAAGCATACTAGGTCTAACAAGGGAATAACACAATAATAAAATGACTTGTTTTATTCTGATACTTTTTATCACATGGTTCGATGCAACAGTTATCGATCTGTAGCCCACCGAAGTTTAAACTGCATTTCGCGAGATATATCGTCTACTCCTGCGAAAGGTTTTAATTAGGTATATAATTATAGCCCTCCTTCAAATAGTAAAATTTTCTAGCCAAGGTTCGGTTGAGGTTTGTTTTAATTACCAGTTACGCTTACTATGTGTACTAAATATTTAATCTTCATTATTTGTTTTAAATTCCAGGGAGATTCCGGTGGTCCATTAACTACAACTTTGAATGGAAAGAAAGTATTAATTGGGCTTGTTTCTTGGGGTATTGGTTGCGGCCGTGAACATCTGCCAGGGGTGTACACCAATGTTCAGAAATTCGTACCATGGATCGAAAAAGTCATGGGCTAATGCCAAAAAATTTACCATATAAAACTATTTGTTTTAAGTAGTAAAAAATGTTTAGTTGTTTGAAAGTATATGTATTTAATTATTCTTGTGTGCATTATTCTTTTTAAACTACAGTACTATTTAGTCTCATTTCACTGTATATTTAAATTTATTTATAAAGTATTAAAGTTTTCATTGAAATAGTCTTTGTTTTATTTTTGTCTACCTTAAACAATCCACTAATCCTTGTGTTGGCAGTAATTTTTAATACTTAGTCTATGAAGATCAAAAGTGGTATCTCGACTTATCTGGTTTATGCCGGAAGGAGTGGCCTGCCGATGCACAAACTCCGCACGGCTATGTCGCAGTAGCGACACATTCGAAAGAGATTCATTCCATATCACTCAACTCAAATTTAAAAATCTGGTGTGAAACACTCACACGACTTTCTCTTGCCAATGCAAATAATTAAAAATAAACTTAACATTAGTAATAAAACATTAGAAATAAACAAAAAACTAACCTCAATAAATATAACCTAATTTTAATCATGCGTGAAAGACGCAAAATGAAAATTAACCTCAGTTTGGTTTAAATTTACGGAAAATCACTCTTTCACGCTAAACTAGGCTCTGTAGAGAAAAATGCTTTACAAAAGTTGTATAGATCTTTTAATACCCTATAAATTTGATTATATACACTTTTGTCGTAAAATGCATACTAAGGCCGAAATTTTAAAAAAATCGATTTTTCACACGTTTTCGTGAGAAAAAACAGAAAATCGCTAATTACGCTAAACTAAGCGTTGTACAAAAAAAATGTTTGAAATAAAAGTTGTAGGATTTATAATTTTCTAAAAAAATTATATAAATTAAGAACACCCTTACCTATAAAAATAAAATTGTGATTTGTCTGTAAAATGTTTCAAAATGCCCTAGATTTTGTTTCTACGCCAAATGTATCACTTAAACACTGAAAATAAGTTCAGCTGAATTTTTGTCTGTTTGTATGTTACGGCATCACGCAAGAACCGTTGAACCAAATTCAATGAATTTCGGTATTTAGGTTCTGGACATAATCGAAATGAAAATAGGCTATAAATTTTTTTAATATCAAAGGGATGGGGGAGTTCAGAGGGAGTGGTAAACAAAAAACTACGAATATCTCCGTTAAAAGTCAATGTATCAAAAAATGTTACATAATTGAAATTACGAAACGTTTTAAGACAAATAAGTTTTGTTATGTAAAGTTTTTCATTTTCTTGCATAATAACAGAGATATTATTAATTTAAAAAAAATAAACCAGCATTTTTAGAAGAATATTGTGACAATATCGAAGAAGACATAGTTCGCGTAATTTCTAGAATTTCATTCATAAAAATAGTAAAGAGAGGATAATAGAGTGAAAGAGTAACAATGGGGTGGCTATAAAGGTATGCCTATTCATGAAAGTTGTTTGGAAGGACTGCGCTATTATGTCTATTGTTGTACATTATTTATGAAAAGGTCGGCCTGTAACAACTTCTTTCTATTTACAATAAGATCTATTGTTGACTTGTTTACAATAGATTTTTGTAGGACTCATTTATAAAGTATTATTTTTTGTACTTTATTATTTGCATGGAGTTTCTCTGCTTTGGTAGAATTATCTTTTTGAATGAGTATATAAAGAGACCCCCGAGCACGGTCAGTAGTTAGTATTCGTTTTGATCTTTGACGAGTGGTTGTCGGCGGCCGTTATACAGGTTAACGGTTCCGAGGTATTGTTATACTGTCTTTGTGTGTGTAAAGAGTTATAAAAGTTAAAAAGTTGTAAAAGCTATTGTGTATCTGTATTAAAATCAGATTTGTGTATTCAGTTTTCATTTTATATGTGTAAAATTGATTGTAAGTAGTGCTAAGTAAATTATTAAATTATTTATTGTTTATTATTTATTTTAAGTAAATTATTAAGTTATTTATTGTATTACTTTATTATAATTAGTTTATTATTTATTTTGTAAATCGTTTAGCGTAATAAATATTTGTAATTGTAAACTTTAGTGTATTAATTATTTAATAACCTAGATCCCGAAACGGACCTTAGCGATAAGTATCACAATGTTGTTGTTGTTTAGGTCAACAGCCGAAAGGCTGGTTTGAACCTCTAGAGGTTTTACAAAGTAAAACAAGGAGTGAGGTGGTTTACCAATGCGCCTTCCTCACTGAGTGAAAAAGTACGCTTATCAGCATGCCGGGCCCTCTGAAAAGCACATATTTTCCACTCTGTAAATGACAACTTCACTTCATTCACCACAGGGTCTGGCTGTATAATGAAATTCATTACTTTCAGAGAAGGTAACTCTGATTAGTGTCTTTTACACCTCTACCTCTTCTGTTCTTAAATGATTCAGTCATTTAATTGGCTGACCATGTGATAAGAAACAGAACTATTTATTTTAGCCCTGCAACTAACAGATTGAGTGTAAATAATTTGACACTCCACCTGTCTGTTATGAGCAGAAAGTATCACAATATTAACATAAAATTAACAGAACAATTAACACAGGCCTTCGCGCTGGTAGAACCCGCAGTCATTCAGTCAGTTACCTACCTGCCCATTCCACCAGTACCCTATACACCTTTTCTCGATCACATTGTCAAAAATGAATCAGTCGTCTTAATAGTAGTCACCATCGTGGTGTTCTTATTGTGATTTACCTTTCATTTATTATAAAAATAATATAGCGCTGCATATCTTAATTTAAAAACACCGAGATCTCGCTTTTATTTTACGTTCAACTATTTTTTTTTCATAAATAATAATGCTGACGTTGAAAGAAGGTAGATAACAATGAACAGTTAAAGAATATCAGACCTGACAGGGATCGAACTCGGTACCCCAACCGACTGTCCACGACACTAAGGAAACCGTTCGAAGAACGGATACTTTAGCCAGTGTGTTTATAAACTGAAAGTGTAGGTTTAAACATGGGACAGGATAATAATGGATGCACATGTAAAGCACTTTCATAATCAACCCTAAAAGAGGTTTTGATGATGGTAAAACCTGGATCTCTGAGACTAGAATAAAGCGTATCATCAGTGGCGTAGATAAAAATTTTGTTCGAGGAGTCAGTTTTGACATATCATACTAATACCTCTATTTCCTCAAATCGCTTAATAAATTAGAACCCTTCATTTTTTCAAAGGAAATTTCAACTTATAATTTCCACCCAGTATATTTTTCCCCCGTATTGAGCCAATTTTAGACCACGTGACGTGACTTTAGATGTTCCTGGTAGCTCTTTTTGAAGCTCATATTCTCAGCGTTCGCTCACTGTAGGCTTTTCTCCTTTCTTCTGTCCACCCTGTGTTCCGTTTTGACTCTTCATGGAAGCCCTTAGAGTCCGTAATTAGTTGTCTGAATTTGGTTCGGTTTATTAAGTTTTCTCGATTTATTCCGGTTTTTCAATAACCTTTTTGACTTCTTTAAACCATTTATCCGACACCTTAGGTCTACTGTTAATGTCTTAAACATTTTTTTGTGAACCGGTTGCCTATCATTCCCTGTCCGACCTTACTAATCGAACCTGGCCGAAGCATTTACCGGTTTTGAGCGCTCAAAATTCTTTTCGATGCAGGAGAACAAACCCCTTCCACCTAGTAGCTATGCAGTGGTGGGTGTTTTTATAGGCCTACATAATCTAAAGAGCCGAGCGCAGGCAAACCCAAATGACCTTAAAACAAGAGCTGATTTTACAATGATCTGGATAAATAACTAATATTAAAGAAGTTTGTTTAGCAACGCAAGTTTAAATTATTCTAGTTAGTTATTTTATTTAACTTCGTAGGCTTCCTGCTATTGGTAAAATTTACTAATCTTTATATCCTACTAATTTTTATTTTCTCTTGCCTATATGAATATATAGGAAGGAAAGTATTGTTTTCATGTCGATTTTAAGAAATCGAGTTTTCACCGGATCTACACATTTTCAGACCCCCTGAACCCAAAAAAACATGTTTTTAGTGATCGGTCTGTGTGTGTGTGTGAACAGAATATCTCAAGAACGGGACATCGTACGAACTTGAAACTTAAGTTACATACCACTACCGGACGCGACACGAACTTTTTCATCAAAATCGGTCAACCAGAAGTAGTAGTTTATTCATGTAATTTTTCACTTTTTTGCAATTTTCTCAAGAACTGGTCCAACGATTTTTTTTTAAATAGCCTGAATTACTAAATCTTTTATGCTCTACAAGATAGGGTAGGCGCCATGTTTGCTAAAATTCTTGGTGAGGCTGTTTTCACGTAAAAAGATTGTCTTTTTTTTAGATTGCGGCTTTAATATGCATTTTTGCGCTAAATTTATACAATAAAAAATGTAGAGAATTTAAAATCCTACAACTTTAATTCAAACATTTTTTTGTATATCGCTTAGTTTAGCGGTAATTAGTGATTTTCTGTTTTTTTCTCACGAAAACGTGTGAAAATCGATTTTTTTAAGATTTCGGCCTTAGTATACATTTTACGACAAAAAAGTATATAATCAAATTTATAGGAAATTAAAATATCTACAACTTTTATGTTAAGAATTTTTCTCTACAGAGCCTAGTTAGCATGAAAAAGTGATTTTCCGTATTTTTAAGCAAAACTGAGGTGATTTTCATTTTGCGAATTCCCTCATGATTAAAATTAGGTTATGCTTATTGAGGTTAGTTTTTTGTTTAATTCTAATGATTTATTAATAATGTTAGGTTTATTGTTAATTATTTGCATTGGCAAGAGAAAGTTGAATGAGTGTTTCACACCAGATTTTTTCTTTTTTTTAATAATTCGGGGGTATTATAATTCGGCGTGTCTGGACACCCTGGACCCCCTCGTTATCTGCGCCACTGCATATCATAAAATTATGCACTGCATCCAAATTACCACACTTTAGGCATATGCATGAAGTTGGGAATCTCATTTTTATCACCGCATGCCTCCACTAGGCTAGATTTAATGAACTCCATTAAATCGCTGGTTTGTACTCGTACTATTTTACCTGATTTAATTTCGGTTGCAACGCCAACAGAGTTAACAAATTTTATTCAACACTGTTACCGACGGCGGCAGATCGTCGTCTGCATACGCCATCGCCGGAAGTTCAATTGCGATGGTAAGATCATTTTTCAAAATGATTTTTAGAAACATATTTATGAAAAACCTGATGTGAAAAACTCTCATGACTTTCTCTTGCCAATGAAAATAATGATAATCTATGTTTATCATTATTAAACAATGTAAAATAAAAAAGACACCTTATTTCGAACATGAGTGAATGGTGCAAAATGAAAATCGATCTCTGTCAAGACTTAAAACAACGGAAAATCTCTAATTGATGTTAGTTAAGCTCTGTAGAAGAAAATGCTTGAAATAAAAGTTGTAGATATTTTAATTTTCTATAACTGTAATTATATACATTTTTGTTGTAAAATGCCTACTAAGGCCGCAATCATAAAAATCCCATTTTTTACCGATTTTGATGAGCAAAATACAAAAATTACTAATTAGTGCTAAACTAAGCGTTGTAAAAAAAGTTTGAAATAAAAGTTGTAGGTTTTTTAATGTTTTACAACTTTGATTAGTGCACTTTTGCTCTAGTATGCATATTAAGGCCACCGCCTTAAAAAACCATTTTTTACCATGAGAGCACAGACTCACCAAGAATTTCATCAAAAATGGTGCTTATCCTATCTTGTAGAGAATAAAAAATGTAGTTAGTGAGGCAATTTTTCAAAAAATAGTAGGAGCTGTTTTTGACAAAATTGCAAAAAAGTTGAAAATTGCTCGAATAAACTACGACTTCCAGTCGACCGATTTTGATGAAAATGTTCGTTTCGGGTCCTTTAGTGGTACTTAACTTAAATTGTAAGTTTAAACTTCGTACGAGATTCCGTTCTTGAGATATTTTGTTCACACGCAGACCAATCACTAAAAACATGTTTTTGGGTTCAGGATCCTTGCAAACGTGTATTTCCGGGGAAAACTCGATTTCGTAAAATCGATATGAAAACAATACTTCGCTTCCCTATATATTCATATAGGGCAAGAGAAGTTAAAAACGAGGTCAAAGGTCGAGATTGCTCTTGAACGCTCCATTTTCCTGACTAGTCTGTCTACACTAAGAGTACTCCGACATAGGCAACCAGCAATACACGTGAGCATGCGTATTAATTAAAAATAGGCACAGCATGATCAAAAACAACACTGATTTGCTCTAAGCTTAATATAGGCCTAATAAAAACACGTTCAATTCATTTGTTAGAAAATGTTTTATAAATCGAATATTAGTTTACCATTAATAACTAAAATTTTACTATTGTTACTCTTACATTGTTATTTTTCGTAACATTATTTTCTATTATTACATTATTATTTATGATTAGTAGGTTTTTATTATAGACTCAGTTTTATTTTTTTTATTATAGTCACAAGTAATATAAGACTAATGCGCTTGAATTATAACAGGAGAGTAAACAATACCAGTGATTCGTTGTTTATCATTTCAGGTTGTTTTTTTCATATCATAAAAATAATTAATGCCTGTGACTTATTTAATGCAACTGTTTGCACTTGCCCGTATTTAACTCATTTTTAGTTTCATCAGTTATCTTTTGGAATTGTATCGGTTCGTTTCGATTTTCTTCGTAGACTGAAGTTGAAAAGTTTTATAAGCTGTGTTTTGTTAACATGCGTGACAGTGAATGTGTTGAGGTTTTGTAAAACATAAAAGCGGTAAACATTAAAAAGTAGAAAAAAATTGTTTTGTAAAATGTTATGTTTAAAATAATTAATTAAGGAGTCTTTATGAAACTACAATAATTACAAGTAATCAGAACGGTATAATCGAAAACGCTTAAAGGATAATGTTTATTTTAGCTGGATGTAGATATTTTTATGATGGAACGTAGTGCAAGATAACTGTCAGGCGGAGAGGTAGATACGCACCAACTAGTGTAAAACTTTCGTTTACAACGGATACGCGCTTGCCTCGCGCGGAGTACTCTTACTTAGCTTGTATGGACTATACAAGAGCCAAGTTGCAGGAAATCGTTGAAGGCTTACATGCTGTCTTTAAGGGTAGGAGAAGTACCAGCTGGATGAAAATTTTAACTTCATCCTTGCTTTATTCTTTTGCGAGAACGTAATGCTAGTTGTTTTCATGGATTCTGGTTACGTAAATACTAATTTCTGTAATATTTTACAGACCGTAGCTGATTCAACGGTTTACTTCCTTAATTGTGATTAGGTTTTAACGTTTATTTTTAATTTACTTGGTGGAATGGGAATAAACGTATGCAATTTTTTAGTACCTTGTTTTGTTTAAGACTTGTCTTGGCGATTATCCAAAAATTCCTCTCTTTCTACCATAAACCAATGTCCCATTAAATTAGATTCCAATGTGTTATCATTGTGGAATAATTTTAATAAAAACGTTATTTATAAAATATTTTATTTGACTACAATTATTTTAGTAGTAGGCTATCTAAAATTATTGAATTAATTTGATATAATTAGGAATTACATCATAAATACATTTATATCTATTTAAACATTAAAAACTAATATGATTTACCTGAGAAGTTTGTATACATTACTATATTTTAATCTTTTAAACAGTAATAATAAAAATAATCGTTTTAAGCAACATAATAAATACTTATTTGTGATGTAGGAGCTTATGGTGGTGGGTATTAACTCTAAGCTACATATTAGTAACTAAACAAGAACGCATTTATTTTTACAAATCTTTTGGGGTTTTTAAACCTTATACATGTATTTTTTGTTAACACATAATTTTTAGACACATGAACTTTTAGTTAACAGTTGTTGTTTAGGTCAACAACCGAAAGGCTGGTTTGAACCTCTAGAGGTTTTACTAAGTAAAAATGAGGAGTGAGGTGGTTTACAATTTCCTTCCTCACTGAGTCGAAAGAGTATGCTTATCAGCATGCCAGGCCCTCCGAAAATCACCCACTTTCCACCCCTGCAAAATGACACCTTCACTTCATTCACCACAGGGTCTGGCTGTGTAGTGAAATTCATTACTGTCAGAGGAGATAACTCTGACTAGTGTCTTTTACACCTCTACCTCTTCTGTTCTTAAATAGTTCAGTCATATAATTGGCTGACTATGTGATAAGAAACAGAACTATTTTTTGTAGCCCTGGTACCAACAGATTGAGTGCAATTAATTTAACACTCCACCTTCCCGTTATGGGCATAACAGTTAGGGTCATGTAAAAAGTTTTTCTGATTTAGTCATTACAAGAGTTTCACTACTCGTACATTCCTATATCGATGAAAGCAGATATTAAGTGTTTTTTTTTTAATTTTATTTTTGTCGTAAGCTCTTCACTTTTGGTAGGTACATTTTTATTAGTTCATTATAGTGTCCTCCACGAAAGAAGCCCGTTTTGTTTGAAAAACTCTATTTCAAAAACGACCGAACGGAAAAATTTTACCGCTAGGTACACCAAATTAAAGCCTGTTTTTCCTACATTGATCAGTTTGACTTAAATTTTTTTATTTAAAAACTTATCGGAGATATATACAGTAATTTACGCAAATAAAGTACTACCCAGTTTTTAGCCAGGTTTCCGTTAAAATACTTTTTTAACGCAGTCTATGCAACCTCATCCAGGCTTTACGTAGAAAATCGGCGTTTAAGTATGTTAAAGATCACAGTTTTCTCAACAATTCGGATTTCTCAAAAGTCAAATCTGAAGTTTTGTTTTAATATGGCAGCCATTTTTCATACTATTTTGGCTCCACGTAAAGATAGGGCAATGATTTTTGGACTGAAACATGCATTTTTACAGCAGTGTTATGTCGAGCACTGCTTTTTCTAAGTATTGTGACAAATAAAACAAAAACAGAAATAAGAACGATCAAAAACATGTTGATTTAAGTAGCTACTGCAAGGTTCGGTTGTCGCTGATACATGCAGCGGGAGTATGCTACAGTCTGTTTAACCCATTATAGGGCAGTACTACAGGGAAAACATACATGTAAAATGTTAAATTTTGCTTTATAGGGACTTGAATAATGTATATCTAGTGCCAGAACAGTAAGATATTTCTTTTTTGTTGATGTTAAGCCCTTTAAATTTATATCAAATTGTAACAGAAGGTTCAAACCAGCCTTTCGGCTGTTGACCTGAACAACAAACAACAACTATGTATATGCACACTCATTAGATTACATTGTTTTTTTTTTAGATTTATTATAATTTTGGTTAGTAGTTTTTTTAAATAATCGTATAACTTTTAATAGACGCATGTTCTTTAAGCCCTTTGTTTAGTTTGATTTATTAGACCTTCAGATTGATTTTTTTTTATTTTTAGGAGTTGTATAATGTTTTTAAATTTCATGGTTCTAAGCCCTAACCTAAATTTCTCTGTTGAACTGTCTATTAATTAAAAGAAGAGAACACCTACCCTGAGACATGGCTTTTAAGCATAGTTGGAGGAGTCAATTTCCTCCATCTCGCACATAGTGAATCGTTTAAAAAATGTATTATAGCTTTTTGAAAGAATGAATATGGGTAAATATTGTAAAAAAATAAATAAATAAATAAATTGGTAGTATTATAAGGAGAGTGATATTGATGAGTAGATTAGGGGTGACCGGGGGAATCGAGCCACACTGGGTAATGCCGCCACCCCGTGTATTACGCAAGCCTTGAGTCGGATATTCCCGGGATAGGTGCTGGAACCTAACAGACAACGCAATAAGCCCTATCTGTTGTGTCCGCAGTTGAGTGAGAACTAAATTAGTGTGTAGAACAACTTTAGTTTTTATTAAAAATTCATTTAATTTTTCGCTTTCAAACTATTGAGATAAATAAAAATTGCTTTGATAATAGACTTGTATGAGTATTATATATGTTTAGGGTATTTATTTAGCCACAAGGTAACGGTCGTTAGATCTGTTTGTTCTGATACCGATTCGGTGTGGGTTACCTATGTTTGCCATGTTGTCAAGTCGGGGTAATGACAGGGTTATGCCGCCATCCTGGAAAGGTGACGGCTTAACCCCAAGTCATAGTATCGTTATCTTCATGCGATTTCCATACAATTTCAATTGCCTCATGTATGAAAACAGACTACAGAGAAGACGAAATGAACTCAAAAAGAGACTTGTAGGCTGCTATGCAACAGGTCGCTGAAGGAAAATCTATTAAAAGTGTCGCCATGGTATTTAAAATTCCTAGGACTTCGAGATAAATTGAAGAATAACAACAACAACACATTCAAAGTTCAAAGAAGATGACTTTGCACCATCTGAAGCTATACAGCCTTTGATTATTGATAACAAAGTTGATGAAGAGGCCAAGCGTTCCAACAGTGTTACTGTATCTGCAGATTTCAATTTTAGCTTAAATCAAACAATCATAATCTAAAGCACGTGAAGGAAAATTTAAAGCGTAAAGGTCACTCAGCTATTTTTACTTCCACTCAAATGAAATCGATTCTTGAAGAAAGTGAATGTAAAACAAGAATAAAAATTGTGAAGGAAGAGTTTGCTGCCAGTGAGGGCTTAAGATTAAACTTTAACCTTTTTCTTGTTAAATAATTCTTAAAAACCATTAAGTTTATTAAAATTTAATACCCTTATTCAGTAAGTTTTCCTAGAATGTTTCGTTTTATTTCATTTCCCACTAATTCATTAGGTTTATTGGGGGGGGGGGGGGGGCAACATTGCCCCAAGTGAATGGCGGAATTACCACGATACCTAGGGAAATCCCGCCACTATGTAGACAAATAACAAAAAATACATTTAATGTACTTAGAGTTGCAGGGAAAGCAATCAAAAATTTAGTAAAATACCAAACATCTATAGAATGTAATTATAAGTATTGAATTATAAACAATTTAACGTGAATAATAAAATATTTTCCCCCGGTGGCGTGATTCCCCCGGTTTCTCCTACTATCAAAGAGTGAAGTAAAGTTTTATGAATTTTTACTTGCACAATATAAACTTTCATGAAGGGAGAATTTGCAGGTACCATAATGAAAGAAATCAGAACTTGAAACTTTGATCACATTACTCTTAAAACTATATTTTTGTTACATGGCACCTTCTTCCATTATGCTCTTCGTTGTATTAAAATTTGTTGATGATAAATTGAAGTTTCATTTTAAAAACATTATCTTCATTCTGAATACCAATACAGTATATGGGAACAGGAAACAATTCACAATTTTTAATTTTTAAGAGTATTTCAAAACATTTTTGTTTTACCGCTTAATGTGTCTACTATTGACCCTATTTTTGGTCCAGATAAATATGAAAAGTGATATTGGTAATAAAATGGAAACCTTAATTTTATCAGATTAAGAGTTGAACTATTGTTTGATTTTTATCATTTAATTCACAAATGTTACTGAAGAGATGCAATATCTGCATTGAGCCAAGTTTGTGAAAAGAACTGAGAGTTCAATGTTTGGAGGGGTTTGAAGGTTTTTGTCATGTTATTTTTAGAAATAGTAAAGGTTTACAACATCATAGATAGAAGGTTTGTATGGAGTAAGCTGGAGGAGAGGGTTTTAGGAAAGGAGATGGTGCAGATAGTACAGTGTATGTGTGTGAAAACAAGAGTGGGTCGATCAGGGTGGTCTGAGGAAGTGAAGTGTATTATCCCCTCCTCCTGTTCATAAAATGATGGATGGAATACATACAAGAGTGAAAAAGAAGACCAAATGACATACTGTGAGCTTACTGTTTACGAATAATCCAATTATATGGGGAAAGACAGAAGAGGAGGTGAAAAGGGCAATGAAGTTGTGGAACAAAGATAATGTTAAATGTGGTTTGGAATTTAGTGAAGAAAAAAGTAAAGTGCCGGTGCAGAAGAGATGTGAGGAGGTAAGGCAGGGACGTGGAATTAGGCTAAATGGTAAGGTGCTAGTAAAAGTTAAAGAATTTGCATAATTAGGAATTGTTTTCTCATCAGATGGAAAATTGGAAAAAGAGTTAAGTAAAAGGGTGGGGAAAGTAAGTAGTTTCTTCCAAAATGTGAGAGGCTTAGTCTGGGATCAACAAGTTTCTATGCATTGTAAAAATGTTATGTTAATGTATACTTTATGCCAATTTTGACTTATACAACCAAGACATGGGTCTTGGTTGTATAAATGGACAAGTGGAAGAGAGGTAGAGAGTAGAATTCATCTGGCAGAAATTGAGCTTAAGAGAAGTACGCTGGGGAAGACAAGAAGAGATAGAATAAGAAATGATTTAATTAGGGGAAAACTGGAATTGGACAGCTTGTTAAGGAGGCTTGGATAGACAAACCTGGGATGGTTTGAAAATTGAGGGAAAAAGACCAAGAGGTAGGCCAAGAGTGGTCTGGATGGGTTCAGTTTTGAATGAATTGGGGTAAAGATGGGATACCAAGGAAGCTATAGAGGGAGGGTGGTTCGATGACAGAGAGATAATTTGAAAACATTTGGAGAGGACTTGTGTTGGGCTCCACTACAGAAAACTGGAAAGAGGAATAAAGGAGATAATTGGGTCTTGAGAATTTGACATCAATCAAATGACAAAAACTAAGTAGATGGCTTACTGGAACTAAAACTCTGAAGTTGATGTTTGTTAATAAGTTTTCCTGATAATCTATTTCTGGATTGATTAGCATGTGCTGTACATTTATAGGTAGAAAAAGTTGAGTAAATTATTAATTGAAACATAGATCGATAATTGATCAATTTTTTTAAACTAATAATAATAATTAGTAACATAATTATTATGTCACTAATAATGCTCATTACTGTTCTGATTTTAAAATGATTACTCTCATGTCTAAGAAGTATCGTATTTAGCCTGTGGGCATCATTGGATTTGGTAGCCCACCTCCAGGTATCATTTGCTGACCATTTTGCATGAGAGAAGCCATGTTAGCGATATTTGACATTGAAGCACCAGGCATTGGTGTTTCAACAAAGAAGAATCCTCCCCAAACTAACTTTGGAGTCTGTGAAAGACCTTGACCAATACCCATCATACCACCTGGTAATTGAGGGATATTTCCTCCTGGAAGAAATGGTATACTACCACCTTCTTTGCCACCATCTCCTGGCATCTGTGGGATGGTTCCACCTTGTAAAAATGGAATATTTCCTCCTTCTTTATTCCCTTCAGAACCAATCTGTGGAATATTTCCACCTTGTAATATCGGTAAACCATTATTAGTATTTTCTTTGTTTCCTTTTACATTTTTCTCGGCCATTTCATCACTTTGTTCGTTTGATAATTGTGCAATTGTTTTATCTGCTTCATGCTGATCTTGTAAGTCATAACCAAGTTTATCATTTTGCTCCATCTCCAAATTCTCTAAGTTAAACTGGTCATTTAAATCCCGTTTAATCCGGTTTATGAAGAAACTATTCCCAATTTCTTCAGTCATTATATCAGATATTTCTTTAACAAAAATATCTTCCTGCAATGAAAAAAATACTATGATAATAACCTGTAATTAATTACATCATGCAAAATAATTATAAAATATTTATTTGTAATAATAAAAAGATTGAATGTAAGTTTACTTCCTAACCTTCAAATTCACATGAAGGACACTTGTGATGTCTAAATATTAACCTATTTAAACGATATAGGCTGTTCCATGAAATGCTCAGAAAACATTGGTTCTCATTCCTCACGTAGCCTAATTATACATACAGCTCTAAAAAAAACCCACACAGCTCAGAAAACATTTTGTTTTCTGCTTGGCCACAATTTTATATTTTTTTAAAGAAAATTTTATATCTTAATAGTTGAAGACACCATTATATGGACATATAAGCGCATAAGCACTTGAAAACGTTTTATGCGGGTAAAAATTTTCAACATAAAATTTATGTAACACAATCCCTTTGAATCGTGATGACTCTAAATGAAATATGCACATCATAATTCTTCTGTCAAGGGAGTATAGAATTGAAGAGGAATTGTTGGCCCATATCATTTTACATCAACCCTCATCAAATGATCAGTAGACCTACTTAACAATAATTTATATTTCATGATTAGAAAGAAAGATTATTATAACAAGATACACTCTTACATTCAACAAATCTGTTATACTAGGAGAATTGGAGGAAAGTGTGTTATACAGAATGTTCCTATGATTTTTGATGCTGAAAAAAAACTGACCCATAAACGCGGAGCAATAAAATCTATCATACCTGGGTATTTGTAACCAGATTTTAAGAAATGAAGTTAAGTATAAAACTCTGGATATTTTATTTATAAAAATAATTTCCCATAATATTTATAATTTGTGAGATATTTAAGGGTACCTAATCAATCTAAATGGCCACTGTTTTAATACGTTTGGCAGTGAATCTCTAAAACCGGTTTTTCCATATAAATCGTTGCAAAGTACAAGTGTGCCAAATATTAAAAAAGTATTTGGTATCTCGTTTGAATTATTGAGTTGTCAACCATTATAAAAATCAAATCTTCTACCTGCTAGATAGAACTACTGTTTACCAATAAATTAGAATAAAAGGAACTGATCAAAATTGATTAATGAAGTTAAGAATATCATTTTACATCAACCCTCATCAAATGATCAGTACTTAACAAAAAATTTCTGGGCTATTCTAGGCTATTATAAATATTTCTATATTTCTAGGCTATTCAAAAAATAAGATTGTGGGACAAGTATGAAAAAGTAGATAAAAAATCTGGTGTGAAAGACTCACAGAACTTTCTCTTTCCAATGCAAATAATTACCAATATTACCTAACATTAGTAATAAAACATTAGAAATAAACAAAACTATCTCAAAAAAACATAACCTAATTAATCATGTGTTAATAATGCAAAAATGAAAACCAACCTTGGTTTGACTTAGTAATAAGGAAAATCACTCTTTCACGCTAAACTAGGCTCTACAAAGAAAAATGCTTGAAATAAAAGTTGTATATCGGTAAATTTCCTATAAATTTGATTATATAGCCTACACTTTTGTCGTTAAATGCATTCTAAGGCCGAAATTTAAAAAAATGCAGTTTTTACAGATATTCATGAGAAAAAAAACAGAAAATCGCTAATTAACTTACGCTAAACTAAGTGTTATACAAAGAAATGTTTGAAAAAATAGTTGTAGATTTTTTTAATTTTCTACGAGAGCAGAGCCTCCCCAAGAATTTCAGTAGATATGGCAACTACACATCATGTAGAGCATAAAAAATGTATTAAATGAGGCGATTTAAAAAAAATCGTAGGAGCCGTTTTTGAGAAAAGCACAAAAAAGTGAAAAACTACACGAATAAACTACTTCTTCTGGCCGATTTTGATGGAAATGTTCGTGTCGGGTCCTCTAACCTAACTTAAGTTTTAAGTTTCAACTTCGTGCGATGTTCCGTTCTTGACATATTTTGTTCACACGCACGCACGCACGCACGCACGCACGCACACACGCACCCACGCGCACGCGCGCGCACACACACACACACACATACACACACACACACACACACACAGAGTCCAATCACTTAAAACAAGTTTTTGGGTTCAGAAGGTCTGAAAACGTGTAATATCAGGTGAAAACACGATTTTGAAAAATCGACATGAAAACAATACTTTCTTTCCTATATATTCATGAAATCAAGAAAAAAAACTATGAGTCACAAATCCTAGCTTACATGCAACATAAAATGCTTATTTCAATATAGGTACTAGAACAAGTAAATTTGTTTGTAATAATTTATAAGTAGGCCTACTACAGGTAAATCAAAAATAAATCTTTAAAATACATCCTGCAGCTTGTAACCAATCTAAATTTTAAAAAATACTTGGTTTTCACTGACCTTGTATTGCTGCTTTAATTTTCTTTTCACTTTCTTACATGTAGGCCTACATCTTTCAGTGGATTCACCATCATCAGAGTATACAAAACCAAACTTTGAACTTATTACCTACTTATTAAACACATTTCCACAAAATGGTATCTCTTCAATCACTTTTATACAAGTTTTGTACGAGTTCTAAAAGTTTTATACAAATGACTGAAGAAATATCTCCTGAAATGGTTTTTAAAAAGGTTCACTTTTCTTTTATAGTTCTGTATACTCCCATCAGTGAAAACAGTTAAGTAAATTTGAGCCACAAATGACACATTTATTTTGAAATGGAAGTTTTTACTATGTGACAAAGTTAGCATGCAGGTACAAGCATACCAGTAGTGAACAAAATTGTATGTAGTATTAGTATGATATCACTGGAAGTTACTGTAGGTATAGATACTGAAGTCACGAGATTGCCTTTTGCGTATGGATGGGCTGTGAGAAGGGAAGTGAAAATATGACAGTGCTGCCAACGTCGACAGTGAGTCACTACTCGTACATTTCACTACCGTGCAGCTTTTACATACATTTTGTAAGCTGTGGTTTATTTCGAGAAACTTTTTTCTTCATAAACCTTATAAGAAATAAATTTGACCTGTAATATTGTCTATAGCTTAATTACATGACTAGAAATGTTTGATTTACTGTAATTCCAACTACTTTATTTCATTAGAACAACATTTTCTACGAATGAATCACCTTCTTTACTATCGCCATCACTGGCGTCTTCACTATCAGTCTCACTAGTATCTACCTAACTATTTCCTTTTTTTACTAGGTGTCAACAATACTGTTGAAGAATAGCTTCTTCACTTCTTTAATTTCCTTCTTTATTTATCGAATTGTGGAAAGAGAAACATCACAGTAGTTAGCCACTCGCTCGTGGATTTTGTTAAGAGGCAGGGAAAGGCATTTTTGTTTAGCTTCAACTTCACAGCATTTTATTACACTGCATATTAGATTTCGTTCAGCACTGTGAATAGTCTGGCCATGTTTTCAAGAAATTAACATTTCTGTTTACGGTAATAAACAGTTATATTTGTACAGTTAACCTACAAAAGTCCTGTGAAATACTGTATATTCTCTGGGTATAGTATAAGTTGTTGTGTTTGTTGTACTGAAATTAAAGCAGTCGCGCATGCACACTGATGCTTTTCCCTCTTTACCCCTCATTGCAAACAAGGGCAAACTTGTGACTCAGTACCTATAGTTGGTTGAGAATGTGGAGCCGAGCCAATGCCATTGTTTTCCCCACCAGGACAGGACTTTTATCTTTAGAGACAAATATTTTTATCTCAGTTCCAAAATAACTATGCAGAATAATTAATTTTTACTACCTTAATTGAAAATGGGTTTCAGTTGAATATTATATGCTGAAAGGTCAACGGAGAGCACATTTGAGACTCTGGTGAATAAAATATTAATCAATCTAAAGTATTTTCTGGTATTTTACAATACCAGCAAGAATTCATGAAATAAAATTAATCTTACCTCTGAAAAATCTCGACCATTTCTTCTAAAGAAAGTTGACATGGCTTCTGTAAGATTAATAAAAATGATACTAAATTTAATAAACTTTACCATTCAGCATGTTCAAACAGAAACCACCATTCTATCAGAAAATCTGTATTGTAAAAAGCCATTTTTATGACATATATTAAATTAGTATGTTATATTAATATCTCTAGGTTAACTACTATTTCAGGACCAAGCTAGTACTTGAAGTAGCGTAACCAAAATATTGTTGAGTCTATCAACATATTTCAGAAGTCCAAATAACCTATTATTACCATAACAGGCAGGTGGAGTGTTAAATTATTTTCACTCAATCTGCAAATTCCAGGGCCACAAAAAATAGTTCTTTTTCTTATCACACGGTCAGCCAATTTTATAACTGAAACCCCTAAGAACAGAAGAGGTAGAGGTGTAAAAGATATTAGTCTTTGGTTTAACGTCCGACTGTTCTGCAATTACTGCTAATGCAGACGGTGAAGGATGAAATGATTGTTTTGTAATGTATGAAAATATGCCATGCCTGAATGGGATTCGAACCCAAGACTGCATGATGAGAGGCGAGCACGTTACCAAATACACCAATGCGGCCGGCTGTGTGATGAATGAAGTGAAGGTGTCATTTGTAGGGTAGATGCTTTTCAGATGGCCTGGCATGCTGATAAGCATACTTTTCCACTCAGTAAGGAAAGCATGGTAAACCAACTTTACTCCTAGTTTTACTTAGTAAAGCCTCCAGAGATTCAAATCAGCCTTTCGGCTGATGACCTAAACAACACATATAACCACTACTATACCCAACATTTCAGAGGCCTTCCTAAGCCTGCCTCCTTTCCAGATTCCAGAATTCAGAGATTCCAGTACTCCAGAAAATGTTTTGGAAATCTATCTCCTTTCATCCTTTGAACGTTCTCCATCCATTTGTATTTATAAAACTAATTCTGACACATTTATACACATTGTCTGCGACTCTTGCCTGACATTGGCTGGGAGAATGATTCCGAATAAATTTCACCATATTAGATGCTAGTTAATGTATAATGTTACCAACAAATGAGGAAGAGCCTTCAATTTTTATAGTCGGCCAGCTCTAACAGCAAGTCCTACTCATGAATCCTTGGCTCAATCTTTGGGTACATGGGGATGCGGTTGACATTATACAGCAGGATAGAATTGGATGAAAGATGAGTTCTTGTTGGCTCTAAACAAGGATATTTCAGTTAAGGTATGGAAACCCTGACAAAGAGTCACTGGAGACTCGTTGTCAGGGTCAAGACAACAAGTCTCCGTTTTAGTCAATCTTTCTTTTCTATTTAGTCTATTAATCTGGAAACAGATTTGTTATTGACAAGAAAATAGTTGTTAAGGTCATCAGCCGAAAGGCTAGTTTGAAGCTCTTAAGACTTTACTAAGTAAAATGATGAGTGAGGTACCACTGTCTTCCTACTGAGTGTAAAAGTATGCTTATCAGCATGCCAGGCCCTCAGAAAAGCATCTACTTTCCACCCTGAAAATGACACTTTCACTTCATTCACCACAGGGTCTGGCTATATAATGAAATTCATTACTCTCAGAGGAGATAATTGTAACTAGTCTCTTTTACACCCTTAATTCTTATGTTCTTAAATGCTCCAGTTATATAATTAGCTGACCATGTTGTAAGAAACAGTAATATTTTTTGTAGCCCTGGAACTAACAGATCAAGTGAAAATAATTTAACTCTCCACCTGCCCGTTATGGGCACCTTTGAAGTTATATTAAATTATTTCTCTTATTGTTATTTTTTAATTCAAATTTAATATTATAAGCCTATTATTTTTTTTAATTTTAAAAAAATTTACAATAAAAAATGTATCATTTTATGTTTTACAGTAGGGCGTAGTAGAGAGTAGGAGAAGTAATGGTTTTAGGAAGGGACAGGGGTATCGAGGGGTCATTACACTAGAAGGAGAGCCATTGAGGCTGGTAAAAAAATTTAAATATCTTAGGAGTGAGATTTCAGAAGACTGAAAGATCAATGGAGAGATAACAAAGCAGTTGCAAAGAGGAGGAAATATATACCAAGCGGTAAAACATTTGTTATGGGACAGAAAGATACAAGAGAAGGTCAGATTAATGATGTATACATTGTATTATTTACCAGCAGTGCTGTATGGAGCGGAAATGTGGGGGATGAATGAGAGAATCGGAGTAGGTTACAGACAGGAGAGATGACTTTCTTAAGAGTAATAAAGGGTACAACAAGGAGAGATATAATATTGGGCGTCTCACTTGGCACGCAGAGAGTTTAGCCTGTAATAATACAAGGGGTATCAAAAATTACCGACTTTAAAACAAAATGCACGGTACAGTTTCTTTTAAAGCGTACATTTATACAATAATATTCATATAGACCCAATTATACAACAGTGCTACTTTAATTTTTTAATTAATTATTAATATTCGCCAATATTTCTAAAACACTGTTACGCACTGTTATTAATGTCATTGATATTCTTACTGTTTTTTTTCTAAAAATAATTTGCCGGTGTAGCTAATAAAGTTTCTAGTAGTACATTACAAAAAAATTTCTTTGTCTAGTACAACTAGTACAGTTAGTACTAGTAGGTACCGTAACATAGTAAACAATAAAATAATAAACACTACACTTAAAAATAATAAACACTTAATAATAAACACTTGGTGTTTTATAAATTCGGTCGGGCCGCACACATCAAAAAAAAACCTCAACACTTTTTAACTGTAATGATCGCACTGAATGACATTATTACTGTATAATAACAATTATAATTGATGATTAATTATAATACATTACATCACTCCCCATTCGCTCTGTACTGTATTTATAATAAACATATTTTACTATGAAATGTAGAAAAATATATACATTAGTTTTGTAATTAGTCTATAACATTAGGCGAGGGACGGGTGGATGTAGTATATGTAATCTGATTTATTCGAATCCTCGACGCGCCAGATGACATGCCTATACTTATAGAATAAAGAATACCAAGATAAGAACAGAGCTAAACATGGAATGTATGAGGGAGAAGGTGGAGAAAATGAGGATAAGATGGTATGGCCATGTGAAGAGAATGGGGGAAGAAAGGTTACCTACCTAGAATGATGGAAGAAGGAAGAGTGGAAGGAATGAGATCAAGAGGATGATCAAGAAAAAGATGGAAGGATGAAGTTAAGAGGAGTGTGAAGGGATGGGGATACAACTGGAAACGAATAGAGGAGGAGGAATGGTGGATGGACAGAAGAAGATGGAGAGACTTGGTGAACACCCAGACTCGACGATAGCTGGAGCAGGCACTGGATGTGTAGGTACTTATATGTACAGTTAGATATAAAACCAAAAAAAGTTAAATTTTTTAAATGTGTTGTTTATAATTATAAATACTTTATATTGTTCTATCATGTAATTACTTTTGGTTTTGTTAATTAATAGAAGAGCAAATGGATAATTAATAATTCGGGTTGTGAATATGTACACTATTAGGAATTAATTGTCGTTAATTAGTTTTAGTATAGCGTTAGGCTGTCCTGGTCAAGATTTTGGCAGTTTTCCTTCTCCACTTTGGCAAATGCCTGGTTTATCTCCTTTTTGCATTCTGTATAGTAGTATAGTATAACCTTCCCATTTCCTACTACAAATTTTTTTTGACTTTTCATGTATAATGCATATGATTTTATGACAATTTTTTTCATTTATAGGCCCACCCAATAATATTTTTTTCAAAATGAAATCTAGCCAAGATTTAAGCCACAAATTCAAGATTTTTGTTTTCTGATAAGATAAATCTGATATCCTACAAGAATTGCAGGAAAATATCGAAATAAATCAATGCATGAATAAATTTTTAAACATTTACTTAATTAAATTTTATATTATGGTTTAATTTTATGCATATAGGCTAACATTTTATTACCTTATAACTCTGCTATCTAGGGAGTAAAATAACAAATGATGGTAGAATCACACGTGATGTCAAAAGTAGAATTGCTCAAGCTAGAAAAGCCTTTGAAATAAAAAACAGCTTACTGACTACAAACATTGATTTACAGTTAGGAAAAATTTCTTAAAACATTATGTTTGGAGTGTAGCATTATATGGGAGTGAAACGTGGGTGATAGGGGCTGTAGAAAAGAAGAGGATAGAAGCTTTTGAAATGTGGTGTTATAGGAAAATGTTAAAGATTAGGTGGGTGGAGAAAATAAGTAATTTAGAGGTTCTTAGGCGAGTGGATGAAAAAATAAGTATATAGAAGCATCTTACCAGAAGAAGGGGTAGGCTAGTGGGGCATATCATAAGACATCCAGGTATTGGGCTATCAATAATGGAAGGTAATATTGAGGGAGTAAATTGTAGGGGGAGGCAAAGATTAGAATATGTAAAGCAAATTACAAATGATGTAGGATGTTACAGGAATGTAGATATGAAACGACTTGCGCAAGATAGAACAGCTTGGAGAACTGCATCAAACCAGTCGAGAGACTGATGACAAAAAAACCTTATAAAACCATTTTAAAAGTATTTTTTTAATTTATACTACTTACTTGAACATGTGCAAACTGACAACACTAACACTGTTAAAAAAACTTCAATATTATTTAATTTCATTTTGAACTACAACTGTTGTGTATGAGCTTCTTTAACGTTATGTTGTAAAATTACTTCAGGTTAAAATTATTAAATTATTATATGTTCTTTCAGTTGGTGTTGTTATCTTGCCTATTTTTATGAATATACTGATTAAAAAAGTTAAAAAGTATACACTTCTAGAATTACAAGACAGTTGAACATATGATATTAAACAGTTTCCTGTTTTTTTCAATTGAAATTACAATTATTTTGCTGGAACTATCATATCAATAATGATTACATGGTTAATTTGTATTATTCGTAAATAATCAGAATACTAACGACTAAAAATATGAGGTCATTCACTTACACCTAATTTTAATATGACAGTCACATAAAATAACTTCATCAGACTGTGTGAATCTTATCATCTGTTTCACTAACACCTAGTGAACGTAGTATATTAAAAAAAATCAATAAAGGGAACCAAAATAATGAAATTCATTGATTGTTGTTCTGATAACTATTCATAATGAAATTGCAAAAAAATATTTCAAGTACTCTACTTAACTGAAAAATCTAAGAAATCATTTCAATTTGTTGTTCACTTTTTTCTTATTTTTGGGCATTTTAAATTAAAAGAAGTAACTTTAGATACTTCTGGAAGCTACTTTTACAGCAGATATTCTTACCATTCTTTTACCGTAGGGATTTCTTTTTTTCTATTCATTGTATGTTCTTTGTTGAAGCCTTTAAAGTCAGTATTTAGTAGTGTTGTTGTTTAGGTCATCAGCCAAAAGGCTGGTTTGAACCTGTAGAGGTTTTACTAAGTAAAACGAGGAGTGAGGTGGTTTACATTTGCCTTCCTCAATGAATGGAAAAGTACACTTATCAGCATGCCGGGCCCTCTGAAAAGCACATGTTTTCCACTCTGCAAATGACACCTTCACTTCATTCACCACAGGGTCTGGCTGTATAATGAAATTCATTACTTTCAGAGGAGATAACTCTGATTAGTGTCTTTTACACCTCTACCTCTTCTGTCCTTAAATGATTCAGTCATTTAATTGGCTGACCATGTGACAAGAAACAGAACTATTTATTTTAGCCCTGCAACTAACAGATTGAGTGTAAATAATTTGACACTCCACCTGTCTGTTATGGGCAGACAGTTATTTAGTAGTATAAGGTTTATTCAGTCCATTATGTACATACATATCCATTGTAGTTAATGCTGGATTTGGCATTAGCCTTTTCTGACAATGCCTTCTCATCTTTCTCCAACCTCCCACTACGTCCCTTCCTAAATTTGCCACCTTGATGTATCTCTTCTATCCACACTCTCCTTAACTCCCTTCTTCCATCTTCTGCCAACCTTCAGTTCCTCCAATCTCCTTACTATTCTCTGCTCACTTATTCTTTTAATGTGCCATACAACCATAAGCTAATTTTTTGATCTTCTCTAAGACGTTTCTAACCCTGTCACTTCTTATTTAACCTTTTTCTGCTTAAAATTGTTCTATTTATCTCCCCAACTTGAAATCTAGACCAATCCTTTTCAATCATTTTTCAACATTCCTCTCCATACTGTACAAACAATATTAACTTACAAGTATGTTAATATTTTATATTAACTTTGTCGACTCCAGTCTTCTCAATCATTTTTCTGACTTCTTTAAATCACTTATCTGTCACTTTAAGTAAATTAAATTTTAAAAAATTAAAGTGTCTCAAAAATTTGTTTTGTCAACCAATTGTTAACCTTTAAAGTAAGTTTTCTTGATATCCCCAACAACATCTATTTTATTATTTATCACGACTGCTGAGGACTCTCTCTTCTCAACTTGCGATCAACTCACTGTTATCTTTTTCTTCTTCTTTTACTTTACCTCCTTGTCTTCTGCCTTGCAGTATTATGCAATTTTTTATTTACTAAATTCCTTTCTGTCCATCGCCAACATCGTCAGCTCTCTTCAATCCTTCCCCCTGTTTTGTACCAACTAGTAAATATTATTACTATTTATTTGGCTTGGGTTTTTTGTATTAATCAAAACCATGGTAAAATATTAACTGGTAAAAGCATTAAAACAAATTGCCAGAAGTAATGATAAAAAATTGCTAATAACTAAAGCAATTACTGTAATTATTATTTTCTAAGGCAGCTAATCATGATCTTATTCTGACTCGCATTTGTATACATGCCTCATTTAGTGTGGGGCAATTCTTCTGTTGGTGATAAGAAATTTACCATCAAGACATTCTTGGTTTTCTGATTTTTCAGTTTCTTTTTAGAATAGGCTATTAAAATTTTCTTTTGTAACAATGGCCTTTGACACATGAAAAATATTTGTATAATTTTTTTGCTTTATGGTTAGATTTTATATAAATACTAGGTCATTTAAATAAATATTGAGTTTAGATTACAAATCTAAAATGGCCACCAAAACTGGTAATAGGTAAAATCAACTCTAACCCTTATTTAATAGGTACCTTATTTTCAACAAATAAAAACCTTACAGTAATAAAGCTGAGCACACTCTGCCCACCAAAAAAATTCGCTTATTTCAGAAGAAAAGGATTTAATTCTATTTTATATAATAAATTTCACTAACCTTCTTTTTAAACTGTGTCAACTTTTATCATTACTTACACGTGTTTCAGTGGATCCTTCATCATCTGAGTAAATAACATAATTGAAACTAAAAAATTTTCTTATTTATTTAAAATCTATAGAAGATGATACATCTTCAGTCATTTGTATAAAACTGATTTAAAATTACCTCTAATTTTAGAGTAATGTAATGTTGGCTACTTCAAACTGTAGATATTTTCATATACAGTAAGTATATACTGAACAGGTATACTCAACAGTATGTACAGGTCGCGAATTTTTTGTGAATAAACAACGCTTTTGATGTACCCCCACAAGAAAAAATCACAAGGTTATCACGTGAGGACTCCTAGGAGGCCACAGCATAGGTCCTTGCCGGCCTACCCATCAATCTCCAAATTTTTCGTTCAAAGTGTTCAATGCACTGAAGTGTGGGGGAGCACCATCTTGTTGGAAATGAAGTTGATGAATGTTTTCGAGTTCATCTAGCTGAGGAAAGCAATAATAACCCGAAAATATTCATCAACTTCATTTCCAACAAGATGGTGCTCCCCCACACTTCAGTGCATTGGTCACGGACACTTTAACCGAAAAATTTGGAGATTGATGGATAGGCCGGCAAGGACCTATGCTGTGGCCTCCTAGGAGTCCTCACCTGACACCTTGTGATTTTTTCTTGTGGGGGTACATCAAAAGCGTTGTTTATTCACAAAAAATTCGCGACCTGAACCACTTAAAAAACAGGATTAATGAAGCAATGACAGCCATAACCGAAGAAATGTTAACGAATGTTTGGAGAGAAGTTGAGTATCATTTGGACATTTGTTGAGCGACTAAGGGCGCACATATTGAAATTTGTTAATTATGTAAAAAAGCTATTTGAGACGACAAATTAGATGAATAAACAATATTAGCTGTAAGTAATTCGGTTTTTCTTTAAAACATGTTCGAAACCACATTCTTTTATGATAACCTGTATAAAAATATTTATGCTTGAAATACATAGAGATTATTTGTATAGACTGTGAAAATATTATAAGGAAAATAAACAATGATCAGATAGTTCATTTATAATAAGTCTTGGCTGGCCTGTGGTGTTTCGGTCTGGCTTCTATGCCAGAGGTCCCAAGTTTGATTCCCTTTCATGACTGACATATTTTCATCTATCAACCTTCATTGTCTGCATTAACATCAATGTCCAGAACAGATGTACAAAAACTAGTGTTGATGTTTTAGTGCCTAATAGCTTTATTTGTTACTTAAATAATTATGGATCAAAGTACAAGGTTGCTAGTACCAATTTATTTTATAAACATTTCCCTATTTTATTCATAACATTCTAACATTTTTGTATTCTAAGTATTTCAGAGTTCAATATCAAAGTGCATTGATATTTAATATAATTTAGCCACCCCATCGATGTACTTACAGTCAGTACTGTAAGACTATACAGACCCCATCGATGTCAGTACTTACAGTTCAAAAACAAACACAATGTAAGGGAAAGCAGAGAAGTGGATGTCCTTATACAAAATAATACCCTAGATCATGTGCAAACAGTGAAGTTTCTAGGAATGTCACTATATAGGACTCTATCGTGGGATTATTATACTGATCAAATTTACAGTAAAATATCATCTGGAGTATTTGCATTAAAACAAATTGCCAGAAAATAAATGATAAAAAATTGCTTATAGCAGCTTATCATGGTTTAATTTTATCTCATATCAGGTATGCCATATTATTATGGGGTAATTTATCACAGTGTTACATGGAAAGTTTTTAAAATATAGAAAAAAGTTGTTAGGTGTATGATGGGAGTCAACCACCTTACCTCATGCAGATCACTATTTAAAGAGCTGCAATAGCTCACAGTTCCTTCTTTGTACATTTTTGAAGTGATAATGTACATGAAGCAAAATACCTTTTTACAGAATTTAGATGTTCACAACCACTACACAAGAAACAGAATCGATTATTATGTTGCTAATCACAACACTAAATTGTTTGAACAATAACCAACTTATGCAGGTAGAAAATACATCAATAAATTGCCAAAAGGTTTAAAAAGTTGTGACAATTTAAGTCATTTTAAAAAAAAGCTAAAACAATATTTGATTGATTAAACATTTTACAGTGTGCACGAATTCCTTTCTAAATAGTTTTTGGTTGAAAAGTATTTAACTTCTAATTAAACAAATATTGTATACTATTTGATACAAAGGGGTTCATGACAAGCCTACTGAGTTAAGTAGTAGCGGGAATAAATTATTGGTAAGTGATGAATTCATCATTGTGTTTGACTTTTTAATTTTGTGTGCTATTTGCTTCAATGGGGTTCATGACAAGCCTACTGAAGTAAGCAGTAGCAGAAACAAATTTTTGGTGGTGTAAGTGATGAATTTATCATTGTGATAAACTTTTTGTTTATCAGTTTTATCTTGACATGTCCTATACTCCCTTTTGGAGTCTCCTGAATGCAAAAAAAAACAAATGAGTGGTCATTATAACTGAATTTTACAACACAGGTCCTGAGTTCAATTTCCAGTCAGGTCTGAAATTCTTTCATCTCAATAATTATCCCCTTGTCTCTTCACACAAGCTAAGGCTTATGTAGGCATCACAACTCAATAAAATTAAAATATCAAGTAAAAGGTGATTCAAAATGAGCGCCGGTTTTTAAACGGCTGGTAAATTTTTGTTTATCGGTTGGCAACATTGTTTGACCTCATTTCTATTTCGGAGAACATTCCGATTGACGATTCAGTTGTAGTTTCTCTTGTTCACAGTGTAATACTCTCGCAGTCTCTGTCTAACCATGGAGAAGTTTACTATTGCGCAACGAGTGTTAATCGTCAAAACATTTTACCAGAGTGGAGAGAGTTATGCGGCTACTGTCAGGCGACTTCGCGGTACTCTAGGACGTATGAAGCACTGAATGAATCAACAGTTCGCAGGCTCATGAAAAAGTTTTTTGAGACGGGTTCAACAGTCGACCTTAAAAGTTCTGGACGTCGTCGTTCTGGCCGAACTGAGCAGAACGTTGCGTTGGTTCGTGACAATGTGGCTGTTAGCCCAGCAAAATCAATACGTCGCCGTTCTCAACAATTGGGTTTAAGATGTTCTTCTGTACGGAGAATTCTTCGGTACGATCTCCAATATCACCCGTATAAAATTCAGTTGACGCAACATTTGAAAGTGGCAGACCACCAGAAGAGACGGCAGTTTGTTGACTGGGTATTGAGAAAACGGCAGGATGATGACACCTTCGCAAACAAAATCATTTTCAGTGATGAGGCGCACTTCCACTTAAACGGTTTTGTTAATAAACACAACTGCCGTATGTGGGGTTTAGAAAACCCTCGCGTGGTTAATGAAAGAGAAATGTATGCACAGCGAGTGACAGTTTGGTGCGGCTTTTGGTCGGGCGGTGTCATCGGCCCTTACTTTTTTGAAAATCAAGAAGGACAAGCCGTGACAGTAAATGGAGACCGATACCGTACGATGATTAGGGAGTTTTTGTGGCGTCATTTGGATGGAATGGACTTTGACGAGTTGTGGTTTCAGCAGGATGGTGCTACCTGTCACGCTGCATGAGAAACAATGTTGTTGCTCCGTGAACGGTTCCAAGATCGCATCATTTCTCGTAATTCCGACCATCAATGGCCACCAAGGTCGTAAGACTTGATGCCTTGTGACTTTCATCTTTGGGGTCATCTGAAGTCATTGGTGTATGCCAATAAACCCCGAAACATGAATGACTTGAAGGAGGAAATTCGACGGGTTATCGGGCAAATGGAAGTCGAAACTTGTCGTGCAGTAATATCCAATTTCATGAACAGAGTTGATGCGTGCCAGCGCAGTAGAGGAGGACACATGCATGACATCATTTTACATACATAAAATCGGAAGGTAAGATGAACTTGTGTATTTATTTTCAGTTTTTCAATAAAATAAATCTCTTAATTTGATATATCAAAACCGGCGCTCTTTTTGAATCACCCTATATAAGTGCACCTGCCAGGTGGAATGTGACTAACACTGTTCCTAAATCCACTACCATAAGGTTAATAATTGGTTACAATGGTATTAAAATACATTTAAAAATAAAAAAAGAATAATAAATAATGAAAAAATATTTAATTCAAAAAACAGGAACTTTTAACTGAACAATATTGACTAAATAACACTTAGAATTTAACAAAATGCAAAATTAAGCATTAATAAAATATTTTGGCATGAGTATCACATTTTGTCTTGTTGCAATTACTAATTGTAATTATAAGCCTATTTTATTAACTATTTTACGTCAAAATATAAATATACATCACTACTACTTACTATTCAGTCTCACATTTACAGTTTTGTACTAAAATATTTAAGATTAGAGGATTGCTTAAAAAATCCATACACATAAATTTTTTTGTTACAGTTTGGAATCCACAGAAACCATTTCTAATCATATTAGAAATTTATATATTAGAAATTAAATATATATATATTAAAAATACATATTAGAAACATTGAAATATATATTTTTTCTAACCACCAGAATACGGTAACATAAAACACTTACCAATGTTTATAAACATTGGTAAGTGTTTTATGTTACCGTATTCTGGTGGTTAGAAAAAATATATATTTCAATTTTAAATAATACGGCTGTTTAAAAATCCTACATAGGATGTTTAATAAAATAATTAGAAACATTATATTACAAAAATTTCTAAACCATTACTATTATGGACTGTTACAAAGCCAAAAAAATATCTATTTTCAAAAATACTTAAAATTTACAGTAAAATTTGATTCCAGCCACATTCTTATTTACGTACATCAGAAAAAAATTTATAAAAATTATACAAACACATTCTAATTCCTAATGTAATCACAAATAATTTTGACATGTATCTCTAATACGCATACATCTCGTTAAACAGTTAATTTATTTATCAGTCAATTTATTAAACAGTCCATAAACAATTACAGAGGTAAATTTAAGTAATCAACAAGTTATCGTTAGTATTAATACTAAAATATTAAATAGTTAACATTAATCGCAGGTAATTTGTGAAAAATTCTTCAAAATGTTTTAACAAATTTCACTAAATATTCACATATCTCAATAAAAATACATCATAGGTCGTTTGTTGATAAAATTACAACATTAAAATTACTATCGTGATCGTTTCTATATTAAATATTACAGTAAATTTAGACCGGCATAAATAATACTTTTAAGGAATAAATTCTAAACTGTTGTTAACATAATAAATTAAACAGTTTAAGCACGGTTATAACTATTAAATTACAAAGTAATTCAAACAAGTACAACAAAAACTATTTTAGTTTTCAAAAGTTGTCACGTAATTGTCGAGTCCAGCAGGAGTACAGATTGTTTTAAAATTATTTAGTCTTAATTTAACGATTTTAAGATTCAAGATTTTTACAATTCATGAATTTTTATATAGCTTAATTGTAAAAATTTTGAGCCAATTCTACCCATTGCAAACACACTAATTATCCTACTAAAATTTTCTTCAGTAGACTTTTACACTAAATAAAATATACCACAATTTTTCCCTTAATATCTAATCATGGAATATTGGCGAGCGAGAACATTAGAGTATTTACATTGAAGAAAATCACTTAGAAGATGTCATTTTTATATCTAAATAATATAAATAACCAAGAAATATTTTTTTTATGTTAAATTTACATAAGTAAATATATGGCAATTAAAAACTAACCTCAATTATAATATTGTGGAAAAACATCCATACTCCTATTGGTCAATTGATTAATTATTTTGTAACAACAAAGTAATACTATCGAAAACAGTGAATAAAAAAACCAAGAAGAAAATAATGCAAAAAACGAAGATAACAAAATAATCCAAAAATAAGAATAATATAAATTCAAAACATAGTAAATAGTCATTAATGAAGACATGAACAAAAGAAAAACAAAATAGTAATCAAAAGAATAAAACCAATCAAAAAATTGTACAAAATCAATTACTTTTTTGTTTTTTCTCAAATAACTCTCGCAAGAATGGGTGACTCATAGCTTGTTTTGGGATCAAACACTGTTTTGGTTTCCACTGTAACAACCTGGAAATGAATTCCGGCTCTTCATTATCACATAAAGCAACACTCAGAGAGAAGAAACCATGTGGGGTAAGAGTCATGTGTAACAAAATAATGTATACAAATATATAAAATAAAGTATACATATAAATAATGTATAACAAAATAATTCAAAACAAGAATAATATAAATTTAAAACATAGTAAAAAGTCATTAATGAAAACATGAACGAAAGAAAAACAAAACAGTAATCAAAAGAACATAACTAATCAAAAACGTGTACAAAATCAATTACTTCTTGTTCTTTTCACAAACAACTTTCGCAGGAATGGATGACTCATAGCTTGTTTTGGGGTCAAACGCTGTGATGGTTCCCACTGTAACAACCTGGAAATGAAGTCCGTAAATAGCGGATCTTCATTATCACGTAAAGCAACAGTCAGAGGGAAGAACCCAGGCGGGGTAAGAGTCATGTTTCCAATTCTTACTTCATGTAGAATGTATGGCGTAGCTAAGTTACCCATACTTGTAATAACGGTACAATATTTTGGAAAATTAGCAAAGAGAAAATGTTGCTTCTTTACATTGTATGTCATTCGTCTGAACATAGAAAGTGGCGTTCTTCCAATAACTTCCATGACTGACGCTATTGTCTCAAAATCGTTTGATCCTAAAAACAGAAAACAAATATTAACTGTAACATTTCTAGTAAGCATAACATTTCTCTGAGAAATGAAATATTTGTAGCTCAAGATAGTACTATCAACATGTATATAAATACTTCTACAGATTTAAGTAGGTTGTGGCCTTCTTACATAACTTTAGAACATGAGGTTCATCATTCTTTAAACGGGTAAAAAGGGAGATTAACTACCCTAAAAAAAAAATATTATTTTTATAATTCCCAAAGCATCTTCTCGAGGAATATCAGAAATAAAAAAAGAGAAGTATCAGAAATATCAGTTGTCCATACTAATTTAATTCCACTTCTGTACGGTATATACAGAGTGATTCAAAACTATACCGTAATCTTTTGGGATCTCATTCTATAGATAAAAATAAGAAAAAAGTGCATATAAACATATGCCTGAAAACGCTTAGTTAGTGAGTTACGGCTAGCAAAAAATTTCACCTAGAACTCTGTACCCTCGGTGAAGTAAGGCCGTATAAAAATGTTCAAGGTAGTTACAAAGATACAACTACGATTGTTTCTTATGTTTCTTAATCTGAAAAATTGAATAAAATTGGTTCCAGAGCTGTAAATGCAATACTTTCAGAGATATCTCACATAAAACACAAGAATTGATGCAAAGAAATAACACATTTTTGTGTTTAACATAAGATTACTTCCATAAATGGTAAATAAAGGTGTATTTTTTCTTAAATAAATTTGTAGAAAATTTAATTCTGAGAAGATTCATGTGAATTACTCAGGAAAAATGAATAATAGATATTGAAATTTCGCTTTATTTAAAATCAAAACAGACGCACATAAAACGCACATTCTTAACTGCATAACATATTAGGTTGGGAGTAACAGCTGACAATGATCAGCTGTTACTCCCAACCTACATATTAGATAATATTTTATGCAGTTAAAAATGTACGTTTTAGCTAACTAAGCGTTTTCAGGCGTATGTTTATGTGAACTTTTTTTCTTATATTTAGCTATAGAATGAGATCCCAAGAGATTGCCGTATAGTTTTGAATCACCCTATATAATAACTAGCCTAGAATAAATATTTATTAAAAACATTTTTATTTAACGAGCTCTCTGTAACCTTAGGAACAAAAACACACATGCAGGCACACAGGGCCAACAAGAAAGATTTATTTATTTATTTATTTATAAGTATAACTTCCCAAAACCAAGACTATAGAATGCAAATCTAGCATTCACAGATACTTGCCATCCTCACAAACAAAAGAGAAGAAGCTGATCATGCACTACAAAAACTACATGAGATTGCACAAAAAACCATTCTTCAAATTTTCTATGAGGAAACACAAAACATGGAATGATCGCCATTAGACAAAATCCCCATTGAAATATCTTACAGAATGATACCATGAGGCTCCAACTTCAAATACCTATGAAAATTATCCAACAATCTGGATTGATCCTGAGAGCAAACAAAGAACAAGTTGTGAATCTTCCAAAGGCCTACAAACTTACATGGAATCATTACAGCGGAAAATCAATCTCCATCAACATGAAACTTAAGATACAAGGGTGAATCAAATATAAACGAGATTTTTTTGTTCCTGAGCATTAACAGTTGGTAGGACCGGATCCGTGCTTCTAGTAGGCTTGGATGGGACTGTTAGAAGTGGGGAGAGCCAGGCATAATACATTTCCAACTGCTTCGTCAGTAACACTCATAATGTCAGAGCAACAGGTTCACTCCTCCACTGCGCAAAGCATAATTATAAAATTCCTTGCTTGTGAAGGAGTTCAAGCAACGGAAATTTTCCAAATATTGACTGTACAGTTTGGTGATTAAACATTATAAAGGACACATGTGTTTGCCTAGCATAACGAGTTCAAGGAAGGATGAGAATGTGTGAAAAATCAGCAACATGATCGCCGTCCTCGGACCAGGATTACAGACGAAAATTGTGCAGTTCGAGATTCTTGACGACGATCGGTGAGCTAGAGTATCAGAAATTGCAGAACAGGTGGGAATAAGTTATGGAAGCTGTCAAGCGATCATCTGAAACGATCTACAGTTCCATAAAGTGTATGCTAGATCCGTCCCTTGTCTTATGACCGAAAATCAGAAATTGAGATGTTTGCCAGGATACTGGCAAACACCTCAGTATGGGGCTAGGATACAGGCCCCATACTGCAGCTCTAATGATCTCCAAACTACAGGAAGTGCACTGGACTCCACTTAATTTACCTCCTTACGGCCCAGACTTATCGCCTTGCGACTTCCATTTATTTGAACCGCTTAAAGAAGCTCTAGGAGGGCAACAATTTGAAAACAACAAAGGTGTGGAGGGATTTGTGCAGAATTTTTCCTGATGCAACCAGCTTCATTCTACGATGCTGCAATAAAAAACCTTCCTTCTCACCGGGAAAAATGTATTTCTAAAGCGGGAAACTATGTAAAAAAAATAAATTCGAAGTGCCTTTTGTTTATCAATAAATGAATTTTTTTAAAAATACAATCCCGTTTATTTTTTTATTCACCCTCATACTGCAAGACAGTTGTACACCTAGAAGCATTATATGCAGCAGAAACCAAACTAATTTGTGAACAAACAGAAATAAAATAAATTACAAACAAGAAAGAAAAATATTTATACCAGTCAACAATGATGGATGGGTTTATGAGCTTCATCAGAAATCTTCAAACACACAGACACAATTACAGATACATTCAGAATAAGAGCCAGATTTCACAGAAGTATACACAAAATGGACAAGAACAGAATCGCAAAACAAATCTTTGACATCATAAACACCAGCTAGAGTGAGTTAGAATGAATATAACTGAAACAGAAACTTCAAACAACTGGGCCTAAAGATCACAGAAAACGACATGAACAATATGAAAATATTCAGATACATCAAAAAACATAAATTTGAACAAGATATCAGTGAGAAGAGGAACAAAGGAGGGAACACAGTGAATGCATGAAGAGAATTTGGAAGGAGCAATGGATAACTAATAATAATAATAATAATAATAGTGTTTTTATTTACCATTTAAATTTACAAACACGAGAAAAGAACCAAAAAATACAAATTAGCACACATAAAATGTAGCAAACAAAACCAAACAATAAATAAATTAAACTAACAAAAAACAATATACTAATTCACTTTAACTTTGTTGCGTTCCTTATTACACGCAAAACACTTGCCAGCATGACCTACCCGGTCGTTTGCCCGGCTGGTAGTCCCCTTTACCATGGCATTATAAAAAGAAAAATCAAAAAAGAACAGAATATTCACTGGCACAAATCTTCTTAAACAATATACACGTTTCATTACGCAAGGAAACAAACAAGTCCAATAGAAATAACTTAAAAAAAAATAACCTTCCTTACGCCATTTACTAAATTAACGGTACAATACCACAGGACCCAAAACCCAGCGCACCGAGAAAAGAGAATTATCATAACATCTAGTACCCTTAAACCTTTTAGTACCCTTACATTTCTTAGTTATTTAAACATTAAATTCCTTTACCAACTGGTACCTGTACGAGCCAGCTTCTCTTAGATACTTTACCAGAGTTAACCAATTCTTTCCATTTAAGTACTCAATGGTTTCCTCCTTACTCAACTCTCTCCTCCCGAAACATCTCATTCTAAATTCTGCCAACACCCCACACTTACATATAAAATGGATGACATCCTCATCCTCCCGAGCACTGCACAGGGAACACATCCACCCTCTCTCTTCCCTCGCAGTATTATAATTTAACGACAGCATAGAAGCTCTAGCCTTAAAAATTATGCTCATAGAGCCTCTCCCAATATTGTCTTTCATGTACCCTTTTTCACCAAGATCCCATCTCAGGTCAGCATACCATCCGTGAAAACTCGACCTAGCTGGCGATGGATAACAAGGAGAAATAGAAGGAAAATATGAAAGGATTTAAAGTTCTTGCACTCCCAAAAAACTAATTGCAGCTATGTGTGTGTGTGTGTGTGTGTGTGTGTGTGTGCGCGCGCGCGCGTGTGTGAGAGAGAGAGACAGTTGTGTTTATAATAACTCCTAAAATGAGCACAGTCCATGCTTGGAGGAAGAGTATATCAAATAATAAAGCAACTAAGACATGTAATTCATTAACATGCACAATATAAAACGAAATAAAAATAATAATTTAAACAATAACTAGAATCTGGTAAAAGTCAAGCCAGTATTACCACAACAGTAGCAATTATTTTTCCCAAACACTAATAAAGAAACAATTGTATAAATCATACATAAAAACATTAACAGGGACATATTTCTAATAATCTTTCTTAGGCTTTAAAGAGCCATGAAGTATGATGAGGTTTTTTTAGTTGAAATAGAATGACAAATCTTTTCACTACAATACTTGTCAACATTATAAAGTTGCAAGGAAATAAATAGAAATGGCAGAAAATATAGTTTTCAAAAAGCTCTAGAAAGAAAAACAAATATTTTTTACAAATATGCGTAAACTTTTGCAAAAGATAAAAATTTAAATGCTTTATAAAAAAAATTAGACAAAATGATGCTAAATAAATTTCACACTTTCACACACACACACACCAAAAACATTCACAAATGCAAGTTGAAAATACAATATACTTTATTTAGACATAAACAAAGTAATTGTACTGCTTCTAGTAATGTATTACTTCTGTAAGCAGGCCTACAATAGAATACACAGTGTCAAAACACAATGTACACAATGTAACAATCTGATGAGGTACATTTGTCTCAAATACTTACAGCGATAAACATTTTATTTTTAATAAAACTTTTATTAAGGCATAAACTGCTACTGTCATTAGCCCTCTTGGTGTAACTATTTACTGTTAATAGTAAATATATACTGTTTTTAGCCACAAATGACTGCGAAATTGTAAATCTTTCAATAACAGTACCATTAGAAAACGCCAGGTTACTTGCATTATTTTTGTTTCCATTATTTAAATGTTTTTACAAAATACAAGAGTGGGTTGAAAAATTTAATTAACTGAAAAACTCTAACAATGCGAACAAAATGAAAGTTAAGTTACCAAGTTTAATTTTTAAATTGTGGGTAGAAAAAGATCTTCAATTTCTAGAAAAATCAGTATTTCAAAAAATTGTGGTTTAAAATATTCTAATATTCCTAATGTAAGTAAAGTTCCGTTTAAAGAAATACAAATAGACTAGTATTGTACAATACTCATTATAAGTATGAGGGATGTGATAAATTATGAACAAAATATTAAACATGTAGGTAACAAAATATTAAATTTCATACCTGGGAAAAGAATTTCACCAGTATACAATTCAGCAAGAACGCATCCAAGACTCCACATGTCGACCTCAGGGCCGTACTCCATCTTAAAGAATACTTCAGGTGCTCGGTAAGCTGGTGATTGAATGCATGCTTTCAACCCATCGGATTGAAAACAACTTAATCCAAAGTCTGCAAGCTGAAATAGAAAAGTTTTATGACTCATAAGTTACAAAAAAAATTAAGTATTAACTATATAGTTAAATATATATATTTAAATATAGTTAAATTAACTATAAGTTAAACCAGAGACAAAAGCTCCGAGAACTGGAGTAAAATGGAGTGAAGAAAGAAAAGCTAAATTCTCGCAAGAAATGAAAAACTGGTGGGCAAATAAAAAGAACAACAAGAAACCCCAAAACTGAACCATCTTTACTTAGCGTCTTCCACTTTGGGAGTTTTACGACTAGTAATAATATAGTTAAATACAAATAATTCTATTCATTATCACTTTTACAAATTGAATGTATATACACATGAATAAAATAGGTAAACTGAAATTGAATTTTACTTAATCCATTTATTTAAATATTTTTAAAAAACATCCATCATAATCGCAAAAATTTAAATTTTTTCAACTAAAAATTAAAGCAATTAAAACTAAAAATTTAAATTTTTTCAACAACATGATTTTACAATAAAAACCCATATTTTACAATTCGTTTGTAAATTAAATATTTTCATCAACCTAATAATGAATTATCAAGAGCAAAAGTAATATCTATACAGTAACTTTTTTTTGGGAAAATATTTTCTTCTGTGTATAAATGTTGGGTTAGATCTTACCCGGGAATCGATCCAATGACTTTCAGATTAGCAGTTAACAATGCAACTTACTGCATCATTATAGTGATCACCTTGCAATAATCTACTGAAAATAATGCATCTTTAAATAATTTTATAAAAATACAGGAGCAATTTATTTAAATAATTAGAGATAACTTGTTAAGGAAACAGATTAACTTCCATTCAACAATGAACAGATTAATGAATGCTCCTATTAAATTTCAGAACTACACATGCTAAAACTGGCAACAAAGCATCAAACAAATTGAAGTCACAACAAAACTGTACAACATATTACTGAACAAAAATAAAAAGGAACAAAATATAATAATAAACTTTTATGATGTTTGACTTTACATGAAATACATAGTGCATGTACAGGCAACAATAACAAACACTTTCTTTTAACATTCATAGTGTAGGCCTATTCAAGGGAAAGACTAACATACTCTTTTATAGATCACAGTACACCCACCTATCCTAATAAACATTAGCATAAAGTACTAAACAAATTAATTTCATATCATATTAATAAAATTTAAATTTTAAAACAAATTATAAAATTAGTAATTAAATTTTCATAGGCCTAGCCTACGAAAATTATATCTGAAAATAGCAAGTCATACACACATGTTTTACAACTTCCAATAACTTTACTTTGATAACTTAAGAATACTTTAATAACTTTGTAAAATGTTTCACCTAATTTAGCTGTTTGGTCTATTTATAAAATACACCGTGTTAAAATTTTTTAAATTGAACATACAAGTAAAATAAAAAAATCTTTAGTTAGCCTGTTCTTTAGTTTATTATTACAAAAGAATTTTGTCATTTTTGAAGCATGTAAATTATGAGTTAGGGTATACTTACTGGTAGCATAATGAATAATTTACTACACAACTCTTTCTGCTTCAAGCAAATTGAAAGCCAATTTCACTGCTAAAAAATATAAAACATTATGGAGTCTTTGCGTAGTTTGTATTATTTAACATGATAAACCCATTATAGACATAATCTACAGTTATTTATAATAAAAGATATTGACAAAATTTAAATGGTAAATGTGTGCAGAACATTCTTATAGATATATTAATCTACAAAAATTGTTAAGAACAAAATTAACGTACCTTGACTTGGCTCCGTCCAATAGTCTTCACAACGATATTTGCTGGTTTAATATCACCATGTATGATTCTGATGTTCTTTAGGCCTTCAAGAGATCTTACTAATTGCCAACCAATGATTCTTATAAACTCGAGTGAAAGTGGTAAATGGTGGCTCTTCTTAATAACTTTGTATAAGTTTGTATCCATCAGTTCAAACACTAAGCAGTTGTGGTTTCGAAATCTGAAGTGGTCCAAAATTTTAATTACATTTAATTTATTAGATTTGTCATAGTTTTGTATGTACGTTAAAATTTCTGATTCAATTCTGTACACAGCTCCATACTTTTCTCTGATGTTAATCATTTTAACAGCAACCAACGTTTGTGTCTTATGATCGAATGCCTTAAAGACTCTTCCATACGTTCCTTCTCCACATTTATCCAGTAGTTCAAACCGATAGGCAATGTGGTCGTGCTGCATAAATATGTAATGGCCTTTCTTGTTGACGAAAACCGGATTGTTGTCTATATCAAGGAATCTTGTAAATTTTTGTTTATTCTTACCTAAGAAATAGATATCCTCGTATTCCATTATTTCTTCAATCTCATATTCAGCTAATTTATGGATTTGTGTTTCTAGAATATCGTTGGGTGTAAACGCAATCCCGCCTTCGGATGCTTCAATTGGCTGCTCACTGTTAACCGATGTTTTAACAGAAGCTGTTCCTTCGCACTTTACATCTTCAAGTAAGGAAGCTAAATTTATCTCACCTGTATTATGTACACTTACAGTATCATTGATTATTAAATTTTCCAACGACTGAAATCCCCTAAGTTTCAAAAGTTTCTGTGAACAAACTTCCCGAACAACAGTTTTCTTTGAAGTACTTGATTTTATATTTGTAACAGGATTCACTGCAGATTGTACTTGTCTAAGAGCCATTTTCACTGGCTGTAATAACGACGCTTTATAAATACATACCTACAGATTAAAAGTAATGAAAATTTAATTTTTAACACGACCTATAATTTCACCGTGCATCACTATCAACATAAATATTCGAAAGAGAATATTACCCATGATCCCCTCATCTACAAAGATTCGCAAAGAGGATAAAAATCAGTTGTTGTCGATGGCGCTATTAAAAATAAATCTTTGCTAAAATTGCATCAATTTAAAAGGAAAGTATAACTCATATTTACGTTCTTTTTAGAAGCATGTTTCCTTTAACCGAATGAATAGGTTGCGAAGGATAAATACAGAATGAGTTAAACATTTTGTACCTCTGCCTTTTCTCTTCCTAAACTAATGTAAAGGTGCGTTCACTCTTCGTAACAGAAAATAACTTTAAATAAATGTAAAAATTAAGTTTCATAACAACTTACAAACTCTTACGATAATTTTGTGTAACATTCAATTAACATAATTTATTTTCGAGGTATAAAACGTTGCTGCTTTTCCGCGCCGCGCCGCATCGGTAAAGACCTAAGTAGCAATTTATGAACTTTCAAGTTGGTACAGAATATTTTACACCATATTATTTGTTGAGTAAAATTTCAAATAGGTAAATAGGCCAGATTCTGGTGTCGTACTTAGTAACCAAGTACAGAGATTTCTAAAGTCAAAATTCTAAAAGTAAGCCCTATCCTTTCACTGGTTTCTTACCTGTAAAAGAAAAATCTCTCTACGCACTTTGCCAACTAATCTAGTTCTGAAAATTCTATCATTTGAAAAACTTTTTAAAACTGCCTTCCTTCTGTTTTAGAAAAAATAAAAAAAATACCCAAAACTTATTTTTCTCAAGTCTTCTTTTAGTTAAAAGAATACCGGTACCACAAAAGTTGAAAGAGTTAATACAGTATTCATGCTGAAAGTAAATTAACAAACTTTAAAATTTCAATGGGCTCATTTAATCATCACAATAGCCCTGCCTTTTTCTATAATGAATCCGGTAGACCAGGGTTACTTTGGCCCATTATTCACATGGGCTAAGTACATTTATTTTTTGTAATTTGAAAAGTAGTTAGGGTTATGAACAATAAAACAAACCCTCCACAACTTTTAAATAAGAGAGGACATTTTAGTGTACCATAGATAAATAATTTTATACAGATTTACACTTAGATACATCTAAGTGTATTTAGAATATATTGTTAATCATAGAAAATTTATTGTGTAGTGGTCAATTTTAGTTTTTTGTAAACTTTTTTGAGTTTATGAAATACCGGGTGGCCCATCTGTCAGTTCCCCATGAAATAGGATATTTTGTATCAATAAGTTTGTAACATTGTCACGTTAGCAACAACCACATATAATTAATTGTTGTCCGTTATAGTGAGTCTCTAAGCCATATCGTCCATCTTTACTCCAAGTTCTTCATGAGGGTGATACCGATGGGCGATTGGAATTCTGTGAGGCAGTCGCTATCAGTACAGAGCCGATCCAAATTTCTTACAATCAATTTTCTGGTGTGTTGAGGCACGTTTCAAACTCAATGAACGTGTTAATCAGCGTAACTGTGTGTTTTTGTTGGATGCAAATCCTCATAAGGTAATCAAGGAAGAGGTTATGTGCCTGGTGTTATGGTATGGGGAGAAATTTCGAGTACTGCATTGATAGATCCTTTTTTTTTGGGAAATGTTTACTCGGAAAGTTATTAACAGGTGCAGCAGGACTAGTCTTTCTGGAACTTGAAAACAATCCTGATTAAAATATTTTCAATTGCACATCAGGAAACAAGATGGGGCCCCAGCATATTTAAGTATCGATGTTCAAGAGCATTTAAATTCCAAACTTAACGAATGGATTGGTCGCTGTGGTTCATTTGATTTCCCTGTGCGCTCGCCAGACTTAACCCCATATAATTTTTACTGTGGTGTATTATAAAGAATTGGTGTTTTCTTTAAAACCACTTAACCTAGCCAAATGAAAAAAACATAATAGAAAATGCATTTATCCATGAAGATAAATTGTTATTGTTGAAAATTTATCAATCAGCTTTAAGTTGTTGTATTAAGTGTATATACACTAATGGTGCACATTTTGAACAACCGCTATAACGAAGGTACCAAAAGTATTATGTAAGTACAGTTCAAATAGTAAATTTGTTTTCTTCCCTGTAGGTTTCTTATTCTGTTAACTTGTAACGCCTTCATTTTTGCTTCTTCCGTATGTGAGGAAACTGACATATGGGCCACCTGGTAAATTAACTTTTTACAATATATTGCAATTTAATTTTTATGTATGAATCATAAATTAATTTTTATGTAGTTATCATGTATGGGGTAACAAATGTGTATGATTTGAATGTTATTATACTGTAAGTGGGCAAAAGTAGCAAAGTTTGTATAACATTAAAAAATACTTCAAAAATGTAATTGGTTCTTAACACATGCTTATATAAATGAACTAGGCTTGTTGTTCTAACCCATAACTCCAACAAAAGTAACCAAATAATACTGTAAAAAAATTATGGTTTTACAATTTTTTAATTTTAATAATATTACAGAAAATATGAATTTTTTGATAAAATATTGTTGACTGTGTCACTATTTCTTGATAACTTGACAATTATTTATTCTAGGAATGGGTCGATACTCAATACCACTGATACTTGAAAAAATACAATGAAAGTAAAGGAAAACTAGAAGAGTTGGACAAAGTAACCGCAGTTTACAGCATACAATTTGTTTTACAATAGCTGTTTCTGTTAAAAATATATTCGATGTATTTACTTCATTTGACTTTTAACTCACTTTGAGAGTAGATCGACAGTTTAATTGTAAGTATTGTTACTACTAAAAACTAATTGTATTTACCTGAACACTGTAAATAAAACCAATGAAAATAATAATTTATGAGTTTTCTCTGCAATGTGCTTTCACAACAAAGTTTCTTTCATTTTTCACTCTATTAATCTGAAATCTTTTATTTTTTTGTTAATCAAAGAGAATATAGGGCATACAAAGAACTTATAGTTAACTCAATACATAGGTACTCAGAACATAGGTTAACTCAATACATAGGTAGGCCTACTAAGAGAAAAATATCTATTGTTTCTTTTGACATTAACTTAAATATTTTTAATATTAACCCTTTGGAAGCAGACTGTTACTCATTAAACAGAAGAATTACAAAATTCAAAACATGCTGTCAAAACAACTGTTTTATCTAACCTCCTTACCGATGAAAAATTCTAAAAAAATTACAATTGATTCATATAATACATACATGCCTTTTGAATATAATTACAAGAAAATCGCTTCATAATTCTTTGCGTTTAGGTGAGCAAAATTTTCAATCGCAAAAATTTTTGTGTTTACTTTATATTTTTTACTATAACGGGCTTAAATTTCAGTTTAGCAAAATAATTTATAAAACATGTTTTGTAGACAAGAGTTTATTGGAATAAATATTATTTTTTATTTAAATTTCCATAAATATTTGACAAAGTTACAAAATGTTCAACATGAGTCCATTTTCACATCACAGGGAAGCATGAAGGGAATGGTATTTTACATTCTTTATGGTGATGTCACAGAGCCACTATTATATTTAGATTACAGCTGTAAGCAAAGCACTATAGAAAATTCTTTTCCCTACAACCTTGTGTTTTGAAAAATTCTGTAGGTGCGGTTAGAAGGAAGCTGTTACACGTCCTTTGCAACGTGGCCAAGTGTCGAATTTTTTGCCGCTGTGATGGTAAAACCCCTTCTGAATAGTAAAATGGACTCATCTTTCCTTTTCAAGGGCAAACGTCATAACAGGATCGTCATAGCTTCAACAAAAACGAAAGAACATGCAAGTATGTTGACTTACACACGAGCTACACGGATTTCCATTCAAAACAAACAGTTCCCAAACCATCAATGCTTCCTACACACTATAGAGGGAATAAAAATTTTCCCTGTTATGATAATCTATTTCTGAAAACACTATCAGATGTGTTAAAGAATTTCCTACAAGAAAAGTGCAATATTTACCGGTCTTTGGTTTACACTGACCTTGCAGAAGCACGTTTATCGCCCCAGCCACAATCCATTCGGCATCATCTAAAATTAGATTACCAGTATGAACAGGGTTAATTAATATAAAATAATTTACTTTTAGGGATAATTACTTTATTATATTGTACATTTGTCAAATGTAACTTGTACTTAATTTTATTTTTATTTTTTAATAAGGGTACATCCATTTTTATAAGCTATGAATGTTTTATTTTAATTTTATTATTGGTTGGGTCATTTAGTGGGTGGTTGCTTATAAATATTTTCATTACTAAAAAATAACATTACACACTTTTGATAGTCGTCTATTGTTTGTGCCGGCTGCATTGGCGAAGTTGGTAACGTGCTCGCCTCTCATCATGCGGTCTTGGGTTCGAATCCCATTCAGGCACGGCATTTTTTCATACGTTACAAAAAATCATTTCATCATTCACCGTCTGCATTAGCAGTAATTGCAGAACAGTCGGACGTTAAACCAAAGAAAAAAAAAAAAAAAAAAAAAAAAATTGTTTGTATTTTCTTGGTTATGTATAATATACTTTTAATACTATAATTTATTGCTTGATATAAGCTACTAACTACATGCTTTAGGTAAGAATACTCGTATAAAATTAGTTTTGTTATGAATATAAAAATTTAAATGTTTAATATGCAGGATTAATTGACAAGAGGTCTTAATACATATAATTTTCAGTTTAATTTAGATACGAACTTCAGAATTTATAGATGACAAATTTTTACACAGATGAGAACTTGAGAATTAAACCAATTGTGCTGAATAACACTGTTATTATTTGAATTTGTTTTCTTAGACATGTTGTATTACCAATTTTCACATATAAATATAGGCTAATTGTATGGCTTAATAAATTAACCACAGAGATTAAATTTTTTTTTAGTGGTCGGTAACTGGTGCAATGGTGGTCGGTAAATGGAGCAAGTGGTCGGATATTGGTGATTTGGTAATATTATTTCTAAAAAATCAAAAAAACCATTTTTAAGTAGTAACAAATTAAAACTGAGTATGTCATAAAAAAATTTAAAGAAAATACTTCAAAATTGTATAATCAACACCTCAGAAAGTTTAAGCTCTAATTTATTGCAGAATTTTAAAGTTAAAAAAGATTTTAGCTGGTCGGTAATTGGTACATTCACCCTACCTACATAATATATTACTTAAATTACACATTAAACTATGTGCCCTTATTTACTTATTACTTACTTCAATAAGTGTGCCATCTTCTATTACTTACCTAATAGTACACTATTTTCTTCAGCATTTACTTGGACGTTTATTTATTGTTTTAAGTAAAGAAAGATTTAGAAAGGAATAGGCTACACTACAAAATGTCTCATTGATCAGTAATTTTTTAACTCTTTTTAAGGGGGTAGTCAACTCAAGAAGATGATTTTTTTTTAATTACAATTTTTTTCACTTATTTTGAAGTTTAAAATTTTCTGAATCATAGCATATGTTTACTTTGTCTGTACGTTGACAAAAAGTAATTAGAACGTCTGTTTAATATAAAGCTCACTAGCAAGGCGAGTGAAATTATTCCTTTAACTTTTAAGTTTTCCGGAAGTGTGTTTTTGCATGATTATACATTCTTGGGAATTAAATATTCTGGTTTGTATTGGAGATATTTGGATGAATTGGTTTTTTCAAATGTTTGTAATTTCGTGCTCTATTATCTGTCGAATGGTTATTACAAAAAACTTTATAGGGACTTAGTTATAAAATAATTTGTGAATACATAAAATAAATGTTTTTGAAAATATGGTTTTCCTTCAATTAATTTTTTGTAATAAAAAATAAATACAAGAGCATACAACAAATAATAGACAGCAATCTTCTGTATTTTTTAGTATAAGAATCATGTTGGTGTCTTTCTTGGTTCCTGAGATATTCGATTCCCTGTAGAAGCCTGCTTTTCCACCCCCAACCTTGTTTTAGGGGCTGTAATTAATTTTTTGGTCTGGTCAAGTTGTAGATCATTACTAGTAAAATACTCTTTCATTAAAAATATATAATTATAAATTATAGCCAGTAGTTTTGATTTTCATTTTCTGGGTTGACTACCCCCTTAAATAAATGCAAATTATCGTAATACAGCTTTTTAAAGACTGGTAGACTAATTTACTGAAGATGTATCTTCTCCCGCATAAGTTGTTTTTTGTTCAAAAAATGTAAGTCTAATGATTATCAACATATTAATCAACTCTGTTTCTTGTATTGTGTTGTTGGATGTTAAGATTATGGTAGCGATGGGATATTTGAATAATTCTCTTTTATTTGACTATTTTAAAATAATATTCAAATAAAAGTGAATGAATAAACTTTTCACAAACCGTAGTTTACAGGCTGCGAATAATTCAGTTACCGAATAAACTAAAATAATTTCACTGTTACCATTCATCATCAAACAAATAATAATAACAAACAATGTGACAAAGACCTGTGAAGTATGAACAAATTTAATATGTTAATTCACCTAAAATCTCTCATTTCGTTGTTTGTTAGGTCTGTTTCTTGGGATGGCTCTGGGCGCAAATCGCACTCCCTCAAGTAGAGAAGTAGAACGAGCGGGATTTGGGTGTCAAAGAACATAGAAAAACAATGGGTGGAGTAAGTCACATGTGTGAGAGAGAGAAGCAGAAGAATAAACAATGCCTGCAGCATAGTGATGAGTTAATAATATGACTATACTGCATTTATTTGAATAACTTCATATTATATTTAGGGTTCTGAATAGTATTATACTACATCGATAATATTCTTGTAGCACATAGATGCTAGTGATGGAGCTTAATTAATAAAACAGGATTAATAACATGGTTACTGGATTGAAGCAGTTGTTGTGGATTCGAGGGTTGCCTTTTATATTTTGGGAATGGACAATACTGGTGCTGCAATCTGTTAGCCAATATCGTTATCTTAAAGTTCGACTTTTTTTGATAGATTGCACTCTGTTTTGCTCGTACAGTCCATTGTTGTGTTGTTTAGTAGTGACTTGAAATTGTTATCTCGGTCAAAAAATGGAGTTGAGTCGTGAACATTTTCATGCAATTATTTTTTACAACTTTCGACGTGGATTATCTCAACAACAGTGCACCAATGAACTTAATTCGACATTTGGCGATGAAGCACCATCGAAAACCCCTGTATATCGGTGGTATACGGAATTCAATCATGGCCGTGGTTCGCTCAGTAATGAATTTCACGAAGGTCGTCCAAAATTGGTTATTGTTCAAAAAAATGTTGATGCTGTGCGTAAACTGATTATGCAAGATATTACATAATAATTGCATAATATGATTATGCAAGATAGTCATATAACATATTGTGAGATTGCAGCATCCTTGGGCATTAGTGGGACCAACATACATTCAATATTGCATGAAAATTTGGGCACAGGAAGATTTGTTCGCGTTGGATTCTCCATAATTTGACAATCGCTCAGAAAAAGGCCGTGTTGATTAGTCGAAAGAAATGCTCACGAAATACAATACCGGTGCTTCAAAACACATTTATGACATCGTCATGGGTGACAAATCATGGATATATGCCTATGAACCCGAAACTAAACAGCAGTCAACCATATGGGTCTTTCAAGACGAGCCAAATCCCACAAACGTTGTTCGTGCACGAAGCACCTCCAAGCAAATGGTTGCTTGTTTTTTTGGTAAAACCGGGCATGTGACAACTGTACCACTGGTGAAACGTTGGATGGTCAATTCTGAATAGTACACAACCATTTGTTTGTCAGAAGTTTTTGGAAAAATAAGGGAAACCAACCCCCGAAGACGAATCATTCTCTACCAGGACAATGCGAGCTCTCACACGTCAGCTGAAACAATGAACTTTTTGAGAAATAAAAAAATCAAATTGATGGGTCATCCGCCATACAGCCCTGATTTGCCGGCTGCGTTGGCGATGTTGGTAACGTGCTCGCCTCTCATCACGCGGTCTTGGGTTCGAATCCCACTCGGGCATGGCATTTTTTCATACGTTACAAAAAATTCATTTCATCCTTCACCGTCTGCATTAGCAGCAATTTGCAAAACAGTCAGACGTTAAACCAAAAAAAAAAGCCCTGATTTGGCACTCAACGACTTCTTCTTATTCCCACTCATCAAAAATAAATTAAGAGGTCAACGTTTTTTGTCACCTGAAGAAGCAGTTGATGCATTCAAAAAGCACATTTTGGAGGTACCTCAATCGGAGTGGAACAAGTGCTTCAAAAATTGGTTCAAGCGCATGAAAAAATGTATTGATCATCATGGAGAATATTTTTAAAACAATAAAGCCATTTACATTGATTAATTTGTTTTTTGTTTTCTATTCCCAAAATATAAAAGGCAACCCTCATAACAGGTTACTAAGAACACCCTGTTAGCTGTTACTTTTTAACATCAACAGTAGGGACTGTTATAACAGCATAAGACTCTTAAAACTAAATGAAGTTATTGATAGCCTTTTCGTCTAATAATACCACTTTTAAGTTTATGTTATAATACTGTTATTAATACAAACACAAGGTGACAAATCTCACTGAATCTCTCACGGGCACAAAGTTAAGACAAACAGCACTATTTCCTGTAACCAAACACAACTACGGCAAACCAAACACAATTTTTCATGAACACAAGGGTGGCTAGTTGCGCTGAATCTTTCTCGGACACACAGCAAGGCACTATAGTTACTATACATTGTACAAAGAGGCGAGAAGTTAGTAGCCGTGCATCCAAAAAGGCGTCAGCAGGATTAAAGCAAGTCAATACTCAAAACAAACTGCCCAGCAAATCATGATGTCACCGCTGGACGGTTTGTTTTGACTACCATCTCTGTACCAATAAACCTTTGTACAGAAAATTTACATGTTAGTGGATAATTCAGTTCACTTCTTTCCCACAATTGTCGTTTTCTATTACCTATTACTACATTGTATTTTAGTCTGGAAGATAAGTGTTATTTTAATAAAAGTTTATAGAACCCTTTTATTGAGCAGGCTGTTATTTTCAGTAAAACAATCAAAAAATAGCTTTATTTCCCATCACTAGTAGCTAAATGGAGTTATAAACATCACTACAGTACTCTGCACATCATCACATTGAGTCTTATTTTGCTGAGTTCAAGTGGAGACAATGATGTTTTTAATGAGATTCTGGCTGCTTTAGCTGATGTCTGGCCACCTGAGTAGAACATTTGACTAGAGTCTGTCTACGCTAAGAGTACTCCGACGCAGGCAACCAGCAATACAAGTGAGCATGCGTATTTATTAAAAATAGGCACAGCATGATCAAAAGCAAAATTCCATACAACACTAATAATTATTCGCTCTAAGCTTAATATAAACACGTTCAATTCATTTGTTAGAAAATGTTTTATAAATCGAACATTAGTTTACCATTAATGACTAAAACTTTTACTATTGTTCCTCTTACATTGTTATTTTTTGTTACATTATTTACTAATATTACATTATTATTTATGATTAGTAGGTTATTATTATGGACTCAGTTTTATTTTTGGTCACAAGTAAAATAAGACTAATGCGCTTGAATTATAACAGGAGAGTAAACAATTCCAGTGATTTGTTGTTTATCAATTCAGATTGTTTATTTTGTATCATTAAATTTAATGTCTTTGACTAGTTTAATACAACTGTTTGCACTTGCCCGTGTTTAACTCATTTTTAGTTTCATTAGTTATCTTTTGGTATTGTATCGGTTCATTTCAATTTTCTTCGTAGACTGAAGTTGAAAAGTTTTGTAAGCTGTGTTTTGTTAACATGCGTGGTAGTGAATGTGCTGAGTTTTTGAAACATAAAAGCGGTAAACATTAAAAAGTAGACAAAAATTGTTTTGTTAAATGTAATGGTTAAAATAATTAATTATGGAGACTCTTTATGAAACTACAATAATTACAAGTAATCAGAACGGTATAATTGAAAACGCTTACAGGATAATGTTTATTTTAGCTGAATGTAGCTATACTATTTTAATGATGGAATGTAGTGAAAGATAATTGTCAGGCGGAGAGGTAGATACATGCTAACTAGTGTAAAACTTTCGTTTACAACCTATAGGCGCTTGCCTCGCGTGGAGTACTCTTACAGTAGATATACTATAGGTAGGTAAGGTAAGTAATTTTAATTTCTTTCACATTAATTTTGGAATATGAACCATGATTCTACTGTCAAATTAAAACCAAGAACTCAACCTTTAACTTGCTCATGAATTAAAAGTTAAGGTAAGGAATTATTAACTGTAACTCAATCGACATAACATTGGTGATGTTCGTATAATGGACGATTGTGTAGGGCATTAGTTCCATTATTCAGGCGCCATTATTAGATTTGATAATTCATCGGTTTTCAACTTTGACAAATGTTACTACCATTTTTGCTTGTAAAATAACCTAACTATTTATAATCCAATAGTTCTGTCTGAGTTTGGTAAAAGCAAAAATTAAAGTGGCTTCCTGTAAATGGAAGAGATCCTTTTAAATACATAAAGAACTGGTAAAGAGAGAATATTGTATTTAATAAACAAATTTTTCATGAAGAAGGCTTGAAATTTTTAAAATAATTCTAATTGCATACCACACCTATTTTGTATGTGAAAAAACCAATTTGAGTTGCCATACCACAAACCACCCTATTTAATTAAACATAAGAATAGGGCAGAATTTAAAACTGAAGTATTTAGCGGTATTCTTCAGCTGATGTTTTAAGCGATTTTAAATTGAAATTTGCTGAGGTCATAGCAAAGAAATGAGTAATAAAAACGTTGCCTAATGATTGTTCATGACCTATTGATTTTGTCGTGTTGTCCAGAAACCTGACTGATGATTAACAGATTTTTAACATTTAAAAAACTTTATTTTTTAAACTGAAACTTTGGGACGTTGCTACACGAATATTTTTTTTGGAGGGAAATGTTTTGAATTCAAAAGAAGAAAATCCTTGAATCATGCGCATCACTGCTGTGACAACGCTTCCGTTCGTAATGGCACGCCCCTGGTGGATAGTTTATCAGTTGTTTTGAGTTCGAGTAGTTCTGTGGTGTGTTGGATGTTATGTCGTTAATTTTATTACATAAAAATGTTATTTTATCAATTCTTTTCATAAACTAATATTTAAAATTTCTTAGATACTTTTGTGATATGTACAGTAACTTATATATAGGTAAGTAAACATTTTTTTATCATAAGTGTAATACCTATTACAAATTCAGTTTTCTAGCCTAAAAAATCGTGTACTTGTTAATTATTTTTTTTTTAGTTTTTACGAAAATTATGGCTAGGAAAATTTAATTCGAATGAAATCTTTGGCAAATTTAATATTAAATTACACCTTGATATGATTATGTTATTAATGTCCAATAGACAAACCAGACATAACCTGTTACTTATATTTTGAATATAGTAAACAGTGGTTGAAACAGTTTAATTTGTTTGATGAAAATTTAATTTAAAAAAATGAAATTCTGTAATAACGTCTTATTGTGTATGATTTTGTACTGTTACATCCTGCTGGGATTAAAATTTAAGGATGTGTTTAATTATTTTGTTAAGAAACAAGTGAAAGGTAAAATGCTAATTCAATGAGTTAGTTAATTTGCGATTTTCAGTGTTACATACCTCCAAAATACATGATCAAATATTATTATTATTTTAACTTTGTATTTATGATAAAATTATGTGATTAAATTCAAGATTTACTGAAGCCTAATAGGCCTAACTTTTTTTTTATAGGGTTTCTTACACTTTCTTGTTAAAGTGTGGTTTTCTGATAATATATCCCTAAATTGTAGGCCTAAGTGGTTCTAAAACTAAATGTCATTCATATTTATGAAAATTTGAACATTTAAATCCAATTAAATTTCGTTCTGTAGTTTTATTCGATGATAATTGTTGTAAAATACCTGTTAAAGAGTTACCAGCTCCAAATATTTGTGATAAGTATTTGTTCATAAACATTTTATGAATTAAATAAGTTGTTTACATCACTTTTCAATTTTATTATTTAAATTAGAAGTTTTTTTGTGCTATCAAATTTGAATGGGGTCTCTGAACTCGACTGAGTTAGGTTAGATGTATTTCTCGGTAATTGAAGCTTAAGAAGAGGGTAATAAATATAATTATTCAACAGATTTATTTCTTTTAATTTTGGTTGACACTAATGCACTATTAGAAAACTATATCTATTGTTTCATTTACATGTTGTAGGAATTTATGGGTTCATGTGTAAAGTGTCACCAGTTCTGAGTTTTTATGGGTAGACTAGGTAAATTTAATTTTTCAAAATAATTTATAAGTTAACTGAACAGTTTGTTAATATGAAATTCAATAATACATTAATTTTCGCAGTTAGGTCTTAGTGTGATAACTGATACTGTTATATTTGTCATCAAATTAGCAGTAAGAGTTAAACAATTAGTCCCCGTTCAGTATTTTTAAAAATTTGTTATATTATGTTTGTTCTTGATTGATTAATTATAAACAAACAGATCATAATGTAATACATATCTGCCTGTGAGTAGTTGAAAGTATTTGTAAATTAAATAGAATAATTCTGATCATATTTTTATAGATAATGTTTAGGTAAATGTATAGGATTGTCATTGAATATTTTTCACATGTTTTAGTCATACATTTAAATGTAGATTTCGTTTACCTCTTAATACATAATTCTATTGAAGGGATTAAATAACTTTTATGTAGTTTTTAAAAAGGATGCTTTCAGTGTTCTCCAAAAATCCAAAAATGAAAATAGGTTAAAACTACCGTGCGTTCGGAAAGTCGCTGTGCACTGGAATTGTGACTATGGATTTATGAAAATATGTATAAAGAAATGACTAAGCATTTTGGAAAAAAATTTATTCAATACCTTAATTACATTGTTAAACCGTGATTACATTGTTTATAGAAGGTGTTCGAAATGACCTCCATTGGCATCAATACAGCATTGCACTCGTTTCATTTTGTTTGCAAACACCTTTCGCAACTGTATAAAACGTTATGCAACGTGTTTGGTGAACGAATAATTTCAAAGAATTTGTGGCCTGCAAGATCTCCTGATCTGACTCCCCCCGATTTCTTTTTATGGGGTGCGGCGAAACAAACTGTGTATCGGAACAGACCACACACGATTGACGAACTTAAAGCCGCAATAACGGCATACATTCAAGGAATCACTGTTCTTCAGTTGCGAAAGGTGTTTGCAAACAAAATGAAACGAGTGCAATGCTGTATTGATGCCAATGGAGGTCATTTCGAACACCTTCTATAAACAATGTAATCACGGTTTAACAATGTAATTAAGGTATTGAATAAATTTTTTTCCAAAATGCTTAGTCATTTCTTTATACATATTTTCATAAATCCATAGTCACAATTCCAGTGCACAGCGACTTTCCGAACGCACGGTATAATGAGATTTTGGAAAGTAAATAACTTGAATTAATTTTCTATATGAGTCTATTCTATGTATTTAACATTTGATTATTTCTGCGAGTTCTGACACAACTTGTTCTCTTACAATCACCTTTATCCAGTAATCATCTGTGTATACAACTAAAATTTATATCAGTGTTTTCAGTTTCCAAATCATTGTAGTGTATGTATATCATGTTAAATCCAGATTATTTCATCCTCTTCAATGGTTGAGGTCCCCTCCAGAGCAAACATTCTGCCGGTGTGTAAAATGGTCTGTGTTGGAGCTGTATTTTATTCGCTGAGCAAAATGTTGTTTATCAGTTGTTTTAAGGTCCTCTGGTAGGGTTTTCCACATTTTGGCTCTTTTCAATTGCACTGAGATTATGTGTAGGGAGGCAGTAGTTGGTTGCGTGCCGTGTGTTATTATCATGAACCTCCACAACTGTCTTCAGCCTATTAAACCCGCCTTCCACTGCAAGCAGAGCGGACTCTGTTTAACTCGCAATGGTTTAACGCCATGTAAGTGCTTCCACCATGAAAAGAGTGAGCGGAGTGGACTGAACGAGTAGAAACAGTTACAAAAGAGGTCACACAGTTGAGCAGATTTCGGACGGACTCCGTTTGACTCGGAACACCAAATCTCACAGAAGTGCTTCCACCAATGGATGAAAATGTGGAGCGGACTGAGCGAGTTAAAAAGTACCGCTATGTCATGCTCTGCAATGCTAGTTTGGAACGGAGTCCGTTTCACTTCCCATCAGTTTTCACTTGACAGCAAGTTTTTCTATTGATGAAATAGCTTTTCTAAAGTTCGTATCCTGTTTCTTTATATCTTCTTTCACAAGTGATAATTTTTCAAATTGTTCTCTACTGACTCTGAAATAATTTTTGAAATATTCATCTTGTAAATCGTAGAATATTCGTAGTAAATCGCTCATCTAAAATCTTGGTTTGTTAGCTTATTTTTCTTATGATAACTATAGAGTAACAAGCATTTACTTATTGTATTTATGTAGTCATCATCTCTTGAATCGTCTGACATTATACTAGAAACGAACAATCAAGAAAAACACACTAGAAAGTAGAAACTAACCACGACTTGCTCGATCCAATGATTGGCTGGCTTGATAATAAAGATGAACTGGCTGCCTCGCACAGTCCGCTGGTAATGGAAGCATCAACCTCACCCATCTCATTTCTCGCCTAGCTCACTCCGCTACCCAGTTTCGAACCCGCTGGCAGTGGAAGGCAAATACCTCTTTTCTGAAAAAATTTCTTTTAGTGGAAGGACAAAACTATTTTACTCCGTTTCGCTCAGCCATTTCATGCTCATTACCCTTTTGCAGTGGAAGGCGGGCATTAGGGTCCTTGACATAGATGTAGGTTATGACCTTCACAATGTACTGGTTAATTAGTGTGAGAATTTTTAGTTCCTTATAATATGTTTCGCTGCATGATTCTGTAAGGTATTTTAAGATTATAATGTCTCTCTTTTGGAGGATAAAAACTCTTTAAAGGTTTGCAGCTGAAGTGCCTCCCTACACTACAATATTTCATAACTGAGATGTGAATCAAATATTGCCTAGTAGGGCAATTTTGGCCATTTTCATGTCACTTATGTTCTTCATTCTCCATATTACTTACAGCCCCGCATTGTATATCTAAGGTTAAATTCATTGACTGACCAGAATTTTGAAAATATTTTAGATAAATTAGATGCAAGATACAAGATATAAGTTTATCACAGCAAAAATCTGTTGTAGGGATTATTATAACACTCGGGATTCATCGTGTGAATTTGTTCGTCTGGGCCAGCTAGTTAATATTTATGTTTAATTATCCATATTTATGAATTTATAAATTACAAATTTTAACTTGAGAAATGGCCTTAGCAATTTTTACCCAAAATTAAATATATTATAAATATATTTATGTATGAACTTATTTTGCAATTTATTAATTGTATTTTTTAAACATTAAAAATATGAAGCAGTAAATGAATATATTAGTAAAGATTTTGTTAATTGGTAAATTGTAAGGTTTGTTATAACTACCAATACTTGCTAATTTAATGTTGAAATACTGTTTTAAATTTCAATTGTGTTAATGTTAGAATATTAATACATTTTTTTGGTCATCACTCTCTCGACTGGTTTGATGCAGTTCTCTAAGCTGTTCTTTCTTGCGCAACGCGTTTCATATTTACATGCCTGTAACACCCTATATCTTTTGTAATTAGTTTTATTTATTCTAACCTTTGTCTCCCCTTACAATTCACTAAATATTACCATCCATTATTGATAGACCAATACCTTTATGTCTTAAGATATGCCCCACTAGCCTATCCCTTTTTCTGTTAAGATGTTTCCATATACTTGTTTTTTCAGCCACTCGCCTAAGAACCTCAAATTTACTTATTTTGTCCACCCACCTAAACTTCAACATTTTGCTATAACACTAGATTTCAAAGGCTTCTATCTTTTTCCTTTCTACAGCCCATATCACCCACGTTTCACTCCCGTATAATGTTACACTCCAAACATAGTGTTTTAAGAAACGTTTCCTAATCTGTAAGTTAATGCTTGTAGTCAGTAAGCTGTTGATCATTTCAAAGGCTTTTCTAGCTTGGGCAATCTTACTTTTGACATCACACGTGATTCTACCATCATTTGTTATTTTACTCCCTAGATAGCAGAATTTCCCATCTTTTTCTGCTGCACAATACTTTTGTTTTGTTCTTATTAATTTTCATGAAGTTACCCTTTCTCATAATCTCATTCATTTCTTTTAAGATATCCTCTACTTCTTTCTTTGTCTCAGCTAATACGACTATATCATCGGCGAATCTCAGCTGATGGTTCTGTAATGTTCACACTTCTCCGCTCCTGACTTTTTTGGTATGGGAATCGTAATATTTTTTTTAAAGTTTGATGGTACTTCTCCACTCTCATACATTTTGCACAGAATTTTGTACAATTTGTTTTTTGCAACTTCCCCACAACATAATAATAATTCGGATGGTATGTTATCTATTCCTGCCGTCTTATTTATATTCATATCCTTAAGTGCCCGATCGAATTCCTCCCTTTGTATAGAGTCACCTCTTTGATCTTTTTCATTTTTAGTTTCTTGTTTTATCGGACCATGATCTAATTCTTTTCTCCTGTAGAGTTGGTCTATGTATTCCTTTCTGCTCTCTCTTGGCTATTGAACAGTGGTTTGCCATCTGCACTTTGTAAATTGACAGTTTTCTTCTTTCGTTCTCCAAAGTTTTTTCTTATTTTTTGTAAGCTTTGTCTACTTTACCAACTACCATTTTACGTTCAATGTCCGTTTATTTCGCTCTGATTTAATAGCAGACCTTAAACAAAATAAATTAATAAAAAAATAAATTCTAAATTGGTTTAACCAAAATGGAAAGACAAAGTGTCTGTACACACGTTTTGTATTTAAAATCTGCATACTTTATTCAGTTATGTATTTTATGTGAATCCTAATACAGTATAAAAATGTCTTTTATGTGAATGCCTGTCACTTTTAATGCAAGATTCTTATAAAAAAAGAATGCAAGATAATTCTTGTAAAAAAGAAGATTATCGTCTTTTTTTCGCATCCAGGAGACTCCAAAGGGAGTATAGGACATGTCAAGATAAAACTGATAAACTTAAAGTTTATTACCAATGATAAATTCATCACTTACCACCAAAAATTTGTTTCTGCTACTGCTTACTTCAGTAGGATTGTCATGAACCCCATTGTATCAAATAGCACACAAAATTAAAAATAAAAAGTCAAACACAATGATAAATTCATCACTTATCAATAATTTTTCCCTGCTACTGCTTAACTCAGTAGGCTTGTCATGAACCCCTTTGTATCAAATAGTACACAATATTTGTTTAGAAGTTAAATACTTTTCAACCAAAACTATTTAGAAAGGAATTCTTGCACACTGTAAAATGTTTCATCAATCAAATATTGTTTTACCTTTTTTTTAAAATGACTTAAATTGTCACAACTTTTTAAACCTTGTGGCAATTTATTGATGTATTTTCTACCTACATGAGTGGTTTTTGTTCAAGCAATCCAGTGGTATAAGTTCTATGAACTGCACTAAAATTGTGTAATTTATTAACAAGTTTCATAAATTTGTTCCATTTTTGTTTTACCCGAGGTTAATCTTCTGTCCAGATGACCTCCTGATAATCAGCATGTGACTATAGTAAAACTTAAAGAATGAAATTAATTTATCCGTTTTCTTTGGAATTATTTATTTACTGTAGACTAAAACAGTTTTAATAAATTTTTTACTGAATTTAAAAAAAATTCTATTTAAATAATTATATATATTGATAAATACCCCAAAAGTGTTTGGTAAAGTCAAATTTGTCCAGATGACCTCAGATAATGAGGACGAAACTATAGTAAACTTAAACAAGAATAAAATTAATTAATCTGTTTCTTTGGAATTATTTAATTACTACTGTAGACCATAAAACGGTTCTAATATATTTTTTTCAATGAATTTAATTTACTGAATTAAAAAAAAATTCTTTTGAAATAAATGTATCTACTGATAAATACTTCAAAAGTGTTTGGTATTGTAAAATTTTTAAAATTTACATATCTAAAACACATGTTAAATTAATTATTTGTAATTTTATTCATGTAATTTCTTTTATCACTTAACTAACTGTAATGTTTGTAATAACATGTTTACATGGTTTATTTAACTAATTTAATCTTTTGTATACTACAGAATATTATATAAAAATACTTTGTTTATAATTTTAAAAATAGTATGCTTCGTATAAAATATTCTTAAGCTGTTGTTAATATCTGTTATGTATTTTCTAAGTAATTTTACACCTGTTGCTTATTTTGTTAATATTGATGTGATTTTAATTAAATGTTTTTAAATGGCCAGAGAGCTAACCGCTCAAGTAAGCCAAACAAATGATCAGTCAGTAAAACTGGAAATTTAAAATTGTGAGGAAGGTGAAATAGAGTTTCACACTCAAAGGACACTCTTGAAAAAAGTGCACCTTTAACAAATTTGGAGAGTTTTAATAAATAAACAGCGTATTTTAAGTTTTTAGTTTTAATAAATAAACTTAAATAAATAAAATTTTAATAAATAAGACCCTAGTCAGATTTATCTCCTCTGATAGTAATGAATTTTACTATACAGCCAGACCCTGTGGTGAATGAAGTGAAGGTGTCATTTGCAAGGTGGAAAGTGGGTGTTTTTCGGAGGGCCTGGCATGCTGGTAAGCATACTTTTCCACTCAGTGAGGAAGGCAGTAGTAAACCAACTCACTCCTCGTTTTTGTTTAGTAAAACCTCTAGAGGTTCAAACCAGCCATTCGGCTGTTGACCTAAACAACAACAAATAAACCTAAAATAAGAAGTTCCTTTTATGAGATGATGGGTCTCATGGCTGGGAACAATTTTTAAAAGGGATTATCTTTGATATATGCCAAAAACCATTTGTGATTTATATATCTACTCTCTAATAGGAATCAAATGGCACTATTTTCGTTTTCAAATTCCAACTTTGATTTATTGACTTAAAGTTTTGGTTCCATGTCTGGTTGAAACCGGAACTTCAAACCTAATGATTTCAGTATCTACTCTATAAGAGGAATCAAATGACTATTTCTGTTTCCAAATTTGGACTTAGATTTCCTGACTTCTGGTTTTGGTTTCTTTCATTTGAAATACTGAACTTCAAATTCAATCCAGGTCCACTAATTTTTGTGTAGTTTATGAACCCGAAAATCATTCGTTGCTATCTCTTTGTAGTTTCTGACATCTGAGTGTGATGGACAGGCGGACTAAGGAAAATGATAGTTGACAATTTTAAAATTTCCACCAAATATAACTACAATACATCAGTAACAAATCATATGTATAGATGCACCCTGTCTCTAATGCGCTTATACCAGTGTCAGTATGTATGAAGGTAGCCTATAAGGTATTGTGTTGCTCCAAGCTGCGTATAGTTGCGGGGTGAAGGGTACGGGTGAGGTATAATGATGGAGTGACGTATGCTGGAAGAAAGATTGTTGTATTACTCTGATACAAAACATTCGTTTTCAAACTTTCCGTATTTAACGTATTTGTTTGTATTTATACATTCATTTATTTACATATTTTGATATAAATTAGCAAGTTAAGTATTATGAATCCGACCAAGTTAATAACCAAGTAGGTATTTGTTAAATTAATGCGCCAGATGATAAGAATATTTTTTTTGTCTAGTTAGTACACGTTACCACTACAAATGCATCAGCTGTGAACACTACTAACTCATTCATTCTCCCACTACTATAACAACGCACTGCATTCCTTCCAACTACACGGAGCTGGGACTCAAGCAGTAGTCGTACTTGAAAGTTGAGGTTATTTTTAAAATAAATAATAGGTCTAACAAAGAAAATGTTATCTATTTTATTTAAGATTTATTTGACAAATTTTTCTCTGTATTTTATTCTGATGTGAATGTGAGAATCTTGAAGTGAATGAATTTATTTTTATGCTTGACTGTTATGCAAATTAATGTTGATTCAGATTGTAAAGATGTTGAATGCAAATTAGTGATAAAAGTACCAAATCTGACAGGTAATTGATACTAGGACGCCTGGTAAAGAAACCAGTAAATGAGATTAGATCATCTGGTTATTGTGCAGGTTTTTCTTTCTTATGCCTCAAAAGTTCTTACAGCATAAATCAACAGCAATGCCAGAATTAAAAATTGGGAAAGGTTTTTCAAAACATTGTATTGTAAATATAATTGAAAGATTACATTACGAGAACCAGTGCCTTAATTATTTAAATCTAATTCTTGTCCAAGTAACAGCTGTGTTACAGCTGAAATTTAAAGAAATTGTTTCATGTAAATCACTAACTATACGCACATAAATTTGTTCATTATGCCATGCAGATATTGAAGGTAATCCTGTTATTACTGTAAAACAAATTCTGTTTATAAAATCTTCATAAATTCTCAAATTCTCAAGGTAGGTACTTTTAATTTATATTTCAAGTGCGTACTAGTTTTTAAATTTTTAATGTAGGTCAGTATTTAGTTTTCTAATTATCTGATGTAAAATGACTAAGGGCACATCAGATTATTGAAAACTCTGATAAAACTCAAATTAAGTCATAAAATATATTTCAAAATCGGTGTAAAATAAATTACAAACAAAAAACAATTGTAACATTTTTTATGTACCATGATAAAGTGTTATTTAATAATACAATTAATAATGTTTATTTACTGTTAAATTTACAAAACATGATAAAAAAATTGTTCAAAGTTTTATTTAAAGTTGCATCAACAGCTTGGTCATAAGACAAAGTTATCATGATTAATTAATTCAATAAAAAAAAAATGTCAAGCTAGAAAAGCCTTTGAAATAAAAAACAGCTTACTGACTACAAACATTGATTTACAGATTAGGAAAAATTTCTTAAAACATGTTTGGAGTGTAGCATTATATGGGAGTGAAACGTGGGTGATAAGGGCTGTAGAAAAGAAGAGGATAGAAGCTTTTGAAATGTGGTGTTAGAGGAAAATGTTAAAGATTAGGTGAGTGGACAAGATAAGTAATTTAGAGGTTCTTAGGCGAGTGGATGAAAAAAGAAGTATATGGAAGCATTTTACCAGAAGAAGGGGTAGGCTAGTGGGGCATATCTTAAGACATCCAGGTATTGGGCTTTCAATAATGGAGGGTAATATTGAGGGAGTAAATTGTAGGGGGAGGCAAATATTAGAATATGTAAAGCAAATAACAAAAGATGTAGGGTGTTACAGGTATATAGATATGAAACGACTTGCGCAAGATAGAACAGCTTGGAGAATTGCATCAAACCAGTAGAGATACTGATGACAGAAAAATCAAATGTTTAAACACATCTGAATTAATGGTATACAACTGTGAGGTTGAGCCAACCTCACAGAAAGTCAGATAAGCCACAATTAAATATATGACGGTCAACTGTGGCAAGAACATTTGCTATACATTGTTTTAGATCATCGATATTTACAGGATGCGGTGGTACAAAAACTTTGTCTTTTACATAACCACATAAGAAAAAGTCGCAGGGTGTTAAGTCTGTACTACGAGGTGGCCACGGTGTAAACACAATGTTTTCCTCACGTGCACGGCCGATCCATCGTCTAGGAAGACGTTCATCAAGATAATTTCTGACTTGTAAGTACCAGTGAGGCAGAGCTCCATCTTGTACAAAAATGAAGTTATCACTATCTTCCTGAAGTTGAGGCATTAACCATTCGTTTAACATGTCCAGATAAATTTCTCCCGTTACGGTCACTGTGAAAGAACGACCCGTAAACCTTTTCACGAGATAATGCGCAAAAGACGTTCACTTTAGGGGAATCGTGTGTATGCTGCAAAGTTATTTTTGGGTTTTTTGTGCCCCATATTCTAACATTATGTTTATTAACTTTTCCACTAATGTGAAAATTACATTTATCACTGAAAATGAGGCGATTAAAGAATGCGTCGTCATTTTCAACACAATGTTGCATCTCCAGACAAAAATTTTTACGTACGACTTTATCACTGGTATTTAAACTTTCTACTAACTGCAATTAATAAGGTATCATTTTCAAACGTTTCCGCAGAATTTTCCACACAGTCGGTTGAGGAATTCGCAATTCTAAACTTCCTGATATTGTTGATTTTTCCTGGACTTGGTACATAAACATCATGAACACTATCAAGTTGTTCTTCTGTAACAGAAGGTCTTCCAGTACTCTTCCTTTTACGCAGACATCCGCTGTTTTCAAAATGTTTATACCAGTCATAGATTGATTGCCTTGTTGGTGGTGGTTTACCGTATCTTATTCTGAAATGACGTTGCACAACTGTAACCGAGTTTGTTTTGGCTAATTCAAGAACTCAATAAGCTTTCTCCACTTGAGTAGCGGCCGTTTTGCTAGACTGGTCGTTGTAACAGCAGCCAACAACAAAATACTAGCAACAGTTGTACCAACAAAAATTTTTAAAAAATTCCCTACAAACCTATATCATTTACTATATTTAAATACACCAGTTTGATCTTTAAGAAGCTGTCGAAAGGGTCTATTTCATTTATAATCACCCTGTACATTCATACATCATCGGAAGGTGACGTATTATAATGGAAATGCGTAGGTATCAATCAGATCATTAACATAGTGATTGGCACCGTGTTAAAGGTATCAAAATTAATTGAAAAAACAAAACCAGAAAGTGAGGTATATAATTTAGCTATATGCACCACAGACAGGATGTAGTAAAATGAACATAGGGAAATTCTTAGAGGGAGTAGAAAAGATTATAGAGGATAAGGAGATGGTGATACTGGAGGACATGAATGGCCAAGTTGGAAGAGAACAGAATGGATAGAGGACATTGTAGGCCACTGTGGGTTTGAGGGACAAAATTGAGAAGAGCCGTTATTTTTGTTATTTTGGAGTTTCGCAAAAGAAATGGCTTTATCATAGGAACTCTTGGTATAGAAAGAGCTGTATTAAAGTAATATGGTGTGAATGGGGAGAGAGAGAGAGAGAGATGAAATCAGTAATTGACTATATTTACATAGAAAAAGAGGGAATAATTAAAGGATGTAAAAGCTTGAGAAATAATTTTTAATGATTGTTGAATGACTAATACAAATTTAGATTTCAATAGATTTCCTTTCATAAAAATTTATCTCAAATTCTTATAGAAATTGAATGAAAATTATTTAGAGTTGTGTGTTTTATTACTTTATGTGTCTTAAATTGAATGTATTAAAACTATTGATTTCTTTCTTCTTTTAACTGAGCATTAGGTGAGTAATGTGAAAAATATGACAACTACACGATCATGTGTCATTTATTATGGTTAGTAGAGCTGTGTTATTCATATTGTCCAGTTAATATCTTACTTTTCTTCGATTGAGATCCGATTCATTTGTTTATTAGCGTTCGATTACTTAGTAGGCCTATCATATAGTTTTCGGATTGTTGAAGATGTTTCGTGTGCGTGGCATGTTGTTGGGTAGTCACTCTAGCAACAGAGACTCTGTATGTACTTTTTCGTTAATTATTTCCTATCATTCTTATCAGTATTTGTGTAATTATTCGGCGTATTATTTTATTATCGGATTTTGTTGTCATTATGTTTTTTGTTGGTTAGGTCATAGCCAAAAGAGTGGTTTGAACCTCTAGAGGCTATGCTAAATAAAACGAGGAATGAGATGGTTTACCATTGCCTTCCTCACAGAGTGGAAAAGTATGCTTATCAGCATGCCAGGCCCTCTGAAAAGCATCTACTTTTCACCCTGCAAATGACACCTTCACTTCGTTCACCACAGGGTCTGGCTGTATAATGAAATTATTTTATTATTGGATTATTTTTATTATTATTGAATTATTAAATTATTTTAAATTAAATTATTATTATTTTTTTATTGGATTTTGTTGTCATTATGTTTGTTGTTGGTTAGGTAATAGCCAAAAGAGTGTTTTGAACCTCTGGAGGCTTTGCTAAGTAAAACGAGGAATGAGATGGTTTACCATTGCTATCCTCACAGAGTGGAAAAGTATGCTTATCAGCAGGCCCTCTGAAAATCACCTACTTTCCACCCTGCAAATGACACCTTCACTTCATTCACCACAGGGTCTGGCTGTATAATGAAATTCATTACTAGAATCCAGAATCCGGGTTGAGTGGGCCCTGGGGCCCTTTGTTGGTGACATCGTGCTGGGCACCTGGTCACTCGGTGAATAAAATAACAGAACTAATACAACCTCATGGAAAATTTAGGAGAAAGGTGTAAATTTATGTGGGATTCTGGTTCGGTAGAGGGGTATGCCGTGAGCTTGGCAGGAGAATAGTTGGTGGAAACGAATTTGAATAAGTGGGAAGATAATTTTGGGGATGTGAGAATTTATAGAATTACGTGGGAGTATATTGTATTAGAGTATATATAATTAGTATAATTAGAGTATATATTATTAATTACGTGGGAGTAAATTCATTACTTCAGAGGAGATAACTCTGAGTAGTATCTTTTACACCTCTACCTCTTCTGTTCTTCAATTCTTCAGTCATTTAATTGGCTGACCATGTGATAAGAAACAGAGCTATTTTTTGTAGCCCTGGAACTAGCAGATAGAGTTCAAATAATTTCCACCTGCCTGTTATGGGAAAGTCATTATTTAAAAATAAATATCTTTAAATCTTGATTATTTTAACTCTTTTCAGTTGTATTTGTATGTAATTTGGTTGTGATTTGTTTACTTTTTAATGGTTAATTATTGGCCATAGGTTGTACTGTTCTACCTTGTTAATCCTGTTCTTGTTTATCCATATCTGTTTAGTTCCAAAACGTTTTTTCGCAAAATCATATTATCTTGCATTCAGTATTTGAATAACCCTACAATTTAGATACAATAAATATTGTACACTTATAAAGTACAGTATTGTGCCCTTATAGTTTAAATTTAATTTTTCAAAGTGTACAATTACAATATAATGTAGTGTTGAAGCATTAGTGCCTCGAGCTAAAGATCTTGCTTGTTATTGTATCTGCTTGGTGAGTTGTTACTGGACAACCATCCACCTCCATATGCCACTTACGGAAGATAAAAATAAAAATACCACACTAAACACCAGTATTTGTCAAACAAAAAAAGACAACTAACCTCTCATGGTCTAAAATTAAGGAAAACCATGTGTGTGTTTACTTGTATAGTGGCGGTTTTGGACCACTTCCGGTCGAAACTGGAACTTCAATCCCAGTTTAGGCCCACTAGGTCTTTTTTTTTAATTTTCTTCTACAAATGTGCGGGTCATGGTGTACCTGGAGCAGCAGCCCAACTCCACATGGGCTAAACTTATGATGGTGCAATGATTGTGTGATCATGCTGCCTTGAAACGACATACAAAAGTAAACCAAAGAAAAATAAATGATTTTAAAACTTAAACGTAAACTTTAAATTAAATATTAGCTTATTGTAGTGTGTTTGTGTTCAAAGAAATATCCATATATGGTAAGTTTTCCCATTACATTTGGTTTTTATCAATTTCCTACTGTTTCTGGCTTGTCCAGATTTTAAAGTTTTTGGGTCATTTTCTGTCCCAATTAGTTTGGAGGGCCTACTGTGCTTTGTGATTTCCATTATTTTTTAATTTTCCTATTACTTTACAAAAATCATTATAATAGTTTCTTTCTTTAGTTATAACGTAAAAATTTAAATTTACTTAATTAACTTTGTGTGGGGAGAATTAATCTGCATAAGTGTGGTTTCTGTGGTGAATTTATTTCTGTATTTATTTTCTGCTACTGCTACTACTACGGTACTGTATTAGTGTGTTAGTAATCAAAACTATTGGTTTACTAATGAAACTACTAAGAAGGCTCTTTTACACCTCTTCCTCTTCTGTTCTTAAATGATTCAGTCATTTAATTGGCTGACCACGTGATAAGAAACAGAACTATTTATTTTAGCCCTACAACGGGCAGATTGAGTGTAAATAATTTGCCACTCCACCTGTCCGTTATGGGCAGAATTAAAATATTATGGTGTAGTATATTTACTTTATATATTAAAAACAAATAAAATATACGAATCGAAATACCTCATGCAGGTATCAAAGAATAGATCGTGGTACCAGTAAAACGAGCTCACAGGGTCACTGGATTATTGGTCGAGCCATTGTTTCTGTCGTTTCTCTTTCTACTATGTCTTGTAATTTTTTGTAGTAAGTAGGCCTACTTGAAATATGTGGTTCTACGAAGAACTACAGATTATGTGTAAATACGAAAAGCAGATTTTGGGGCGTAATATACCCTTTTTAACCCAAATGTTTTAACAATATTACTGATTGGGCTTTCATGTCCACTGTTCAAATTTTATGCAAACTGCTCCTAAGTTTAGTGTTTCTTGGGGCAATGTGACTGGTAAGTCAGTGATATTTTTCTTTCGTGTGTACTTATGTAAAAATTACTATTTGAAAAAATCCCTTTCATGAGACGGCGCATCTCATGGCTGGTAGCAATTTTTAAAAAGGCTTATCTTTGACCGATAGTGGTTTCTGTATCTACTCTTTAAGGGGAATTGAATAACACCGTTTTTGTTTCCAAATTCCGACTTTGGTTTCTTGACTTCCGGTTTTGGACCACTTCCGGTCGAACTTCTTTCTCTTTAAAAACACAAAGTATACATTTTATACTAATGGGGACAGCCATCAGAACAAATACGTTTCATTTATTTATTTCATTTTGTTTTTGAGACCTAACAATGGACCACTTAAATCAATATTGGAAGATCTTTTAGAACAATTTCTGGAGACTTTGGGTTTTAGTAGTCTCTTTCATGCCCAGTAATCCTTAATGCGTTGAGATCTTTGTTGTCGAATTTCGTCTGAAACGACTCTTACTACAGGTTTTTTGGATTCGTTTATTCGTTGAATCTGGTGTTTGAGTTTCGAAAGATTTTTAGTTTGTTAGTTTTTATCAATAGATTTCGTTCAGTTCTTTCACGTCTTTTTTCGTTACCTCTAACCATCTGGCCTGTTGTTTATATCCGTTTAGTTTGTTTAGAAATTGCTTGATTAGCTGGTGTCCTGAGGAATCTCCTCAGGATACACCAGACCGTAAGAAATCCGTACAAAAAATTCTTTTTTTGCACATGATGCCAGTGATTGGTTGTATTTCTTCGCAGATTTCTTTGTTTGTTAAAAGCACGTACAATCCGTATTTTTGTGTTTTTTGTTTAAAATTTTCGCAGAATTCTTCGTGGTATCTTTTTTTGTTTCGTTAATCCTGATTTTTACTTTGAAAAATGTTAAGGTTTGACGACAATAAGTTTTCTCAGGTTGTACTGCGGTTTTGTAAAAAAGCCGTTGTACAAGTTGAATGAAATAAGACACCCCATCGAGATGTTATATGGGATAAATTTAACGAGAAAGTGGTGTTGACGAGATTACGGATTGGACGTACCAGGTTCACTTCTGATTTCGTGTTAGCCAGTAGCTATCAATAGAGTTAACGTGTGGAAACTGAGATGCACCCCTCACAGTTTGACATATATTGAAGGACTGAAAAAACTACACAGATTTCAGAACGAGAATAAATATGAAAGGAAGGATGACAGAGGATTTCCAACCCGGCTTAGAGTTTGAAAAAATACGATAGACTTTTTAAACAAACACTTGCGCTTAAGGGGGTAGTCAACTTAAGAAGATGATTGTTTAAAAATTTCGATTGTTTTTTGCATTTATTTGAAGTTTAAAATTTTCTGAAGCACAAAATTTGTTTACTTTGTTTGTACGTTGACAAAAAGTTATAAAAACATCTGCTTAAAATAAAGCTCAGTAGCAAGGCGAGTGAAATTATTCCTTCAACTTTAAGTTTTCCGGAAATGTAATTTTTGCATGATTGTACCTACATTCTTGGGAATTTAAATATTTTGTTGTGTATTGGAGGTATTTGGATGATGGTTTTTTCAAATGTTCATAATTTCTTGCTCTATTAGCTGTGGAATGATTATTACAAAAACCGGAATAGGAATTTAGTTAAAAAATAATTTGTGAATACATAAAATAAATGTTTAGGAAAATATGGTTTTTCTTCAATAAATTTCTTGTAAGAAAAAATACATATAAGGGCATACAACAGATAATAGACAGGAATTTTCCGTATTTTGTAGCATAATAATCATGTTGATATGATTCTTGGTTCCTGAGATATTTGATTCCCCGTAAAAGCCCGCTTTTCCAACCTTACCCTTATATTAGGGGCTGTAATTAATTTTTGGCTCGGTTCAAATGGTAGATCATTACTAGTAAATTACTCTTTCATTTTAAAATAAATAATGATATATTGTAGCCAGAAATTTTCATTTTCATTTTCTGGGTTGACTACCTCCTAAAAATACCTAAGGGATAAAATCAGTTAAATATCCTGCAGTAAAACTTATTTTTACACCTAAAGAGCTATAAAACTAAAATTCAGTAGTAATAGTAATTCTTAACGGCCGATTGATCTCTGCAAACCTAATTTTAACGCACCCTCTACAGCTAATAATAAACCTACCCACAGCGCAAACGCAATTACTAGCAATAAAATAATACTGTATACTTAATGCAGTACGTGTCAGTAATTATTAGGACAGTAGATTTATCAAAAAATGTTGAAAAATTTACAAATTTTTGTAGAAAAAATAAAGCAACATTATCTACTCGTATTAAGAAAATGTAAACAACCTGAAAGAATTCCACTCATAATGCACGTTACGTTGATAAATATTTGAAAACAACACTTGATACGATAAATTTAAATACGTAACCGGAAACAAAACATTAAGACAAACGAAACTTATCTCACAATTAATACTAATTATTAAAAAAAATCTTTAATATGCTTTTAGAACAGCGATAAATTTGGTATGTCCAGTCAAGTTCCAAATATTTTTGTAGGATGACATGATCATATCTACTAAAAAAATCTGGTGTGAAACACTCACACAACTTTCTCTTGCCAATGCAAATAATTAACAATAAACCTAACATTAGTAATAAAACATTAGAAATAAACATAACCTAATTTTAATCATGAGTGAAAGACTCAAAATGAAAATCAACCTCAGTTTGGCTTAAAAATACGGATAATCGCTCTTTCTCGCTAAACTATTCACTGTACAAAAAATGCTATGAATAAAAGTTGTAGATCTCTTAATTTCCGATAAATTTTATTATGTACACTTTTGTCGTAAAATACATACTAAGGCCGAAATCTTAAAAAAAATAATTTTTTACACGTTTTCGTGAGAAAAAAACAGAAAATCGCCAATTACCGCTAAACTAAGCGTTATACAAAAAAAAAATGTTTGAAATAAAAGTTGTAGAATTTTAAATTCTCTACAACTTTAATTATATACATTTTTACGGTAAAATGCATAATAAAGCCGCAATCTTAAAAAACAATTTTCTTACGTGAAAACAGTCTCACCAAGAATTTCAGCGAACATGGCGCCTACCTTATTGTAGAGCAATAAAAAATTACTTGTAGATTACAAGTAAGCATGAAAAATGCTTACTTTGTAGAGCATGAAAAATTAAGTAAATAAGGCGATTTTTAAAAAAATCGTTGTACCAGTTTTTGAGAAAATCGCAAAAAAGTGAAAAATTACACGAATAAACTACTACTTCCGGTTGACCGATTTTGATGAAAATGTTCGTGTCGGGTCCGGTAGTAGTATGTAACTTAAGTTTCAAGTTTCAAGTTCGTACGATGTTCCGTTCTTGAGATATTTTGTATACACAGACACACACACACACACGCGCGCGCGCGCGCACACACACACACACACACACACACACACACACACACACCAATCGCTAAAAACATGTTTTTTGGGTTCAGGGGGTCTGAAAACGTGTAGATCCGGTGAAAACTCGATTTAGAAAAATCGACATGAAAACAATTCTTTCCTTCCTATATATTCATATAGGCAAGAGAATGTAAAAACGCCAATCAGCAAGCTAAGAGAATTCTTAGATTCTTCAATTCTTAGATTTTTTCTTAATTCTTAGATTTTAAAACAAAGATTGTTTCACTCTTCAATGTTTACGTATATTTACGAATAAATTTATATTTTAAGTCTTATTGATCATGGTAAACTATTATGTAAGCAAAGTATGATATTATATTTCCTATTATCTGAATTATTAGTGGTTTCTAATTGTAATGGATTAAATGTTTCTAGATCATACTATTGGTTATAGTAGCTTATGTTGAAATAATTTACCAGTTAGTAGTATTTAATTTACCTTGTTTTTATTTCTAACCTGTTCTCTTTTAAATAATTCCACTTCCATTCAGTTCTTTGATATAAGTTTAGCTAAACGCGACTTCATAATAATGTGTCACTTAATATGGCATTTTATTTGAAATTCTTAATCCAACTTTCTGTACTTATCAAAATTCTACACTACATAAATGTTGTATGCAAGATTGAAATAGAAATTTAATTTTGATAAAAAATCTTTCCGGTTATAGGCTTACTATTTTTGGAGCTTCAGAATTTCTTAACGTGTTTTGGAGCGCGTGGAGCTAATTCTAGGATTAATTAAAAAATATCCTTTCCAAATTGTAACAGATGTTTTAAGTTACGAGTTTCGACATTTCAAAAAAAAAAAATTTTTTTAATGCGTCCTGGAGACTCCAGGAGGAGTATAGGACATGTCAGTTATAACACCTGAAATACATATAAGAATCACACAATGTATCACTACTATCAAGAAAGAAATTCTTGTACACTATAAAAAGTTTCACCGATCAAGTAATTTTTCAGATTTTTTTAAAGGAATGCAAATTATCACAACATTTTAAAAATTGGGGTAATTTATTCATGAATTTTCTCCCTGCATAAGTAGGTTTCTGTTCAAACAATTTTGTGGAGTGATAGCTACATAATAATTATTTCTGTTTCTCGTGTTATGATTGTGAACATTGAAATTCTGTATAAAATTATTTTGCCTAACATACATAATCACCTGAAAAATGTAGAGGGAGGGAACTGTAAGCAATTTAAGCTCCTTAAATAGTGGCCTGCATGAAGTTTGCTGGTTAGCTACCACCATACATCTAATAGCTTTTTTTTGAATTTTAAAAACCCTATTCATATTACCCATGCTAGAATTACCCTATACTAAGATACCATAACGGATATGAGACAGAATGAGGCCATGATAAGCTGCCATTAGTAATTTTTTCATTTAATCTGGCTATTTGTTTTAGTGTAAATACCGTAGATGATATTTTACTACAAACTTGATTGGTATAGAAGTCCCAAGACAAAGATCTATCTAGAGATACTCCCAGGAACTTCACTGTTTCTACATGCTCTAAACTATTATTATTATTATTATTATTATTGGTTTCTTAACATAACGTATTACTTTCTCTTACCTATATGAATATATAGGAAGGAAAGTATTGTTTTCATGTCGATTTTAACAAAGTTTTCACCGGATCTACACGTTTTCAGACCCCCTGAACCCAAAAAAATGTTTTTAGCGATTGGTCCGTGTGTGTGTAAACAGAATATCTCAAGAACGGAACATCGTAAGAACTTGAAACTTGAAACTTTAGTTACATACCACTACCGGACCCGACACGAACATTTTCATCAAAATCGGTCAACCGAAAGTAGTAGTTTATTCGTGTAATTTTTCACTTTTTTGTGATTTTATAAAAAACTGGTCCTACGATTTTTTAAAAATCGCCTCATTTACTTAACCTTTTATGCTCTACAACATAGGATAGGCGCCATATTTGCTGAAATTCTTGGTGAGGCTGTTTTCACGTAAAAATTAATTGTTTTTTTTTAATATTACGGCTTTAGTATGCATTTTAGCGCAAAAATGTATATAATTAAAGTTGTTGAGAATTTAAAATTCTACAACTTTTATTTCAAACATATTTTTGTATAACGCTTAGTTAAGCGGTAATTAGCAATTTTCTGGTTTTTTCTCACGAAAACGTGTGATAAAAATACTTTTTTAAGATTTCGGTCTTAGTATACATTTTACGATCAAAGTGTATATAATAAAATTTAAAGGAAATTAAAAGATCTACAACTTTTATTTAAAGCATTTCTTTGTACAGTCCCTAGTTTAGCGTGAAAGAGCGATTTTCCGTATTTTTAAGCCAAACAGGTAGATTTTCATTTTGCGTCTTTCATATATGACTAAAATTAGGTTATGTTTATTGAGGTTAGTTTTTTATTTATTTCTAATGTTTTATATTACTAATGTTAGGTTTATTGTTAATTATTTGCATTGGCAAGAGAAAGTTGTGTGAGTGTTTCATGTCAGATTTTTTTTATTTATCTCTAGTTTTCTTTTCAAGTTAATTTTGTAAAACTATCGAATTCTGTAGACAAAATTTCCGGATAGTATTAAGTACCCTTAAGTTAACCTTTTTGAACATGGTGTTTTTTAGTAATTATCTTTAAAGTTATTTGAGTGAAAAGCCTGACTATGTTCGTTTTAATGGTTATAGTGTGCGTCACATTATTGCGAGCTTCGATGTTTAGCATTACTATCAGTTTCGCCTCATCCCATTTCTTCCAGCGTTGCCGCGTGTACAGATAAGTAAGAAGTAATGTAAGGTTAGCCTACTGAAAATCAAAACAGAAACTTAATACATTGTATATTGTCGTTTCAGTTTACTTGTGTTAGTTAGGTAATCGTACAAGTAGCATATTGAAAATCTGATCCGGTTGTACTGTGGCTAACTCATTCGTCCTTGAATTTCACAATGATATGACACATTGTACTCTAGTATTATGTATAGTGATTACTGTCGATTTCTTTATTATAGATACCCGAGTTTGGAGCCTTCTTTCTTCAAAACCGCTTGTTCAATTTTAACGTACTATACACCAAAATTTAGCTAATTTCAATCTGCGTTGTTACATGTAAATTTCATATTTTTAGCGTTTTTTCATATTCCGATATCAGGATGAGAAAAAAAGAGCAGGTTTTTTGTTGCTGCAACATATTGGATGCATTTAGAGGCTTATAACTCAAAAACCGCTCGACCGATTTATTTGAGATTTCGACAAAATATAAATTTGTATGTTGTTATTTTACTTACTAAATTTCAGATTTGTAGCATATTTATATTTTGAGTTATTACTAAAAGTCTGAACCCCTGTTAACTCCGTAACCGCTCAATAATTCGACAATTTCAAAAAACCATTGTATTCTGTATAAAAAATTAATACAAATTCATTATTGTTATGGAACAGAGATTGATCAGTTATTCGGTAGAATTTTTTAGATATTTAAATAATGGTAGATGCTGCGGGGGATGGAAGAAGCTTAACCATGTTGCCACGTCTTTTAATCGGTTGTTTTCTTTTCTCTTCCTGCTAAAGTCGCCTTCCGACTTAACGTACAACTTACTATAGTAGTTGACTATTGTAAGTAAGTGATGAATGGGTATTTATATTGCACTGGCAAGATTGTTATGCGTTAGCTGGGAGGACTGGTCCCAGGTATGCTAATAAAAATAGGTAATAGGCTTACCGATTTACAACGCGGCAACATGGTTAAGGTTCTTCCACTCTCCACAGCATCTACCATTATTTAAATATTTAAAATTTTCTACCGAATAACTGGTCAATCGCTGTTCCATAACATTAATGAATTTGTATTAATTTTTTTATACAGAATATAATGGTTTTTGATACCGCCAAATTAATGAGCGGTTACGGAGTTAACAGGGGTTCAGACTTTTACTAATATCTCAAACTATAAATATGCTACAAATCTGAAATTTTGTACGTAAGTAATAAATTGGTCGAGCGGTTTTTGAGTTATAAGCCTCTAAATGCATCCAATGTGTTGCAGCAACAGAAAAACCGGCTCTCTTTTCTTCTCATCCTGATACCGAAATGTTCAAAAACGCTAAAAATATGAATTTGACATGTAACAACGCGTATTGTAATTAGCTAAATTTTGGTGTACAGTACGTTAAAATTGAACAAGCGGTTTTGAAGAAACAAGGCTCCAAACTCGGGTGTCTATAATAAAGAAATCGACAGTAGGGGTGTAATGGTTGGGGTTCAATTGACCGTTGACTCTGAGTCTGTACAAGACTACACCTCATTTATACGTCATACATGTCATCCTCATCTCATTGGGTCATGGGGTTGATTATCATTCTTAAGTTGGAACGGATTACAACGTACTGTAGGATTAAAAATCATTGTTCTTTTTTTTATTCCTAATTTGTGTATATTTACTACGTTGCAATCAGTTCAATTCAGAACATTAAGCAACCCCATGACCCAATGAGATGAGGATGATGTGTATGACGTGTAAATGAGGTGTAGTCTTGTACTGACCCAGGCCGACCATTCCTGAGAGAGTATGGTTAATTAAACCCCAACCATCAAAGTACACCGGTAACCACTGTCTAGTATTTAAATCCGTATAAAAGTAACTACCTTTACTAGGATTTGAACCAGGAACCTTCGTCTCCGAAAAATCTGCTGATTTTGGCGACGACTTTACCTTTAGACCAACCCGGTGGGTCATTGTTCTTAGACGAATAATTTTCAATCTTATACTACTTAATAATTGCTATTTATCTGAGATATAATTCTATACCTACTCTTAATTACACCCAAAAGGAGGTGGTGCGTAATGCAGAAAATATTCCTCGTGGTTGCCGGTGTGCATTTACATTGTTACTACTTCATTGTTCCGTATGATGTGTGCATAGAGGTATTTTTCGAATGAGTGTTTTTCTAGAAACCAGCACGATTTTTTGTGCATGACAGTTGTAACCGTTTAAAAAAATATATTTTTGTTTTATTGCTTTACTAATATTTTCTATTAATGATTTTTCAGATCACTGATGATAAAGTTAAAATGTCGCGTCCAGATAAAAATAAAAGCAGTGGAGGTTTTGTAAGTATTAAGACTAAATATTTTCACTAATACAGTACTTTATTTACTTATTCAAAACTATTACTTATTAATTAATTACTATTAATTAATATACTACTATTACTATTACTTAATTACTTATTAATTAACTATTACTTATTAATTCTATTTACTTATTTAATTCTCAAAAACTATGGAAGTTAAAGACTTAATTCTTTTCTGTTTGAAGGAACAGTACTTTATGCATATGTTAAAGTGAAGGATTTTTCAGTTTTTCTAAACATTTCGCCATTTACGGGCGTAACGCAATAACAAAGTGTTTTGGGACCTATGTTTTTATGAAGTTTTCTTTCTTTTAGCTTATCTTGCCCTGTTTAAAATATAGTTAAATAAATTTATGTGTTCACATCGAAATTTTGAAATCGAGTTTTCACCGGAAATACACGGTCCCTTGAACTCAAAACAACATACTTCATCTATTGCCCTATGCCCCGTCTCTTTCTATGCGTGTGTCTGCTGTGTGGCATGTCCGCATGTGGTATGTGTGTGAGCAAAATAATTCAATAAAACGGAAAATAGTTCGATGTTAAAACGTGTAACTTAAATTAGTTACCATGAGGGAACCTGACACGAACATTTTCATCAAAATCGGTCGACTGGAAGTAGCAGATTATTTGTGGATTTCTTTTTTACTTCGTTTTACAATCTTCTCAAAAACGGCTTTTACGTTTCTGTGTAAAATCCCCTTATTTACTACATTTTTGTGTGCTCTCGGAGTGAAAAAATATATTTTTTAAATAGCGGCCTTAATGTGTATTTTATTACAAAATTCTATACGATAAATGTTACAGAAAATTAAAAACCTATAACTTGTTGTTCAAGCACTTTTCTCTACGACGGCCGCTTTGGCGTAGTTGGTAACGTGTTCGCCTTTCATCGTGCGGTCTTGGGTTCGAATCCCATTCAGGCACGGCATATTTTCATACGTTACAAAAAAAATCATTTCATCCTTCACCGTCTGCATTAACAGTAATTGCAGAACAGTCGGACGTTAAACAAAAAATTTGGTGTGAAACACTCACACGACGTTCTTTTGCCAATGCAAATAATTTACAGTATAACGTAACATTCGTTATAAAAACATTAGAAATAAACATAAACCTAACCTCAAAAAACATAACCTTATTTTAATCATGAGTGAAAGACGCAAAATGAAAATCAACCGTAGGTTAACTGTAAAATACGGAAAATCACTCTTTCACGCTAAACTAGGCTCTGTAGAAAAAGTGCTCCAAAAAAAGTTGTAGATCTTTTAATTTTGTATAAATTTCATTACACTTTTTTGTCGTAAAATGCATAATATGCCCGAAATCTTAAAAAACATTGATTTTTTACACGAATTCGTGAGAAAAAACAGAAAATCGCTAATTATTGATAAACTAAACGTTATACAAAAAAAATGTTTAAAATAAACGTTGTCGGCTTTATAATTCTCTCCATATTTTTTTTATATAAATTTTTGCGCTAAAATGCGTAATCCTAGCCTTAATCCTAAAAAAAACAAATTTTTTACGGGAAAACAGCCTCACCAAGAATTTCAGCAACATGTCGCCTACCCTATCTTGTAGACCATAAAAAATTTAGTAAACCAGGCGATTTTAAAAATAATCGTAGGACCAGTTTTTGAGAAAATGGCAAAAAAATGGAAAATTACACGAATAAACTATTACTTCCGGTTGACCGATTTTGATGAAAATGTTTGTGTCGGGTCCTCTAGTGGTGTCTAACTTAAGTTTCAAGTTTCAAGCTCACACACACACACACACACACACACACACACACACACACACACACACACACACACACACACACACGCACGCGCGCACACACACACACACACACACACACACACACACACACACACAGACAGACTAATAGCTAAAAACATGTTTTTTTTTGGGTTCAGGGCTTTTGAAAACGTGTAGATCCGGTGAAAACTTGATTTCGAAGAATCGAAATGAAAACAATACTTTCCTTCCTATATATTCATATAGGCAAGAGAAAGTAAAAAAAAAAATTCTCTACAGTGCTTAGTTTAGCGTCAACTGGTGATTTTTCCTACTTTAATCATCTAAATCAACGTCCACCTGAGGTTGATTTTCATTTAGTATCATCCTCTCATAATTAAAATTAGTTTTACATTATTTACATTGGTAAGAGAAAGTCATTGCGATAGTTTCATATGAGATTTTTAGCTTTAGAATGAGATCCTAACAGATTTCTGTGTTTTTTAGAATCATTCTGTATTAGATGAATGTGTAACTGTATAATTTGTTTCAAATACGTTTGGTTGTTTCAACTATGATGATATGGTAAATTGCGAAGAATGATCATAGATTTCTTTAATTGTTTATCATTAAAATTTTATTGCATCTTTATTGATGTAACTTTTTATTATTATTATTTTTATTAGTTTTTCTTGGTATTATGTTCCATTAACTGACATTTTATTGTTTCATTTTAAACACAGTTGTTATCATGTAAAAGTTTTCTAAACAGTTTTCTTTATTTTAGTCACTGTTGCCTAACCAGAAGAAACATAATGGTTATTTTTAGTACTACCATTTCAATTGTAGGGTTTTGACTCTTCTTAAAATAGTTTTGGCTCGATTACAAATGGTTTTGTCACTTTTGTAAATAAATAAGTAATAGGTTATTCATTAACTAGTTAAGTGCAAGTTGATTTATTTTTTTATGTCATTGCTAAATACTTAACAAAGCGTGGGAATAATCCAATTATTATTCTTTAAATTAGGTTTAGGTCATGTCTTTATAAAGTCCGTAAAGAGGGCCTACTTTTATTAAAAAAATTGCTGTGAAACACTCACACAACTTACTCTTACCAATGTAAATAATGACCAATATAACCTAACATTAGGAATAAAACATTAGAAATAAACAAAAAACTAACCTCAAAACCACATAACCATATTTTAATCAAAAGTGAAAGACGCAAAATGAAAATCGACATGTTTGGCTTAAAAATACGGAAAATCACTCTTTCACGCTAAACTAGGCTCTGCAGAGAAAAAAATTTAAGTAAAAGTTGTAGATCTCTTAATTTCCTATAAATTTGATTACTTTTTGTCGTAAAATGCATACTAAGGTCGAAATCTTAAAAAAATCGATTTTTCGCACGTTTTCGTGTGAAAAAACAGAAAATCGCTAATTACAGCTAAACTAAGCGTTATTCAAAAAAAAAACGTTTGAAATAAAAGTTGTAGGATTTTAAATTCTCTACATTATTTATTATAGAAATTTTTGCGCTAAAATGCACATTAAAGCCGCAATCTTAAAAAATCGATTTTTTACGTGAAAAAGACTTTACCAAGAATATCAGAAAACATGACGCCTACTCTATCATGTAGAGCATAAAAAATTTAGTAAACCAGGCGACTTTAAAAATAATCGTAGGACCAGTTTTTGAGGAAATAGGAAAAAAGTGAAAAATTACACGAATAAACTACTACTTCCGGTTGACCGATTTTGATGAAAATATTCGTGTCGGGGCGGGTAGTGGTGTCTAACTTAAGTTTCAAGTTCGTATGATGTTCCGTTCTTGAGATATTCTGTTCACACACAGACACACAGAAAGACCAATCGTTAAAAACATGTTTTTTAGGTTCAGGGGGTCTGAAAACGTGTAGATTCGGTGAAAACTCGATTTCGAAAAATCGTCATGAAAACAATACTTTCCTTCCTAAAAAATATGAATATAATTCATATAGGCAAGAGAAAGTAAAAAGTATGTAAATTCAATTTAATTAATTAATTTGTTTATTTCATATTAAATAGTCTAAGTATTTTAAATAAAACGTGCCTTTACATTTTGAACAACCCTCAGAAATTCTCCAAAACCCTAAAAATATGTATGTTTTTGTCATACATTTGGAATTTCCGACTTCTGAATTATTGATAATTTCTTTTGAATTTAAAGTTTATATTATATCAGAGCGAATAAGGATTTTTACGGTAGCCGGGGATTTATTTAAAATATAATTTGTATTCGGGTAAGTACCCATACAAATAGAGTTGCTACGAGACATTAAAATTTCAATACATTAAAATTTCACAATTTAACACAAGTAAGTATTCGTAAAAATTAATTAATTAATTTCAACATTAAGTTCATAAAAACAAAATTAAATCATATCAGTCCTGGTGCGACGGTATAGCAAATCAGTCTATCGTTTCCGCCGCAAAAGCCCTCATATTCAACACTGACACCACGAAATAACACACCTCGTTAATTTTTTTACTTTCTCTTGCCTATATGAATATATAGGAAGGAAAGTATTGTTTTCATGTCGATTTTTCGAAATCGAGTTTTCACCGGATCTACACGTTTTGAGACCCACTGAATCCAAAAAACATGTATTTAGCGATTGATCTGTGTGTGTGTGAACAAAATATCTCAAGAACAGACCATCGTATGAACTTTAAACTTGAAACTTAAGTTACATACCACTACACACGGCACGAACATTTTCATCAAAATCGGTCAATCGGAAGTAGTAGTTTATTCGTGTAATTTTTCACTTTTTTGCGATTTTCTCAAAAAACGGTCCTATAATTTTCTTAAAAATCGCCTGGTTGAGTAAATTTTTATGCTCTACAAGATAGGGTACGCGCCATGTTTGCGGGAATTCTTGGTGAGGCTTTTTTCAAAATTTGTTTTTTAAGATTGCAGCTTTAATATGTATTTTAGCGCAAAAATTTATATGATTAAAAATATAGAGAATTTAAAATCCTACAACTTTTATTTCAAACATTTTTTTTGTATAACGCTTAGTTAAGCGGTAATTAGCGATTTTCTTTTTTTTTCTCACGAAAACGTGAGAAAAGTCGATTTTTTAAGATTTATATAGTATGCATTTTACGACAAAAGTGTAATAATCAAATTTATAGGAAATTAAAAGATCTACAACTTTTATTTATAGCATTTTTCTCTACAAAGCCTAGTTTAGCGTGAAAGAGTGATTTTCCGTATTTTAGAGCCAAACTAAGTTTGATTTTCATTTTGCGTCTTTCATTCTTGATTAGAATAAGGTTATGTTTTTGAGGTTAGTTTATTTCTAATGTTTTATTACTAATTTTAGGTTATACTGGTAATTATTTCCATTGGTAAGAGAAAGTTGTGTGAGTGTTTCACACCAGATTTTTCATTGAAAATTTACTCAACAGGAAAGCCAGCTTCGAATTTTTGTCCAATTCGCTCCTTACAAGTTCCTTAAAAATGCCTCCTCTCTATAACCTATTCATTGTAAATGGGGCAGTCAATCAAAAATTTTTTTTTTTTTTTGCTACTTGCATCTAGGAGACTGCAAAGGGAGTATAGGACATGTCAAGATAAAACTGATAAACTGAAAGTTTATCACCAATGATAAATTCATCACTTACCACCAGAAAATTGTTTTTGCTACTGCTTACTTCAGTAGGCTTGTCATGAACCCCATTGAATCAAATATCCCACCAAATAAAAAAATCAAACACAATTAAATTCATCACTTACCAATAATTTTTCTGCTACTGCTTAACTCATTAGACTTGTCATGAACCCCTTTGTATCAAATAGTACACAATATTTGTTTAATTAGAAGTTAAATATTTTTCAATCTTAACTATTTAGAAAGGAATTCGTGCACACTATAAAATGTTTCATCAATCAAATATTGTTTTAGCTTTTTTTTAAAATTACTTAAATTGTCACAACTTTTTAAACCTTGTGGCAATTTATTGATGTATTTTCTACCTGCATAAGTTGGCTTTTATTCAAACAACATAGAGTTGTGATTAGCAACATAATAATCGATTCTGTGGACTTTCTTCGATAATAATCGAAATGTGGACTATCGTTTCTAAAGCTTTCAAATTGCAACAGGGACATTCTTAGAGGTATTAGAATTAGATGGCTCTTATTATCCACGTATAAATAAATGCGCCGGTAGCCGGGCATTTACGTACAGTGGTGAGTCAGTTAGCTAATTCATTTACACCTTAACTCAAGTCCCAACTTGGTGCGCGCTGAAGGCATTCCCTTTTCCTTATCGAGTTATGTGCCGTACCGTACTTGTAAGTGTGTGTGTTTGTGATTAAATATAATATGTATGCATGTATTAAGGATTTGAGGTCAACCTCCTTCAAACCTTGGTTTAAATGCGCGCAGTCATTGGATTGTTTTTAACTGCACAATATATTAAATTTTATTTATTTTTATGATTTTGTTTCACGGTTATTGTGTTTTAATAATCTCTAAGCCACCTACACAAAATCTTAAATAGACGATTACTTCTAAAAGTATGTATTCGCTAATACATCGTCAGTAGCTTTTTGTATCTATTGGAATTATAGTGTTTTTGATTTATAGTTGACTTATGGCCGAATTCGTAAGTGTTTTGTGAAAAGTTTTTTTACATTGTAAAAGATTTAAGGATTTAAGGTTGCTCCTATTAGTTAATCTGAATTGTTAAATTTTTATTTTTACTTTCTCTTGCTTATATGAATATAGGGCGTATAGGAAGGAAAGTATTGTTTTCAAATCGAGTTTTCACCAAATCTACGCGTTTTCAGACCCCCTGAACCCAAAAAACATGTTTTTAGCGATTGGTCTGTGTGTGTGTGTGTGTTTGTATGTGTGTGCGCGCGCGCGTGTGTGAACAGAATATCTCAAGAACGGAACATCATAAGAACTTGAAACTTGAAACTTAAGTTAGACATTACTACCGGACTCGACGCGAACATTTTCATTAAAATCGGTCAACCGGAAGTAGTAGTTTATTCGTGTAATTTTTCACTTTTTTGCGATTTTCTCAAAAACTGGTCCTACGATTTTTTAAAAAATCGCCTCATTTACTAAATTTTTTATGCTCTATAAGATAGAGTAGGCGCCATGTTTGCTGAAATTCTTGGGAAGGCTGTTTTCACGTTAAAAATTGTTTTTTTTTAAGATTGCGGCTTTAATATGCATTTTAGCGCAAAAATTTGTATATATTTAATAAAAAATGTAGAGAATTTAAAATCCTACAACTTTAATTTCAAACATTTTTTTGTATAACGCTTAGTTTAGCGGTAATTAGCGATTTTTCTGTTTTTTTTCTCACGAAAACGTGTGAAAAATCGATTTTTTTAAAGATTTCGGCCTTAGTAGCATTTTACGATAAAAGTGTATATAATCAATTTTATAGGAAATTAAAAGATCTACAACTTTTATTTATAGCATTTTTCTCTACAGAGCCTAGTTTAGCGCGAAAGAGTGATTTGCCGTATTTTTAAGCCAAACTGAGGTCGATTTTCATTTTGTGTCTTTCAATCATGAATAAAATAAGGTTACGTTTTTTGAGGTTAGTTTTTTGTTTATTTCTAATGTTTTATGACTAATGTTAGGAAAACGTGAGAGAAAGAAGTATGATATTGTGAAAATACGGTATGTAGGCTTCACTTTTTATTTACGAGAAATTATGGTACTACTGAAAATCGGTCTTTTTATAAAAATACTAAATAAATAAAACCGCTTTAATGCGTTTGAAAAATGTTTATTCATTGCGATGGTGCTGGGTAGATCTACGCTAAAACAAATTTTTATTGTTTACTTCGTCGTTTCGGATAACCTGAATTCGGTTAACCGGGATTCTACTGTTCAACTTTTTTGCTACAGTACAAGTTAAAGGTACAGTACATTGTAAGTTACGGAATTTCTCTGATTTTATAAGCAGCAGTGTAACAGGTGATTTTACGGTTGTGTACTTCCAAGTTACTCATTTGAACAAATGATTTATTTGTAATACGTGCTTGAACGTTTTATTTTCGTAGTAGCGTTCCACATTTCAACAAATACCTTAAGAGTTGACCAAGCTCGTCGTAAAACAACCATATAATTTTTTATTGGCTACTCGTGTTGTGACGTTTTCTTCGTAATTGTCGGTTACTCATTCAACAGCTGTTTCATTTCCTTTTTCTCGTATTCATAGAACTAGGTTTCTTACCTTCATTGATATTTGTGATTTTAGCGCGCGGACTTCGTCCTTGCCGCAGAGAGGTGTACTTAATAAACTGGTTTCATAATTTTTCCGATGTCACTTCACTTTTTACTGTTCGCACTTAACTTAACTTAACACATTCAGTGCTGAGTAATTATGAGGTATCTCTCCCCTTTGGAGAAGTCTTGGATCTACAAGATAGGGTAGGAATCATGTCTGCTGAAACTCTTGAAGCTGTTTTCACGTAAAAAAATTGTTTTTTAAGATTACGGCTTTAATATGCATTTTAGCGCAAAAATTTATAAAATGAAAAATGTAGAGAATTAAAAATCCTACAACTTTTATTTCAAACTTTTTTTGTACAATGCAAAATAGCGATTTTCTGTTTTTTTTTCACACGATAACGTGTGAAAAATCGATTTTTTTTAAGATTTCGGCCTTAGTATGCATTTTACGTCAAAAGTGTATAAAACCAAATTTGTAGGAAATTAAAAGATCTACAACTTTTATTTAAAGCATTTTTCTCTACAGAGTGTAGTTTAGCGTGAAAGAGTGATTTTCCGTATTTTTAAGCCAAACTGAGGTTGATTTTCATTTTGCGTCTTTCACTCATGATTAAAATAAGGTTATTTTTATTGAGGTTAGTTTTGTTATTTATTTCTAATGTTTTATTACTAATGTTAGGTTATATTGTTAATTAATTGCATTGGAAAGAGAAAGTTGTGTGAGTGTTTCACACCAGATTTTTTATTACGTTGAGATTCGTTGTTTCTTACAAGGCTTTGTGTATTGTCTGTTATGTAAACAATGAACGTTTTGTTATACATTGCAATTATTATGCACACTTGCGGTCGGTCTCCCACAATATTTACGCTTTCATGTTAGTTGTTATAAATAAAATATTATGCAAAACTAAGTTACGTCGTACAATTGTAACTTCAACATTTTAAAAGTATGGAAGCGTTAATTATTCCATTTTGTATGTTAATTCACATTAAATAACCAAAACGAAACATACAATGACGTCTTGAAATCATTACACACACTTTCTGAGCCTCTTGTATATCTTCGTATACTTATATTATGTAGTTATGGCATTCATATGCAGGTTAAAATTTGGTTTTATTTGGATTAAATTAGTTGCAGTCTCTGTACGGAAATTGCTGTTGTTTAGGTCATCAGCCGAAAGGCTGGTTTGAACCTCTAGAGGCTTTACTAAGTAAAACGAGGAGTGAGGTGGTTTACCATTGCCTTCCTCACTAAGTGAAAAAGTACGCTTATCAGCATGCCGGGCCCTGTGAAAAGCACATATTTTCTACTCTGCATATGACACCTTCATTTCATTCATCACAGGGTCTGGCTGTTTAATGAAATTCATTACTTTCAGAGGAGATAACTGTAATTAGTGTCTTTTACACCCCTACCTCTTCTGTTCTTAAATGATTCAGTCATTTAATTGGCTGACCATGTGATAAGAAACAGAACTATTTATTTTAGCTCTGTAACGAACAGATTGAGTGTAAATAATTTGACACTCCACCTGTCTGTTATGGGCAGGTACGGAATTTTTTAAAAATCGCCACGTTTACTAAATTTTTTATGCTCTACAAAATAGGGTAGGCGTCATATCTGCTGAAATTCTTGGTGAGGCTGTTTTCACGTAAAAAAATTGTTTTTTTTTTTAAGATTGGTGCTTTAATTATGCATTTTAGCGTATCAATGTATATAATAAAAGTTGTAAATTTAAAATCCTACAACTTTATTTCAACAATTATTTTGTATAACGCTTTGTTTAGCGGTAATTAGCGATTTTTTTTGACCTACAGGGTCTGGCTGTATAGTGAAATTCATTACTTTCAGAGGAGATAACTCTGATTGGTGTCTTTTACACCTCTGCCTCTTCTGTTCTTAAATGATTCAGTCATTTAATTGGCTGGCCATGTGATAAGAAACTGAACTATTTATTTTAGCCCTGCAACAAACAGATTGAGTGTAAATAATTTGACACTCCACCTGTCTGTATGGGCTTAAACCTAGGTATAGTAACATAATAAAAATCTTTACTGCTCAACGGACAACAATTCAATGGGGTCTGACGGTTTATTCCGGAAAACATGTTCAAAAGGAGTTTCCATCGGGCTCCTAATGTAATTCGTTACAATTATACTAAGCAAAAGTAAAAAGAAACAATAATTTTGTAATTTTATTAAAATTTGTTTTTTATCTGCAAAAGTGAAAATTATAAGATAAGATAGTAGGCCTATATATAAGATTTGTATTTATTCATTCGACTTGTTACTGCATTAACCTGTGAGAGTGTAGGTAGATAACTTTTTTGAATAGAAATGGATTAAAAATCTTTATAGTACCAAAAATTTCTTCAGTTTGAATTCAGACAGGACAAGATATTGTTTCAATAATAAAAATTTTAAAATTACTTCATGAGTTTTCTTAAATGAAAATGTTTTTCTTTTCAACATTGAGAACATGTTACGATTTTGAAAACAGGTGGTACGATTTAGTATATTAATTTGTATTTTTTGGGGAAAGAAAGTACTTTTAGCCCAGAAAATATTTTTAATAAGTTTTCAAAACAAATTTCCGTCATTAAATTCTTTTGGGAAAGGAGGGCGGGTTCAGATGGCCGACTATCGCAGTGGTAAGTGGTTACCACTAATCCAGTGTTTCCCAAAGTTTTTTTTCTCGCAGCACACTACAAAATAAAACGGCCAATAGCCGCGGCACACCTATTACTTTATGCCATTGATTAAGCTTAAGTACTTGATATAAACGTACTTATATCGTACTTATACATACTTACTTATAGTCATCGGCTAGGCATTATTTTGTTGGACCGTTTAAATTTAATTTAATTTATTTTCCTTGAGTTCCGCGGCTCACTTGGCCGGCCTCGCGGCACACAGTTTGGGAACCTCTGCACTAATCGCACGCCTGTCGTAACACTGACGCAGCGCTGCCAAATACTATTATGCACTACGGCAGTCGTGTCCACTACTTCACATGGCAATGCGATGCGTGGTACGCGTTTTTTACCCTGCGCTAGTGGTACCACTGACTTCTGCAACCGACTCCGCCTAGCTTAGTACCACAGACGCAAGCATTTAGAACGGCGTCAGTGAATAGAATATCAGCATAATTTTTATATATTTTATAGTTTATTGTTCATAATTGCCAATTAATTTTTAAATGTCTGAGTTTGATACGGAAAGGTTTATAATTGAGCTTGAGCAGAGGCCTGCCTTATGGGACTTTGAATCTCCGCACTACGCAAATAAACATCTTAAAAACAAGGCATGGGAAGAAGTTTGTGTAGCAATGTACCCGGAATATGAACGAATTGAGGCTGCAGAATAACACCAACAAGGTTGAACTGTTACTGAAAAATCGCAATAAAAATTATGAAGATCGCAATTTCGGATAATATTTGACGCGATTGCCGCACCCGTGAGTGGTGCGTGGTGTCCACTTATAGTCACTTGAGTCACCCATTGAGTTTGCCCTTGTTTGCAACGAGGGGTAAAGGGGGAACAGCATCAGTGCGCATGCGCGACTGCTTTAATTTCAGTACACAAACATAACAACTTATACTATACCCAGAGCATAGCCTATAGACTATGCTCTGAGTAGCCTATAGGCTATGCTCTGGGTATAGTGTAAGTTACTACCTTGAAGTATACCGCGAAGTATACCATGAAGTATATCGCGGAACCTTTTGTAGGTTAACGGTACGAATATAACTGTTACTGTAAAGAGAAATGTTAGTTTCTCGAAAATGTGGGCAGACTATTTACAGTGCTGAACGAAATCTAATATGGAGTGTAATAAAATGTTGTTTAGTTGAAACTAAACTAAAGTGGCTTTCAATGCCTCTTAACAAAAGCCATGAACGAGTGGCCAACTAATGTGATGTTTCTCTTTCCACAATTTGAAAAATTCTTCTTCTTCTTCTTCCACTTTACGGATTAGGCAAATTGCCTGTTCCCACATCACACCATCTTTTTCTTGGCCTTCCCAAGCTTCTTACACCATCTGGTTTGTAATTTAGGGCTTGGAAAGGGGTCCTTTCAGGAGCCATTCTGTATACATGTTGCTGCCACCTTTGTCTATATATCCACATTTTATCCAGGACTGACTCCTTTCTTTCTAGTTTTTGCAAGATGACACTATTTCTAATATGGTCTCTCCGACTGCAACCTTTCACCGCCCTCATGTATCTCATCTCAGCTGCTGCAATACGACTTAAGTCTCTCAATTTGAAAAATAAAGAAGGAAATTAGACGTGAAGAAGCTTTTCTTCAACAGTTTTGTTGACACCTGGTAAAAAAGGAAGCGGTTAGGTAGACTAGAGAGACTGTTAGTGAAGACGCCGGTGATAGCGATCGTAAAGAAGGCGATTCATTCGTAGAAAATTTGTTCCAATGGAATAAGGTAGCTAGTAATTACAGTAAATCAAACATTTCTAGTCATGTAATTAAGCTATAGGCAGTATTACAAAACAGATTTATTTCTTATGAGGTTTATGAAGAAAATTTTCTCGGATCAAACCACAGCTTACAAAATGTGTGTAGAAACTGCACGGTAGTGAAATATACGAGTAGTGTCGCACTGTTGAGGTTGGCAGCACTGTCATATTTTCACTTCCGTTCCTCACAGCCAATCCATACGCAAAAGGCAATCTCGTGACTTCAGTATATATACCACTGCGATAGTCAGTCATCTAAACCTGCCCTAAATGTTAGACTTAAAAACTTCATTGATTGCAGCAATCACTAAATGTCTGTCTGCTGCATGGTCGTAGATCGGGAAAGGACCGTGGGTAAATTAAAATCGATTGTTCGAAAAATCGGCCGTAACGGCCGTACAGGGGTGGTCGTTAAGAGAGGCTTAATTGAGCGGAAGAACCTCATTGATCGCGGTTTTTACTGCGTTTGCAAATTTATGTCTTATTACGACAATTTTTTAAAATTTAAATTTCGTTTTAATTTTCGTCACGACTTGCAAAAGGAAATATTCACTGTACTGTATAGTCCTTCAATAGAAATAAATTAAAAAATAAAACCAAGCACTTACAGGTTTTGGAAACTGGCCCAGATATTGAACGTTCTTGTTTAGGTCATCAGCCAAAAGGCTGGTTTGAACCTGTAGAGGTTTTACTAAGTAAATCGAGGAGTGAGGTGGTTTACGATTGCCTTCCCCACTGAGTGGAAAAGTACGCTTATCAGCATGCCGGGCCCTCTGAAAAGCTTATATTTTCCACTCTGCAAATGACAACTTTCACTTCATTCACCACAGGGTCTGGCTGTATAATGAAATCCATTACTTTCAGACGAGATAACTCTGATTAGTGTCTTTTACACCTCTACCTCTTCTGTTCTTAAATGATTCAGTCATTTAATTGGCTGACCATGTGATAAGAAACAGAACTATTTATTTTAGCCCTGCAACGAACAGAGTGAGTGTAAATAATTTTACACTCCACCTGTCCGTTATGGACAGCCTCTTGTTCATATCATCCTCATATCTTTGGGTCATGGGATTGCATATTCTTAAATTGTATAAATTGCAACGTACACAAATTAGGGATATAAAAATGGTGTTTTTATATAAAAATTCAATTTTTATTCTTGTTAACTACCAATAGTTGCTAGGCAGCTATTGGTATGTAACAATAGGTACCTAGTAACTACCATAGTTGCTTGTAAATAAAAAATGAAACCTACATGCCGTGTTTTTACAAAATTTTACTTCTTTCACTAGTTTTCTTTTTGTAACTAGTGTTTCTTATGTTAAGTTTTCATTATTACTTCATTAACTTAAAACTGTCAGTTTTACTTTTACTTTTGTTGATCTTGGAACACTTGGTGTGTTTTTATTATGACTAATATGTTTTGTCCACCGCGGTTTTGCGCTTCGCGGTATCCCAGGGAACGCATCATCCGCGATCCTGGTTTTGGTGTAGTATATATAAATTTGTAATTTCCCTTCACCGTGGTTGTCTACTGCAGAAAATATTCTTTAAATTCTATTGATTTAATTCATTAAATACAGATAAAACCAGTGAATTTTCTGTTTTTAAGTAAAGCGTACTAGAATGACATTAAATTTATAAAATTGTTATTGATAATAAATAGACTTCTGCGAAGTAGAAGAATGGCTGTCCCGATTGTTTACACAAAACATATTGTAGCGTAATATGTTTAATAATTTATTTTACCTTGATAAAGTGTTATTGATTTTTTTTTATCTCTTGTTACTCTTATGTAACCTTTTTAAACTAATACGTTGGGTATTTTTATTGTTTTATTACTTTCTCTAGCCTATAAGAATATATAGGAAGGAAAGTATTGTTTTCATTTCTATTTTTCGAAATCAAGTTTTCAACGGATCTACACGTTTTCAGACCCCCTGGACCCAAAAACCATGTTTTTAGCGATTGGTCTGTGAGTGCGCGCGCGCGCGTGTGTCTGTCTGTGTGTGTGTATACAGAATATCTCAAGAACGGAACATCGTACGGACTTGAAACTTAAGTTAGATACCTCTACCGGACCCGACACGAACATTTTCATTAAAATCGGTCAACTGGAAGTAGTAGTTTATTCGTGTAATTTTTCACGTTTTTTCGATTTTCTCAAAAACTGGTCCTATGATTTTTTTAAAAATCGCCTCATTTACTAAATTTTTTATGCTCTACAAGATAGAGTAGGCGCCATGTTTGCTGAAATTCTTGGGAAGGCTGTTTTTAAGTAAAAAAAATTGTTTTTTTAAGATTGCGGCTTTAATATGCATTTTAGCGCAAAAATTTATATACCTAATAAAAAATGTAGAGAATTTAAAGTCCTACAACTTTTATTTCCAACATTTTTTTGTATAACGCTTAGTTAAGCGGTAATTAGCGATTTTCTGTATTTTTCTCACGAAAACGTGTGAAAAATCGATTGTTTAAAAATTTCGGCCTTAGTATGCATTTTACGACTAAAGTGTATATAATCAAATTTATAGGAACTTAACCCTTTCAATCCCAAATTTTTTAACTATACACAAACAAATATGTGTATATTGTTTCATACACTTTACTGACATTTAAGTGAAATAAAATCACTTTTAGACCTTCAGCCTTATTGATGGCATGACAAAAAAGTGTGACACATATGTTACATTGGGCTAGATGACATCAAAGTTCCTAACGATATGAATAAGTAAAAATCATGTGCAGGCTTCCTAAACAATTTTATCTTGCTTAGATTTGTAGCAAAGCATTATTTAAAACTTAAAAATCGTTACAATTCAAAAATATTGGAAAAATGGACAAAATCAGTATTTACAGTCTAAAAAATATACTTTGTATGTACATTCAACGTACTCGAAGAAATGCTTCTTTATTTTAGTAAATGAACACGAATATTTAAAACTAAAATTAACTTTAAAAAGAAACTAATGGTCGCGTCCGTCGTGTAGTGGTCAGCATCTTACACTGCAAAGCGGAAGTCTCAGGTTCGATATCTGGTTAGGGTACAGAAAATTATTACACTTCACATCCAGTGCTCTTTAATTAAAAGTAGTCACTCCAATGTGACTTCTATGCCACACTGGGTAAGAAAGGGTTAAAAGATCTACTACTTTTGTTTAAAGGATTTTTCTCTACAGAGCCTAGTTTAGCGCGAAAGAGTGATTTTCCGTATTTTTAAGCCAAACTGAGGTCGATTTTCATTTTGCGGCTTTCACTCATGATTAAAATTAGGTTTATGTATATTGAGGTTAGTTTTTTGTTTATTTCTAATGTTTTATTACTAATGTTAGGTTATATTGGTTTTTAGTTGCATTAGCAAGAGAAAGTTGTGTGAGTGTTTCACACCAGAGTTTTTTGTTATTATTGGTAACTACTTTTTTTATCAACCTCACAATTTCTTTGCTGCTTTTCTCTGACTGTTTTCGCTCGTATTCACTCTGATCTCGGTATCTAGTAGTGTGTGTTCTTGGCTAGAATCTTGTAAAAACTTTCTACTACTGAACTAATAGAGCTACTTTAGAGGTTAAATACTTCCAGTGGAGTCTCGTTAATCCGAGCCAGATGGGACCGGATTGAACGGAATTTGCACGTAGTAATGCAAGTTTCAGTTGGGTAAAACTGATATTCAACTCATATTGTTGACAAAACCAAACGTACAAAGGTTCTCAAAGTTTCATTTTGTGGAATTTTTAACATGCTTCTGTTGCCTAAATTGTCTTTGATAACCATTCTGATGTTTCACAAAATCTGCACAAAAATCTTTAATTTCTTTCAATTTTTCCATTCCTACATCATTTGCGATTGAAGCGATTACCCTGCGTCAATACGAACAAAGCTTGGTTTCATTTGCTCCGTTAGTTGATTTGCATTGCTCCATTATCACAATCATTTTCTTCCGTTATTTGCCATTTCCACGCACAAAGACTCATACTTAACGGTAACAGACTCACGATTTATACGGTAGGAGTATTAACTGACCACTTAGATAAGAAAACAAAAGAAAAGGAAAGAAACAGCTGGGCAGGCAACAATTGAGTCAGATCCTCGACTAACACAAATGCACTCGCCGACTTTTTTGTTTCACTTTTTAGTAGCTAACTGAGGACTAGCTAACTACTGACATCTCGCTAAAATTAGTAAAACTGTTATTTTTATAAGAATCCCATACGGATTTACCGGATGTTCGGATGAGTGGGATTGTACGGTTATTGCAGGCGCAAATAATAAGGTTCAAAGGAGCGACTTTGATAATCTGGTTTATTAATTTTTGGTTTCATTACGTCTTTGTTGAACGTCTGATTGTTATGTATATTAAGACTAGTGCAGACGGTAAAGCGTGTAATGGATAAAAATAAACGATGAAAAAAATGTCAGACCTGACCGGGTATCGAACCCCGGACTCTTGGCATAGAAGCCAGTTGCGCTGACTACCACATTTTATTATGTTTTTAATTTTTTTTTGGTAGGTATCTCTTTAAGAACACTATGCAGATTTTTAGGATTATAGCTCACTTGGAGGTTTAACGCATAACTTAACTGCATAAAATATTAACTAATATTTAGGTTGGGAGTAACAGCTGATCATGATCAGCTTTAGAATGTGCGTTTTATGTGCGTCTGTTTTGATTTTAAATAAAGCGAAATTTCAATATCTATTATTCATTTTTTTCTGAGTAATTCACATGATTCTTTTCAGAATTAAATTTTTTACAAATTCATTTAAGAAAAAATACACAATTATTTACCATTTATGGAAGTAATCTTACGGTAAACACAAAAATGTGTTATTTCTTAGCACTAATTCTTGTGTTTTATGTAAGATATCTCTGAAAGTATTGCATTTGCAGCTCTGGAACCAATTTTATTCAATTTTTCAGATTAAAAAACATAAGAAACAATCGTATTTGTAGCTTGGTAATTACCTTTAACATTTTTATACGGCCTTACTTCACCGAGGGTACAGAGTTTTAGGTGAAATTTTTCGCTTGCCGTAACTCGCTAACTAGGCGTTTTCAGGCATTTGTTTATATGAACCTTTTTTCTTATTTTTAGCTGTAGAATGAGATCCCAAGAGATTGCCGTATAGTTTTGAATCACCCTGTATAAACTAGTTTATTGATAGTATATACTGTATTATGCACCTCTGAGGTTATTTTAATTTTCTTTAGTATGTTTATAGGAATTATTTCTTATTAGTTAGATTTTTAAAGAATAAATTTTGATGTTTGTTTGTATTTTAAGTAGCCTACATAAATAACAGAATGAAGGGGAATTATATCATGTAGGTGAAGTATTAGATCAATTGCACTTGACCTGCTCGTTTCAAGGTTATACAAATTTGCCCTGTTCTGTCTCGTATGCTGGGTCAAATAAATTAGTTAGACGTTTAAAAACAGAAGAGTTAAAGGTGTCAGAGACCTTAAATCTGAATCATTTCATCTCAGTGCTAAAACCACCACCCGGTTCTATCGGGTGTTTCAAAAAGGGTGCAACCGTAGCATTAAGAAGGTAGACGTAACACATAGGTAAATTTCATGTCTCCTGACATGTATGTTGGCAACACTGTATTCAAGCTTAACAGCTTGTAATAGTTTAAATGTCGTTTTGTGCACCAGTTTTATTTCAGTATCCATTTGTTTCTATTTTGTCAATGATGCCGTTTTCCAAAGGACGTTGGTTTCGTTCTCTTATCGATGACAACGGTATTGAGGTGTTTATTTTAGTGATGAGGCGTGGTTTCACTTATATGGCTATGTTAACAGTCAAAACTGTCAAATATTATGTAGTTGATGACGAGTTAATCCATCAGTTTATTGCAATGTAAGATTTACACGAACGAGAATGTTGGTTCCAGCTGAATGACGCTACTTGCCTTAGGCCTATTGTCCATGACACGCGAGACATGTTTCGGGATTTTTTTTGGCCATCGTTCGATATCAAAAGGGCTGTGACCTCCAAAATCCCCTGATTTTGCAACATCAAACTTTTTCTCGTGGGGTGTTTAAAAAGTGTTGTTTTAAAAACAATCCTCATACACTTGACGAATTGCAGGCGAATACTGATCGTGAGATTTCTAACATTGATAAGCAAACCTTTTGCCCATAACAGACAGGTAAATGTCAAATTATTTACACTCAATCTTTTCATTGTAGGGCTAAACTAAATAGTTCTGTTCCTACGACGAACAGATTAGTGTAAATAATTTGACACTCCCCTGTCTGTAATGGGCAGACACCTATAAATATGTTAGCTAATAACCTGATATATAATTTAGTGAGTAACCTTCTGTAAACCTCATTTTCTACCCCAATTTTTTTGACTGGTCATATGTAATGTTTGTTATTTTACGTAACAAAATTTTTTGATTGATTTGTTCTCGGTGAACTGGTGTTTGAAGATGAGGCACTTGATTGACTTATGTATCCTAGGACATAAGAAATAATAGTTAAACGAGTTAATTTCCTGTCACTTACGTTAATGTACAAATATTTAAAATATTCTCTTGTAAATTAATATTTCTAATGAAAAGTTAGTACCATTATTAATAAGTAGTTGAGTGCAGTGTTGGTTAAGAATATTTGTTGTAAAAGTTTTATGAATATGGCTACAAAAAGAATAAAAACAAAAAAATAATTAGGACTATTAGATGTAATCAGGCGGTCACTTGTCAGTAACTCAGATGTTGTATAGGCGCATATTTTAAAGTAAATAAAATTTAGAAAATCAAAAGCCATACACATCGGGCCAGATAAAAATTCACAAAAAGTACATGTTAATAAAGGGTCTGAACAAAATTAAAAAACAAAAAAGAAAAACTAAACATCAGAAAACAAAAATGTTTATTTCATTTTGATCAATACAATTTTACGTAGATTCTGAAAATAAGGTCTCCGAACCGATACAAGGTACCCTTGAAGTAATTCGGCTGTTTAAAGATTCTCGGTTGGATTTTTATGGTATGGACGTGACACATGTGCTCGGCTTGGAAATTTAGTTTTCTACGTCTAGAAATTTATAAAAACCCTAAATCTTCAGAAGAATTAACGAACAGTTAACAAAACATCCGTAAAACTGTACCGGTTATTCTTCTAGGAGGCTACAGATTCATCAAGACATATGTTCTGTAAATCTTCAAAGAAACTTCTTCTGAAATTTTTAAACTGGGTTATAAAAAACCATAAATTTCTTTCTGTATTATTTGGGAATTGGGAAAGGTATCGAAAGGTGATACCTAATCTGCACGTATAGAGATACATTCCAGAAAAGGTCGACCGGAATCAGTAGATCCCGTAGGAGCTGAGACCAAATTCGACCAAAAAGCCCCTTCTCTCTTTTAATATGTAGATTTCCTTCTCGATATGTGAAATAAAGTACATTAAGGTTCTTATTTACTGTTCTGTTGGTTCAAAATGAAGGTTAGATCACCCGCTTACTTGAGTAGGAATTTCTTCGGGTCGGAATGGGGGGATTACAAGGGATGATCTGGAGGCCATTAAAAATGTAATGTCACTATACGTCCAAGATTTTGTAATGAATTAAGTGATGATCTCCTTTTTCGGTGAAGAATGAATGTTGGATTAATGTGTCTGCGGTACTTTTGTTCGTATTGGCAATGAGTTGATTAGAACCTAACTTCTCATAATGCAGTTTTCTTGAACTGAGGTGTTCAAGAAAACAGCTTTCAGAATAATGATCTACGAACGTAAAAAATTTCAAAGTATTGTAGATAACTAAATAAAAATTTGTAAACTGCAAAAATTAAAAAAAAGTTATTAAAAAATGTTCTGCGCCAGAAACTTAATGGATTATTAACTAATATGGGTTTTAAGAATTTTGTTGGCTTAGGAATTATTACTTTCTCTTGCCTATATGAATAATATATAGGAAGGAAAGTATTGTTTTCATGTCGATTTTTCGAAATCGAGTTTTCACCGGATCTGTACGTTTTCAGACCTCCTGAACCCAAAAAACATGTTTTTAGCGATTGGTCTGTGTGTGTGAACAGAATATCTCAAGAACGGAACATCGTACGAACTTCAAACTTGAAACTTAAGTTACATACCACTACCGGATCCAAAACGAACATTTTCATCAAAATCGGTCAACCGGAAGTAGTAGTTTATTCGTGTAATGTTTCACTTTTTTGCGATTTTCTCAAAAACTGGTCCTACAATTTTTTTAAAAATCGCCTGGTTTACTCAATTTTTTATTCTCTACAAGATAGGGTAGGCGTCATGTTCGCTGAAATTCTTGGTCAGGCTGTTTTCACGTAAAAACAAATTTGTTTTTTAAGATTACGGCTTTAATATGCAATTTAGCGAAAAAATTTATATAATAAAAGTTGTAGAGAATTTAAAAACGTACAACTTTTATTTCAAACATTTTTTTGTATAACGCTTAGTTTAGCAGTAATTAGCAATTTTCTGTTTTTTTCTCACGAAAACGTGTGAAAAATCGATTTTTTTTAAGATTTCGGCCTTAGTATGCATTTTATAATAAAAACGTATATAATCAAATATATAGAAAATTAAAAGATCTGCAACTTTTATTTAGAACATTTTTCTCTACAGAGCCTAGTTTAGCGTGAAAGAGTGATTTTCCGTATTTTTAAGCCAAACTGAGTTCGATTTTCATATTGCGTCTTTCACTCATGATTAAAATAAGGTTATGTTTATTGAGGTTATTGTTACTTGGGGATTAAAATTAATGAGGTTTATTGTTAATTGGGGATTAAAATTAGGTTATGTTTATTGAGGTTAGTTTTTTTTTATTTCTAATGTTTTATTACTAATGTTAGGTTTATTGTTAATAATTTGCATTGGCAAGAGAAAGTTGTGCGAGTGTTTCACACCAGATTTTTTTTATTAGTGTAACAAATCACTCCTTCATTCTGAAAAAGTGATGCGTGTTGTTTTGTCTCTCGTTTATTCTAATTTCTATAATACGTACATGGATATCGTGGTATATAGTATATTTCTTGTAATGTTTTTCTTATTCTTTATGTGTTTTTCAGTTTAGTTCTTTACAAACGGCACGATTATTTTGTGTTATTCTTAATAGGCGATTACCAGTAACGGGCAAAGGAATAGGTGAACGAAGTACCCTAGGATCACTAAGTATAATTATTCGTTCACACAGATTTGCTGGTTTACGAACTCACTCATACTCTTTTACACTATAACTAGCGTTTAAGTAATACGAAATCGACTCACTGACTCGCTCAGTCATCACGAAATCTCCGTAACCACCACCAGCCTTACTTTGTTTAGGTGATCAGCCTGGCTGGCTGGTTTGAACCTGTAGAGGTTTTACTAAGTATAACGAGGAGTGAGGTGGTTTACCATTGCCACAACTCACTGAGTGGAAAAGTACGCTTATCAGCATGCCGGGCCCTCTGGAAAGCACATATTTTCCACTCTGCAAATGACATCTTCACTTCATTCACCACAGGGTCTGGCTGTATAATGAAATTCATTACTCTCAGAGGAGATAACTCTGATTAGTGTCTTTTACAACTCTACCTCTTCTGTACTTAAATGATTCAGCCATTTAATTGGCTAACCATGTGATAAGAAACAGAACTATTTATTTTAGCCCTGAAACGAACAGATTGAGTGTAAAAAATTTGACACCACCTGTCTGTTATGGGGAGCCTTACTATCGGTTTCATAATCATAGACACCCGAGTTTCAACCCTTGCGCCTCCAAAACTATGAGTCGGATTTCAACAAATTTTACATAAAAATTTAGCTCATTTTATTCTGCATTGACCTATAATAATCCTATATTTTTAATGTTTTTTGAAAATTGCCATATCGAGGTTGGAAGACAAAAAACCCGGTTTTTTTGATACCGCAACAAATTGCATGCGTTTAGAGGCGTGTAACTCGATAATTATTTGACCGAAAAGTTTAAAATTTTAACAAAACATAGACAATTATATTCTTACAGTTTGTACGAAATTTCAAATTCGTATGGTATTTAAATTTTGATTTATTAACAATATTCTGAACCGTTGCTATCTCGGTAACCGCCTCACCGTTCGGCACGGGCAAACTATCGTTTTATTCAGCGTAAAAAACTTAGTACAAATATGTTAATAACATGAAATATTGATTGGCCAATGTAGTGGTAGAATTTTTTTAAATTTCTTTTAATATCAATAAATGAAGGCCACATTTAGTAGGAAGCGTTTTCGGATCTTTCTTTATTTAAACTTTCTGGCTTATTGTTTTGTGAGGAACCGGCACTGAAAGTTTTTCCGCGTATTTTAGACAGATTGTAGGATGCTAGGGTACAAGAGTACAGGTCAAAAAATTTAGATTTTAAGGAGAACGAAGAAATTATTTTATTTATTCGTAATGATTTTATACTTTTAAACAACACACTTTTTACATCTGCCCATAACAGACAGGTGGAGTGTCAAATTATTTACACTAAATCTTATCATTGCAGGGCTAAAATAAATAGTTCTGTTTCTTATCACATGGTCAGCTAATCAAATGACTGAATCATTTAAGAACAGAAGAGGTAGAGGTGTAAAAGACACTAATCAGAGTTATCTCGTCTGAAAGTAATGAATTTCATTATACAGCCAGACCCTGTGGTGAATTAAGTGAAGGTGTCATTTGCAGAGTGGAAAATATGTGCTTTTCAGAGGGCCGGCATGCTGATAAGCTTACTTTTCCATTCAGTGAGTTGTGGCAATGGTAAACCACCTCACTCCTCATTTTACTTAGTAAAACCTCTACAGGTTCAAACCAGCCTTTCGGCTGATGACCAAAACAACAACAACAACTTTTTACACCACGTAAGAAACTTTAGATATTTTTAAAAGCTCTTCGGCAGTCTACACTTACAGCAATATTGAGTTTTAAGTTTGTTTCCTTTTTTCGTTCTTTCATGTTCTAGAAGGCTCGGATTTCTTTGTTCACGTTGGTACAAGCTCTCCAGAATTGACGGCCTGTGTGCGCCGAGTAAAACAATGATGGATTCCCACCTGTGAGGGTGGGGATAGTTCTTCTGGGGTTCTATGTAATGCGGCCAGTATTTCCATCAATGTTCATTTCTGTTCAAGTCGCACACCGGTGAAAATCACCGACCCATTTATCGACTACGTTGATTTAGATACTGCTGGCTCTCACAGTTCCCATGAGAAGGAACAAGATGCTCTTCATCATTTCATTGAGGATTATGAAATATCCACAGATTGTGGAATCCGACTAATTCCGTGTATTCCAAGAAGGCGGCAAGAAAATCAGCACTAGACCCAGCCTTATCCCTTTTTAAGGAAAATAAAGCTGGTAGCCAACAAAAGAGAGGGCGTCAGAAAGAAGATAAATAGTCTTCGGACAAATTATAGGAAGGAATTAAAGAAGATCAAAGAAGGAATTAAACTTCAAGTCTTCAAAATTTATTCCTGTGGCCAAGTACCTCAGGGTTAAGGCTAATCTTTCCCTAACACTTGTTCTTTCTCTCATATTTGTGCCCTTTTTTCAAAAATGGTTGAACCATCTGTAGCAATTGTTTAAGTGACTAGGAGTTGTTGAAATCGTCTACATCGCTGAGGCTGATTTCCACTAACAGTACGAGTTGAGAATAATTATCTCACTTTTTCAACCGTTCCTCCATCTAGCGTTTGCTTTTCACTCGACGAGTAGTTCCGGCGCCAAAATAATAGCTATGCAAGCTTTTGTACGATTATCCGTGTTTGGAAGGTAAAATCCGACTAATAATCGATTGAAACCACGTAGATACACCCTGCTCGTGGCAGATAAAGGTAAGTACTGAGCAAACGTATTGACAAACATTTTGTCAATATTGAAGTTGAGGTATGGTAATGGTTTGCTGGCATTTCTCTCACCACCTCCCCTCCGATTGGTCGCCAGAAGGCATACACCTGGAGGCCGTTCCGTAGAACTCTGAATAAACAATGTGACGGCGACTGTCACCTTATTAAAATCTAAAACTAAGTTATATAATATAAAAGTTGGAGGGCGAGTTGGAGCCAGGTCGACCGACCTGGGGAGTGTGTACTGGTCGCCTTCTTGTCAGGAATGCCTCTCGGGGCTCACGGCCCACGTCAGAAATTAAGGGTCCTAACAGTCATGAAAAATAGAAACGAAACTAATAGAATAAATATTAGTTAGGACTTATAGTCGCCTTTAAATTATGTCCAGCAAGTGTTTGTACACCATTTATAAATTTTTATAACAGCGCCTTTTACTTTAGCCGAGACAATTCCCTTAGTTATACTACGTGACGAGGGTAGAATGAAGCTACGTCGTCAAGGAACCCCCACACCGACCTCGCGGTACAGACTCGAACGTTCCGTGAGAGGCCAATTTTCTCCGTGGCCTTGAAGCTCCACGGTTGAAGTTGAAGGTATTGAAGTATTGAGACTGGTCGACACGAGCATTGATTGATGTATTGGCAATACTTGTATTGTCAGTATTGTCGATCGTGTAAGGGCCACATGCAAAAGTTACTTTTGAGTAACGAAATCTAAAACTTACCAACTGAGGCTTTTGCCAGTTCTCTTTCGCTCCAAAATTTTCAGTGCAGGAGATCGCCCCTCATCTATATTATGTTTAAGAGGACAATAAGCACCTTCAGAATACTGAAGTATCTCATTTTGACCATTTTGTCAGTTGTACTGTTTTCCCCTGGCACAGTAGGTATATCACATTCAATTCGAGAAAAATGTGCAGTTCTGATGTTTGTATTTCTTCTGTATTTAAACAGTAATTTGCTTTAATATTTCTTCAGGGATTTTCAGAAAACAGTTTTAAATTGTCGTCGGTGTAGATATTTTTTATTGTATTCTCCGTTTAATTAACGATTTCATTAATTTTCTTTGTTAGTTGCCTTTTGTATAAAGTTGTTGTTTTTTTATTAGCTTGTTATTTCTTATCAGACAATCTCGTATTTTACTACCGCGGAAAATTGAATTATTTTTACCTTATGCCCTAGGTTTTGTGAAATATCACATGTCCATTTTTACCTGTACTAAGTTTCTTTGTGATTATAATTGCCGTATTAGTCATAAGACTATTTACAGGCGATGATAACCAGTTCACTTTATCGCCTTACAAAAATAATACTAATAATTTTTCCTCGTATCTTTTATGTGTAATATCGCCTACTTTTTTACAACTAAGTGCAATTGGCTTAACACTGCAGCTGCATTCAATTGGCGATCTTAGAAGTAGCCTACGTGAAAAGATTTTCAACTGTTAAGGCAGTGCCTGTGAAAATGGACTGCGCTGTACCATTTTAATGATATTTTCTTGAAGGCGTTCAGAGGAACAAGTAACCGTTGGAAGAAATCCATTTGTTCGTCAGTTATTGAAAACTGATGAAAATATTTCGTGAGTTGGTGTTCATCTATTCGGAAATCGTCGTTCATATCCACGTTCAGCTGCCGGCTATTTCCGTTAGCAAAAACCATAAACGAAAACAATATCTGCGTACTCTTCATTTGAAAATTTGAATGTCATTTTTCAGTTTTAAGAAACCAAGAGTAGGTATTGAATTTTCTGTCTTATTCCTGTGTTTTAATTTAATGAAAACCCGATTTTCTACAGGTTTTGTTTGTTTCTTATTGGCCTATTTTACATCATTCTCTACAAGTTTATTTAAAAAATTGACATGTTTGTTACCCATTTAACAAGATTAATGAACTTCAAACCATAAAGAAAACAGTTTTTCGAGACCAAATTTGGTTTAGTGTATTTTGTCAGATTTTAAAAACTACTCTAGTTACAGATCTGGGACCTGTTTTATTCAATTTTTCAGCTCATTTTACATAACATCTGTTTATTTTCACAACTTAATTAATGCTCTAAACATTTCTGTAGGCCTTCATTTCTGCGGGGGAAGTGAAACCCGGACGTACATTTTCGCCAACTGTAACTCGCTAACGAAGCGATTCTGGACCTATGTTTGTATGAATTTTTACTTTCTTTTGCCTATATGAATAAATAGAAAGGAAAGTATTGTTTCCATGTCGATTTTTCGAAATCAAGTTTTTACCGGATCTACACTTTTAGACCCCCTGAACCCAAAAAACGTGTTTATTGCGATTGATCTGTGTGTGTGTGTGTGTGTGTGAACAGAATATCTCAAGAACGGAACATCGTACGAACTTGAAACTTAAGTTAGACACCACTACCGGACCCGACACGAACATTTTCATCAAAATCGGTCTTGAGATATTCTGTTCACAAACACAGACCAATCGCAAAAACGTTTTTTTTTGAGTTCAGTGGGTCTGTAAACGTGTAGATCCGGTGAAAATTTGATTTTCAAAAATCGACATGAAAACAATACTTTCCTTCCTATATATTAATATAGGCAAGAGAAAGTAAAAACTAACGGAGCTCACTTTTTGTGTTAACTAATAACAGTATGGAAAAGTAATTTTCTGATTACTGTTTGTTCTGATGACAAAGTCATTAAAGACATTTTTATCAGTCCGGATGAACGGGATCTGGTTAAACGGGAAATTACTGTACTACGTATTTGGTTGGTTTTATAAAGTAATCTGAACAAGATGCTTAGTTAATAAAACTAGTATTGTTATTGTTTATTATTAGGTAATAGCATAAGTTATCGTAACTGATAATAATTTCTGTTGAAAATCAGTGCAGTAGGAACAGAACTGAGTGTAGTCTCCGATAAACTCGACCGTTTCCAATCTGTGTGGTTTTGTGATCGTTATTGTTTCAGTCAACTTCGGTAAGTGAATAAATTAGTGTATACTACATATTTTGTAAGTTCTTGTACAAAATCTGGTGTGAAACACTCACACAACTTTCTCTTGCCTATGCAAATAATTAACAATAAACCTAACATTAGTAATAAAACATTAGAAATAAATAAAAAACTAACCTCAATAAACAAAACCTAATTTTAATCATATATGAAAGACGCAAAATGAAAATCAACCTCGGTTCTGCTTAAAAATACAGAAAATCGCTCTTTCACGCTAAACTAGGCACTGTACAAAAATGCTTTAAATAAAAGTTGTAGATCTTTTAATTTCCTATAAATTTGATTATATACACTTCTGTCGTAAAATACATACTAAGGCCGAAATCTTTAAAAAATAGATTTTTCACACGTTTTCGTGAAAAAAAAAACAGAAAATTGCTAATTACCACTAAACTAAGCGTTATACAAAAAAATGTTTGAAATAAAAGTTGTAAAATTTTAAATTCTCTACAACTTTTATTACATACATTTTGCGCTAAAATGCATAATAAAGCCGCAATATTAAAAAACCAATATTTTTACGTGAAAACAGCCTCACCAAGAATTTCAGCAAACATGGCGCCCACCCTTTCTTGTAGAACATAAAAAAATTAAGTAAATGAGGCGATTTAAAAAAAACGTAGGACCAGTTTTTGAGAAAATCGCAAAAAAGTGAAAAAATACACGAATAAACTACTACTTCCGGTTGACCGATTTTGATGAAAATGTTTGTGTCGGGTCCGGTAGTGGTATGTAACTTAAGTTTCAAGTTCGTCCGATGTTCCGTTCTTGAGATATTTTGTGTACACACACACAGACCAATCGCTAAAAACATGTTTTTTGGGTTCAGGACGTCTGATAACGTGTAGATCCGGTGAAAACTCGATTTCTTAAAATCGACATGAAAACAATTCTTTCCTTCCTATATATTCATATAGGCAAGAGAAAGTAAAAAAAAAATTGTTTACTAGGAACTAATCTTGTGTATAGGTTGTAGTACTTATGTTTGTTGCAAAACTAAATTTAGTTACATATTTACAATATATTTATATTTATTTATTTTGCTGCTATACAAAAATCTTTTGAATACATCCTTTATTTTTTACTTTCTCTTGCCTATATGAATAGGCCTATATATTGGAAGGAAATTATTGTTTTCTTGTCGATTTTTCGAAATCGAGTTTTTACCAGATCTACACGTTTTCAAACCCCCCTGAACCCAAAAAACATGTTTTTAGCGATTGGTCTGTGTGAGTGTGTGTGAACTCAAAAACGGGAAATCGTATGGAATTGAATCTTCAAACTTAAGTTACATACCACTACCGGACCCGACACGAACATTTTCATCAAAATTGGTCAACCGGATCTAGTAGTTTATTCGTATAATTTTTCACTTTTTTGCGATGTTTTTAAAAATCGCTTCGTTTACTAAATTTGTTATGCTCTCCAAGATAGGGTAGGCGCCATGTTTGCTGAAATTCTTGATGAGGCTGTTTTCACGTAAAAAACTTTTTTTTTTAATATTGCGGATTTATTATGCATTTTAGCGCAAAATGTATGTAATAAAAGTTGTAGAGAATTTAAAATTTTACAACTTTTATTTTCAACATTTTTTTGTATAACGCTTAGTTTAGCGGTAATTAGCGATTTTCTGTTTTTTTCTCACGAAAACGTGTGAAACATTGATTTTTTTAAGATTTCGGTCTTAGTATGCATTTTACGACAAAAGTGTATATAATCAAATTTATAGAAAATTAAAAGATCAACAACTTTTGTTTAGAGCATTTTTCTCTACAGAGCCTAATGTAGCGTGAAAAAGTGATTTTCCGTAATTTTTAAGCCAAAATGAGGTTAATTTTCATTTTGTGTCTTTCACTCATGATTAAAATAGGTTATATTTATCGAGGTTAGTTTTTTTTGTATATTTCTAATGTTTTATTACTAATGTTAGGTTATATTGGTTATTATTTGCATTGGCAAGAGAAAGTTGTGTGTTTTACACCAGGTTTTTTTCGTTAATTTACAGTTTAAAATATAAAATTACTTTAATTAAATGGTTGGTGGGGAAAATAATCTGTCCTATTATGGTTTCTTAAGTTGAGGGGACATGCGTTTTGCGACTGTAGTCCGTATTAAGTAAGACCTTTGCCTATCTGCCCATAACAGACAGGTGGAGTGTCAAATTATTTACACTCAATCTGTTTGTTGGAGGGTTAAAATAAATATTTCTGTTTCTTATCACATGGTCAACCAATTAAATGACTGAATCATCTAAGAACAGAAGAGGTAGAGGTGTAAAAGACACTAATCAGAGTTAACTTCTCTGAAAGTAATGAATTTCATTGTACAGCCAGACCCTGTGAATGAATTGAAGTTGTCATTTACAGAGTGGAAAATATGTGCTTTTCAGAGGGCCCGGCATGCTGATAAGCGTAGTTTTCCACTCAGTGAGGAAGGCAATGGTAAACCACCTCAATCTTCGTTTTACTTAGTAAAACCTCTAGAGGTTCAAACCAGTCTTTCGGCTGTTGACCTAAACAACTTTGCCTATAGACACCGATCTGATAATCCGGTCTTGGAAATGCTTTCTTTGTTTGGATTTTTGTACTTCGGTGATTAAACTAGCATAAAAGATCTACCGTTAATTTCTCTTTCGTAGCATCTTAAATCTAAATACTTACGTGGTATACGTGGTTATCCATCAATGTCAAATAACTTAACACTAAATAATTTTATTCACTACTTATTACATTGTGCACTACATGCTGTTAAGGGAGTCGGCAGTTGTAAGTCACTTTAAACTAACATAAGGAAACTTTTTTCAGCTTCTACTAACTTCATCACTATGAATTTTATTTTTACTTAGCTATTGGTTCTTGATACACAGTCTAACAAGGAAGTTTTTAAAATTTTGATTTAAGGGGAGATTGCACGATGGTTTTTACTCAAAAATTCGATTTATGGTTTTTTCATGTTTTACAATAGTTTAGGCCTAGATCGACTAGAAAAACAATAAATTACGTCAAAAAAATATTTTTTTTTATAAAAACAATAAAGTTTTTCAGGTTTACACAGGAAAATTATCACGTTACGAAGAGCGAATTTTTTTCATAATTTTATACTGCTCGTTTTAGTGCAAAGAGAATTTTAGTTTTTAAAATATCTGGATCGCGGTTTTTAATATTCTCAGCTGTTGGTTCAGCTTTCTCAACACTGTTGATGGGAAATTTACTTGTTTGTATACATATTGTTTTTGATTTGTGCCTTCTTGTTTCTTACATTTTCCCGTAAATTTAAATTTTTAACATTAAGATACATTTTTCTAAGAAACCAATAAACCTACCAGGCTGAAATTTTTATCAGTTAATTGTCTTGTGTAGCCATATATACCGAGATTTTTGTGATTTACTCAGAAGCTCCAAAAAGTAGTAATACGCAAAACATGTAGAAAACAATTTATAAAAATCTGGTGTGAAACACTCACACAACTTTCTCTTGCCAATGAAAATAATTAATAATAAACCTAACATTATTAATAAAATATTAGAAATAAACAAAAACTAACCTCAAAAACATAACCTTATTTTAATCATGAGTGAATGACGCAAAATGACAATCGAACTCAGTTTGGCTTAAAAATACGGAAAATCACGCTTTCACGCTAAACTAGGCTCTGTAGAGAAAAATGCTCTAAACAAAAGTTGTAGATCTTTTAATTTTCTATAAATTTAATTATATACACTTTTGTCGTAAAATGCATACTAAGACCGAAATGTTAAAAAAATCGATTTTTCTCACGTTTTCGTGAGAAAAAAAACAGAAAATCGCTAATTACCGCTAAACTAAGCGTTATACAAAAAAATTGTTTGAAATAAAAGTTGTAGAATTTTACATTCTCTACAACTTTTATTATATAACGTTTTGCGCTAAAATGCATATTAAAGCCGCAATCTTAAAAAGAAAATGTTTTTACGTCAAAACAGCCTCAAGCAGAATTTCAGCAAACATGGCGCCTACCCTATATTGTAGAGCATAAAAAATGTAGTAAACCAGGCGATTTAAAAAAAAATCGTAGGACTAGTTTTTGAGAAAATCGCAAAAAAGTGAAAAATTATACGAATAAACTACTACTTCCGGTTGACCGATTTTGATGAAAATGTTCGTGTCGGGTCCGGTAGTGATATGTAACTTAAGTTTCAAGTTTCAAGTTCGTACGATGTTCCGTTCTTGAGATATTCATACACACACACACACACACACACACACACACACACACACACACACACACACACACACACACACACACACACACTCACACATACGCACGCACGCACACACACGCGCGCACGCACGCTTACACACGCACACACGCGCGCGCGCACACACACACACACACACACACACACACACACACACACACACACACACACACACACACACACACACACACACACACACACACACAGACCAATCGCTAAAAACATGTTTTTTGGGTTCAGAGGGTCTGAAAACGTATAGATCCGGTGAAAACTCGATTTCGAAAAATCGACATGAAAACAATACTTTCCTTCCTATATATTCATATAGGCAAGAGAAAGTAAAAATTTTATGTTATTCGTAATTTTAAAAAAATCATATGGTCCAAAGATTAAATTGAAAAAATGTCAGTAGCTCGAGAAGAAACCAGACACCTATAGTGTGTAAAGTTTCATTTCCCTATGTTTTACCAATCTTATGAAAAATGTACCTAAAAATAGGAAATTAAACATTGGCGGGATACAAAGTACAGTCTCCCCTTAAAGAATATATAGCTAACAGTTTCCTGGTGTAGGACCAATTCTTAAAAATTTTGGGTAAAAGATTTTGTAGGTTTAAAGAAACTCCCCTGTTAAAATGTTGTAGCCTATCTCTGTCACACAACAATCCTGAAAATTTAATCGAATTGGTTAACTGTTTTCTGATAAAATATTCCTTTTGTGCCAAAAAATAACAATTTTCGAAGAATCGCTAAATAAAGACACAACGAGTTTTATCTCACAACATTTGAGCTTCTTAGTCACGTATAACACGAGCATATAAACTATCAGTGGTATTGTCTGTAAAATTACAATGCGACCAACACAATGTAAAAAGCATGAATATGTGTCCAATTAAAATAAAAGAATGATAATCGAAGTTATTGCAAAAATTGTATTAGTTTTGAAACCAACGGTGATAAATGTATCTGTCAATATTATTTAAGAAAAATCCTAAAGTAATCAAGCATAAAGTTTCATGTTTAGAAGCAAATTGTCTTACCTCACTGGACAGAAAACCGGCGTCAAGATCTTTGTGGAGATCACTATTTGTAACATACTGTAACGTCTGATCTTCAGACCGTTACAGATTTTATTTTAAATTTTATATTTGCGGTGGTTGTTTAGTTATCTACTCATCAGCTGTTTGTCGTTGCGGTGGCCTATTTTTCTAATTAGGTACTGCTGCCGAATTAATTGAAACTTTCCTGGTTGGACACAGAGAGTCATGTCTCGACTGTGTAAACGAAAGGACGTACATTACTACTCAGTAATGTACATTACGGGCCTAATTACTGTTTTAACTTTTAGTAAAAAAGTTTTATTGTTATTATTATCTTTTATTATGTATTGAACTGTTCGTTTTCCGGTATTTATAATTTTTTGTTTGCCGTATCTATCTTATTAAGTCTTTTCGGTATTCGGCAATTTGTATTTAATGAAAATGTGATTCGAATATTTCGCCCAATTCAATATTGGATTCCAATCCTGGGACTTCAATTCCAATCCAGGTGCTACGTTTTTCAACCCTGGGACTGTGAAATCTATTCTTTGGGACGTGCAACACGATACTCGGATCATGAGTTTCGATTCCCGCATTGGTGAAATTCTTTCGCCAACAATCACATTAAATTGGTCAACGTTTCCTGAATTACTTGATCATGCTGTTTACTTGTCGTCCAAGCTAGATGAAGGCTTATTAAACACGTCAGTAATATATCGTAATGAGTGTTGTCTGCTAATTGGTATGATGTTTTTTTATTTTTATTACTTTGGTAAAAAGGTATCTTATTGCTTCGAAACTTATTTTAAAGTGGCAACTGATTAATTTAGTAAAGATCATCCCATACTAATGTATTGTCTTGTCGATTTTCTTACACTGGGCAGGAATTTATGTGTCATTAATTGACCTGTTTGGACTTTTCTTTCTAAAATTTATTTGCTGGAAAAACGTAATTTAATTAAGGAACGTGGACTAAGTAAATGTTATTAATTCATTCCCGATCTTTCTAAATTTATTATTCTTCTATTTGTTTTCTGTTTATTATTTATTAAAATGAAATTATGTAACTTAAAGGTTAGCCAGTGAAAACCTGGAATATTATTATACAATTAATTATGTATATCAAAAATATGTAAGTTTAAGATTTATTAATTTACTCCTGATTTAAAATTTATTTTATTTGTTTCAATTTACTTCTGTTTTCTTAATTATAAAATTTGTGTAACTGAAAGATTACTAGTGAAACCTAAAATGTTATTACACATTTAATTATGTACATCCTAGAACATATAAATTTAAAGTTTATTAATTTTTTTATCGAAAGCTAGCATGCTCAGCTGTAAAAAGAATTAAATTTAAATAATTTTGATTACACAAAATTTGATGTTATTTAACTAATGTATCTTTAACTTTTTGGATACTTTATTAACTTGATATTAACAACTAGTTACTTAATGAAATACAATTTTGGATTTTTGGTTATATTTGATTGTCCATTTATTTAAAGCTTGTTAATTTTGTATTAACATTGGTGTTTATACCTTTTTATTAATTTTATTATATTAAATTATTTTGGTTTTATCCACTTTTTAAAATTGTATTCATTTGTTTATGCAGCACAACCTGAGTGTATTTATGGTTTTCTTAGCTTCCTTTCCTTTCTTTTGTTAACGCCCCTACCAACCTATCGATGTAGATAGAGGGGCCGTTACAATACCAAGGAGCAGTAACTGTGGCTCTGGAGTTTTGTTTTGGAACTTTTGCGTACTTCTTATCTGACTTTCTTTGGCTCAACCTCACAGTTGTATACAATTAATTCATATGAGTTTAAAAATTTGATTTTTTTTGTCATCAGTATCTCAACTGGTTTGATGCAGTTCTCCAAGCTGTCTATCTTGCGCAAGTCGTTTCATATCTACATACCTGTAACACCCTACATCTTTTGTAATTTGCTTTACATATTCTAATCTTCGCCTCCCCCTACAATTTACTCCCTCAATATTACCCTCCATTATTGATAGCCCAATACCTGGATGTCTTAAGATATGCCACACTAGGCTATTCCTTCTTCTGGTAAGATGCTTCTACATACTTCTTTTTTCATCCACTCACCTAAGAACCTCTAAATTACTTATTTTGTCCACCCACTTAATCTTCAATATTTTCCTATAACACCACATTTTAAAAGCTTCTATCCTCTTCTTTTCTACAGCCCCTATCACCCACGTTTCACTCCCGTATAATGCTACACTCCAGACATAATGTTTTAAGAAATTTTTTTCTAATTTGTAAATGAATGTTGGTATTCAGAAAGCTGTTTTTTTTATTTCAAAGGCTTTTCTAGCTTGAGCAATTCTGCTTTTGATATCACTTGTGGTTCTACCATCCTTTGTTATTTTACTCCCTAGATAGCAGAATTCCCCAACTTCCTGTAAGTTTTCGTTGCCTTTTTTTACATTTCCCATCTCTTCTAAACCACTCTTGCTGCTGCACAACACTTTCGTTTTGTTCTTATTAATTTTCATGAAGTAATCCTTTCTCATGATCTCATCCATTCCATTTAAGATATCCTCTAGTTCTTTCTTTGTCTCGGCTAATACTACTGTATCATCGGCGAATCTCAGCGTTTTTATTGTTTCTCCTTGAATTTTTATTCCTGCGTCGAATTTCTCCTTCACTTCATTTAGCCTCTTCTTTAAACAAGTTAAAAAGTGGTGTCGACGATGAACAACCTTGTCGTACACCTTTTCTTACAGCAGCTTCTTTTTCGTACCCCTCAATTCTCAAAACAGCCGTTTGATTCATATACAGACCGTAGATAATTTTCCTTTCCTTGTATTTAATTCCTAGCCTTTTCAAAAATTTGATTAAGTTTTAATTTTATTATGGAGAGACAGTTGTAATAACCAATATAATCTTCTATATTCGAGGCCTTACTCAGCTCGTTTTATCGTTGTATGCTCCTAATTTGTGCTAAGTTTATTCCCTTCATTCTTTTTCCACTAATTTCGTTTGATCGTATGAGTTGTTGAAGCGCACACCACTCAATTCAAACACTTAGGTATATGAAACAGAGAACGCTGTGGTGATCTCTCTCCCGGAGACAGAAATCGCTTGTTTTTTGTTTGTTCTCAGTTTCATTAGGAAAGTGCTTAAATTGAACGGTGTGGATCAAAAAAGCAATTACAGAGAAAAGAAATAAGGACAATTCACTTAATACAAGTACAGTGAACGCATGTGTTCCAAGACCGGATCGGAGTTTCATTTTGTAAACTATATCCAGGAGACGCCGAAAAGAGAGACAGGATATGTCAAGATAAAAACTGATAAGTCTTAAGTATTAACGCAGTTTAAGATTCATTACTTTTAAATTGGTTTATTCACTTTTTATTTTTACCTTACTCGATTATCTATCTACTTGCGTACTTCAATGAGTGTGTCTTCTCATAATTGTATTTACTCAATAATACAAAATTTACCTCATCGTTTGTGTATTGTAAAATGTAATCTCGTGTAGGTCTATACTGTGAAATGTTTCGTCAACAATTTCTGGTAGTTTTTTCTAACAAAAGGAAAGTATTGTTTTCATGTCGATTTTTCGAATTCTAGTTTTCACCGGGTCTACACGTTTTCAGACCCCCTGAACCCAAAAAAAATGTTTTTAGCGATTGGTGTGTGTGTGTAGGTGTGTAGGTGTGTGTGTGTGTGTGTGTGTGTGTGTTTGTCGATTTTCGAAATCGAGTTTTCACCGGAAATATATAACACAATTATTGGTAATTATTGGTAATTAGCGATTTTCTGTTTTTTTCTCACGAAAAAGTGTGAAAATTGCTTTTTTTAAGATTTCGGTCTTAGTATGCATTTTACGACATAAGTGTCGTAAAGTGGCGCGGGAGCGTACGTGCGTTTGTGTGTGTGTGTGTGTGTGTACGCGCGTGCGTGTGTGAACAGAATATCTCAAGAAGGGAACATCGTACGAACTTTAAGCTTAAAACTCAAGTTACATACCACTATCGGACCCGACACAAACATTTTCATCAAAATCGGTCAACCGAAAGTAGTAGTAGTTTATTCGTGTAATTTTTTACTTTTTCCGATTTTCTCAAAAACTGGTCCTACAATTTTTTTAAAATCGCCCGATTTACTAATATCTATTTATACTAATATTTATGCTCTACAAGATAGGGTAAGCGCCACGTTTGCTGAAATTTTTGGTGATGCTGTTTTTACGTAAAAAAATTGTTTTTTAAGATTACGGCTTTAATATGCATTTTAGCGAAAAAATTTATACAATAAAAAATGAAGAGAATTTAAAATCCTGCAGTTTTTATTTCAAACATTTTTTTGTATTACACTTAGTTTAGCGGTAATTAGCGATTTTCTGTTTTTTTCTCACGAAAACGTGTGAAAAATCGATTTTTTAAAGATTTCGGTCTTATTATGCATTTTATGACAAAAGTGTATTATAATCAAATTTATAGGAAATTAAAAGATCTACAACTTTTGTTTCAAGCATTTTTCTCTACAAGCCTAGTTTAGCGTGAAAGAGTGATTTTCCGTATTTTTAAGCCAAACTGAGGTTGATTTTCATTTTGCGTCTTCACTCATGATGAAATTTAGGGTATGTTTATTGAGGTTAGTTTTTTGTTTATTTCTAATGTTTTATTACTAATATTAGGTTATTGTTAATTATATGCATTGGCAAGATAAAGTTTTGTGAGTGTTTCACATCAGAATTTTTTTATACCTTATGATCCTTTTTTAATTCCGTTCAAAATATATGATAATTGTTTAGATTTGTCAACTATTATCATTTAATAAGAATTCAGTGTTGTGTAGGGATTACATTCTTTGAGACTTAAATGGTAAATGATTAAACACTTGTCTATTTAGCATTGTTGTTATCCGTATGAATGACCACTGACTAGTGAGGCGATTAAAGAATTGATTGTACATTCCTCGTACATTACAGATGATTCAGCATTGTTGTACCTGTGAGATCTCACAATAATTTATATTGCTTCATTTTTCTCACGGCATAATTCAGAAAAAATGTATTTTTGTTGGTGTTTTTACTTTTTCTTCTCCTCCTCCTCCTCCTCCCCCTTTCTCTTTTCCTCCTCCTCTTCCTTCTTCTCCTCCTCCTTCTCCTCCTCCTACTTCTCCTCTTCCTGCTCCACCACCTCCTCCTCCTCCTCCTCCTTCTTCTGTTTCTTCTCCCTTTCAAGGATTAGGCATCTCTACCTGTTCCAAACCTCTCAAATCTGCCCATCTCTTTCTCGGGCGTCCTCGTTCTCTCCTGTTCTCCGGCGTATAGCCCAGTGTCTGCTTAGGTATCCTATCCTCCCGCATTCTGTTTACATGCCCTAAACACTGCATTTTGTTCTGGGATACCTTGTTGTTTATAGAGAAGATGTTGAGTTCTTTCTTTGAGTTATTTTTACTTTCTCACCCTAAATGAATAAAATTGGGGAAGGAAAGTAATGCTTTTATGTCAATTTTTCGAAATCGAGTTTTTACCGGAAATATATAACACAATTACGAGTTATATGTGTAATTACTCGTAATTATGCGGGGGGCGTTTATCAGGCCCCCTGAACCCATGAAAACACATTTTTAGCGATTCGTCAAACTTAGTTGAGTGTGTGAACAAAATATCTCAAGAATGGATAGTGCAAGAAGTTGAAACTTGTAACTTAAGTTAGGTACCACGAACCCGACAGTACGGAACCCGACACGATATCGAACATTTTCGTCAAAAAGCGGTCAACCGGAAGTATAGTTACTTGAGTCACGAGTTTGCCCTCGTTTGCAACGAGAGGTAAAGGGGGATAAGGATCAGTGCGCATGCGCGACTGCTTTTATTTCAGTACAGCAAACAAAACAACTTGTACTACACCCATAGCATTTATACAGTTTATCGCGGAATCTTTTGTAGGTTAACTGTAAGAATATAACTGTTTGTTACCATAAATAGAAATGTTAGTTTCTCGAAAACGAAGAGAGAATATTCATACTGCTGAACGATATATAATGTGCAGTGTAATAAAATGCTGTGAAGTTATAGCTTAATAAAAATACATTCCCCTGCCTTTTAACAAAAGCCATGAGCGAGTGGCTAATATCTGTGAAGTTTCCCTTTCCACAATTCGAAAAATAAATTAATAAATTAAAGACGTGAAAAAGCAGTTGTCAACCAGATGTCAATAGTTTCGTTGTCATCTGGTAAAAAAAAAATCTGGTGTGAAACACTCGCACAACTTTCTCTTGCGAATGCAAATAATTAACAATATAATTTAACATTAGTAATAAAACATTAGAAATAAACAAAAACTAACCTCTAAAAATATAACCGTATTTTAATAATGACTGGAAGACGCAAAATGAAAATCAACCTCAATTTGGCTTTAAAATACAGAAAATCACTCTTTCACGCTAAAATAGGCTCTGTAGAGAAAAATGCTTTAAATAAAAGTTGTAGATCTTTTAATTTCCTATAAATTTGATTATAAACACTTTTGGCATAAAATGAATATTAAGGCCGAAATCTAAAAAAAAAACGATTTCTCACACGTTTTCGTGAGAAAAAAACAGAAAATCGCTAATTACCGCTTAACTAAGCGTTATACAAAAAATGTTGGAAATAAAAGTTGTACGACTTTAAATTCTCTACATTTTTTATTATATAAATTTTTGCGCTATAATACATACATATTAAAGCCGTAATCTTAATAAAACACTTTTTTTACGTGAAAACACCCTTACCAAGAATTTCAGCAAACATGGCGCCTACCCTATCTTGTAGAGAATAAAAAATTGAGTAAATGAGGCGTTTTTAAAAAAATATCGTAGGACCAGTTTTTGAGAAAATCACAAAAAAGTGAAAAATTGTACGAATAAGCTACTACTTCCGGTTGACCGATTTTGATGAAAATGTTCGTGTCGGGTCCGGTAGTGGTATGCAACTTAAGTTTCAAGTTTCAAGTCCGTACGATGTTCCGTTCTTGAGATATTTTGTACACACACACACACAGACCAATCGCTAAAAACATGTTTTTTTGGGTTCAGGGGGTCTGAAAACGTATAGATCCGGTGAAAACTCGATTTCAAAAAAACGACATGAAAACAATACTTTCCTTCCTGTATATTCATATAGGCAAGAGAAAGTAAAAATGGTTACGAATATCTTAGTGGGACCGATAGTGAAGACGCCGGTAACAGCGATACTAAAGAAGACGATTCATTCATAGAAAAGTTTATTTCAATGGAGTAAGGTAACTGGTAATTACAGTAAATCAAACATATCCAGTCATTTAATTAAGCAATATGCAATATTGCAGGTCACATTTATTTCTTATAAAAGTTTTATGAAGAAAACATTTTCTCGCAATGAACCACAGCTTACAAAATGTATGCAGAAAGTGTATGGTGGTGAAATGTACGAGTAGTGTCTGACTGTTGAGGTTGGCAGTAGTGTCAAATTTTCTCGTCCCTTCCTCACAGCCGATCCATATGCTAAAGGAATCTCGTGACGTCAGTATCTATAGTAGTTTATTCGTTCGATTTTTCACTTCTTGCGATTTTCTCAATACGGCTTCTACGTTTTTCTAAAAAGTCGCCTCATTTTTTATATGTTTTACGCTTTACAAGATAGAGCCATATCTTCTGAAATTCTTGGGGGAGGGAATGTATGAAAAAATGAAACTCTTGTATGAAAAAATGTTTTTTTTTAATATGCATTCTAGGGCAAAAGTGCCTATGTAATCAGAGTTGTAGACCATTTAAAAACCTACAACTGTTATTTCAAACATTTTTTTACAACGCTTAGTTTAGCGTCAATTAGTGATTTTCTATATTTTTTCTTTTAAATCGGAAAATAATGGAATTTTTATTAATGCGGCCTTAGTATGCATTTTTCGACCAAAGTGCATATAGGGGCTTTATTTTTTTTTACTTTTTTTAATTTTTTTTTTATTTTTTGGTTTAACGTCCGACTGTTTTGCAAATTGCTGCTAATGCAGACTGTGAAGGATGAAATGAATTTTTTGTAACGTATGAAAAAATGCCATGCCCGAGTGGGATTCGAACCCAAGACCGCGTGATGAGAGGCGAGCACGTTACCAACATCGCCAACGCGGCCGGCATAGGGGCTTTAGTCAAAGTTATAGTGTACTACATTAAAAAACCTACACCTTTCTTTTGAAGCTTTTATTTGGGTTTTTTTTAATTGGCATAAGAAGTTTTGTTAGAGTTTCACACCATATTTTTTTTAAAAATAATTTGTTTAATGTAATTTTTGCTAGTGTACAATAACAATCAGCAAAATGAATCGCAATATTTACAATGTATAAAAGATGTTATTTTCTTAGAAGAGGACACCGCTCAGTGACTGCTACTGAAATCTAAATTTAGTTAAATTATAATTTTGAAATTAATTTTTACTCATTGAAACACATTAATTTTTACTTTCTCTTGCCTATATTAATATATAGAAAGGAAAGTATTGTTTTCATGTCGATTTCAAGAAATCGAGTTTTCACCGGATCTATACGTTTTCAGACCCCCCGAACCCAAAAAACATGTTTTTAGCGATTGGTCTGACTGTTTTAACTTATTGTGTGTGTGAACAGAATATCTCAAGAACGGAACATCGTACGAACTTGAAACTTAAGTTACATACCACTACCGGACCCGACACGAACATTTTCATCAAAATCGGTCAACCGGAAGTAGTTTATTCGTATAATTTTTCACTTTTTTGCGATTTTCTCAAAAACTGGTCTTACGATTTTTTTTTAAATCGCCTGGTTTACTACATTTTTTATGCTCTACAAGATAGGGTAGGCGCCATGTTTGCTGAAATTCTGCGTGAGGCTGTTTTTACGAAAAAACATTTTCTTTTTAAGATTGCGGCTTTAATATGCATTTTAGCGCAAAACGTTATATAATAACAGTTGTAGAGAATGTAAAATTCTACAACTTTTATTTCAAACATTTTTTTGTATAACGCTTAGTTTAGCGGTAATTAGCAATTTTCTGTTTTTTTCTCACGAAAACGTGTGAAAAATCGATTTTTTTAAGATTTCGGCCTTAGTATGCATTTTACGACAAAAGTGTATAAAATAAAATTTATAGGAAACTAAGAGATCTACAACTTTTATTTTAAGCATTTTTTTGTACAGTGCCTAGTTTAGCGTGAATGAGCGATTTTCCGTATTTTTAAGCCAAACTGAGGTCGATTTTAATTTTGCGTATTTCACTAATGGTTTTTGAGGTTAGTTTTTTGTTCATTTCTAATGTTTTATTACTAATGTTAGGTTTATTGTTAATTATTTGCATTGGCAAGAGAAAGTTTTGTGAGTGTTTCACACCAGATTTTTACAACTGTTAATGAGGTTGGAGGACTTCAAATATTGAATAAATGCATTTTTAAATGTTTTAAATTCCATTATTTCGTAATTAATCTGTTGTAATGATAATGTGTGTAAATGGGAAAGCCCTCACCAGGGCTTTCCCATTTACTGTTTCTGAAATTCTACTTGGATAAGTAGAAAGCTGAAATTTGCAGGGAATTTTTTTACCCTTTAGGGTAAATAGACAAGTAACAATCTCTCCACCGTTAAGGGTTTGAAAGGAGTGTTCAACTCTTAAACCGATATTTTTCGTTTACTAACATCCGCACGAGTTGTATGGCTGAAACTCTGTGGAGAAAAAGTTAAGTTTCAAATTTAACTTATTCCTCCTAAGGAAAGAAACGGTGTAACTACTCTAAAAAAATCTGGTGTGAAACACTCACACAACTTTCTCATGCCAATGCAAATAATTAACAATAAACCTAACATTATTAATAAAACATTAGAAATAAACAAAAACCTAACTTTAATAACATAACCCAATTTTAATCATGAGTGAAAGACGCAAAATGAAAATCAACCTCAGTTTAGCTTAAAAATACGGAAAATCACTCTTTCACGCTAAACCAGGCTCTGTAGGGAAAATGCTTTAAATAAAAGTTGTAGATCTTTTAATTTTCTATAAATTTGATTATATACACTTTTGTCGTAAAATGCATACTAAGGCCGAAATCTTAAAAAAATTGATTTTTCACACGTTTTTGTGAGAAAAACAGAAAATTGCTAATTACTGCTAAACTAAGCGTTATAAAAAGAAATGTTTAAAATAAAGTTGTAGAATTTTAAATTCTCTACAGCTTTTGTTATATAAATTTTTGCGCTAAAATGCATATTAAAGTCGTAATCTTAAAAAAAGTATTTTTTTACGTGAAAACTGCCTCACCAAGAATTTCAGGAAACATGACGTCTACCCTATCTTGTAAAGAATAAAAAAATTGAGTAAACCAGGCGATTTTTAAAAAAATCGTAGGACCAGTTTTTGAGAAAATCGCAAAAAAGTGAAAAATTATACGAATAAACTGCTACTTCCAGTTGACCGATTTTGATGAAAATGTTCCTGTCGTGTCCGGTAGCGGTATGTAACTTAAGTTTGAAGTGTCAAGTTCGTACGATGTTCCGTTCTTGAGATATTCTGTTCACACACAGGCACACACACAGATCAATCGCTAAAAACATGTTTTTTGGGTTCAGGGGGTCTGAAAACGTGTAGATCCGGTGAAGAGTGAATTTGTCAAAATTGACATGAAAACAATACTTTCCTTCCTGTATATTCATATAGGCAAGAGAAAGTAAAAATGCGATATTTATGTACCTTCTGAAAGAGCTGTAATTGTGAAAATCGTCATTAGTATTGTTGAAGTTATGTGAGGAAGAAGCAATGAACAATTTACTGCATCCCTCTCAGGCTATTAGTCGAATCGATACACGGAGAAAATATTTTTGTTGTGGCGATTTTAGTTCATATTTTATGGGTTCAAACCTAGAGATAGAAATTTTACATCGATGTTTGGACTAAATATACATTTTTATTATGTTTCTCGTTTAAGGCCCCCGCATCTAAAATAAATCACCTGGATCTATGATAAAAATCCCGTTTTCCCCGCATAATTTTATCAACTGCAAACGTAATGTAAGTATTGTGTACTATGGTAGATGATAACAAGAATAGACCACCTGGCTTAGTAGAATTATCTATAGGTTAGACTGGGGATGGTTGTAACACGAGTAACGTTTTTAATTTTTTACAATTTTTTAATTCACTATAACAGATTTTTACTCTCTCTTGCCTATATGAATATACGAGTATAGGAAGAAAAGTACCTATTGTTTTCATGTCGATTTTTCGAAATCGAGTTTTCACCGGATCTACACGTTCTCGGACCCCCTGAACCCAAAAAACATGTTTTTAGCAGTCGGTCTGTGTGTGTGTGTGTGTGTGTGTGTGTCTGTGTGTGAACAGAATATCTCAAGAATGGAACATCGTACGAACTTGAAACTTGAAACTTAAGTTACATACCACTACCGGGACCCGACACGAACATTTTCATCAAAATCGGTCAACCGGAAGTAGTAGTTTATTCGTGTAATTTTTCACTTTTTTGCGATTTTCTTAAAAACTTGTCTTGCGATTTGTTTAAAAATCGCCTTATTTACTTAATTTTTTATGCTTTACAAGATAGGGTAGGCGCCATTTTTGCTGAAATTCTTGGTGAGGCTGTTTTCACTTAAAAATATGTTTTTTAAGATTACGGCTTTAATATGAATTTTAGCGCAAAAATGTATATAATAAAAGTTATAGAGAATTTAAATATCTACAACTTTTATTTCAAACATTTTTTTGTATAACGCTTAGTTTAGCAGTAATTAGCAATTTTCTGTTTTTTCTCACGAAAACGTGTGAAAAATCGATTTTTTTTAAGATTTCGGCGTTAGTATGCGTTTTACGACAAAAGTGCATATAATCAAATTTATAGGAAATTAAAAGAGCTACAACTTTTACTTATAGCATATTTCTCTACAGAGCTTAGTTTAGCGTGAAAGATTTTCCGTATTTTTAACCAAACTGAGGTGTATTTTCATTTTGCGTCTTTCACTCATGATTTAAACAAGGTTATGTTTTTGAGTTTAGTTTTTTTGTTTATTTCTAATGTTTTATTACTAATGTTAGGTTATATTGGTCATTATTTTTATTGAGAAGAGAAAGTTGTGTGAGTGTTTCACACCAGATTTTTTGATGTGTATTGCTTTGTTTTATCATTCTTCTCGAGGGTACTATTACTATCAATTAAAAAATATAATCCATAGATTTTTTATAGGAAAGGAATAATTTGTTCCGTGTACTGTGTTACGACCAACCCCGCACCAGGGGAAGGTTGTAACACATATGAGGGTTGATTGTAATAATAAACTGACTCCACCAAAACTATATACTATATTGTTGTTTTAATGATTTTTTAAACATGTCAAATAGTATTTCATTTGACAGTACTTAATTTTATGATTAAATGTAAAATTATTTATATAAAAAAACGAAAAATTATTCTGTCTTAAAATTTTTAAAACTTAACAGATAAAAGTAAATTAAAGTAGTTAAAAAATTCTTATTTACACAATTTTTAATTTAATTTTCATCCCAAAAAAGAAATACGATGAATTAAATAATAGTATTAGTAAGAAGAAATATGTAGGGAAGGTCGTAACAGACACTCCAGTGTTACGACCATCCCTGGGCTTCGTGTTACAACCAACCTCGTACGACGCCATTACATAAAATATGACAGAATAATCAGACATATATAGCTAGAAAGGTGATATTTTGTTGGGTATTTAAAATTATCATGCATTTCATAACTTATAATGAACATTTAAAATAATGAAACAAAATCCTCGGAAATTTACTCATCATTGTAAAAAGTAGATATATCCTTCTTAAATTTTTTCCACCAAAAATTGGTCAAAAACACTAAACTCACAATGCCAAGTAGTACAAGGCTTCTTCTCCTCTGGAATCACAATTAATTCTACCGACAGGTACCCGATTTATGAACGGGGTTACAACCAACCCCTCGTTACAACCTTCCGCGGTCTCCCCTAGCTGTGTTCTCAACATCACTTTTCACCACTACTTATTTAAAGTCCAGCCTCTCTTAGTTTGCTCCTAATGTAAACAAATAATGACGTCACTGAGCATGCGCATTGTATCAAAATGTGTACACGCTGATTAAAAAGTAACAACAAAATACTTTTAAAAGTATATTTCTAAATGAAATTGTTAGGCCTACATCATATCATGACTGATGTTTTTAGTATTTTAAGTACTTATAATTTAAAAAATAGTTAACTTAATAGGAATACGACATCCGTAAATTTGCAGACTCTAGCGTGCACCCTGTAGTAGGTGGTTTTTGTTTGTTGACAATAGGAGCAAACTACCAGCCGAAAGGCTGGTTTCAACCTCTAGAGGCTTTACTAAGTAAAACGAGGAGTGAGGTGGTTTACCAGGTGGTTTGCCTTCCTCACTGAGTGGAAAAGTATGCTTATCAGCATGCCGGGTAGTCATTTCTGATAGATACTTTTTATTTACTGCTTTATAAGTTCCTCTCACTCACGAATTTTGACTGTTATTATAACTGTGTATAACTCAGTCCGTCGTCGGTTAGAAGAAAAAAAAATCTGGTGTGAAACACTCACACGACTTTCTCTTGCTAATGGAAATAATGAACAATATAACCTAATATTAGTAATAAAATATTAGAAATAAACAAAAAACTAACCTCAAAAAACATACGAAAACGAAAACGTGTGAAAAATCGATCGTTTTAAGATTTCGGCCTTAGTATGCATTTTACGACAAAAAGGTATATAACCAAATTTATAGAAAATTAAAAGCTCTACAACTTTTATTTAGTGAATTTTTCTCTACAGAGCCTAGTTTGGCGTGAAAGAGTGATTTTCCATATTTTTAAGCCAAACTGAGGTCGATTTTCATTTTGCGTCTTTACCCATGATAAAAATAACGTTATGTTTTTTGAGGTTAGTTTTTTTGTTTATTTCTAATGTTTTATTATTAATTTTACGTTTTATTGGTCTTTATTTGCATTGGCAAGAGAAAGGTGTGTGAGTGTTTCACACCGGATTTATTGTGATAAGTTTGAAGATAAAAGAACACTAATTTTTTTCGAAGCCTGGCTCGTGGTGTTTTAACCATAGTTTGACATATTAATTTCTACCACCTCGGCGGTTATTGGAATGGAACGATTGTGGTAGTAGGGATAAGTGTGTGTATAAAAATTATTATGAAATGTACGTAAGTTTCAATTGTATTTTTTGGGGGAAATAACGTAGTATTATTATGTACTATTTTATTTATGAACATAAAGTTTCTCGTCATAATTTTTTACTAAGTATAACTATAGGTATTACGTATTTTAAACTAATGCTTAAAGAAATGTGTACTTTAGAGAAATTATTTTTTTCTGAAAAAATTCACTAAATGAAATTGGAAGGCTTGGCAGGTGGTGAAAAATGAATGCATTTGTATTATTCTAGTATACACCATATCCTAACAGTAATAGGGTATATTTTAAACTCATTTCTTTCATTCTTTAAAATATTTATGACTTTATGCATAATTAAGTTTAAATGACGAATTATTTTCCTATTGACTGTCACATGGAAGTTTTATGATTTTTTAAAATCTAAAACATTTTTGACCTTGATTTCAATATAGCTATGATGCAATAATGTGATGTCATCGCCCATATGTTTATTTTTTTATTATCTCCGCCGAGATGTCTTCATGTAGACTAACGTGACTCACAGATGGCGCTACTTGTAAACCATTATTTTATTTAAAATATATCTAATCAGGTCATGGGCAAGTTGTCCGTTCACACAGGTCGTGTTCGCGTAAATAAACTTTAACTTTGTAGTGAACGAGTGAGCGAGATAGCATGATAACGCCCGAGCTTTGAAACGTTACCCTTTGTTTATCATTACTTAATCAACCTGTTTTATTCGTTTGCGTACATTGCATCTTAACAGGTTGCATACTGCATTTTCACATAAGCGTCTCTGTGTTTACAGTTATTACAAGCTTAAGGGGCTTCAAATCACTTGTTTAAAAACATAAATTTTATTACACCCTTTTAAGGAGTTTACTTTCTCGCATTCAATATTGTAACGATTAAAAAATCTGGTGTGAAACACTCACAAAACTTTCTCTTGCCAATGCAAATAATGACCAATATAATGTAACATTAGCAATAAAACATTAGAAATAAACAAAAAACTAACCTCAAAAACATAACCTAATTTTAATCATGAGTGAAAGACGCAAAATGAAAATCGACCTCAGTTTGCTTTAAAAATACGGAATACGGAATACGAAAGGAAATCACTTGTTTAAAAACATAAATTTTATTACACTCTTTTTAGGAGTTTACTTTTTCGCATTCAATATTGTAACGATTAAAAAATCTGGTGTGAAACACTCACACAACTTTCTCTTGCCAATGCAAATAATGACCAATATAACCTTACATTAGTAATAAAACATTAGAAATAAACAAAAAACTAACCTCAAAAAATATAACCTAATTTTAATCATGAGTGAAAGACGCGAAATGAAAATCGACCTCAGTTTTCCTTAAAAATACGAAATATGGAATACGAAAGGAATACGGGTGGTGAGTTCTTCGGAGTGCACTGGGCATCTTTCCTCGCATGCTGTTGTTCGCGTTTGGCACTAATAGTCGAAATATCTGCTTTAATTTTTATGTTTAGAATTAAGGAGTAAGTGTGTCAAATTTCAGTTTTAAGGGGATCGGGAAGTTAGAGAATTAATTACGAGTGAGTGAATAATAATTCAGACAATGTGTTAATAAAAATAAATATTAAAGGATACTTGTTTGGTGACATCTGTTTTAAGATGATGTGATGACATCTGTTCAACAGAAACATCAAATGTGACGTAATATCTTCTTACGTAATTAATTATAAAAATGTAGTAGGCTATCTATTGTACTTAACGAACATAAAAGATAATTTTTTAACTTTTTTTAAATTCGCCATAACTGTTGGGTCATCAGTGACTGATATGGGTTATATAATGGTAGGATTTGACATGTTATATTTTCCAGTCCCTACCCGGGAGTCGAACCTGAAACCTTCCGCTTCGTACCGGTATGCGCTTAGCGCGCTAACAGCTACCGGTGGCCTTTAACTTCTTACTATTTTTGCCTATATGAATAAGTTATATAGGAAGGAAAGTATTGTTTTCATGTCGATTTTTCGAAATCGAGTTTTCACCGGATCTATACGTTTTCAGACCCCGTGAACCCAAAAAACATGTTTTTAGCGATTGGTCTGTGTGTCCGTGTCCGTGTGTGTGTGTGTGCGCGCGCGCGCGTGCGTGTGTGTGTGTACAAAATATCTCAAGAACGGAATATCGTACGAACTTGAAACTTGAAACTTAAGTTACATACCCTTACCGGACCCGACACGAAGATTTTCATCAAAATCGGTCAACCGAAGTAGTAGTTTATTCGTATAATTTTTCACTTTTTTGCGATTTTCTCAAAAACTGGTCCTACGATTGTTTTAAAATCGCCTGGTTTACTCAATTTTTTATTCCTTACAAGATAGGGTAGGCGCCATGTTTGCTGAAATTCTTGGTGAGGGTGTTTTTACGTAAAAAGTGTTTTTTTAAGATTACGGCTTTAATATGTATTATAGCGCAAAAATTTATATAATAAAAAATGTGGAAAATTTATATAATAAAAAATATAGTGAAATTCATTACTCTCAGAGGAGATATTTCTGACTAGTGTCTTTTACACCTCTTCCTCTTCTGTTCTTAAATAGTTCAGTCATATAATTGGCTGACTATATTTTAAGAAACAGAACTATTTTTTGTAGCCCTGTAACTAACAGATCGAGAGCAAATAATGTAACACTTAACCTGCCTGTTGTGGGCATAAGTTAATTAGGGCATAAGTTTATAACTGCCTGTTATTAGGACATATGTTTATATATAAATTGTTCTTTCTTTTGGCCTGTAGAATGAGATTAGAAAGCGCCGGTAAAACTTTGTGAATCATCCAGTAAGTTATAGGCCTACTACTGTAGAACTAAAACTGTATTTATTTTCTGTTGGTTATCAGTTTATGAAATGTCGAGATCCCGGGTTGCTTAATTACATAAGTTGTTGATGCGACTAAAGAAATGGAAATGTCTCTCTCTGAAAACGGTCAGTTAATGGAAAGATCGGTTAAGGGAGAGGCCACTGTATTTTTTAAACGTGTGTTTTAAAATTAAAAGTATAACTTAGCGCGAGAGCTTCATAGAAAATTAGCTGAAATATTTTCAAGAGTAAATAATTCTGTGTTTTATTATCGGACAGAAGCGTGTGTTGAGTCACTTTTACATTTTTTTTACAATAAACGTTTTCTCACATAAACATACACCCACACTCTTGTCGTTCAAACACGTGAATCTCTTATGTTAGTTCTAAATCTAGTATGTATGTCGAAATACAATTTATATGTATTTTATAAATGCACGTTTAAGAAAGTAAGTTACGTCTTTTAGTTTTAAGAAGTGTCTATATAACATAGACAGATGAAACCTGTCTGTCAGTCTGACCGACTATACGCACCTAAAGCAAGCATCCTTAGGTCGCGATCACTTGCGCCTGAGGAGTGACGAATGACAACCCTTAATATATTTTTATTTCTTTTAAAAAAATCTGAGAAAGTCGTGTGAGTGTTTTACACCAGGTTCTTATGATTATTATTGATATCGGTAATGTTGATATTTATTGGTAAATTAGTGTAATAGTAGGCCGATATTTAATAAATTGTTTTATTTGACATCTTGTATATAACGTAGGCCTAATTTTTACTTTCTCTTGCTTATATGAATATATAGGCAGCAAAGTATTGTTTTCATGTCGATTTTGAGAAATCGAGTTTTCACCGGATCTACACGTTTTCAGACTCCCTGAACCCAAAAACATGTTTTTTTAAAACTTAAGTTACATACCACTACCGGACCCGACACGGACATTTTCATCAAAATCGGTCAACCGGAAGTAGTAGCTTATTCGTATAATTTTTCACTTTTTTGCGATTTTCTCAAAAACTGGTCCTACGATTTTTTTTAAAATCGCCTGGTTTAGTAAATTTTTTATGCTCTACAAGATAGGATAGTCGCCATGTTTGCTGAAATTCTTGGTGAGGCTGTTTTCATGTAAAAACATAGTTTTTTTAAGATTATGGCTTTAATATGCATTTTAGCGCAAAAATTTATACAATAAAAGTTGTAGAGAATTTAAAATCCTACAACTTTCATTTCGAACATTTTTTTGTATAACGCTTAGTTTAGCGGTAGTTAGCGATTTTTTTGTTGTTTTTTCTCACGAAAACGTGTGAAAAATTAATTTTTTTAAGATTTCGGCCTTAGTATGCATTTTACGACGAAAGTGTAATAATAAAATTTATAGGAAATTAAAAGATCTACAACTTTTATGTACCGCATTTTTCTCTTCAAGCCTAGTTTAGCGTGAAAGTGATTTTCCGTATTTTTAAGCCAAAATGAGGTTGATTTTCATTTTGCGTCTTTCACTCATATTAAAAATTAGGTTATGTTTATTGAGGTTAGTTTTTGTTTATTTCTAATGTTTTATTACTAATGTTAGGTTATATTGGTCATTATTTGCATTGGCAAGAAAACGTTGAGTGTTTCACAACAGATTTTTAATTTTCAATAATGTAAAATAATTTTCTAATTTTAATGTAAAATAATTTTCAATAGTAAATCCACTTTTGCTGTAAATTGGTTAGTTAATAGCGTACAGGAGGTGAAAAATCACATCGAACAATACTTAAAACACTATAAAAACCTGTATTTTGTATAACCGACGAAAATTCGCTTCTATTTGACCAGTAAGTTTGATGTTAACCCGTAAATCATTCTAAGTATAGTTAAAGCAAACTATGCGTGTAATTGAATGAGCCAGCCAGGGTGACAGACTTTAGGAAATAAAATGAAATGCACGAAGAACAAAGCAGTTGCCGTACCGTTTTGGTTGTGAGCAATAATAAAATACATAGAAACACCTGTTTGTTTTATTTGCACCTTGCGTGGTATGTATTAAAACAACCTCAAAGGCATAAGAACATATGTGCTTGACGTTTTATAGCTGGCTAACGAACGCTCTATTTTTACCGGTTTTTTTCTTTTCATCGTTAAATACTTACATTTTATCACGGTGTCTGCTTATATGAGTTGCCCTATGAGTTACTGTTATGTTACCGTACGTGATTTTTTGAAAAACACTCAATCATTATAATAATAGCAATTTTATTTGAAAACGGAACAGCACTTAACCTAACGGGTGATTCAAAAAGAGCGCCGGTTTTTAAACGGCTGGTAAATTTTTGTTTATCGGTTGGCAACATTGTTAGACCTCATTTCTATTTCGGAGAACATTCCGATTGACGATTCAGTTGTAGTTTCTCTTGTTCGCAGTGTAGTACTCTCGCAGTGTGTGTCTAACCATGGAGAAGTTTACTATTGCACAACGAGTGTTAATCGTCAAAACATTTTACCAGAGTGGAGAGAGTTATGCGGCTACTGTCAGGCGACTTCGCGGTACTCTAGGACGTAATGAAGCACCGAATGAATCAACAGTTCGCAGGCTCATGAAAAAGTTTTTTGAGACGGGTTCAACAGTCGACCTTAAAAGTTCTGGACGTCGTCGTTCTGGCCGAACTGAGCAGAACGTTGCGTTGGTTCGTGAAAGTGTGGCTGTTAGCCCAGCAAAATCAATACGTCGCCGTTCTCAACAATTGGGTTTACGATGTTCTTCTGTACGGAGAATTCTTCGGTACGATCTCCAATATCACCCGTATAAAATTCAGTTGCTGCACGAGAAACAATGTTGTTGCTCCGTGAACGGTTCCAGGATCGCATCATTTTTCGTAATTCCGACCATCAATGGCCACCAAGGTCGTGTGACTTGACGCCTTGTGACTTTCATCTTTGGGGTCATCTGAAGTCATTGGTGTATGCCAATAAACCCCGAAACATCAATGACTTGAAGGAGGAAATTCGACGGGTTATCGGGCAAATGGAAGTCGAAACTTGTCGTGCAGTAATATCCAATTTCATGGACAGAGTTGATGCGTGCCAGCGCAGTAGAGGAGGACACATGCATGACATCATTTTTCATACATGAAATCGGAAGGCAAGATGAACTTGTTGATGTATTTATTTTCAGTTTTTCAATAAAATAAATCTCTTAATTTGATATATCAAAACCGGCGCTCTTTTTGAATCACCCTATAGTATCAACTGGAAGTAACACTAACCTTATTCTCTTATTTTTCTCTAGCTAAAAAACGAATATATTAATCAATTCAAACAACAGAAATTGAAATTAAATGGATCATCTATATACGTATATATAAAATTCGATGTATGTGTGTGTGTGTGTGTGTGTGTGTGTGTGTGTGTGTATGTTCCCCTTTATCTCCTAAATTACTGAACCAATTTTCATGCAGTTTTTTTATGTTGTAACTATGATGCCGGTGCAGGTTTTAGGCTATTGAAACCCTTAAAATTTAGCCCTAAAGGGTTGAAAATAATGTTTATGTTCTACATTAAGGCTTTTATGAGGTTAGATAATCTGCTGCTTTTAAACCAGCTGATGTGATTCAAATAAAGATTTGTCATAAATAAAATCATATGATTTAGCAAATAGCGACGTGGTGCTAAGGATCAGCTGGTGACAACATCACATGATAATTTTATTGTATTTTATTATGTAGATACGATTTTGTATTGTTGAGTATTTTGTAAAAGTAAAGTTCCGTTCGTACGATGCCCCGTTCTTGAGTTATTCTGTTCACACACGCGCGCGCGCACAGAGAGAGAGAGAGAGAGAGACCAATCGCTAAAAACATGTTTTTTGGGTTCAGGGGGTCTGAAAACGTGTAGATCCAGTGAAAACTCGATTTCGAAAAATCGACATGAAAATACTTTTCTTCCCATATAGGCGTTAAAAATTTTCAAAAAACTTATTATGAACTTGTTTAATAAGAATTGTATTGTTTACAAAATTGAGAAAAACTAAAACAAATGAAAGAAAGGTAGGCATGCTTGTGGCCTACATTATAACTTTGTAGTGTTGTTTGTATCTAGTGATATAACGTGCACATAATACAGTAGTGTTGTGTAGGGCCTACTACTACCAGTAGAACAATGTCTATTTATTGTGTAGTAGCGCTTAAGTATGCCAAGTGGATGAGTTTTCCAATCTTATTACAATTACCATTACCATTTTAGGAAGATTGCCTTCTTTAAACAGTGAAAGTATGATTTAATGATACCCGTCTGTGCATGCTTCGCAAGCAGTCAAGATGCGTGTTACTTTCACTGTTCTTCTATCTTATTTTTATCTATTACCGTCTTTGTCAGTCCCTCTCTTTTTATAATTTACTTTATACAATTATCGTCATTTCCGCTTTAAATAGGATCACATGCTATTCTGAACTTTACTGTTCCTGTTTATATTTTTAAGTATTTCTAAACACTTTACTATTTATTTAATTGCCTATTTATCGGAAATTTGTTTACTCATTTAAATGTTTACCCACGCGAAAAAATAAAACTGGTTACAATGTTCTTGTGTTTTAAAAAAAACTTGTTTTTAAATTATTCGGCTTAATAAACTCTCTTTGCTAAAGAATTTTTTAATAATATATTCACAGTTTTGTATTAACTATTTCGTTTTTAAGTCCTTTGTAATTAAATTACTACCGGCTATAATTTTTTCGTTTGCTGTAATTTCGCCTGAAGTTCCGTTCAATACCGTTGAATACAATGAAGAAATTTTAAAAGAGCACATAGGTTTTAATTTATTTTGAAGAACCTAATGTACTATGTGTTGTTTAGGTCATCAGCCGAAAGGCCGGTTTGAACCTGTAGAGGTTTTATTAAGTAAAACGAGAAGTGAGGTGGTTTACATTTGCCTTCCTCACTGATTGGAAAAGTACACTTATCATTAAGCCGGGCCCTCTGAAATGCACATATTTTCCACTCTGCAAATGACACCTTCACTTTATTCTCCATAGGGTCTGGCTGTATAATGAAATTCATTACTTTCAGAGGAGATAACTCTGATTAGTGTCTTTTACACCTCTACCTCTTCTGTTCTTAAATGATTCAGTCATTTAATTGGCTGACCATGTGATAAGAAACAGAACTGTTTATTTTAGCCCTGCAACGAACGGATTGAGTGTTAATAATTTGACACTCATCTGTCTGTTATGGGCAGAATATACTATAGTAGACACCAATTCAATATAGACTTTTACAGTGACTAGGTACTTATTGTATTGCGTCCTAATTCTTCCATCCCACCACATCGGTTGTGGTTGGTGACTCGACTCCTCATTTTTATGTACGGGCGCGCGAGCATGTGTGTGTACGTGTCGATAACAACGTCTATGTAGTAGAGCGTTAAAAATCCGAACTAACTGGGCTGTTAACATACGCGATTCGGATTTTCGGACGACCTTTTAATTACGATTTATTGGCGTTACGCATAATACTCAAGAAGGAGAGAAAATACAAATATATTACTGTATACCGTCTGCATTAGCAGTAATTGCAGAACAGTCGGACGTAAAAAAAAGGTTCACTAACACACCTGAATCACAAGATTAAAAAATTTAAGTCTGGGTACTCTCTGGCTCTTACGCTCTCTGTTGCGCTCGCTGTTATGGTACTCTCTGACCATGACGACATGGCGTGTACAGTATTCAGATGAACTAAAGTCCCCTAGAACTGAGACAATGCATAACGCTCTCACTCACACAAGCCATACGCGCCATTCCAATAACAATGTATAATTTTGCTTTTTGTTGTGAGCAAGCGTTTATGCACGCAGTAAACTAACAAGCAAGATAACGACTAGTATGTTTTCAGATTTGGATTATAACGGTAAAGACCTTTGGGCGCTTGCGTAGTTACGCCACATATCTTCCTCTCACTCGCTCGGCTATGGGACATGAATACATCTGATATCTGTACAGGGCAGTTGGATATTTCAACGTGTCAGGACCGGCGTAGATATCCTCTTCTGTGCTACTTTCACCCTCCTTTTAATTTTTTTTTGTTCCCAATGTCTTGAACAATAACCGAGTTTAAGACATGTGTGCAAGACATATTGATGTTCGGTTGACGCTGTATTATATGGGTGTCCTAGCGGAGGGTAATAAATTAGTCACGACTAGTGGGGAGTGGGGATGTATGGATATATACAAAGCGAAAGTCTATAGAAATGGCTTTCCAATCGTTTAAATTTTTTACGTTTGGATTCTGAATTTCTGAAGAAGAATGAAGATTTGTTATTGAAAAATAGTAAATATATCCATTCTTACCCGACCAGATATAAAAATCGTTTTAAAACTGTGCATAAAACAACGTAGAACGACCGGATACGATAAAGCACCGTCAAAGCACTCCTGTCAAAAGGAGTGTTTTTTTTTTTTTTTTTTTTGGTTTAACGTCCGACTGTTCTGCAATTACTGCTAATGCAGACGGTGAAGGATGAAATGATATTTTGTAACGTATGAAAAAATGCCATGCCTGAATGGGATTCGAACCCAAGACCCCATGATGAGAGGCGAGCACGTTACCAACTGCGCCAATGCGGCCGAAAATGTGTAACAACCACATCACATATCATTTAAAAGATCTAAAAGTTTAACAATTAAAAAACAATTTTGAAATATTAATGATACTTCTTAAATATCCGCCGAAATCAATTTTTGAAAAACTGAGTTCAACTGTGTCGTTCAGTTGGAAATGTTCATCGAATGAGCTTGTGGTGAAGAAATATTTTCCTTCTAATGAAATATGTGTTTGAGTACCTGTTATAGATTCCATTAAGGGGGCAGTCTACTCAGAAAAATAAAATGTATTGTAGCCAAATTTGAGACTAACGGACACCAAGTGTCTAGGCGTCTACATAGATGAGAACCTAACCTGGAAATCACATATATCTTACTTTTTGAACCGTCTTAGCTCAGTGTCTTTTATTTTGCGAAATCTCCGGAGAATCTTGTCGGAAGAAGATATGATAATTACTTATTTTGCATTATTCCACTCTGTACTCAGCTATGGGGTCGCGCAGTGGAGCAACTCAACCGAACACCTTAAGATTTTTCGCATACAAAATTTTAATACGCAATTAAAATTATTGCAAACATTCCAAGATAGTATTCTTGCAAAGGATTGTTCGTTAAATACAATATTCTCCCCTTACCGTCTCTTTATATAGGCCTATATGACATTTTAAAATTCGCGAAAAGGAACACTGTGTTATTTACAAAAAATAAGTACAATCATAATTATGAAACTCGACACAATGATGACTTCAGAATTGAAAAACATAGAACTTCAAAGTTCTCGAAAGGAATTCACTACAATTCCGTTCGGTTATTCAACAGATTACTATCTAAAATAAGACTCCTTAATTTAAAAAAACTTTGATCGGGAAGTAAAAGGTTTTTTAACAAAACATGCATTTTATTCTGTTCAGTTCTTAAATTATCTTACAATGAATGTAATGTAATAAATAATGAATCTCTTTAAATGTAATGTATGTAGATTTTAGAATTATGAAACATTGTTAGGTAGTGTAAATAAATAACAGAATTCTAATGTACTATTTAGCAGTAATTTAATGAATTAGTTATTTTGTTTTATTTTAGTTAATACTTAATTGTAAAAAATATTGTTTGTTAAAATAGATTTAAAAGTACGTATAACTGTATCTGACTATGTCTATTCCTTTTTTGGTCGCTGACAAAATAAAGATTTTTATTATTCATTTATTTATTTATTTACTGTATTGTATTTTAAACATACACTTAATTAATGATAAATAACCCTGTACAGAAATATTTCAAAACAATTAATTGCAACCTTTAAATTAGCGACTAAAACAATCTGTTAAGATATGGTGTTACTGAAAAAACGAGTACAATTATACAAAACAAAAAAAAAATGTTTGAAATAAAAGTTGTAGGATTTTAAATTCTCTACATTTTTTATTATATGAATTTTTGCGCCAAAATGCATATTAAAGCCGTAATCTTAAAAAACAATTCTTTTCGTGAAAACAGCCTCACCAAGAATTTCAGCAAAAATGGCGCCTACCCTATCTTGTAGAGCATAAAAAATTTAGTAAACCAGACGATTTTAAACAAAATCATAGGACCAGTTTTTGAGAAAATCGCAAAAAAGTGAAAAATTACATGAATAAACTACTACTTCCGGTTGACCGATTTTGATGAAAATGTTCGTGCCGGGTCCGGTAGTGGTATGCAACTTAAGTTTCAAGTTTCAAGTTCGTACGATGTTCCGTTCTTGAGATATTCTGTTCACACACACAGACCAATCGCTAAAAACATGTTTTTTTTTGGGTTCAGGGGGTCTGAAAACGTGTAGATCCGGTAAAACTCGATTTCGAAAAATCAACTTGAAAACAATACTTTTTTCCTATATATTCATATAGGTAAGAGAAAGTAAAAACGTCTTCTTTCTAATAAAAATTTGAAAAATCAATTTTTTGAGTAGACTCGGGCAGGGGTTAGGCTAACGGTGTCTCAACCCGTTTAGGGGAAACCCTTTTTGGGTTGAAACCAACTGTAGTCGTTAATAATGAACGTTTTGAAGCGCTTTAAAATAAAAATGTGCGTTTTCGTAATTTTATATCCAAAATAAGACCGATTTGTGAACTTGATGAAGTACAGAAAAGTGTGTGGGCCAAGGTAAAATAAACACTTGCACAATAACAGAGGGAACATTTTATGACGAAATTTTGTACTTTTTTTAGAAGGAAATAAAATCAACATAAAATTCTATCAAGTAAATCGTATTCTTCCTGAATATTTAAATTTCAGATGAAACCTTGGGTTAGAAATTTAAATACATTTATTAGCTAATAAATAAATAATTTTCACTATCATCGTCATCCGGACTGACTGGATTGTCCAGATAATTTGATTGCAGTTGTCAAAATTTATTATCTACTGGGTATTTTATTCAGTCAGATATTTTTTCACCTTGTGAGACGATATACATATTTTTTTGCTTACGCTATTTTGCTTTACGTTAGCGATTTGTTTTGCTTACGTTCGCCTTCTTCTAGATTTGTTTTATGTATTGTATTTCAGTTCGTTTTTATGTCAGTTCAATACCTTCGTCGTTATTAAATTTTAAAGCAATGTGTTTAAATTATTTTTAATTTCGTTTTAAAATAGTGTCTGTTAAAGAAACCAAATGATCTGAACTTGTGTGATTGTGATTAAAAAGTTACTTGTGATATTTAAAAGTATTTAAGAGTGTAAACATGCGGTTGGTTTGTTTTAATAAGCTAGTAAGTATTTTTAATTATGCTGTTATATATTTTTTCATCAGAATAATCATTTATTACGCGGTATACAGAAGTAATAATATTAAAAATAATAATAATAATTCATTTCTGAAAATCATTTGCTTAAGAATAATCTTACGCTACATTGTATATACGTTTAAAGGTATTTTTTACTTTTTACTTTCTCTTGCCTATATGAATATACGAGTATAGAAAGGAAAGTATTGTTTTCATGTCGATTTTTTGAAATCGAGTTTTCACCGGATCTACACGTTTTCAGACCCCCTGAATCCAAATAACATGTTTTTAGCGATTGGTCTGTGTGTGAACAGAATATTTCAAGAACGGAACATCGTACGGACTTGAAACTTGGAACGTAAGTTACATACCACTACCGGACCCGACTCGAACATTTTCATCAAAATCGGTCAACAGGAAGTAGTTGTTTATTCGTGTAATCTTTTACTTTTGTGCGATTTTTTCAAAAACTGGCCCTACAATTTTTTTTAAAAATCGCCTCGTTTACTAAATTTTTTATGGTCTACAAGATAGGGTAGGCGCCATGTTTGCTGAAATTCTTTGTAAGACTGTTTTCACGCAAAAAAAATTGTTTTTTAAGATTACGGCTTTAATATGCATTTTAGCGCAAAATTTATGCAATAAAAATTGTAGAAAATTTAAAATCCTACAACTTCGATTTCAAATATTTTTTATATAACGCTTAGTTTAGCAGTAATTTACGATTTTCTGTTTTTTTTTTCACACGAAAACGTGTGAAAAATTAATTTTTTTAAGATTTCGGCCTTAGTATGCATGTTACGACAAAAGTGTAATAATCAAATTTATAGAAAATTAAAAGATCTATAACTTTTATTAAGAGCATTTTTCTCTACAGAGCCCAGTTTAGCGTGAAAGAGTGATTTTCCGTATTTTGAAGCCAAACAGGTCGATTTTCATTTTGCGTCTTTCAGTCATTATTAAAATAAGGTTATATTTTTTAAGGTTAGTTTTTTGTTCATTTTTAAGACTGTATTACTAATGTTAGGTTATATTGGTCATTATTTGCATTGGAAAGAGATAGTTGTGTGAGTGTTTCACACCAGATTTTATTTTAGGATGTAGCCACTTTTGTTTACAAGGTCCAGGACACATAGTTTGGCAAATAATTTATTACAAATTTATACAATTGTTTAAACTTTATATGTGCCTTTGTGAACATTAGAATTACATAATATTGAAAAGTTTTTTTTTGTTAACAATTGGAACTACTGTATCAGTTTCAAAATTGTTTAATATTTGTGTACATTTGTTTTAGTTAAATGAAAATCATAATGTAGGCCTATTGTTTCGATGTAGGTGTATAATCTATCGGTTGTAAACAAAATACTAGTATTGTATCTCTTTCTATTGTTTTTCTGTCATAAATCTCGAGTATTATGAATCATTGCGTTAATAAAAGAGCAGTGCGCACACCACTGTCTTTCATATTCATAATGTTACTAATATTTATCACTAGAAAACACTGATAACATATGCTTCTCATTATGATAAAATACAATCAATAGATAACATGAACCGGTCTCACTTGTATGTACTGTTTTGTATTTTTACCTCAGTTGTATATTATCTTTTAAGCTACACCTGTCTGTTACACCTTTTTCTGTTTTGTTGTGAATCTGTTGTTTTTTTTAAGTATACTGAATTATTTGTATTAATGTAGGTTTTTGTGAATGTATTTTTTAATTAGAACTTTATTTTGTGTAGTTTAAAAAATGAGTGGTCTTTATAAGGTTAGTTTTCTCTTAATCCAATTTTTTTTTTTGTGAATAGACCAAATTATGATCAGACTAATAGAAAACCCATTCAGTTTTCCTTCTTGAAACTAATATTCTGATATTATCCTTCTTTCCATCTATTTTTCAGTGATTTTTACTTTCTCTTGCCTGTATGAATAAATAGGAAGGAAAGTATTGTTTTCATGTCGATTTTTCGAAATCGAGTTTTCACCGGATTACAAGTTTTCAGACCCCCTGAACCCAAAAAACATGTTTTTAGCGATTGGTCTGTCTGTGTGTCTATATTCGTGTAATTTTTCACTTTTTGCGATTTTCTCAAAAACTGGTCCTACGATTTTTTTAAGTCGCCTCGTTTACTAAATTTTTTATGCTCTACAAGATAGGGTAGGCGCCATGTTTGCTGAAATTCTTGGTGAGGCTGTTGTCACGTAAAGAATTGTTTTTTAAGATTACGGCTTTAATATGCAATTTAGCGCAAAAATTTATATAATAAAAAAATGTAGAGAATTTAAAATACTACAACTTTTCTTTCAAACATTTTTTTTTTGTATAACGCTTAGTTACAGGAAATTAAAAGATCTACAACTTTTATGTAAAGCATTTTTCTCTACTGAGCCTAGTTTAGCGTGAAAGAGTGATTTTCCGTATTTTGAAGCCTAAATGAGGTCGATTTTCATTTTGCGTCTTTCACTCATGATTAAAATTAGGTTATGTTTATTGAGGTTAGTTTGTTTGTTTATTTATTTCTAATGTTTTATTACTAATGTTAGGTTATATTGTAAAATATTTGCATTGGCAAGAGAAAGTTGTGTGAGTGTGTCACACAAGATTTCTCGTAGTCCTTTGGTTGGAGTTTACAGATTAGAATAAAACAAAGTTTTTTAAAACAACTTCCGAGTGTCTAAAATTCACTAAAAAAAAGATTACAACAAAAATTTTCTGTCTTAAAAAGTAATGCATACTTACTGGTAGTTAATTACATAATGTAATTCTCTCCATAAAGAAACTATAGTATTAAATATGTTAAATTATTGTTTCGTAATTTTAAAACAATAATTTTCAAAAACCAAACAAATATGGGTTATTTGGATTTGTTTACAAAAACAGCAGGATGTATTTATGACATTGCATCATGTTTTTAATTAATAAAAATATTTCTAGTTATAGAAATGTGATTTTGGTACAATTGGAAAGCATGCATTACAAACTGTGTTGTTGTTGTTGTTTAGTTGATCAGCCTGTAAGCTGTTTTGAACCTGTAGAGGTTTTACTAAGTAAAACAAGAAATGAGGTGGTTTACCAAACCTTCCTCACTGAATGGAGAAGTACGCTTATCAGCATGCCGGGCCCTCTGAAAAGCACATATTTTCCACTCTGCAAATGACCCCTTCACTTCATTCACTACAGGGTCTGGCTGTATAATGAAATTCATTACTTTCAGAGAAGACAACTGTGATTAGTGTCTTTTACACCTCTACCTCTTCTGTTCATAAATGATTCAGTCATTTAATTGGCTGACCGTGTGATAAGAAACACAACTATTTATTTTTACCCTGCAACGAACAGTTTGAGTGTAAACAATTTGACACTCCACCTGTCTGTTATGGGCAGACAAACTGTGTATGATTGATAAAATCTGAATTTTTTCATTTTTCCAAGCCAGATGTAAATAATTTAGTAATAATATTATGGACATACTTAAATAAAAAAAAATTGAGTGATACACTCACACAACTTTCTCTTGCCAATGCAAATAATTAACAATAAACCTAACATTAGCAATACAACATTAGAAATAAACAAAAAACTAACCTTAAAAAACATAACCTAATTTTAATCATGAGTGAAAGACGCAAAATTAAAATCAACCTCAGTTTGGCTTAAAAATACGGAAAATCACTCTTTCACACTAAACTAGGCTTTGTAGAGAAAAATGCTTTAAATAAAATTGTAGATTTTTTTAATTTCCTATAAATTTGATTATATCCTACTTATGTCATAGAATGCATACCAAGGCCAAAATCTTTAAAAAACCGATTTTCACACGTTTTCGTGAGAAAAAACCAGAAAATCGCTAATTACTGCTAAACTAAGCGTTATACAAAAAAAGTGTTTGAATAAAAGTAGTAGGATTTTAAATTCTCTTCAACTTTTATTATACATTTTTGCGCTAAAATGCATATTAAAGCCGCAATCTTAAAAAACAATTTTTTACGTGAAAACAGCCTCACCAAGAATTTCAGCAAATATGGCGCCAACTTTATCTTGTAGAGCATAAAAATTTTTGTAAACCAGGCGATTTTAAAAAAAATTGTAGGACCAGTTTTTGAGAAAATAGCAAAAAAGTGAAAAATGACATACAAATTACTACTTCCGGTTGACCGATTTTAATGAAAATGTTCGTTTAGGGTCCGATAGTGGTATGTAACTTAAGTTTCAAGTTTATGAGATATTCTGTGCACACACACACACACACACACACACAGACCAATGCTAAAAAAATGTTTTTTGGGTTCAGGGGGTCCGAAAATGTGTAGATCCGTTGAAAACTTGATTTCGAAAAATCGATATGAAAACAATACTTTCCTTCCTATATATTTATATAGGCAAGAGAAAGTAAAAATAATCCTTTGCTTGCAATTGTTAAATATAAAACTGTAGTGGATAAAATGAGAAGGGATTATGTATACCTTTAAATCTGCAAGCTCGTAAGGTGGATTTTGTATGATAGAGCAATAATAGTTGTTAGAAGGCTACTGTAACAAAGTATTTAAACAACCAATTAGAAAATGTAAACATTGTTCGATCCGCATCTTTGATCATGAATTTGAATAAATTTGAGTGTAAATTAATAGTTCATTAAGGCGGAGTGCACACCTATGCGATACGATACGTAAGATACGATATTTATCGTATATCTGACATGAATGCACACCAGTGTGATACGATTTTATTTGTACGATATAATCTTACTAATTTCCTCAGTATATAATGAGTTCTTCAAGCAAAGAGGATGTTGTAATCTCCCGTTGGTATTTCCGTAGAAGGTGAAATAGAAGGATAAAAAGAAGGTTTTGGGTTCATCCATATAATTTACACAATGCACATCACAGCTCAGCTATTGTACATAAAGAACTATCCCTGCATGAAGATAAATTCACGGAGACATACAGAATGAGACCTGAGAATTTTGTTTTATTTTACCTTTAACTGGTAATTCCATATACACGGATATTTTTGTTCCTCATTTACAAAGAATATCATAAAAACAGGATCGTCCTTCATATTTTAGTAATATAATTAACACAAATTTTTAACAATGGAAATAAGAATACGCGATAGTATGTTGTTTTAACAGTGGTGTCAGGGCAACTAATGTATTAAGATATTTATCGCATAAGACAAGCCGAACATATCGTACGCTACAAATATTTTACGATAAATGTCGCTGTATCACTGGTGTGCGGCAAGTTTTCACCAGCAACGTGTTTTGTATTGCTAGCAGACATCTATTGCATAAGATAAATATCGTATAAGATAAATATTGTATCTTACGTATCGTATCGCATAGGTGTGCACTCCGCCTAACTGTGTGGAAAGTAAATCGTTTTTTGGAGGCTCGATATACTGTTGACCTGTGACATTTTTTCAACCGCATGAGGAAGGCAGTTGTAGTAAACCATGTTACTCTTTGTTTAAGAATCCCTTAAGAATTCAAACCAGCTATTCTGCTGTTGACCTAAAATAAAACAAACATACCATTTGATAATAATTTTTTGTGTTAATTAATACAAGTACCTTGGAATCTGGTTTGATGAAAGAAGGAGATGGTCCGTCCATATTCATCACTTGAAACAAAAAATCCGAAAATTCCTTTATATTTTTCTCCGCTTGAATAGAATTTTGTCACAAAATGATCTAAGAAAGGTATATTGTGCCTTGATACAATCCTTGTTGCAGTACGGAATTATCGCTTGAAGTGGGGCCTTCCGTTCGACATTGGAACCACTCGTAATGGCTCAGAAAGCTGTGATCAATAGCGCTTTAAATTATGATAGACAATTCCCTTCTAATGTATTGTATGGTAGATTTCGGGTACTTGACATTCGGCAACTTTACATTAGGAACTTATTACTGTACATAAGATTAATAAATATTCTGTACTACAGAAAATAACTCATAATTATCATACCAGAGCTGTAACCCTTATTGGATATTATGCCCCTAGATTGCATAAAACTATTAACAGCACTGCAGCACATTATATAGCCTCAATCACATACCTTAATTTACCAGAGGCTATCCGAAATACTGATGTAACTTCTCAAATATACAAAAGAAAAGTAACCAACTGGTTGATTAATATTTAGGGAGAGGGCAGTCTGAGGATTTAATTAGTTCTGTGTATTCAAAGTAATTGCTCCTCCTTGTGTGTCAGCTAACATTTTTTGTTAAAATTGTCATCGAAATTCTGCTTCATCTTCTGCCATTATATGACATTTTATTTTTATTTTATTAATTTATTTTTTATACTATTATCTTTTTTTTTGTATATTTACGTTAAAAAATTTTGTTGTATGTTTTTTTTTGTAAATTTTTGTTTCTTTTCTCGTATGTAAATTTAGTGTAGATATAAAAAGCTATTATTATAATAGAATAAATAAAATAAACCAACTCATACCTGCGGACAGGCTGGACCTATGTGGGTATTAGGAAATAAGATAGGATAAGATTCATTTGTTTTTAGCAATAATAAATAAATTAATTAATTTTGTATTAATTTTTTCAGCTCGAAACCATTTTCCGACCGAAGAAAACGGGGGTCCGTGGCGTTGGGGGTCAAATCCCACGACCACGGTCCGAATCGGATTTTAATGAAACAGAAGAACAGGCTGACTTTATAGAACAGATGGATGAAAACACCCTGAATGAAAAATTTGAGGAGATGTTGGTAAGTTTTACGTAAATCATAAATCATTACTTCTATTCTCTTCATTTACACACATTAATTAACTTATGATGTAGGAATAAATAATGCATCAGAACTGGTCATTTCTTTGGCTTGGTGACTAGAAAAAGTCATATCTACAAGTTTTTCTTAGATTGCAATTAACACTATACTATAAATTATTTTTATAGCATAATTATTTAAGAGTTGAAACTATTACAGTTCTGAAGTTGATTTTTATTAAAACTTTATTATCTTTATCAATAGTAAAATGAACAGTTACGGTAAAAAACGAATTTAATAAAAACTTAAGAAAATTGATTTCTTTACTGTGGGACTGTGGGACTGCCTGAAAATTTAGGGTTTTCTGAAATAATTGACGTACAGTATTTTTTACATGAAATTAATAAGAATTTTAATTTTTAAAATGATATTGCACTTGAATTTTTATAATCGCAAAGAATACACAAAGAACTTTAAAACTTTGGAACCGTTCGCTCGATTTTCATGATTTAGCCCTTTATAGGTTAGTGTGCTAATATCAGACCACCGTACAAAGTACCTACCTGAATTGTGCAAATTTTAAAAAATGTTGTTTTCACTTTTTATGATATTTATGTTACTTAATTATGCACTTTGATACATTTAAAAACAATTTTGAGTATGTTTTGTGTTGGGAGAGGGTGTCCTTTTATTTAGCCACCAAGCTTCTCTGCAGTTGACTGTTGCAAAGTGATTTATGTATTACAATTCATTCACTAATGCTAGTGCCATTAATATCATGTAAATCAAATAATAACAATAAAATAAATAAAATAGACTTTGTTTTATTATACTAATGTTTAATACTGAAATTAAAAAAAAAACATTTACAATCACCAAAACGGATAGTGTCTTCATATAAGGACGCTTTTCAAGTAGAGTGCAGCACCAGCCACACAAACATTTTAATTTTGTTAAGTGTGCATAAAAAGGCTGTACACCAAGCGTTTACAAATAAACCCCGCCATTCCTCATTGTACCTGAAAAGTTAAGTGTCCTTATTTTCAACCACCATCCGTTTACAAGATTTTTATGAAAATTAATTCGCCCTTCAAGGGTTAAAAAATTGTTGATATTTTGTGTTGGTTATGTTAGTATTTTCACTGACTACATCACCTGTGAGTTTTGTTGTTGTATAGTAAGTCTGTCTATGTGTTGTATGCGTGGTTTATTCAGTGACTACTTGGTTGTACAGTTTTTTACTGTTTTCCAAAAATATGACTTCTTTAATATAAATTGAACATTTTTTCAAAACCTGCTGCGTTACTGAAAGTTTTACACAATACTCAACTGATATTTATACCCATGCTGAGTTTTTAATATGATGAAAACGGCATAAGAAATGGCTTTATAAAATATTTCAGGTAAAATATTTTTATCTTTAAACCTTCAAATAAAAACAAAACATTTTTAGAAGGGTGTGAGAAACTTATCATGCCAAAGAAATTCAGCTCATGAAAAGAAACTCAATACAGTCAATTCCAGATAATTGGGGCACATCGGGACCGGAGCATTTTGGCCCAATTAAACGGCTGGCCCTAATAAACAAATTCGTAAACTGTGGCGTATACGATACTGTATTTTATTTAAATTATCATATACATAAATTTTACAAGCAAGTTCTATCCATATACACACAAACAAATAAAAGGGTATCAGAACAATGATTAACTTTTTAGCAAAACCTTTTGCCTTGGTTTTAAGCTTTTTTTAATCATTGACACTAACACCTTGCGAAATTACAATGGCAAACCATTCATTCAACACTTCTCAACAAGTGGATCCTTCCTCTACATTTTCCTGTCTGAGATGTTCCATGATCTTTTAATGCCCACTCGGCGTATTTTCTTTTCTTGGAGCACGATACAAGCTATCGTAATTTTCGGTACACCGGTTAGTTCCGATAGTTTACGTTGGCTTAAGTTAGGTGGATACATTTTTATTTTGTCGAGAAGCTTTATTCATTCACACAGTCATATCTTTACGCTGCATTTAACTCACAAAGACGTTGATAGTAGGTACTGCACTGTAAGCCTACGCGTAAAAATATCCACAAAATGTGTGAAATGAATGGGAATTAAAAAAAAATAAAAAAGTATGCCTGCAGATAATAAAACAACCTACTCGATAAACAGTGTTTTACAATACACTCATGAAATCATAAAAACTGATGAAAAGCATGGCATTACGAACATTCTATGTACGTACGAAAAGTGAGTTACCATAAGTTGCAAGGAGGCTATACAGCTAGTAAGTTTGGGCATAACTAGTGGATATGACTCACTGAAATTTGTGTAATGACGATTATGTAGCCTACACATTGTACTGTAAATAACATCTCTATTATGACTGATGCGTGATTACTGTTGTTTATCTGTCGAAATGTTTACTACCTCTATCCTGCCCATTATCTTATCTTGCCGCTTAGAACCACGTGTTGTTTGTTGCTGGCCTGTAATGTTTTTAATAAAACATTTATGTACATACATCAGATTGGCCCCAATAAGCGGCATTATGGACCGAATAAACGGAGTACTTATCAATGTAAAATCCCGTTCTGTTTTTGTTCATTAAAGAAACTGTCCCAAAACACCGGCTGCCCCAATTAACCAGTGGACCAATTATCTGGAATCGACTGTATAATTATTGCTGTAAAACTTTGAAAGAGATTGGTTCAGATTTTTTGAGAAAATGTTTATGTTAATACGGTGTTAAGTAAGGGATTCTGTGTTACCTTAAAGGTATGCGTTCATCTTTTGGTAGATATTGTAGAGGAAGCAACTTATTTATAAGAGTAATTGAAGATGAAGGAATAAAAGCATTTGAATCATATTGAAGTAAAAATGTCCATTTTCTCAGACAACAGTTAAGCAGCTGTGAAAGCACTTGGATCATGGTCATGTGACAACAGGGTATAGATTTACATGAATATGTAGACTTAACATGAATGTAGACGGTAGAATGTAGACATACATGAATATGTAGAGAAGGAAACTATTGTTTTCGTGTAAATTTTTCGAAATCAAATGTTCACTGAGTATATATATTTTCAGGCTCCCAAAAACCAAAAAACATGTCTTTAGCGATTGGTCTGTGTGTGCATGTGCGTGCGTGCGCACGTATGTGTGTTTGTTTATTCGTGTGTGAGCAAAATATCTCTAGAACGGAATATAATACGAAGTTGAAACTTGGAACCAATATTAGGTACCACTAGGCGACCAGACACTAACATATTTATCAAAACCGGTCTACCGGAAGTAGTAGTTTATTATTGTGATTTTTCACATTTTTGCAATTTTCTCAAAAATGGCTCCTATGATTTTTATAAATTTGCTTCATTAAATACATTTAACTACATTTTAAAGTATAATTTTTAAGTTTCGTTTGCTAAATCTAAGGTTATGGCATTCAGAGGGAAGTATCCCACTTGTTCGAAGATTGTTTTAAACAATGTAGTATTAGATCAAATGTCTCACTATAACTATCTGGGCTGCGATGTGAGCTTTGATAGGGACTTGGATGTCGAAAATAAAATAAATAAATTTCAAGCTATTTGTGGTACCATTAACAGGACACTGGGTAACAGAGCTAGAACAGAAACAGTAGTGAAGTTCTACAAGGTAATGGCAGCCACAGTCCTTCTTTATGGAAGTGAGTCATGGGTTACCACAAAACGCCAAGAAAGTAGGATCCAAGCAGCTGAAATGAGGTTCTTAAGAAGGGTGAAGGGCTGCTTGAGGCTGGATCTAATACATAATGAGGAAATTAGATCCGAGTTGGGTGTATTTAGCTTGAATGAAAAAGTGGAGGAGTACTGGAATCAATGGAGGCAACATTTGGAATGGATGCCAGAGGAGAGAATACCTCTAAAAGTGATGGAATATGTTCCAGTTGGAAGAAGGGAGGTGGGAAGACCTCGAAGAAGATGGCAGTAATCAGTCGAGATGTACGGTGTTTGTGTAGATGTACAGGATGGTTTGTGAGTTCGAAACAGGCTTATGCCTAATCCTTGATAGTAAGAAGAAAAAGAACTACATTTTGCGTGCTCTACATAGGACAGACACTATGTCTGCTGAAATTCTTGGGGGTGGGGGGAGGCTGTGCTCATGTAATAAAAACGGTTTTTAAGATTGCAGCCTTATTATGCATTTTATCGTAAAATTGTATATAATTGAAGTTGTAGAACATAAAAAAATGTACAACTTTTATTTCAAACATTTTTGTACAATGCTTAGTTTAGCGTCAATTAGTAATTTTCTGTATTTTTCACATTAAAATCTGTAGAAAAGTGTGATTTTTTAATATTCTGGCCTTAGTGTTCATTTCATGACAAAAGTGTATACAATCAAAGTTATAGAAAAAGTGTTGTTGTTTAGGTCAACAGCCGAATGGCTGGTTTGAACCTCTAGACGTTTTACTAAGTAAAAACTAGGAGTGAGGTGGTTTACTTTGCCTTCCTCACTGAGTTGAAAGAGTATGCTTATCAGCATGCCAGGCCCTCCGAAAAGCACCCACTTTCCACCCTGCAAATGACACCTTCACTTCATTCAACACAGTGTCTGGCTGTATAGTGAAATTCATTACTCTCAGAGAAGATAACTCTGACTAGTGCCTTTACACCTCTACCTCTTTTGTTCTTAAATAGTTCAGTCATAATTGGCTGACTATATGATAAGAAACAGAACTATTTTTTGTAGCCCTGTAACTAACAGATTGAGTGCAATTAATTTAACACTCCACCTGTCTGTTCTAGGCATTATAGAAAATAAAAAGCCTAAAACTTTTATTTTAAGCATTTTTTTCTTGGGCGCTTATTTTAGCATTAATTAGTGATATTCCGTATTTGTAAGTTCTACAGCTAGGTTGATTTTAATTTTGGGACATTCACTCATAATTAAAATTAGGTTATAGTTTTTAATTTTACTTAGTTTACTAATGATTAAACATAGATATGTTGTCATATTTTTCATTGGCAAGAAGAAGTCGTGTGAGTATTTCACCCTAAAACTTTTCTTCCTAGGTTACTGTATGTGTATGTTGTATACATATCTATTATAAATATTTATTAATGGTTTGTTTTAGAATGATATGAATTTATCGGAGGAGAAGAAGAAACCACTAAGAGCTCAACCTTCCCTAAATAAAAAGAAAATGTTAATAATGCATTATAAAGGCTTAATTCAGGTAATTTTATTTGTTTTTAAATTTTGGAAGGTGTATCTATGTATATAGAAGTTCCTGTTATTTAGATTGCATAATTGCATAATGATTCTGGTCATTTTATTAATTTTTGTTTTGAGTCTCAGTATCCAGATTCATTTAAGTCTTATTGATGGCTATTTTTTTCCCATCTATCATTTTCCTATGCCTGTCTGTCCATATTCAGATGTCAAAAACTACAAGAGATAGCAACAAATGCTATTCGGATTCATAATCTACACAAAAAGTTAGTGGGCCTGGATTGGGTTTGAAGTTCCGGTTGAAACCGGAAGTGGCCCAAAACCGGAAGTCGAGAAATCAAAGTCAGAATTTCGGAACAAAAAAAGTGTCACTCAATTCCTCTTAGAACTCTTACACACCAACAGCAGTGCTTCTGCAGCGTGTATTCACTTTCAATGTATTTAATTCTAATGGGTGTTTTATTAAGGATGCAACCCTGATTATAAGAAAATAGAAGTAATACATCGGTAAATTTTCTGTCCCCCAATCGGTATGTTGGCAACAGTGTACTCAAGGCCAAGTACTAAGATAGTTAAAATGTTCCAGTCAAGCATTAGTGTGGTGACAGCAGTCGTTTCGTTATATTGTGTCAGCAATTGTTTTTTTCCAAGGAAGAACGCGTGTTTATTGTAGAGACTTACATAGCGAGTAAATCTTACAAATGTGTGCAAGATAAGTTTCAGTTGAAATTTCCCCGTTCTGCCGTTCCAAATAAATCGTCATTATTGCGTTTGATAAATAAATTCTGCAGAACTGGGAGTGTACTCGATGAGAAACCACCTCGCCAACCAACAAAGTTAACCGCGGAAGTTCTCGAAGATTTGAAAAATCGTTTGACTCAATCACCTAAAAATTTGCTTGGAAGATTATCATTGCAAGCTGGGCTAACATTAACTACTGTTTTCAGAGCTACCAAAATGTTACATTTGCAGCCTTATCGCGTTGGCGAACTCCTGAACTGAAAGCTACAGACCATCAGAAACGATAACAATATTGTCGGTGGTTTCGATCTTTGGTTGAAAAAAATGGTATTCAATTGTTGGATCATTTTTATTTTAGTGATGAGGCTTGGTTTAATTTAGATGGCTATGTGAATATTCAGAACTGTAGAATAAGAAGTGAAACATATCTTGCACACATTTGTAAGATTTACTCGCTTTGTAAGTCTCTACAATAAACACGTGTTCTTCCTTGGAAAACCATTGCTGACACAATATAATGAAACGACTGCTGTCACCACAGTAATGCTTGACTGGAACATTTTAACTGTATTAGGTAGTTGGCCTTGAGTACACTGTTGACAACATACCGATTGGGGGACAGAAAATTTACCGATGTATTACTTCTATCTTCTTATAATCAGGGTTGCGTCCTTAATAAAACACCTGTTAGTTTAAGACATTTTTCTTGTAAAACTTATATTTTTCTTGTAAAAATTATATTTTTTCAAAACAGTACTTTCCAGACATGCCTGTCCAGAACACATACATCTAAATATTATGGTAAAATGATTTCTTTAATGTTAAAATCTAATTAAAATTTTTTTAATGAAGCCTTTGGAAACTCCTGAAGGAGTATGACCAACAGAAAAAACAGGAATATGACCAATTTTGTTGATTGGTATTGGTTTGGTGTAGCTGCAACTATATAAATACTAAGTTCGTTTCGATAAAATATTTGTTTGGCATTATGCATTGGAAATCATCTTGTAATTAATATTGAATTCTATTTTTCAGAATTTTATTATCGTAATACACTTAAAATTTTTGATGTAATGTTTGCGTTGCTTTTTTCCATAAATATTATTGTATAATATGATCATATTAACAAGGATGTACGAGGATCTGAGGGGATAGCTCATGTTAAACGTTTAGGAGTAGCTTTATCAAGTTGCAACATGACATGTACTTCTTGAACTACTACGTTTTTGTATTCTTGTATTTCATTTTTGATTTTTGTATTTTTTGAGCTTCTTTGGGACAGGTGCCCCTGTCCTTAATCGAGTAAGCCCTTGATCATGTACTTCATTGTACCATTATAGAAAAACGAGCTTGATATTGTATCTTATGTCGAGGTACTGTACTTTATTCGTGTCACTATAATAAATTACATGCTGTTCCTAGAAATATGATGTTGTTAATAAGCATTTTAGGTTCCCCTAGGATATTAGGGATTTTCAAAGAAACTCACATTAGAGAAAATTTCTTGCTTTATGTAGGCTATCAATCTGAAACATGTGGTCCATACTGAATCCTTAATACTTTTTTTGTAAAGTATTATTAAAAATAATTTTATAATTGATTGAAAGCTCAAGTAAGTGAATGTCAAAGAAGTACATAAATCAATTAAGTGAGTGGAAAATTTTTAATACTAAGTACCCAGTTTTGAAGATTTTACTGTTATCATTGTACATATAAAATCTTTTATGGTCTATTTATGGTCACATAATGGTCTATTTATGGTCTATCTTTTAATCTAAAATTCTTTTATGGACATCAAGAACACAGAGTTCTTAAAAAAAAGAACTGCTCTGATGGATACCTTGGTTGTTTTCTAGTAATTAGTCGTAAAATCTGTTTCTGAACTTTAAGCTGAGAGTTCACCTATGAGAAGTTAGTACCTCACCCTCTATATTATAGGATAGGTTAGTGCTGAATGTATGATGGTTATGTAATCAAGTTTTCTTCTACTTCTTTATCAGCCCATCATCATCCGGTGTTGGATATAGGTTTCCCATGTTTGCCTTCACAATCTCCTGCTCTGCATCATTCTTGCTCAATTAAATCTGACATCCATTTTCAATTTGTCTCTCCACCATGTTTGTGGATAACCTCCACCTTTCTTCCACAGGCAGAACCTCCACCCTGAATCGCCTTGTTCCTTCAATCATCCATCTGCCTCATTGTGTGTCCAGTTCATCACCATTTTAGATGCCATGTGCTGTTTTACTTCTATTAATTTAGTTTTCTGCCAAATATTCTTGTTTCTTATTTGGTTTTTCAATTTAATATTCAGCATTAGTATTTCCATAGATCGTCGTGTTTTGGCCAGCCTCTCCGTCATGCCTTTTGTAAAGGACCGAGTTTGTTAAGTGTATGAAAGAATACAAAGTTCACATTGATTAAGAATGGAACTTCTTAGTCTTAAAGGAATTTTCTGATTGTTCAGAATTTTACTTTGCCTTCTGAAAGCATAAAACTGATCTTATGCGCCTGAAACAGGTTTTAAAATGTGTTATTGAGCACTTTGAATTATAAGAAGCGAGCATTTCTTGATTTATGTTGTACTGTTCAACTTGTTCTCTGTTCTCCATCTAAGGAAGTGTTGTATTACTTTTTATAACCTTTCTGAGTTGGGTTGTATATACCTAATCCAGGTAATCCTATTTTTTTGCTTCAATATTGTTAATTATTCTTAAAACATTTTGATAATCCTTGTGTGTTAATTCCCTGTAAAAGAAGTTCTTGTCTACACCCCTGAATCATTATAAAGTGTATTATTTTATTATAACCTGTACAAAATTCGGCATATTTATTCAAAGCAGTGTCGGCGACTGGGGCCGATGACACATGGTAAAACGTTGTTTGGAAAATTGGTGGTCCTGAAAAAAGCCGTTTATTTGTGTTAGTGGTCCTGAAAAGGGCTGTTGTTGGCGGTAGGAAGCGGCGAGCCGGCGTGATGGAAGCAGAGCTCGAAGAGTGACGGCTCGGCTACTGGGTTCAGGCTTAGCCTTCCCTCAGCGGCAGTTGGGTCCCCACTGCTGCGTGGCAGTGGTGGTCCCCAGAGCTTCGCCGTGTCGGGTCGGCATAGGCCGTTTGCCGATAGCACAGCCGAGGCGGCTCTCTCCGGGCCGGCGAAGGCTGACTGGTTAGGGAATGTAATGTCCGCCACCTGTAGCGTAGACCAGGGATGGTGCGTCCAGTCTCGGCTGGGCTCGTCTTCTTCTGTCTGGAGCTCTTCTTTCTTGTTCTTCTCCGATTGAGAGTTGAGTGAAGAATATGCTTTGCGGGCCATTGCTCTCACTTAAATCCCCCTCCAGCGAGTCCACTTCAAGGTGTAGGGGAGGCGCTGTAGGCTCTGCGCGGCAGACAGGTAGTGGGACCTTCTGCAGGCGCTAATGTTGGTAGGGGAGTCAGCGACAGCAGGTTTGTTTTTTTATTAGCGACAAATTAGATTCTTTTTAAATAATTGTTGTCGATATTAATTTTTAATTTTCTGTTTTAGGAAAATAGGAATAAATTTGATAAACCAGCGGATTATATACAGTACCTTTCTACGCCTGATCTCAGTGTTAATAAAATGTACAATTGTATAGAATCGTTGAGGATAGCTTTAACAAATAATCCTCTCAGTTGGGTTCAGGAATTTGGAACAACCGGATTAAAACAAGTTCTGTCGATACTAAATGAATGCTATCGCAAGTAAGTAGAAATACTTATTGTATTTTAATTTAAGTCATTGAATTATGTTCCTTGTATTGTATCAGTAAAGCTTGGAAAAATTGGTGAGAAGCCTGAATGTATTTAAGATTATAGTGGATGTCACATGATGGATATTTTCATGTATTGTTGTGTCATTTATAGGGCAGAAGATGTCTTATCACAGAATTGTTATAATGTTCTTTCAAAACTAACTTTGCCACGAACCATCAGATTATCCATTCGTATTCATAAATATTATTATTTGATTATTACTGTTGCTAACATTGTATTTAACACTTACGAATTAAAAAACCTTGTAAATGAAGCTCATATTATAAGATTTAATATTAAAGTAGTAGTCACAAGCAAGCTACTTAAGAACTAGTCTCAAGAGAAACTTATTTTCTGTTGGATTTTTGGTAAATATTTTCGGAACGTATAACCATTAGATAATGTCAGGCGTGAAATATTCTTCTTGTTCTTCAAATGGCTAACATACAGAACTTGTGGCTATGCAGTAAACAGCCCAGAATTTCACAGTTATTCTTTTCACCATACTAAAACTGCCAAATCATTCATTATTTAGTTCTGTAATAAAGCTAACAATTGTGAACCACAAATTTTGAAAACTTGGGTTGGTTCCCATATCAATAAAGTTTTTAACCCTTTGGTATAAACCATGATAAGCCTATCAAATATTTATATTTACAAGAATTATTTTTTCAATAATTAAAAAGACAAATTGATGTAGAGAAAAATGATTCATTCAATGACAATGAAACTTGAGGGTCAAGTTGGCAACCTTAGAACACTATTAATCAGTCCTTCAGTCACATATAATATAAACGTAATTTCTTTTGTTAATTTTAAAATGAAAGCTCTGCCTAAAACATGTACTGTGGAATAACATTGTTCAGTGATAAGGTGTTTGGTGTCCGAAGGAGTGAAATTAGTAGAAATCTACTCAAGAGTAGAAATATTTTGGTTTAAAGTGTTTGAACCACAGTAATGTGTATAAGTTAGTGGAACAGTTTAATTTGAATGAATGACACTGTTAATGCATTACCTTGGGTTTGGTTGAAATAATATAATACATTAATAATCTGTTTTAAGCTACAGTAATACTTTTCCCGGAGGAACCAGCACGCAATTTAAGGTAGTCCCGCGTGCAGGACTAAAGCAATTGGGAAACGTACATAAAACACGAGGTAAACAAAGAATGAAACTAAAGGAAGGATAAACACAGGAACATTGTCCACTTGAACACACAGAATAACATTACAAACATATAGTGCACTTTTTTGGTTTATGATATAATTGCGACGCAGTCCAAGATGAATTACACGAGAAGCATTTAAACGAGAAATTAAACAAAGACACAAACAACAAGAAAAATACAATAGTACATACGCACGATAACATAATTAAAGCCTCATATACAAAATTAGCAATTGCCTTCATCTCGCTCGATGAAAGGCCGAAAGACTTGAGCCAAAAGCAGAGCACAGCAGCCTGCAACAAATTCTGAAGCAAGAGTGGGTGAAGCATGAATAGGAAGTAGGAAAAATGAGAGTAGGAGGAGGAAGCAAAGAGATTAATAGGAACGTGTGATTTAGGATGCCTGGGATGATGCAGCAGGAATTCAAATGTAAGACAAATAAGCAGATACTGCACGTGGATGATTTAAACTAACTATGCGAGAAAACAAAGCGAGATACCCCAGGAGAAGTGGCCTTAACAGTCACTGATTTTCATCGCTCTGAAAGACCAATTAAAGTTTCGACTTCTGTACTACAAAATCACATAAATGACCTTATTCATGAATAAAGGCTGGTCAAAATTTCCTGAATTGTTAGTTTTTGTAATATTAGTGTTGGAACCATACATTCAACATTTCATGACGTGCTGATATTTCACAAAACTTGTTTGAGATGGGTTTCAAGACAGTTGACTCGAGTCTATAGACACATCCTGGACTGCATTTGTTCTGAGCTCAAACTATTTATAGTTAAAGGCAGAAATAATGATTTTCTAGAATGTAAATATAATAACTTGTGATAAAATCTGGATTCACCATTTCAAGTGTGTATCCAAACGGCAGTCTTGAGTTGGCAGCATCGGGATTTACCCATCAAGAAACAGTTTTAAAAATTTAGGTATCAATCGGTTAAGTGATTGTTATGGTCTTATTGGACTTGCAAGGCCCAACTTTTTGTGACTTTAAAAGAGCAACTTACCATGAGCAGTGAGTATTCAATCTGCTCCAAAAGAAAGCGAGACCACAATAAGGCAAAATTGTAAGGGTGCTCTCTCAGTAGGTACGATTCTCTTGCATGACAACTCGTGCAGCCACACCTTACAGAGAATGAGAGAAACACTGAGAAGTTGGGTTGGGAGGTGTTTCTATATCCTCTTTTCAGCCCAGACCTTGCGTTATCCGTTTTCATTTGTTCAGCCCACTCAGAGACATTTTACATGGTCAAAAGTTTTATGACAATGAAGTGGTTAGAAAAGCAATATACAAGTAAGTGGCTCAAACAGCAAGGTAAAGACTTCTACGCTGTGGGAATCAGGAAGCTCACAGAATGGTGGGAGAAGTATCTAAATGTTGCTGGAGACACCATGTTGAAAAGCAATGTAAGTTTCATTGTCATTGAGTAAACCGTTTTTTTCTGTATAACAATTTGTCTTGTTAATTATTGAACTTCCTTGTAATTTGAAGTTTTTGCAGATCCTACCTCAGATTAAGGGAATTTTGTCATAAATTATTTATAGTTTTATTAAAAAAATTGAGGTTCTTTTGTATAACATTTTATTTTTGTTTTGCTTACGTTACTCAAGAATGACTGCCTGTATAATTAATAAGGTAATTTTCAACTCTTTAATATTAATGAGTTAATTTTTATTCTAAAAGTATTAGTTTTGATATTTTGTTTTAGATTCTGTTGTATTTTATTACTATTAGGTGTTGTCCTAATTAATAAAAATTTGCATCAAGCATTGTTGTGTTAATCTAGAATGTTGGTATTTATAATAATAATACTTAATTGCGTTCATTACTTTCTGAGCACGCAATTGTAAATAGTTCCATGAAGAAAGAATTTTTTTTTGTTTTTAATTTAAAATCTTTAATTGTAAAATTGATTTGCATTTAATGTCAAATGAAAAAGTTTTCATGCATCTTGTAACTATAAATAACTTTGAACAACCAAAATTGTGCTATTACCATGTTAACAAATTTTGATTTACCTGACCAAGATCTTTCCGTTACTGATCGTTTCTTCAAACCTATTCAAGTCATGATTGGTCTCACATTGTATAGATCCTGTATTTGGAAATACAGTGGAGTTTTTTGTAATTAGTAGTGACAGCATTTGGATGATGCATGTAGAAACAGTGAAGTTCCTAGGAGTATCTCTAGATAGATCTTTGTCGTGGGACTTCTATACCAATCAAGTTTGTAGTAAAATATCATCTGGGGTATTTACACTAAAACAAATTGCCAGATTAAATGATAAAAAATTACTAATGGCAGCTTATCATGGCCTCATTCTGTCTCATATCCCGTTATGGTATCTTAGTATGGGGTAATTCTAGCATAGGTAATATGAATAGGGTTTTTAAAATTCAAAAGAAAGCTATTAGGTGTATGGTGGGAGCTAACCAGCTAACCTCATGCAGGCCACTGTTTAAGGAGCTTAAATTGAATACAGTTCCCTCTCTCTACATTTTTGAGGTGATTATGTATGTTAGGCAAAATAATGTTATGCAGAATTTCAATGTTCACAATCATAACCCGAGAGACAGAAATGATTATTATGTGGCTAATCACTCCACAAAATTGTTTGAACGAAAACCTACTTATGCAGGGAGAAAATTCATGAATAAATTACCCCAATTTTTAAAATGTTGTGATAATTTGCATTCCTTTAAAAAGAATCTGAAAAATTACTTGATCGGTGAAACTTTTATAGTGTACAAGAATTTTTTTCTTGATAGTAGTGATACATTGTGTGATTGTATTTCAGGTGTTATAACTGACATGTCCTATACTCCTCCTGGAGTCTAAAAAAATGCTATTTCTTTAACCAAAGTAATATAAATTAAAAAAAATTTTTTTTGTTTCAAATTCTGTAAACCAATTTTGTAATAATTTAGAGTTATTCCAAAATAATCCGTGTTTCCTTCCCATGTCTCAAATTTTCCTTTTTATGATTGGCTTTAGGATTTGCTATTATTTGGTTCTAAAACATGCAAAGAACTGAAAAATTAGTTTTAAGATGAAAACTATATTTTCTTAGCTTATTACAGGAGCACTTTGCAAGTTAAGAATAATGAGTGTATTTTGTATTAAAAATATAACTGATAATGTAGAAATGTATTTAAATTCAAAACATTTTTTTTACTAACTTAAATTTTGGTAAGAAGTTTTTGTAAATTGGTTATACAAAACATAATCAAAGTGTAGTTTCTTTATAACTTATGGACACTGTTTGTCTTATATAGGGTTATCATGAAAGAATGTGCGGTTTCGAACATGGTTTAAAGAAAAACCGAATTCTTCTTCTTCTTTAAGTGCTGTGTCCTCCTAGAACATTGGCGATCAGTCGCATGACCTTCACTCTGTCCACAGCCAACCGAAATAGTGTCGTGGTGCTCACCCCGTACCACTGGCGAAGGTTCCTAAGCCAGGACGTTCTCCTACGTCCGGGGCCGCGCGTCCCCTCTATCTTCCCCTGGATGATTACATGCAGCATTCCATATTTCGGATTTCTCATCACGTGGGCAAAGTACTCTAATTTCCTTCTTTTTATGATATTAAGCACTTCTTTTTCTTTGTTTAGCCGCTGCATTACCACTTGATTCGTCACTCTGTCCATCCACGATATCCTCAACATTCTGCGGTAAGCCCACATTTCGAAAGCCTCAATCCTCCTGCACATTGCTTCTGTGAGGGTCCATGCTTCCATCCCATAGAACAAAATGCTAAACACATAACAGCGCAATAAGCGTATTCACAGCGCAAGTTTTAACTCTCTACTTGTTAGTACCCTTTGCATTTTCCTAAATGATGTTCTCGCCTGCTCTATTCTGCATTTAATCTCCTGTGACAAGTCCCACTCCTCGTTCACCCAGCAGCCCAAATACTTGCATGCCTGCACTCTTCGCACTATGTCCCCATCTATCACAATATCTACCAAGTTATTACCTATATTTTTGTTCTTGCTGATCACCATCCATTGGGTTTTCTTTATGTTTATTTTCAAACCCATTTGTTGGCTATGGTCCGTCACTGAATGTAGGAGCGCCTGCAAATCATCCCTGTCCGTTGCCAGCAGAAATGTGTCATCAGCGTATCTCAAATTGTTAATGACTATTCCATTGGCAATTATACCCTCTGCTCTGTCTTCCACCGCTTCTCTGAAGATCTTCTCCGCATATAAATTAAACAGAAGTGGAGAGAGCACGCAGCCCTGTCTAACTCCTCTCATAATAGGAATTTCTTCCGATGTCTGGTTGTTAATTCTAATGTCCGCTGTCTGATTCCAGTACAGATTGGCTATTATCCGAATGTCTCGCCCATCCAGACCTACCTCTTTCAGTATAGCCATTAACTTTTCATGCTGAACAGTGTCAAACGCCTTCTCATAGTCGACAAAACAGACATATACATCCACATTCACATCCCGACATCTCTGTACAAGAACCTGAATGCTAAACAGCGCCTCCCTCGTGCCGAAACCACTCCTGAAACCAAACTGGGATCTGCCGATGTTTTCTTCACATTTGGTAAAAATTCTTGAATGAACGATTTTTAGGAACAACTTCAACACATGACTCATTAAGCTAATTGTTCTGTATTCCTTGCAATACTTGCTATTGGCCTTTTTTGGTAGTGCAACAAAAGTTGATTTGAGCCAGTCTTTGGGGATAATTCCTGTCCTATATATACAATTTAGCAAATCCAACAGAAGTGCATTAGGTCCATCGTCTTCCAGAGTCTTCAAAACCTCAATCTGTATACCATCTGGTCCTGGTGCCTTTCCGTTTCTTACTCCCGATATGGCGCGTAAAAGTTCTGCCTTAGTGATATCCACTCCGTCATGTGCAGTAATATCATGTGAGACGCTTCTATCATCCACAAAGAGATTTTTGATATATCTCTTCCATTCTTGCAGTTGTTCTTCCGTGCTAGCAAGAATCTGATGTTGCTCATTCATAAGGATGCTCCTATTATTCCTTTTGTATAGACCAGCTGTCTGTCGAATTTTCTTATACATATTAAATGAGTCGTGTTTGGCCTCTAACTGTTCTATTTCTCTACATTGCTCCATTAGACACTCTTGCTTTACTTGTCTAATCTTATTTTGAATTTCTTTTTGGGTGTCTCTGTATCTGATAGGGTCTTTGTTTTTATATGATCTGTGGATGTTCATTAATTTCAGGATATCTTCGGTCATCCAACTCTTGTGCTTGGTGTTACCACTTTTCAGCTTACTCCCACTAACCTCCACCACGGACGTTTTAATTTGATTCCACATGTCTTCAACGTTACTCTCATCTATCGGCCGATTAAAACCGAATTACTTACAGTTAATATTGTTTATTCATCTCATTTGTCGTCTCAAACAGTTTTTTTTACATAATTAATAAATTTCAATATATGCGTCCTTAGTCGCTCGACAAATGTACAAACGATACTCAACTTCTCTCCAAACATTCGTTAACATTTCTTCGGTTATGGTTGACATTGCTTCATTAATCCTGTTTTTTTAAGTGGTTCAGGTCACAAATTTTTTGTGAATAAACAACGCTTTTGATGTACCCCTACAAGAAAAAATCACAAGGTGTCAGGTCTGGACTCCTTGGAGGCCACAGCATAGGCCTGGCCGGCCTATCCATCGATCTCCAAATTTTTCGTTCAAAGCGTCCGTGACCAATGCACTGAAGTGTGAGGGAGCGCCATCTTGTTGAAAATGAAGTTGATGAATGTTTTCGAGTTCATCTAGCTGAGGAAAGCAATAATAACTCGAAAACATTCATCAACTTCATTTTCAACAAGATGGCGCTCCCCCACACTTCAGTGCATTGGTCACTACGCTTTGAACGAAAAATTTGGAGATCAATGGATAGGTCGGCCAGGACCTATGCTGTGGCCTCCAAGGAGTCCAGACCTGACACCTTGTGATGTTTTCTTGTAGTAGGGGTACATCAAAAGTGTTGTTTATTCACAAAAAATTTGCAACCCGAAACACTTAAAAAACAGGATTAATGAAGCAATGACAACCATAACCAAAGAAATGTTAACGAATGTTTGTTTGGAGAGAAGTTGAGTATCCATTATTAGTATTAGTATTGAGTATTATTATTGAGTATTATTATTATTATTATTATTATTATTATTGAGTATTATTATTATTAGTTGAGTTGAGTATAGTTTGTTTGGAGTTGAGGCCATTTGTCGAGCGACTAAGGGCGCACATATTGAAATTTATTAATTATGTAAGAAACTGTTTGAGACGACAAATTAGATGAATAAACAACATTAACTGTAAGTAATTTGGTTTTTCTTTAAACCATGTTCGAAACCGCACCATTCTTTTATGATAACCCTGTACTTGCTATTATGTAGAAAGAAAAGCAAAGCCAGTTTTTTCATGAATTTTTTTGCACTGGTAATGTTAAAATGCATCATGTTTTAACATCGATTCAAGCTTATAACTTGTCTTTAGGCTGCCTTCCGTTTTTCAGCTTAGGTCTGGAAAATTATTACCTGTTCAAACTGACCATTTCTTAACCCAAAATAATCGCTAATGAATAAAATGATAAAGTGGCTTTAAATAAACTAAAAAGAGTGTAATTAATTGTTTTGAAAAAATTTTCAAATGTAGTTCATGTGACAGAAATTAAATTAAAAACTCAGTTTCACAGAATGGCCAAAACTTTGGCTTTTAATAGGCTTTCAGAAGTAGAAATTGGCTAATAAATGTATAATGTTCTAGTAAACATGAAAAGCAGAACATGTAGTAGCTGTAGTTGAATTGAACTGTGCAATTATTGCTGTTTTGATACATTCATGTCAAAACAAATTTATGTATTAAATATTGAAATATGTATTTCTAACCACCAGAATACGGTCACATAAAACTCTTACCATTGTTTATAGCGCTTGTGTATCTTGTACACATCTTCAGTAAATTAAAATTCATTAAACTTTTTCTACATCAAAATTTAAAACTTCCTACTCCTACCATGATAGATAAGGAGTAGTCGATTCTTATATGTAAAACAGTCTTGCGAACTTAATCAGTTGATTGTCATATTGAATCTGTGTGTTCATTAATTACTTTCTCTTGCCTATATGAATATATAGGAAGGAAAGTATTGTTTTCATGTCGATTTTTCGAAATCGAGTTTTCACCGGATCTATACGTTTTCAGACCCCCTGAACCCAAAAAACATGTTTTTAGCGATTGGTCTGTGTGTGTGACTGTGTGTGTGTATACAAAATATCTCAAGAACGGAACGTCGTACGAACTTGAAACTTGAAACTTAAGTTACATACCCTTACCGGACCCGACACGAACATTTTCATCAAAATCGGTCGACCGGAAGTAGTAGTTTATTCGTGTAATTTTTCACTTTTTTGTGATTTTCTCAAAAACTTGTCCTACGATTTTTTTTAAAATCGCCTGGTTTACTTAATTTTTTGTTCTCTACAAGATAGGGTAGGCGTCATGTGTGCTGAAATTCTTGGTGAGGCTGTTTTTACGTAAAAACGTTTTCTTTTTAAGATTGCGGCTTTAATATGCATTTTAGCGCAAAACATTATATAATAAAAGTTGTAGAGAATTTAAAAACCTACAACTTTTATTTCAAACATTTTTTTGTAAAACGCTTAGTTTAGCAGTAATTAGCGATTTTCTGAGTTTTTCTCACGAAAACGTGTGAAAAATTGATTTTTTTAAGATTTCGGCCTTAGTATACATTTTATGACAAAAGTGTATATAATAGAGTTGATAGAAAATTAAAAGATCTACAACTTTTATTTAAAACATTTTTCTCTACAGAGCCTAGTTTAGCGTGAAAAAGTGATTTTCCGTATTTTTAAGCCAAACTGAGTTTGATTTTCATTTTGCGTCTTTCACTCATGATTAAAATAAGGTTATGTTTATTTAGGTTAGTTTTTTGTTTATTTCTAATGTTTTATTACTAATATTAGGTTTATTGTTAATTATTTATATTGGCAAGAGAAAGTTGTGTTAGTGTTTCACACCAGATTTTTTTTCCTTGTTATTGTATTTATAAATATAATATTTTTCCAAAATTTCAATTTCATTTTGTCTGTTATCCATTTCTAATATTTCGTGATTATTTTTTATACTCGACATAGTATGTTTATTTTTGATCATGTGTTCAGTTACATTTGAGAATTTTCTGTTTCCTCTTTTATAGTTGTTCTGTTTTGTAATAGTGTTCTGTAAACCGTTTTTTAAAAGATTCTACATAGGATGTTTGATAAAAAATAATATATACCTATTTATGTTTTACTGATTCTGTTACCGTGCTTACAGAATGCAAACCCTGTTGCGAACTGGGCACAGAAAGGGTTGAAGTTGACCCTGTCGTATTGGTTTGGCACAAAACGTGTTAGAAAAATTTAGTAATACCCCTCTTACCTTTGTTGTATTTTTACGCATTTACTAGAACATTCCTATCCAAGGTTAGGCTTAATTTTTTGTTCATTATGCAAATTTGAGTCCATTATATATTTATGTATATGTCTAATCAGATTAGTAACGCCATAAGCATGAGTGTTTTCTATAGATCATTCTAATTAACGTCTTAGATGTTTTGCGTGACACTTTAAAATGTTTGGGTGAGTACCGTTGTGATTAAATTTCTGTAATTTTTAATACGAGTAGATTTACATGTTTCATACAAAATAATCATCCTGAATTTCATAATTTTTAATTTTTGAATTATATTTTGTAGTCATGTTTTTGTCACAAATTTTATTATTTCCATTGAGACAGATAAATATCTGTGGATTTAGCTGGTGATAGTGTTTTGAATATTGGGTATTTTAATGGTAATTAAAATTTTATTTTTTCTGGGTATTTTTTCTGGTAATGATATTCAAGAAATCATTTACTGATATCGAGCAAAACATTTACGTGGATTTTTTATTTGTTTTATGACGTATTAAATATTTACTACTACTGTCGATTTCTTTAGTATAGATACCCGAGTTTGGAGCCTTCTTTCTTCAAAACCGCTTGTTCAATTTTAACGTACTATAGACTAAATTTAGCTAATTTTAATCTGCATTGTTACATGTCAGTTTAATAGTTTTAGAGTTTTTTAATGTTGCAATATCTGGATGAGAAGAAAAAAGAGCCGGTTTTTTTGTTGCTGCAACAGATCGGATACATTTAGAGGCTTATAACTCAAATACTGCTCGACCGATTTATTTGAGATTTCGCCGGAATTTAAACTTGTATGTTGTTATTGTACGTACAAAATTTCAGATTTGTAGCGAATTTAAATTTTGAGTTATTATCAAAATTCTGAACCCCTGTTAACTCCATAATCGCTCATTAATTTGGCAATTTTGAAAAATCATTTTATTCAGTATAAAAAAATGAATACAAATTCATTAATATTATGGAACAGCAATTGACCAGTTCATAAACTGAACATTCACCCATAATAGCCAGATGGAGTGTTAAATTATTTGCACTCATTTGCTCGTTCCTGGGCTACAAAAAACAGTTCTGTTTCTTATCATATGGTTAGCTAATTATATGACTGAAACATTTTAGAACAGAAGAGGTACAGGTGTAAAAGAGTCAGAGTTATCTCCTCTGAGATTAATGAATTTTATTATACAGCCAGATCCTGTAGTGAATGAAGTGAAGGTGTCACTTGCAGGGTGGTAAGTAGATGCTTTTCAAAGGGCTGGGCATGCTGATAACCATACTTTCCCATTTAGTAAGGAAGGCAGTGGTAAACTCTTCTTTTTAGTTAGTAAAGCCTCTAGAGGTTCAAACCAGCCTTTCGGCTGATTACCTAAACAACGAAAAGAAAACTAGTGTTTAGCTCAGAAGAGTTAAAGTGTAAGAACTAGGCAGTCCTATCCATCCCCTTCTCATTTACTTTGTGGAGAGTTGTTACGGAAGTGTACTACCTCTGTACATAATTTTCTTACAATAAGGGAACTTTGTGATCCCAGATGAAGCTTATCACACTGAGAGAAACTGATCACGTTCTGCACTGTTTTACTTTAATATTTTTTCAATTTTCCGTGTGATGAGAAAACGGTCCTGTAAAATGTGAATTTCTTAACATCCTCTATTACTCTATTTGTGAACGTTATCCCATGTCCCCCTCCCTGCCTTCCCTTCTCACATCTCTCCTGCACTAGAGGTTTACTTTTCTCTCTGAATTTTCTTGGGATAACATCAATTTTTTAAGCATTCCAATTTCTATTGCTATTTTGAAATTATAGAAATAATATTTGCATTTGAGTAATAGATTAATTCCCATCCTTTGGGAGCAATTTATCAGAATTCAAATGGTTTATTTCCACTAGGTATAAATTACTGAATGAACGTATCAGTTTTCAGAACTTTATCTTTTTGGGAAGGATAGAAATGATATTTATTGCTCTAGGGCAGTGATACCTAACTCGTATAAATCTATGGACCACTAACCCAGAAATTGAACCATGTGCAGACCACCTCCACTCCTGACTTAGTTTGGGGCGAACCTTCTGGTGAGTATAAGGGTGCAGAATTGTGCTGGAGGGTACCCCCTGGCAAAATAAGACAGAAATTTCGCTTATAATCCATCTTGTTCAATGAAGATCGCTTTCAAAATATTAGGCAACTTTTTATGACTGCTGTTGGACCCTCTCGCTGACCACTCCTAAGGCTCTCACGGGTAAGCAACCCCTTTTTACCCCTTAGTCACTTATGATCAAAATGAAAATGTATTTGTATATTCATCAACAAGAGAACAAATATAAGGAATTTCAGCTGTCTATGTAGTTGAGAAGTAAGAAAATTACTGATGAGTGAGTGAGTGAGTGAGTGAATCACTTAATTAGTGGCAGCTTTCGCATTATAATAGATGTATTCTATTTTATTTATTTAATTAAAATATATTACGGTTTATTTCATTTATGAAAAATAGTAAGTTCTTAAGTGTGAATTGATAAAAAAAAAATATGTTAATAATGTATATAATTTAATGTCAGATTTTATTATAATTATGTGAAGTCTACAATTTGTTTACACAAAAATGTCATTAATAATTGCGCTGTGGGTAGCATGATCGTTTCAATTAGCACATACAATGAACTGATTGTACATTTATTTATAGTGTAAAATTACGTTAAGTTAATTGTGTTTATGATAAATTATCATTTTTAAAAAACTGACCTTTATTTAATTTTGGCAGTTTTCCAATTTTTTCAATTCGTGATTATTCTACAATTATATCGTTCAAACGAATTAATTAATAGTTCATTTACTATGGATGAACATATATCAAATGTATTCCATAAAATTATTATATATTATTTATATTTTTGTAATAAATTTTAAGTGTATATATTATGTTTGTTTTGATATTTCTGAAGTTATGTGAATGTGATCTGGTTTGGTTATTTCTCCATGTGTGGACAGAGTATACTAATTGTTTATTTGATGTGGTATTTAAATTAACTGTGATTTTGCATTTTATCAGTATTAATATTATAAAAATGGTATTTAATTATTCTTGGGATTTAAATTCTAAAATGAATAACAGGTATTATACCTTACAAATTTATTATTATACATTTTTTTTGTGGATTTGTAGGTTATGTTGACCCCATTCTGTTTTGTTTTTATTCAATTACCATAATACACAGTGCATTAACCTCTTTATTCCTGAAAGTGTATTTGTTATAAAAGGCAATTTTTATTATTTTATGATATACTAATACCCTTACAAATAGTGGCATCCAATTGTAAAAAAAAATTCTGAAGACTGACTGAAAAATTTCATCTGGTATCATACATAACATATGACACCTGTGGATCCAAACAAGCAAACTTTAATTTCAGTTGGTATCATTGTAATTTAATATATTGGGTTACCATGAAGACAAGATGTATCTAAGTACATTGTGGTTAGGAAAATTTAAGTATGCCTCTTTTTATTTATTTTATTAGTTATCTGTTCGTTGCAGGGCTAAAATAAATAGTTCTGTTTCTTATAATATGGTCAGCCAATTAAATGACTGAATCATTTAAAAACAGAAGAGGTAGAGGTGTAAAAGACACTAATCAGAGTTATCTCCTCTGAAAGTAATGAATTTCATTATACAGCCAGACCCTTTGGTGAATGAAGTGAAGGTGTCATTTGCAGAGTGGAAAATATATGCTTTTCAGAGGGCCTGGCATGCTGATAAGTGTACTTTTCCACTCAGTGAGGAAGGCAATGGTAAACCACCTCACTCCTCGTTTTACTTAGTAAAACCTCTACAGGTTCAAACCAGCCTTTTGGCTGATGACCTAAACAACAACAATTAGTTATTTAAAAAATCGTAACTAATCTGTCAAACTGAAGTTATTTTTATTAGCAGGAAGAACCCCTCCACCCCATAATCAGCAGTATTTATTTTAGTATACATGCTAATTTTAAATTATTGTAAAATAATTAAGTATGAGGTGTGGCTATTAAATAACGAGACTTGTGTAAAAAATTTAATTTTAATTTTATACATAATCACTTATTATCACCTTCAATATACACTCCTTCTCTATCCCTACAATGCTCCATGCGAATTTTCCATTGTTGGAAACAGTGCTGGAAGTCATCTTCTGTCAGCTGCTTCAGGACATCTGCCGCTTTCGTGCAAGATCTGGTGAATAAGGTGGATGTTTTAACACAGATGCTGTACTTGGCTAGGAACCTCTTGACAGATAACGCGGAATGAGCTGGCGCATTGTCTTGGTGGAGAACACATGATTTGTCCTTCCGCATTTCGGGGCGTTTTTTCCTTACTCTTTGACGTAGTTTTGAAAGTACCTCAAGGTAGTAATGTTGATTGATTGTTTGACCTTCATGAACCCATTGAAGGTACTCAATCCCATAGATATAAAAAAACAATCATTATTGCTTTAAATTTTGACTTGCTCATTCGAGCATTTTTTGCTCTCGGTGAAGTTTGGCTCTTCCAGTACATGGATTGGTGCTTTGTTTCCAGATCATAAGTAAAAAACTACGTTTTATCATATGTTATTATCTTCTACCTGTTCCCTAAGGTGAAATCTGCATTAAAAGGGACAAGATTTGAGTCTGTGGAAGCTGTAAAAGAGAGCGGCTCGTGTCCTGAAGGAGCTGACAGAAAATGACTTCCAGCACTGCTTCCAACAATGGAAAATTCACATGGAGCGTTGTAGGGATAGATAAGGAGTGTATATTGAAGGTGACAATAAGTGATGTATAAAATAAAAAATAAAATTTTTTACAACGTCAGTCTCGTTATTAATAGCCACACCTATTATTAAGCTCTACTCATGATTGTAGAGCTTAAAATAAGAAAAACAGTTCATATAAACATATGTCTGCAAGCACTTCATCAGCAAGTTACAACTAGCGAAAAATAACGCCCCGATTTCAGTTCCCCTGGTGATTACAGTGGTACTGAATTTTTTGGGGGCTACTTTTTGCGACCAATATGGTTGGGTTATATGGAGAATAACCTAAAAAACTAAATAAAACCAGCCTGGAAGCTATAGTGTTAGCAGTTTTTGAGAAAAATAATGAAATATGCAAAACATTTTAGTAGAAAACCGCAGTAGTACATTTGATGCCCAATAAGTTTGTTAAATGATCCATAAACAAATTATTTACTTGGCCGTTTTATGAGAAGGGAATGAATAACTCATTAAAAAAACATTTTTGTGTGAAAAATTTTATTTTTACTTTCCCTTGCCTATATGAATATATAGGAAGGTAAGTATTGTTTTCATGTCGATTTTTTGAAATCGAATTTTCACCGAATCTACATGTTTTCAGACCCACTGAACCCAAAGAAACATGTTGTTAGCGATTGGTCTGGGTGTGTGTGAACAGAATATCTCAAGAACGGAACATCGTACGAACTTGAAACTTAAGTTAGATACCACTAGAGGACCCGACACAAACATTTTCAACAAAATCGGTCAACCGGAACTAGTAGTTTGTTCGCGGAATTTTTCACTTTTTTGCGATATACTTAAAAACTGGTCCTACAATTTTTTTTAAAAATCGCCTTATTTCCTAAACTTTGTATGCTCTACAATATAGGGTAGGCGCCATGTCTGCTGAAATTCTTGGTGAGGCTGTTTTCACGTAAAAAAATTGTTTTTTCTAGATTACGGCTTTAATATGCATTTCAGCCCAGAAATGTACTTAATAAAAGTACGAGAGAATTTAAAATCCTACAACTTTTATTTCAAACTTTTTTGCATAATGCTTAGTTTAACGGTAATTAGCGATTTTCTGTTTTTTTCTTACGGAATTGTGTAAAAATCGATTTTTTAAAGAATTCAGCCTTATTATGCATTTTATGACAAATAAGTATAACCAAATTTGTAGTAAATTAAAAGATCTACAACTTAAAGCATTTTTCTCTACAGAGCCTAGTTTAGCGTGAAAGAGTGATTTTCCATATTTTTAAGCCAAACTGAGGTTGATTTTCATTTTGCGTCTTTGACTCATAATTAAAATTAGCTTATGTTTATTGAGGTTAGGTTTTTGTTTATTTCTAATGTTTTATTACTAATGTTAGGTTTGTTGTTTATTAATTTGCTTTGCCAGTGTTTCACACCAGATTTTTGTATGAAATAAACATACTGCCCGTTCCCAAGCTTTGTGCAGCTGAGAGGTATGCATTACGTCACTACTACTGTGAGAGATTGCGTTAGTAGTAGTAACGTTTTACTTGTATTATGTTTGTAGTAGTCAAGGGTACTATCCAAACTACATATATTCTGTGTCACCGTCTACAGCGAATAGTCAAAACAACACCCACGTTTGTCACCGCACTAGCCAGCCTACTGCCTAGCGAATAGCAATGAGATGATTAGTAGAGTGTTATGGCGTAGCAGCAGTCTGGTACTTCGTCTGTCTTCTTCATCCCGCAGCTGCTCAAAGCTTAGATTCATACAGTATCTAAATGACATTAAAAATCATACCAAAAGACTAAGGATGATGACTGAAATCGGGACGTAATTTTTTGCTAGCAGTAATTTGCTTATGAAGTGTTTGCGGACATATGTGTATATGAACTTTTTTCTTATTTTTAGCTCTACAATCATGTAGTAAATTATTCTACCATAATTATGAATTACCCTGTAATGTAATTATGTAAACAATACATGACTACTGTCAATCAAATTAGAGTCATTCTCATCAGTAGGAAAAACATGAATTCATGTAAGAGGCAGTTCATTATAAATAGCATCTTTCTCACATCACTTTCATAGGTATCCAAAATGTGTGGGTTAATTTCTTCTAAGAAATCTGATGCCTATTACCTTGTCATTCATTCATGTAATGAAATGAAATATTGTACAATTAGGTACTTAAATCAAAATAAGTTTAGTAAACTATTTATTTTAATATAATACAATGCAAGTGTACCAGTATTTATAATTTATTAATGGCAAATATCTGGTTACAACCTGAAACTTCTGTACTAGCAAAAATAAACTCTGTAACTCTCACTTAGGTGATTTCCTTGTTACCTAAACCTGAAAATAGTTTATGTAAGATATTAATAAATTGTTGTTTAGATCATCAGCCGAAAAGCTGGTTTGAACCTGTAGAGGTTTTACTAAGTAAAACGAGGAATGAGGTGGTTTACAAGAGCCTTCCTCACTGAGTGAAAAAGTACACTTATCAGCATGCCGGGCCCTCTGAAAAGCACATATTTTCCACTCTACAAATGATACCTTCACTTCATTCACCACAGGGTCTGGCTGTATAATGAAATTCATTACTTTCAGAGGAGATAACTCTGATTAGTCTCTTTCACACCTCTACCTCTTCTGTTCTTAAATGATTCAGTTATTTTTTTAGCCCTGCAATGAACAGATTGAGTGTAAATAATTTGACACTCCATTTGTCTATTATGGGCAGATAGATTAATAGATTAGTACTTTTTAATTTTTTTTTTGTTTTTTTTTTTGCTTTTATGGCCTCATTGGACCACTTAAATCAAATTTAGAAATCCTTCTCGGTTTGGTTTTAGGATTCTTACGCTTTTCCCAATAATTTTTCATATTTTGGGATCTGTTCTGTCTGATTTTATCTGTCCAAATCATGGATGACGGAGCTCACGTTTTTTTGACGAATCTTGTGTTTTTTTCTTTAAGCAACTGAAGCTGTTCAGATTTTTCTAAAATATCTTGTTCTGCAATGTTAAGTTCTTGCATATCTTGCTTTACTTCGGCCAACCACCTCGAAGGATTTTTTCACGAGATAATTATAGAAATGAGTTGTTTAGTTACTCGATTGTCCGGTATTATAAGTAAATGCCATAAGAAAGAAATTAGTTTCTTCTGCAAGATATCAGTAATTGGCTCTATTTTATGGTAGAGTTCAAAATTAGGCATTAAGATTCAGATATCATTGAGTTTCTGTTTTTTGTTTATGCAAGTCCTAAGGATTCTTCTTTCTCTTTTTAGAGTTTTTCTCATTCTCATTTTAGTCGTTAAATTAGAAATAGTTTCGCAGGAATAAGTGGATTTGGGTTGTACTTACCGTTTTATAGTGTTGCAATGTAGATTGAATAGATAGGTGTTTCTTGTTGTATGTGTTCTTGGTATGTTGCTGGGCTTTCACTATTTGTTGGTTCTAATTTTCCAGGTCACTTTATTTTTTATTTTCTCTTTTATTTAAATTAGTATTTTATATAAATAACAAAAGACTCTTATCTGTGTTAGATATCAAGTTTGTTTATTTATTATTAAATATATGTGATTAGTTTTCATATTGAATTATATTTGCCTTAAGCCTCAATGGTTCAACCAACTCTTAGAGTTTTCCGACATAAAGTGAAGTCCATTTTCTTTTTCTTTAAAAAAACAACATTTTTAAAAAATATGAAAACTTTAAATAAAATGAACGTTAATGTATTTATTTAACTGTTTTTAAATATTAGTGTAAACACAAAAAGTTCTCAAAATAACTTTAAAAGTAATAAAAAAAAAATCAATATATTATTGTTCCTGCTGAACTGTTACAACCCCAATGTTAAAAAATTATAAAAATTCCGGTTTTTATTGATGCAAAAGTTCTACAAAGCTTTCCGTCCATCCGTCTGTAATTATTAAAGTATTAGTATGCAGTTGTACGCAAACTATGTATAAAATATATAGCACACTAAGGAATATGTAATGGTTAAACTTTTACAGTAAGATACAAATGTTTTTCTTTTTACAATGAAAGAAAATACCATTCATTGATTTTTTTTGTCATCAGTCTCTCGAATAGCTTGATGCAGTTCTCCAAGCTGTTCTATCTTGTGCAAGTCGTTTCATATCTACATACCTGTAACACATTACATCTTTTTTAATTTGCTTTAAATATTCTAATCTTTGCCTCCCTAACAATTCACTCCCTCTATTATCGATGTAGCTAGCAATACCTGGATGTCTTAAGATATGCCCCACTAGCCTATCCCTTGTTCTGATGAGGGTTTCTATGTACTTCTTCTTTCATCCACTCTCCTAACAACCTCTAAATTACTTATTTTGTCCGTCCACCTAATCTTCAACATTTCCTTTAACACCACATTTTGAAAGCTTCTATCCTCTTTCTTTCTACAGCCCCTATCACCCACATTTCACTCCTGTATAATGCTACATCCCAAACATAGTGTTTTAAGAAATATTTCCTAATCTGTAAATCAATGTTGTAGTCAGTAAGCTGTTTTTCATTTTAAAGGCTTTTTCAGCTTAAGCAATCCTACTTTTGATATTACTTAAGCTATTCATTGATTATAAAATTAAAATTTAACATTATTTCATAGTGAAGAAAAATTTTGCAGTGTACTTAATCCAACTTATTGTACAATAAAATCAAAACTATCTTTCTAACAATAATATTATAATCTGCAAAGTATTATTACAAAAAAGGCACAGATTGAAAATAATGAAATTTTTTAGAAAATAGTCAACAAATTCACAAATTTTTACATGTATCACTAAGACCCATTTACCAGAGAGGTGAGGACTCGCTCTTGAGACACTTATCTACCTCAGTGTTCTGCTGTGAACTTGTACTGTAAGGAAATATGACAAAGTGTTGAAGAATGAAAACTAGAATTTATGAACCAGAACATTAAAAATACACGCTGTTCAAAAATTGTTTTTTTTTTAAATTATTTCACCTTGAATTTTATCAAATATGAAATTAAGGAATGGTTTTTATTGTTGAAAATTATGTTTATCTGTTTCAGTGATAACCGATATGATAAGATACAGTGTGAATGTTTGCGATGTCTTAGAGCGATAATGAATAATACAGTAGGATTAAAACAGGTGTTTAGTCAAAAAGAAGCGTTAACAGTTGTTGCAAGATCATTAGATCCTTCAAAACCATCTGTAATGTTAGAGGCTGTGAAGATGTTGGGAGCTGTTTGTATTGTACCAGAACATGGCCATGAAAAAGCCATTGAAGCTATCACAATGAGTGGCGAGTTAAAAGGTAGAGAGCGATTCGCACCTGTTATTCAAGGTCTTATGATTAATGGAAATGAACCTCTAAGAGTAAGTAATATCCTTCACACAGACATTAGTTTTTATCTTTAAAGTTGAATGCATTGAATGTTAATTCATGATTTCATGCTTTTAAATAATAAAGCAATCAATTCAATAAATTGATTAATTGAATTTTAGATAAGTAATGTGTGCGAGAGAGAGAGAGAGTGGGGGGGGGAGAAAGTAGTGTGTCCATTTATATGAGCTTGTGAAGGAGTTTTAGAAATTGTCTCATTTTCCCAATAGACAATTATTTCAGATATTAACCCTTTGGAAATGGACTGTTACTTGTTAAACAGAAGAATTGCAAAATTCAAAATGCGCTCTCAAAACAACTGTTTTATCTAATGTCACTATTGATGAAAAATTCTGAAAATATTACAGTTGATTCATATGATACGTACGCGCCTTTTGAATATAATTACAACAAAATTGCTTGATAATTCTTTACGTTTAGGCGAGCGAAATTTTCAACCACAAAAATTTTTGTGTTTACTTTATACTGTTTACTAGAACAAGCTTAAATTTCAGTTTAGCAAAAAATTTATAAAACTTGTTTTGTAGACAAGAGTTTACTGGAATTAATATTAATTTTTATTTAAATTTCCGTAAATATTTGATGAAGTTACAAAATGTTCAACATGAGTCCATTTTCACATCACAGGGAAGCATGAAGGAATGGTATTTTACATTCTTTATGGTGATGTTACAGAGCCACTATTATAATTAGGTTACAGCTGTAAGCAAAGCTATGTAGAAAATTCTTTTCGCTACAACCACACGTTTTGAAAAATCTTGTAGGTGCGGTTAGAAGGAAGCCATTACACGTCCTTTGCAACCCGGTAAAGTGTCATTTTTTGCCTCTGTAATGGTAAACCCCCTCCTGAGAAGTAAAATGGACTCATCTTTCCTTCTCAAGGGCAAACACCGAAACAGAATTGTCATAGCTTCAACACAAACTAAAGAACATGAATGTACGTTGACTTACACACGAGCTACATGGATTTCCATTGAAAACAAACAATTCCCAAACCATCAATGCTACCTACACACTATAGAGGGAATAAAAATTTTCTCTGAAATGATATTCTAATTCTGTAAACACTATTAGATGCGTTAAAGAATTCCCTACTAGAAAAGTACAATATTTACTGGTTTCCGACTTATACTGACCTTGGAGAAGCACGTTTTATCACACCAACCACAATCCATTTGTCATCATCTAAAATTAGATTACCAGTACGAACAGGGTAGTAAATTCAATATTTTTGTGTAGTGATTTATATCTTAACATATCAAAGATATGTTGTGGTCAGATATACAGTAAACCTTCAATTATCTGAAACCTGCCTTAACTGAAACAGATCTGAAGAACTTGTTTTTTTTTAATTTGGTGATTACTGAATTTCAATATCGTGTGTACGCACAGTACAGCATTTAAGTACATAGCGTTGTTAAAATACAGAGTATTGTAAAATGAAATAAATTACTAACATAAAGTTTCATTATTCTGGGATTCATTTACTCGTTCTTCACCTTCAGCATGTGCTTCTAATAAAACGATGGCATGATGTTGCCGCAAAAAATGTTTCATCAAAAATTTAACACTTTTTTTAAAAAAGACTGTAATTAATTTAAAAAAGATACAGTGAATACTAATTACTGTACAATATTACATTTTGTTCTCTTGAAATTTCTGTATTTTTGTTATTGCAGTTGGAAAACAGTCATAAAAAATACCGAATAATCATTTTTACTGTTTTTAAATACCAGTAGTATGACTCTGCATGTTATCTGGAATTTCAAGTATCCAAAATTGGGCCTGCTTCCTATATTTCTGTTGAGCAGGGTTTTGACTGTACTCACAATAAATTTCTGGATCAGATTCAGTCTGTACAATTTTTACTGGTTTATGTTAGTAAAACCCTTCTCACTCTATGTGTGAGAAGTTTGGTCTAGCATCAAGAGGTTTAATATGTTGTAAGAGAGTTATGTATGATATATACTTTGTACCAATACTAACTTATGGAGCAGGAACATGTACAAGTGGAAGGAAAGCTGAGTGTAGAATGCAGAGGGTGGAGGGACCTATTCCGTTATTTCACATCACATCATCTGTAACCTTAAAGTCGTCTCGTGTAAACACATCTTTACTACTCGTATTTTTACTGATGACTCCCACTCACTATAATTAATTGTAGATATTGTTTGCATGTTTATTAACACACATTAGTTGGTTGTTTGATTCGCACGTGTTCTGTTCAATACATAATGAATATTTTGGAATTGGCTTTTATTATTTCTACAAAGGAAAGAGCTATATGTTTCCTTCAAGAGAAAGGAATGCTGCATGATCCCGTGCCTTTGTTTAAATGGACACGATATGATACTGAACACCACTGGCCAGGATCGTTGGTTGTGTAATAAAGCAATCTGCAGAATTAGTAAACCTCTAAGAAGTGACACATTTCTCGCTAATACGAAGTTGGATTATCGAGTCATCATTTTCTTCATTTACAGTTACAGTTAAATAATAATGAAAACAACCGAAATAAAAGAAACAACCGATTGCTAGTTGAACAGTACAGAGCACGGGCTGGCGATTGTTGTGTTGAACAGTAAAGGTGCATTCACACGATATTTTGATGATGTGAAATAACGGAAAAGGTCCAAATGCAGGTAGCAAAAATAAAATTCAAGAGGAGTGTGCAAGGAAAGTCAAGACGAGGTAGAATTAGGAATGATGTAATTAGGGAGCAACTGCAAGTCGGAATTGCAGATAGTTGGAGATAGTAAAGAGATGGTTCAACGATAGAGATGGAGAGGATTTGTGTTGGTCAGGTTCTTGGAAAAGGGTTGTAGAGAATGATGATGATACATTCGTAAATGAGTTTTCCTTAAAGTTAAAAAAAATCAGTGTGAAATGCTTCTGTTATATCCCTTAAAGGTGATACAATGGGGCTTATCTGCATTTTAATCTGAAATATTTTTTACTAGTACATATTTTGGCCAGCAGAGCAGATTTATGGGATAGTTTTGATCAAAATTAGATTTCTGAATTTTTGTCAGTAAGTGTTTGTGTTATTTTAAATGTAGATATTTAAGGTTTGTTTTTAAAATGTTAATTTTGTTTATTTCCATGTTTCAGGTGGCTTGTCTGCAACTTATTAATGCAATCGTGTCAACACCCGATGATATGGAATTTAGATTACATTTAAGAAATGAAGTAATGCGTTGCGGCCTAATGGATATTTTAGAAGTACGTATTTCAATATTAACATTAATTATAGTTTTATTTCTAGTCATGGGACGGCACAGTAAAATAGTTGAGCTAGCACACCCTGCTCCGCACACTTGAGTGAACGCCACAGAGCTTGCCGTACAATTGAACGATGAGACGGGGTGAACTGTGGGAGTGAGCTAATAGATTCTAATACGCACAGCACTCAGCTGTGCTATGTGAAAAAACAGACAGTGAGTCGAGCCGAGGGCGACTTTCGCTCTCTCTTCGCACATAGCACGTTGTGTTTGCGCGTGCGTCAACGTGAACGTTCATGCATCCCTTTCCACAAACAAATTTTTGTCATGTGTCATCTTTGTTTTGTACGCACGTGGTAAATTTGTTACAGTACAGTACAATGGTATTTTACAACCACTTGTCTCAGGGTTGTTGTAGTATACCTAGTGTGAAAGAATAATGACCCCCTCACCGCATCCGTCTCCTGGACCCTCACAAACAGAGCCAGAGTTTGATACGATATGTATACTTTCCATGCAGTGTTTAGGTGGCCCTTGCTATGATGCGACTAGAGAAAAGTCATGGAGGGGATGTTCAAGTCAGCTCTGTGCGGAGAGCGTGCTGCGAGGGGAGAAACGCTCGGTGTGCTGGTGTGCTGGTCATTCAAAATAAAAGAGGTGGTAGCTCACCGCTCAGTTAAAAGAGCTAGCTCTTTTGTGCTCTTTTGTGCGACTCGCTCATGAGTGTAACATCACTAGTTCAGACGCTATAATATTTTGATTGTTGTTTATGTTGGTTGGGTCATCAGCCAAAAGGCTGGTTTAAACCTCTAGAGGCTTTACTAAGTAAAACTAGGAGTGAGGTGGTTTACTTTGCCTTCCTCACTGAGTGGGGAAGTAGCATTTGCTTATCAGCATGCGAGGCTCTCCGAAAAGCATCTACGTTCCACCCTGCTAATGACATCTTCACTTCAATCACCACAGGGTCCGGCTGTATAATGAAATTCATTACTCTCAGAGGAGATAATTCTGACTCGGGTCTTTTACACCTTTACTACTTCTTTTCTTAAATGCTTCAGTCGTATATTGGCTGATCATGTCATTAGAATCAGAACTATCTGTTGTAGCCCTGAACTAGCAGATCGAATGCATTTAATTTAATACACCACTTGACTTATGAACGAATATTTTGATTAAAATTGAAAATCTATGCACATGAGTGTTTCCATTTGGTTGTGAGAGCTTAATGCAGTTGACAAGTATCAGATAAACAGTTCCCATTTGTGGGGGGGGGTTGACAATATTGTTTGCAAGAAAGAGAATAACTCTACCAGGAAAGTTATCACTGGAGATTGTTAGAAATTTTTAAAATATTTTTTTTCTGTACTTACAAAATATATTAACAATGGGCAAAGATGAAAAATAATGTATGTTTCCTTGAATTTGTGTGGGAGAGCTGTCAGTTAACAACAGTTCTGTTATTGATTCTTATAGAGAAAACCCCTTGGCCAATCGCATTTGAGCCTTCTTATAGGGTTACCCAGGATGAATTGCAAGCGCATATTCTGCCTAAGAGAGTTGATGTTTTTCAATCAATTTCAAATATGCCCATAACAGACAGGTGGAGTGTCAATTTATTTACACTCAATCTGTCCGTTGCAGGGCTAAAATAAATAGTTCTGTTTCTTATCACATGGTCAGCCAATTAAATGACTGAATCATTTAAGAACAGAAGAGGTAGAGGTGCAAAAGACACTAATCAGAGTTGTCTCCTCTGAAAGTAATGAATTTCATTATACAGCCAGACCCTGTGGTGAATGAAGTGAAGGTATCATTTGCAGAGTGGAAAATATGTGCTTGTCAGAGGGCCTGGCATGCTGATAAGCGCAATTTTCTACTCAGCGAGGAAGGCAATGGTAAACCACTTCACTCCTCGTTTTACTTAGTAAAACCTCTAGAGGTTCAAATCAGCCTTTCGGCTGATGACCTAAACAACAACAATTTCAAATGGGGATTCTGTTTAACTGTAAATACTAAATTCTTTGAAGATTTTACTAGAAATCTGAAAATGAAAATTGGTAAAAACTATAATGATATTTTGAGATGCAAACAACAAGAATTTTATGAATGTGTAAAATATATTTCATTATATTTAAACATATATTTAAACTGTTGAACAATTTTAACAGATGCTTGTAATGGAGTTCTTAATGGTTGATTTATTCAATTCTTTCAGTGATTGGATTCTTAGACTGTGCTGATTTTTAAAACAGTGTTAAGATTTTTCTGTGCAGCTTATTAGATTTTTAAAAACAAATTTTGAATAATTAAATTATGGTAATAATGGCGCTGCTACTGTGGTGGAAATGTTGCAAAGTTCTATGTGCCACACAATATGTTCCCTACTCCTGCTAAGCAGCTTCCATCTAATCTAATAATAGTAAACCTTTTCGTAACGATTATGTTTGTTCAGTAATCACCCACATTTACAACCAGTTTTTTAAAGAACTGATTTTGTTTTGTTTAAGGCCCATGTATTCTTAACCTTCTTAAAAATGAAATGTCATTGGCTATTTGTTTTTGTTGCGGCCACATAATATTTTAAGTTTAAAATTTATTGATTGAACAAAATTTTATGAAGTTTACGGTAAATCATGTGATACAATTCCATTATTATTAGTTTCTCAGCAAATTTTTTTTTTAGGGATTCATTGTGCAAATTAATTCACAAGGGCATGCTAGTAATTATTTAATCTTTAAAATAGTAATAATTTAACTAATAAAGTTTATTTTTTCTACACAGACACTGGAAAAGGATGCTAGTGAAGATCTAGAGAAGCATTTAAAAATTTTCTTAGACCATAAAGAGGAAGATTATTATGAATTTATTCAGCGGTTTGATAACGTCCGATTAGATTTAGATGATGTAAATGATTGTTTTGAAACAGTTAAAAATTTTGTAATGGACACTCCAGCTGAACCATATTTATTATCCATTTTACAACATTTATTATTCATACGGGATGATAGTGCTGTGAGGTAGGTTTCTAAAAATACTCTAAACTTAAGATTATCTGAAAAAAATAGGTTGTTTTGGTTTTAGATAACCAGGTTTATGTGCCATAAAATGTTAATTCATTAAGAATCAAAATGTGTATAAAGCTTCTTACTCTTTAGGAATGTTTATTGAACAGTCCTATAATGTATTCATTTATTTTTTTATGTATTGCATTGAAATACAGTATAATACCGATTATCCGTGGTAATTGGGGGGATAACTATACCGGATAACCGGAAAATACGGATAATACAACCCAATTCGGTCGAGACCACCTACGTCATAAACAAAACCACCAGTTACGCGTAAGTTTTATTCTACTGATTAATACATGTTAATACTATCGGATATCGGAAATAAATAAACAAATTGTATTGAAATAAAAATATTTACTACATAAATTTATATAAATCTTACCTTAAACTACGTAACAAAAAAAATCACAAAAAATCTGTTTTTTTACTTTTGGGTTGAAAAGTTTTAATTTGTAAAAGTTATACAGTAGGCCTACATACATAATTAATTTTTCTAGTGATTTTAATTTTTCTAGCCGGCCGCGTTGGCGATGTTGGTAACGTGCTCGCCTCTCATCACGCGGTCTTGGGTTCGAATCCCACTCGGGCATGGCATTTTTTCATACGTTACAAAAAATTCATTTCATCCTTCACCGTCTGCATTAGCAGCAATTTGCTAAACAGTCGGACGTTAAACAAAAAAAAAACAAAAGTTTCTAGTGATCGCACGGTTAATCCAAACCCCGGTTAAACGATCCACGGAAAATCGGTACTCTACTGTATGAGGTTTGTTGATGTTTAAGCCCGGCACGTAATTGAACTTGAAAATGATATTACTAATTAAAAATTTATTTAATGCTGTAATTTTCGAAGAACCAGAGCGCATTTAAAGGGCTTGATGCTCACGACCAAACGATTAGAATTCACTAGTAGTAAAGCGATGCAGTAAACGTAGTAAGAGAAAGGGAAATTTGGATAAAGGGGTACAATAAGCATAGAAACGAAACGAATAGGAATCACTGAATGTAATAACTTAATGTAGTGCAATTTGTAATGGTTACTAACCATAGCACAAAAAATGTAGCATACATGGTAGAATCAAGAATTGTAGATTTGTACAGCATTTGACAGAAGTGACGCCCGCTAAATAGTTAAGTTTGTGAGTTAACACAACACATATGAAACTGTACACAAATTTGAACTAATTACAGTACATAATTGACACAGCATGAAACATGAAGCAACCTCCAATAACGCCTATTGGAGGGCGAGAATAAAATGTAACCATCCGTACACTGGTAAGCCACCATGCACAGTGAAAAGACAAAGGGAATGGAACGGAAAAGGATGCAGAAGACTCAAGAACCAGGAATTAGAGTAGGGATGAAAACGGAGGCAAAGATGACGTATCAATGTATGACACCACAATGACACAGCATAAATTGGAATAGAGGCGACAAAACGAAAGGCACAGCACATACATTTGAAATACTGCATAAAAGCACTACTAATTGAATTAGCCTCGGTGAACATTACTTAACAGTTGAGATTAAATATCCAACATTCATCTGGCCTATTTATAAATCTACACGTTTGAACAAGTGTTTCATCAAAATACTCCCATGCAGACTCCACGCAGATAGTCCTTGCTCCTACCTCTTTTGGAAACAAACTGGAAGACGTTTTTCAGATTGAACTTAAGTTGTTGCATTTTACATGTCATTTCTGGACTCCAGTCGGGACCCTTTAAGCTGCATCTTTTAGTGAGGGAGCAACCAGAAGTTTTTATGAAAGTTTTAAAGATGTTAGGGCTGGTTTTTGTGGAGTCAAACATATCCTGAGAAATTTTAAGTTGTAATTTCTTCTGTTCTGCTGTCAAGTTGTGTGGCACGAATTTTGCAGAAACTTTCCGCGTAGTAAAATCTTCTGTCAAATTGAGTGAACTGAACCAGTACTGATTTCTGCCTCTAAAACTAGTTCTCAGATGGTAATATGTTAATCCTCTATCATCAATATGCAAACTTGATCAATAACTTCATCATTTCAGCTTGTTGTTCTGCCAGAATGAGGTTCACAGAATTGTAGCCATTTTTAGATATGTTTTACTACCTCTCATTGTATGACACTGAAAGCATCCTCTCTGAAAACTTGTTGGAGTTTTGAATGGTTTCATGTGGAGAATGACTCAAGTTTTTAGCAAAATTAGTTGCAATATTGCTGTACAGCACATTCTGTCATACTACATGAGAAGATGCTTAATATTTAAATTAACAATATTCAGTTTAATATTATTGTCTACAGCGGACTTTGCACTTTGTCATGGTGTGTCATGGTTGTGTCACCTGTAATGTTTTTGCGTACAACAAGATATGGTCGTATGCTTTTCAAACAATTCTTGTAATGTGGCAGCAGAGTGAAAGCAAAATATGTATAAATTTTTACGTATCTTGTTTTGGGTGCTATCCCATTGTATAGTTAGGAACCATTTCCTTAACAAAATTTATATTTCATAAGACTAGTTGCTAAAGTAGTGTCTTATAAAGAATCTTCATAAATGTACTATACTATTTTTCAATGCTGATGTGCTCTGAATGATTACATTGCCCCCTACCCACTTTATAGCTAGCCAGTGACTTGCTAGCAACGTTGCCAATACTTATACATTATTTTACTTCCTCTTGTAGCTCTGTTAAATATTTCGTCGGCCATTTTTTTGGTCCTTCAATAATAATTATAACCTACAAACACACAATCAGCTGATTACGTTATAAAGTATTGCATGTTAACGCGCTCTTTAATCGATGTGTTCAGTACGAGGTGCAAGACGAGAGTGAACTATTGCGGCTCTTATACGCATGCGCGCGTAATGTTTGTCAGGTACAATCTGACAACGCTGGCAAACGTTCTGATTGGTCTAAACGTGTGGAACAGCAGAGCTCATCAACCGTGAAAGCATATTAAAGGAGATACTGAGTTTTGCATTCTTAAATTTTAAACATTTTATATGTTTGTTTGTATTCAGTGTAAAAAATTTTAAAGAATCACTTCTGATTGTAATAGATTGGAGTTTATTTTGAGATTATTTTTAGTGAGATGGCAGCCTAAATTTTGGGCATAAAATTTTTAGTCGGGCTTTTTGGTAGTGTTATCGTAGGGGTGAAATAAAAATGGTTCAGTTGTTTCTGTATTGTAGTATAAACAAAAATTTGTTTATCGTTACAGATTGTACTCTTGTCACGCAAAACAGATGGAAAACACAAAGTACGGGTAAAAATTTCAAAAATAGAGAAAAAATTATATGTTTATTTATTTGGTTATTATTTTTGTTACTTTGTATGCTGTAGAATGGCAGTGTCTGTTTCTTCTAATAAGACATGTATGCCGTTTATTGATGTAAACCTTTTACTACTCTTAAAATATCTTAAATATTTTTAGAACTTTTTAACTGCATAATTTAATTGCTGTGTTGTTATCTACGTAAACATTTGTTTCAACCTCTGTACATTAAATAAATGGATAACAATTGATGTTTCATTTTCTCATTAATTAGCATTTATCATGTTATTGGGTGAAGACATCATGTTGTTGAAATATGTAGTATCAATATTGTAAATTTTAGGTTTGTATTATTATTTTCCATTTTTTAACTGCTTGATTAAATGAAAATTTGAGAAAAAATATGTGGAAGTTTAATTTAATTTACTGATTTTTGTTTAAAAATTTTGAACTAGCTGTGTCTTCAGCTATGGTTTTCTTATAAATAACTGGTGTAAAGTTATGAAACCTTGTGGAAGTAAGTGAAATATTTGATGGGGTTTTTGTAATTTTTCATACATCATAAACTAGGATAATTGTGTAATTAAACTTTGCCTGATATTGTCCGGTATACCTATGAAATGGGTCTTTGACTCTGTATTTGTTACTGGCTCATTTTGAAATATCAAAATGTATGATAAAAATTTAAGAGGAAAATGAAATGATCTGAACTTGTGAAAATTTTGTATTTAAAACTGTGTGTAGTAATTATGCTTATAATTTTAAATTACTTTTTTGTCAGTTTAAACAGTTATATAATATTTATTTATTTTATTTTTAAGGGCGGCGTACTATAAACTAATTGAAGAATGTGTGTCTCAAATCGTCTTGCATCGTAGTGGATGTGATCCTGATTTTCGTGCCACACGGCGATTCCAAATTGATGTTAACCCATTAATTGAAACTCTAGTCGGTAAGCATAAAAAATATAGAAATCTATTAGTTTAATAATACAGTCCTTGTGATCTAGGGAGGGAGTCATATCTATTCAGATCGCCATCATCCTCTTTTCCCTCTTCCAAGTTTCTTCACATCGGATCCAACAGAACTCTTCTTCACCTCTTTCTATCACTAAGCCATCTCTCCTCCATTGCTCACTTTGCATCGCGTATTTATCCCAATTCATCCATCACTGAACCCATCCGTTTCATTTTTGGTCTGCTCCTTCATTTTTTAGGCAGGTCTTTTAGGCAGTTTACCCTCCTTTATTCCACTGACATGGCCAAACTATCATAGCTTTGTCTCTTCAACTCTCCTTGCCAGGCTGTCCATCCTTAACCCATTGACCTACGAATTGTTTTGTACTGTTGGTAGCCTTACAGTTGGATTTAATTTTGTATAAATGACACTATATTGTAAATAGACAATAACTTTTTTTCTTTTAACCAATTCTCTTAATTTTTTAGAATTTAGTAACCATTTAGACCAACAAATTACTTTTATTGTCTTTGAATTAATTTTTTTCTACAAATTTTTAAACAATTCTTTTCTTGTAAATGAAATTTTTTTTAGTTTTTTTAATTGTAACTCAGAAATTTATAATTTTCTACAAAAAAATATATAAGGGCAATCTAGAGAATTCTTTTTCTACAAAACTAATTCAAATTTTTAAAAATTGGTTAACACAAAAAAAAGTTATGCCCTATTTTCTAATCACCGGTCATTGTCGTTTTCACTTATTTACACATCAATATCCTGTCGGTAATGAAATTAATATATTAACATGCAGAGAATTTATTTAAGAGTTAAAAATTATTGAATTAATGACATTGAATATTATTACTTGATATAAAACACCAAAAAATACGATAAATAACTAAAAAACTCTTAACAAATACGCACTTACAGAACGTAAACAAACGCCATTTTTCAACACATGGTATAGGTTATTTTGATCACGAAATTATATCTGAACGCTTACACGCACTCTATTGGTAGGTATATGTAAATAAAGCAAAAATTATGTAGTTTTTGTTAGTGCTGCTACATCAAGAAGTTTTTAAAAACTACGTAGACAGGACTAAATAAAGTACGAGGACGTTGAATCGCCGTCATTGTACACAATGGCACAAATATGTTGGATGGCATTTCACCATCATTACATGCCAGTGGGTTAATTGTTCTGTAATTACATCGTTTCTCATTCCATCTCTTCTTGTCTTTTGTAACATAGTCCTTTTGAATTTTATTTTTGCCACCTGATTCTTGTCCTTTGCTTTCCTTCCACCTGCCCATGTTTCTTCTGCATATATCAGTATTGGCACAAATCATGTGTTATAGATAAATTTCTGACAAGTTTTATATTCAACTTATAAAATTTAAATATTATCTTAGCCTGGTATGGCTTCATTATTATTTTATCAAACATCGTATGTAGGATTTTTAAACTGCCGTATTATTTAAAATTGAAATATATATTTCTAACCACCAGAATACGGTAACATAAAACACTTACCAATGTTTATAGAGCTTTCGTGTATCTTGTACACATTTCAGTAAATTAAAATTTATTTTACGTCAAAATTTAAAACTTCCTGCTCTTACCATGGTAGATAAGGAATACTCCAAATGTAAACATTGGTAAGTGTTTTATGTTACCATATTCTGGTGGTTAGAATTATATATTTCAATTTTAAATAATACGGCTGTTTAAAAATCCTACATAGGATGTTTGATAAAATAATAATGAAGCCATACCAGGCTAAGATAATATTTAAATTTTATAAGTTGAATATAAAACTTCTAAAATCGATTCTCAGCATAGATTTTAACAAAAAGTGTCTAAAATTTCTTACAATATATCTAATTTCCTTACTTCTTAATCCCAGCTGAAGCGTCTCACACTGAAAGAAACCGTTTGCTTTCTGTTCCCTTTTACTTAACTTGTTTTACAATTTTCTATCAGATGAGAAAACAGTCTCCAGTCAGTGTATGTGAATTCCATAACTTTATCCAGCGCTTTAACATTTAGCCTCATTCCATGTCTCTCCCTTCAATCCTCACATCTCTTCATTCCACAACTCCAGTACTCTTTCCAGACTTTGTTTTTCCCCATAAAACCCAGATCATCTGCAAAAATAATCTCCCAGTATTTCCTTTGGTCTTCTTCACTGTCATCCGTGGTTATAATGAATATTTATGTTTGTCAAAAGTGATAAAAATGTCTGTTTTCTTTGGTGTAAGTATTTGTCAGCAACACACCATTTTAATATTTAAATTATATCTATTCAATTATCGACTCTTAAGTATACAAGTTTTCAATCCCTGGTGACATTAAACTTCAGTCTTAGTGCACTTGTTATTCATTATAAAAATTAAACTGATATCAGATGTTACATCACTTGAATGTTTGTGATTGTAGATTTAGTAGTTGCATGTGGATATTGTAATCTTCCAGTAGAAAATACTTTTGGTTTACAATATCCTACTTAATGTTATCAGTACATTTCTTTATCTAAATTAGAATTTTGTATTTTGCTTTCATATTATATGTGTAATTAATTTTTCTTTTCATTTTTGAATCCATAGAAAAGTCAAAAGTTGAAGATGAGAGAAGGTTAGAAGAAACTTTACATAAATTAGAAGAAGCTTTGGCTATGAGGCAGGAAGCAGAGGCAAAATTAGTTCAAGCTGAGAAAACTATTTCTGAACTGCAAGCTGGTGGAGCTGTACGAGTAAGTAGCTTCATAATGTATACTTAAATCCATGCATTGTTCAATATCATTGGCGTAGTTGGTAACGTGCTCGCCTCTCATCATGCGGTCTTGGGTTCGAATCCCATTCAGGCACGGCATATTTTCATACGTTAAAAAATATCATTTCCTCCTTCATTGTCTGCATTAGCAGTAATTGCAGAACAGTCGGACGTTAAACATAAAAAAATAAAAATAAATTGTTAAATATCTTTATGCATTGGCTGGCCCGTGGTGTAGTAGTGGTCAGCGTATCTGGCTTCCATGCCGGAGTCCTGGGTTTGGCATTTTTCATCTGAATATCACCTCACATCATTACCTACACACAAGTTAAGGCTTATGTAGGCATTATCACTCAATAAAAAAATGTACTTCTTATTTAGACAATTATTGGTAAATAAATATAGATATGTTTTATGTAAACATTTTAATAATAATTCTAAATTAACATCTGGTTAAATATCACTTTGGTTATTTACAATCTTACTTCATACTTGACATAGCACAGCAGTTTACATTTTATAATTTCTTCACATTATTACATAAGTGGTACGAGGGTTGCCTTTTATATTTCGGGAATAGAAAACAAAAAAACAAATTAATCAATGTAAATGGCTTTATTGTTTTTCAAAATATTAATTCATTTTTTCATGCGCTTGAACCAATTTTCGAAGCCCTTGTTCCACTCCGATTGAGGTACCTCCAAAATGTGCTTTTTGAATGCATCAACTGCTTCTTCAGGCGTCGAAAAACATTGACCTCTTAATTTATTTTTGATGAGCGGGAATAAGAAGAAGTCGTTGAGTGCCAAATCAGGGCTGTATGGCGAATGGCCCATCAATTCGATTTTTTTTATTTCTCAAAAAGTTCATTGTTTCAGCCGACGTGTGAGAGCTCGCATTGTCCTGGTGGTGAATGATTAATCTTCAGGGGTTGGTTTCCCTTATGTTTCCAAAAACTTCTGGCAAGCAAATGGTTGTGTACCATTCAGAATTGACTGTCCAACATTCCACTAGTGGTACAGTTGCCATATGCCCCGTTTATCCAAAAAAAACAAGCGACCATTTGCTTGGAGGTGATTCGTGCACGAACAAATTTTGTTAGATTTGGCTTGTCTTGAAAGACCCATACGGTCGACTGCTGTTTTGTTTCAGGTTCATAGGCATATATCCATGTTTCGTCACCTTTGACGATGTCATAAACGTGTTTTGAAGCACCGCTATTGTATTTTGTGAGTATTTCTTTCGACTAATAGACACGAGCCTTTTTCTGAGCAATTGTCAAATTATGGAGAATCTAACGCGAAAAAATCTTCCTGGTGCCCAAATTTCATGCAATATTGAATGTATGCTTGTCCCACTAATGCCCAAGGATGTGGTAATCTCACGATATGTTATATGACGATCTTGCATAATCAGTTCACACACAACATCAACATTTTCTTGAACAACCGATTTTGGATGACCTTCGCAAAATTCATCACTGAGCGAACCACGGCCATGATTGAATTCCGTATACCGCCGATATGCAGTGGTTTTCGATGGTGCTTCATTGCCAAATGTCGAATTAAGTTCATTGGTGCACTGTTGTTGAGATAATCCACGTCAAAAGTTGTAAAAAATAATTGCACGAAAATGTTCACGACTTAACTCCATTTTTTGACTAAGATAACAATTTCAAGTCACTACTAAACAACACAACAATGGACTGTACGAGCGAAACAGAGTGCAACCTATCAAAAAAAGTCGAACTTTAAGATAATGATATTGGCTAACAGATTGCAGCACCAGTATTGTCCATTCCCGAAATATAAAAGGCAATCCTCGTAAGTTATGAAGTATTGTGTGTAAATGGTATTCAAAATTTCATTAAAAAAATAAATGTTTTTGTATGAAAAATATTGTATGCACTAATCTAATTATCAGACCGTCTTGGATCTTTAAATTTTGATTTTCAGTCTGACCATTACTTTTGTAGACGTATTTGTCTTTGGTCAGTTTTGAATATAAAATTTGACATTTAATCCTTTGTTGAGTATTGGTGTTCTGGAACATCAACATGCTTGCTACTGCTCGGAGCACTGCTGTCCCGAACATCATCAACGTATCTATAGAGCCCATCAAGTAGTATCACCATTTCAAAACATTTGGTTTAATCAAAATGTTTTAGGCATTTCCTGTATCCTGTTGTTAAATATTTGAACTTGTTTGTTTTTACAGTTTGGTTATTTATGTCAGTCACTGTTTTTGTGCTGTGTTTACACTGTGTTGTATGTGTACAATATTCTAACTTATTCTGGTGTAACAGTGTTTTCTGTTGCTTCCTACAGCTAATTGATAGTTATTGTGCATAATAATTACAGTTGGGAACAGTCTATTTGGCTAATAACAGTTTTGTTTGTGCTTTAGTTTTTTACTGTGTGTACTCTTGATTTTATAGTGTTAATGCTGTCGGATTACAAAGACCGCAGCAGGGTATATTGAGATACAGTGTAATATGGAAAAATACTTAAAACTAGGAAAAAGAAAAACTAGGGATGAGTAATTTATAATTAAAGAATAATTTTTAAAACAAATCTTTAATTTAAAACAAAATTTTGTTCCCAGGGTCAATTTAAGAGACTAGTGTATCGCTTATCAAAGGGTTACAATTACTGGAAAGTCGTGTTGAATACAAAAGTTTTTCCATACCTGTGTTCACTTTCATCCCTGGAACACTTGCTTTGAAAATAGTTTGCAGTTAATGTGAAAATGTTTTCTTTAGTTTAAAATTTTATGTGTTATATTTATTCTACTTTTTATCAATTTCTTAAATTATGTTTTATTTTTGTTTCTAGGTTCCTAATTCAGGTTCGTTACCTCCACCTCCACCAGCCATGCCTGGTATGGGCAGTGGAGGGCCACCTCCACCTCCACCACCTCCAATGCCTGGAGTGGGTGGCCCTCCACCTCCTCCTCCGATGCCAGGTATGGGTGGTCCACCACCACCACCTCCAATGCCAGGTATGGGTGGACCACCTCCACCGCCCCCTCCACCTGGTATGATGGGTGCACCTCGGATGCCACCACCACCTCCAGGTTGTGGGTTTGGTGTTCCAATGGCACCGAGACCACCAGATGTGTTACCTCATGGAATGAAACCAAAGAAGAAATGGGAAGTAGAAGGATTGAAGCGGGCAAATTGGAAAACTGTAAGTTTGTTTATTAAATTACTTTTAATTGCAGCTTTTAGCGCTCAATGAGGTTTAACCCTTTGAGTGCCAACGTCCTGTTTTACCGGACGTTTCGAAATGTGCAAGAAATATCAACGTCCGTTTCAACCATACGTTTTAAGTAGTTCAAGAAATGCCAACGTCCAGTTGCGCCGGACGTGTTGTTATTAAATCGTAAACATTTGAAAAATGTACATTTCGGCTTTTATTTTGTACTAGCCGTACCCAGCATGCGTTGCTACGCCGCCGGCAAATATTAAACCAGCAATATTTAAAAAAAACATGTAATTAATGACAACTGTGACATACACAACCGAACAATTACCAACAAAATACGAAAGGCAAACAATTGTTAAAAAGTAGAAATAACTATTATTTACAATTATCAAACAAAATTTACAAAATAACAAACGAAACTACGAAAAAAATCACGACAAAGTACACGTACATGAACTAAAACATAACCTTGAACACGGCTCAATGTTTTTCTACATAGTTCACAAAATATTCGGTCGATTTCGCTGCAAGCATTTTTTATCTAACCTCATAACAGCCTTAACGTAGGATATAAACATTATTTTCAACCCTTTAGGGCTAACTTTTTAAGGGTTTCAATAGCCTAAAACCTGCACTGGCATCATAGTTACAACATAAAAAAAACTGCATGAAAATCGGTTCAGTAATTTAGGAGATAAAGTGGAACATACACACATACATTGAATTTTATTTATATAGATCAGCCTACTCGTAAAGACCTGTACTTTAATTTGCCAACGGGTTTTGATGGTTAAACATGATATACTTAGTAGTTGTGTAGTTAATATTTGCATCAATAATGCGATCAAGTTAACCGTGCGCACAGTCAGCTGTTTCAAGTTGTTTTTGTGTTGCAAGTGTTTGTTTTTTATAAATGGTCGCAGTAGATGCTTAGTGATTGATTAGTTTTAAATACTTTTTTTTGCAATGGATCGTTCACGATGACCTTTTAGTGAAAATACGTTAAATGGTTTGCTGGCATTTCTCCCACCACCTCCTTCTGGCGACCAATTGGTCGCCAGAAGGCATACACCTGGAGGCCGTTCCGTAAAACTCTTATTATGCAATGTGCCGGCAACAGTCATCTTGATTAAAAAACTAAAGTTAAAATTATTAAAATAAGTTCGAGAGTGAGTTGGAACCTGGTCGGCCGACCTAGGGAGTGTGTACTGCTCGCCCTCTTGACATGGATGCCTCTTGGGACTCAAGGCCCCTTTCAGAAATTAATAGAAGGGTCCTAATAGTCAAAAGAATTTATCAAAGAAACTAACTAATAAAAATAAAATATTAGTTAGGACCTAAAGTTGCCTTAACGTTATGTCCAGCAAGTGTTTGTACACCATTCTAAATTTTGACATCAGCGCCTTCGACTTCAGCTGAGAGAACTCCGTTAATTATACTACATGACGACGGTAGAACGAAGCTACCTCGTCAAGGAACCCCCACACTGCCCGGGCATGCACCTCACGGTACAAGCTCGCACGTTCCGTGAGAGGCGAATTTTCCCCTTGGCCTTGAAGCTCCAGCGTCAGCCGGCGTCTGGACCCCCCAAGAGCGGGGCAATCGTACAACAAATGGGTGTGCGATTGGACCTCCCCACAGACACAAGAATCATCAGCCAATAGGCGGAATCACTTTAAATATGCCGCAAACTCACTGTGACCAGTGAGGACTCGGACACCCGATGTCCTTAATGAAACACTAGAGGCGTACCATCCCCCCAAGTCCTGTATGAATTCATACAGAAACCTTCCCTTATGTGAGGTGTCCCACTCACGCTAAATATGGGTGTAAACACCTGAAAATACTGTAAGACATATGTTGGAAGAGGACTATTTGGACGATAGTTTTGTGAGTGTTGTTTCAATAGCTGTAAATAGTAGTGATAGTGACGGTTACATAAGTTTGTTTGACAACACCGATAGTGATCCAGACTATCACTGAAGAGGATACGTGTAGGCCTGGGGCTAGTAATATATTACGAACAAATGAGTCGGCAGATGATGAGGTTAGGCCTACAGTTTAAAAGAGTGATTTTGTTTTGTTTATCTAATTTTTGCACTTTTAGATTTTGACTATTTAGAATCTACAAATTTTAGCAATTTTTTTACGTTAATTATGTAGTGACTATTTTCATAAATTACTTGTATGTAATTTTCAGATTGTGCCACAGAAATTATCAAAGAAATCATTTTGGGTAAATGTTCAAGAAGAAAAATTAGCATCACCGGATATTCTCAGTGGACTTGCTGCTAAATTTTCATCGAAACCAGCAACCAAACGTGTTGATGATGTCATAGATAAAGGTGGTACTTTAAAGAAAGTTAAAGCATTAAGAGTTCTTGATGGAAAAGCGGCTCAAAATTTATCAATTTTATTAGGAGGTAGTTTAAAACATTTGAGCTATCAGGATGTAAGGAAATGCATTTTGCGTTGTGATTTCAATGTTCTTACTGATAGTATTTTGGAGCAGTTAATTAATTATTTACCACCTCCCGATCAGCTTAAACGTCTTACTGAACTCAATGTTGATTATGAACAACTTACTGAAGCTGAACAGTTTGCTGTAACGGTAAGTTAATTTGATATTTGCTTGAATTTAATTCAGTTGTAATTTTGATATATGTAGGTCAGAATCAACTCACTAACCCTATCTTATTAAAAAAATGTTTTTCCAAAATGCATACTGCAACAAAACTGATTTAAGTTATGCTCTAAATAGTATTAAATCTCTTTAAGTTTGCAAAAATCAAAATCTACACAGCACACAGGATTAAATAATAAAACCTCAATAGCATGCCAGGACTTAAACTGTTTTGTTACTTATTTAAAAGGAACTTGCAAACTTAAAGATGAGTTTTGATAATATGTAAAATAAGACTTGATCAGTTTTGTTATAGTTTGTAATAGGATAGTGTGAGTTTTGAAAGCAGAATTTTGTAAGAACATAATGCGTCTTGGGCTACAAAATTAAACCAATGAATAATCAATAGTATTATTGATTATTGATAACAATAATTCAATAATGTTATTGAACTTGGTGAGCTTGGTTCTGATCTACTCATATGTCGTTGACGGAACCATGATTAGGATGAATCAGTGAAAAGTATAGATTAAAAGTAACTAGACAATGATTTTGATACACTAAGAGCAAACCAATCGCGATGTAATGTAATCCCGATATTACAGTATTGGTTTAAAAGAGTGAAACTACGTTTCCATTGTCACCAAATAACTGCATGTAGAAAAGGATTTCACATCCTTTGTGAAAGAACATGTTACTTTACTTCATTTACTTTACAACCAGGGCGTTCAGGCTTCTGCAGCCCCTCCTCACCGCGACCTAAAAGATCTTTTGTGATTGCCCCTATTCCTTATTTATGCAAGACCCACACTTTAAGTAAAGCGCAGGATCTGCCTAGGATCTAGTGCACTTACCTGAGAAGGTGTTTACACATCCTTACCCATCAGCGCTCTTCTTTTGCAGCCAACCACTTAGCAACTGCATACAAATATAAATGTGCGACCCCCTGAGGCGCCTCTCAATACGCCTCTCCGCACAGCCCTTAATGGCCAATAATTCAACTAGGAAGATGGTTATGTTACACCCAAGGGCCAGGGAAATCTTTCCCCCGTCCCCCCAGGCCCCCAATCCCGCTCTTCCGCTCATCACTGAGCCGTCAGTATACCAGACGGTAGCCCCTTCCGGTATCACTGGCTGTCCCTCCGCCCACTCCTGACGATCAAAACTTTCCACCCTCAGTGTGTCAGAGAAGTTGTATGCTCTGTACATACGGTCCCGAGGACCACCTACCACACCCATCCCCTCAATCACTTTGAAGATCTCGGTGTGGCCCATCTCCCCTGATGGGACCCCAATCTTGCCCTCCAGCCTCAAGGCAGTTCTTATCGCCTCCTTCTTCACTTGAATATGAATAGGAGGCAAATCAAACATCGCCTCCATAGCAGCCGTTGGACTAGTGCACACTGCACCAGATCTGCGCCATCCTCAGATCTGTTCTTGGTCACCGTACAAAAGCTGCGTACGTGACCATTGGCAAAATGATGCTCACATAAGCCCATTTTACCATACGAGGCCTAAGCCCCCAAGTCCTCCCAAACAGACTCTTACATATCCATAAGGCCTTTGTAGCCCTCTCAACAGTCCTGGACATGTGGCCTTTCCAAGTTAGGCCACTATCCAGGACAACCCTCAGATACTTTACCTCAGGGGAGCAGTTTAAATCCACTCCTTCCAGAGTCAAAGCATCCAGAGCAATCTTCCTTTTCCTAGTAAAAGGAACAACAACCACTTTTTCCGGGTTAATACGCAGTCCCTCCTGTCCACACCAGGTATGAACTAGGTTAAGGGCTCCCTGCGTCCGCTCCCGGATAGTTGTCGTATCAGCTAGGGAAATAATCAGTCCGCCCCTGCATAACCCCGCGTACAGGGGTAAGGCAAAATTACTGTAGGAGTGAGCCAAGTATCCTACAGGCACCGTTATAGTCACTGATTAAATGCCCCAGTGCCATCCACCCTTCGGCACGGTAAACGCCTGACACCACTGGGTTGGGCAAAAGCTACAGTAGGAGAAGTTGCCTCTAGCACGGATAGAAAAAGTGCTAGATGCCAGGGACAAGGATCAGGATAGACAGACAGAAGCCCAGCTTCTCAGCTCACCTCGGCGGGACCAGAGCATGGCTGAAAAGTAACCATAGGATGCCGAGGAGTTTCCAGAGGCACGGGCACGAAAAACTGCTACAGAAAGTAAGGGAGCAGGTGTGCTCTCTTGGACGTGATGCTTCGGCACATGCAAGCCAGCCGAACACTGACTTACTTCGCCTCCGAAAGAACATGTTCTTCGCAAGGCAGTTGCCGGTCCTGAATAAGCCACACATCCATCCTGTGAAACCTAAGTTAATTTACATTGTCCCTTATGTTTTGTTTTTTTTTTGGAAGATTTGTCCTATTTAAACAGTTGTCCCATTAGACTGTGTTGCATTGTAGTATACCACATGAGCTTTTTGAATTCTATTGTTTATTTCCTCACCCAGGCTTCCATTAAAGCTACAGTAGCATGCAAATTAATCCGACCACAGATGTTATGTAATGAAAAGTTACTTTATTTTTGAAAAAAATATATATAAATTCTATTTGTTAATGTTTAATAACTAATATGGCCACCTTTATTGTTTATCAGTTCACATATGCAATTTGGCATAGATTCAATTAATGTACTGCACATTTTTTTAATTTCTTCGTCACAAAACCAAACCGATATTATTGCTGCAATGAGGTTATTTTTTGTAGTACAATCCATTTGAGAGTCGTTATTTCACTATTGCCCAAAGATTTTCAATCTGGCTTATATGTGGGGAATTACCTGGCTAAGTCAACACTTTAACATTTTCTTGTTCGAAAAATGCTTTCACTTTTTTGGCAGTATGGCATGGTGCTAAATCTTGTTGAAAGACTCCATTGCCATGTGGAAATTTTTTTAACAATTGTGGCACAACCTTTGACTTAAGAATTTGGATATATTCATCGCTTTTTAACATACCTTTTACTGGGATTAATGAAGAAGGACCTTCAAATGTGAAACAACCCCAAAACATTTTTTTCTGGGGATGTTTAACTGATTGCTGGATATGAGCCAGTGATGTTCTTTCATCTGCTGATTTCCGAACGTAAGAAACCTTTTGCCCCTGAACGTAAAAATGGGATTCATCGGAGAACATTACATTTTTCCAGTCTGCAACAGTCCACTTAGCATGTGCTTTGGCCCACAATAACCGTTTTTTGCACTTTGCTTGGGTCAAAAGTTGTTTTTTAGCCGGTCGACGAGCTTTCCGTCCAGCAGCATCAAGAAGTCGGTGTCTAACAGTTGTCACATGCAAATTCGTTCCATTGGCTGCAAGCTGTCGATTTAAGTCCACAGCTTTTAATTTTGGATTTACTTTACTTGTTCTCACTAATAACTGATCCTGAGTCGCAGTGGTTTTTGTTTTACGGCCACATTTTCTTTTCCTTTGAGGTGAAAAGGAATGAGTTTCTCAAAATTGTTAATATAGCATCCACTGTCCCTAGTCCAACGCCACACTCTAAAGCTATTTGTCATTGTGTCATACCGGTATACTCGGAGAGAGAAACAATTTTTGAACGTTTTCTTGGAGTTACATCCATTGTTACAATATATTACATAAACAGACACAAAAACAATATATGAATTTTTCATAAAAAATGAAATATACTTGTATAAACCACTATTTATGCCATGAAATTTCTATAGAGACAAAGAACAACAACTTCACACTGCACAGACAGCTTACAGAATGTGTGTGGTTAGCAGTGTAGCCACAACATAAAAAAAAAACAAAAAATTCCCTGTGTTCGGATTAATTTGCATGCTACTGTAATGTTCCAGGTAAAGAATAAAATTCTCTTTAGGAAATTTTAATGTCATTAATAAGAAAATAATAGTTTTAATGGTTTGTTTGGCCTATAAAAAATCAGCTGGCTGATCATTATCTTTATCGATGTGGGAGAAATAAACCATGAGTTTATCACAAAAATGCTCTATGTAAAGTCGTTGGAAGATTTGTGCTTCAAACAGTATATTAAATGTGCTACTGGGCAACCTTAGGAAAATCACACATGAACTGTTCCACACTAAACGGTTGGTTAAAATTCTAGAAAAAGAAAACTCAAAATTTGAATTTTAAAAAGTGCCAGGTAGGGTGTTTCTGAAATAAATGATTCAATTACAATTGAATTCAAATTTATGTGTGTAAACTATGAAATGAAAAGTAAAAGGTTATTTACTTCTTCAGATTTTAGTGCAGTTTTTTTTTAATCCCTAATGTGTGTGTATTAAAATCTGCTCAATTTAAGGACGATGAGCAACTCCATGACCCAGTGAGATGAGGATGATGTGTATGACAAAAATGAGTTGTAGTCTTTTACAGACTCAGGCCAACTATTCCTAAGAGAGTATGGTTAATTAAACCCCAACCATCAAGGTACCAGGTGTTTATAAATGAATAGCGGGGTTTTAACGCTCTATAATATTTAATACATTATACTGAGAGTTATAAATGATACATTAAACGAAAGAGCAACTCAAAAAGTTTTACATAAATGCCTACAAGTGTTCAATGTGGGCACCATTTGAGTTCTTCCCAAAAATTGTTCCCATATCTTCCCAAACATTGTTTAGTGTCTCTCGAGTAATTTTTGCAACAGCTGCTTTAATCCCGATTCTTAATTCTGGAAGGTCAGCTGGTAGTGGAGGCACATACACACGATCCTTTATGAACCGCCAAAGATAGAATTCACATGGCGTCAGATCGGGTGACAGTGGAGGCCATGGAAAATGAGCCCTGTCATTGCGCCCCTTGCGGCCAATCCAGTGGTCGGGTAAAGTGACGTTCAGCCAATTGTGTACTTTGTTATGCCAGTGAGGCGGCGCACCATCTTGCTGGAAAATGAAGTTTTCTGGCTCTTCATCTTCCAACTGAGGGAAGAGCCATAGCTGTAGAGTATCAAGGTAAGAAGCACCAGTTACAGCTTCTTCAACAAAAAAGAAAGGCCCATAAACTTTCTGCCGGAATATGGCACAAAAAACATTCAATTTAGGGGAGTCTCGTTGCACTTGTACCATCGCGTGAGGATTTTCTGTGCCCCAGATTAGCACATTATGAGTGTTCACTTGTCCAGTAAGGTGAAAGGTCGACTCATCACTGAAGATGACATGATGTAGAAAATCTTCATGCAACAACATTTCATTAGCGAAGTTGGCACGTAAACCAAAGTCTGCAGGATTTAGAGCCTGTACCAATTGCAAACGATAAGGACGTCGTTGTAAGCTTCTCCGTAAAACTTTCCAAACAGTCGTTACAGGAATTGCTAATTCACGACTAGCCTTCCGTACAGATTTCTGTGGGCTATGCGTGAATGGCTCTCGCACTCGCTCAGTGCTCTCCACACTAACACTTGTTCGTCCCGTACTCTTCCCTTTGCATAGGCAGCCGGTATCTTCAAACTGATGATATCATCTACGGATGTTATTATCACCTGGAGGTTCACAACTGAACTTAATACGGAACGCACGTTTCACAGTAACTACAGATTCCGTCTTTGCGAACTGTAAAACACTAAAAGCTTTCTATTCTTTAGTCGCCATCTTTGCTACTAGCGCTTTCTAACGGCTGGCGATGGAAACATTGCGCGCTGCTGCCAACAAACAAAACTGCTTGAGTTGCACTTTCGTTTGATGTATCATTTATAACTGTAAGTATAAAGTATTAAATATTATAGTGTTAATACCCCGTTATTCATTTATACACACCAGGTATACTGGTAACAACCATCTAGTATTCAAGTCCATTTAAAAGTAACTAACTACCTTTACTAGAATTTGAACATTTGTGTCAGATAATCAGCTATTAAACAGCAGATATGCGTTGATGACTTTACCACTAGACCAACCTGGTGGGTTTAGTGCTGTTAATTCATAATATTATGAGTAGAGTTGTGATGATTCAGGAAATAATTATTAATTTTTAAATGATAATGCTGGTTGAAATTCTTCACTGAAAGTGATTTACATTTGTCAACTTGAGGACATTTTACTTACAGACCCATTCAAAAATGGTTGACTTTTTTATTTTTAGTTTTTGTATTAGTACCTGCATAATGTATTGTATCATGTACCAATACAAATAATTTTTAAGTATGTTTTTTCTTACAGATCGCTGAAATAAAAAGGCTTATGCCAAGACTGAAATCCATGAAATTCCGTCAACATCATCCAGAAATAGTCCAAGATATTAAACCTGTAAGCGCTTTGCAATTTTTATCTTTTAGTTAAGAATTTCATTAGCTTTAAAATGGATATCAAACAGATCTTTTAGAACTGGAGTTATTAATGCTTTTGTTGAACAAGGAAGGGAGAAATACTGATTTTTAAAAATTTTTAAAACTAATTACTCAAAAACAGAAATAGATAAAAATTTTCATAAAACTATTAGGTCAGGTCGAGTGATTTGTTGGTTTTGTCTGTAATGGCTCAATTATAAATACCAACATTGATTTTAGTTAGAGTTTAGGAAATAAACTGTGTAGTATTTCCCATGGTATAATGCTAAACTAAAGTAGTTTGTTTACAAAATGCTAAAAATATGATGTTTCTGAAGATTAGTATTGCTGGAATGATGTTTGTGGTGAGATATTTAGACAGATCAGTGTATATTTTTTTATTGAACTTTATTTCTGCCCTTGAGTTTTAACAACAGTAATCTAATGTCTGTTGGAGTTTTATTAGTGAAACATTTATGTTTCATGATTTTTTGAACAGATCCATGAAATTTTGGTTTAACGTCCGACTCTTCTGCAACAGCTACTGCTAATGCAGATGGTGAAGGATGAAATGATTTTTTGTAACATATGAAAATATGCCATGCCTGAATGGGATTCGAACCCAAGACCGCATGATGAAAGGCGAGCACGTTACCAACTACTCCAATGCGGCCGGCGCGAGATCCATGAAGAGGAAGATGTTGTACAGATGATTATGGGTTGTGGTTTCACACATTGTTTTTGTCTGCGCTTATAAATTTAGTGTAAGTAGATTAAAAAATGTTTTGAAAGGCAAACCAAATGTGATCTCTGTTAATGATTTTATGAATTTTACAGGATATTGTGGCTGGTGCAGCAGCTTGTGAAGAAGTAAAACAAAGTAAAAAATTCTTACGGATATTGGAATTAATTTTATTAATGGGAAATTATATGAATAGCGGTTCAAGAAATGGTCAAGCTTTTGGCTTTGAAATCAGTTTTCTTCCTAAGGTATACATACTGCTTTATTTATTTATTTATTTACATAGAAGTTAGAGTTTTGGGAAGCAAGATTTCTGCAGATGGAGGAATACATGATGAACTATTTACGAGTATACAGAAAGGCTAGAAAGTTTTATGGTAGTGAAACATATGGTATGTAATATAGTCATGGAACGGCACAGTAAAATAGGTGAGTTAGCACACCCTGTTCCGTACACTTGAGTGAACGGCACAGAGCGTGCCGTACAATTGAACGATGAGATGGGATAAACTGTGGGAGTGAGCTAGTAGATTCTAATACATACAGCACTGAGCTGAGCTATGTGAATAAACAGACAGTGAGTCGAGCCGAGGGTGACTTTCGCTCACTCCTTCGCACACAGCACGTTGTGTTTGCGCATGCGTCATCCTGAACGTTCATGCATCCCTTTCCACAAACAAATTTTTGTCATGTGTCTATCTTTGTTTCGTACGCACGTGGTAAAATTGTTACAGTACAGCGCAATGGTATTTTACAACCACTTGTCTCAGGGTTGTTGTGTTATAGTATGAAAGAATAATAACCCCCTCTCCGCACCCGTCTCCTGCACCCTCACAGAGACAGAGTTTGATACGATATGTATGCTTTCCATGCAGCGTTTAGGTAGCCCTTGCTATGATGCGACTAGAGAAAAGTGGTTTAGTCGTGGAGGGGTTGTACAAGTCAGCTCTGTGCGGAGAGCGTGCTGCGTGGGGAGAAACGCTCGGTCTGCTGGTCGTTCAAAATAAAAGAGGTGGTAGCTCACCACTCAGTTAAAAGAGCTAACTCTTGTTTGCGACTCACTCATGACCGTCACATCACTAATGTAATAGAAGGGTACCAGGCTAATATCTTAATGTATGAAATGTACTACAAGCCGGTTGGACTGTTTGGTATTGAATGTTGGAAATTCACAGAAAAGGAATCTAGCTGGGAAGATGAAATTCCTTTTAGCAATGAAAGTTAAAACAAGAACAGGGTGAGAAATGTGGGTATTAAAGAGGATCTGAAAATAGAAAGTATGAAAGTGTTGAGAAAATTACTTTACTTTGGTATGGACTTACGAAAAGATTGAGCGAGGAGAGAATACTGAGGAGAAAGGAGGAACTGGAAGTTAATGGAAAAAGATCTTGAGGTCGCCTTAGTGGAAGATGTTAGGAGAAAATTAAATATATTATAGAGAGAAGAGGATAGATCTGGTGGCAGGTTGAGGAGGGGAGTGGTAGCAGGATCGAGAACGATGGAGAGGGCTCATTAACATTAGTTAAAATGGGATCTGGATACATACGAATGTAGAAGTTAAGAGCGGCTTGCAGGGATTGCTAAGTAAATCTGGTTTGTTTTTGGGATTTCTTGTCCTTTTTATCCGCCCACCAGTTTCTTTGTGAGAATTCAGCTTTTCTCTGTTCACTCCACTTTGTTCCGGTTCTTGGAGCTTTTGACTCTGGTTTAAACTCCCATTTTTTAACTTTTGTTCTAAAACTGTCTCTTATGAGAATTTCTTCTTTAGTGATTTTGGCCTATTCCAAATCTTTTTTAACACTTTGTATCCATTCCCCCCCATTAACAAGTGATGATACATATTTTACTATTCTCTTTGTGAGTCTATTGTCAGGAAACCTCATAATGTGGCCATAAAATTGAAGGCGTCTTTTCCTCATGTCTGTCTCTATGTAGTACTTTATTATTAACAATGTTTTTCATATAAACCTCACTTATCGTATTACAGTAAAAACGGCACGTATAGTAAAAATTTAAACTGTAGCGCATTGGTAGTGTTACCAGATGTTCTAAAGAAAATGAAGCGAGAAAAATGAGGAAAAGCGATAAACCTGTTTATTTAAGGTGAGACTGTATGATTGTTTTCATTGAAAATTTCAATTTTCGGTTTTTTTATGTTTTTCAATAGTTCAGACTTATATCTACAAGAAAAACATTAAATTACATCAAAAAATTACTTTAATGAAAAAATTAAGTTTTTAGCTGGCATATCCAGAAAAATGATCATTTCACCAAGAACCAATATTTTTCGTAATTTTATACCAATCATTTAAGAGCAAAGAGAATTTTAGTTTTATTTTTAAATATCTGCGTTACTGTTTTTGATATTCTCAGCTGTTGGTGCAGCTTTCTAACCAACTGTTGATGGGAAATTTACTTGTTTGTGTATATTTTATTTTTGATTTGTTCCTTTTTGTTTTTTGGCTGTTCCCGTAAATTTAGATTTTAAAATTTAGGTACATTTTTCTCGAAACCCATTAAACCTAGCTGGCTGAATTTTTTACCAGTTATTCATCTTGTACATGCTCAAATACCGACATTTTAATGACTTCTTCAGATGCTCCAACAATTACTAATATACAAAAAACTTAAAAAGAAATTTGTAAATATTTTATGTTATTAGTTAATTTGTTTTTAATTTCATGGGCTCACAGGTTAAATTGGAAAACTGTGAGTAGCTAGAGAAACCTGACATCTAAAAGTGTGTAAAGTTTCATTTATCTGTCTTTTACCAATCCTATGAGAATTTACCTAAAAATAGCAAATTTAACATTGGCGTGATACAAAGTTCAGTCTCCCCTTAAAGCATTTACTTGAGTCTAAAAATTAGCTTGCGAGTAGCAGCTGGCATAATTTGTAATACGTTATAAATTTAAGATATTACGTATGTGTATTACTGATTTATTTATTTTTATTATTTTCAGCTTTCTGGCACAAAAGATATTGATAATAAAACAACACTTCTGCATTACCTAGTTGATACAATTGAAAGAAAGTTTCCTGAACTGTTAACATTTTCAGATGAATTAGTCCATGTTGATAGAGCAGCTAGAGTTTCTACTGAGGCAATTCAAAAAGCACTTAGAATGATGGAAAGTAACGTACGGAATCTTGAAACAGATTTGAGTAATAGTAGGCAACCACAATGCGATGATGATTTATTTGCTGAAGTGATGGGTGAATTTGCAAAGGATGCAAGACAGCAGTGTGCTCTTCTACAAAACATGTTTCGCAATATGGAAACTTTATATTCTGAGTTAGCTGAGTTTTATGCTTTTGATAAACAGAAATATACACTAGAAGAGTTCTTCACAGATATAAAAAGTTTCAAAGATGCTTTCCGTCAAGCACATAAAGAAAATGTATTAGCCAGGGAGGCAGAAGAAAAATCTAGACGCGCTCGTGAAGCTCGAGAAAAAGCTGAGCAGGAACGAGCCGAACGTGCAGCTAGAAAGAAAGCTCTTGTTGATATGACTGCTGATCAGACACAAGAAGGTGTTATGGATAGTCTGCTTGAAGCTTTACAGACTGGTTCGGCATTCACAAGAGATCAGCGAAGAAAACGGCAACGACCTCGTGTTGATGGAGGTAATTTTGTCTTATAATAAAATACTACCTGTACCTGTAGTACCTGTATTTTGTTTCAGTTTAAAGCACAAAATTTTTTATGTGGACTGTGATCAGGTGGTTTATTAAAGAAATGACTTATTAGTTTATAGGCTGGCTCATTGGCATAGTGGTTTGCGCAACTGGCTTTTGTTTTTTTTTACTTTTTTTTGCAACCAGGAGACTCCAAAGGGAGTATAGGACATGTCAAGATAAAACTAATAAACAAAAGTTAATCACAATGATAAATTCATCACTTACCACCAAAAATTTGTTTCTGCTACTGCTTACTTCAATAGGCTTGTCATGAACCCCATTGTATCAAATATCACACAAAATTAAAAAGTTAAACACAATGATAAATTCATCACTTACCAATAATTTTTCCCACTACTGCTTAACTCAGTAGGCGTGTCATGAACCCCTTTGTATCAAATAGTACACAATATATATATAGTGGCGACTATTTACAACACTATGGGTCGTTTGTCGCAGTCAAAACGCCATTTTTGCCTGTCTTGCCATGACTCCTCCTCCATGTTTCTTCTTCCCATGGCTCTGTCAATACCTTCCATCCATCTCCCTCTCGGTCTTCCTCTTTTTCTATTTCGCTGCGGTCTCCAGTTCCATGCCTTCAGTGGGATTCGTACGTTGCTCATTCTTCGCATGTGACCATACCAGTGCAGTTGTTTTCTCTCAATACGGTCTATTATTGAGTCTTCAATGCCCATTATCTCTCTTACTCTTATATTCGTTACCCTATCTCGTAACGTCAATCTGCAACATCTTCTCCAATATCTGTTCTCCACTGTACTGATTCTATTTGTCATGTTTTGTGTAATGGTCCACACCTCTGCCCCATATGTCTCCGTACCTTCCACTATTGCTGAAAATATTCGTTTCTTTATGTCTTTTCTTATGTTGAGACTCCACAGAATTGAGTTCAGTTGACCAGTTAATGCCTTTCCTTTCACAATTTTATTAGCTATGTCTTTTTCGTCCCTTCCATTTTTTGTAAACGTCACTCCTAAATATTTATACTCTTCAACATTCTTAATGATGCTTCCGTTTACATTAAGGTCTCTTCCATCTCTTCCAATAACCAAGTACTGCGTCTTTTCCGTGTTCACCTCTAGCCCCCATTTATCATACTCCTCCATTAATTTTCGCAACATGTATTCCAAATCTTCTTCATCCTCAGCTAGAACAACCTGGTCGTCAGCAAACAAAAGTGTATGAATGTAGTCTCTTCCCAACTGGACTCCCATATTCCTACATTTTCTACACCATTTTTCCAGTGCCGCATTCATGTATATCTTAAACAGGGTAGGAGATATACAACACCCCTGTCTCAAACCTTTGTTGACAAGAAACATGCTTGACACCCCTTCTCGACTTTTCACGCAACTCATATTATCTTCATACATCTTTTTTACTGCGTTGATGTATGTATTGTTTATTCCACTTCTCTCCATGGCTTCCCATAATCTGTTTATTGGTACACTGTCATAAGCCTTCTTCAAATCAATGAAGGCTATATGGAGTTCACTGCCATGTCCAATTGTTTTTTCAATCAGTTGTTTCAAGCAGAATATATTATCAATACAGGACCGTCCTGCTCGGAACCCACTTTGTTCTTCCTGATCTACTATTTCCTTTTCAATTCTATCTCTTAGTATTCGTCCATACAATCTACCGGTTGAAGCTGTAACACTCAGTCCACGATAATTGGAACACTCTCTTTTATCCCCTTTTTTTACAGTGAACTAATGTGGGCAATCTTCCATTCTGTAGGTACATCTTCCCCTTCAATACACTTTTGAAATAAGGTTACTACATATTCTATAACCACATCGGGAGCATTCTTATAAAGTTCAATCGGTATACCTCCAGGACCCGCTGCTTTATTACCTTTCATTACGTTAATTGCATGTTTCACTTCATCCTTCTCCACAGGTTCCGTTTGATTCATTTCCTCTATTACATGATACCTAACCTCTTTGAATTCATTTCTATTTTCTGTCAACAATTCTTGATTATACCTTTTCCACATTTCTTGTCCAATAGGGTCGATTGTCAAAGTTTCTTTTTTATTTTTTCTTAATTTTTTTAAAATATCCCACGCTGCTCTAGATCTGGATCCTCCTAACTGGCTATCAATATCCGTACACGTCTTGTCCCAAAATACATTTTTTGCTACTGTTACTCCCTTTTTTTTTTAATATATTTATTTTTTTTTCATATTGTAGTACACAATATTTGTTTAATTAGAAGTTAAATACTTTTCAACCAAAAACTATTTAGAAAGGAATTTGTCCACACTGTAAAAGGTTTCATCAGTCAAATATTGTTTTAGCTTTTTTTTTAAAATGACTTAAATTGTCACAACTTTTTAAATCTTGTGGCAATTTATTGTTGTATTTTCTACCTGCATAAGTTGGTTTTTGTTCAAACAATTTAGTGTTGTGATTAGCAACATAATAATCGATTCTGTTTCTTGTGTAGTGGTTGTGAACATCTAAATTTTGTAAAAAGGTATTTTTCTTTACGTACATTATCACTTCAAAAATGTACAAAGAAGGAACTGTGAGCAATTGCAGCTCTTTAAATAGTGATCTGCATGAGTTAAGGTGGTTGACTCCCATTATACATCTAACAAGCTTTTTTCTGTATTTTCAAAACTCTTTCCATGTTATACTGTGATGAATTACCCCATACTAATATGGCATACCTGATATGAGATAAAATTAAACCATTCTTGCTTCTATGCCGGGGTTCCGTTTTGGTTCCTGGTCAGGTCTGGCATATTTCATCACTCATCTTCATCTATCATCCTCTTACCATCTGCATTAGCAGCAATTGCAAAACAGTCAGATGTAAAATCCAGAAAAAAAATTAGTTAATATATTGTAAAATATTGTGACGTTAATTTGTTTCACTAAAACATCGCCAGTTATTTTTTAGTAGCAGATTTCTCGTGTTCTGAAATGAAATTTCAGGTGACATTTTATTGTAGACTTGCAAACACATGGTTTTTCTAATTGCATCCAGGAGACTCCCAAAGGAGCACAGGACATGTCAAGAACTGATACGTGTTACAAGAATACACTGATTACTTAAATTACACATTAACTATTATGCATTACTACATGTTTACTTACCTACGTCAATGCGTTTGTCGTCCTCTAATATTTACTTACTTTTTTAAATTACTTTTATTTAGAAACGAATTCTTATATATTTTAATGTGTTTCATCAATAAAGTAATATTTCACATTTTTTTAAAATAAATGGAAATCAGTACAACTTTTTGAAGATAGTGATATTTTGTTGATGTATTTTCTACCTGCTTAAGTAAGTTTATGTTCAAACAATTTAGTGTTATGATCAGCAACAAAATAAGCTACTCCATTTGTTTGGGGCATAGCCCTGGAAACAAATACCATATATACTCGAGTACCCCCTGCCCTCGAATTAGCCCTGCACCCGGTTTTATGGACCGAAAATATAAAAAAATCTGGTGCGAACAATCACACAACTTTCTCTTGCCAATGCAAATAATTAACAATAAACCTATCATTAGTAATAAAACATAAGAAATAAAAAAAAATTAACGTCAAAAAACATAACCTTATTTTAATCAAGAGTGAAAGACGCTAAATGAAAATCGACCTCAATTTGGCTTAAAATACGGAAAATCACTATTTCACACTTAACTAGGCTCTGTAGAGAAAAATGTTTTAAATAAAAGTTGTAGATCTTTTAATTTCCTATAAATTTAATTATTACACTTTTGTCGTAAAATGCATACTAAGGCCGAAATATTTAAAAAAATCGATTTTTCGCACGTTTTCGTGAGAAAAAAACAGAAAATTGCTAATTACTGCTAAACTAAGGGTTATACAAAAAAATGTTTGAAATAATAGTTGTAGGATTTTAAATTCTCTACAACTTGTATTATATAAATTGTTGCACTAAAATTCATATTAAAGCCATTATCTTAAAAAAACAATTTCTTTTATGTGAAAACAGCCTCACCATGAATTTCAGCAAACATGGCGCCTACCCTATCTTATAGAGCATTAAAATTGTAGTAAAAGACTAACATGCTTTTGCTTTTACCTTTATTAAATAATAATATTAGAATTTTTTAAATTTTTTAAATTGATGTTTTTATAGATTTTTAATGTAAATGAATTTGTTAATTTCAGCTGAAAGGAGAGCTCAGTTAAATAGAAGTCGCTCAAGGACTGGTCTTGTAGGAAGAGAACTGACAAGGTGTGTTTTGGGTTCATTTTTTGTATTTAGTTTGATGAATAGTTTTATTTTCCCATTACTTTACAAAAATTATTATGGTAAAAAGTTACTTTTCTTAATTACAACTTAAAAATCTAATTTACTTTTAATTGTGATGGGAAAATTAATCTACTGAACTACTGTTTCCCATGTTCAAGGGTAGTTTAATTTACTGGTTCTGTGTTAATTTTCTACTACTGGTTTTACTGTGGTATAGCTACGCTCGTGTAACAACCGGGCTGAATGACCTTTACAAACAAAGGGAAAGAAAGGATTAGAGGTATTTTATGACTGCAGTTCGTGCGTTCCACGGGTGACCACCTCTGCAACCCAAGTTTCATCCCCTGTGACTATCTGCTATAAAAATGTATCCCCACCCTCGTCATAACGAGTCAAGAAATCAAGTGTACTGCTCATTTGTTGTTCTTTGTGCCCTTCAGTCAGAAGTTTAGGCACCCAACAAGTGCAAAGTTTACGAAACCCCAGTTTTTCAGTTACGATCTCATAAATTACTATCCGTGAAACTTGTGGAAATTCAAGTGAAAGAGCATTCATTGTAAACCTTTGGTTTCCTTTGATTTTCTCATCAACTGCACGAATCAGTTCATCACTAACCACAGATGGACGTCCACTTCGATCTTCATCGTGCACTGTATCACGCCCTTCTTTGAACTGTCTAACCCGTCTTCTCACCATTGAGTCGCGAATCGCATTTGGCCTGTAAACCTTGCAGATTTGTCAGTGAATGTCAATTGGTTTAACGTTTCTTGCATTCAGAAAATGAATCACCTATCAAATTTCACAAGCGGCGGGGTTTTTGATAAACTCTGCCATTACTAACAAGCGCTACAAAGTGCACTCAACAATTAGTAACCTAAAAATGGTGTCATTTCATTCTGCGTGACACAGAATGGCGGCCGCCCATGTACGAAACTGCAATTGCAGCGCTACCACGGAGAATGACGGAAATGGAACTTACTTTACGAACGTACCTCGTAAGTAATATTTATTTTTTTTATTTTTGTAATTTGTCAGAAGGGATCAAATGTCAAATTTTATAAGAAATGCACATAATTTATTAGTTATATATGCATAGAGGAATATGTTGTTGTGCAGGGACCTCTGACGTCATAAGAATTAGCCGGTGTGGGGAGAAGACTCTCACCTTTAGATAGAGTACGCCGTGGTGAATCACATGTCATATGTTGACAGGAAGGAAATGATGAGCGGTAGAATAAGGAATAGACCTACTGTCTTCCCATATCACTATACTTTTCCTACTATTATAGTGCCACTCAGAGAGCAATAAATTACACTATCAAAAGCACCATTATCTATTTGTCACGATAAACTTATGATAATTTATGATACACGAATGACAATGCGCTCTTATAACGGGTGTTTCAAAAAGGACGCACTTCGAAGTTTGAGAACGCTAATTTATTACATTAAGTAATTACAAATTATACAGTATGAAATTAATTTCTATTTCATATAATGAATTAATACAATAATTTCACTAACCTTCTTTTTAAACTGCGTCACCTTTATTTTAATTTTCACTTACACGTGCTTCGGTGGATCCACCATCATCAGAGCAAACAACATATAATTGAAACTAAAAACACTATTTATTAAAAATCTATAGAAGATGATACATCTTCAGTCACTTGTATAAAAATTTTTATACAAGTGACTGAAGATGTATCATCTTCTATAGATTTTTAATAAATAGTGTTTTTAGTTTCAATTATATGTTGTTTGCTCTGATGATGGTGGATCCACCGAAGCACGTGTAAGTGAAAATTAAAATAAAGGTGACGCAGTTTAAAAAGAAGGTTAGTGAAATTATTGTATTAATTCATTATATGAAATAGAAATATTTAAAACTGCAGGATGCATTATAAAGATTTATTTATGAAATTAATACCTTTATAACAGTCAGATTACCTTTGAATCTTCACAATAAATGTTCAAAATGACTTCCTCCGTTTGTAATGCAAGTTCGGACACGTTTCATAACATTTGCAGCCACTTTTTGTAGTGTTAGCTCATTAATGTTTGTAATCTTACTTTCAATATTAGCCTTCAATTCTTCAATTGTATGAGGATTGTTTTTAAAAACCTTACTCTTTAAATTCCCCCAAAGAAAACAATCCGCAGGAGTAAGATCTGGGGATCTTGGTGGCCACAATCCTTTTGATATCACATGATGGCCAAAAAATTCTCGTAACATATTCAGCGTTTCAGTAGAAGTATGGCTTGTTACGTTATCCTGCTGAAACCAACAATCTCAATCTTGTAATTCTAACAACGCTATAAATTGTTCAATTAAGTTGCGGTACACCACACCATCTACAGATGTGTCAAAAAATAAAGGCCCAACAATACGACGCCGGGAGATCGTACACCAAACACCAATTTTACGTGCGTGTAGTGGACGTTCATGAAATGTGTGAGGATTATGAGTGCTCCATATTCGGCAGTTTTGGCTGTTGATGTAACCATCCAAGTGGAACCATGCTTCGTCACTGACATAAACACGATCCAATATTTCAACACCGTTGTCATTAACAAGAGAACGTATCCAACGACAATACTGTATACGTTTCCCATTGTCAACTTCTTTCAGTTCATGAACGACACCGATGCGGTAAGGATGCAGATTTAATTTTTTTGTAGCCCTTAAAGCGGAAGATAGTGATAATCCAGCCTGTGAAGATAACTTTCTAAGTGATTAGCCGGGTGAGGTAGTCAAACGTTGTTTCACATCGTCCAAAACTTGTTCTGTTAACACTGATGGTCGACCTGTGCTTTTCCGATCCTGTACACTGCCAGTCTCACGAAATTTATTAATCATACGCGATATTGTGGTGTTATTAGGTACTTCAGAATTGGGAAATTTTAACTGGAACTCGTCTTTCACTCGTTCGTAAGATTTATATGCGCAATAACTTTCAATAATAAAAACACGTTCATCCTTTGAAAAAATCATGTTTGAACTTATACAGACACTACAGACACAAATGAATACTGGGATAGCACTAGTACATGTCAGTAATACACAATGGGTCAACAATGAGTACGGTAGTGCCAACTGTTATTTGGGGGAAAAAAATATTCCATATGCGGAAAATATTAACCTTTAAACTTCGAAGTGTGTCCTTTTTGAAACACCCGTTATTATGTATTGGCTTAAATATTAATGATTAAAATCTGTGTTTATGATTTCGTTTTTCAGTGAATTAATTGGCTCTGCGTAGTTAACAATAGAGCAATTACATCGTATCTGAAACAATTAGTATTCATCGTCTTCATGATCACCTTTCAGGACCAGTGCCAAATCAGTATGAATTAAGTTATTACAGTTAATAGAATTAATAAACGCTTTATCTTGTTTTGTCGGGTAAGGTTTACTCACAATGATTATTATTTTTAATACAAAAAAATGATACGTAAATTTTATTACCTTCTCTGTATAGATTTAATTATAACATGAAAAAAGTACAATATGTACAGATTTTAAAAATAAGATACAATATTATTATTATTATTATTATTAGAGAATTATCAATCAATTTTAGCAAATTATTTTTTTATTACTACTATCATCATTGTTAAATAAATCATATATTTATAATTATAAAATGTAATTTGTATATTATTATGTAATTAAAATTATTTTAAGTGTAATGTTAATATTTTTGTATATATTTGCTAATTAAAAAGTATTATATTGTTATCTTATTTTTTATTATTATCGCAGGTAAGAATTATTACTATTATATTTTAATTAAAATGTTTATAGATATATTTAATGAGAATTGAATTCATCGACCAATTTAATTTAAAAAATTTATTGATTTTGTATAAATATTATTTATGTAGGTTAGATTTCAGGGATAAAGTTTTTTCATATTATGATTGAAATATCTATATTTTTCTTATTAAATTTGTTATATGTTTAAATATATATTTAAATTATTATATTTTTGTATCGATTTGTTTGTATAAGAAATTTAGATTAGCACAAAATCTATTCATATTTTTGAGTGTAGATAAACATATTTTGTATCGAGGGTATAATGATTAAAGGACTTGTTAGTAATGTTTAAATATTACAGGAAATACCGTGTACAGTAGTGGGTTAGTTTGTCTGTGTTTTCTTTTGAAATACATGCTGCATAACTAAAAAATTTAATTAAAATTAAACATTGTTGTATTGTCTTGGGTCAAAGCACATTTTTTTGTTTCTGGTACAAGTTGGTACTACTGTCAAACTTTGATAATTCAAAGTTAAAGGGACCACTGGTAAATTAAAATTCTCCAAAAATTTGAATTACTTATTTTCCCTTGAAAAGAAAACAAAAATTAAAAAATATGAAATATAAAAAAGGTAACACAGTCTTCGTAATCCAAGGTGTCGTGCGTGACAATGGTTCTGTTGATAAGACAATTGCAACTTTGTACAGTTAATAGTGCAGTAGACCCCCGCTATAATGACCGAATTGGTTCCGGAAAACCCGTCATAAATCGAGCGATTGTAAATTGAATATTAACGGACTCTTAACATACAGTATTTTTAATAAAATCAAATAAGTTAATAATGTATTTCCTTTTATTACTTCTCTGATAAAAAACCATTGAATACATTAGAATATAGATTAAAATTTTTACAAAGAACACATTTTTAATTAAATTTAGAAAAAAATACAATAACTTGAAAATGTACTGCACTATACATGAAGCATAGGCCTACAATAAAAAAATTACAAAATCATAAAAATAACAGTCTTTAACATTTTCTGTGTTGTTAGGTAAATTTAAAACTTGCCTGCTGTGTAATTTACTGTCACGATGTTGAGGGTTGAGGATCTGCTTCTTGACAGCTCACCACTTGAACATCTGTTTTTGCCGTTATAACCAAGAAATAACCAAGTGACTTCATCAATCTATAAATTTCTTGGTAGCATGAGAACTCACGTCGCTCGGATGTGGTTATGGCCATACTGCGATTAGAATCTGGATCGTCTGATTCAAAAATATTTAAGCCACTTTCAATTAATTTAAATGCTTCTGAAGGTCTTTTCGTTAATTTTTTTTTATCAACTGTGGGTTCTGATTCACTTACCTGAATGAATTCTTCTTCCAATTGCTGAGTATCTTGTTGAGCAAATGCAATAAGCTCTTCATTAGCATTTAACAACTCGGTAACGTATTCATAACAAAGTTCCAAGTTAAGACTACTGGTTATCTCTACAATTTCTGTCGTTGCATTTAACATGGGGATCTCAGTAATTTCCTTGTTGTTATAATAGTGAGGACAAATTTTTTTCCACCCATCTAGAATATTTTTCGGAAACTTACATCCATGTTAATCAATTTTATAGCTTGTAATATATTGAATTTTTTCCAGTTTTCTATAATAGTTGGTCCACCTTCCTTATCAACAGTGCTGAATAACTTTCAAAAACTATCGCGTAAGTAATACGCTTTAAAACATGTGAGAAAAGATTAATCCATAAGC